>OX243830.2:21598333-22867500 GCA_945859575.2 Herminia tarsipennalis
TATTTTCTTCCGTAGTAGTTACGGGAAGGCGACGTCTCATAAATAATGTTTATGCGCTAGAATATTTGCACATAATGTATTTTTTCATACTTAGATAACTTTGCGTTTTTATTCGACGATATTGTGTCGAGTCGCGTGATTTAATGTATTGCAAATATCAACACACGATTAAAATACTTTTAAACGTGCTCTTCTCTTTAAATAAATACCACAACTATTCCTAAAATGCTTAAGCTGCAATATTTAGTTGTATTGTTGTTATTTCCTTTATAAGCGTTAATATATTTATTTAAAAGTTTTCATTTTAAAAAATCTGTACCTGTAACTGTACTTCTGCCGTAACACGATTCTGCCAAATCCAGTTTCTGCCTAATCAAGTTTATTCCCTATCCCGAATTGGCCGAACACAGCTTAAGGGTCATCGTCATCCTTTTGCCCTTATTGCAATTTATTTGGGGTTGGAGTAATATGTTTATCGTTCCATAAAACTTATTACTTCTGGTTTTGGAATGTGATTTTTATGACCCACCTGTGAGCAAGAAGATCCTGCAGCCTGTCATACGGTGAATAATTCCTTCGACGCTTAAACAAGTACAATTGAAAACTAAATCGATCGAAGTCACCGTGATTTGATGCGATTTTTTTAACTATCATTAGTCGTTTAAACTGTGGTACCTTTAGGGCAAAGGAACTGAAATCAAAATGTTTACTTGTAAAAATAGGTTACCATGTTGATGTTAAATTCTCGTACATAGTTCTGGTCTCCATTTTCTACTTTTATGGTGTATTAGCTGACCCGCGCAACTTCGTCTGCCTTAATTTTCCCCGTTTTTGCAACATTTTTCATTGATGCTCCGCTCCTATTAGTCATAGCGTGATGTTATTCAACCTATAGCCTTCCTCGATTAATGGGCTACCCAACACTAAAAAAAAACAATTCGAACCAGTAGTTCCTGAGATTATCGCGTTCAAACAAACAAACAAACTTTTCAGCTTTTTAATATTAGTATAGAAGATATATGTTCTATGGTAAATACAGCTCACAATTAACTGTGAGCTGTATTTAGCATAAAATAATTAATATTGAAAAAAGCGAAGTAAATCTTTTACCCTCAGGGGGTACTTCTTTATATCTGAGGAGCTCCAGGCATCAAATGGCATGTTGATGGGGCGTCAAATCGGGTGAAATAATTCCCCCAATCGTAAGGACGTTTTCCTGGAAACAATCCTAGATCTGGCACTGTACTGCACAATAGAACTGCGTACCTACCCGCAGAAGGAGCTGAGAGTGAAAGTTAATTCAAAATAATTAATTACGTTATACTTAAATAGTTATGCTTATATTATACTAAGTACACTGAATTAAGACAGTCTAACTTGGCCCCAACGCAAGTATTCCTAATTACTAACTGTGGATGTCTTATATATACCAAAACAATGTAACTGTTTTAAGACAAATAAACTATTTTTAATTTTTAATTTTCAAATAAAATAAACTCTACTAATTAGATACCTATACATTGCGGCTTGGAGTAAGGGTATTGGATGAAAGTAACACCAAGTCAGCATTGTATATTGATTTAGCCTGTCTAAATTCAGTGTATTGTATTATGTGCTTTATAGAAAACGAATCTATTTCCTGAATCATAAAATACCACAGAAGGGCTCTTTACTAATACGATCATGATTAAAGATATCATGCCGTATACTGGACATAAAATGGAATTTAGGTGTAAAGCTTAGCAGCATACCATTTATCATTCTTTATAATTATCTAACGCGTACCCTACAGAACATTTCTTACATTCTTTCTTAATGTTACTCACTGCCTACTTGAAAATAAACCAAAAACATCTAAACTCCAAAGGTCGGTCCTCTTTTTGTTTGATTCTTACAACTTATAATAAAATAATTATAAATATGAAAGAAGGTAACTCTGTTTGTATGTCTGTTACGTTTTCGCGTTTAAACCACTGAACCGATTTAGATGAAAGTTGGGAGGAGATAGCTTGAATCTTGAGAAAGGACAAACCTTTGTATCGCCATTATGATCACTCGGTCGGAGCCGCGGCACAAATTACGTATAGCGGGCGGCGCACCGAGTCAGATAGCCCGCTCGGAATAAAGCGTCATATTTTTACGCTCACATTGACCGGTACGTTTACAGGCCGTCTCGGGCGGTCTGGGACAGAAGTTCAGTCGAACTGTCGCTAGCGGGTGTTTACTATATACGCATTGATCTTTTTCTACGTGCTAAAAAAACTTTTTTACAAAAAAATATCACCGACTTCTAAAATAAATACAAGGCTAGTTGCCTTGTATTTAAAAGCAATAAATAATATACCTAGAATAACAAAGACAAATTAAACATTTTGAAGTTGGTGCCATGAAATAGTAGTCTTTGTGTTTTATTCGGCACCTGCAGCATGCAGGGCCTTTAATTGTTGAGGAGTTCACTATCATCAGCTCTATTACATTGTGTAATAGTAGTATAACGAGAATAAAGTATAGTCAATACCATATTAAAGTAACTGAATCGCAAAACTGTGAAATATTAAATAGGTCTGCTCGTCATTTGTGGTCTTCATCATCAGTTCCACTTGACCAATTGGTGTTTTTTAAGAGTAAATGCACGAATCACTATGAAATATACCTAAATCACTGTAGGTGTGCCTTTAATATTTTAAGAGTTCCCTCGATTTCTCCAGGATCCCATCATCAGATCGTGATCTGATGACAATGGGACCAACTTGGAAGTATACCCTATCAAACACAAAAACAATTTTTCAAATCGGTCCAGTCGTCTTTGCGTAATCGGTGAACAAATATACAAAAAAACCTCCTCCTTTTTGAAGTCGGTTGAAAAATGGATAAGCGCTTTTATTGCTGCTGTAGTGTGTTTGGGTGGTTGAATACAACACAAAATTTCCAAATAATATTGAAAGGTAGGTAAACTAGGTTTCTTGTTAGTAGGTAAGTACAGATAAGTTTTGATAACGATCAATCATTCATTTCATTACACATTCAAACTTAGCAGAAATGGGCTTTTAATTTTTCCTCAACTTATCGTTCCCTGGTTTAACACCGTAGGTATATCTTTTGTCGGCGCGCAGCCTCCGCCGCCGGGAGACATTCTTTTTCATTTATGTTTTTGGCGGGATCCCTAGGTATAACACCTTAGCACAATGCACGTAAAATGTTTTTGGCGGCTAGCCACCATAGCTTAGTTACCGTCGTCGTATGAGACGTCAAAATCTTTTGTATACCTACATATGTATCTACATGCTTTTAGATAAAAACATGTAGGTACATAGGTATACGAAAGATCTAGAATTATTTAATGATGCTCTGCTTATCCATTCCGGCCTGCACGTATGATAAGATGAATGTTTAAACAAAATTCAGAATTAGTACAGGAGCAACCCTAGAGAGTCAACCCAGTTTAGGTAATTATTTTCGATAACGGCGGGAGTGGTCCTTCTGAGAGCTTTTTATTTTGTGGCCGCGGGTAAAAATCCAAAGTAGAAATTCCTATATAAAATTGGTTGTCTCAGCGAACTTCGTACCGCCTCGTATTTTTTTCGTAAGTCGGGTTCAATTGTATTTTCAAACCAAACGGGGACCAAATTTCATCAAATCTGTCCGGCCGTTTAGGAGGAGTTAGGTGACAAACACGTGTACACGTGTTTGTCACCTAACTCCTCCTAACTCTCCTAGAAGAAATAAGTATTACCAATGTTGAAATAATTTCGTTGTTCTTATGGGTTTTTCCTTTTTTAACCATCACTGTAATAGGTACGTAAATCGAACAAAACAAAAATATATAGAGGTAACTACTGAAGAAAGTGATATTTTAAGTAACTTAGATTACCTATTATGTGAACATGATCTTTTAAGGAAACAATTGATTTTTCCCGTAAACTTTCCCGCTTGCCTTTTTCTTGGAAATTCGTTCAGGGTACATCACACATAAAAATATGAAAACAAATATTAATACATTCAAGTAAATTAAATATTGTCAATGAACTTTTACACATAACCCCAGCACATCTCGGATGACAAAATAAATGTTACAATCTACTTCATCTTTCTGTCTACCAAAGTCAATTAGAAATCAAACACTGTTTTTTGTGCCGAATGGGAAACCCAAATTTCGAATAAGGGTTTAAATTCCTAATAGTTTGTGAGATCATTTGAAATGGGTCAGCAGGTACCGATCGCTCCCGCCGCGCCGTACTGCGGTGGTAAGGCAGGCTGATGTGTAAGCGACGCGCTGCGCTCATTCGCTTTTTGCCCACCTTTCGACTCACGCGCAGCCTCCACCATTGTTCGCCACGCGCATTTCTCTCACGTGGGAACTGTTGACTTCTTCGTGGTTTACCTGTGCCTTCATTCATCGACATCGACGGCGGCGCCCGCACGTTATGATAATTTGCGTATATAGCGTTTGTGTTTTCGGCACAAGGGGGGACTTTGTGATATGAAAACTGTGGATTATAGGCATGTACGGTGATGTTTCGGGACGTTGCCTGGTGAAAGTTAAGTGATGATCAAATAGACATAGTGATTGGGATCTTCCTGACTGATAAGAGGAGACATGGCAGTCGCGCCGGTAAGTAAACTCATACACAGTTTTAAACATGAAGTACATACGAGTAATTACACTGTCGTTCAAAATCGAATAACTACAATAATAAATTTCCTTGTTGTCAAATTCTTAATAATCCTTGTTGTTCCCAATAATCCTTGTTGTCAACTCTACCTTATATTCATTTGTTTTAATTATACTTAAAATTCAAAGGGCTGAAGTGTAGAAATAATGAATATTGATTTTCCAACTTATCTCGAAAAGATTTAAAGTTGCTTATTAATTCCCTTCGTAATGTTTTTTAAAATTGTTACGACTTCAATGGGTAATTAATTTGGTACTTTATATTATTATCTCTTGATCGTCGATGCCTTTGATTGGAATTATTTAGTAGCAGAATGTTAATTAATAGAAATAATATATGATGTAATAATGAAGCATGTGAGTACCTACGTCATTGACTTTATGTTGCGTTTTAGATCGTTAGATATTTATAGCTTCTAATAAATAAGGAGAAACTTAATTAAAATCTTTTTGAATGTTTATACATTTCTACTCGTATTTAAATGTAAGATAATGTTAGTGTTTATTCGAAAGTCTGTGAAGTTTCTGATACTAAAATATATTTGTACTAATAACTTTTTAAGAATTATTTCTTTAAGAAAAATGAACCGCCTCCAAGGGAAAAAATCAAGCACATCACCGAATGCAAATTTCGCTGACTAACTCCTATGTTTTAGTCTATATGTCTGGTGTTTTATAAGCTAGGACAACGTGTTATAAACTAAAACCTTCCCATAAAATAACGAAAACCCCATGTAAATCGGATTACTAGCTTTCGAGAAAATAGCGAACATACAAACATTATGTTTGAAACATACATACCTACACACGGGTCAAACAGAGAACCACCTTTTTGAAGGCGGTTAAAAAATATGTGTCTTTTCAAATATTATTCAATATATTTCTTATCTTGTGGTGTCGCCCGTCCCTGTCCTTTTAAGGAGGTCAAGGAGTTTCTTCTTACCTGAGTCGACGTGAGTTTCTATTTTTTTTTCAAATCTCTCTACTAAGTACCTAATAATACCTTTATCACGGAGGACTATAGGAACTACCTACTACACCAAGACCCGATACGATACGATTGTTGGCTGCCTCGGTATATGTAACGTGAGGTCATGCGACTCCTGTGCATCAGGTTGTGGTTTCAATTCCCAGACGCTACACCGATACCCTCCCTTAATGTGGTGATCCTTAAATTGTCGTTGGTTCCGAGTCTGGGTCAACATTGTGTGCGATAGTATAGTCACAGATAATATAATACTATACTAGTAGTATAGTGCATGTTTGCAAACTCCCCCGCGACACAGGGATTGTTCCCTAGTGCAGGGGTTGTATTTTTTAAAAGGTACCTAGTGGTTATCTGAGCCGACCCTGTAACATTTCGGTTCGCAGTCGTTGACTGCTCGTCGTTCAAACTGTTCGTTCTAAGAGAAGAGAGAAAAGAGTAGTATCTATGCATTATAAATTCAAAGAAAATTACTAAGTACTATATTAATTTAGGTAACTAAATGCTATTCTTATGAACGTATCACAAGAATAGGTATGTCTCTATAGAGTCAATAACTCATGGTCACTATTTTCAGTTCAAAATAATTACAACATTTTTAATGCAAATGGATAGGTGAGTACAATAAAATCAAATTATTATACATTAATGAAACAATAGCGGTGGTAGCCTAATGGTTAAGGCATCGGACACGCAATCGTCAAGTCATGGGTTCGAATCCTACCGACGTGAATCCACTCCCAATACAAGCCATTGAGTGTAGCTCAATTAATAGCAAGCATTGAGGGGTTAACAAGATTGCTAGTAATGTGGGACCCAATCCCACATTACTAGCACTAGATGTGTACCATGTTTAATTTACTAGCGCACTCAACACAAATCAACAATTAGTTAAAATTTTCTGAAACATGACAAAGCGTCGCCTACACTCGTTCGCCCTTCGGATAACCTTATAATACCAGATTTAGGAGCCGAAGAATTACCTAAACAGGCTGATAAATAGATTATATTAAAAATGCCTAAACGGATTTTTGTAAAACAAAGTAAATATCTACTTCTATTAACTAGGTCTTTAAGCGACATCTACAATCCACCTACCCCTTTTGCTGTACTTTTGAGGCCGGAGTTTAAAAAAGAGCAATATAAACGTTCCAGCAAATGAGCCATTTAAAACACTTTTTATCTACTAATGATTTGTTACAGATTGCATTTCTAAAGCATGTGTTACAATAGTAAAGTGTCGAGTTTTACGGCTGTTATCTAAGATTACACTTGAACATACAAATTACCCGTGAACTACCGTCATTCTCGTATTCTCGTTAAAGCTATTGGAAAGCGAGTTTGTCCACTGATAAGTTGTTTTAAACTCGATTTAACCATCGTCATAGCAGTTTTAATGACTGTTTGTTTTCCTTGGTTGTAATGTTTAGACACACGAACACTTTCTTATACGAATGATGGAGATTTGTTTAGAATTTCCTCGTGTAATTATTGCAGCACCCAGTATCTTGCTTGCTGACATAATAGGATGTCGTATAAGAGACTGTCAAGTCAAATCAGTAACTTTTGAAGAAACGCCAAAATGTCAAGTACACTCGTTATAAGTTTATGTGAAATACACAGTTATGACGTCATCATTGCTGGTTTCAATATTTGTTTTGTTATGTAGACATTGACAAAAAAAATAATTGTGGACTGGAATATTTTTGTTGTTTAAGAAAATTCTTAAAGACGAGAAATTTGTGTAGACACACGTAATTTTTTAGAACTTTTTGCAACGGTGACATAAATATCTACCCTATTTATTTTTTATCTTTTATAATATCACAATCCTTTTTGGTGAACCCAAAGCACATAGTGGGATCCGTGAACCGATGTATCTTCTTCTTTCTTTTTATCTTAACCTGTAGATATCGTTCCAATGCTGAACAAAGGCCTCCCCTATATATTTCCCCTGTCTGGTATTTATTTCGCCCACTTCATAGTCTTTCCAAGGATTTTTTAAAACATTATCTACCAGTGGAAGGACTGGAATAAATGTAATTGTCTTTTTGTCATTTGTACTATCAAAAAAGCGACAGATATGCAACGACTTTCAAATTACACCGTTTAGCGCCTCAGGATAACGTCACCGGTATTCAAAAACAAACATTAGACCCTTTTTTGTGGAACTGGCGACGAATCAAATGAAGCCTTTGAAAGCTTAGATAAGTTTGTGTGTGTTTGTTGTTAACATAGAAAGGGTTTTACGACTAAATCTAATGGAATCCTATTACCACTTTTGCTTTGTTGATAATTGAATTCTTAGAGCACTCAGCGCCGTCTGGCACTGCATGGTTGATATGAAGATTTTTATCACTTTAAAAAAAAAAACTAAATATAACACAAAAGAATACATAATAGGTTTATAGTCGGCCACAGGTCAGGAAAACAAGATTAGATGGGGAAGGCAAGTCATTTATTCCCACAACGCCCGTGTCATACCTACTGTCATCGTAGTCGTAGTAGTCTTTATTAAGTTTACTCCCGTTTACATTTTTGTCTGTATCTGTGTATAAAAAATGAATTCGAAAATTGGTATGTTGAACATGCGCAAAAGTTATAAAAGACAACTATAATTAAGAATGACGGTTTTCTCTAGATTCGAGCCTAAAAGGGTAGCCGAAGTAGGTACTGAAAAGGTAAACCAGGATTAGTAACTTTTTTTTTTACCACTTACATACTAATTAAGTACAATACTATAACAACAGACCCTCACAGATTAAAGCTGAAAGAAAAGGTCAGAGCTAGTAGCCTTTTTGATTCTCGTTTATTTTAATTTTATTTTACTTTTCCACCTGTAAGGTGCCTGTGTGGTTATATAATGTAAAATCGCGTTAATTCCCAGTTGCGTCATCACGTTTAACCATGAAACGCGAAAGTTTTAAAAATAGTTGATCATATCTAATGATCTTTGGTCTATGAAATAATACTCTTCGTTTTAAATAGTTTTTTTTATGAATACTCATTAAATACTCCATTATACTCAAGTACTTATACTTCTTTTCATTTTTTTCATTGTTCTTTAGTATCTTATTATCTATAAATTTAAAAAGATAATTTCCTTAGTTCCCGCTCTTGGTTGTCCCAGGCAACAAATTTGTATAACACATTTTAATTAGGATATAATTAGCATAAATAATAAATTTATTGAATAAAAAACAAATTAATGAATTCCAGTATATTACACGCCCATATTTTGACACTAGACTACAAGTGAAATCTGAGAACTGGTTTTATTTGCTATCGTTCTCTTCAAAGGTGGACGAGATGCGGCCCCCACCGGATTTAAATAAAACGTTACCGCTGTAGAGGAAAGTGGTTGAAGAGTCTTCGAATATGTCTGTCTAGTTTCTGTCGTGAGTCGTAAAACTAATGATTATGACAAAATATGTTTACTCACCTCACTCACTCGAAAGAACAATATCGCTCAAAACAAATATTCGGCCATTTGGAACCATTCCGAAGAGTAATTTGGTCATTGTAAAAGGGGTAATAATATCTACTTATGCGCTTTTTCTATGGGTGTGCCCGTACCTAATCTTTATAGATGTCTACTTGGTTCAGCATGGCAAGTAGATACTTAAGCCGGAGTCGAAATGACTCACTACTTTCATACCCTGTGATATTACAAATCTGAAAGTAACTAAATCAAAAAACCAAACAGACGACTGTTTGGTAAAACCCTCATAAAACCACTTAGTTTTGTTATCGGAAGGACTTAGGCTACTTTCCCGCGAGTTCCTACTTACATAAGGAATAGCTATTATCTAAGAAACATAGTAGATTAAATCAAGTCCAATTGTGGTGGATGTTACTTTATATCGCGTCTGCACTGTTTATTTATGCAGAGGCCAGAAACGTGTTCGAGTGTCATTTCTTAGAATTGACGTAAAAGTAGGTACAACATCTTCACTTCGTCAGAATTTGGTAGGAAGCAGTTAACAAAACTATCAACAGCTTGTTTAGATAGGTAGATAGATACTCTTTATTGTGCATCAATTAGAGGGCAATTGCTACTTGGAACATTGCTTGCTATTTAGAAATATTTTTATTTATTAAAGTAATCGGTTTTGAAACAGAGGTACTTTTAGACATGAACGTAACCAGGGTAATTTTTCAAGGAGGATTTTCGTATTTTTGGGGGAGTAGGGGTTTAGGTGATAGGTACGATTGACTAAATAGCGGCCAAATGTGTACCTTTTTGAAATTTCAGGGGGGTGGGGTATTTCAGCCCTTAAATCTCCTAATAGGTATGCCTATGCTTTTACCGGAGACGAAGCTGTGAATGGAAAAATCTGGGTGTCTACCTACATTTTTTCATTCACACAGTGACACCAAAAAATACCTACAACATATTTTGTGGAACAATCACTTGATATAACCTTTAACCTTTGGTGTTGCTCTTGCTCTTAAGAATCGCTAAGGCTACTTTGAGGGACAGTCTGCTAATCCATACTGACATATCGTATAAGTTAAGTGAAATTTAAAGTCAACAGATCTTGAAATCCGGTTCAAGTCATCTTTAACTTTCAGTACTTTATGCACTCTGTAATGAACTTGCATCTTCGAAAACTTGTTGTCGGCACGTTTGTACTTACTTGATTTCTCCAGTTCTTTGCTGTCGCCAATTTGAAAAATATTTAATATTATTTAGCATATCAACGTCTATGAGCTTATAATATTACATTCAGATTCGTTATCTAGGCCGTGGAATCCTGCTGTGCCTAAGTTAATATTGTACAATAGGTAATTAAGACTTACTTAGGTATTAGAAATTTACTCATAATACTTATCTACCACATAAATTGGGCAATTAAGAAACTTCTTCGTCTTTAAATTTCGCTTGGCTAAAGGAGGTTCACAGTTTAATTTCATCTCTCACCGTCACACGCCAAACAAAAGAGCTATTCGACGATGGACCTATAGCCCGCGACAAGTAGCCAAATGGCTAAGGCATCGGACTCGCAATCGTGAGGTCATAAGCCATTGAGCTTACTTGGAGGGGTTAACAGGATCGCTAGTAATGTGGAACCCACAACACCATACTGCTAGTTATATTTTCTAAAAATAAAAAAGTTGATATGGCAATCGCGATGTTATAAAGTTAGACAGGGAAGACCAAGGCGGTACGCATTCTATGCCTGGAGGCTTACTATAATTCCACCAAAACGAAGTTTCGATCAAAAATGAGGTGGTGATATACAGAGTAGGTAACATCAATTCAATCCACTCGTGTCTGGAAATCGTAAATGGGTTGGGACTTCTTGTGCTTATCCAAAAATTAATTAGAATATTAAATAGTTACTTAGTTTTACACGTGTTGAAATTTCACTTCGTGGAAGCGGAATATTGCAAGTCAAGGAGGAGCCTCCCACTCGACTTAGTGAGAGTACCTGTCACTAATTTTCTTTGTTGCAGGTCTCTCTTTTTGAGTGCGGTCTGTCAATCTATTTCGATTGTTGTATTAAGGAGTTCCTCACAACTTCAATCGTGGTGATTCACAGATCGAGGGTGGGTGCTGGGATCCCTCCCTTATAATCTACTTAAGATAGATTTCCGCCATAACAACCTGATTCAATAACTTATCTTAAAAACAATAGGATTAAACAAAATAGGATATTGCCTGTTAACTCAGGAAATTTAAGTAAACGAAAATTCATGAATTTCGATTTAGAAAAAGAGAGCAGATACAGCTCAGCAACCGTGCCATCAAAGTCAGCACTAGTTACTGTCGGATTTATTTGATTAACTGGCCTGTTGGTCTAGTGGTTAGTGACCCTGACTGCTAAATCAGAGGTCTTGAGTTCGATCTCCACCCAAGATAAAACTTTGCGTGATGGTCACGATGGTTTATTCTGTGCCTGGGTGTAATTTATGTATAATATATACATACATATATTTAGAAATATTATGTTTATCAATTGTCTGGTTGCCATAGTACAAGCTCTGCTAGGTTGGGATCAGATGACGTTGTTTGAGTTGTCCCAAGATCTGATGATTATTTATTATAATCTTTTACGTTTTCGCCCGCATTCGTGTAGGTACTAAAAAAGAATTTTAAAATTGGCATGTCGAGCTGTACGCAGACGGTAGATCAGCACGGTAGACGGAAGATCATCAGAACATGAGAAAAGTAACAGCTTCAATCAAATTATTCATAACATGTCCCGGCTTGACAGGCAGAGAAACAGATGGGAAGATTGTTTAGGATTTATTACTTGTTTATATTTAAAAACTAATTCTATATTAGATATCTAACAAGAACAAGAAATCAAATGTAGATTAGGTAGTTAAATATTCAAATTATAAGGTTTTAGAAATAAAAACGTGAGATTTTGTGTTAATGACATTGATATAAATTCTAAATGAATATATTATAGTATCGATTACGAAGGTAGCGTACCCGGTGGCGCGTTCGTCGCAGGCGCAAGTTTACGATACGAGCGTGAAGTACGTGGTGATGCGTGCGAGTTACTTTCCATTTCAATTCGATTACTTGCTCTGAATGCCCATGCTCAATCTCTACCGCGTATTTGACATTTTAACTTGGCATTTGTTTTAGTTACATCATCAAAGTTTTTGTTTACGTTTGCATATAATTTAGGTCATGCTATTGTAGTTTTTAGAGTGTAGAGAATTTCTATTATAATCCAGTAGTATTTATTACTCCTCAGCTATTAACTCGATATTTCAAATATGTATTGTTTTTACAATTCCTCAATTTTGTCAATTTTGCTAACTTTGAGGACGTTTTAAATATTTACCTAGGTCCTTATTCACTATTTTTTTTTCGTTTAACTGTCAAAATCTTGTCATATGGTAAATAGAGAGCTGCGCTTAGAAATGCATCGCACATGCGCGCGGACCTGTTCGCGCGGGCTTGCCGCGAAAACATAGTGAATAAGGTCCCTGCTCATTAGCCAGGTAAGGTACTACTAGTTGACAACAATGCCTGAATGATGTCCCCGTAAGAAGCACCTAAGTACTAGAAACGTTTAATTAGTTTATAATTTCAGTTCAGCCATAACACCTACTCATAAATTGGTTACAAGAAATTTAATTAATAATGAAAATTTAATTGTTTTCAGTCTTTATGTTATTTTGTAAGTTTTCAGCTTGTTAGCTGACTTTAATAGTCCTAGCAGTTCAATAGATTTATGTGCTGTTGATCTACTTACGACGATTCATGTTGCTCTCGCTTCCAACTGCCACCTGTTGGCACAGTACAGGCCTATCTCGAGCCAGGCATTTGAGCGTTGGGATCATTGTTCTACGCAATTGTTGCTGTGAATCTGCAAGTAAAGCTCGTCGTGAAAGCGCCAGCAATTCTCACAATACTAAACGATACAACTCAATGTTGAAATTACTATAGTTTGTTCTATGGATAAGTGTAATTTCAAGTAATTATAGTCTCCTATTGTGTTTACAAGTGTGAACTTTCTTAATGAAATGGTTCAATTTCATATGACGTCACGTATGATTTTATGCGTTTGTATCTAAAACGTTATATGTATTGTTCTGACAAGCTTGAAGTTTGCCGGTTGTAATTTATTGATGAAAGTGTAAAAATGCCACTCCTTTTTGATGGTAAACAATTTTTGACATAAATTTTGAGCGAGTTTTATACATTTTGTATATCTACATTTTTTATTACATTGCAGATTTAATGAATTCTTATTCTTTCTTTGCTTTTTGACCATATTCAAAGATTGGAAGTAACTGCTAGTTTTTTAAGGAACTTCAGTTTTGTACTTAATTACATAATATTTTTGCAAAGTCGTGCTGGACTGTACCTCATAATATTATAAATAAGAAAGTGTGTATATCTGTTAAATACCTTTTCACGACTAAATGGCTTAAATATGGCAAGGAAATTGATGGCAAAAACGACGTACCTAGGATGCTTGTACCGACATCCGCGGGCGGAGCCGCGGTTGAATGCTAGTAATAAATATGTGGTGCAGTAGGTAGTAATAATATCGTATTTGTTGTGATTGTTTTAAGTAACACTATGCCTGTGACATCGATCAACACAATGGACTTGACGGAATGCAGTAACTTCCTGATTACATTCAATAATTTTACATAACCGAACGTAATATCGTCGACAAAGCACGGAAAGGCATGAATTATGATCATAACGCGTCTAACAACCGTTTAATCATTGTTTGTAATTAACACTGACTTTACTAACTGCGGACTACTTGGCGCCGTCACGCATTTGACTTTAAACTTCATTCAGGATGTTTTTTTGTTCAATTAAATTAATCGATTTATTTTTCGCATCCAGGCGTCAAGGCATTTTGGCATCAAGCCAAATAAAAATACGTACAATTTGACCGACGCGAAACCCCACTTGCATGATTGAAATGCATGAATGGAATGAAATTCCATTTATCCTTATAACAGTTAAGAACGAAGAACAAAGGTTAAGGAAATAAAAATGATGTTTTAGGGTACGATTTGTGCATTCCACATGAGGAGTTGGTATAAGATCTGTCACCGGGATTTATGACCCAACAGAGCAAATTAATATTTTTAATGTTTATGTGTAGGTTAGACTAACCTAAAGCCTTTGATTGTATAATGTACAGGTTCCTAGCCCGACATCTCAAATTGACGCCATTCTTCTGTTTAGGTATTCATTTCGTGAATGTGAAACTTCAAAGTGATCTCATTTTTATAGACTTATTGGCAAAGCTACATCGAAACAATATAGGTACCTGATTAAGGCACTAGAGTATATATTCTTATAATAGCGTTTTGATTCCTTATAGGTAAGGACCCGTTTTCCGAAGGTAACACCATTCTGATCATCAATGTTCTAAATAACTACCTATTTACATATTGCAAGTTATTTACTTCACTCTAATTGTTTACCACTTATTTAATCGAAATACATTGCAAAAGTTAGTGGCGTGCAAGTTATTAAATATTTTTGATTAGTAGTTTTTACGCATGTTGCGCCTGTTTCCGACGTGTTAATGCGACCATTCATTACTCCTACATAGTTTGTTCATATTTTTCATTGTTTACGGAAAAGGAAATAGATTGTACATCGTTTATAGGTTGGCTACCTATAAAATATTTACTTTATTATGCGTATTCCTTTATACTGACTACCGACTATATAGCTGTCACTAAATCACAGTAAAAAGGTAAGCTAGAAAGTTAAAAGAAATGACAATTGATGTAGGTATATTGAGCATGAGTAGAGGCGTTCCATACATTCGTGCGTATTAAAAATATATAAATAGGTAGATAGAGGTACAACTATATAGGTACAGTAGACACCCTGTCCTAATTTTCAACACATTGTGCCAGACCCGGGCATGTTATATGAAATTTAAAAAAATCAAACTTAATCATAATTCTGCAGTTTTAACTGCAAAAGTAAAGGCGACATAAACATTATCACCGTTTACATCGTCCATTAGCGTGTCATTGCTGTACGAGTGTCCCCTGAGACAGTAATGATACTTAGGTATATGAGTCACCTTTTTTTCTGTTTAAAATCGCGCTGTAATAAACATTCCTGGCTGGCACTAAAAGTAAAAAGATCTGAGAACAATATATTGTCTAGAAGTCTGTATAGCTTATGATGACCACTGTATGAATGCTGTTGAAAATATTAAATTGGATTTCTTAGCACTTTCAGAAACAAAATTTTAAACAAGTAACTACTGTTTGTCAAGCAATTAAAATAAAATGTAGGTTGGATATTGCCTCATTCTGGATAGTACTGCAGAAGTAGGCAGAGCCAGAAGAGGCAACATTACTTGCCAATATGAAACGCACAACACTGTCAATTAATATTTCATGGGTATAGACATTTTCAAATCAAAGGGCGTAAATCGATTAGAACGAAGAAGCTACAGTTATAGTTTCCCATAAGACTTTCATTCCCTCAAGATACTTATACCAGCAGTTAAATTTTATACGGAAAAGCGTGTACAAACAGAATTAGCAAATGAATGACATAAATATGTAGACCTTTCACCTTGAGTGAGGCAATAATCGTAGAGAATATTCCACGCACGATCGTAATAGAGTACTTCGCCATTAATATAAGTTCTTACATTTGTAAAGCATTGTCGTCGGTAAATCAAACGTGTTGTGAGATCTTACTTCCAGAGAATGTCGTGGAAGTTCAAGACACTTGAAGAGAGAGACACGTGGAAGACAAGACTTACTACGGTGAATTTATTTATCAGCGGACGGTGATAAATAAATTCACCGTAGTAAGTCTCTAGCGACATGCTGACGATAGCAAGAAATTACCCAAAATCGACCTCAATGGAGAAAAGTTTCTGAAGTGCTGCTCACCACAAAAATTAAAGGAGATTGATTGATATATGCGTTGAAGAATTGAAAAGAAGCTTAACGTCCAATTTTCAACGTAGGTAATTGATAATTTAACTAGCCTATCTCAGGATTTGACATTCCAAAAATTTTCTGAAAGAGGAAGGTCTTTTAAAATGTTGTGTAAACATAAGAAAAGTGAAGTGCCAAATTATTGATCGACTTGAGTAGCACCTAGACATTATGAAATTACTGACCACCTAAGGGAGAAAAGATTCCTTAAACATATAAGGCTTTATCTATCAGACCTCTTTAATCTTAGAGTTTAGTTTATCTACATAAAGAACTTGGGTCTTTTAATCAAGCAGGCAAGCTCTACACGTGCCAAAACAAAAATAATCAGTAAGTTTATGTTCCGTTAAAATAACCTGACATCTAATCTGTTTTCGTGCTTACAGCTCATACGTATCATCTCCTAGGTCAAAATGAGCCCTATTACCTATTTTACTTTCCACTTCAATATCGAGATGGAATCTCTCTATCATCGAATAAAAGAATAAACGATGGACCATAAAAACAAAATTGATATTGATTTTCTATGGGTTAGATTGGTATTGTGTCATTATACCGCATCGTTTGAGGTTACCCATGATGTGATTGAAGTTCAATAGCAATCTACGGATCTGTCAATCATCGGAATAAATAAGGCCTTCGTCACACACGATGTTATTAACTACGGCGATATAGAGCTACCGATTTATATTTATTTACAGCGATTTTTTATTTATTTGTTGAACTTATACACACAACAAATTTACTTCGAAACCATTGTTTGCGCACATTGTTTGAATTTAATTAATATGTTTCGGGAACACTTGAAGGCTCGTGCTGTACCCGAGCGCTTGAAGTGAGCGCCGAGCGTGTTTAGTGTTTTCGAAACTGTGACGAGCCAAGAGCTGTAAGTTAGTATATTAAATATCATTCTGTATATCCGAAAAAAAACTTTTTAGAGTAAGTACAACTAGAATCAGGCGCAATTTAATGTACCTAATTACTGAACCTTTTTGAGAACTTTTGATAGAGTTATTAATTTATTTTGCTTAAATATTTTAGTATTTAGACAGTATCGATACAGTCGTTGTACAATCGTTGTGTTTTATATATCGCGTGTGAATATGTCCTAAGAAGTTACGTCTGCAATCAAAGAGGCAGACGTCTTGAAGTTCAATGCTGTATGATGAACCGAACCGGTTTAAACCCTGCCCACACAACATGCGGTGTGATCACTCTCATTTTCTATCTTGTTCAGGTCTGTTACAATCGTGATATAATTTATTGGATCGCTTTCAGTAATTGTTATGTTCGTTGTAATAAATTGTGCTTTAGTAATATTAAATGAAGGGCTTGTATCATGTAATGACTTTAGAATTCCGTAGTCAAATTGGAAGTCAAAGAATCATCACTATTTTACTCGTGTAACATCAATGTACTTTTACTACATTAATGCCTCCGACTGCATGAAATTATATGATTATGTAAGGGATCTTGTTTCCATCTTTTTTGTGCAGGTATAAGATAGTACTTTTGACTGATCAAAAAAAATATTCCCAAAAAAAAATCCTTAACCATTTCAAAATATTCAAAATGCACAAGGTTATTATTCAAGTTTTCACTTCTGCCGGCACTCACAGAGTGCAAACCGTTATTTTTAATTTTCCTACATCTACTTGTTACTAGGTTCCTACTTTCTCTTCGTAAGCAGGATGAGATACACTCGCCCATCCTTCTTACTTACTCTTTATGCAACTTACTAGAAAACGATCAGCTTTTGCCCGCGGCTCTTCATGGACACATTTAAAGAACGCAATAAAGTTCTGTGCGTGGTTCAACACCGATTGCAACAAGGGAATGACTGTTAGTTACCTTACCTACACAACACCATTAAATTTAATGTAAGTAATAATAAGTTATTAACAGACTATGACGAAATTAAATTTCTAAGGGGAACTTAATGAGGTAATAAGTTTCATAACATAATGTAACATACTTCAATATAAATAGTAATAAATGACGAAATACTAGTCGAGCTATCATTTCTTGGTTGCAACACTTTATGGCAAGATATTGCGAACTATGACCAGGGAACTTAGGGACCATAAAATGCTGTTGACTTATGTGTGTAAAACATAAAGCACATACCTACCTACAGAACATAAGTTACTTCACAAAATCAATATTTCAAATCAGGAAAGAATTATTAAAAAAAAACTTTAAGCATTTGTTGATTCTAAGGTTTTTCGGTTGATTGAGTCGATTTATGGATGCGTCTGTTTGAATAAGTATTTGCTAAATTTAACGTTGTCGTTATTGTTTTTATTCGTTGAAGATTACGTCTATTAGGACAAACGGTTCAGTTAGGTAGATTCAACTTCGAGAGAGAGGTTAACCGAAGAATCCAATTAGGATAGGCAGCGTTCGGAAAACTGAGTATTATTATCTTAACGTCTTACTGAGCATTATCCCTCAGTACTTAAAGACTAAAGTCTACAATAATGCAAGCTGCCAGTGATCTTGTATGGATCCGAGCCTTAGTCATTAACTGTAGGCCTCATAAACAAGTTTAAAGTTACACAGAGGTCTATGGAGAGAGCTATGCTGGGATTCTCTCTGCGAGATAGGATTCATACATACATACATATCAACCCATATGATGGCCCACTGCTGGGCACGGGTCTCCCCAGTAGAACCTACTAGTATGTAGATCCTGGGGGTAATTGCCATAATCGCCACGCTTGGCGAGCGGGTTGGCGATCGCAGTAAGGCTTTAAGTACGCAGAGGACGCTGCTGCCCGTCCTCCGGGGTGAAATCCCTTAGTCGCCTTGACGACACCCATGGGAAGAGATGGGGTGGTACTATTCTTAAGCCGGCACCACACGGCAAATAGGATAGGAGAAAGATAGGATTCGCAATGAAGAAATCCGCAGACGAACACAAGTCACCGATATAGCACCGAGAAGAGGCAGGCCACATCGCTCGAAGAACCGATGGGGAAAAAAGATTCTCGAGTGGCGACCACAACGGCAGACGCATTGTGGGCCGACCTCCCACTAGATAGACCGACGATCTGGTCAAAGCAGCCGGGACCAAATGGATGATTGTGACCCAGGATCGTCAGGAGTAAAAACGTTTGAGGGAGACCTTTGCTCAACAATGGGCGTCTCTAGGCTGAAGTAAAAAAAAAAAATGCAATTTAGGCAGATGCCACTGACAAGCTTTACTTAAGTATATACACTTGACCTACACACAGACAAAACTAGTAAATACCTTTGAAGTGAATTCCACCTTCATTACTAAAATTTCTTCAAAGTTAATTTCGGTAGAATATTAAGGGGTTTAATTTGTTACATTGTAACCCAATTTTGAAGTCCTAGGATTAGTCAAAGGATTAGTCAGGCTACCAGTATCCCTGTGGGTAGGTACATACGTACTTATACTATATGTATACGATCTTATACTATGTATACTTGTCATTGGAAGAGAAAACAGGCACGCATTATAATCAAAATATTATGACAGGCTGTCCCTCGAGATCTAGACAAAGACGCATATATAAATAAATATATCGTGACGTGTATCCGTACCACCAATCCAATATGCAAATTTACGCGACAGGTCGTAGTGAAAGTGTTCTGTATTGTTCGGTTGACAATTGACAAGTTAATAAATGTTACGTTTCTAACAAACCTGTCTTAACGGTCTTAAAAATTAAGGTCTTTGTATTCAAAGGGATAAAGTTACATCACTACACAATTGACGTTTCGATTTACCTACATCAATTAGTGACAGACAATTTTTTAGGCGACTGACTACTGCCGCGTGGAATATGATTCGTAGTTTTGGGCGCATTCTAACGTCTTTCTATTCGATTAGAATTTATGCCATTTGTCTAGGGTCTAAATGTCGAAACGTAAAGCTATTAGACAATAGAGGCGTAGCTTGCCTTAGGCGGGCCGTGTATCAAAATTAGTTGGGGGGCCTGCTGTTTAAAGGCCCAAGTACGTTTACTATAGTACGTTTACTTAGTATGTACGCACGCTTCGTACGTTTGGGGCCTCTGTAGTCTTTAGCCCCATATCATTGATACGGCTGATATGGCGGTAGCTACAGTTGCATAATTCTTTGAGTTTGTAGTAAAATTTGCAACGCGAAAGCCCTAAACTTTGATTTTGTTTCATGTCGTAATCAAATAGACTGTCAGTGGCCGGGTCTGATTCTCTTGACCAAAGCTGACGCATTTACTTACGCAGATATTTTAATCACCAAAATTATTAGTTACCTTTACGAATATTTTAACATTAGATAATTCGTAAAGGTACCTAATATTTTTTACCTTACCACTCACGTGACAGCGAATAAAGCCCTATGCCCTGTAGGTCTGAAAATGTTTACAAAGGTAACCCGATAAAAATGTATCTTGTTGGACATGGTTCTTTGTACCCATAATACTAAGTAATACTGTTTTATTATGTTTTTTAAAACTTTAAACATTAATAAAACAATAAAAATTGACCTGTTGGTATCTATAGATGTTATGGTTAATGTGTCAGAGGTCAAGGGTTCGATTCCCACTCAGAATAAATTTTGGTGTGATGGGCACGACTGTTTATTCTGTCTAGATATAGTTTAGTTATAATTATACTTATATCTAGCAGTGGACTGGTTGTCTTGGCTTCGCTTAGATTGATGGATTCGATCAGATGGCCGGCCTTGCGTGAGTTGTCCCAAAATATTTATTTTACTTTATAATTCAGGTTTGTTTTTGACCGGTAAAAAAGTACAATAGGGTATTTGACAATTATTTGAAGTCAAATCAGTATTTTTATAACAAAACGTCAAATACGACCCGTTCGGTACAAATTTGTATGGAATGCTAGCATATGACGTCACGTTTTCTATGGTCAAATCATTTACTTTTAGTGTTTCTCTTTAAGATTAAAAATTAACAAACACGTTAAATTAATAAATAAACATATTTTTTTAGAACACTTCATGACATATTTTTACATGGTTATTATAAAATATTTTATTTTGATAGTTGTCAAATTTGTAAATATTTACTTAATTAAATCATTACCATTATCCATGATATGTAATTACGTAACACCTACTTTCAAAACCAATGGCATTTCCTAAACTATAAAATATTTAGTGTGTGAATCACAGTTCAAGCATTATAAAGAGAGATTTTGACCTTTGTACCTAAGGATACACCATCGAGATACATTCTAAATGCCAACGAAAGCTAACGAAGCAATAAATGTAAGCAGTTTAGAGATAGGGCTGCCATTTAAACCAGGTACGGTACAACGGACAGCCGGCACTGTCAACAGACGGCAGCTTAGGTACTGCAAGCTTTTGAATAGTTCAAATTCTAGAGTTTCGAGGTAATAAACAAGGAAAACGGGGATTTACAAAGACTTTACCACGAACACCGGGACGCAACCTACATCCAGACTCGGTAGGTACAATTTGTAGATCACACAAAGTGGTGTCCGTGTGAGAATCTTTCTTGAACAGTAGTTGTATACATTCCCACTGCGCCACTGAAATTGTCGAATTCACACGATATCTAAAATTAAAACTTCAAGTACCTAGTATTATAAATTACATAGGACCGAATAACAAAATGCACTAAACTTGACTTCGCTTCACAATTATACTACCTAGGTATTCGTATTGCATGATTGTATGTTTACACATTAGTCAATTGTACCAGCAACCTATCCCCCTCCTCCGAAATACGCCCATGCGTATTCTGCTATATTATGAAAACTATGAAAACCATAGATGAAATCCATCGCCACGCCGTGGTCTGATTCATTTTAAAAAACTTTTTGAACCTCAAATGTTTTAAGTCAAAACTTGACTTCGCTTCACAATTATACTACCTAGGTATTTGTATTGCATGTTTGTATGTTTACACATTAGTCGATTGTACCAGCAACCTACCCCCCTCCTCCGAAATACGCCCATGCGTATGCTGCTATATTATGAAAACTATGAAAACCACAGATGAAATCCATCGCCACGCCGTGGTCTGATTCATTTAAAAACTTTTTGAACCTCAAATGTTTTAAGTCAAAATAATTATTAATTTATAATGACGTAACGTTAAGAAAATTCCTATAAAATACATAAACATGAACAGCAAAGCAAACTAGCAACTCAATGTTACTGGAATTGCAGGAACACTAAATTCACGACCTTTACTCAGCTTTAGTTGCTCTAGACTAACTATGACTAAGCAGAAGGGCCTTTTGAACGTCATAGGAAGCTTATGCAGCGCTGAGATTGCTGCGAAAGTGAAGTTGACTCGATTTATGCGCCCTCTCTATCCTAACAGAATGGAGTCAGGGCGAAAGGGCGCCCACAAAGAGCAAACGACTCTGGTCGGTATTGAGTCCTGTCAAATGCCCGGTCCCCCTCTCGACTCGCCCGGGGCGCCGGTGTAACTAAGGCCTGCCCTGTGTAGATGCAAATAAATGCATCTTTCCAAAAGAACTTCTGAATATGAGTAAAAAATGTGACGAAATTCGTTGTTTAGATAAAAGTACACCAATCGCGTATGATATTATTGTGATAACAAATGTTAGGCGACAGCCCTATTTATGGAGAGATTTGTAGGATTAAACGCGTTTGTTATAGTGAAGGGCAAAGAGTAAGGGCTTAAAAACGTCAGCGTACATAGAAATGCTTCGTTACTATCTTATGGATTACACAGCCTCCCATTACTACTGTTTCGTAACACTTTACAACATACCAAATCTTCACGGAATTCAGATTTAGGCTGATAATATTCACAAGATGTCGGTCATAATATAATATACATACTCCAGTAACTTTGTGGTACATTCTTAAAATTTTCTGACGTCTAATAAACGTAAGGGTTAGTGTAATTAGATAAATGGTCTGTAAAACAATTGACCTCTTAGCTGTAATTATAAATATCGTTGTGAAAATGGAGGGTAATGATTATAATACGGATATGATGTTAGCACCTAGAGCGTAAACGCTTCAAGTCATTTAAATTAATCTGATGAGCATAATTTCGTAAATAATGCTGTAGGTTATTATAGGTAAGCTAACATTGCAATTAGTGAATGAAGGCTTTAGGTAGGTTTACGTAACAATAGCAGGCCGGAGCAACATTTTTTATTGATGATCTGCTCCTATTGGTCATAGCTTCCTGGATAAATGGGCTACCCAACAGAAAAAGGTTTTTTAAATTCGGACCAGTAGTTCTTGAGATTACCGCGTCCAAACAAACTCTTCAGGTTTATAATATTAGTATAGAAGTATAGACTAGCTTCCGGCCGCGGCTTCGCTCGCGTTAAGTTTGGACTGCCATTTCACCCTTTTAAAGTTTTGCTTTAGGCTTTGTAGTGGATGGTGTTTTATCCACGAACCACTTGAGAACAATTGAACAAAATTGATAAAATTTGGTACCTACAATGCTAATTTAAAATCACACGGACCAAGGTGAATAAGGACCCTGGTTTCTTCCGCGTGATTGTAAAATTATCATTGTAAATAAGGACCCAGGGTAAACATTGTTCGTATGTCTGTGATGGGTAATACTTTTTTTTTAACTAACAATAAAATATAAGATAGGCTATTTTACCACGCTATGATCGGTAAGAGTGAGACAGGAATATTAGAGGAACGCTGGGTGGCTACGATATGATACTATTATTATAATAATATTATAAGGTATTTGCGTGGCGGCATATTCAGGCATATTCCTCCCCCGCCCTCCCCTTGGTGGTGGTGGTTGATGCACCGGTGTTGAATCTAATGCCCCCCCCCCCCCTCCAGTCATGCGAACAACTCAGACTTGACTTGTTGCGCCAATAGTTGTCCCTCGCGCCGATTTTGTTGCGTAATATTTTACAAAATTGACATAAATCCTAAGATATTCATTGAAATCAAATGAAGTAAAGGCAGTTTTGTTCAAAATTAAATACTTGTGCTGAATAACGTATTTATTTGGATAAGGGTTAATACCATGTTTATTAGAATACTTTCTCAAATTAATGATTAGAACAAATTTGAATACCATAAAAATGGTAATAGTGGGTCAACCTTAAAAGATAGGCATTTGTTGTCGTAAACTTTTTTTAGAACTTTTTAAGAGGAACTGATCCGTCATATATTGTTGTTGTGTAACTATAACTGTTCACGCAGCGCACGGAACGGAAGCTCTTAAAAGGAATATTTTTTCTCCGTTTTTGCAATATTTTTAATTGCTGCTCCGCTCCTATTGATCATAGCTTTTACAGAGTATAACCTTCCTCGATAAATGGGCTATCCAACACAAATATATTTTTTCTATTCTACCCAGTAGTTCCTTAGATAACCACGTTCAAAAAAACAAACAAACGAACAAATAAACTCTTCAGCTTTATAATATAAGCATAGATTATATAGGTATTTGTGTGGCAGTATTATAGATTCAGGCATATTGCTCCCTCGTCCTCCCCTCGGCATCGGCAGTGGTGATTGATGTACCGGTGTTAGATCAAATGCTCCCTCCCCTCCAGTCATGCGAACAACTCACACTTGGCCAATTGAGGAAATAGTTAAACTTTGTTCAGGGGGGACCTGAACAAAGTTTTGGATCCGCGCCTGATTTTGTTGCTTGTTAATATTTTAAAACTACAATATCTCCTAAGATATTCATTGAAACCATATCAACATGAAATATTTGTAACGAATAACGTATTTATTTGGATAAGGGTTAGGGTGGGTTTAATAGAACACTTTTGCAAATAAATGCATTATTTTAAAACAAATTTGATTATCATAAAAAAGGTAATACCCCTATTACCTTTTTTATGATTCAACATGTCAAAGAGTATGAGTCAACATTAAAAGATAGGCATTTGCTGGCGCGGACTTTTGTTAGAGAATTATATATCTCCGTAACTCTCGACCAAGCACTTTGTTTATCAATTTGCTTGACGGAGTCAGTCTTCTTACACTCAATAATAATTGTATAGGGCTTCATTACAGCAAACAATAATAACTGTTCTTCCTTATTAAAATTAGGTGCTCTGGATCTTGTTATTTTATCACTCATGTTTATTACAAAATAAAATCGCAAAAAATATCGGAGCTCGTACAAGTTAACTCGTCGTTGAGGTTATGGAGCTTTCATTCGTGTTATTTTTTTGACAAACAATAACAACGAGTTTCGTTTTATGCAAAAATATGTGTATTTCATCGATAATATTCATCAAAACAACAGTTATGACATGGAACGGAACGTAGAAACTGCTTTACCCACCCCCTAAACATATTTAACTAATTATGCCTGCTGTCGTCATTGTGCAAGAGGGCGCTAAATATGTTTAAGTTAAACGTGTTTAGGCGTTAATTGAAATTAACTAATTTTTGTTTAGTAGCTACTTAAGTCGAACGTTGTGCAAGTCGCCGCAAAGAGGAACAAATCCGTCATACCTACATATTTTTTGTGTAACTTTAACCGTTTACGCAGCGCACGCAACGGAAGCTCTCAAAAGGAATATTTTATCCCCGTTTTTGCAACATTTTTCACTGCTGCTCCGCTCCTATTAAGTGTAGCATCGAGGAAGGTTATGTAGCTATATAACCTTCCTCGATAAATGGGCTATCCAACACATTTTTTTTTTCACACAACATACAATGAAATCATCGCGTTCAAACAAACAAACTCTTCAGCTTTATAATATAAGTATAGATAAGTAGAGTTGCATGACAATAGAGATTTTTTTTCTTATAAACGACTGAGCAGATATTTATCAAACAAAGCCAAAACTAGTGGGTGTCGTAGCGTCATGTTATAACTGACTTTAAAATGTTTGTTTTTTTTTTGTACCTATTTATCACTCACAGTGGGATATTTTTAGAAAAATGTTAGATATCGGTCCTAGTCCCTTAACGGCGTTGGACTTATGGAATCAAAACGTTGTATGGCACTGTCACAACCAGTAATCAATTTACCAAGCATTTATGTAAAACTGACACTTGAACAAATACAGAATCAGTGGGATATATGAGGATGATCGGCGTGACGCTTTAAGTGCACAATTTGGTTCGTACGGTCACGAACGTTGCTTTCTCTAAGAATTCCCACCCTAGACGTTACCTCGTGTATGAGGACTAAAGATTACTCATTCATAAGTTTTATTGTTGACAAAGGACAACAATAGCCTGCTATTTCACTAACAATAGTGTTTATAATGATGCTCACGGTGTATTCGTGATGAGCAGGATTTCTTTTTTGTTTGACTATAGAGTTGAAGTCTAATGGATGGTAACAATGTCAGAGTTTTGTATCACAGTATATGTTGAATATTTTTACCAGTTACCTACTTATCTAGTAAGTAGTTTCCAAAAATTAAAATACCCTAACTTATTATTTTTAAACTTTCGCGATTTTTATACATATTAGATATATTTCGAATTGCACCTATCCACGATCGGTGCAATTCGATCGAAACGTCGGGTAAATAAAAGGTTCGTACCTATAAATAATTCACACGACTAAGTCCCGAAATATATCTAATACTCTAACTTAGAAAACTTTTTTTTCGGGTTCCTCTACGTTACCTAATTTTGTATGAAACCCACAGACACGGAAAGATTTTAAGTAACTTCAAAGTTCATATTGCCTTTCGTGTAAAATTTCAAATCGATATGACAAAAGGATTTTACTTCATATCTACAGATGACTTGAAAATGGTGAGCAGCCTAATTGGCGAAATAGGTCCGTACACAGAACAGTGTAGTCAAAACCCCGAATTGGACCAACTGCGAATTAGGTTCAATACGCACTTACGGTCTAGGAGTGTGGCGTAAGTGGCTTACCAGATATCGTTTTTTTATATGAAACCGCACAATCCCAACGCACTAACATGCGGATCACGAATTAGATGAACCGAATAAAAAGTAATAGAAAAAAAACTAACTTCAAAACATCTCGGTTCACTATTATTTAATATATTCATACTAATATTATAAAGTTAATGAGTTTGTTTGGTTGGTTGAATGTAATAATCTCAGAAACTACTGGTTCGAGTTGAAAAAACCTTTTTACTGATGGTTAGCCCATTTGTCGAGGAAGGCTATAGGCTATATAGCATCACGTTACGACTAATAGGAGCGGAGCAGCGTTGAAAAATGTCGCAAAAACGGAAAAAATTGACGCAGACGAGGTTGCGCGGGTAGACTAGAATTTTCGTATACGACATTGTAGAGAGTATCCATAACTCTAAAAATATTATTATATGCAGACTATACAAAACTGTTTAAGTTATTGACTCTCATTCCGACTGATTTTCGTTAGCTTACAGAACGATTTGATAAACATTGGCGATAATTGTTTATTTATTCATTTATATTTAAATATTGATAATGTTAATAACTAGTCCGCCCATAAATACTGTTACATAAAAACTTTTCTTTTTTTTTCAACTTTTTAATTACTTTGTATTTGGAACGCATTTATTATTTTTAAAAGTTCTTTCGATTTAGCGCCATTTCACATATTTTTTCGTGTTCATTATCAAATTACAATATGAATTGAGGTGTTTAAGAAAATAGGATTACGGTGATCGCCTTGCACAAAGTGGGTTTGGAGCCGTCGGTTATATTCCAGACACTTCAAAAGCTTGGTATCAGCCATATGTTCGTATATCGTACTATCAACAGATACAACAACACTTCCTCTGTCGAAGACCATAAAAGATCGGTACGGCCGCGTGCTGTTAGAACTACAAAGGCTGTTAACGCCCGAATTCACCGAAATCCCATTAGGAAGCAAAAAATCTAGGACCGCTAGGACTCTGTCGCGTATTATAAAACAAGATCTGAAGCTTGGTTATTATCATCGATATTCAGGACATGCCATCAATCTTTACAATTAAAGAGAGTGGATCGATCAAAACGCCTTCTGTCGCGATACGCAGGTGAAGGGCACAGAAATATCCTCTTTACCGATGAAAAAAATTCACGATTGAAGAGCACTACAATAAGCAAAATGATAAAGTGTACGCTCACAGTTCTAAGGAAGCTGCTCAAGTGGTCGGAAAGGTACAGCGTGGTCATAATCCTGCGTCAGTGATGGTTTGGTGGGGCATCACAAAGCTACATTTTTATGAAAAAGGAGTGAAAACTTCAGCCAAAGTGTATTAAGAGACAGTCTTGGATTGTGTTGTGAAACCTCTCAGCAATACACTCTTTAAAAATGTACCATGGACTTTCCAGCAGGACTCTGCAACTGGTCACAAGGCACGAACTACCCAAGCCTGGCTTGAAACCAACGTTCCGGACTTTATAAGAGCTGAAGACTGGCCCTCATCTAGCCCAGACCTCAACCCTTTAGACTACAAATTATGATCATTTTTAGAGGACATGGCTTGCTCTAAATGACACGGCGACATTGAGTCTCTTAAAAAATCTCTGGACCAAGCTGTAGCGAAATTTTCCATGGAAACAGTGCGTAAATCCATAGATTCGTGGCCAGACAGATTAAAGGCCTGTATAAAAACAAAATGTGGCCAATTTGAATAGAATATTGCTTTTATTTTTGCTGAGACTTTAATAAATAAGTTTTACTAATATAATTTACTTCTATAAAAAAAAAAACATTTTCATTTGTAACAGTACTTATGGCCGGACTTGGTACAATTTTTGATAAGCCATTATAACGTGTTACCGATGTGGGAGCCCCGAGGGTCCAAGCTATTATTTAAGAAACGTTCAGAGAAAATTACATATAAGGCATATCTACATGCTTGGCTTCGTCTTCACTCATGAAAAATACTACTTTTTGAATTTAACCTACATTTTTGAAGTCGGTGCCAGTACCTACCTACTTTATAGATTTGTACTTAAATTTTGACGGACATGGTAGATCTTTTTGAGTTTGTCGACATCACTGGTTCATTTTTTTTAATTTGATGGGTAGTACCTACCTACTGTCCATAATGTTATATAAAGATCTCAAAAAAAATTAGGTTCATTTCGTGTTTATAAAAGTACTATTGTATTATTTTTAGTTACCTTTTAACTTTGTTTAGATTTTTTAAATTACTTTTTTTTTATAATTTGAGTTGATTTTTTAGTTTTTCATAACTAAAAAGTATTTCTTATACCTATGTACTATTTGACCAAGGTTTTGAAATTTCCGTTAAAATAAAAAAAGCCAGGTCGTCGAATTTACACGTTTTCGTTCCAAAGTACTTAACCGATTTAGATAAAACTTGCACTGTCCCCTAAGTTGGAATAAATATGAATTAACAAAAAGTGTGGTCGTAATGCGATGTTTAGTTTCGGAAAAATAATTGGACTAACATACAAATATTTTTTTTATTTCATAAATAAGTTTAAAAGCCTTAATCGATCATCATAATGTGAAAATCAACATATCCACGTATCGAATATATAACATACTTTTTTGAAGTCTGTTAAAAAGAGACCAATGGGGAATAAGGTAATTCACGTTATTCCCCACTGGTCTCTTTCTACCCGCGACCTTTCTTTGAACCAATCGTTCCTACAAGGTCTTGGTTGCAAGTCTGTTCATCAATCAATCAACATCATTAAGGTCAGTAGCTGCATTAACAATGAACTCCATCTTATGATGGCTTTACCATACAGTTTAATATCACTAACGGAATTTGAATAACCTATTTGCCACTTAATATCATCTCATCCATCATAATTTGACTGAATATGTTACAATGACTTGCTGGAGTAAAAATCTTAAGAAAGTTTTAGTCACTTATATTTTAAACAAGTAACGACGATATACTTACAATAAATTGAGATGTAAATCACGACCACGATGTAAAAACTAAAAATTAAGTCACGATTGCCGATGACAGGCGCTATTGGGACGAGCTTCTGTTAGCTTTCATTGCCTATAATGATGTTTCTCTCTCATTGTAAATAAAAGAACCGGGTTGTGCTATCAATCTTGTAGATTAAAATGTTACCGACAGAAATCATTTTTAGGGTTCCGTAGCCAAAATGGCAAAACGGAACCCTTATAGTTTCGCCATGTCCATCCGTCCGTCCGCAGCTTAGCTCAGAGACTGTTAGCTAGAAGGCTGTAAATTTGCCTGAATACACATATTACTTACGTCGATAAAGTGAAACAATAAAATCTTAAAAAACATTTTTTTGGGGGTACCTCCACTATACGAAAGTGGGAATGTGATTTTTTTTCTCACCTACCCCATCGTGTAGGGTACCATTAGATAGGTTTATTAAAAACGTTTAGGTGTTGTGAGACCATTTTTAGATTTAGGTATCCGTTTGTGAAATATTACGCTTTAAAGTACAAATTTTTGTTAGAGTCAAGTGTGTTGGGTATGTGAAAAAAATCACGGTAGATGTACCTATATATAGGGAAATTAAAAGGAAAACTGTCACAGCTAAGTAGGCTTTACAACTTAACAACAGCAGGCCAAGTGAGAAGTAACAAAATTTTCGTACAGATTTCATAAAAAAAATACCTATTTAACGTTGTTAGTAGTATGAAACAAAAACGACAAAAAACCCACTTCTTAAGCCGCATTATTCGGATGGGACGGAACCCTACATTAGGTTGTTGCCCACGTCGTTTCCGTAATAGTCTACGCTTCAATGGCATACCTGAAAATGGAATAGATGTTATATTTTCCATTCTTAGGTATGGCGTTGAACTTATTAAAAAAAAAAACAAACCTTCAAGCGTGTTTTTTTTAAATTCACACTGATAACTAACACATATCTGTTCATTGCTACATATTTTAAATTGACCCGATTTTAACTTCGAACACGCCTGCCGGCATCCCATTGCTTTAAAAATTACCTAGAGTCTCGTAACGATTCTAACAATCCCAATTCAATAAATCTGATCAGGCGTTAAGAAGATGATGGCAGGATAAAGAAACTCAGAGACATACATACTTGGAGCCTGAAAACCAGAAACTTACTTTCATAAGCCTTAAAACATTGGAATTTCGCCAAAATTGTTGTTAAAATTCTTAAAGTTAAAGACAAGTTGACAAAATTGAAGACTTATAACTTAAAAGATTGTAGTTTATTTTCAACTTTCGCTTTCTACAAGCTTTGTGTATGATAAAACAAATTGATATTAATTTCAAGCTTACGATAACTTAGCTTACGGTTGATATTAATTTTAAGCTTTGACTTACGATCATAAACAGAAGAGTAATCACTTATGCGTGTTTGTATGGTAGAGTCATTTACTAGGGCGACCTTAAGAGTTGGTCCATGTCTTGACAAATTTATCGAAGGATGTGCGTATCAGTGGCGACGGACTGTCCGTCTATAGATTAAGGACTGTTTTCGAAAAATGTTACATGCTGCTTGATCTCCGTGCTTTAAAGCAAGCCGTCGATCCTGTGCCTAATCTTTTCAATCATGTCGGATTTCCATCCAATTGGACTATAAGAATGAAGGAATAGAGAGCGGAGTGCACTTGCGTCTGCGCACAACATTGAGCACTATACTTGCTGCATGGTTATCTAGTCTCTGATGAGATTTGTCGGTGTCATAACTGATATCGATTAGACGACAATTATTACTTATTTATTGATTGTTCTTTTCCCTACTCTTACCGCGGCTGGCAATGCGTCATCATGTTATTTCACAGGTATCTACTTCCTCAGTCTGTCTATGCCTACACAAGAAACTCTTGGATAACAAGTTAACACCGTTAAGATTTCCATCTATTTCACAGCTTTCAAGAACAAGCAAAATCAAGAGTGCGAAATATTTCTACTATAAAAGATTCTTTAAACCGGCTTAGATTTAATTATACAAGTTAGCGATGAGCTAAGAATTCTTAAACAGATTCACCTAGTTCCAGTTCAGTAACTTTTCACTTTCGTTTGTTTTCGTCTATGAGAACTACCATCAAGGTTTTATGTCATACGAAGAAAGCATGGTTGCGTTTTGACCGGCAATTAAGTAAAAGTTTACAAGAGCGTGCGAACTGCTATTTCTGAATTCTTTTATGATAATGACCTGTTAAAATTAAACTAAAGGCAACCACTAACGCGTAAGTGCCAATTGTTCAATAAAGTGTTAGGCTTTTTATGGAAGTCTTCTTCTCTTCCTTTTACGAGGCTCTGTGATTATCTACTGAGAGAGTATATTTTACCATCGACATCTTCTACTGTATTGATGATAGCATATCATTAGAAAATATGCATTTTAACAGATTCATTGTGTTGGAATATAGGCCTATTGACCGGGTCTGTCTCGATAGATAGACCCGTTCAATTTGTTTGATTTCCTTGCGAATTCACAGATTGGATCACAAAGTTCCATACCATTCCTCTGTTCGTCAGCGTAACTGTTAAGATCATTAAAAAGAGACAATTTTGACTGTAAGACAATAAATTTATTTTAATATTATGCTAATTTAATCATCACTTGACTTAAATTAATCAATTTTGAAAAGTTTTAATTTTTACGATTTTTAATGAAGACTATTTATTCATTAATTGGCCCACATAACTGGGTATAAATAAAATGATTTTACTTTTTAACACGTTTATATTTAAAAAACGTACTCAAGCGCATGCGATCAGAATTGAGTGAGGTTTCGAAAATCGAACGCAATACGAGTTTTGAATTGATGATTGCCGATTTGTCAGAGTTGTAGCCAGCCAGTGCCAAAACATGACTGTGTATGTACATGATAGAACTTAAAATTAAGTTAGGCGCACCCAGATTTTACTGTCACTGGAAATATTTTAGCCTTACGTAACAATGATGTACATTGCCTGTCAGATGCTGTAAATTATTCAAGTTGCACAAGTGATTGCAATTGACGGACACATAAATATTTGCAACACGCTTGAGACAATAAACTATTAGTTGATTTCCTCACGAAAACGGCATCCGGAATAATAGAAAATTGTTGTCTGCATAATAAATTGTAATTTAGTATGAACTGAATGGTACACCGGAAGTACTAGTTCAACCAATATGATGATTTACTTTTTACTATTTACATTGTAACAAAGTAAAAACATCTAGATCATAATTCAATTCAAAACGTGGCGTCTTCCGATCGCGACCATTGACGGTATATTATGAGAAAAGAGAAAAGTGCAAAGAATGGCAACTCGTGGGAAGAGTTTACAATGGCCCCGATATGTCACGAGGAGTGTTTCACTATATTTTCTAATTGTTAAATTATATATAGGACTATTTTAGTATAATTGTCACAAATGTGTTGATCATAAAAGACAGGGCTTACGAATTCCATATGAGACGAGACCTCGAAGTATTATAAAAATCACGCCAGTTGTTATCTAAACTATGTGTCATGAAATTTCTATAACTAGGTTCAACGTTCAAGTTCCACAACGTATTCTTTTACCAAAATCATTGATAATAATGTATATAAGGTCGGGGTAGCAGTATTTTCGTATTTTTCATACAAAGATACAAAATTATAGTTTTTATTTATTTCTAATATGTATGTGCCGTTTAGAGCGATGACTTGTTACCATCTTGTGTATAGTGTCATGATCCTATTGCTGTAAAAAAATGTGATTTTTGATCAAAAAAATCTGATAGGTAATTTTTACAGTGTTCTTTTGAGGTTAACTATATACTTTCTAAAGAGATCTGAAGTGACCGAAACTGATGCTGCAAGATCAGGGCTATACGGAGGATGTATCAACACATCCCAGCCAAGCTCTCACAATTTTTGCTGAGTGGCTATAGATGAGTGCGGTCTGGCGTTGTCATGTTGGATCATCACTTGGTGACAGTAGAGGTCAGAATCGATAGTTAAAACTGTTACGTTTCAACAAAGAATCGCAAATGGAAACACGTTGCATTAAGTTTTTCTCAGTGAGATCATGTGGTACCTAAATATCAAGTTTTTTCTTGTACACAGACTTTGGTAAATTACGTTAAACTGTTTTGTAGTCAACTTTCATCGTGTGGTACCCAAATATCAAGTTTTTTCTTGTACCCAGACTTTTATAAATGACGTAAAACTGTTTTGTGATTAACATCTAGTTCTTCAGCAATATAGTTACTACTAATATGTCGATCTAGCTCCGCTTTTTCAAAGATGGCACTGATGTTATCCGTGACAAATTTTAGTGGGAAGGATGAGGCTCGCTCTGAACGCCCGTCCAGAGCGAGCCTCATCCTTCACACTAAAATTTCCAGACTTGAAACTACATTTTTGCTACTCATATTGATACCGCATTAAGTCCGTAAACCGCATAAATGTTATACGCGGCGTTGGTCGCATTTTTACTTTTTTTGTAATAAAGCTTTAAAATGTTTAAAATTTCTTCGTCACAAACGTTCATTTTGCTTGCTTGAAAAATGGCGGGAACTAGTTTTTTTTTATTTATTGTATCAGAATGTACACATTAAACGGTATTAAAACCAGACAGTTACATTCAGTACAGCCAAAGAACTTTGATTCTAACAATACATTCAAAATACGAAAATACTTTTGCCCCTACCTACTCGTATTAATATGTCAAAGCGCCGTATTGATGATGGATGATGAATATTAAGCCTTATCTAATTAAAATGACTACGAATTTTAGATAATGGGAATGTGAGTACAAAACATATGCTTTAAGCTTATGAAATTATTATTTGCTTTCAGATATTTCCGGTGTTACTGCTCGCGGTATTCACAAGAAGTAGATGCGATCACCCCAACAATTACAACACTCACAACGGAAACAGTGCATTACAATTTGGCACACTACTTAAACCACCGCCGCCGCCTCAGCTAGCGCCCATACTTCCAGTGCCATTTCATCGAGCGCCGGAGAGAAACCAACGACATAATAGTGATGTCGGATATCAATACCAACTACCCCCACCAACCAATGAGTTCAAATTTCCTGCCCCATTCTATAAACAATATAATTTCAACTTTGTCCCACCACCACAAGCATTTTCAACTACTCCATCCCCATCTATGTTTCAAAAAGTGTCAGGATGGCTATTTCCGTCTCAACAAACTAGTTCTGAGGGATCTACCGTATTTAATAACGTATCACCTATGAAAAAGGATTGCAATCCTTGCAATTTAGTGCCATGGTTACCAGTAATTAGATACAACGTAGGAGCTAAAAGTGTATATCAAAATTCATTGCCGACATACGGGCCACCTAGTCCCACAGCTTATGCAGATGCATTAAAGGCGGTTCAAAAATACCCACAACCATTCAATGTTCAAAATCAAGGTTCCATACCAGAATTAAAACCTGGAGTGCCTCATGTGAACTACGGGCCACCAGCACAAAAGTTTAACAATGGCATAATCGGGGCAGTCAGCTCAACATATGGCCCACCAAGTGCTACACATACTTTAGATACATCTAATCCTCCAACTTCTACATTTTCACAACCAAGTTCATCCTATGGAATTCCAAGCTCATCGTTTGTCTTACCTAGTCACTCACTCAACTCTCAGTTTTATTCAACACCATCGCAAGAGTTAACAAGTAATATTTATAATTCCCCCAGTTCCACGTATGCACCACCTTCTGTATCATATGGTACACCTTCACCTTTATATAATACTCCACGCCCGCTGTCAACTACGTATCAATCGAATACTCCTTCATATGAATTTGAAACGTATAATAAAGAATTACCACAACCAGGTAATGTAGAATTGCTTGAAAATATCACACCAGGGACAGAACTAAAACTTCCTAAAGTTACCCAACCGACACCATTTAAGAATTCCTATGGTGAGCCGATAACTAATACTCATTTGTTTGATATATCTTATCCCATATCGGCTACTGCAGCTGAATCTGCAAAAGTAAAAACACAAGTATTGCCTCAAGATAGTAAAAAGTCCACAACGCCGAATATGTCATTTGCTCTGGCGAATCCAGCTCCATTTACAGTAAACAGAGGTAGAAATATTCACACATTACAACCAGTCGCACTTCCTAACCTAAGTGTGTCGCCTTTACCACCGATATTCAATCCACGACCTTTTCGACCGATTCCTTCACATTTGCCTTCAAGTATTCTGCAAGGTATCAACCAAATGCAACAGTCTGTAACTAACGTAAAAATACAACAGAGTATCCCTCTTACAGAATTTACACATTCTGTAGATTACCCGGCTACTATAATACAATCACCAATTATTGAAATAGATCCTCCAGTTATTTCAAATCAAACAAAAGGGTACAGAAATATTCCTAACAGTTATGTAGTGGACGAAATAAGAGATATATCTTCTCAAGCTTCTGAAAGTATTTCGGCAACAAAATCAATCTCGGACGCAAGTTTTGAAAGTACTGGAGTTGATGTCGGTAATGAACTATATGATTCAGGATTACCTATGGACATTAGACAGCCATCTCTACTTCCCTCTAATCACAAACCCAGTTTTGCTGATTTGAGGGGAATCAACGATGAAGATGTTGATAAATACCGCACAGAAAATAATTTACAAAATATTGATTCTCCCCTATTGTATCTTAAGCCGAGTGCACCGCATAAGGGTCATGGCAACTTTGTACTTGCTATATCATCACCAATACCTGATAACGAGTATGAAATATACGATGATATTCCAACAACGGCTGCACCTCAACCACCTACCCTTACTACCAGTTGGGATGAAAGTAGAACTGATTTCCAAGAAGAATTGACATCAACTGGAAATGAAAGTAAAAACAAACCTAAAATTGTTCAGATTATAGTGCCTTACACAACAGGAAATGAAGCTGAAGAAAATAATAACGACTTTGTACAGATGGCAGAAGATTGGCCATCAACGCCAAACAACGAATATATGAACCAACCCAGGAAAATGCCATCAAATAAAGATGCGACACACATTAATACAGTAACCGAAAATTACAATATAGAAAGCACAACAACGACAACTGAAGATCCCTTGGTGACAATAACTGATAATTTGAATTCAGATCGTTATAATGATGCGGATTCTTTGAAGGACTTCTACGATGTCAAGGAACCTCCATTTGATATCATTAAGCTCCAACATACTATCGATGATTGGACAGAACAAGAATATTCCAAACAATATAACCCTCCACAGAAGACACGTAACAGTGAAAACTATGCTAAAAAAATCCCTGATGACTATTTCACAACAACAGTACCTACCAATTACGTAACAACAATGAATAATTATAATTTCGAATTATATGATCACGAAGGTTCGAGTAGTGTTCAACATTCAGTGACTGACGATATAGATAATAAAACATATACTAGACCTCTTAAAGAATACAATACAATAGAAAGACCAAAAAATAGACACATTAGTGGTAAAAACGAAGAATCAGATGAAGTACAAAGGCTACATATTTACACGCCAGCATCATCTTTTCGTACTACTAGTACTACAACTCCAGCGCCCTGGGGTAAAATACAAACATCTATATCACCTTTAACGAAAGAAAAGGTTTATGTAGTTACGTCGAAACCTTGGAGAGAGTCGCGTAATGTTTCTAAAGAATGGTATCAAGTGGAACCGTTTGAATCAAAGAAGACTTATGTGGACGCAGAGCCCTCTGCTTCTAGCATTTTTCCGTTTAAGTCTCCAAGGTTTATGAATAGACCGTCATTCGGCTTTACTTCGGGAGGAAAGATTGAATCTGATTCTTCCTACGGGTTTCCTAAAAGCTGGTACCAAAGCAGTGAGTATAAAATTGTAGAACAGTTATAAAATGTTTAAAAGCAAACCATTAACATCCAATTGTTCGATCCTAATTGACTTGTAACATTATTCAAATTCTTTATCCAAATTTATTAAAAGCACATAATAGAGACCATATTTAAGTCGATATATGAGTATAAAATAAATGGATCCTAACACCTATCGACGATTACCTAATTTAAAAAGTAAATTTTAAGACTTTTTAGAAGTTTTCATATTTTGAAGCCGTACCTAGTCATAATATTGCTTTTAAATTTTGATTTCAGTAAACGAGTTGGAGACACAGAAGGAGTTCAACAGTACGTCCTTGCCAGAAGATACACAACAAAAAGTTACCACTAATTAGGACAAGGTTTAATTATTTTATTTTTGTAGGTATTTAAGGCTAATAATTCTATAAATAGGTATGTACTATATTAAATTAATTGTTCGTAATTTTATTACTATGATGAAAATAGATACTGCGACATTAGCTTGGCTTGGAAAAACGTATTCGTAAAAAAAAACAACGTATCCACATTAAAAAGTTCGAGGCGATAAATAATGTCGTTTTGAAGGTACCGATAGTCGCATTCCCAGTATAAACCCTTCACAATCCCTTTAGGGTATACCCTTTAGTAATCTATAACAAAATGTATGTATACATACAAAACCTTGATAAGTTTTCAAAATTATAGCAATTATTTTATTGATTAGCAGTGTTTTATATTTATTTCAGGACAACAACTGCTACGACGGCAAATCCACTTGTGGGTTAAAAGAGTATCAGTATTACAAGAAATATTGAACAGTAAAGTGTTCGGCTAAAGTGACTGTGCGACACATTAAAAAAATACACTTATTCTTACAGTTTTGTGTTCAGATTATTGCCAAACTTAAATTTTAAAGGTTGATAAGAGCAAATGAAGAAGAACAATAGAGAAGTGTTCTTTTTAATTTGATCAAACAGAAGTGTAATTGGACACTAGAATAGGTAATAGTTTTAAAGTTAACCAAAGTGGGACTCAATGAGAAAAACGAAATATTAGCAATTTCTTAATATTGTATTCTAATAATAAATTCTGTATACCTATAAGTATTTAGATAAATAAGAAAGTATAACAAGACCAGAGAAATGATATCTACACTGATAATATTAATTTGGTAACAATATTTTAAGTTTGTGCAAATTGAACTTAAACGTATCGAATGAACGAAGATTTATTGTAGACTTTCCTGAAGATCTAAGTGTCATCGAGAAACAGAAGCCATTGCAAATTTTCTAACTATTATTTTCTTAAATGCAAATGCTGTGTTGGGTAAGTATTGTAGGCGCTATGCTCCAGGGTTTACAGATATTCGTTACACAATCATTGCTGTAATCAAATTATCAACTGTGTATTTTTTATATGATTAGTGAATGTGTTAATGTAGTCACTGTATAAACCGCTAAAACATTTGAAAAGGAATATGAAGAGGTCACAACAACATGGTTATAATAACAATATTTGATCAACTGATTTAAAAGCTAAAGCGTTCCTCAATCTGTGCTATCAGAACTAGATGGTAAACCTAATTGTTCAAGTCCGTTCATCAACAATACTTGTGTCCAAGCTAAAGACATTCTTCTCTCTCAGTACTCTTTATTTTTCTGGTCAGGTTGTATGGGAGATAAATATTTTTTCAAGTATTATGTGTATTGTATCCAAATATGTAATTAATTTAGAACGTTGTTAGATTTTTGTAAATACCGAAATGTAAATAAATTGAATCTAGCATGTGAGTTTAATGTTTTATTGTACCTTCAAGTATAATGTGCTATCCTTCGTCGGAAGCCTTTTTAGGATTTCGTAGCCAAAATGGCAAAACGGAAACCTTACAGTTTCGCCATGTCCGTCCGTCCATCCGTCCGCACCTTTGCTCAGTGGCTGTTAGTGCTACGAAACTGTAATTTTGCATAGATACACATATTACTTACGCCGATAAAGTAAAAGTATAACATCTTGAAAAAAAAAATTTAGGGTACCTCCCCTATATGTAAAGTGGGGGTGTGATTTTTTTTCTTACCTACACCATCGTGTGGGATGTGTTATAGAATTAAAAATGTTTAGGAGTTGGGAAGACGACTTTTAGATTTAGGAATCCATTGGTAAAATATTAAGCTTTAAAGTGCAAATTTTTGTTAGAGTCAAGTGTCCCCCCCCCCCCCCCAGTGCCAGCTAAATGGTTAATGTTGGGTATATGAGAAAATTCACGGTAGTAGCATATATATAGTGAAATTAAAAGAAAAACTATCACAGCTAAGTAGGCTTTACAAGTTTACCAGTAACAGCTGATCAAATGAGAAGTAACAAAATTTTCGTTGAAATTCCATTGAATAATATTATTAAGTAGATAAGTATGTCAGTAAGTAAGTACCTAAGCCACAAGTTCTTAAGCCACATTATTCGGATGTGGGGGGGGGGGGACTACGGGACCCTACATTGTGCGTGGCCCGACATGCACATGCCCGGCTTTTATTTAGATCTCATTTATATAGATCAGGTTAAAAACATCAATGTCCTATTTAACATGGCTGAAAACTGAAGGAGACTTGACCCTCACTTAGATTTTTAAAAAAAGTTTTAACAATAACATTCATAATTACTAGACCATGCTCTGTAGAAAAATATTACAAGACAGGTTTTTTTAGGCAAAGACTCTGTATTTTCACCAATTTCACATAACAAATACCTAAGATAATAATGACACTTTACAAAAGTTACTCGGTAGCCAGCCAGTTGACTGGTAAATTCATAAAGAAATGTTGCCAAAATATTGCACTATGGCTTCAACTGTCTTCCTTAAATTATTTGACAATAGTTTCTTGAGACTTAAATCTATCTCGGTATCGGATGTAGAGGAACTCAGCGCACCACGTAATGATTGTTATGAATGTCAAGACGTTTAACACGATGATCGGTACATGATAAGATCCTGATGATTCTCGTACACGAGCTGGAACAAAAAAATATTTATCTAAATCACTTTTTTCGTTTTGGATAAGATCGTAAATTTAAGATCATAAAGATAACTGTGAGATTGGAATAACATACTAAGCATAATAAACAATAAGAATAAGTTTTATATGGTACAGCTCCCTAGTCCGGTATCTTAAAGTGACGCCATTTTCTTATGAAATCTCACGTCAAATATGGCAAAAATGTAAGCATCACAATCGTCTATCTGACAATGACCACTTTTTTAATAGACTAACCTACTGAGGGAATACTCCATATTATAGAGAATAAGTTAAGGTATCATCAAAGATGCTAATTTAAGTAATAGGTATGTTTCTTCACTACAGAGTAATATACTTACAAAACAAATATCCTATAATAAAAATGGCGACTCCATTAAAGAACATTTGAAGACCAGAGGCGAAGGCCAGTCTATGGATGGGTACATAGCTGGGTATCACAATGTTCACGTAAACTGTTCTTAACGCTTTGCTGATACCGAGTGCCACCGCAACGACCAACATGCCGATGTACGATGCAGTGAACAGCATTACTGGAAAAACACACATTATTGTGGATTACATCTTAGTAAATCGTACAGATACAGTACAGATAAAGTACAGATTGGTACCTAAACCATGGAAGAGATTGTTTAAGAATTAATAAAATGTACAAATACAAGGAAATGCTGTGGACTTAATGCGATCATGCCATTTTTCTTGCCTGTCACTTAAAATGAAATTTAAACCACACGTTAGCATCTTTAATTTTTACATTCCTGACCCTGGGTACGCCCTTGGTTCCATGCAATTTCATGTATTTGTAATCATGCAACCCGAAAGACACAAGGGAATATTCCGTGTGTCGTTAATGAGTTTACAAATGCTAGGCAAAAAGGAGAGTTCTATGTGGAGATCGAACCCAGAAACTGAAAAAGAGAAAACAGTTTTTTCATTTGTTGGTCGATACCAACAAGTGAAAAACTGTTTTCTTCAATTGCGTTATTTGTTAGTTTTCTTTGTTAAAGTGACGTTAATGTCTTTTATATAACAGTAATGTTTACACTCCACAACACTGGTTTAAGTGTGTCATCATAGTTATCTAGTTATTTATACATCTGATAAAATTGAGTTTGTCTTGAAATGAATTAGGAAATTTCTCCAAGCAAAGATAACAATTTTACTATTAGAACTATTAGAGGACAAAATTAAGTTATTTACGGCCCAAAAAAAAAATTTGATGCCATTTTGCGATTTTTTAACCATTTTTAGGGTTCCTTAGACAAAATGGCGAAAATGGAACCCTTATAGTTTCATTATGTCCGTCTGTCTTATCTGTCTGTCTGTCCGTCTGTACCTATGTCGCAGACATTTTACTTAAAGACTACATAATGAATATTGATCAAATTTGGTGAAAAGGTGTCTTTTAATAAAGATAAATATTTTAGGGGGGGGGGGCACTCCATACATATAACACAAGATGAATGATTTTTTCAACAAACATTAACGTGTGGCATTAGACAGGGCTTTTAAAAACATTATTAGGTTTTTAATAAACTTTTTTGATTAAGTGAATTTATTTTTAATCTTAATTATTAAAAACATGAGATAATTCATTATTTAGTTATGCCTTATATATGTATATATATAATTGACATAGCCAGTACTTAAATTGGTACATGTAATTAATTAAAATAGATAATGTTCTCCAACAGATTAGGTCCGGATTATTTTAATAACCTTATCGATTTAGCAGCTAATCTACTCGAATATCGATTTGTCCCTTCTTAATCACGATAGTTTACATATAAGCCCATTATGTAATCAAATCGACATACTTATATAGCGGCTCATTATTTTAGAATATTAAAATATGTTAGAGTTACATTATGAGAACACCATTTGTTTGTAAGTAGTTCATTATATCTGTACACAAATATTCATACAGTGATAAACCTAGATATCTAATGTTTAGATTATATTTATAGTTTCCACATGTTGTTATGTCTAGCATGTATGTGTGTGTACCTGTTGTTCAAATAATAAGTCGTGGAAATAAAGAATTATTCAATAAATTATATTAGGCTTATATCGGGAATTAGCTGCGTTAATATTTGAAGGTAGCCACAATAACTTTTTTAAATCTACTATTTTATTTCGATTATTTTCCGATACTTACACATATATGTATCGGGAAATAATCGAAATAAAATAAAGGTAAGCTAAGGTAGGTTAGCAAAATTTAAAAAATATTTAATACTTACTGGTTCTAACAAATATAATCAGCGCCAAGCTGACCATGTACATGACACGTGGAGACTTATTACACCATTCTCCGATGAACGGTGACACAAATCGAAACAACAAGTCAGAACAACTCAATACTGACATAATAATCGCTATATCTCTGTTTTTTAATTGCATCATGTCATCCAATATTAGTGGGAACAGTAATGCAAAGTTAGTCTCAACACAAGCTGCTATTGACAGACCAAAGATAATGTTGACGAATATTGGATCAGTTAAAAGTGTTAAGTCAAAAAACTCAACCAGGTTTGCCATATAACTGCTATCTTTGTTTTTGGTTTTCGTGCATTCAGTATCAACACTTTTTACATTCTCAATCTCGTGAAAAATGTTTATGGAGCTTCCGAGATTAATTTCTTGTGACTCCCACCATTTGTAGCGAGCCTCTGATAGGGGCAGCACTGGTGGTCTGGAGCGTATATCAGGATGTGAGACTGCATTTCTGGTTTGTGTACTAGAGCTACTTGATAAGGATCTCATTGAAAGACTTTTTATCGCAAGAACACCATTCTCTACGGGTTCATCAAGTTGTCTTAGTGAATGAACTCCTGAAACCAATATATCGTACTTAGGCAATTAATCTTAAAATCGAATAGTTCGAAAATAATTGGATATTAATATTTAACAAACAGTAGGAAATCTTACCAACGACATTAGTTGTTGTTAAACTACCATTAAGTCCTACTTCAGTTTCTCTGTTTAGAGGCGCTGCTTCTTCAGAACTCGGTGGGTCAATGAAGTACCATTTAGCTGGTCTAAGTAAACACGCGGCTAGGAGTGAATGGAGGCATATTGCACTTAATATTAAGGTTGCGTATCTCCAACCATAAGCGTAAATTAAAAAACTGATTAATAAAGGCATGCCTATACCTCCAATGCCCGTAATAGACATGCTTACGCCCATCGCTCTTGCCCTTTTTTCTTTGAAAAATGAATTTATTGCTAATGTAAATGCTCCCATTATAGATGCTATACCCATTGCTGAAAATAAAAAACTATTTGATTATACACACAAGGAATAGAAATAGAGATATCTATGACGATAATCGGAAAGGAATACCTAATCTTATTCAAATTGTGTAGTAGATATCTAAAATTCGTGAGCGTGATCATAGACCGATAAAAGAGTGTTTTAGAGCTTGCTTGAAATTTAATTTTGCACTGATCTCATTTATTACCACAGTGATTTTAATACCTACTGCTTTTATGCTACGCTATCTTTAAGGTTATTCTAATATTATTTCTAGACATACTTACAGCAAATAATACTGTATGATATTATAAACTGCCAGAATTCAGATGATTTCGAAGTCAGAAATATCCCGACAAAAATGCATAGAGCACCTGCTATGGCTACCTTTCTGTAACCGAACGCTTTCAACACTGGCCCTCCAAATAATGCTAAAAGCATTCCAACACTATGATTCAATACAATAACTATAGTAACTTGGGATGTCGTTAGCTCTGTATCGATTGCAGTTTCTTGAAAGACTAATCCAAAACTAGTAATTAAAGGAAGAACCACCACCTGAAACAATAGTTAATTCGTATTTGAAATTTAAAGGCAAGATAATTTATAATTATTTGCAATGTATATAAAATACTGTACCTATGTCAAATTGCGAAGATCCATTCTCTTGTAAATCTTAAATATAAAAATGTTGTGTCGCGGTGTTTGTGGTCGAACTCCTCCGAAACGGCTCGACCGATTTTAATGTCATGTATTTATATACTTGGTATGAGAATACGTCGTAATTTTTTTTTATTACAAGGGAAAATTGACGCAGACGAAGTTGCGTGGGGCAGCTAGTATTACATAAATGTTTATTCATTCTTTGCAATGGAGAATAACGTTGGCAAGATCTAATTTCGTAGCATCTGAGCGCTCAATAAAATTCCTAAGACTCGTTCGGAAAATCGATGGGTTTAACACGGGTAACATTTAAGAAATGTTAGCTTTTTAAGCTTGGCAGTTTTGCAAAAAAGCTTAAGGTGATCTCTGACCACAGGAATTATTCATTTCAATGAAGTCATTGAACGTCCGCAATGTCGCTATCTTGCGATTGCCGCAGAGCAATATAGTCATAAAGTCAAACAAAGATAGGTGCCGCTCGACCCCGATAGACGAGTCACCTTTAGTAATTATGAATAAATAAACTAATATTTACTTACATTGTTTAAAGCATATGCAAATGTGATAACCCATCCATAGCCCCCGTCTGGGGGAACTTTATTTGTTTCTATATTTGACATTTTGACTCCAGAATCACTATCACATAATATTCTAAGAAAATCACATTCAGGTACTATAATATCACTTTATTGAGTTAACTCAAATTATAATTAATTATTCTCAGTAATTAAACATGTACATTGTCTAAATTATAATTATTCTTCGGTCGATTGTTGACCTGCCGAATCAAATCGCATTTGATTGGCAGCGGACTAGATACGTGAACGCTTGTAGCACTGTCCACATGTTGTGTTAATTTAATATCAACTACTATTCACATACATTCGTTATCGGCTTAACTTAGTAATGAAGTGACGCGATGTTTTATACGTATCTATTTGGTATTTATCAGACTTACGAGGCACACTCAAATGTCTTACTAAACGGCAAATTACAGTTCATTAAATTGGTTTCAGCTAAACTCAATAGAGAAAAATGTAAGTAATTTATGTTTGTAAGATAAGTTTATTTATTTACCAAGTCTAAAAAAATCTTAATATTAGATTTTTTTTATTTGACAGTAGGCAAATAAGTATGTAGCTAAATGAAACTTTTTAGAAAATTAATCTTTGAGATATATGGCAAAATTCGCAAGATTTGGGTAAATAGCCCAAAGCTTTCAACTGTGTTCATCATAAAATAAGTAGTAATCAATAAATCATTATCTACATGAAATTACCAGCGTTTAATTTAACAAAATTACCAGACAATCTATATATACCTAGGTATAGCAATGTTTACTTTAGTTACTTAACATAGGTAAAACACAAAAAAAGTGATAGCTCGGTAGCTAATATAGGGGTTCCGCAGGGTTGTATTTTCGGCCCATTATTATTTATTTTTCGTAGTTACCTGTGCTCTGAGGGCCACTTGCGTGACATAACTTAAATACATTTAAGACGTACTAAATGCGTTTAAAATGGTTAAACAAGATTAGTGTCTTGTACAATGATAAATTTGTCGCTAAACATATTTAAGAAATGGTCAAAGTTAAATACCGAAAATCTGCTTTTTAGCAGCGCTAAACGCGTTTAAGACCAGTAGAACTGTCAGTTTTGAATTGGTCAGCACCTAATTAGTTTACAGTCGTTCTTTTTACACTCGTTAATATTTGTATTGGGCTTTATATAATGACTGGTCTTCTTCATTGAAACTGAGTGCTCTGGATCTCAATCTAGATCTGGAGAATAAATCTGGATTATATCACTCATCTTGACTGATTTTATATATTTGCCATTTCTTTTTTGTATATTTGTTAGTTATAAGAATATATTTTAATTTTATCGTGATTTTAGTAGTTTTGTATGAATTGCAAAAATGGGCAAATTTGCGTGGGTCAACTAGTAGGTATTTAATACAAATATAAACGTAAGAAATATCGGAGCTCATACAAATTAACGCGTCAGTAAATAAAAGGTCATCAGGAAATGGATGAGAATGGAGCTTTCATTCGTGTTATTTTTAGACAAACAGTAACAACGTGTTGCGTTTTAAACAAAAAAATGTCGTTGTTATAACCCTAACAAAACAATCAGCGAACAAAAAAACTGCTTTACGGGCCCAATAAACATATTTAACTAAATGAGCCTGCTAGCGTCGCTGTGTAAGAGGGCGCTAAATATGTTTAAGTTAAACGTGCTTATGCGTTTTGTTGCATTTAACTAATTTTATTTAGTAGCTACTTATGTCAAATATTGTGCAAGCCGCCGTGAGACACTTTAAAATTAACAATGAAGGACTACATTTGTTTGACAGACTAGATTTTGTAAAGAGGACAGTATCTAGAGAAGGGCAGGTAATTAACCTTTAAACAACGTAATATTAATCTATTGGGGTTTAATAAGGTAGGATTTGACTCAGCTACTTTCTTAGCCTCTTATCTACATAATCGTTCTTTATCTTTTAATTCGGACGTTAAGTACGAACGTGACTATTTAAATGTAGCGATTAAGTAATAGGTACGAGTAGCTGCATTAATCAATTTATTCTATTTCCGTACACTATTAATATCATAAATGCAAATAGGTGATTTGTTCAACACCTTATTACCTAATCATGGTACATTGGGTGATATGGCTCCATTTAGTCAAATCAAATCAAATCAAATAAATTTATTTGTGGAACATAGGTACATGGTTATAACATTAAAATACAATCGTCTCACTATGTTTCGCCTATGTAAGGCGTACAAATATGTTTAAAACAAAAAAAAATGTAAATGTAAATTATATAAAAATAAAAAAAGTAAACTCACTAAAGTTAATAGAATAATATAGAAAAACAATTAAAAAATAACATTAATAATTCAATTAGATCAATTTAAAATCAAACATGTCAATAATTAAATTTAAAAAAAATTAATAAGTACCTAAATCAACTTAACATGTTATTACACCAAAAACAAAGCGAATGTCGGGATTATTGATCATTTAAAAAATCTATTATTGAGTACGCTTTATTCACCAGAAATCTATTGAGTGCTGTCTTGAAACGATTAAGGTTATCTAGACACTTAATACAATTTGGCAATTTGTTGTAGATTTTAGGTGCCATACCTAGGAAACTCTTAGAAAAAAGTGCATGTTGTTTCAGACGTAGTGTACCCTGATGACGTCTATTTGTAAGAGTTTCGAAACAATTCGAGTTAACTTTGACAAATGCCAGCCAGTAGTTGGTTATTATCGGGGGTTTTGACCTTTACAACGCGTTATCACACTCACTACTTACCTATTCATGTTGTCTGCGCAGACTTCGAGAATTGTGCCGGGTTTATTATTATCCTTTTTGTATGAATATCTATTAATTTAGTTTAGAACTAACGACAAAAGGGGTAACGAAAATTAACCTTTTAATTAGAGATGCGCCCACTACAACATTTTCCGAGTAACAAGTACCGAGTATTACTCGGTATTACTTTTACCGAGCAGGAGTGCACGGTCGAGTAAATCGGTTTAGCTTACGCTGCGTGCTGGCCAGTATTGAGCGTGAAATAAAGTAAGTAGGGTCACTGAATGAAGGTTTTGAAATTTCCCTATACAACAGTACCTACCATAAACTGAGCTTTCAACTAAAGGTAACAAAAATAATAAGTATTTTTTTTTTAATTACCAACCTTTTGAATAGTGGCTCTAAAAGGAAGAAAATAAACTTTATATTAAAGCAAAGCTATATGATCATTATTTTTTTCTTTTAATATTGCTATTAACATTTATAGGTTCATTTTTAGGGTTCCGTAGTCAAAATGGCAAAACGAAACCCTTATAGTATCGCCATGTCAGTCTGTCCGTCCGCAGCTTAGCTCAGATATCTACTGTTAGTGCTAGAAGACAAAGTGACACATTGTTTTTGATCCTTCCCTACATTGTAAAGTGCTCAGGACACACGCAAAGTGGGGGTTTCTGGGGGGGGGGGGGGTAGCATTAGAAAGGTCTTTTAAAAACATAGGGGTTGTAAAGCCCATTTTTCGATTTAGGGCTCCGTTAGAGAAATATTAAGCTTAAAAGTGCAATTTTTTGTTAGAGTAAGTGCGACCCTCGCCTGGCATCTAAATGGTTGATGTTAGGTATGTGAAAAAAATCACGGTAGTAGTATATATAGTGAAATTAAAAGGAGAACTATCACAGCTAAGTAGGCTTTACAAGTTTACGAGTAACAGCTGATCAAATGAGAAGTCACAAAATTTTAGTACAAATTCCATTGAAAATTATTATTAAGTAGGTAGGTAGTAACGTTGTAAGTATGAAACAAACACAACAGAAAAGCCACTTCTTAACGACTACGGAACCCTACATTGTGCGTGGCCCGACATGTACTTGCCCGGTTTTATTTTTCTTACATTCGTTAGCAGTATTTTTGACCAATTTTTCAGCACGTTTAATATTTACTATTTAAAATGTAAGTGGATGCTCCTACTATGTTGTATATTCTTGAGGTTGATACTACTACTACGACAACCCACCTACCGCCTGGGATGAACACCTTTCCCTCCAAAATTGCAAAAGGCATGTACCTACATAGTACACATTTGACCAGTGTTACGGAGGCCCTAGGCCTAAAGCCCCCTCCGCCCTCCCTGAAGTTATGAAGAGTTGTGTAGATTGTAGATCTTTTACAGAAAGGCTCTCGATCATTAGGTCTCGCTCCAAAGTGTCTTTGTACTTATATTACTACTAGTGACCCTGGCCACGCTTCGCTGTGTCTTTATTTTTTTTTTGGTCAGAAACATTTGCGGTCGTCCCCAGAATACCCTGTTAAAGTTTTATCACAATCTGATCAATGGTTTCGAAACGCTTAGAAGGCATACAGACAGACCAACATTCATTTATATATATATAGATTCATGATCACTCTTCTTTAAAACCGAAGAACCCTTCCAGTAAGTTCCAGTTTCCGCAGCACCAGAGACGACTTCACGTTAATAATATTATTGTTTTTTAAACTTTAGCGATTTTTATACATTTAAGATATATTTCGGGACTTAATCGCATGAATTATTTAAAGGTACGAACCTTTTATTTACCCGACGTTTCGATCACGTGGTCACGGGTCGACCCGTGACCACAATCGGTGCAATTCGATATAAGTAGCGAAATATTAATATCTAATAAGTTAATAATATTGTTTGGGAATTAGTATCGAGTAGGAATTCCTTCGGTAGTAGGGTAAAAATCAAACAAATGTAAAAAGGTCTTCATTTTTGTATTTTGTGATAACAAAATCTAGTCAATAACGTTCACTATATGTATCAGAAAACTTAAATTAACAGCAGTGGTGGCTCTAGGGGTTTTGGTTTGGCGGAGGACTCCGATACTATGCCGAAGTTGCAGCCACTGGTTTTTAATTTTTACACTTCATTATACCAAGTATGAGGGTGCGTTGCCACTGACGTGGAGGTGGGCGGAGCGGAGCGGAACAGACAGTCAATTGATCAATTACAGTGCTCGAGATCGTCGACCCAGAATAGGGTAGATGATGATGATGTCAAGTCAAATTAGTATCTTTTTAAGAAACGTCAAAACAATGCTCCCCGTACTAATTTTTTATAAAATACAAAACAATGACGTCATTCTTTTGTATGGTCAAATCATGTAGTTTCAATGTTTGTTTTAATGTTTATAAATTCATGACAACGTAAAATAGTAGAGATATAGTGTTAAATAATTTATTGTTATTGTAGTCATCTACCCAATTGGGATGTTATTCCACAATTTATAATCATCAAAAGAAATACTAAAAGTAATGATTTGATTTTGATTGATGACGTCACGCCTCAGTATTCCATACAATTTCCTATAGAGCGTGTAGTTTTGACATTTCATAAAAGATTTGACTTAACAGTCATCATCCCCATTCAGTCATTTGACAATTCACGTCCGCTCTGCGTGAGTGACAACGCACCCATAAACTAGTATCAAAAAAATCCACCAGACAACCGATAAACATACTTATATATTTCTAAATACATTATAGATAAATAACACCCAGACACAGTATAAATCATCGTGCTTATAACACTAAAGTTTTATCCTGGATGGGGATCGAACCCACAATCTCTTGCGTAGCAGTCGGATACACTCCCACCGCGACACAGAGGCAGTCAAAGTAAAAATGTTTTTAAAATTTTACATATCCTGAGCCGATCTACGTAAAAAAAACTTTTATCGTCTTTTCCAAAATAAGTTTACCATTCTATTTTCAAAGTAGAATAAGAGGACAAAGGATATGAACCGGGGATTTATACAAAAGATAAATTACCCCAACCTGGGCATTGACAGTGTCATTTAATTGTTAGGGGTCATCCATAAATTAATTAACACCTTAAAGGGAAAAGAGAATCAATAGTGTGACGTCACAGTTATAAATATAATGTATTCAACGAAACAAATACTACTACCAACAATTATGAATAACCCCGTATTGTAAACATATAATTATTAAGTATGAACCTACCTATCTAATATTATAATAATAAGCCTTTTATGAAACAACTCATAAATTCAAGTTCTTACTCTAATTATATTTGCAGGACTACAAAACAGTCTTATACTCGTAAACCACTTCAAACACCATTATTGTTACTAATACAACCATTCAAACGATTAATAAAACTTCAGATACTTAAAAACTTATAGGATAAAAGCCTCTTTCTTCCCTTCACCGTCGTGAGAAAGTGAACTTTAGTACTTCTGCTGCCGTCGGGTTTAATTATATTTGTCATAGAAGCTGGATAGAGATGAATGACACATGGCTGATACAATTCATTGTGTTTAACAATACGCGATATGGTTTAAATAAAATGTCGTAATTAATAACAGGAAAGTTTATACTTGCAATTATTAAACTGAGATCGGTTAGCAATGCAGCTTGAGAGTCCTGCGACAGTAGTGAACGAAGACACTCATGTAAATTCGTAATTTCGTGGTGAAATCTACGCAATACGTTTCCATACTTTTTTTATGTACATGGTACGTTCATTATATACACAAATTAAATAATTAGTAATTTAAAAATAATAAACTAAAAATAATAAAATAATAATTTTATATTTTTTTGAGGTCAGTGCCAGTACTTACTTGTAAGATTCGTACTAAAATTCTGACAAGCGGTACGGGCATGCTGTCGTGATACTGGTTGATGCCTGACTAACTGGGATTATGGTAGTTGTTGTGCATTTATGTTGCCAAAATAGACTGCGGTAAGGTGTGTCTATATGTAAAACGTCATTGGTTATGATCGAAATTAATTATCATCAATACTAGACATGTTACTCCAACAACTGTCGCAGGGCTCAAGCTACAATTTATGAGCTATAGGTAAATAGGCATGATAATCTGATAGTAGTCAGAAGGTCAAACAAAAACAAATGTAAGTGTTTATTATCTAGGTATTCCCCCTAAAATGATAACTTAAGACATGCTTACCTAAGTATTTCTGCCGCTACTATTCTCCTGAGGGCGAGTTCAGACTAGCCTTTTATACGCGCTCGTTTGTTTTTGGAAGCGTATGCAGGCACGTATAGGCGCGCCTTTTGCCACATGCACAGCTCATACGAGCGTTGACGCGCTTATATGCTCGTATAAGCATGCTGATACTGACTCACTACTACTGTTTGGAGCTGGAGTGAACACGTCAATTTTATGAAGCACGAAATGTAGCGCGCATGTAAGTGCGTATGCCGAAACGAACGTATACGTGCAGAAAAAGACGCTAGTCTAAAACCGCCCTTGGAGAAATTAAATGACGACGTTTTTTGAGTTGCATGATCATGACGATGGCATGATAGGTGTAGCTAAAACTATTATTGGATTATTTATGGTTGCCATGATTTCAATCAATTTGATTTAAATAAAATAATGGGACTTAAAATAATACCTAACCATGACACATGTTGCAACGATTAGTAGGTACCTACATTGGATGACGTGCCTACCAAGCATCAAATATTCGGCCCGTTGAGTGCCGAATACTCGGCCTGATTAAAGATAAATCACCAATTCACCATAGCAGATGATATATTACGTAATATATAAACTACAATCTATTCGGCTGGTACGATAAAATACCCAATGTTTAGCCAACTAAAACCAAAATGGAACGCTAATTTCAAAAGTTGATAGGACGCTAATTTCAAGAGCTGATAGGATCCTAAAGTCAATTTTTACTAAGTTTTAGGCAAGCCTATTTAAAAATTTGGACGAATGCCAAGAGTTTAGCCAAACATCCAATAGTAGGTAAACAAATTCGTTGCAACTCTAGCCGTTACTTATTTTAAACTTAAAAGAACATGTTAGGTATTGGGTTTCATCATAACATCTTCTAATCAATACTTCGAATAATGCTTCCATGTGTCCCATCTTCATTTTCTATTCTTCAAAGCATAAGGCTTTACTTCACTGTGATCATCTGGACAAGTACTCAATACTACTATGCTGACTTCAATGTGGTCATTTAGGCAAGTACCTACTCAATCGGGAATGGAAGGCGAGGCATGTTTGACTCTTTGGCATGAGTATTTTAAGTGTCAGTCAATGGTTCAGTCTTCAATCTGCCTCTAAATCGGAAGTACAAGAACTCCGCGCTCCAAGTAATGATAGTTATAAATGTTACGGCGTTCAACGCTATTATCGGCACCTGGTAGGACCCTGAGATTTCTCGAACGCGAGCTGAAATAAGAAAATATAATTCGTTAAAAACATTTTAGAAATTAACTTGTACTTAAATGGCAGAAAAAAACTCTCGAGGGTATAGGGCTTCCATTGATTCAGGGTTTGAAATTTATCCATCAAAAATAATGAAAAACTAGCGCGAGTTATTGCGATATTTTGCCATAACATTTAAAATTTTCTCGTCTCGACATTGGTGGTTACATACCTTAACCCTCTTTACGACAGTGACAGACACGTCATTAAGAACTCTGAGCCTTTGTAATAGAGTTCAAAATCGCAAATGTTAAATTGCTAAGGTATCAAATATCTACTGCATTACAAAAGGTTATGACAATTGATCGAAGTCTTCATATGACATAGCAACAAGGCAACTTGTTCAAATTAAAGTTATAACTAAATATAGCAGATATAATGTGAAATCACTGAATATGGCCTAGATTTAACCACAAAACACAATAACGTCTACGATATCAGTCAATAAATTCAAGTGGGTCAATAGTCGGATGAGTGCTATTCTAGATTTTCCGTGTTTACGCAGTGCGTTGATTGAGATTTTTTGCCGCTGTTTATATTTTGCCTTATTGAGCATTGCCCCTATATCAGTAGTTTTGTTTTTAAAAAACCCTAAAAAGACAACTTCCCCTGTCGCGAGGGTCTTTAGAAACATTCAATTCACAACGATTTGCGGATCCCACAAAGTGATGTCTCGTGTGAGAATCGAATGTGGATTCGATTCTCATACGCTCCTCCCACGCAACTTCTTGCGCAGCGGTCGTACATACTCTTCCTTACCACCGAGGCAGTAGAAAGAGTAGACTCGACCCTCCTTCACGTAATTAATGCAACACCCTTTAATATCTGTGTTGTGAGGAACTTTACATATCAGAAAACGTAAAGTAAAACAACAATTCCCAAACAGTGAAATGCAGCATAGGGATTTCACCATTCATGCGCTATCATCATGATTGTTTTTTAGATAAGTACGTTTTATACACACTATAAAAAGATTACTACGGCTAAAGGCCTTTAAAACTACAATCTATTTGGCTGGTACAATGAAATTCCCAATGTTTTGCCAACTAACTATTACATACTTAGCTAATATTAAAAACCGGGCAGTGCATGTCGGGCCACGCACAATGTAGGGTTCCGTAGTCCAACCCCCCACTCCATCCGAATAATGTGGCTTAAGAAGTAATAATAATAATATGTTGTGACAACTCACACAACGCTATCTGATTCCGAACTAAGCAGAACTTGTACTATGGAAACCAGACAACTGATAAACATACTTATATATTTCTAAATACATACATGTGTTATAGATAAATAACACACAGACACAGAATAAATCATCGTGCTCATCTTCCGATATACACTGCGAGCACAGTACTTTAAGTACTACAGGGGATAAATTCGTTCCTTAATAACTGTGTGGAGGTCAAGGTGTTAAGTCCCTCCAACACAAAGGAAGGATCCTCCGACCAGGCGAGGTGATCGTGCCTGGCGGGCCGCGAGCAGAGAGAAGTGGGTTTTATATTGTTTTTGTGCTACTTAATAATAATTTTCACTGGAATTTGTATGAAAATTTTGTTACTTCTCATTTGATCAGCTACTCGTAAACTTGTAAAGCCTACTTAGCTGTGATAGTTCTTCTTTCAATTTCACTATATGCTTATACCCAACATCAACCAAATTCCAAAAGTTTGATAGCTAAATAATAAAAATAAATATTTTTAGAGGGGCACTACCGTACATGTAACAGAAGCTGAATTTGTTTTTTTTAACAAATATTTAATAAATTGTGTCCCTCCCCTTTATCTTTTGAACCGTATGACCAAAAAATATCAAAAAGGTAGCGCTTTCCAAATACTTTAAACTAAAACTATTTCGACATGATCGGGTATACCGTCATTGAGTTATTGTCGAAAAACTGCGTTTCTCAACAAAAGGGCTTAAGTGCCAAGAACGTACGATTTAAAACTAAAAACTAACTTGCATATAACGAGATTTATCCGACTTTACAATAAAACCGGGCAAGTGCATTTCGGGCCACGCACAATGTAGGGTTCCGTAGTCCATCCGAATAATGCAGCTTAAGTAGTGGGTTTTATGTTGATTTTGTTTCTATGTATACTACTAACAACGTTATCTACCTATATATTTTTCAATGGAATCTATATGAAAATGTTGTTACTTCTCGTTTGGTCTGCTGTTACCCCTTTAGTTGTAAAGTCTACTTTTCCTTTCACTATATATACTACTACCGTGATTTTTTTACATACCCAACATCAAACATTTAGCTGGCAGGGAGGGGGGGAAAATAACAAAAATTTGCACTTTAAAGCTTAATATTTAACAAATGGATCCCCAAATATTAAAAGGGTCTTACAACCCCTAAATGTTTTTTCTTAAATTAAAGCCTTCTAGCACTAACTGACGGAAATGGCGAAACTGTAAGGGTTCCGTTTTGCCATTTTGGCTACGGAATCCTAAAAAGGAGATATCCAAAAAATAGGCTTTATAAAACACTCTGTGACGTTTCGGCCGTATTGCTGCGGCTATACCTAATATATATATATATATATATATATATATATAATCAACCCGTGTGGGGTCTCCGTAATCTATAAGATACTTACTGAGTAAAGATCCAATAGTGAAAATAGCAATTCCACTGAAGAACATCTGCAAGCTGGACGCAAATGCCAGCCTATGAATAGGCACGTAACTCGGTATCACGATGTTAATGTACACGGTCCTTAGAGCTTTGGTGATGCCGAGAGCTACGGCCACCATCAGCATGCCCGAGAAGGATGTTATGAACAGCATTACTGGAACATTTATAAATATTTCATGAGTCTATTTAAAAGGGTTAATTAGGGTTAATTTTAAAGTAAGGAAGGCCTTCAAGAGGCAACTTACTGGTAAGTTGCCTCTTGAAAGCCTTCCTTATATTACACCTAATCACTTTTGTTGTACGACATTTCTACATATCCATTCTACCTTTTCCCCAGGACTTCGCTAGCAATGTGTTTATTTTTATAGCGTACGCGTGAATTCGTAATCGTTTTGGAACCGAAAATTGTGAACTCCAAATCAAAATGTAACATAGTCTACCTATATTAAAAAACCAATTCAATAAAATATTAACATTTTTATCGCGATAACCGACAACAACGCGGACGAAGCCGCGGGCGAAAGTTAGTTAATTTTATAATCTACAGGTAAGTAAAGTAAAATAGATTTATCTACGCACAAAGAGTTGAACAAACTACAAATGTCATTGGAATTATGAGGTATAGGTACGTATGCTTTAGTTTGCTTTTAATAAAACATTATCGCAATGAAACACATCTCATTACGATAAGGTGACCCAATTATAATAGCTAGCATTACCTTAAATATAACATCTTGTTATGTATATAAGAATAAGTACCGTATTCAGATAACCAGCGACCAAGCGAGAAAAGATTAACCTTTAATAGGTAGGTATCTGGTTCTCTGAATATCAAATCTTCCATAAATCACATCCTACTAATAAAAACCGAATGTATAAGAGAATAGATGATGAATGGACAGACCATGCATAAACACGGGGGAGGGGGCCTTGTGTTTATTACTTATTGACGCAAAACTACCGAACGGATTTCGAAAAAAACTGTCTTAAAGACAAATAGTGTCAAATAAATGAAGCAATATCATTGTGCAGTCACTGCCATCGACGTAATAAGCAATGCGTTTAACTGCAGTTTGAAAAGCATACAAAAGGTACACTCACCAGTTCTAGTAATGATAATCAGCAGTAGACTGACCATGTACATAACTCGAGGCGACTTCTTTAACCATTCTCCAATAAATGGCGACACAAAACGAAACAGCGTGTCTGAAAAACCTATAACTGACATTATCTTCGCAATTTCATTAGTTTCAAATTTTAACATATCATTCAGGATAATAGGCAATATCAATGAAAAGTTTGTCTCAACACAAGCTGCTATGGACAGACCAAATATAATGTTGACGAATATCGGGTCAGTAAGAAGAGTCAAGTCGAAGAACTGAACCAAGTTTGCCATATAACCACTTTTTTTAGTTTCAGTTTTTGTCTGTGGAGAATGTGTGTCATCATTTTTTATGGTCTCATTTTCATTGAAAATGTTTATGGAGCTGCCGAGATTAATTTCTTGTGACTCCCACCATTTGTATCGGGCTTCTGATAGTGGCACCACTTGCGCTCTGGAGCGTATATCTGGATGTGAGATGGCGTTTCTGGTTTGTGCACTAGAGTTACTTTTTAAAGATCTCATTGAAATGCTCTTTTTTGGAAGACCTCCATTTTCTACAGATGCATCTAAGTGGTGAAACGAATTGATTCCTGAAAGCAACGATCCAATTAAAAACAGTGTGACCAGCACGATTTTTATTCTGTCAGCGTGTTATTCATCTATAATATCATCATATGAACACATATATATTTTGGCCCTGCCTAGTTTAGCATCAGAGGGCCGTAGGTAAGGTTTCATTAGAGATTAAAAATTTGATATTAAACAATATTTCAGCACAACATTTTTCTTACCAATTATATTAGACGAAGCTTCTATACTACCATTGTGCTCTTCTTCCGTTGTCTTATTCAAAGGTTCCGCCTCTTCAGAATTAGGTGGATCAATTAAGTACCACTTAGCAGGCCTAAGTAAGCACGAAGCGAGTAGTGAGTGCAAGCAAATAGCACTTAAAATTAACACTGCATATCTCCAACCATAGGTATACATAAGCATACTGATCAGTAGTGGCATGTATATTGCCCCAAGGCCTGATATAGACATGGCTACGCCAATCGCTCTTCCTCTTTTTTCTTTAAAAAACGAATTGATTGCTAATGTAAAGGCTGCCATTATTGCGGCTATACCCATTGCTGAAAAAGAAATTGATGTTACATCATAAGATAATACAACCAAATAACAAATCTCATAAAGTCAATCATATATCTATAGGGTAGATAGCGCTGGTGCCTTCAGTGCCGACAAATCATGGTGTCGGCAAACGATCATGTTCGTGCCAGCTGTACTTGTGTGCCGTTTTGTGGAAATATACTACAACACTATATATATAATTATGATTACATCATAAATATATTTTGATTATATCATAATAATTACACAACATAATGAACTCGAAATAAAAATGGATAGCAAAAGAGTTATTTACGCTTAATGACGTAACATACATACATATAGGTGATTGGAATGTCAAGGTTTGTTCATTGATAAAGTATTCAAAAATTCCGCAAAGAATGAACCAGTTAGTTACTTACATAAATCTAAAAAACTTGCAAATGTATTTATTAGAAGTGAATACTGCTCAAGACCTTGGAAACAAAGAAACTGAGCTCGTTGAATTACTTTACACAATATATTATATGATATTATTATTAGAAAAAAGGGCATTTAAAGTTGGCATAAGTAATGATTAAAGGCAAAATTCATTAAAAATGGTTGTTACCAAAACAAAAACAGTTTGAAAACTAGGCGCCTTCCTTGGCCCTATAAAAAACATGCAGTGTACCTACCTCATGAAGAAAAGAACTACTTTCATTTAAATTTAAAAGAGCAGGCTACTAACGGACTTCTATGATAAGAGCTGCATGGCTTTGAACAAATGCCTAATAAATTATCCCGATATGCGCCCTTATTCCGCACATTTCTGTTCTAAATATAACATTGGCCCGCGCAACTTCGTTTGCGTAAATTTTCCCCGTTTTTGCAACATTTTTCATTGCTATTCCGCTCCTATTGGTGGCAGCGATAAATAGGCTATCCAATAGTTTTTTTTTTTTTATTCGGACCAGTAATTACTGAGATTATCGTGTTTAAACAAACAAACTCTTCAGCTTTATAATATTAGTATAGATATAGATTAGTACCTATACTTACCACAAATAATACTATATGTTATTATAAACTGCCAAAATTCAGATGCTCTCGATGTAAACAACAGGCCGAGTGCGATTAACGTAGAACCCACTGCGGCCACCTTCCTATAGCCGAATCCTTTCAACGTTGGTCCACCAAACAACGATATTAACATCCCTATACTATGATTTAATACAATTATATAAGTGATCTGTGTTGTTGTCAGGTTTGTATCAGACATTGCTTCTTGTAACACCAATCCGAAACTTGTTATTAAAGGGAGAACCACGACCTGAAATAAAAGTTATGTTAATTAATGTTTAAGAACGGAACAAGCATCCAAAAAAATAGGATTGTGGTCACCCAAAAATCGGAAAAGTGCGAATCACGGACTTATGTAACGTATTCAACCTGATTTTGCTTATTGCTCACAAAAGTTAGACAAGTTTGCAAATCACAATTTACAAACCGATGCACAATCCTGAAATCTTCATTATAAACGACTTTATTGAATAAGTTTAAAATTAATTATTCTCCCACTCCTATTGTAATAATAAAACAACATTCCACATTTTTTTTATTTTTTATTTTATTTAAAAAGACGACTTTCGAACCTCTGTAGGGTCACGGGGTACTTTGCAAACATACAAGTCACGGACACAACGTACACCCAGACCCGGAACAACAGTTTGTGGATCACACAAAATGATGTCCCGTGTGGGTCCCGTTTAATTTCTTATACCTACCTACATATAACATTAATAACCCAAGTTAACTAATAATTACTAAACATTTTTCTTGGAGCATTGCGTGATTATTAGGTAGGTACCAGCAAGGTGTTTAGCAGCACTATACGCATTCTGCAGTGCACTATACGTAATCATGAGTTTATCTGCCAAAATGTACTTAACTAATGGTACCTAGACTATACCAAGTAGATTGATATTGATATAATATCGGTCAATATCTACTATGAGTCATTGGTTTTATCGATATCGATAAAAATCATGCCCGTCTAGACTTAGAGTAGTCACCAGACAGTTACTGGGCCTGAAGCTAAAGGTATTCAAAAATATTTATAAAACCGCAAAATTGTTTGAAAATCCACTACAATAAGTAATATACTAGCGTTCGAAGTTAATTGCTTATTTAATACAAAGAGAAAATTATAATTATTATATATATTCACAACCTTGAGCTCGCATCTATGAGTATATTTTGTTTGAAGACGCGACAATTTATTGCGGATTGTGAAAACTATGGAATGAGATGGAAATAAATATACACTTCCATAATATCCATCTTCATTATCAATAGGCAATAGGGACTTACATTTTGATGTAGGTAAGTTCCTGCAGTTAATCCTCACTTTTCAAAACTAACAACTCCTCACCATTATGTCCATCAATAGGCAATACAGACCTACACTTTAGTTTATGTACCTGCATTTAATCCTCACATAACAAAACCAACCATTCCACAACCAACCACTCACCTTTGTGTTCGTTCGATGCCCGCACGGCACCACTTTGAGTAATCTACATACTTACTTGCCTATTCGTGACTTCGTTTGCCTAAAATTTTTGAAAACATCATATCCCATGGGAACATGTTTCTGGGATAAAATATACCCTATGTGCTATTCCAGACTATAGTCAATCTTTGTGCCATCCGGATTTGGTTGCCCTTTGTAGCGTGATAAACATCAAAGTTTGGATGTATGGACGGATGTTTGTGAATAACAAACATCGATCCATACATCCAAACTTTCGCATTTATTTTTAATATTATGTATAGATAATGTTTATAAAGTCCACCGGAGTACCGGAGTTTAGATCAGAAATCTTAATGGTCTTTGTGCTGGACCTACGATCCCATGACTAGAAAGACCGGGAAAAGACCGGAGGGCGCAACGTTTTCCCGTAAGTATAACATGAGGGCGAGATACACAAGAAAATGCCATAAGTACCAGAAAATACTAATGTTCGGGAACATTTATGATATAAATGATGAGATAAATAAACAAAGCGATACTTACATTGTTCAATGCATATGCAAATGTGACAACCCATCCGTAGCCCCCGTCCGGGGGCAATTTATTTGTTCCTATATTTGACATCTTGGCTGGTGATCGACTGTCACTTATAATCCAATTCCTGATAAATCACATCCATAAAGTAGGTATCCAATTTTGGGAGTTCAATTCACAGCACAATCATACACGTCATTCACTGTTAAAGTCTTCTTAATATCTGTCGATCTTCATAAATCTATGAATACAAACGAATTATTTTAAAACCGTGAATATTTGTACCGCCACTGTCTGTTGTTTTGGCGCTAACAACTAAACATACATTTGTTATCGGGTTGACTTTAGTAATATGTCTTGTTATCATCATAATTTTATGACATGTTGGTGAAATCGCTGGCATATCTTTGATTACATTACATCTAGATAAAGGTGGTGTCGACCTGAGAGTGTGTCGAAAAAGCATTTATCTGTAGGTACACGATACCTATATAGTCCGGTTCTTACAGACGATTCGATAGGGACCTATCGTATTTGATAATGAAAACGGTCGATTACCCTGCCTCTCCGAATTTTCTCAAAAAGTTCTAATAATGGATTTTCCCTACCCATCACCAACACGCTCAGAAGTCCTTTAAACAATATGAAATGCTTCCAGTGTCTGCCTTTCAAACGCCTGGAGCGAGTTCTTTAGTTGCGTTTAGGATTCCAAGCGAAGGCGAAGAGAGGGGAGCGTTGACCACTCAGTAGCGTTTGACCCTACTGAGTTCATAGGTGTACCCAGGAGTTTAGGTATACGTAAACCGTGGTGTACTATACAGGATGGAAAAAAATAATGGGCCCTGGAGGGGAACTACCTTAACTCCTTTAGTTAGCTTATTTTACTGAAAGGAAACATTCCTTTATGTTTTAAACGAAACAAAACTGCATTCAAAGATCTTCTAAAATTCGCTTGTCTTACCGACTAAAAATTAATCGAACCAACGATAATAATCAAACTAACTAAAAATAAAAAAAATAAAACCTCGCTATATTAAAGTTTAAAAAAGGAACGTATTTTTTTTGCAACGCGGGGCAACAAATTTGAAATTCGAACGAACTCTTTCTACATTTTTAAAATCGAAAAAAGTGTTCTTTCCTTTTTCAAATTTTGTTTTGTTTTGCTTTCATTCCATGATCTAATTTTATCAAAAACAATTCGATTTATTAGAAGCTTACTTTTCAAACAACAATTGCAATTTAGCTCTATAGTGATACAGTGAGAGGTATCCAGACAAATACCATCTAGAAAACTTGTGTCGCGAATGGTGAAAAATTGTTGGAAGTTTCAAAAAAGTATTATAGACCTAGACTGTTATCATCAGTCACGGAAGCTCTGCATAAAACTTTCTTCCCCATAAAGTATATTAAAATAATATTATTATTTATTTAACAGGCTGGCAGCTGAAACAACTGATTGATATGGACCTGTATCCTGCTATACTCTCACTAGGTTGTCTATTTGTTGTTCAAGGTGTTTATCCAATTTGTTTTTTAATGTATTTTAACTCCAACCCCATCCCCATTTTTTTTTATTAAGCAGTTATTTTTTTATTTAATTATTTTACATTATACATTGTGAGTACTTATTTTAAACTTTGAGGTGCTCCCCCACTCTCTCCCCAAAACAAAATCCTAGATCTGTCATTGTACTTATTAATTCTTGACACTGACAAATTATTTCTAAATGAGACTATGACATAGTCCATTCAAATGAAATAATTGATACTATCCATTATTAAGTTTTTTTTTATTAATAAAAATGTATTAAATACATACATATGCCTGTGCCCAACGGAAATTTCCATCTAAACTGAAGGTAAGTATTAAGTTGAAGAATATTTGGTACACTTTAAGTCTGGTTTAGTTAGAGAAATCATACAGTGGTCTGTCACTCACTGGTGACCAAGTAGTTTGAGACATCAGTGAGTAGGTAAAAAGTATCTTATTAGCGAGTGCAGGTATGCAAAATATCACACATTCGTCAGGCGGGCAACTGTTTTATAAAAATGTCACTTTGCTTTAACCCTCTGTGGCCCTTGGCTTAGAGGGTTAAAGCAATTTTTATTTTTTTTTGTTGTCCGTATATCTGCGATCAGTCTTATGACTATAAGCAGATGTGATTAATGAACAATGGTGTTGTGAGTGTGCTCTCCAGTGAGGGCATCTACTCATATACAGTAACTTTGTGCTACTCTCGGTTTTGTAGCTCTAGAATGTTATGTTGTTTGAGCCGGTTTATGTAATTTTGTATTGTCAGTTGGCGTGCCAGTTCATTGGGATGATTTGTAAGCCGTTTTTTATATTTCTCTGAGGCATTTCGGATTTCCTCCTTCACTGTCTTGACCTAAAGGTGTTGGTGTATTTCAGTTAAAGCAATGTTACATATTAATTGTGACATATTAAGAGGTTGATCCAGTGCCTAATCTCTCTAATTGGGACGTAGTTCTGTCCTATTAGACTATGTAAGAAACACCAATACACATGCTCACGGGCGGCAGTGTAACGGGCACAACTCCTAGCATCACCAACATCCCATCGGGAAGCCTGCAGCAACTAGGGCAAGCTGCTGGCATTTTGGGAGTGCATTGGTTGGCTGGAGTGACAGAAAGGATAAGTAGAACACGCACAATGGCCCAATTAGGACGCTAAGTGCGGTTTTCTTGTTCGCCCAGGTAAAACTAGCTAACTTACTAAAGACTATGTGAATGAGGAACACACTTGAACTTACTCTATAATATCTCCTGTGTGAGAGTATCTCTGAATAGATTGGCCACTATGACCAAAATTAGTTTTGAGATTATTATTCAAAATCCATATTGACACTGCTGACTGACATAATAAGTATGTATTTATTTATTGTGTAAGTATTGTGTATCAGTGGTGGGTCCAAGCTGAGGATCCCAAGAATTTGATATGACCCTGCTGTGGCAAATTTTTATCAAGGAGAAGCAAACATACATGGGAGGGCCCAATAACTTTACACTAGATCCGTTACTATTGTGAAAATATGCTGCAAACAGCAGATAGGTAAGTAATAAGACAAGAATTTGCCTTTTTGCAAGGCAAGACCAGTAGACGACATTTACACATGATGCCTACATAAAACCGGCTTTATTTTGAGATATAAATACTTTTTACATTACTTAGAGACAACTTCTCACTTGATTTTGAATAGTTTGTTTACTTATGCACTTACGTTACTCACCTGGTCTATCTATTTGGTATTTTAATTTTTCACTCACGGTTGGCCTTAATTTTTAACGAAATTAGGCACAATAACACACAAAAATAAATTACGTTAATTTGTTATCACTGATTTAAAAATAGGACACAACATATTTTTCTTAAACACTTTGTAATAGTCATTTTCTACTTTCTATGATTAACAAATTTAACAAGACAATCAAACTAACAGTACTTGAACCTAATTTTATTTAAGAAAATTGATTGTTTTCATTTTAAATAATGTTTGGAAAAATAGGAACAATTATATAGCACTCTAAAATTGTTTAATTTCACATTAACTAAACTGACAGTGATAATTGATGACAGCTTAGTAAACAGACAAGTTTATGAATGACACAGCTGCTAAAGTGAATGAGGTCAATGTACTGAGTTGAATGAATGGTTCTCCTATAAATGTATTTCGTTCAGTTGAATGGATCTTAGTAAGTAGTTGCACAAAAGTAAAAAGTTGTAACGAAGTTACGAATCACTTTGAAAATATTTAGGTACATTTTCTTCGTTTCTTTAAATCTCAATGTTTTTATTAAGTACCTATGTATACGTTATAATGCAATATAAATTAGCAGGCATTGGAATCATTAGATATGTATTAAAATAAGTATCTACTTGCTAACGAATTTCCTGCTTATTTTGATAGACCAGAAGTAGGTGCATCTAATTTTTGCTACCATTATTATAACAGGCGCCATTGTTGATTGTGTGACAATAACAATGATGATGCGATTTTAATGAAAAGTATCTACAATCAATATTATACATTTTCTACAAACTTTAACAAGTATTTTAATTCAAATATTAATAACTAGCTTATGCCCGCGGCTTCGCCCGCGTGAATGCCAGATTGTTACCAAAATATTTTAACAGCAAAGTTTCATACTAACTGTGCACCCCGTTTTACCCCTTTAGGGGGTGAATTTTTAAAATTCCTTGCTCAGTGCTCCCCTACATTATAAAAGGAACCCCAGAGCAAAATTTCAAGTTTCTAACCCTATAGTTTAGGCCCTGCGTTGATATGTCATTCAGTCAGTCAGCTTCTCCTTTACCTAAAGATATGGGACCATAACCATGTACCTTAAAAAATACTTAAACTATTATTTCAAAGCATTTAGTGCGGTAGGTAAAAACTCACTCTAAGTATCATTAGTTACTTTCCTACTGTTTTATAATTTAAACACATAGCATTTCAAGAATTTTCAAATTAATTCACGTTATTGTTCATTTACTTCCACTTATTTGTCTATCTGACACAATAACAGTATAACACAAACATTTTAACGATTCACACTTGACACACATTCACGTCACAATGCGCCCGCGCTCTCACTAGCGCGCTTTGGACTTGTAAACACTATTAAGATATATGTTTTTACTCCTGCTATCTTTAACGTGCGAACCTTACTTACGAATTGTGACATTTTACTACAAATGAACCAAAACGAACACTGCTAATCGACCACTGACTGACATCACACCACACCATAGGTTATAGTGTAAAACTCTCTTCACATCACAGTAACCAAGTTAGCGGGTGGCGGGAAATGTTCAACCGTACAAAAAATGTGTTGAATTCTATTCCCTCTCTTTTTTAATACATTTGTTTAGCTACCTGAATACCGCCAAGCGGTAAGGGATAATATACCCTAATGACAGCATAAGGCGACCCTTACCGTACCAGGCAGATGCTGTGTTGTAAAAAACAATGTTAAATTTGTACTAACGTAAGTAGGTAAATAGGTATCGACTTGAACCCTTTGCATACAAGAAACATCCATAGACTATTCATTTTTGAGACGCTTTAATTAATTCCTGTTTTGTAATATTGTATATTCTACATAATAAAATACATATTTAAGCTTTGTGATACATACATAAAAGAATAGTGCAAAATTTATCGTTTGCATTACAAAGCCGTTGATTTTTGAGGAGTTCACCTGATAGTTACTAGATTATCAGTTCCATTACATGATTTGATGAAGACGACGTATCAGATATCGAACACGGTACTCAAATCGCAACCCGCAATATTTACTATTGAATAGTTCCGCTGGTCTGTAGTGTTCATCATCAGTTCCATTTCACTCAATGGTGCTTTTTAAGAGTAAATGCACGAATTACAACAAAGTTACCCAAATTACTATAGGTGTGCCTTTAGTAATTGAAGAGTTCCCTCGATTTTCAGATCCGAACTTTGATGACAATGGGACCAATCTGGAAGTACATAAAGAAGTCGGTTGAAAATAAATGTAATTTGCATAAATGCAATATGTGTCAATACCAAAAACCTATAATAATACACCGTAATACACCTCACATTGCAAAGCACTGACAAGTCCCCTTAGCGGGAAATGTGCGGGGCTTCTTTTCGGCCGTTGGCTACTTACGACGAGCGGATGCTTCGTCAAACTTGAGCTGTGCCTGTTCTTCACAATTTTTAATAAAAATCGAGTAAGATAACGTTTTTATTTCCCAGTATTATATTATATAAAATTTGTTGTATTTAATTGGTGGCATGTCGTTTTGATATAACCATATTTTTTTAAATAATCGGTAGAAGTCGAAAAATGTCAATACCATGTCGCAGTCAGTACCTTGCCTACTTATTGTCAATTGCATGATTACGTCACATTTGCTGTCGTTTGTTACTAAAAATGAATTATGAACAATTACACTGCTATATAATATTACAATATTCATAGCAGCGTAATTGTTCATAATTCATATTTTGTAACACAGGACACGTGCGATAAAAACTGACATTTACAAAAAATAAGTACTTACGAGATTACGCTATGCGATAAAAAAGATTATGCATAATAGCTAGTTATTATGAATAATGTGGAGTAGGTGAAAATGATAAATTAATCACTTTAACTGGTTATTATCTATACTAATATTATAAAGCGGAACAGTTTGTTTGTTTGTTTGTTTAAACGCGCTAATCTCAGGATCTACTGGTTCGATTTGAAAAATTCTTTTTTTGTTGGATAGCCCATTTATCGAGGAAGGCTATAGGCTATATAACATCGCGCTACGACTAATAGGAGCGGAGAAGCGACGAGAAATGTTTCAAAAACGGGGAAAAATTACGCATACGAAGTTGCGCGGGACAGCTAGTTCATAATAAATAGTTGATCCTAATAAAAGTAATAAACAAGTAGGAGAACTAGTAAGGAAAGAGCACAAAACTCCAGGGAATCTTTCCAGGTAACCTCGTTTAACTGCCACAAGTGACTGTACTAAGTGATGTACTTATTATTATGTTCTACTTCATAAGATTGATACGTACCAAAGACAAAATTTGTCTTTGGTACGTATCAATCTGTAATGCTGTAACTGATGACATGTTGTTTTATTGTTTGTAGTGATCGCATAAATATTTTATTATAAGGCTAAATACTTTTATTTTATGGCCCGACGTTTCGACCGTGTTGCAACGGCCGTGGTCAAATATTTACGCGATTAAGACCCGTAGCTTATAAAATTATATAATGTGTACAAATCGCATTGCATATCTTCTGAAATAGATAAAAAAAGTATACAATCAGATATTTATATTTAATTTTGTACTATTATTAACAAGAATTTAATAAAACTTTGAAGCAAGCGATTTTAGAGGTTTTTTTTCAATTTCCAGAAATTAATAATTTCGAAGAAATAGCCAGAAACATTTTAACCTTTGAACGTTTTGGCTTATTTTTTATTTTACTTACTACCTACATACATACCTTTATACTCTTCTCCTTATTTTGTGCTTATACTCTGGTCATAAACAACGTTATTCTAAGTACCTATAGTGCAGACCTAAAAGCACGATACGCGAAGAACACAAGAAAACTTGAATGGTTTATATCTCTGCAAATGTTCAATATTTTCATTTTCAATATATTATTTATTGAAATAAAAATCTTGTTGGGGTGGTTGAGCTTTGCACTATACCAAAATAGTTAGGTATGAATGTAGGTAATTTTTACAACAGTTGCCGATTGTTCGAACAAATCTTTTTTGATCCGATTGTATAATGTCTGTCAGAGACTCCACACACCTCAGATTAGTTGCAATATCATAGATAAGCATTTCCTTTTAAGCACAACATTGTTAAAACCACATTCACGTCTGTCACACATCACACATTACGCCAATGTAGGTACTGTTTAGCCTGCTAACACCAGCTTCACTGTCATCAATGCTCGAGCGACATGACATGAGTGAATTAATCAAAATCCGGCCGCTATTAACCAATAAAGTATCATTGCTTAATAGGTCCATAAAGGTCATTTCCGTTAACCGTTCCTCTGAGTACATCCATCTTCAATATAAGTTTGGTGGGTATAGGTAGATACCTATAAAACACACATTTACGTGAAGGGTAGGTTGTTTTCGAGATTTTAGTCTACCACTTCGTCGGCGTAACTAATATGTATATCCATGCCAAATTACAGCTTTCTAGTACTAAGGGTCTCTGAGGTCTGAGCTAACCTGGATACACGCAGACGGACCAACCCTAAAAAGGTACTTTGAACGAAAAAGTCTCATAATTTTCTTAATTTAAACAACCTTGACACAGTAGGTATGTAAATCTCTCAATATGTCCTTACCTGGCACAGAATATTAATGTATTTAACCGCCGAAAATATTGACCACGCTCAACAAATGACGCCACATACAGTAGATAGAGCCCACTGGCCTCGATAGAGTAGGCTCAACCCTTTCCCTGTCCCATATATCATCGCATTTTAGCATTTTAACTTCGTATGCATCAATTTTCCCCGTTTTGTAACATTTTTCATTGCTGCCCTGCTCGTATTGCTCGTAGCGTGATGTTATATAGCCTATAGCCCTTCTCGACAAATGGGCTATCCAACAGTAAAATATTGTTTAAATTCAAACTATTACACGAAAGCATAGTAGATACACCATATTTTTACTGTGATGCAAGGGAGGAACTCGTTGACAAGCTCGAACGTCTGCAGAATTTGAGTATCCGCTTCATTTTCGGATTACGTCAATACGACCATGTCTCCGAATCTCGGAGAAATCTGAAGTGTTTACCAATTCGGCAGCGTTGTAACTCGCCCGTTCTCTCTCTTCTCTATACTATTCTTCACAATCTCACTTCTTCCTATTCATGTGATCGCTTTAACTTTCTTGTTTGTATTATAGGCACCTACTACAAGTTATTTGTCTTGGTCTAGGTAGTATGTAGTGAGGTAAGTAAAGTAAGTTTGTAAGTGTGTTGTAAATAGCTTAAAGAAATTATGAAAATAGCCTGGATCTGAACTTAAATTTTTCATTCAAATGCAATTATTGTAATACCTAATAATAGTTTGTTACAGTTATTGTTACGGTACCTATCTTTTTATTACCTACCTATATACCTACAAATAATAATAAATATAGGTTTAAAAGAAGAAACTGACTGACTGAATTGATTACTAATCAAGATCTGGTGGGTCCAGAATTGCGTCCTATGTAAATAAGTGTACTTTTAGTTAATAAATACGTGAGGTATAATTACAAATAAAACATCACCGAAATTAAAATTATTATTTACTAATATATAACAAATATAAGTACAAATTATTACCTAATTACCTATGCTTTAACGTCTTCTTTCTCAGAAGCCTTAAGTCTTCTAACTGTGATGTATTTTTCAAGTCCCCACGATAAAGCAGTCAACCATGTGAAAATATTTAAGCAGTGCAGCGTCACGGCTGCCGAAGCGTTGTCCTTAATCCATCCTGAACACAGAAAAATATTTTAATGAGTTACTTAGTACCTATCATAATATTTTTAGAGGCTAAATGCTGAAGGCGGAGGATCTGGTGTGGAGAATTAAAGCAGTGGACTAAAAAGGTCTTTTATAGACACCTGTAACTCTAATGTACATACAAGTAAGAGTGTGACAATTTTAATCATCAGCTCAGCAGCATAAAATGAAGTCTTCCCGATGCAAATAAATTACGATTAATTAATAGACACGCTTTAGTTACGTCCTTTTATAATTTTTCTAAAAGGTTAAGAGACGCTGAAATCTACCTTGACCTATCTAATAACCAGATTACCAGACGAGACAAATTTTGTATTACATACGGCATTTTTTATTTATTTTTCATAACCCTCACTCATTTGATAACCGAATAAATTTAGTTTTATCTGATAGTTTTAAACATTGAGATTATGTTTTGGTAGGTTTTCCAATAAATTTATGTTGATAGCTACCTTGCACTACTACTTGTATGAACAGGTAATAAGTCAATATAGGTAACTACGCCGACCTGATTACCAATAAAAATTAGTATCGTAAGAAAGATATTATAATTTAATTACGAAAGCAATCGTTTAGGCATGCCTGCAAAGATTCGTTCATAGAATATTAATGCCATGCCTTAAAGTTTTAAAATCGAAAAAATATAGCCATGAACACTTTTCTATGGGCAAACTCTAATCAATAAAATTTTATAAAAAATATACATATATCTTCCAGTTATCAGATGGGTAAAAGTCGATGTTCCACGACTCTCCTACCTTAACTGATAAAACGCAGGCTGGTTATTTTTATTCAATGGTTTCATATAAAGTCCTCATTAGGATCTGATTTTCGTCATTGACAAAATAAAAATGATCCCAAAAAGTTGCAAGAAACCTCAAAATTTCGGGCATGTAATTAGAACAAATGTGGCATTCACCAACGAATGAGACGTTCGGTGGATTAGGTACCTTCTGCACACCCTTCTGTATCCGTGGTCAGACCGCATTGTTAGATCAATCTAACCACGTCCACTCTTTTGTGTCCTTGGTCAGATTTACACAACCTGTCTCATAGAGGAGGACTACTATGTCCTTAAAGTGGAAATGGGAACGTTATAAGGAAATCTGAGTATGTTAAGTATGATAACTTACCAACAATAGGCCCCAGCAAAAGGTAGACCATTCCAGCAGTGATCAGTTGTATCCCCGTAGCACCCGGCAACTTGTGCAAAGGCACATGGGTAGGTATAACCAACGCCATGAAAACAGTACGTAAACCTTTCCCGAATCCAATGATTACAGCAACCAACAAGATCGCGTTATATGTTTGGCAGTACGCTAAAACTGAAAGGAGAAATTATATTATTATTTTGGTACCCTTTCTTGATAAGGTTTTTTCAGGTTAATTCCTATGAGCGAACGATGAGTCGAATGAGGATTTTATTCTGAGAGAGGGCACAAGAGGCAAGTAGGCCAAGAAATTCAATACACAAAACAACCGTCTAGCTGAGGGGGGGGGTGTTCCACCTATGTTAATACCTATTCAGTTGAGCAACTTTGTCCTACTCTTTGGTACAAATTCCATATTTATACATATATAAATATCCATGGGCATATGATAAGAGAAAGTAACGAGAAATGGACAAAGTTAATAACGGAATGGGGATACCATTCCGTTATTAACTTTGTCCATTTCTTGTTACTTTATCTTATCATCAAGAGACAGCAAAAGAAATAGAGGTAGACAAATTAAAAGATGGGAAGACGACTTCAAGAAAATAGCTGGTCCACTATGGACCCGTTTAGCAATAGACAGGAATACATGGAAAGCTTTAGAGGAGGCCTTTGTCAACAGACAAACCTCCAGTTGCCGATAATTTTATTATTTGATATTGTTTAGAATTAGAAGTATATTAATTTAGTTATTATGTAGACATTTATATACTGTGTAAAAAAAAAGATAACAGCAATAAAGGCTATTTTATTTTATTTATTATAAATATCCATAATTCGTAATGGACAAATATGTAGATAAGTAAGAATCACGTATTTTATCAAGTAACACTTTCATGTACTGGGGACGTTTTGTTTTGTGTGCCTTACAAAAACCTTATGGCTCCCCAACCGATTCCATCGACTAATGAGTTCGGGTAGCAGTGCAAAACCTGCTTCTAACTGGCTGTTTTTATAAGTTGCAGAAATTGTTCAGGCAACACCAAGCTATTTTTAGGGTTCCCTAGCCAAAATGGCAAAAACGGAATCTTTATAGTTTCATCATGTCCGTCCGTATGTCACAGCCATTTTCCTCAAAGACTACTCAATGAATATTGATGAAATTTGGTAAAAAGGTATCTTGTAGTAGCCGCTACTTAGTTTGATAGCTAAATTACGATAGATATTTTTTTGGGGGGACACTCAGTACATGTAACGACGACGTAAGCTGATAAAATCTTTTTTCAGCAAATATCACCATGTGGTACATCATTCGACTGGTCTTTTAAAAACATTATTAGGTTTTTAATAAACTTTTTTGATTAAGTGAATATTTTTGGAAACATAATTGCTCCGAAACTTGCAATATTCTGTGTCTGGGTGTTATTTATCTTTATTAAGTATGTATTTAGAAATATATAAGTATGTTTATCAGTTGTCTGGTTTCCATAGTACAAGCTCTGCTTAGTTTGGGATCAGATAGCGTTGTGTGAATTGTCCCATGATATATTATATTAAGATATCTTTGAACCATGTGATCAAAAAATATGAAAAAAAATCATAAAGGTAGCGCTTAATAAATACTTGAAACTTAAATTATTTCGGACATGATCGGATATACCGTCATTAAGTTATGGCCGAAAAACTGCGTTTCTTAACAAGAGTGCATAAGTGCCATGTGCTCTTCTGCTGTAATTATTCAAGGCTGCGGAACCCTATACTGAGCATGGTTTTTTTTTAAATTTACGCCATTGTACCAATTTTAATTTAAGTCTTTGTTTGTCTTAACTAACATTTAATATTGATAATGTTAATACCTACTAATGTATTACGTATTTCATATTATATCTAATCATAGACGATTGGTAATTTATTATCTATCAAGTACTAAATATATATTATATTGATAGGCATATTTTATTAACTCATTTACTTTTACTATCCCGGATTTGATAAAAAAAATCCTGCAATATTTATAGTTGGTTCAGTGACATAACAATGGCTTTACTCATAGTAAGTATTGTATACATACGTAGATAGAGTGTAAGTCCACAAGCCGTTTCGGATTTTAAAATACCTTTAGAGTACCTAATCATTATATATATATATATATATATGCAAGGTGTAATAGAAAGGTGTGGTCATATTCAAGGGTTGGTATGTGCCCATGATACACTCATACCATTTTTTTTTAAAGATAACTAGCAATGTGGGATTGTGGTCCTACATTACTAGCAATCCTGTTAACCCCTCCAGCTAAGCTCTATGGCTTGTGTTAGGAGTGGGTTCACGTCGGTAGTATAATGGCCAGGATTCAAACCCGCGACCTCACGATTGCGAAACCGATGCCTTAGCCATTAGGCTACCGCCGCTAAAAAAAGTATGACTTAAAAAATTCAATGCCATAATTATCCAATCGAATTTTGTATAAGGGGAAGTATAATTCTTATGCCATACGCCTTTCACTACTGAATTTTAACAAAAATAATATGATATAACTATGTAATAATAAGGCAACCAGCTATGGCACCATGTTTGTTGCAATACTGATAACAGAAATTAAAGAATGATGATCCGCTGGTGAAATTTGACCAGACCTTTCTATTACACCCTGTATATCATAATACCAATGTATACCTAAATACTGACGTAGTCTGACGGCACTGATGCACGTTACAATTCGAATGTGTTTACGGTTGCATTTTTACTATGTAAATATTATTTTCTTTTGTGAATGAATAATAATAAATAAATAAAATACATATATTCTGTGGAGACTGTAGCCTGAATTAGAATTATCTCGTGTTACAAGTCTCTAGGCCTCCATTAGATAGGTATGGGTCTTGTATTTACTACAATAGGTAAATAGCCCGACTGCAAGAAAGGGTTATGTTTTCCGCCCGTATCTTGTATGTAAGTATTAATTATGACGTCGTTACATTCGTGTTGATCGCCCAAGTATTCTTTCTTAGATATGAAACGTTTGAAAAAACAAACATGGCGGTTGTGAGAAGGCAAAAATGTTGTTTTGAATACTGCAATATAGGTATCAAATTAAAGGGCTCATCGTAAGCATTTCAAAGAGGTTATATGATTATGTATGACTGTAATATTAAAAAAGTTAGTTTGCAATCATTCTTTTTTCAATTTTCAATACCCAATTGGCAATAGGTGGGATAAAATTGACCACTCTCTAGAAAGAGACAACGCTATTTTGTGGGCAATACCTGTCAAAGAGACAGGGCCGCACGAGATTTTTCTCTCTTTCACACTTTTTGATTTTTTTAACAGATTGTGTGTGTGTGTGCGTCGGTGTGTGTATGTTTGATAAAATCATTTACGTAGAGACCAGGACTGCACCATCCCTTACAATTAAAAAGTAAATATTGACTGCAAAGCGTGAAAGAGAGAAAAAACCGGCCTTTGACAGGTATTGTGCACAAAGTAGCGTTGTCTCTCTCTGGCGAGTGGTCAATTTTGTGAGGTTATGGCGCAGTCCTGATCTATACGCCAATGATTTAAATATACATCTTATGTCAGCAATAGAAATAAAGGTACTTTAGGTTGGAATGTTAACGAGATGTTCAGTCGCATCAATTTTTAGGGTTTTAAGCCAACGGTTGACTTTTTGTTTACACTGAAGTTTTGACAGTGGATAATTTGTCAAATTTTTATTAGCCTTATCGTAAAGGTATAATTCAAAAATTGTAAAAAACGTGGCAAACTGACCTGCCATTATTTTTACAGCTCCGAGTTTATCTTGTAATAAAAACTTTTTTCTTCGAAAATAAATATAAATATAAATTCACTAAAAAGCAAAAAATAATATACGTACAACAACAAAAAATAATTAAACATTTTGAAGTTGGTGCTAGGAAATGTAGTTTTATGTTTAGGCACCAACTTCAAAATGTATATATTTTGGAAGTTGGTTTTTATATATTTGTAAAAAGTTTATGTTTGTCCAAGCTTATTTTATCTGTTAGAGATGGCGTATTTACACTTTTTGTTTGTTAAAAAAATCAGTTCATAGTTTGGTGTCTGCCTGTATTTGCGCATAATGGTCTCCTATATAAAAAGTTGACGCACAGTCAATACTTCGCACTGTTGCCATACTGGTAGGTACAGATCTCTAGTTGAAAAATGAAAGGGTAAATGTCGACTAACTTTCAAAATGACTCTCTGGGCTTTTTCTAATATATGTTTTAGGTGCACCACCCCAAAAAGTAATAGATGAATCTCCGGAACATTATGAAAAGCAATGTGCTTATGTGCCATAAATAAGTAGGTAGATACCTGTAGGCACATACATTGACGAATTATAAGCACAGATTAAATGGTAGTACACATCATAAAGATTGTAACTATGAGTTGAATTGTAGCGATAAGCTTATGTGATACCAGCTGTTATAGATAAAACGGGATACGTATTTAGGCAGCTGAAGTTGACATAAATATTAATTCATGATATGATAGCAATCGTGATGTTAAAGTGACCCTGTCTAATTGATAACAAAGGTATATGCAGTGTTATGTCCTATTTAATATGTTGGCCGCACATTGGGTACCTATATACTAACAATTTTGTTAATCTGTCGTCTCTTAAGATAAATTGTCTGTGTTAGGAGTTACTGGTGGTTTCACATCGGTTCTAATCCTCAACTTTCGATCATGAATTCACTGCATGCGTTACCTAGTTCCACCACACTAGATTATGTAAATAATATTTTCTTTTAGATCGCGTCAGTTTTAGGACCACTAGCCTGTTACAGTGCCAATCTTGCACACCCAAATAGTTTATGATAAATAAAATAAAACACTTCGCGCCGTTATCGATTTAAATCTATGCGGTGTAATTACCATTTTGACGTCTCTTCACGCACACAATATTTGCTTGTAGAAATCAGGATGTTAATTGTAATAGGTTAAAAAATATTATATTTACCTACTCTTCCAGCAGCCATAGACATAACTCCAAACAGAAAGAAAGAGTTATTATCCCATCCAATTTTTCCAGCGACGAACGGAACGCAGAATCTAACACAAATATCTACTCCAGCCAATAGTGACATAAATAGAGCTACATCTGATTTAGATATCCCATAGTCACCAAGAATAAAAGGAGTCAATATGGAAAAGTTCAGTTCATTAAAATTTGCTAAAGTTATACCCAACATAAGGTTAATAAAAGTGTAATCTCTTAGTAGATCTAAATCAAAAAACAATGCCACCTTCTGGCAAAATGTAAGTTCTTCTTCTTCCTCATTTTCTTTTTCACTAATTACATTGTCATTTCCATTATCATCAACGTGAGTAATTAATAACTTCACTTTATCAGTATCGTCTTCATTTTCTTTCAAATATTGTTCTAGTTTCAATGAAGCTTGCTTTAATACTTCACTTTCGTAATTAAAATTATTTGATTTCCGACGATACCTAGTACGGTACGACTGATTACTATGGTTATCTTTCAAATATTGTCTGTCTTCGGTTTCTTGGTCGTGATTCCTTAAAGAAACATTACTGTGATTATCTTTATTATACTTTTCTCCATACTGACCATCCATTTTAAAAGATTTAATACTCTTACTACCGACATAATGTTTTTCAGCTCTATCAGCTATAACCTTCGCTTGAACTGGATCAATTTTTTCTACAACAGCTTTTTCATCAGCTTTTAAATCTTGTGGCGCTTTCAGCGTCGGACAATCTTCAATTTCAGATTCTGGAATCTGTGTTTCCAGTGTAATAGAAGTTTTACGTTTTGGTTTGTAAGCGTCACGCTCTTGAGCTAAAGCTCCCAAATTGACAGCTGAATTTTTCTTAGACTCATTTAAGTACAAGGTGGATGATTTTCGAGAACGATTTTCCACTAAATTGGTCATCGATGGTTTCTTAGAATTAAGTCTAGAATTTAATTGTGAATTCTTATTAGAACCTTCTCTTGAAGATAATCTGCTTTTTGATTGCCTTGACTGGCTGTAGTAGCCGTCATTAGACCTCAACATCATCGGTATACCTGGATCTGTTATCTCATAACCAGTATTCACAGGGTCATCTTCATTATAAAGATATTGACTTGAAAATGCACTTAAATTTTTAAATTTGGAAACTTGGCTAAAGTATCCATTTTCTTGTTTCTTATTTACCACTTGTGGGTCTTTAAGATTTGGTATGAGTAGTTTTTCCTGATCTTCGTCGTTTTGATTTTGTTTTTTGCTATGCCATTCTACAGGCTGCAGTAATAGTGCAAAAGCAATGGCATGTAGAGATATACCACTAATAATGAGAATTGCGCCAGTTTCGCCGAACATAGCAAAGAGGGCAGTTATGATATGCGGCCACAGTATAGGACCCAGACCAGTTGTCGTCCACGACAGACCTGTTGCTAATCTCCTTCTGTTTTTCCAATAAGTGTTTAGAGCAAGTGCATTTGCTGAACCGCTTATACCGAAGCCAGCACCTGAAATATCAACATGTTTCTTTCAGTCAATTTAAATGGCTAAACCGGTAACTTATTGAGTAAAGAACGCAGATTGCCATGTAGATAGATCATCTATAAGAACTTTTTTAATTTCTTAAAAGATTGTCTTCCTGGGGTCGTACTATGAACTCTTATAGCAGGTCAATTGTAGACGAAAAATAAACTGCCTTGCTAATTTCATACCATAAAAAAGCAGGCAAGCGGTCATCAAACCGGGGAGCGACCTATTGTCTATTTGTGAATTCTATGCACTTGACAGCAGTTTAGCGACTGACATGCGTCAAGTTCAAACATGAAGTTGAACTGTCCTGCACTTACCAAATGATTGAGATGATCATTGTATGGTTGGTCTCTAATTATCCTAGTCTCTAAACAATGCAGACAACGATACCTACGATTCATTCGCGAATAAATATTACTTCATGCTTTAAGGATAAATATGAGGAAATATGTATCGAAAACGCTCATAAGGAAATAAACCCTTATATATCTAAGTAGTAAGGTATGTACTATGTGTTACACAATTATGGTTAAAAAGAGTCTTACCATATAATATTGAGAATGAGATGAGATAAGTAAAGAAGTTATAGGAGAATGTAGTTAGAATTAAGGCAATAAAAACTAAAGTCGCTCCAGCGAAGGAAACTTTCCTGTAGCTAAAGGTTTTGAACATTGGACCATTTGCCAGACCTGCAACAAACAAAGATAATAAAAAACATGTTGTTATTTCAGTAAGCCTTATAAATCTTAAATAAGTAACACTGATTACATGTAAACGTAATCAAAACAAATAAATACAATATTTCCATTGAAGTGTAGAATTTATTCAAAACAACATCAAAATATTACTACTACTTAATACTTGAGATAACTCAATCTTCGTAGAGCTATGACTGTATTTCAAACTAAAACTTCCATAGGTACCTATGCGAAGTAATGTCTGTCTTTTGTGTAAATAACACACAAAAGTATGACGCATTCACATGAATAAAAACGCCAATTAAATAAAGAGAAAAAAACACACCAAATACCGAGAATAAGTAACTACAGAAGTTAACCTTCATACACAGGTACCTCTCTCGAGCAACAGACACATAGATATCGTTCACGGATACTGAATTACCGACAAAGTCATCCCGAGATTCCATATCAGTGAACGCATCAATCATTAAACATGCATTATAAATACATACAATATAATGTCCCACAAAACTGTTTACACAGTTTGTCTGTGTGGGCGTTGTTAAAAAATACCCCCTAAACTCCCAGTAACTTGTGGTTTTACTCGTAATGTGCAGTTAGAAACATAAAAGCTAATTAAGAAGGGGGCCGGTATGGTATCAGTAAGTTACCATGCAAGGCGCGTCACGCACCGACGCATGAGGTCAGGGCGGAGTTCATGTTGATTATAGTGGTCGTCTCAGAGCTGCTTATACCGAGACGAGTGAATTTGTCTCTGAAGAGGAGCCCGAACTGCTGAAGTATAGGTAACGCCACCAACTGAAATAAAAAAAAACCGGATGAGTGCCTCCAACAGGAGATACAATGGGTATAAGTGCATTACCTTAATTGAACGTAGTACCTACCAAGGAATTAAATGCAACTGCCTTTAGGCAGATTTAATGTATTAGATATATTTCGGGACTCGACACGGGTCGAGTCGACCCGTGACCACGACCGATCGTAAATAAAAGGTTCGTACCTTTAAATATTTCACATGATTAAGTCCCGAAATATATCTAATATGTATAAAAATCGCGAAAGTTTAAGAACAAAGATTTAATAATTGTAAATCTTAACCTATAACTATTTGGCCAAAGCTATTTGGCCAAAGTTGCAAGACAGCATGTTAAGCATATTAAGAGAAGCACGAAGGTAGGCGATGTAGTAACAAGAATTTGGAATCTCAAATGGCGATGGACAAGCCACCTGAAAGGAACATTCAACATACTAACAGGTATTCAAAAAGGAAGCGTGGAAGCAGGGGCGACTCTGTGGTTGCTCGGGGGCTCGAGCACCCATGAAACAGACCAGGACATCAAGAAACAGACTAGGAATCACCTTTTAGGACTTACGAAGAATAAAAACTTATTTGAAGAGTACTATGACCCAGCAAAGACTGAATGATCACATAGAAAGAGCTGTAGTTGGTCAGAATACTTTCGCATGGAACAAAAAAATTATGTTAATAATTTTAAATTTTGATTTTTATTAGTAGGTACAGATAGATTACGTATAAGTTATAATATTTCTTGATAATAAAAACTAGTTTCATTCTTATAAAGGTTTCATTATATATTGTTATCAAACATAATTAGTAATTATGTACGCCGTATGTAATGTAAGTAGGACATTTATTTATTTGTCGGTCGATCAGCGTGCATTCTCTTCTCACACTTTGCCACTTTTTCGAGTCATAAAATGAGCATGAGCACCCATGAGGTTTTCTAAAAGCCGGCGCCCCTGCACCGTGCAAGACAGGTCCGAAAATGATAAAAGCAACTGCAAGGAAAATATGGACCAGGATAGTTCTAAACAGAGCAAAATGAGAAGTAATGGAGGTGGCCCTTGCCAATTAAAAAGACGAAGTGATGTCAACTCAACAGAATTATAAACTTTTTAGAAATGAGTTAGGTAGGCTTATATTATTATTATAACTATTTGGCTAAACAACCGAATACTCAAAAGCAAATTTATAGACGTAGTTATATCTCGTGTTGTCATTGTAAATAAGCAACAAATAGATTACAACAAAAATATCTAGAGAGTAATTAAATCATATACAGTAAATGTATCCGTCGAAATGCGTTTAAAAGGTGTAGCGTTGTCCACACGCCGCGCCGTGGTAAGCCACTGTTTATTCGCCGTATGTAGGACACGATCATCAGTGTTGTATGGGCCACTGTGTAAGCTTATCCGCAGCACGGGGACCGCGCCATGCCTGCATCGCCGTGTCTGTGGACAAGTTTCTATAGTGGCCCATACAACACTGTGAGTTTTAACTTGGACAGTTCTGGCGAACACTGTTTTCTTGATGTATATTTTACGTACCTTTTTTATATCTACATCTACACTAATACTATAAACATAAATTAAATTAATTTTTGATTGTAATGATATGAATAAACTTAAAAAATATTATATCGATTAAAAAAAAAATGTATTTTTTACTTTAAATTATAGATCTCCACAAAAATTGCGCTTCATAGCTTACTTGGGTCGGCCATTAAACATAAAAACCTTACATCTATACTAATATTATAAAGCGGAAGAGTTTGTTTGTTTGCTTTGTTTGTTTGTTTGTTTGTTTAAACGCGCTAATCTCAGGAACTACTGGTCCGATTTGAAAAAATCTTTTTTTGTTGGATAGCCCATTTATCGAGGAAGGCTATAGGCTATATAACATTGCGGTACGACTAATAGGAGCGGAGTAGCGACGTGCAATGTTGCAAAAACGGAGAAAATTGACGCATACGAAGTTGCGCGGGACAGCTAGTTACAACATAAAATTCGTTGATATAGCCGCTTATACCCTGTCGAAGGTACGCGTCTACTCGTTTTCGAGACACTAATTCTTTATTTTTTTTGAGTTAGAATGCTAATTTAAGTATTACATTTAGTAGGTGCAGGTAGAATGTAGTGTTGGTAGTATAAAGGATTTAAAAGGATAAATTATCATGGCCATGAAGCCATCATGATTTAATCACACGATTATGCCTTTTGTCTGCCTCTGTGTTGCGGTGGGAGTGTGTCCGACTGCTACGCAAGAGGTCGTTGGTTCGATTCCCACACGGAACACAACTTTGCGTGATCCAAAAATTGTTGTTCCGAGTCTGGGTGTACTTTGTGTCCGTCATTTGTATGTTGTAAAGTCTCCCACGACACAGGCCTAATACGCGAGTCGTATTATTCTGAATTATTATTCTGTCAACAGGTCTAACCTCAGTGCTTATCATTTTTTATTTAACGCTTACTATGTATACCTAGGTTATCAGTAGGTATTGCAAACCTCGTAAAGGTCAGACATTAATATCAGTCTGTACAATGTCCATAAAATATTAGACGATAACCGGTTGAATTTGGTTAAGTACACTGGAATAAGTAGAACACTTTAATATACTAACTTATCCATGTAGAAGTACATACATAGATAAATAAAATACTCAATGTCTATCTGTCTGCGGTGGGTGATAAGTTTTCGGACGAGTTGTTCATGGAGGAGGCACTTGTCATTAAAAATTTTGAGGCGGGCCATACCGTGTCTTTATTTTTATTTCAGGAAGGGTTTACCTAATCCTTATCCTATAGAAGACGATGCGTCGACGTAAAGAAAAACAGTGCGCTAGCATAGTTACTTAACTATGCTAGCGCACTGTTTTTCTTTTAGTACCTATCTGATAATACATAATTAATTTTATAATTCCGCCCAAACTTTCTGTGTGATCCATTGTAGATTTGTACCGAGGCTGGGTACTTTGTCATTAATTGATTGCCATCTGATAACCAGATGAGACATATTTTTATCAAATTTTATTGATTTATAAACACTACTGTGCTAGCTTGCCAATCGAAAAGTGTTCATGGCTATTTCTTTTTTCGATTTTAAAACTTCAAAGCATAGCAATAATATTCCATGAATGATAAGTTAAAAAAAAAATTGTTCGGTTATAAAAAGAGTGAGGGTTATGAAAAAATAAAAGCAAGCTATCATAGGCGTGTTTATAAATTAATAAAATTTGATACAAAATTTGGTTATTTGATGGGTGAAGGTCGATGTTTAGCGTCTCTTAGGCCAAAAGTTACCCGCAACACGGGGCTTTTGTGACGCTCAGGTCTTTAGGTACGATACTAGGATTTGAGCAACAATAATTCTGCAATAGGATGGCGAGACGCTTACCATCTAGAAGTCGCGACCTGCTCATAAAAAAATAAATATATCTGTCAGTTAAATGAGTATAAGGTAGAAAGTACAAGGTTGCTGGATGCGGGAGGTGGAGACCGGGGTGTAGCAGCGTAAATAAGGGGAGGCCTATGCCTAGTATTGGATCGATACAGAATAATCACGATAGATGAATAAAACTTACAATGGACACAGGTCGCGTCATACAGTTCACAAACGTCACAACTGATAAGAGTGGATAAGTTTGTTTTTATTGCCAAATATCTGTATTGGACGCGTTTATTATACGCTGAGTATCATTCGTATTATAGGTGTAGCTACCTATAATTTATACAATACTATTATTTTATTGCGACTTCTCATGTGTCTTTTTTTTTTGAAGTCCGAATTGAAAACATCTTGCTTTTTGAAGTCGGTTAAATACCGGGATCAGTGATCAGGATTTTGGTTTGAAGAGAAGCCATTATTTCGATTTGGGGGTACTTGTGTCGAAGGGTGTTTTTTTTTTTAAACACTCAAAAGAACACATGTACAGTAGGACTCAGATACTTCTTGGGAAGGGGGAAGGCTTGTGTATTGTTGTTCCCCTAGTCCTAGATCCGCTAATGCCCAAGATGAAGTTGATTTGAAAACCACTGGTAAGTAGGTAGTATAGGCACGTCACGTTACCATTGATGTGCTGCTTTGTATAGACGGCAGTTTTAGTAATTTGACTCTCATTTTCACATGTATAACGTCATTGACGTGTTATTTGTTTTCTTTCGTATTATAATTATTTATTACTTTATTTTCCTTTTTTTTTTAAGTAAACCGTATTGTCGTATTTTGAACGTTGCAATTTGCATTTTTTTTAAACAATTATTTTTATAGCTGTATTATAAATATTTTTTATCTACTAAATAGTTCGTGAGCGTAGGTAGAGGTTGGTACCTATGTGTACTGTATCTATTATGGAGAGATCCACGTTCAGTTTGTTTGTTGTGGAGGCTACCACATAAAAAAATGAAAATAAACTAAATACCCAAGATTTATAGCAACGTTAGCACTCAACCAGTTATAATATAATAATAATAATAATAATATCTTGAGACAACTCACACAACGCTATCTGATCCCAAACTAAGCAGAGCTTGTACTATGGAAACCAGACAACTGATAAACATACTTATATATTTCTAAATACATACATATTATAGATAGATAACACCCAGACACAGAATAAACCATCGTGCTCATCACACAAAGTTTTATCCTGGATGGGGATCGAACCCACGACCTCTTGCGTAGCAGTCGGATACACTCCCACAGCGCCACAGAGGCAGTCAAAGTTATCTGATATGCAATGTTTTCATTGCTAATGCTAACTATGCCTTAATTAATATTATCCCCGTTGAATATCATCACAATAAGGAATTACTTATCGAAATGTTTATCACTATCAATAACACAAGGCCCAGTTTATCAAATTACTTTATTATAGGTACCTACAGCAGCATTTGGCAAAAATGATAACGTTGTTTATTTTACACAATAGCAAGTTTCTCCGTGCCTCGGAGAGCACGTTAAGCTGTCGGTCCTGCGCCTAATCTCTCTTCGGTCGTGTTATATTTTCGTCCCATCGGGGTATGAGAGTAAAACAATAGAGAATGCATTTGTTTCAGCGCATACACTTGTGCACTATAATGTCACCGATTGAATCAGGCGTAACATGGCGGAAATCCATCTTAAGTAGATTATAAGGGAGGGATCCCACCACCCACCCTCGATCTGTGAATCACCACGATTGAAGTAGTAAGGAAATGCCCTTAATACAACAATCTAAATAGATTGACAGGTCGCATTAAAAAAGAGAGACCTGCAACAAAGAAAATTAGTGACAGGTGCTTCCACGAAGTGAAACTTCTCCGTGGAAGCGGAATATTGCAAGTCAAGGGTCCGGAGGTGCCTACCACTCGACTTGGTAAGAGTACCTGTCACTAATTTTTTTTGCTTTTTGAGTGCGGTCTGTCAATCTATTTCGATTGTTGTATTAAGGGCATTTCCTTACTACTTCAATCGTGGTGATTCACAGATCGAGGGTGGGTGGTGGGATCCCTCCCTTATAATCTACTCACTATAATGTCTCCTGCATAGTTTTCTCGTCTCTGATGAGATTGGCCGCCGTAACCGACAATAGGTGTAGACATTCTTCACTCCCTCCTTTACAATTAAACCCGCTTTCTAATATTAAAAACTTTTTACAAAAAAATATTACCGACTTCAAAAATAAATACAAGGCAACTAAAAAGCAAAAAATAATATCTACCTAGAATAACAAAAACAAATTAACATCTTGATGTTGGTGCCATGAAATAGTTGTTTTTGTTTAATTCGGCACCAAGTTCAAAATGTTAATTTGTTTTTGTTATTCTAGGTAGATATTATTTTTTGCTTCTAAGTTGCCTAGTATTTATTGTTTTCCTTTTTGAAGTCGGTTGAAAATTCACATTCAGCTCTCTATCTAACTTCCAAACAATAAATCAAATTATTCAAACTTAAGTATAACTCGTTTCTTTTTAGTCGGGAGCTAAAGGGGAGTAGAACTATGTACCTACTCGTTTCAATTTAGTTTATTTTGCACACGGTAGACTAAAACTTATCCTTTGTATGTTTTATCGATATCGATGAGCATGCGCACTGATGTTTACTTAACATTGGTATTTAGTTCAGTAGGGGAGACTGGGGATGGTTGGCTATAGGGGCAGATAGACTAAAATTTAGTCTACATTTAATGTAAAAAACTCGCCGTAGTAAAAGTATTGCAATGCAACATTAAATTATGCACGAGAAACCGTTTCCCCGCCCCGCACATTCCTCGAGAATGCAGCGGTACGAGCGTACACCGTTTGGGAGACAGAGCGTATTAACCAAAAACAATACACCTAAGTTGTGATTTTCTTCGTCATGTTTTTTGTTTTAATGCATATGTCCATGTTATTTTTTTTATTTTAAGAAGTTTAAATAACGAGTTTGATAGTTAGGTACTTTTTCTAGTAGGTACGTATGGTTTTGATGGATATCCATTAAGTTTTCAGGTTACACCGTATGTCTAAATATTAAAAAGCGGTAGGGGGTTGGTAGACCAATGTTTTGGAGCTAGTTGATTAATGTTATTCTAGATATACTTTACAAAAATAAATGTATTCCTTTGTAACAATTTTCTACATATGGTATCGTAATTGCTATTTAGCTATTCCAAAGTCATGAAGACCTACAAAAGAAAGACGGATTAGAAAAGAATATACCCCAAAGACGAAAAAAAATTACTATAAAAATGTTAACACATCACAAATACATCCAAAATAGATATTTTAATAAAGAAAAATGATTATTGCAAGTACTTATAGTATTTTTTTATCTTAATTATGTCATTAGTCAACTTACCCCAGGTGATAAGTCAACCAACTCCAGGCATGGGGTAGGTTGACTCGAATTTCTTGTTCTATAAAATCGCCGCTGAACACTTTTGAGTTATTAGACATTATTAGACATTTTTTTATTTTTCAAATCTTATCTGCCTGATATACCTACTAATTTTTAAGATGATATTAGTTTATCATCTTAAAAATATAGGTATGTTTATCGGTTGTCTGGTTTCCATAGTACAAGCTCTGCTTAGTTTGGGATCAGATAGCTTTGTGTTAGTTGTCCCAAGATATTATTACTATTATTATTATAAAAACATACATAAGATAGATAAATTACACTCAGACACAGAATAAACCATCGTGCTCATCGCACAAAGTTTATCCTGGGTGGGGATCGAACACACGATCTCCGGCTTAGCACTCAGAGTCACTAACCACTGGACCAACAGGCCAGTCGTGCAAGTACGTACGTACAGTACATATTATGTCATATAATATATGTAGGTACGGCAGGTAGATGCATAAGGACATTAATTTATGACAACAGACGAGTTCTTTAATATAATTGTAATAAATATTATGTGTGTACCAGTGCGACACGGCATATTAAAAACGTTAAGTAACATTTTATTGCGACTTAAAATTTTCCATGAAACAATAATGTCCCATAACAAGTTCGTTATTTTTTATGAACGATAACTAGCTATGTAAGATTAGGGGTCCCACATTACTAGCACATGCAATTTAGCTTAGCTGGAGGGGTCCAGTTAAGCTAAATTGCTCGTGTTAGAAGTGGGTTCACGTCGGTAGTATAATGGGTAGGATACGAACCCGCAACGAGGCTTGGACGACGTGGGCTGTTGGCAAGAAAAATGCAAGGTAACCAAGGTAAAAAATGTCTTAAATGCAGGTAGGTAGTTTTTTCCTTGAAAGTGAAAGAGAAAACTATATCGCAACCGCTCCCGTCTCGCGGCGTGTCTATTTTACGTGACGTTAGCCTATTAGTAAAACGTCATTGACTGTTGATAGGTACAATTAAACCTCCTCTGTTTGTGACAGAAAACAATGATGTTTTAAGTAAAAAAGTGTAGATAGGTTACGTAAACAACATTCGATCTTTAAAAATGGCAAACGAATTTATTTATTTATATTACTTATATAACCTACATATTCCGATGTCACACGATTATAAAATAGAAAAGCATGATTTAATTATCACGAGCGAAAAAGAGAAAAATATAATCTGCTGCTTTCATCTGTTAACGCCGGCGATGCGGTACTGATATATAAAAACTAAGTCAATTGCATAGATTTTAAGGTGCCGCTTTCTGACCGGTTGTAACCTACTTAACTTTTTCAAAAAAACAATGAAAGAAAAACAGGATATGGCCGTCCGCACGCGCGGATCTTGACTAAAAGACCTATTTTAGAGAATTTTGACACTGTACCGGTATGTTTTGACAGGCAATAGGGTAGATGATTGTCAAGTCAAATTAGTATCACTGATTTTACTTGACTTGATTTTTCGTGTATAGTGTAAAATAATTTATTGTTATTGTAGTCAGCGTCCCCAAGGCGGTGGTGGCTGGTGTACCGGTGTTAAATCAAATGCCATCAAGCTGCAAGCATCACTGCCATGCAGGCGACTGAATATAAAATTCTGGATCCGCGTCTCGCTGTCCACGTACTATTCGTACGAAAAAGGCGATCAAAGCAGTGAAGGAAAGAATTCGAAGAAGTCCTGTCCGGAAGCAAATGATTTTATCTCGGGAAATAGACTTTTAGTCTTTATGAAACGCACAGGTCATTATGTGTAAAATGAATAAAGTGGTAAAATCAAAATAACTTTTTAAGCGGTACGCCAAGTGAGGTCACAAAAGAAAATATTTACTGACGAGATTTTTTTTACTATTGAGCAATATTATAAGTAGCAGTTCCCAACTACTGATTAGTCAGTAGAGTACCTACATACGTGGGCATTATCCGACTTCAGTGATGATTTGGTGGGGCGTTAGCTATCAAGGAGTGACTGAACCTTATTTTTTGTGAAAAAGGCACAAGTGATTCTTGAGAAGGTGGTTAGGCCTCTCGAAACAATACCATGTTCCATAACCAAGAATGGTCCTTTCAGCACTGGGCCTTAAAACTCGATCCACCCAAGCATGGTTGGAAACAAACGTATGACATTCTCAGAGCTGAAGACTGGCCGTCATCTAGTACCGATCTTATTATGCTGTATTTTGATTTATGGTCACTATTAAAGAGCGGTTTTAAAAAATATTCCTAAGTGGGTAAAATAGAGGTGCCTAACAAGTTTGTATTCCGTCCGTCTGTACTCCGTCAGTTTTAAGTTAGATTTGTGAAATATCGTATTTGGCTGTTTTGGTTTAAAGTAAAGAAATACGTGTTCTCCACGGGCGTAAAATAGTGGTTACAAGTTTTTGTGATAAACTCCGTCAGTTTTGAAGCTAGATTTGTGAAATTTCATATTTGACTTTTTAGTTAAAAATAATGAAACAATCTGTTGATCGAAAGCGGAAATCAACCCTTACGCGGGTAAAATCATGCAGGCGGTATGTGCCGTGGGCGACAGCTAGTTAGTTACATAAATCTTAGTCATGCGTTGGGGCCTCGCTCAAAAATATACTTTGCCCACATAAAATTTAACGGATCTCAAGATTGCGAGTTCGATGCCTTATTGTAGTGAAAAGTTGTAAATCCATCTTAAAATATTTGAGTGCATTGAACTAACTAGTTATGTACCTATGGGGAATTCGCTAGCGACTCGTGCTAAGCTGATGTTGGGAATCAATTGCACTTCCAACATGGCCTGACTACCTCTCCCCTACGAAAAATAATTCTGATTACGTGCATGGAGTAAAAAGCCTAGCATACCTACTGGATGCCGATTTAGTCGTTTCCTATATTTAATCGAATGATTTTAAAAATCTTAGTCGCAAGCTTTCTAAGTCTAGCTAAGAGCCTAGGTTTATGATAAATATCGTACTCTGACTGTCTCGTATCGCTACAATGATATGGACATGGACACAATACGTTGCTAAGCATAAGCAACCCACTGGATAGCCTGCAAAGGCTGAATAAATGGTATAGGCAAACCTAAGCGAATTATTATTTGTAAAACAAACCGTTGAAGTAATATCGTCATCAACATTTCTTTAGATAAGTGTTATGAGTAGATGACCTAATATCCTGTGAGTTGCTAGCTGATTAAAACTATAGTACCTAAACTAATCAAAGTATAAACCAAAAATATAAATATCTATATCGCGATGAACGTGCTGATGGTGCTGAAAAATAATGGGTATCTACGAACGTGATTTTCTATTAACCCTAGTACAAAATTCCCAATATACCTAGATTACAAAAAAATATAATGAATCACAATACAATTACAAAACATGGGAAAACCCTTTCTTCCATCTATGCGTACCAACGCATAATGGAATGGGCGGATGATGCGCTAATGCTTGAGGTAGAGACGTCTTTATACATTTAGAGCTGAAGGCGCCAAAGATAAATTAGCTTCCTATTATAAAGTATAGGTTCGTGTTAATCATCTTTACCTACTTGCCCATTTCACGTTAGTTGGGAGTGGAAGCAAATTATATTGATTAATTATTGCCATTATCTCAGACAATGCAGTTGACGTGAAAGAAATTTGTTAAACGAAAATTCATGAATTTCGATTTAAAGAAAAATAGTAGACAAAGAGTAAAGAGTAACAGTACTGGAGGTTTACTCTAATTCAATGAATACGAAGTTTCGATCAAAAATGAGGTGGTAATACACAGATCCAGGAATATCAATTTAATCCACTTGTTTCCGAAAATCGCCCATGGGTTCGAACTTCTTGAGCTTATTCAAAAATTAATTAGAATAGTCCCAGTAAACTTAAGAAATTTTAGTAAACGAAAATTCATGAATTTTGTTTTAAAGAAAGAGAGTAGGCCTACTGGTATGTGAAGGATGGTGATCTTTTTGTGAGGTATGCACACGTTCAAAACCGTTATTTCATATATTCATGGCACGTAAGTAAGGCATCTCTATTCTTCCTATCCATATTCTTGTGTTAATCGAACGAAAAATTAATAGCAAATTGTGTGAAAATCAAACATTAAATTACCTTTGATATTTATTTGTTCGTCGGATATAGGTCGTGTATTGTTCAGAAGACAAGGCCCCCTCAAGGCCTCGTGGAACCTCTTGAAATCTTCACCTTATGTTTATCAATTACTATCCTAAATTTAAAATTACCTTTTGCAATTTCATTATAAATTTAGTGTGTAAAATTCCTCGGTAGCATCTAGTTATAATAATTATTATATGTAAATATAGATACTCTTAGCACACATAAGATAAAGCTAGATATTTTTATTAGATTCGTAGCTGACTATAAACATTAAAAAAATATCAGAACCGTTTCGGTAAAATAAATTATTTTTTAAATAAATTAATTTAAAATCATAGACATTTAAAAGTTTTTTACTCACGTTCGAAGCTCCTGCAGCGACGATAATCATCCAGCCCCATCCTCCATCAGGTGGAATAAAATCTTCTTCTTTTTTCAACTTGGAACTTGTCTTCTTAGCTTTCGTCATTTTAAATACTAGACTTGTCAGCCACTCATATAATAAGAGGAACTCACTACAGTCTCAACACACGACACTGATAGAACTGATAAAATTTTTATGATTACTTATTGAACTTCACTCCAGTACGACAAATTAATCAAACAAGCGCCATACGTTTCCTGGAACAAATAGACTTGTTCACTATGCAAACATAATAACTCAAATGACAAAAGCTGTTCATCGTTGTATGCTTGCTAGTTTTGTTGCTAGTGTTATCTAGATACGTAGGTATCTATCTGCTCAATCTCTGTTAGTAAACAGCAACCACTACATCTATCCGTGCAACAGACTACTCATAGACAATCCAATAATCTAAGTAGGTATATTTATACATTTACATTACAACATAATAATGTTGATGTTGATTCCATTGCACGTGATTATGGTACAGCGGCATTTTTATCAATTGGATGCTCGAATCGCACATTAAATCTACAATTGCAACCAAATTTATCAGGTTTACTTTTATCTATGAAGTAGTAATTGAGTAACGCCCATAAGTTACTATTATCAGCCATCGGCAACGTGACAACTAAAGTTTATAAAATGATATTGGGGTCAATAGATAGGTATAATAATTGGTATTTGATCTGTTTCCTACAAGCAATGATTTTCTCACAATAAAATGCACATTATCAAACGTAACTTTACGCAATCCCTCTAAAAATGAAAGTGATGTCTCATTCATTCACCCATCTTTAGACCAAGGAAGCAGTAAGTTTGCAAAGTAGTTTCTTTTCAAAATGAGGGCTATGAGATGTAGACAAGGGTTAATGACAAAGGATCGGATAACTTCAAGTTCTAAGGAAGTGGCGCGGGCGGAGCCGCGGTCTAAATCTAGTCAAACGGTAACGACACAAACGATGCGCAAAAGGCATTTTATAGATGATGATGCTCTATCCGAAATAAAAGATCGTTTGTTTACGAAGTCTATTTGACTTAAATTTCAATATTCAATAACAAATAGTTATCTACTTACCGACTAGTTTATACATGGAGCTAAAGTGTGAAACTTTGATTTTCATTTAGGGTAGGCACCCTGTTACTCTGTTTCTTTAAAACGAAATTCATGAACTTTCGTTTCCTTAAATTTCTTAAGTTTATAGGGGCTATTCTAATTAATTTTTGGATTAGCACAAGAAGTTCTAACTCATGGACGATTTTCTGGAACGAGTGGATTAAATAGATGTTCCCGGTTCTGTATATTACACGTAGTACTATTACTTATTCTGTGATATTACTACCTCTTTTTTATCGAAACTTCGTTTTCATTGAATTATAGTAGGCATCCTGAAGAGTTTATAACACTTCCGAAATAACTGGACATAGAATATGTACACATAGTAGGTATATATGCAATTTGAAACAAAAGGATATTATGACAATTGGGTTAATCATATGTTCATACAATGATAATAAAATACCTGCGATGGACAATATGGATATAAGGTACCTATTTGAGTTACTTACCATAATGCAAAGTTTTGTAAAGTGAAAATGAATATTTATGCAAAATGCCATCCCATCAATGCCCCATTCCCAAGGATACTGCGCCTACTAGTCCTTAATCATTCATCGTGATATCGTGATGAATGTGATCCGATTCATAAAGGCGAAGCCGCTGACAAAAGCTAGTCGTACAATATGTTTTTTACCTAGTACCTACATGAGCTCATTTTGCTACGTAGGTGTGCGTAGTCTAGGAAACACTAAACACTTGATGCTAATCAATTAGTCATGTAATAAATACCATGGTATGCTATACTTATGCAAGTATATACCTACCTTTATCAAGGTAGATATAGGTAAGTAGGTATAAAACATTAACCTAGATTATTGTAACCTGCCTCATGCCTCAATAATAAGTCGGTCTTTATTTATTTGACTCGCGCAATTTCGTATCGGTAATTTTCCCCGTTTTCGCAACATTTTTCATTGCTGCTCTTGTCCTATTGGTCGTAGCGTGATGTTGTATAGCCTATAGCCTTCCTCAAAAAATGTTATTTACAGTTTTTTTTTTAATACGAACCATTGCAGTACTTCCTGAGTTTTGCGTTCAAATAAACAAACAAACCAACTCTTCAGCTATATATGCAAATATTTAAGAATAATCTATACCTACTAATAAGTGGGTATAGACTTATAGATTATTCTTGCATTGATATTAACTAGGTAACTAATGTTATTTAAGTATGTATGTACCTATGTAAGATATGTACCTAAGTAGGTACGTTGGTACCTATTTAGATACATACAGCTAAATAAATACCTATGTAAAACCATCACTACATAGTATAAAACAAACCTTAAAAAGGTTTACAAAAAAGTCCACGATAATATAATATCTATCTCTTAGGGCCAGTCAGTCTCTTAGGGACCCACAATAATAATTTTTTATCCTTTATTTTTTGAGAAATAATGGCTTATTTACGAAGCGATTTTAAGCAATACAGCATTATCTAAAAAAATCTTTCACTTATAGAAAGCTGCATTATCGGGGAGTAAGATAGATTATATTTTATTCTCAAAACAATAATAGATCCTTAAAGAAAACAGCGTAGTGTAAATGTAGAGGAGAAATGTCCGTGCGAAGCCGGAGCTGGTCGCTAGTACCTATGTATTAACACCGGGCAGGAGCATGTCGGACCATGCTCAGTGTAGTGTTCCGCAGCCTTAAATAATTGAATCAGCAGAAGATCGTATGAATATGGCGGCACTTACGCCCTTTTGTTGAGAAACGCAGTTTTTCGGTCATAACTCAATGACAGTATATCCGATTATGTCCGAAATAAAATAATAATTTAGTTTAAAATATTCATTATGCGCTACCTTTGTGATTTTTTTTTATATTTTTTGGTCACATTTTCTTTTAAGGAAAATTTCTTCGTACATATACGACACCTAGGTTAGAGAGAGGTATATTTTGAGACAGGTCGACATTCGCCATGAAATAAAACATACCTAATTATCTAGGACTATAATTATCATAGTTAGACCTAGATAAATAAATCATCTACCTATCTACCTACCAATTCTATCGAATTTATCACCATGGAAAGTGAAATAGTTTTAGGTTCATACCATACCTACATTGTCATTGCTGATATTTGGTCACAATTTTTTAAGCACTGTAGGTACCTAATGTAATAATTAATTTTGGTAAGTATATGACATAATTTTGCATACTTACATAATATTATTTTCTCAGGTTTTCGTCACAATACTTAATAAAATATCAATTTCAAACTTAAACGTTACTTATATGACGTTTTTATAGATCTGTAATATGGCATTCTTAATGTTACAGATAAAATTCAAGTTGGCTTCGATAACTAAGTAGATGATGAAAAATTAAATCTTACCTTTGGAAAACTAAGTAAGCACTTTATTGCACATACCTAAATATTTTAACAATTGCTTACAATAATTTAGGTGACTATTTAATTTACTTAACAAGTACCTACTGTGAAATAATTTTTCATTACAAAATAAAATTATTTTAACATTTAGGTATAGGTACCTACTGTAACGATGAATGACGATGTGTGTACTTGAAGAAATTATAGATTGCGCGTTTGAAACTTAGATCACGTTTACTATGCGTGCTCTTATAAAATTATATAAGTACCAAGGTAGGCACAGAGTTATGATCTAAGTAAATACTTGACTTATCTATCTTTGCGCGTATTTATAATATATAACACGAAGCCGACTGACAGTAATATCTTGTCGCCAGTAATAAAATAAACCATGCCTCATAAAGAGATTTACATATTTCAGTAAATGGCACTTGAGTGTGGCTCATTTTAAATGAATTATCTCCAGTTATTTGTAATGTTCATGTGTGCGTGGCGGTATAAATATTTATAATGATGAAATGTATAGGAAAGTAGGTACCTACTAATGATAAACGCCGTGCGTTAGCGGAATTATGGGCGGAATATCACAGATACAAATTCCTATAGATCCGGTATAGAATAGGTACCTATAATATTCAGCCACTAGGAGCAAGTTCCTTATACCTAAGTGTCTTTAGGAGCCTCACCCAGAGAGGGATTGGGGGTTCAAATCCCGCGACGTGGTTCAACGCCGCGCCCGCCAGTTCTATCATTCGAATTAAGCTAGTGAGTATCCCCTTTTTAGGGTTTCGTAGCCAAGATGATAAAAACGGAGCCCTTATAGTTTCGTCAGGTCCGTCTGTCTGTCTGTCTGTCGGTCTGTATGTCACAAGCATTTTACTCAAAGACTACACAATGAATATTGAGGAAATTTAGTGCCTGGGTGTCTTGTAGAATCCGCTACATAAGTAATTATTTGATAGTTAATTAATAATAATTGTTTAGATAGGTACTTCTTCTTCTTCTTCTTTGAGTTTATGGCAATCTAGCCGTTTTAACAACTAATTTCTGCCAGTGTCAAGTATATAAGCGCTTATTGCATTCTTAGTCAATTATCACGTATTCAAATCATTTTTACAAGTTAAACTACAGCTGTAAAAATAATGGCCGGTTAGTTTGCCGCCATTTTTACAACTGAGATTATTATTCATTTCATTATAATCAATATTAGTACCTACAGAAGACACTAGCGACAGCTAGTTTGTGATAGCGAGACTAGGTATAAAATACCGCAGAGTCGACCATTAATCACGTGAGGCGCGAAAGAACGAATTAAATAGCACCAGGGAGAAGGGGCTAGGGGGGGATCTTGATAACACTTGTATTATCCTTGAAGGCAGGATCACACTTGACCGGCCTTGAATCAATTGCTCCCCCACCCAATGTTTATGCAAGCGACCAGTGTTCGATCAATTGCAATTGGCTAAAAAAATCACGCGATTAATGGACGACCCTTAAGCGATTGAAGATTACCTACTCAGCTAGTAAATGTAAATTGCGAAGACTACTCGCACGAATCACACTCTTCCTATTTTTGAGTCAGTGCCTCTGTACCTATAATGGAAACCCAGATTAAACATACGCTAGCAAATTGCTTGCTATAAATTTCTGTTGAAATATAAATATTTGACGGGAATCGCAATGTGTAGAAACTAGTTAAGAGTCAACAATCCTGAAAAACTTGTGCTTTAATTTTAAAGATTTAAAAAAAAAAAAAAGGATAACAATTAAATGCAGAATCATTCTATTACAAATTTTTGTCTGAAATTGCATTTTTGTAACCTAAGTATTAAGTCTTTGAAAAGCACTAAAATTAAAAGATACCAATATGGTACCTATTTATAGAGTTTAATGTAACAAAATCATTACATAACTCTGTTTACCAAAATTTTTAGATTTTCAAATTTGGCGCATTGACAATTTGACATAAGTTTTATTTCATTCGTTCGCGGGCTATATTGGGTACAAGCTGATTGAATACAGTTGACACAGTGACATCTGGTGATATCGTATTTTCGGCTTTAAAAAAGCAAAGAATATTTACTGAAAATATATTTTTTTATGATAGTAATTAAGAACAGAACTGCTTATTTTTTACAAATTGACTTGTACTACACCTTTTTTTATCCAATGTACTTTTTTATAGCCTGTGGATCACGTACAGTGCGTAACATAAACAATGACACGTGAAATTATTTATTGTATTTATTGGGACCGACGCAATCGAACAGTCTATGTATCGAATTTAGTTCGTCCGATGGTAGGACCGAGTATCCCACGGACTTGCCATGCCGCGAATACCCATATGGGACAGACCTAGTACATAGAAAGAACGGGTTACCACTTTGGGAAAAAATTACCCTATTAATCCAAACATACCTCCTTAATCATAATAAATTTGTAGACGTTTCAACAGCATTTAACTAGCGAATGTTTTGTATCTCATTCCATTTTAAAAAAAGATTACAAGAAGACAAAACGTTATCTAGTTAAAATGCTGTTACTTTCGGAAACCTAAAAAATGCCCTTCTTTATAAAAAAAAAAGTCCCATAGTGTGGGGTAATTGGGAATAATAATATCTGGTAAATAATATTGCTACTTAATTGAAGACATACTTTTTATCCGACTCGCTTGTTGTAACCAACAAAATTTGGGCGGTGGTTTGATACTACAAGAAGTTGTCATTACTTTGTTTGTCATTGTATTTTTCTATGTAATTTCAATGACATTAGTTTATATTTGCAAATTATTGGACTGGATAGAGGACATACGAGTATATTAGTCAAATCTACAGAATCAGTTTAATAATAGGCTACTTACGTATGAAAGGTTATGTTTTCACATTTCCGTTTAGTACGGCTTTTAAACGCAAAAAGCGGCAACAGACCAAGGTACACGTGAAATTAGTAGTCGTGAACACAATAACAGTTTTTGTACTAATTGTCACGAAACACTTTATACTCACTTTGAAACATTCAGTTCCTTTGCTTGGCTTATTAGCACAGAGGTCTAACAATCAAAAAGCTATACGCAGGCAGGGACAGAAACATATATCGTTGCTCTCTGTGTCTCATACTAAAACGTGTATTTCGTTGTCACACTTCATCATGGTATTATTATTTGGATGTCACGTCCACAGGGTACTTGGTCCTAGTTCCAATGGCTTCGTATAATAATAATCATAAAAATAAAAAGAGTTTGACGAACAATACTCGACCGACCAAAATTGCTCGACTGAGCAAGTTTCAAGTTGGATTGAACAAAACCCGTACACTGGTTTTCGGTTTGCTAAATGTTGAATAACTTTCGAGATTTTTACCAATTATATATTATTGATGTATTTTTTAATTCGTATTTCTGGTAGCTAGATATTAGCAACATGTTATAACGGGTATTTCGTAGTGCTCCAACTGATGATATTATTGTACACTCATTGAAAGAAATCGTTACATAACCGTTATCTCTTTACTACAATTCTACCACAATTTTATAGAAAACATGCATGTTTGACCGTTTAGACCTCTGAATCCACCCAATGTTATCATTATAATTTACCCTGCCTTCCTTCTTTTAACCGCCTAAATATTTGGAGGTTAATCCTTTCTTTCCAATTTATCAGAAAGCGGTTCATTTTTTTGCGCATACAGTTGTAAAATGCAAGTTGACAGTATAAATATTTGCTTTTGTCCTGTCAAAACAAATCAAACACCATTGACGTAGAGACCAGGACTGCACCATAACATCACAAAATTGATCCATCTCTAGAAAAAGACACCGCTTCTTTGTGGATTATACCTGTCAGAGGCCGCACGAGTTTTTTTCTCTTTTTCACGCTCTGCAGTCTATATTTACTTTTTAATTGAAGGGGATAGCGTAGTCCTGGTCTATACGTCAATGTCACACACATGCACTGACATAGTGACAGATAGACAAGAATAGTTAATTACTTTTCCAATTAAAAACAAAAGGATGAAAACTTTTTTTCTGTCGTTATCATCGCAGGCGGTTTTTTTTACTTAATTTTGAGGATTACATTGTTGTTTGTTCTTGTACCTGTAATGGGAAATTAGGAGGTCTCACTCACTAGAATTTCTTGAGCTTATACATGAATGAACCAATCACGGGAACTTTTATCTAAGATTAAACAGCAAACACATGCACTTCAAAAACTGAGCTATAATTTAATTATTTGGCAATCACTGTTAATAAACTTGTTTTTCTTTTTAGGTTCCCTTTTAATTCAGAAAGAAAAAATTGTGTTATTACTAATTATGAAATTTATAAAACAAACAAACCTTGAAAGTAATGTAATTTTGAAATTAAAAAAAAATATATTTTTTATAAAATTGTTGTATTTTATTCTAAGTTACAAAACGAAAAGATAATTTGCGAAAGCCGACAGAATGACTTTGGCTGCCAGCCGTTCGTCAGAACTGGTTCTGGTTGGTAGCCGAAGTAGTGTAAATCACTGTCCACAATACTATATTACAATTACGTAGTCCTTTTACGACATTTCTGAAAACTTGGCTGCGCATTGATGAGAAATAAAAATCGTAGTTATTAACAGTAAGTGGTACCTGACCCATTATGCCATTATTATATTATATTATATTGGTTAGATACACAAGTAGTAAGTTTAACAATCGCTCCACCGGGCCGCCTTCGGCACGCTGAAATCATTGACGTCTCTTAATTGACCCAATTTATCATAAGACAAAATTACCCTAAATAACAAGTAATAACTTTTTTCTGGCAACACCAAATGTGGAAGCGAGAAAAACATAGGTTTACACGCATAAAATGTACACGCTAGGTTCGTTGATTTCGGTATATTCAGTCAATTTGACCACGAGCCACTATTCAAAAACGCACTGTAGCACGCACACACGCACGAATAGCGTAAATATTTGACAGTCAGTACCTACCACACACACATTGACATTTAACAGAAAAGTGATGGTAGCGCAATGAAAGGACGGATCCGCGAACTTGTTTTGTTTTATGAAAATTAGTGTTGCGTTAGGGTATTTTCAAATACAGTGCTTTTTAATTATAACACAAAAGTCATAATCTCTCTGTTGTGTTAAAATATTATAATTTAAATATTTTTGAACCATTAGTTACGAATTTTGTTTGGTTTGCAAACTCAAAGTAAAGTGCAATTCTTTGTTTTCGACACTGGTAAATGCTAAGCTAATGCGATTATTTTGAAGAAGCTTTATGGGAAATAACAGTGAAACGGTGAGTACTTCGATAATATCTAATTATTTTTGGGAAAATAGCCTATTGGCTTTATTTATCTTCTTTGCCCACCTGGCCTACTTACGAGACGTATAACTTTTTAAAAACGTATGAAGTCGTGGTTTCCAATATTCTGGTCGCTGTTTTTTATACTTAGGTGTACTAACTTTTTTTTGTGCTTGGCTTTCGTACAAGTAGTTACTTCAGTACCTATTAACTTTATAAATAAATTATAAAAGTAATTTGTAACTATTATTCTTGTCTAGTGAAAACGCGTAAATAAATATTGACCCTAGCCACAGACAATACTTACAGTTTTCCAGAAGCTCTACATGCCTATCTGCTGCTGATTTCCATTCTAATATTACCATAATTCAATTTCTTTTAGTATGAACAAAAATATTTAATAGGATCCTACTCAGGTAATAACAATAATATTGTAAATTTTACCAATAATAATTCAGGAAAATAATTATGTTATTTGTTGAAACTGTTCATTACAGAAGGCATAGGTCCCATGTTTCATGTTTCATTGTTCCTAATAACAATTTGGTAGGAGGTACACTGTTAACATTATGACTATCACAGAACAGTTATTTAAACATTGTCATTCCTGATTTTATTAGGCAGTTCTAATGAGGTTACATTATCATTCAAAGAGAAACGAAGAGTTATATATATATTTAAAGGTCTAATAAGTAAAAATTACTATGAAAACCAAAAACCTGGCTATCAAGAATTTAAAAAAAATTAGGTATATAGCCTCTGTCACTCCCACATTTGAGAAAAATCTAAGAAAACCTGACATAATTAAATCCATCAAGCCAGTCCCGCTTTAGAGTGTGACAAGTGTTCGCACAAATTACTCTCTTCTGGCGCAGTCAGTTTAAAAATGCAAGTCATACTGCCTATTGGACATATTAATTAATGTAAATTTACAATAGCAATAACCATGTTACTTTCTTTGTATATCAATTGCATTATGAATGATGCAATGTTGCATGTCCATAACAAATAAAATTCATACTTTCATAAATGAGAAAGTAACTTTGATGTTAGGAGTTCACAGCTAAACTAATTTTGATGAAATTTAAAGTAGTTAGTACAAAGTCTGCTGATTGCAATTCTGTGCTTTCTGTGGAAAGTGATATAAGTAAAAAATCGACACCTTACAGGAGAATAAAAACAAGATATATAAAAAAAAAAAATTGTAAGAATGCTGAATACTCTAATCAATATTGAGAAAAATCTGTTCATAGTGATATAACTCTAATTATATATATGTTCACAATAAATATATTGAAAAATGAAAAGACACGAAAAATCTTGTATGCTGAGGTTATATTCACATTGTTTTTGCAAAAATCCTGCTAGATATACTTTGCACAAAATTATCTATTACTTATCGAAACTATCGTAGATAAAAAAATCTGAATTAGATCAAAAAATTTTTTGCAATTTTCTATCTAAAAATCACACAAAGGGTACAACTCAACTTAAATCACTCATCACAGGAGGCAGGAATTAAAATATTTTAAGTTACTTGTTTATTGTGACTAATTGAGTAGCAGCAAAAGCTAATAATTATGTAATAAAACTGCACTTAAACTTACTTATTGAAATATACTTTATTAACTGTGTATGAGCAATGAAATTGTTTTAGTTTCAACCATATATATATTCCAAATTATTTTGTTTAAATATTTCATTGCATGCCCTGGTTATATTCTGTTAGTTCTCCATAGAACCATTTAGTAGAACAAGTGGGAACAAAGAACATTTGATACCTACTCCATTAAAAAGTATGCAATCAGCCTATAATAATTTCATTATATAGCAATTAGATTCCTAATTTGGCATCTTCAATAGGCTGTTACACTTTCAAACTTATATATATAGGTACTAACACCAAATTTTGTTGTTCAAAAGTATAACTCTTTTGGCAAACAGTGGGCCTTACTTGGCCAGGCTTACTGAGGAAATGCTCCATCTCCATCTATATAAACTTACATATGTCTCAATATTTATTGCACTGTAAAAGGGACTGTAATATGAATTGAAAAGAGTTGTTGTTATAAACAAAATGGATAGGTCAGCAGTCATTATTAATAATCCACATTTGAATAAAGTAAATCATCTGTCTTCTAGAATAGATAATAGCAAATATGTATTTATATATATTCTGTTTTTTCTTATAAGTGTTACTTGGTTTTTTTAAACAATGTTTTCTATAAGTTAAACCTAACTTGATAGATTTATCGCCCCCGTAACCCCTGCTTACTAAATTTCATGAAAATCGCTGGTGCCCTTGCCAAGATTCAGATTATTCAAGAATTGCGTGTTTAAAGGTATAAGATTTATTTTAAGCAAATGATAGAACAAAATACAACATAATAAATATTCACCACAAAATAAAGAGTCTGTCATTCTATTTCAAAATAGAAAACAAGTAGTTACCTAATTATTCTAAAATTGAATCAGATTATTTAAACATGCAATTTCGCAGCAGCAAGTGGTGACAGACAAAGAAGTTGAACCATAGACATACCCTAGGAGGGGGGGATTTAAGGGTTCAACAGAGAGGGCCTCGAATTTGCACAAAAATATAGGTACACATTTGACCAGTATTTGGTCAATTGTAGGTGCCACCTAATCGAAATATGATCTTGGGTATGTTGATGACTGGAACACTAGAATAGTTAAGTCTATGAGTACTTGGTACATGATAACACCTGCCTTGTTATGCTGCAATAGACTACAATCACACTCTATTATACATTGTCGATCTCGGGTCGTCTCAAAGTCCCCTTGGAGGGACTTGGTGGAACTGTACTAGGCTAGGGCTTATTTCAGTAGTGTCCCTCGCCGTCTGCGGAAACAGACTGGTCACTGGGCGGTGGTTTATGGCAACTGTGGTGTCTGTGGTGTGTGTGCGGTCTACGAGCCAGCGGCTGCTTGGTCCATGACGGCTCACGTGACGTCAGCGAGGTCTAGCCTGCCGTTAGAAGGCACCTGTCAGCCGACATTAACGAGAGGGTGTCAATCCGGTTGCGGCGGGAACGAAGTCCAGTGGTAGTGGTCTGGCTGTGGTAGGGCGCTAGCTCCCGCAGATTGCGGAAGGAGGACTCCTCCGGTCGCCTGAACAGGTTGAAGCTCAGGCAACCGATGAAGTCGTCGAGGCTCTCCATACATAGGTCTCTGGGGATACTGTTGTTCCTCACGTAGCGAGGGGCGTCCATGACGGTGCGTAGGGCGAGCGACTGGTACGCACGCAACCGTTAGCGGTTAGTTTCCGCAACCTGCGCGTACTGCGCTAGGGAGACATGTAGGCGGGTGCGGATGTATGCCTTGTAGACGCCCAGCTTCGCACGTAAGGAGAGGCGTAATGACAGAACGGGACGCAGTAGAGCTCTAGCGGTCCGCGCTTGGACAACGACGTTCTTGACGTGTGGGGTCATGGTGAGATGACGGTCTATGGTCACCCCTAGGTATTTCACGATCGGGAACCAGTCGACGTGGTGTCCGAGCATGGTAAGAGGTGGTGGTAGTCTCCTACTGCCCAAGGAGATCGCCTTCGCCACGATGACCGTCAGTCTTCAGTCTTTCAGCCATCGGGAGTGAGGGAAAGCCAAGATGCAACGTAGGCGTCGTCGAATGCGTACAGCGTCATTATGGCGACTCTAGCGACAGGGGTCGTCCGTTAACCTGCTGTAGCAGGGCACGGGCGAGAGGCAACTTCTATGGTACACACCGGCCGCGACCGTGGCTCAGATGGGTCCACACATCATTCAAAATTCAATCATCACGAATCATTCGCTGCACTTTTCCCGGGAATAATCTTACGTGGGCGTGGTGATTGGTGGGTGCTACCAATAGCACCCACGAAAGATCTAGTAGTATTTTTCCCGGGCCTAGGAAGCAAGACATCAAGTGCTGATGGACAGCTTCAACGTGCTGCAATTGGAAGCTGGGTTCGGCTGGAACTGGGTCTCCAGTGGCTGGTGAAAACTTCCGCTCAGTCCTCGGCGCAATAACGTGGGCTTCCGTCGCTTGCCAGGAGGGGCCTAATAGAGTTAGCGGCAAAGACGATGGATACCCGACCAGTTTTCTCCTATTCGCTTAGTGGTGCGTTCCCAAGACTCGGTTGCGACTGTTTCCAGTGCGGCCGAGATCTTCGCAGCCAGAGCGTATAGCTGGGTCTTCATAATAAGGCATCGGGTGTTCTGCTACGTGCGTCGCAGGTTCCTCTTCCTCTCGATCATCGCCAAGATGTTTGCTGGGAGTTGAGACGGTTTACACGCTGACTCTTGAAGGTGTCTAGTCTCGACTTGAAGCGCTGCGTTGCGTTGATGACAGCGCTGAGGTTTTCCGCGGGCGTGTTAACGTCTACGTGAGACTCAATCCAGCGACAGGGCGAGTGTTGGGCCATGTATTCGGTGAAGGCTCGCCAGACTTGACGGTATCGAGGGGGCATTGATACTGTCCGGGCTGGGACGCTCTGTAGCGTCAATAGGACATGCTGGTGGTCCGAGAGGAGATGGTCGTCCAGGACGTCAATCGATGGTGCGGCTGAGAGGTCGCGGACTATCGACAGATCGATGACGTCAGGTATGTGGGGCCCGATACGGGTCGAGACTTCTGGGCCTGGCACCTCGTAGCCGTTGCGATGTACATCATCCAGAAGGCGACGGCCGTCTGGGCAGGTGCAGCTGGAATTCCACTTCGTGTGCTTCGCATTGATGTCGCCCGCGATATAGGTCGGGATTGGCGAGTCCAGCAGGACGTGGACACCAGCCATTTCGGCGGCTTGTAAAACGCGTACACACGGGTGGGCTGACAATCGGACGCCGAGCGCTTCTCACTAGAACTGCTAATCCCCTGTACGCAGTTCTAGATGTGGTCTTCTCGGTACACGTCGTACACTGGCAACTTCAGCTTAGTGTTGGGCTTGAGGTGCGTCTCGTTGATGAGGGCAATATCAACCTGCCGTTATGAGACGAGCAACTGCAAAAGCCGGGTCTTCTCGGGGGACAATCCATCGGCGTTCCGGTAGCAAATACGCAGGGAACTACCGGCTATAGGCGCAAAGGTCCACTGTACGCACTGTAAGATGACAGGGACCGGATCCCGTCTTTCCTGGATGGCACTTTGTTTAGCGCTCCGATGGCCTGTATAACTAGAAGGCCCGCTTTTGCCATTGCCGGCGTGGTACTCACCGACTTTGGTTTAGAAACCCGCTTCGCCTTCATCCTCCCTAAGGGGGCAGGGACGACCACGGGTGTTTCGATCCGGCTGCGCTGTCTCCACAACCTTCGCGCTTCGGGACTGCCTGCGTCGTTTTCGCCGCTCTTGCTGCCACTGCGCTGAGTCACTTGGGCTGGGTTGGCGGATGCCATTAGTGAGCCAAAGCGTCCGCTTCGGTGGTGGTAATGACTGTCTTTTTGGGTACAGTGGTGGCAGTGTTGGCTACGGTGCCAGCGCATTTATTCCACGCCACTTTGTTGCGGAAAGTCGGACAAGCCACGTTGTTCGCGGTGTGGACGCCACCGCAGTTCATACAGATGGGCGGTGTTTCTAGTGGACGTGGGCATTCCCATGCGGAGTGCTCCTCACCAATTCGCATACGTTGACATCGATGGCGATAGTGGTGGTGATGGTTATCATCATCATCATATAACCACCACTACCACCATCACCACCACCACCATCACCATCACCCCCCCCCCCCCCCAAACATCTATGTATATAAAAATCAATGTTTATCTGTATGCGTTCCGAAACCATTGATCAGATTGTGATAAAATTTTAGCAGAATGTTCTGGGAAGGACGGCGAGTGTTCCTGGCTTTTAGCCACAGCGAAGCGTGGCCGAGTTCAACTAGGTACAAATAAAACCTAGAAATGCTAACACCACGATATTTTTATTTTTCTGCATCGCACACAACTTTTTGCGTAGGTCAGAGTTGACAGCCGTAGCGCGACCGCCGAGTGTAGGTTTAAAAATCGTGGTATATACCTACATGAGTCTGACTTCTGTACCTACTTTCTTTTTTTATGCCGGCACATAGCGAGTTACCTTCCAACATAGATAGAATATAGTTGTACTAGCTGTCCCGGTGAACTTCGTACCGCCTCGTTTTTTTCAACCGACTTCAAAATGGAGGAGGTTCTCCATTCGACTGTATTTTTTTAATGTTTATAACCCGAGTACTCGCAGACGGCTGGACCGATTTGATAAATTGTTTTTGTGTTTGAAAGGGTATACTTCCAGATCGGTCCCATTGTCATCAAAGTTCGTATCTGATGATGAGATCTTGGAGAAATCGAGAAAACTCTTCACTTCAGGCACACCTACAGTAGTTGTAATTCATTTACACTCTTAAAAAACACCATTGAGTGAAATGGAACTGATGATGAAGACCACAGATGACCAGCGGAACTTATTGAATATAATAAATATTGCGGGTTGCGATCTGAGTACCGTGTTCGATACCTGATTCTTCGCCTTCATCAAATTATGTAATGGAACTGATAGTCTAATATCAGGTGAACTCCTCAAAAATCGACGACCTTTTTTCCCAAAACGCAACGTTTTGTAAAAAAAAATGAGCAGTTTGGATTATGCTATTGTTTATTGCTAACAACAAAAAAACAAATCAACTACAAACTAATACACTAAAAAGTGAGAAATAAAACTTTTTTCCAACAAAAAAAAAAACTTTATTTCAAAAACATTTTGAAGTACATAAAACTACATTTTCTGGCACCAACTTCAAAATGTTTAATTATTTTTTGTTGTTGTACCTTTATTATTTTTTGCTTTTTAGTTTGACCTAATATTTATTTTGGAAGTCAGTTTTTATTTTTTTGTAAAAAAGTTTTTATTTGTTTGCACACACACAAAAAAAAAATTAAAATCGGTTCAGCCGTTTAGAAGGAGATCAGTGATATTCACGCGTACAGAAAAATTATATATATATATATATATATGTATATAAAGATACTCCGCGCTCACAATGCGTATTTAACGTGATTTGCGACGGAATTTTGAATGCGATTCTGAAGGTGTGTATTATTATTGCGTAATAATTTTGAAATTTTCTTTAAGTATGTATAGGTATTTGTCTACTGGTGACTAAGTTTATTCATCATTATTTTATTTAAAAAAATATATATCTAGCAATGTGGGATTGGGTCCCATATTACTAGCAATCTTGTTAACCCCTCCAGCTAAGCTAAAAGGCTTGTGTTAGGGTTGGGTTCACGTATGTAGTTTAATGGGCAGGATTCGACCCACGACCTCTCGATTGCGAGTCCGATTCCTTAGCCATTAAGCTGCCGCTGCTCCCAACTCAAAGCGAAGCCGAAAAGGATGATATTCTAAAAACAAAAACCTTCGGCCACTGGTCTTGTCACTGGTTCTTTCTTCCCCTTCACTGTACCAAAGAGACATCAGTTACTTACCTTTATCTTATCTTATTTATCTTATTTATATGAAAATTAGTTAAGCAGACTATCTGTTATTATATTTTAAAACACATAACCTTCAATAAGTATAGTATAATATTATGCTTTCATTATATTATTTGCTATTCCAGTACGTACTGGATACTATACCTATTGTAATGCAAATTTTGCTATTTTATTATCTACACTTCCTTTGTGAAAACAATATGAGATCATATTCTTATAGCTAGAAGACAAAATAATGCTATAGGACCTATTAATAGTTATGTATGACTATCGTTATTTATCTAAAGGAATTTGAAAGGGAATCATTCATCACATTTCCATTCGTGTGGGAACAAGGAGCTAAGGTTTTGAATTTCAAATTCCTTGACAATCGGCCTTGTAATCTCCGTGATTAGAAAGAAATATTTCCATTTTTAAGGTTCCGTAGCCAAAATGGCAAAACGGAACCCTTGTAGTTTCGCCATGTCCGTCCTTCCGTCTGTCCGCATCTTAGCTCAGAGACTGTTAGTGCTAGAAGGCATGGATAGACATATTACTTATGCCGACAACGTGAAAGAATTAAATCTTGAAAAACATTTTTTTTTGAAGGCACCTCCCCCATATGGAAAGTGGGGATGTGATTTTTTTTGTCACGTACCCCATCATGTGGGGTATCATTAGATAGATCGTTTAAAAACGTTTAGGGGTTGTGAATATTAAATGATTGATGTTGGGTATGTTAATAAAATCACAGTAGTTAGTACCTATAAGTGAAATGAAAAGAAAAACTATCACCGCTAAATAGGCTTTACAAATTTACGATTAACAGCTGATTAAATTAACAGAATTTTCGTACAAATTCCATTGAAAATTATTTTTAAGTAAGTATGAAACAAAAACAACAGAAAACCCACTTCTTAAGCCGCATTTTTCGGATGGGGGAGGGAGGGTTGGGCTACGGAACCCTGCATTGTGCGTGGCCCGACATGCACTTGCCCAGTTTCTATTTTATTATAAGTATAAACATTGCCCTTAGACAAGAAGTTATTAAAGCTATTAATAACTACTTTTCTGTGTGTGGTGCTGGTGTCAACCAGGAGTCATCAAGATCATTATGCCATGTATTATTATTTTTTACGTATTTAGCGATACTTTAAATTTGATAATAAAAAGAAACTGGATTCTGTGTAGACGAGATGTGTGATTAGTCGTAATGTAACTGTTAACGGTACTGAAAGGAGTCGCACTGTCTGTGCCCGTTTTGCACTCGATCTATCTGTGCTGATGTGACATTAAGTGAAAGCTGGTAGAAACCTAGAAACTAAGTGTAGATACTGTCTGTTTAGGATCGACAACAGACCTGTGTCAATAAGTAACATTTCAAATACAATGAACATTGCTGTGCTATAGTTTTTTTTTCCTATATTAAGAATTTCTTTACTTAAGTGAATTTATAAAAGTGAGTAAAGGGGTGGTTTTCTAAAAATACTGAAACACGTTGATTTATTTCAAATCAGAAACATGGAGTTTCATAGATGATTTGCCCTGGCTTCGCATGGAGTTTTTTTACTATTTGTTCATATAATACATATGCATGTATTATACTTAAAACCTTAAAAACCATCCAGAAGAAATTATCTAAATGATAGTAAAAACTGCATTAAAATCCGTTAAGAAGTTATTGAGATTATCGCGAACATACGACTGTCAGACGCGGCGGAAGATTTTGTTTTATTTATATGTAGTTAATACATGAGTAGTAATAATAATTAAAAAAAAAAAAACTTTTGTCATAAACTTGAAATTAAACCAGATAATTTATATTAAAAAGATGACCCATGATTTTCATAAGAAAAAAAAATATGTAGCGTTGATTCCTATTGAGTACTGCGATTAATCTCTCTTTGGTCGTGTCGAATTTTCGTGCCATCGGACTATGTGAGTGGGTGAAGAAAGATTGTTCTCTGATATCTCATTCTGCGTATTTTGCTAGTCTTTGATGAGTACATAAGTGTACTTACTCTAGATTACCCTAATTGATTGGTATTTCAGCATGAATAGATTTACGAGTACTTTAATCTGTGCCTACGCTTCGTGGCAACATTGGATGCAGTGAATGCTAATTCAGTCAGGATCGAAACAAAGATACAGTTTACCCACACCCTAACAAGACACTAACTCCGAAATTATAATTTACATTTTGTATTTAATTCTAGATTGAATGAAGTAGCTCCGCCGATCTAATTTAAAAATAAACTACCTAGTATTAAAATAACTGTTTTGGTACGTTAAATGCTGTTTCTACATACGAAACGTTAAAACTTTTACAATTAAGACAACGGGTATTTAATGATTGGTTTTATTACGGGAATAATTTCATATAATAATAACTGTTGACTGTTGATTTGAAAAGTATATTTTATTACTAACAACCTAGCTATAGAGCTAAATATAAGCTAAAATATACCGAGATTCTTTTGTGTTTTAGAAGACGATTGTACTTTGAAAACCTTTATGATTCGGACAGCGTAACGTAAACTGTCGTAACTGTTAACGTTAAGAAATGTAATAATAGACATTTTATCCTATGAGCTGCTGTCAATGACCTTGGTAAATAAATACATTAGGTACGGTATCCAATGCTTATGCTCTTAACCTACTTATATAATCATTCTATTTTTTTAAATAGTTTGCCGCAATTGTATTGATACCTAAGTTTTAAAAATCTGAAATTTCTCACTCAGTTATTTTATCTGCATCCCAAAATTGGTAACTAGTTTTTGAATCGAAGTAGATTGTTTACGGTTTTCCTTCTTAAGAAATTTTCAAAATTAATATGTCTATCACGTCAGCGTGTAAAAGTGTTTTTGAACATCAACACATGCTTCGACCATCAAAAAAGGATTGGAAATCGACGTTATGTGAATTATAACTACCTCTACCTCCTTTCAAACTGGGCGTTAAAGTGCGCACGAGAGTGTTTTGTATGCGTGCAATAGTCTCACGAATTTCATAATGTCGTAGTCAAACAAATCTGGACTATTTTAACCCCGTTGGTGAAAAACACACAGCACAGATAAAATGGTTTATAATTTAGTATTAAAAAATGTAACTAATTGCCAAATATTGGTATATACTGATGTGATTATCTGTTTAAACTATAACAATCAGTAGATAATTTCACCTAATTCTTTTGCAACAATCAGATATCATGATAAAAGATTTCGTATTGTTAAGATTGTACGAGGTAAGTGGCTCATTGACCGAGATTTCTGATAAGTATTGATTAAAAGTAGGGATGCAACCTGATATCACAGATAGTGGATACCTGCTTGAGATTTCTGAAGTATGTCTATGTACACATCTGTGAGGACAGGGACTAAACTAATGAACAAATTCGTAAGTCTATACCGATTTGTTCATTAGTTTAGTTAAAGAATAACTAATTTTTCAACCGACTTCAAAAAGAAGGAGGTTCTCAATTCGGCAGTATTATTTTTTTAATGTTTGTTATCTGATTACTCGCAGACGGCTGAACCTATTTGAAAAAAATATTGTTATGTTTGAAAGGGTATACCTACTTCCAGATTAGTCCCATTGTCATCAAAATTAGCATCAGATAAATTAAACATTTTGAAGTTGGTGCCTAAAACATAAAACTACATTTTCTGGCAGCCCCCGACGATTTTTCTTCGTACTACTTACCCCTTATTGGTCGGGAGCCTAAAATTGTATTTTAAACTTTTCCTATTACAAAGTATGGGTCGTGGGTTTTTTCAATTTTTGTTTTAGTTGGTTTTAATTTTTTTGTAACAGTTTTTATTCTTATGACTTGATGGAAGTGGAATATGATGATATATTTTGAGCCGTATTATGTCATCAAAATTAAAAACAACCCACTACAAATAGCTGGTCTGTATCTATGAGTCCATTGCAAACTACCGGTATATTTTATTACCCGATTGTATGTCACTCGTCCTTTCTTTTATTTTCGAAGTATCGCGCTACTTGTGTTTTGTTTTCTACGAAATTAATATAAGGAAGGTCTTTAACCGGTGATCCGATTTGATTGATCACAAGACGAACAATACGCGAAGCATAAGTAGTCAATTTCTAAATAAGGCTCACGGGGAGCCTTATTTAGAAATTGACTACTTATAAATTACTAGCCTTCGCCGGCGGCTCCGTTCGCATGGATGATGGTTATAGCGATAACAGCTATCCTGATGAATATATGAAAGTACATTCATCAGGAAGGAGATAGATTGATTCCCAGGGAGATACCAAATTTCATCTAAATCAGTTCAGCGGTTTAAGGGTGAAAACACAAAACAGACAGACTTTCACATTTAAAACACTAGTATGAATTCCATTGCTATTCGTACGGTAAGCATATTCTTCTCATTTTAGTATAAACTAGCTGACCCGCGCAACTTCGTCTGCGTAAATTTTCCCCGTTTTTGCAACATTTCTTATTGCTGCTCCGCTCCTTATTTCTCCACTATTTAGTGGATGTTATTATACATATAAACCTTTCTCTTCAATCACTCTATTAAAAAAAGCCACATCAAAATCCGTTGCGTAGTTTTTAAAGATTTAAGCATACATAGGGATATAGGGACAGGGAAAGCGACTTTGTTTTATACTATGTAGTGATGCCATTGACTTGCCTTTTTTTGGTAGGTACTTTCATACCTATTCAAAGCACGGGTAATAACGATGGTAGTGCGAAATCTAAATTTACCTTCATGAGTTAGGTCATTAGGTGCGTTCGGTTGTGCTCATAACGAAACGTTTCATTTGAGCATATTGTGTTTTTACGTTTATTTTATGTGACAGTAAAACTTTTACTAGCATAGTTAGGAAATGATTTATTTTACTCTGTGAAATGAGTTTAACAACTTTTTAAAACTGTCTTGTTCCACACATAGCGCAGTATTACCTTTGTATCTAGTTGCTGAAGTAATTTTGGTAAGTTGATAGTCACCCCCATTCGTAATAGCTTTCTAATATATATAAAAATCTCCGAAAAGACTCGACCAATTATTTTTAATGTATTTGGTAAGTATGGAAATAAGTCTTAAATTATTATTTAAAAGTAAAGTATTCTTTTTGTAAGTATGATTTGCAAAAAACGGGGAAAATTGATGCAGACGAAGTTGCGAGGGTTAGCTAGTAGGTACCTATTATTATAGAATTTCAGCAAGAGAATATTTTGTCTTTGTCCCATTTTCAAAATGGAATAGAAGAGGATTTACATATTTTTTATCATATCGTAGGTACAAGTACCTACTTACTTGTACTTTACTTTTTTAACTTGGAAAAAGTGTGTTTTCCTTTTTATAACACAAACATTTCTATTATAAAACTGTATTTCAGAGGTTTTAAATTTAAAACCTTCCACCCAAATAGTTAAAGCAGTTAGTGATATAATATGTACTCACCTAAGTCACCTTATTAACCTAAGCTGGAAAATACCATGTGCTGGTATTTACCAGATAGACTAAAAACAATAATCGTAAAGCCAATACACAAGAAACAAAGTAAGGATAATATGGAAAACTATAAGACCTATAGCGCTTATTCCAATAATGTCTACAATTTTCGAAAAATCTAATATATAAAATTCTCGTGTCACAGTTTTCGTTGCCATACTCCTCCGAAACGGCTTGACCGATTTTGATGAAATTTTGTGTGCATATTGGGTAGGTCTAAGAATCGGACAACATCTATTTTTCATCCCCCTAAGAGTTTGTTTGTTTGAACGCGATAATCTCAGGAACTACTGGGCCGCATTGAAAAAATATTTTTTTGTTGGATAGCCCATTTATCGAGGAAGGCTATAGGTTATAACATCACGCTACGACCAATAAAAAAAAAGGAAGAAAAAATAAAAAGGGAAAATTACTATCTATTATTCATGCCCCTAAGTGATAAGGGTTGTCCACCCCTAACATTTATAACTATACTATAATATTAGAAGAGAGAGAAGAGTTTGTTAGTTTGTTTGTTTGAACGCGATAATCTCAGAAACTACGGGTCCAAATTGAAAAAAAATAATTTACTTTTAGATAGCCCATTTATCGAGGAATGCTATAGGCTATAAAACATCGCGCTACAACTAATGGGAGCGGAGCAGCAAGGAAAAATGTTGCAAAAATGGGGAAAATTTACGCAGACGAAGTTGCGCGGGTCAGCTAGTATATATATAATAATCTAAATGGGTATTTGGAGAAGAAAAATATGCTTTGTAACGAGCAAAAAGGATTTAGACGAAATAAAACCATAAATATGGCAGTCTACGAATTCTTACGCTCTGTTATGACCAATGTGGACAAAAATACCTCTGTGTCTGCAATATATTGCGATATGACGCAGGCTTTTGACTATGTCGACCACAATATACTAGCCAACAAATTAGAAGCCTACGGAATAAGAGGCAATGTATTAAATTTAATGAAGTCCTATTTGAATAATGGGACACATGTGACCACAATCACGAGAATAGACATTAATAAAAATGAATTAAATCACCTATCCAAAGAACGTGCTGTCAAATTCGGAGTTCCACAGGGGCCTTGGGTCGTCTTCTTTTTATAATATAACGATTTACCAAAAGTTGTTAAATACCACACGACTCTTTTTGCAGATCATAGCACCGTAGTTATACCATCTAAAAGTTTTGATACATATGAAAGTGACATTAATTAAACTTTAACATCTATTATTTCTTGGCTTGACAACAACAATTTTAAAATAAACTTAAATAAAACTCAAATAATGCATTTCTGTCAACGGAATTCCAATATACGTAATATAAAACTTAATGACAATAATCAGGACATAATCTGAAGCAAACACTGCAAAATTTTTCGGTCTTATCATTGATCACAGATTGAACTGGAAAGCACATATTGATGAAATTAGTAGAAGGGTCGGTAGCTCGGCATATGCTCTTTACAAGCTTTCTCCAATTGTTGGTAAGGATGCTCGTATTACTGCCTACCAGGGATTGGTCGCATCAATCTTGCGCTACGGAATTATTTTCTGGGGTAACTCCACCGATAAGGAAATAATATTTAAATTCAAAACCGGTGCGTTAGGGCTATGTTTAACTTAAAACCAACAATTAGTTGTAAGCCTATTTTATTGAGCATAACATACAGACACTTCCGTCCTTATAATATTTATAAGGACGGAAGTGTCTGAATTACATTTGACAAATAAGGCTATCTCAGCCTTATTTGTCAAATGTAATTCAGAATTATTTCCCAAACTGTCTGATGGTGCCACACGTAGTCAAAGGGATACTTGTAGATTACGTACGCATAACGCCAAAATAACACTTATAGGCAAAAGTGTTTTCTGTATGGCTCCAAAACTCTATAATAAACTACTTAAGTCTATTAAAAATATATATATTGATATCTTTAAAAATAAGGGGAAAAAATACTAATTATGAAATGTTAATACAGCGTTGCCGTTTTTATGAATGACTAAATATTATTGAAATTTAATTAAATTATTGACTATTAATTTCTATCTCTTTGACTTGACATTATTAATATAGACATTTTGTCTGACAATTAGGAATCTATATGACTGTGCTGTATTAATTTTAAATTATTGGTATTTGTATTATGTTATTTTCGCATGATTATAAATTGTTTTTTTAGAAAAATGATAATTGCTTTTATTTCAATGATTTTGATTTTTAATTTTGTACGCTATTTATATGGCAAAACATGTTGAAACTCATTATAAATTTTTCACCACTGTAACTGTTTTACTACACATGTTTAAACGAATAAATGATAATTATTATTATCATCATCAATATCCTATAAATATACGAGTAAAACAATATTGTTCAGTCATTAGTAAGTACTTGAAATAGTTACGAATTTAATGTTGCGATATCGGAATTATTTGTTCCAAAGCGGCAGTCCATTTTGTTATCTTCATAATCCGGCTATAGCTTAGATATTTGAGCTAAATTGCAACTACATTATCTTTTTTACAAATTGCGAACTACATAAGTACAGCATTAAATATTATTTTGTCTGCCATAAACTAATGAATAAAACCAAAAACTAATAAATACAATTGCCTGGCGAAGAAGATGAAATGTAGTGAAAGTTAAAGTAATAGCGTTTCAAGTTAGGATATTTTCACGTTTTCAAATTGAATTACTTTTTAAGTATACGTTGATACAGCGGCGATATTCGCATCTAATTTTTTTTATTAGAAACTAGTAGGTATCAGTCATTTGTTAGAATTACATACTTACATTATAGCATTAACAAATTCGCGAGCAAGTACTAGATAAATGTTATGTACTTATTGATTATCTAATATATAAAATTCTCGTGTCACAGTTTTCGTTGCCATACTCCTCCGAAACGGCTTGACCGATTTTGATGAAATTTTGTGTGCATATTGGGTAGGTCTGAGAATCGGACAACATCTATTTTTCATATCCCTAAGAGTTTGTTTGTTTGTTTGAACGCGATAATCTCAGGAACTACTGGGCTGCACTGAAAAAATATTTTACTGTTGGATAGAGCCGATTTATTGAGAAAGGCTATAGGCTATATAACATCACGCTACGACATATAGGAGCTGAGCAGCAATGATAAATGTTGCAAAAACGGGTAAAATTTACGCAGACGAAGTTGCGCGGGTCAGAACATATTATACGTAGGTATAATTTGTGATACAATTCAATAATACCAATTAAGTAATGTGTTATTTTTGACATGAAGATTATTGGTTATACCATAGACTTAAGATATACTAACGTAGGTTATACCAATGCGTGGGCGTTTTTTTCGCCACTTCTATATCGAGCGTGTTTAAATATTCCGAGGTACAAGGTCCATACTCAAGTATTATTTAGCTGCTATATTCTGCGATTGCGACTTTTAAGGAAAGTAAATGCCTGTAATATGGTCTGTAAGAAAATGTTTAGTTTTATATGTAAGTTATACCCAAGACTTGACAAATACGGATTGGTATATGTAGTGGATAGCCTTGACTTTGAGTATATTATCGTGATATAATATAAGATTGACCTCAGGGCATATTATTTCTGTTGCAATTTATATTGTCCTATCCAAGTAAGGCTATTCCGTAATCAGTTTGCTTATTTAGTCTGTTCTTATCAAATCTTTAAATCAAAATGTATTCTAATATCTTTTTATGGATATGATGGCTATAAATTGCAAATTGGTTTGGTAGCTAAAGCAGTTAATGTACCTAACTAGCTTTATTCTACGGTTTAGCCACGTGGTTTAATTTTTTTTTGCCTATGCGTTTAATTTAATATTAAATGGGTACAGAGTAGGAGTTTATACTACATCTATACTAATATTATAAAGCTAAAGAGTTTGTTTCTTTGTTTGAACATAATCTCAGAAAGTACTGGTCCGAATTTAGAAATTCTTTTTCTGTTGAGTAGCCCATTTATCGAGGAAGGCTATATAACATCCCGCAACGACCAATAGGAGCAGAGCAGCAATGAAAAATGTTGCGAAAACGGGGAAAATTGGCGCATTCGAAGTTGCGTGGGTCGGCTAGTAATACGTACAGATTTCGATCTACGTGTACGTATCTAATGTGTTTGCACATTGTCCCCCTGTAACTCCGACACGTTAATTAGGCACCTGCTCGTACTTTAATGTCTAAAATGCATAAATATTTTATGTCTGAATATGTAGTTAACATAATGCAAAAAGTGTTTTTTGCCTGATGCGCCAGAACCTAAAATAAAAAAATATTGAAGTCGTAACCGCTTTTTCGAAGAAACTCATTTGTAATGAGAATGTCTAACATCTCAGCGTTATTTCTTTTCATTGGTATTTATGTTGATGATATTGACCTAAATTCCTGGAGAGATGAGTTTATTACAGCCTTTTATTAAGGATAAATAGAAGACATTGGATTCCTAAACAAATAATGCAATATCTTCATTATTGTGACTGTTAAGTATTTATTATTTATTACGTTTACGATAATTGAATTACCAATATTCTGATGAGTTAGTATGTTAATGATAAATGTGATACTTGTTTGTATTGTCCTGTCATTATAGGGTAACCTGGTCTAAGAGTACGCATTTGGTAAGAGTACGCAACAGCAGATATCGTGAAGTTGTTGATGATACGCGACTAACTTCAGTCGTATTTTGATTTCGTGAGTGACAACAAGTGCTGTGTGACAAAAAAACAATTTCGAACGAAAACACGGAAATTACGTAAGTTTAAAGTATTTTTCTTAAAACCTTAAATATTTTTACAATGTTCAACGTATTTTTGGGACTAGACTGCAACTATTTTGCAAAAATGAAGTTGATTGTTGAGTTTTCAAGGACGCACCGGTCGCATGAAGCGAGCGTTATTTGTGTTAACTGTTCAAAGATGGCGTTACGTGGCGCTTGTTTACGATTTGGCTCATGTGTCTATGAGTACGCAGTTACGTCCCTTTTAAGAGTACGCGCGTACTCTTACACAATTTTTTTTTTATTCTCATTCTAGGTAAATAAATAATGGGTATAATATGTAATATGTTGGTAATATTATATATTTTGTACACAGGATGTCTAGAAGTCAACGAAAAAGTGAAAGAAGGCTTTGTACTTCAGAGCAGTGGCTTAATGCCAAGTCACGTATCGAGGCAGGCGAATCAAAGAGGGCAGTTGCTAAATCATTGGGGATGCACGAAGCCACGTTACGAAAAAGACTGAAGAGATCGTCTCCAGCTTCAAGCTTGGGCAGATACTCCAAAACCTTTTCCTCAGAAATGGAGGTAGAGCTGTGCAACTATATTAAAAAAGTTGATAACATGTTTTATGGATTAACCACTCAAAAAATACGAGAAATTGCTTATAATTTTGCTGAAAAAAATGGGTTAGAACATCGTTTCAATAAGGAAAAAAAAATGGCTGGTACAGAGTGGCTTAGGCTTTTCTTGAAAAGACACCCAGATTTGTCATTACGTGCACCAACCTCCACCAGTATTGCTCGTGCAATAGGCTTTAATAAGCCTCAATGTGACCGCTATTTTGAAAATTTGGCGAAGCTGTTAGACACGTATAAGTTTCCTTCACATGCAATTTATAATATGGATGAGACTGGAATCTCAACAGTGCCAAATAAGGCTCCAAAAGTCTTATCTACTAAAGGGAAGCGTTGCGTCAACAAGATTTCCAGTGCTGAACGTGGGATCAATGTGACTCTCGTAAATGCGGTAAATGCTGCAGGGAATTTTATTCCACCCGCCTTCATATTTCCTCGCAAACGAATGAAGGCCGAGCTTTTGGACGGAGCTCCGCCTTCTTCTATAGGAATGGTGTCAGACTCGAGTTACATTAACAGCTCTTTATTTGTGGATTGGTTGTCTCATTTTAAAGACCACGCAAAGCCTAGCAAAGACAATCCAGTATTATTAATACTTGATAATCACACTTCACACTGCACCTTAGACGCGGTTCATTTCTTTCGAGAAAACCACATTCACGCTTTGACAATCCCACCCCACAGCAGTCACAAAACTCAGCCGCTGCTCGATCGCTGCATTCATAACAGCCTCAAGACTTTTTATGCAGCAGAGTGTGAAAAATGGATGCGCAACCATCCCGGTCGTGTGATAACTGTTTATCAAATTGCTCAAATTTTGACACCAGCTTACCTTAAAGCAGCTACACCTGCTAATGCCATACAGAGCTTCAAGATATCAGGAATTCAACCGTTTAATTCGGACATTTTTGGAGAAGAAGATTTCTGAGCTAGCGCTGTGACTGAAAGGCCACTGATACAAATTTCCCATTCAATTGAGAGACTTCAACATGTTGAGCATGGGATAAACATTCAAGACAATTCACCACAGCCCTCGTGTTCAACAAATGAGACATCTGGTCAGCCGCTGGTTGAGACAGATAGAGCACGTACACCACTTATCTGTCTTTCTCCGCAGCCCTCGTGCTCAACGAATGAGGCATATGGTCAGCCGCTGGTTGAGACAAATAGAGCACGTACACCACTTATCTGTCTTTCTCCGCAGCCCTCGTGCTCAAAGAATGAGACATCTGGTCAGCCACTGGTTGAGTCAGATAGAGCGCGTACACCACTTGCCTGTCTTTCTCCGAAGCCCTCATGCTCAACAAATGAGGCATCTGGTCAGCCGCTGGTTAAGACACATAAATTGCGTACACCACTTGCCTGTCTTTCTCCGAAGCCCTCATGCTCAACAAATGAGGCATCTGGTCAGCCGCTGGTTGAGACAGATAAATCGCGTACACCACTTGCCTGTCTTCACATACAAAACATGGAATCGCCTCATATACCTGTTGAAGATATAGCCCCCTTACCACGGGCTGAATATCTTTCAAGATCTAACCGTAAAAGAGCTAAGTCAGATATTTTGAGTGGGTCTCCATACAAATTGGCTCTCGAGGAGTCTTTGGCCTCAAAGAATGTACCAAAGCGTGTTCCAAAACTACTATTAAAAGCTACTCTTAAAAAGGCCAACAGACCAGCTAAAGTACCAAAGAAGATGCCCAAAAAAAAGGTATGGAGATGTCCAGCTTGCACAGAAATCTACATGGACCCTCCCTCGGAAGATTGGATTGGATGCTCAAAATGCTCCGAGTGGTGGCATGAGGCTTGTACTAGTTATGAGGGACAAGAATTTTTTATTTGTCAACTCTGCAAGTAAAAAGAATAATGCGTACTCTTATCGACGTAGATGCGTACTCTTACTCAATATTGTTTGTAAGAGTACGCAATTCCCATTTCTTATTATTTTTGTTTTTTTGAGAAATATTTTATAATTTTGTTATATTTTATGTTACTTTATGAGAGACATTTAAATTATCGAAGTAATAAATGCCAAGTTGATTTCTTAGACTTGAGTTTTGTTTTTTTGAAATATTTTGAACCTTAAGTGCGTACTCCTAGACCAGGTTACCCTATTTCTTCTCGGGAATGATAGATGCGGCCGACAGGAAGTAAAATGATTGGGCACACCAGTCGGCAATCTATATAGGTACGTACCTTTTGTTGCATATGAGTAAACAATGGTGTCTACAACAATCTATTCTATTCATATAATTATGACCAATTGTTATCAACTTAAACGTGAATACTAAATAGGATAACGGAAGTAGGGTTATTTAGAATAGAAAAATAGTTGAGGATCATTTGAATTATAGAGCAGCAAAGCAGACTTCACGCAAAAAGTTGGCCCGACAAAGTCTTGAAGTGGCCCTTTAAAATCGCTCCTACAATAGAAAGACTTGCTGAAAAATGAAATGAAATGAAACAAGGTTATAGTCGGCTCAATCGAATCTACTGACAGCCATCTTATTCCTTAAGTACTCGTAGGCACTTCTAATGTGCTAATTTTGTCACGACTGGCTTATCTGTATTGAACTTTGACGATAATAATCACGTAATGCTTGACCTTCGGCAGATTTCTTCTTCGCATTTTAATTTGTTATTTTTCAATAGTAGTCCGCTTTATATGCATTTTGCATTGCACACAATATCTTAGATGCATAATAATCAAATTCTGAATGTCGTGGTATCCAAATTTGTCTCATAAAATATTTTTACCAATTTTTTAGTTTTAGTTTATTGTAAAATGGTACGTGATGTAACTTGTGTGATCCTGAAAAATGACAAAAATTGCCGTCATGTAGTCCTCTATGCGCGAATACGAATTTGACTAACTGGTTTTACTTGCATTTAACCGATCAGTTACCTATTTTTTTTAAATCTACACATAAAACTGATCCTCGGCAAAGATCTCTCGCGGGCTCTTCCATTTTTTTGCCTGGAGATTCCTCTTCCCACTCGTCTAAGTTAGCACGACAATATGTTTTGGTTTAAATACGACCTTTGTGGTAGTTAAGTTAGTAGCAAATTACAAAATAATTATTAGGTCGTGTACCTTTATTGTTTTAATTAGGTATTTTTTTGTAAAGCGTTACACTTTAAATATTTCGATGGGTTATTGACGTGGAGGCAATTATTTTCTTTTTTGTTAACAACTGTTACAAAATCATGTTGCACTTTTGTTGTTACTTTAATTTGTAAAATATTCATGGCCAGTTGTCTAAATTTCGTATTCTGTGCCTATATCTAATGCGAGGTTAGAATCCAAGTGAAGTGTATTCTGAAATCTGTTCTTGAAACTTAATTTATTGTAAACTGTCGCTTCGTTTATCACGAATGAATGCACGTAATGTTCAATCTGACTTAATTCAATGGAATCCTTCGAATAAGTAACATTGTTTTCCACGAACGTATTTAGTCGGTTTGAAGTTGTAGAAACTACAATACCAGTTAAATAAATTATTGCGAAGTTTACCCACGCAGTGCGAGATTGATAATGTTAGTTGAGATTAATTTATACAAGTTTTTGATATCGTTGCATGCTGTTAGTGTGTGGTTGCACGTGGTGTCTGTGTGTTCTTTATGACACGTGCTACGTACGTGGCAGGCAGCCCCTACTTAAGAGCCCAAACATGTTTTACATTCGATGTTTTGTTACCGAGAAGCGTCGGCCTGGCTCGAATCAAAACACATGCTATCGCTGCGTTGATAACTCGTCATGCGGCGATGGGTCTCTAAACACTGGTACCCTCCGCGATAGATTGTGATTGAATACGAGTATTTATTGCATTTGGATACAAAGTTATGAATGACATTTGTTTTGTAGTCTAGCTACCATGACCTATTCTCTATTTTAAGACTGAATGTTTTTATTGAAAATGTTATTTCACAATATAAAGTAAAATACATTTGCTACATACCTAGATTAATATATATATTTTACCATCTTTGTTGAGGCTCACACTCGTGAGCCTAGACTATAAATACTTATATATTACATTTGTGGTAGTCCCACGCAAAAGTTGTTGACTTAGACCAAGGTATTTGAAATCTTTACTTTTTGCAAAAACTGCACTCGCATTAGGGAGTAAGCAATATTCGTTGTGGGGGTCACTTTACAACGCACACACTTACAAACACCTGTATCACTCACAAAGATCACAGTAAAAAATCTACTGTGCAAAGATCAAGTAGGTAGGATACTATTAAAAGAAAAAAAAAAAAGTAATTCCCGATGCGAAAGTTCTAAGCAGACTTAACTGGTTTTATTGCGTATTATTGGATAGTTACGTGTACACACTTACACACACATTAATAATAATGGTCACAAAGGACATATGCCTCACCTAAAACGTATTTGACATAATCAGCCTTCCTATAAAATGCCGTAGGAAAGGATCCCAGAAAAGTTTGGGAGAGGATATTATAGGCCGAGATCCCCACGACGATTCGTGGATAACACGTCTTCGTAATTTGGGTTCTAAGACATGACAGTATACTCCGATGTTTTCGTTCATCGATAGCTCAGGTAGAGTAAATATATTGAATTTGGATCGTTTTCTTTGTTTCAGAAAAGGTGACAAAGGCTGAAAATGACTGTGGAGAAGAGCAAAGGCCTGGAGCTGAAGCAGCCACCTCCAGCGACCAAGAAGGTCGCACCAGATGGAGGATGGGCCTGGATGGTCTGTTTAGGAGTCAGCTTAGTTAATGTGAGTATATAGTACAATGATTCATACCTTATTTATAAAACAAACAAAGTCCATTATTGTGTAGTGAATGATAGTGAATATTTCCAATGTTTTGTCACAAATGTGCTTGTAGTCTATTCTTTGTTTGATAATTTAATTTATGCACGGTTTCAATATGTCCTTTTGCCAGTCTTTATGAAGAACAATACTTCTGGTGAATAGACGACCGATTATTGTAGATTTCATGGATAATTGGATATTATTATCTATATACAATTGGATATAAATATTTGCTATTCATGTAAATGAGTGACAACATAGGCTTAGACTGTTATTTTGAGGAATAGCTACGTAAGAAACTGGATAATTAGTAGTGTTGTAAAACTAGGATAAGATAAATGTTTTATTTTCTTTTTGTACCTAGCTACATTTTATTTTGAAGTCGGTTAAATATTTTTTATTAAAAAAGATTTTATTGTTAATTTTTTAGTGGGTTACTTTGTAATTTATCTAATGTACACTAGCATAACGTCAACTGCTTATTTACTTTTATAAAATATTGATTTTCCCGATGCCGGGCCGTTAATTGTTAAGGAGTTCACATGATACTTCACCATCAGCTCTATTACGTAGTGTAATAGTAGCATGACGAGCATAAAGTTAATACTATATTAAAGTAGGTAGATAAATCGCAAACCGGGATTTTTGAAAGTAAATGCAAGAATCACTATAAAAATACCTAAATAACCACAGGTGTGCCTTTAATATTTGATTAGTTCCATCAATTTGTCTAGGATTCCATCATCATATCCTGATCTGATGACAATGGGACTAACTTGGAAGTATAACCTTTCCAATACAAAGATTTTCAAATTGGTTCAGGCATCTTCACGTAATCGGTGAACATACATAAATAAAAACATACTTAGTGCAGAATTACAGAAGAAAACAGAACCTCCTCCTTTTTAAAGTCGGTTAAAAATATTAATATAGTATCGATACCATTGGTAGCTAGTTAATACTGTAAGTAGTAATAGTTAGTATTCTTTGCTATGAGTACATAATAATTGGCCATAATGTTATCTCAATAAAAAATAAGTAAGTGAGTAATTACCGCAGTTACTCTATTATGGAGGCACGCCGATGAGTAATAAGTAATTTAATCGTTGATGTAAAATTTGCCGGAAAATACTATTGTTGCCAAGTTATTTATTACAAAGTTCAATGACTTTACGATTATGTACTTAAACTAAAATATATAGCCACGATATCAAATACTTCCATTTTAAAAATATGTTTATGAGAATGATTGAAGGGCGGGCGTCTCAGTGCGTACGTGACAGTATCTCGATACTTGATGTCTCGAGTCTGGGGCACAGTAATTACGATTGCCTAACTAGTCACATGTTGTCCTGCCTGCCCGATCGCATGACACAATTAACTGTTTCAAATATCGTACACAATAGCAGATTGCTCTTTATTTTTAACGGATTGGTTGTAGTAGTTCAACTTTTAATGGGATTTATAGGTATGTAGTTGTACTACTGGCACTGGGAAATACACCAGTGGTCCACGTAGCTCTGAATTACTGGGCAAGAAAATTTTCGCATATTTATTTAGCTATGTACATCATTTGAAAAAATATCCCATATTTAGGTAGGTACATAACTGTCTGCAACATTGGGAACAGGTTTAGGATGTAACCTAACATAGCTTTTACAATAAAATAGGTACACCAGCTCTGGCATTTTTAATCATCGCTTTTTAATAGAATCAGTAGAATTTATTAAATATCTAAGAACCATTTTTTAAAATTTCATTCATAAGTCCTAGCAGAGATATGTCGATTTTTTTTTGCACAATATGCAGAAATCTGGACGAAGTGGTTTTAGACCTTTGAATTGTTTTGGTCTGGTAGCAAAATATAAGTTGGTATGTTTTATTTGTAGACTAAATTAGTGTCATTGAAAACAATTGCACACTCATTTGTGAGTGATAACACCCACTAAGCTACGGGAACAATGATTTTAACGTTTATAAAATATTTCGGAGATCTACTTAAACGAGTATTTTTCGAACGTGCCTAAATTAAAGTATCAAAACCGATGATAATATGGTAATGATGTTATGCAAATAAAAATGTATTTTCTGGTTTGTTAATGGCCATCTCGGTGAACAATAAATAGATAATCTCTACAAGGCCAATTCGTTATTGCGTGAACAGGTTTCTGTTCAAACACGCTGTAGATATTGACCTTGAACTCAAAATACCTTTGAAGTTATAATATTAACTTATATAATAATGATAAGAGCTTGTGACCTTGTCTATGCGTCTATTTTTGTTTTGTACCTCCCGCGCTGTATGTAATCCGGATTTAGAACTGAACTGGAATATGTTTGTTTATTTGCATTGCAATGAAAAGTAGTAGCAATAAAAAATAAAAGGTGTATCCTGGCCTTCATAGGTGACGCTGTAATAAATTAGTCGCGATTATGAATACCTTTACTGGAGGAAATAGGTACTCATAATACTGCTCGTTATGATTTATATTATTTATTTAATGCTCATTAAGTGGACTGCAATGTTCTTTCAGTAAGAAAGATCTTTAAACCTAACTTTGAAGAGAGTTGTAGACTGTGTAGTGTTCAAGTAGTTAGGTACAGTACCCACGTATCTACTGGGTACCTAACTACTTGAACACTACACTTGAAGTAAGTAATATTTTGACGTTGTTGTTATGATCTATCTTTCTCTTTCTTAGGGATAGACGTTGCAGAAATAGTTCAGATATTTTCACTTAAAGTTAGGTCCTATTCGTAGCGTGGACTCTATATTATACCTAGATATTATCTTGATGTTCCTCGTCGTAGTTTTCAAAAAGATACGCAGGCATCATCAGCAAGGTTTAAGTACCTAACCTAATCTTAAAAGTCTCACTATAATGAAGAACTTTAGTGTCGAAACTCTGTATGTTTAGAATCTCTTTTTGATACGAACTTGCGACACAGATACCACATGTCCGATCTTATAATAACCTCGTTTCTCTAATAATATTACGAAATTCTAAAAATTGAAGCGTTGTAGATAGTAGGTAGGTGTCACATGGCCTCTATCACATAGGGATCGAATGTTATCTTCCAGTGATAAACTGGACACTTTTGCTTGCTTGGCGCCTGTTGTCCATACGCAAACAAATAAGTAGGTGCCTAATTCAATTACCTACCAAGAAATGTTTAACTCTATACATATTACGTGTCGTTTTTACTGAATAGCCAGCAACACATTAGTGAATATTGCTAATTGTTTTTGTTTTAAGCCATCTTAACATTGCATGGTATAGGTACTATAGCCGATATTTTCAGCCGATTTTTGGCAGTGTCAGGTATTTATAGTTACACTTTTATTGCACAAAGATCTTATGGATTTTACAGAAAATGACGACAGCTTAGTTTGCTGCCATTTTTTTTTTGCCTCCTAAATGGCGTTAGTAATGAGTTTCTCTATTTGCACTAAACCAAACCGTCTACATTTTAAGATGTGTAGCTCACACATCTTAAAATGTAGACGGTTTGAAACTGTCACTGATAAGGTTTTGTTAAAAAAAAATGGAGCTTAGACTTCACTATAAGTATATGTAGTAGGTATAATTACAATAGATGGACTGTGTGAAAAATTAAATGGTGAGATTTACGAAGTGAGTGGTGAGAGGTGTCTGGAGGCAATTTGCATATTGCGCCGACTCTAATTAAATTGAATAAATGCAGGAAGATAACACAATATTATTTTTTTATTTTTCAGTTTTCGACGCGTTCCTTGGAACCGTCCTTCGGTCTCCTCTTCGCAGACTTATTGGCTGATCTCGGCGTCCACACCACTGGAGCTGCCTTCATAGCCAGTACTTTAGACTCTGTGGTCAACTTCTCTGGATTCTTCGTGGGTCCTGTGATTAAAACTTTTTCGTATAGGAAAGTCTGCTTCGTGGGTTCAACAATATGTGCTCTGGGATTGCTCTCCACCGCACCGGCCGCAAGCATGGGCCATATCATAGCTACTTACAGTATTATAGGAGGTAAGTTGGTATTTTTTTTACGAATTTTTTAACTTTAATACAATGCCGTGTGGTGCCGGCTTAAGAATAGTACCACCCCATCTCTACCCGTGGGTGTCGTCAAGGCGACTAAGGGATTTCACCCCAGAGGACGGGCTGCAGCGTCCTTTGCGTATTTAAAGCCTTACTGCGATCGCCAACCCGCTCGCCAAGCGTGGCGATTATGGCAATTACCCCCAGGATCTACATACTTGTAGGTTCTACTGGGGAGACCCGTGCCCAGCAGTGGGCCATCATGTGGGTTGATATGAATACAATTTAAATAACTTTAATTTTATATTCCTACTACGGGTTTTAATCAAGTAGATATTATAAGGTTAAGTGGGTGCCTTTGATATATTCCTCGACGTTTCGACTGAATTGTAACGGCCGTGGTCATGGCTTGACTAATGTAGCTCACCGTCGTTCAACTACCGTTTTGAAAACTGCCTACTGGCAGTTTAAGAATATAATGGTTTTGGGAGTGTTTTAGTTAGATAGTTTTACGACGCTGGTAGGAGGTAGGTGGTTGACAATTTGGGGATAATATTTTTTTTCAGGAGTAATTCTACATAGTACATATACTATGCTTATTAAATATATGTAGAATATTATTGATCAAAATTACAGTCTTCATCACGTTGACACTGAATTCTTCCTGTTGTGTAGTCACTTCTGTCTCATACGATTACGATGTCGGGACGAAATCGGTCATTGTAGTTAACTTTATGTTGCCACACGCTAAAATTATTTCACACCTTCGTTTTATTATTTCAACCTTTTTTATATCAAGGTTTTAAGCGAGTTTTCCTTTATCATTTAATTCAGTGGGTTAAGTGTAAGTAGGTAAGCGTTAGCCTTGAATATGTGTAATCGATAGATTATTTGCATCTATCTTACGCTGTTTTAAGTACCTTGTAAGTGCCCGTTAATTATAAAGTATAAGATAGGGGGTCAATCGCATAGGTACTCAACAATATTCATTATAATTAGAACATGGATTAGAAAAAGCTTGTTAAATATGCACGTGATGTCACCTGCAAAGAAAAACTTGTCAGTTCCGCTTGTACAGGTGACATTCAGTTTCAATAGTTGTTAGACGAACGTAGTTACATATTCAAATTGATTTGTGCGCTAAAAAAACGCCACAACTCGTTTATTTTTATTTAAAGGCCTGTTCATCAAAATATTGGTGGTAATATTAAAATGAATTCACTGAAACATTATATTATAGCATGTTTCTTCTACAATTGAGACGAATAGAACGACATGTTTTATGATGATTACAGTTGGATCAACGTAACGCGGCCGGATTGAAGTTAGGTTCATATCACTTTTGCGCATGTCATAGAGATGGGACCCTAAATTACCTTATAATTATGTTATGTTTAATCGATTAAAAATAGTAACAAAAAATGTACAGTTATACAGGGTGTAACAGAAAGGTGTGGTCATATTCAAGGGTTAGTAGGTATGTGCCCATGATACTTAGTGCACATACCTAATTTTATCAAAATCGGAGTAGCCTAAAAAAATATTTATTATTTTTTCATTAATTTATTTATGAATGAAAAAGTTATTAATTATAAAAAGTATGACTTACAAAGTTCTATGCCATAATAATCCAATCGAATTTTGTACCAGGGGAGGTATAATTCTCATGCCATACACCTTTCACTACTGAATTTTGACAAAAAGAATATGCTGTAACTGTGTAATAATAATGCAACCAGCTATGTCACCATGGTAGGTGCAATACTGACAACAAACCCTATGCGCTGCTGAAATTTGACCACACCTTTCTGTTACACCCTGTATACTAAGTTTAATTAAACAATACAAAAATACTATTTATACGAGTTCATAATAGTTTATATTTAGAACAGTTACAGTAAATACTAAGGAAAGTTTGAAAAACAATTTCTTTACAAATTAGAACAATGTAATGCGTAATCGCATCTCTGACGTTGTGAGGTTTAGTTAGGTACCCCCGTCCCCCGCTTCCTGTCACCCTTTACTTCCAGAAAATGCATTTGCGCAACCACTTATTGCCAATTTCAATCCGGCCTAGTTACTGTACAGTAATTGACGTAATGCCCCCATATGATGGCGGGTTCAGAGAGTCGAGTCCCACCCGGGCGGATTTTTCCTTCACACATTTTATAAGACTGAATAATGATTATTTTTTTATCTAATTTTCTTAAGCGTTATTCCTCCTAAGCTGATTCCGACTCCGACAAACCAAATTCAAAATTCCACCTCTGTAATATCCCTATACCCTCGAAAAACAACTCTCCTTCTGGCGCAGACGAGTAAAACAAGGAAGTTTTGGTCTGTTTTGGAACATAGCTATGTCTTTTTAGGGTTCCGTAGCCAAAATGGCAAAAATGGAACCCTTTTATTTTCGTCATGTCTGTCCGCCCGTATGTCATAGGTATTTTACTCAAACACTACTCATTGAATATTGGCGAAATTTGGTGAAAAGGTGTCTTGTAGTGGCCGCTACTTAGTTTGATAGCTAAATAATAAAAAATAATATTTGGGGGGGGGGGCACTCCATACAGCAAACATCAACGTGTGGACACATCATTGGACAGATCTATTAAAAATATTTTAAGGTGTCTAATAAACTTTTTTGATTAAGTGTATTGTGTCCCCTTCCCCTTATATTTTGAACCGTGTGACCAAAAAATTATAAAAAAATCACAAAGGTAGCGCTTAATAAATTCTTTAAACCATAATTATTTCGGACATGATCGGATATTTTGTATTTTATTTATATTGAGTTATTGCCGAAAAACTGCGTTTCTCAACAAAAGGGCGTAAGTGTCATGAACATTCGCTTTTCTGCTGATGCAATTATTTATGGCTGCGGAACCCTACACTGAGCATGGTCCGACATGCTCTTCTCCGGTTTTAGTTTTCCAATTTGTTCTCTACTGAATTTGTCACTAACTCGAGTTGCCAATCTTAATTTTATATATTTTTTTTGTATATATTCTATAGATAGATACATAAAACTCTAAAATGTTAGGTAATATTTTTAAACCTAAGTAGACTAATTAGGTATATCATTATATGCTATTTTTTGGGACGCAATTTCATAAGTTAACCAGTCACTTACGTCAACAATGAATTGTTATGTTTACACGCCGGCTAATTGACATGATCGTTATTTCCATTAATTAAAACTTCCTCTTTTATTGTGTTCGTTATGGAAAAGCAGGCGCAACTGAGAGATTTTAAGTGGTTTTAATAATAATACTTGGGACAAGTGACACGCAGCACGCGGCCATCTGATCCCAAACTACACACTTCAAACTTTAATATCGTTTATTTAGTAATAACATACCACTGATTATTTGAAAACGTCAAATGAATACATATCGAAATAATAATACAATTATGATCGGTTAGGAAAAAAAACAAAATGAAGTTCTAGGCGGCAGTTCCAAGTGTAAAGCTCATGAGAAGAAGTTGCCAAGAATATCATGGGCCACTCTTTTAAAATCATGAAGTACCTATTACAAAAAAAAATGATTTTATTGAGCAGATCACTGTGTTTGGCAAATTTGGTAATAAATAATATTTCTAAATACACAGGTATATATATGTATATATCTTCTATATCTATATATCTTCTTTATATAAAAAATGAATCTCTATTTCCTTTGGCCACGAGTTGACTAGTGTACGACTTCACCGGTTTTAATAATTCTTTTTTTGTTTTGTTCGCCAAACATGACGAAAATAATAAACGGGACGGTAGGTACGAAGTTCTTCGGGACAGCTAGTTAAATTTACAACTAGACTAAACTATCAAAATGTGAACTTGTTATATAATTGTAAAGTTACAATTTTATAACAAGTTAGTTAACTTTAAATATCTTCAATACCTATACATACACACTTCCTTACTAACTTCTTATAAAATTGTAAAGTTACAATTTTAAAACAAGTAGGATAACTTTAAATATCTTCGATACCTATACATACACACCTCCTTATTAACTTGTTATAATATTGTAAAGTTACAATTTTATAACAAGTTAGATAACTTTAAATATCTTTAATAGGTACCTATTAAAGATATTTAAAGTCCTAAACTTCCTTACTAATTTGTTATTAAATTGCAACAAACTAAATTCTCATGAAAGCATAATATTGTTCAGTAGTTCGAACAGAACATACAGTAGGTTATGTAGGTGTGCTAAGGCAGCAAATAAGTCACATTTTCCTTGTCTTCCAATTATTAAAATAATTTATTACAGTTACATTTATTAGTACCTATTATATATACTTTCTGCGGCTTAAATCATCGATGCACTTTTAGTTGATGATTGATGTTACAATGTAAATTGCAACTCAAGGAAAATTACTACCTATGCGTCATAGTTGCAACGATAAAAACGGTTTATTCTAACCCTAGCCGTTTGCAAGACGCATTCATTCACATAATTTACTGAACGGATCCATAACCTACGATAATAATGTAGGTATGCGTTCAAGATCAGAAGAAAAAATAATTAGGTGTATCGTGTAAGCTCAAACCCGGCACTCCATTTAGCACCCAATTACATAAAACATTAGGTAATTGAATCAAGATTAATTTAATGACATGACATTTTATGTTAAAATCTGTCAAATCGTTCAGGCTACAGGGTTGTATTATATATTCTGTGCTACAGGTGTGCTTTCTAAAAATTAAAACGATAGACTTTGTGGTCCGAATCATTAATCAAACTAAAAGTATAAAAAGTTTACATTATCTAATCGATTAGTCAGACCAAGTGTTTACAAGGAAAGAAATAGATATACTCCTTCCTACATTACGTATGTAACACATACGTTTGAAAAACATTAGCGTCGTCCTTCAGCAGTCGCATGATAAAAACATGTGGCGACAAATTGTAAAGTCACCTTGGACATGGGAAGACATAATAAACGACCGGGAGACACAAATTCCAAATACCAACGAATATTATGTACACTTCAGCTAAGGGATCGTTCAGTAATCACGTGATGTTTTTGACAACCACCCCTCCCCTCTCTGGTGTTACTTGCTGGTGTTTTAGACGTAAAAAATATCCCAAATTTCTTTACACTGAATGCCGGTCAAGTGGGAGAAGAGTTCAAGGGAAAAATACATTATAGAATTTTATAAGCTACGGGTCTTAATCGCGTAAATATTTTATTTTAAGGCTAAATACCTTTGTTTATTTCCCGACGTTTCGACCGTATTGCAACGGCTGTGGTCACGGGTAGACTCTACCATCAGTCTACCTGTGACCACGGCCGTTGCAATACGGTACGGTACTTATTAAATTCTATAATGTGTACAAATCGCGAAAGTTTACGAACATATATGGAAAAATACATGTGATATCTCAGTACAAGTCACCTCTTCCAGGTGATATGACCTGACGATGTCTCTATTTACCTGATTGCGCCAGAAGGAGGGTAATAGTACTTGACAAAAACGAGGTGCGTTTTATGTAAGTTAAACGTGTGTATCTAATCCATGTGTCTGTCTATACCATCGTAGCTCTCAAACGAAACGATTTAGATCGATTGTGATTTACATTTTTTATTAGAAAGTTACTTTAATCGGGATGGTTCTTATCTTTTTAGCTATGCTTTGTTTGATGAAAATCGGTTCAGTCGATTTAAACATAATCAACTTTTTATATGTTGGTACCTTTTTATGAATTGCAGAGTTCCGTACCTTAATAGGATAAAACGGAACCCTTATAGGATTTGTTGTCTATCCGTCTGTCAATTACAGGTAGCTTGTCACAGGTAAAGTAATCAAAAGTATTGTTATGATTCCATCGAACCAAATCGCAGACAGACACGAGTTATAATATAAATAGTATGTATTCACACATGTTTTATGTGCGTGCGCATATTATTATTAGGTGTGCGAGTAATTATGATTCCTTATGAGTCACTGGGTTTAATTTTCTATTGTATGGAAATACTTATGGCATAGTTTACCTGTTTTCGACAACGTTAACATATGCTTAATCGACATTATACATCGCGTTTTGACCAAGTAACGCATTTTGACGTTCTGACGGACACTTTTAGGGTTCCATAGCCAAAACGGCAAAATGAAACACTAGTTTCGCCATGTCCGTCCGTCCGTCCGTCCGTCCGCTGCTTTGCTCAGAGACTGCAAAATTACAGCCTTCAAGCACTAATGCTAGATGGCTGTAATTTTGCATGGATACACATAATACATACGCCGACGAAGTGAAAGAGTAAAATGTTGAAAAACATTTTTTTAGGGTACCTCTCCTATATGTAAAGTGTGTTTTTTTTTTCTCACTTACCCCATCGTTTGGGGTATCGTTAGATCGGTCTTTTAGAATGTTTTAGGGTTGGGAAGGCCATTTTTAGATTTAGGGATCATTTGTGAAATATTAAGATTTAAAGTGCAAATTTTTGTTAGAGTCAAGTGTCACCCCCTCTGCCAGTTAAATGGTTGATGTTTAGTATGTAAAAAAAAACACGGTAGTAGTATATATAGTGAAATTAAAAGGAAAACTATCACAGCTAAGAGAAGGCTTTACAAGTTGACGAGTAACAGCTGATCAAATTAGAAGTAACAAAATTTCGTACAAATTCCATAGCAAATTATTATTTAGTAGGTATAACGTTGTAAGTATAAACAAAAACAACAGAAAACCCACTTCATAAGCCACATTATTCGGATGGGGGGGGAGGGGTGGCTACCGAACCCTACTTTGTGCGTGGCCCGACATGCACTTGCCCGGTTTTTTAAACATAGAGATGTTACTCCTTATATCTATACTCCATGATCTACTCACACTAGTTAAGAAATTTATAGCTATGTTATGTGGCCGGGTTATACTTAAATTGTGATGTTGCATAAACAGTGCAAATAATGGTGACTGCCAGGCAATATGTCCGACTGCTACGCAAGAGGTTGTGGGTTCGATTCCCGCACGGGACACCACTTTGTTGTTGCGGGTCTGGGTGTACTTTGTGTCCGTGACTTGTATGTTTGTAAAGTCCCCCGCGACACAGGGCTTGTACCCTACTGCGGGAATCGTCTTTTAAAAGAAAATAATGGTACTTACAGTCGGTAATTAGATTTATCTCGCAAAAGCTACTACAAACTAATTTATTATACTTTATCTTTCACTACTAATAAACCATACTAATCGTAATTAAATTAACTGATAAACGAAATAGTCGATATGCCTTTCAATTTGATGTTACATGTAATGTAACAGATATGAATGCAGCCTCCTACTTTTGTTATTTAATATAAAACATTAGTTTCTATCTTATCTATTGTAGATAATGGTCAGTGTATGACCAGAGTTAATTTATAGGTCATACAAGCTCTGTTGTTTTGGCACTGAAGTAGGCACTTAAATCATATTGTGTAACAACCGCTAATAAAGTATGAAATGTACCACGGGTCTTTTTACACGTGTACAGAAGCATTGTGGAATAAAGATACTTCTTTGGGGCAGCAGCCCCAAATAAGTGTCTTTATTCCACAATACTTCTAAATGACCTGGCGGATTTATGAGTGGTTAAAAGTACTATTAGAAGTCAATCTATAAACGACTCCGAATAGCATTATGGTAGGATTACCTATTGAAAATCGGGCAACGCATAATGTAGAGTTACGTAGTCACCACCCCCCCCTTATCCATCCGAATAATGACGCTTATGAAGTGGGTTTTCTGTTGTTTTTGTTTTATACTTACAACTTATACCTACTTAATAATAATTTTCAATGGAATTTGTACGAAATTTTGTTACTTTCATTTGATCAGCTGTTACTCGTAAACTTGTAAAGCCTTCTTAGCTGTGATAGTTTTCCTTTAAATTTCATCATATATACTATCCTGATTTATATCACATCTCTAAAAACAACCATTTAGCTCGCGGAGTACGAACACTTGTCTCTAACAACAATTTGCACTTTAAGGCTTAATATTTCACAAACGAATCCCTAAATCGAAAAGTGATATTCGCAACCCCTTTACATGTAGGGAAGGTATATATAAAAAAAAAATGTTTTTCAAGATTTTATTCTATCACTTTGTCGGCGTAAGTAATATGTTTTATTACTTATCCGTTTACATAGGGGTTCCGTTTTGCCATTTCGGCAAGGTAACCTTAAAAATCAACTTGGTAACATACAGTAATGTGGCTATCTTGAGCGGTTAACCAATATTGTATTTGACAGTACCTAAGTCAATTGGTCTCTTTTTAAGAAAACCCAACGCTCCATACTACTTTATACCTACTATAAATACAATTTATGTTTCATAAAAATATCTGGATTAAGATGGTATTTTGGTAACGTTCTCAAATTATATTTTCCAGGTTTCGGTGTGGGTCTCGCTTCGTCATCATCGTTCGTATCATTAAACCACTACTTCTCTAAGAAGCGTGGTCAGGCTGTGGGACTGTCCATGGCTGGTACAGGCTTCGGACTGATGGTGATGCCTCAGCTAGTCAAGTTGTTACTAAGCGAGTATGGATTCAGATGGAGCGTCGTTATCCTGGGAGCTCTGGCCTTCCATGCTGTTCTGGGATCCTGTTTACTCCAGCCAGTCAGCAGGCATCTTATTGATGTACCTGTGGACTGTGAAATGCAGACAGTGAAGGTTAATATTTTATAATATTCTATCTTAAGTTTTAGATTGCTTTCAACCTATATCTTAATTTGTGTAGATGGAGCGTGTGTATCTCAGTAAGCCTATCGAATAGTGAGGCCATTGACGTTTGACACCTGAATCTGAAACGCTTGTCCCAACGTTGGTGCCAATGCTATTTTCTAGATCCACACGTTCGACGAGTGGCGTTGAGACCGACGTTGGGGCCAACATGTGGAGCCGGCGTCAAATCTTACGCCGATCTAGAAATCTACATTCTAAACCTAGTAGTCTAAATTAAAAGCTTAGAACTATGAACTACACAATAATGTGAACAATAGGTCCTGTAAACCAAACTGCATAATATAATCTCAGTATTTTTTTTATGTTTTATAATGTATGTTGTTTTGACTAATTGGTAAACAAGCCTATTGGTTGACCGAAGATTCAGTATCATCGGTAACCGAATCTTCGGTCTTTGCTTACCGATGAAATTATAGTACTACAAATTGCTAGAGATGTGCGAAGAAAATAGTTGAATAACACATAAAAGCTTCATTGATTCTTAAAGCCTATTATAAACACGCCTTAGATAAATAAGGCTTCATACAGCCGTTATGAATGACGGCGAGGGTTAGAGTAAAGATAAAAGTATAATTGATAAAAAAGTTTATGAAATTGAAAATATTCTAAATCATATAAATCATAAATCATTTATTTGCTTTAGATGTGGTACAATTTATAGGTGTTATATTATTATAAGTACATTCTGATCTTGATCCAGAGCATCTAGTCATTAATAGTGACATGCAAAAACACACAAATGTAGAATTATTCCTTATTACCTACGATATAACATGCAGCATCTTTAACCATATTAAATTAAGTTATAATTTCTTCACCCAATTAAATTTACATCTATATTTATTATTATTATAATTTTATTATAAAAGAAAGATTCTACATAATTATTTATTAATTGCGGTTATTAAAAATGTTATTAAAAGTCTATCTGGTTATGGTTCGCATAGAACCGCAAATACGTAATACTCCCCCTTCTTAAACAGAGATAATTATCTCTGTTAAAGAAGGGGGAGAGGAGAGATTCGTCCCTCCATGGTTCGCCGTATATACCTAGATCCTATAAAATGACATTAAAAAGGTTTCTTATAACCATAAATTTAATCAATTTCGTAATTCCTATTCCAGGAAATGGAGTGTATATTAGAGAGTGATGAAGAAAACGAAGACAAATTCGAAATAAATCCTCTAGTGGCACATCCATTGCCGAAAATAACCAAGCAGCGTTCCCATGGAAACATGAACCATCCTTCAGTAAGAACGATAGGGTTGCCTCGTGCCAAAACCTGTGACAAACCTTTGCCGGAGTTCGAGAAGAGAAGCAGGTTATATCCAGGGTTGACAACTGCGGCTTCAGTGGCTGAAATGCCAAGGGTTACTTCTTCTGGTAGTATGAGTGAAGCGGCGAGGAAGAGAAAAGTGTCTGTGATATCAAATATTTCGAATATGGATTTCACTGGCAGTTATTTGCAGTTGTATCTTGATGTGAGTATTATTTTATCCATACTTAATATATTATAAAGCTGAAGAGTATGTTTGTTTGTTTCAACGTGATGATCTTAGGAACTGCTAGTCCGAATTGTTTTTTTTTTTGTGTTGGATAGGCCATTTATCGAGGAAGGTTATAGGCTATACACCATCATGCTATGATCCATAGGGAGCAGCAATGAAAAGTGTTGCAAAAACGGGAAAAAATATTCCATTTGAGAGCTTCTGTTGCGTGCCCTGCGTAAACTGTTAAAGTTACACAACAATAATGTATGACGGATTCGATCCTCTTGAAAAGTTCTACATCAAATGCCTATCTTTTAAGGTTGACCCACTGTTGCTCTTTTAAGGTAGCCTAATGGTTAAGGCATCGGACTCGCAATCGTGTGGTCGCGGGTTCAGATCCTACCCATTATACTATCGACGTGAACTCTTATTGTTTTTAAACTTTCGTGATTTTTATACATATTAGATATATTTCGGGACTTAATCGCGTGAATTATTTGCGTTGACCCGTGACCACGATCGGTGCAATTCGATCGAAACGTCGAATAAATAAAAGGTTCGTACCTTTAAATAATTCACGCGATTAAGTCCCGAAATATATCTAAGACGTCAACTCTTTTTTTTTATTTTTGATGTGGTGGGAAAAATTCCTTACGAACACCCTCACCGTCCGGGGAAGACGGTGGAGGTAGTGTGGGGTTTGCACCCCCTAAAAACCCGCCGTGTATAGCTCGTCACCTTCGCGAACGGGGCGCCGGAATTTGTTATACCGTCGACGGCCCGCCCAGTGGCAATTCCCGGAAGCGATGTTGTTGCGTCCCGGGCTCCGTTTGGAATATTACGCAACAAAATCAGGCGCAGATCCAGAACTGGTTTGACTGACCAAGTGTGAGTTGTTCGCATGACTGGGGTGAGGGGGCATTCTTTTCAACACCGATACATCACCACCACTGCCGATGGGAGGGCGGGGGAGGAATGTGTCTGTAAAAACACATCACTCCAGTGTCAAAATTGTCATCAATCGAATCTGCTGGGAGGCGAGTCAAGTACCATAAGCCTTTGCAGAATGATGTGCGAGGTAGGCGGTAATGGTTATGTGGGCACCGTACCAAGTCCGGCCGGTAGCTCTGCGAGGCGATATGCGATATAGTATAATAATACTTTTTTAATAAATAACTTTGTTTTTCAAATTTTATTAAATTTTGTTCAATTGTTCATAAGTGGATCGTGGATAAAACAAAGTAAGTTTCAGCTCCTATAGGATTATATTGGGTGCCCACTCTCTCTAGCCCCCCCATGTGATGCGGACGAATTATCGAGGATCAGCTATCTGTGTATATAAGAGGCATAAGAGGAAACTGTGATTGACTGACATAATAGGTAGGGGCAAAAGTATTTTCGTATTTTGAATGTATTGTTAGTAATCAAACATCTTTGGTTGTACTGAATGTAACTGGCTGGTTTTAATACCATTAAATGTTGACATTCTGAAGACGCAATAAATAAAAAAACACTAGGCCCCGCCATTTTTTTGAAATTCGGTACATTTTAAAGTTTTATTATACAAAAGGTAAAAATGCCACGAACACCGTGAATAACATTTGCGGTATCAATACGAGTAGCACAAGGCAACTCTAACGGGGTACCTCTTTAATTGTATTATTTTGTCATACATTTAACAAGATAATGTTGCTTAACATTAAAAAAGCTTATTAAAATTAAAATTTATATTTAAAACTGTTGAACAGGTCTTCGTCAAACATAGCTAAGAATTTCAAAGTTTGTTAAACTTCGTTTTCATCAAGCAGTAGCTGAAACGTTCAAACCAAGGATTAAACAAACTTTGTCAACTCAGATTTAGGTTTCTCCTTGTCGTTACTTGACGTCGTCGTCATGACAAATAAATATGAAATAATAATAATATCGTGGGACAAAACGCTATCTGATCCCAAACTAAGCAGAGCTTGTACTATGGAAACCAGACAACTGATAAACGTACTTATACATTTCTAAATACGTACATATTATAGATAAATAATAAACACCCAGACACAGTATAAACTATCACGCTCATCACACAAAAGTTTTATCCTGGGTGGGGATCGAACCCACCCACCAACTTAAGAAACATCCCGATTAAACTATATGTATATAAATATATATTCACAAGGCTATTTTTGGTATAGTGCAAAGCTCAGACACCCCAACAAGATTTTTACTTCAAGAAATCACATAGTTAAAAGAAAACTTAATATAGAAACCATTCAAGTCCATAAAGTTAAAAGCCATTCAAGTTGTCTTGTGTTCTTCGCGCTATCGTGCTCATTGCATTCCGTAGTACTTAATCCATGGTTATTATTGAAAAATAAATGATGAACACATTTCACATCACATTGTAAACAGGATTTGGACTGTTTGAATTATTAATTAAATAATTAGTTGAAATATATAACATTGTCCAATGGATTGTGTTACTGATTTTGAGCAAACTTTTTTCAGGTTTGCACTATACCAAGAATAATGTTGTATTTATGTAAGTATGTATATATTTTATATTAATGTTTATCATTAGACAGGGTTACCTGCCTGATGGTAAATAGTTATTCAGGCCACCGTTTATTGCTATTCAAATAATAACAAAGAGGAAATAACTGGTCCAATTACATTATAAGCATTTTGTTTCTGTAATCTAAACTTACATAATAATATACTCGTAATATGTTATGAGAAATAATATTTTACGAGTTCACGCGATAACGAGTTACTCAAACGATATGAAACGATGTTATAGGTATACAAATTCGATGTGTAAATAATGTTTCGATGACATTAACCTTAAACTTTGATAGATTATTATAAAAGTATTTAATAGGTATACTATCGTTAAAAATATTTAGTAATTGTAGTATTGGGGATATCACTAAAGATAAACTTTAAAAATCCGGGATCATTAAGTTGAATGCATACTTACTCTTCCTGGCGTAGATATGGAGCCATTTTTGAAGTACGTTACTGACCAATTACTGTCGCACTCAGAGTCGTTTAATGCTTACTTGAATTATTTCTAAGTAAGATTTTGAAAAATAAAATCTATACGACTCTGAATGCGGCAGTTAGTACCTTAAATCACTTCAGAGGTGTGCGAGGAGTGATCAAAAAGTAATGATAATGGGTATGAAAAACTATGGATCAGGTTAGAATATTCATTTATTTTTCAACATAGACTATGTTAAACTAACAAGTCAATACATTTAGTCCATCTCTTTTCCAAACCTAAAATACCCTTAAAAAAATGTTTATCTTGACTCCCCCAAAATGGCTTTACAGCGGCCATGACTTCACTATTATCTTCAAATTTTGTGCCCGTGAAATGAATAGAAGTCGCTGGGGGCTAGGTCCGGAGAATACGGGGGGTGATCAAGCAGTTCGAACCCAACTTCTTGAATGGTAGCCATCTCAACTTCAGCCTTATGTGCCGATGGCGCGTTGTCTTGGTGGAACAGGACTTTTGCTCGCAGTTTGCCTCGTATTTTCTCGTAGTAAAGTTTTCAGCGTAGTAATGACCTGTTATAGTAGCTCCCTTTTCCAGATATTCAACCATAATTATTCCTTCGGCATCCCAGAATACGGACGCCATAACCTTACCCGCAGAACTTAAAACTTTAAATTTCTTCGGTGTTGGTGAGGATGGCCTCTTCCATGTCATGGACTGTTGTTTCGTCTCAGGATCGAATTGGTGAATCCATGTTTCATCCATCCAGTCACAAAAGGAGTCAATTTTTTTTTTATGGTTCACTTTTATGTATAATCCAGTTAATTTAAGCACAAATTATTAATTCTTTTCAATGCCAGGGGTGGCGGATTATCACACAAGGAGCCGGCTTACAATAAATTACACAAATAACAATCTCAATCTAACACTGGGGCGACGGCCAAATAACACCTTCGTCGCTCACACGCCTAGTGTTACACGTATATTATTTTTCTATTAATTGCCCCGCGCCATTGCTCCAACCAAAAAACTCTAATAAATCGTTACTCGCACTCGAACTAAAATTAAAAAATCGTTACTCGCACTCTGGGGACTCGGAACTGTGGTTTTCTGGTTTCTGGACACCACCTGAGCTCTAATAACATTGTAGATGGTGGCGAAATTTACCTTCGTATTGTAATGATATTGTTGCAATTTTTCATTGTTCTCCCTCCGTCTTACGAATCTTCGATCAGAGTTTAACATTTTTTACCTATAGGTTAAAACCCGGATAGATGCCCCAGTGGGATTGTTGCCCCAGTTTTGAATACACTATGTTAGGGATATTGGTAGTGAAAGACCTTTACTATGGTTAGAATTATTCTTCTTGTAGATCTTATTGCTATGTAAACCATCAGAGAAGGCGTGTTTTGTCGGTGTGAGCAAAAATCTTCCACGGCGCTACTTATACGGGTAATTTCTATTGAATATTTTTATCACTGAGTGCGGTTTCAGTAATTTGTTTCTCGGCATGTATTAAAGTTTAAATTACACTGTTGTTAAAGTATCAAAAAGGATAGTCGCCCTGTTTACTTAGGCGCCCCAAGGGTTTATGCTCTTTGCTCTAGGACAATCTTACCTTTTTTTGACGAGCAAAGACAGAATTATTCTTTAGGTGTTTCTCCAACCTATTGTGAACTATAACGTGTTACCCACTGATCCAAAGGTATGGGTAATGTTTTATTTATAAAACTTAACTTAAACTTTGGAAGGCTATCTTTGATGTGTTTTATTGTTTAAATTCTTCAAACGTTATACTATTTTAAAAAGTCTCTGTGGAGAGTCTATCCTTGCATGAGACAAGTATCCCCGCAACTGATTTCATCGTTAGGCTTCTATCCGCCACAGTAGGCACCTATCCCTTTTTTGAGAGGTCTATTAAAACTGAATTTACTCAAAACTAATAATAATTATGTTTACAAAAATAGGCTGATAGTAAAGACAAAAGATCAATGTTTTGATATACATCTAGTATTATTCTTAGTGTGTTTATATTTTTTAATTGTAGAGCTTTTTTGAAAAGGGGGGCAGCTATCCCGCTTTTACCCTACCATAAAAAGTGCACAACATCAGTAAAGAAGTTTTGACTTCAAAAACATTGAATACAATTTAGTTTATGGTATACTTACACTCAAACAAAGTACAATCCCTATTGTAAAAAAAAACCACAATAAATGCCTGTTTGAATACATTAATTCAGTCATTGATAATTTAAACAAAACTATAGCATAATGAAAAATAATTTTAGACGTTCCTTTGAGACTGTTAGTAAAAATTTGACTTTGTGACAACAATCGAACCAGATCAACTAGATATTATTTTATAATTAATTGATGAGTTATATGGAATGACTAGCTGTCCCGCGCAACTTCTATTTTTTTTCCGTTTTTGCAACATTTCTCATTGCTGCTCCGCTACTATTAGCCGTAGCTTAATGTTAATAGCCTTCCTCGATTAATGGGCTATCCAACAGTGAAATAATTTTATAAACTCTTTAGCTTTTTAATATTAGTATAGATTTAACATGTATTTATTGTTTTATTACTTGTTAACATTTTAAAATGTATTTCTTTTCAGACAGTAGATGACGAAGCCATACAAATGAAGCCAATAAAAAAAACCGAACCAGTGCAGGAGAAACAAGGCTTCTTTAGAAAGTTTATAGCAATGATGGACTTAGATTTACTTAAAGACTGGTCATTTTTGAACCTTTTACTCGGCCTCTCGCTATTTTGGAGCGGGGAGCTGCAATTTAGGATGTTGACTCCATTCTTTATAAGAAGTTTGGGGTATAATATGAGCGACACGGCGTTTTGCCTATCCATGACTGCCATATCTGATATTTTGGTGCGGTTGATTCTACCCCCTATATTTGATAGGACGACTATTTCCAAGAAAATGATTTTCTTTGTTTCATCGTTCTTCTTAGCGGCTACTAGGTCTGGTGAGTATTGTTGATCATTTTATAACATTGTAGAAGTTGCCCCCAGTTCCGTGTGCTAGGTTTTTACTATTCCGATAAAATGTCTTACTTTAATACAAGCTACGTAGGTCACTCGATAAGTTTTGAGACAAGAAAAAGGCTACACCAGATATTAACAACAAGTATTTATTCTACATTTTATCGAAATACTCTCATTCTCTATGCAGAGTTCCATTCGCCTAAACCAACTATTAAAACGCTTTTGCCATGAACGACGACTCCTTTAACATGTTAACGTTGAGGCTATCCAGCTCGAACTAAGCTGTTCGGGTTAGTTTAGTGAAATTAATGTAATTTAGTGCAGTTAGTGTTATTTACAAAAAAAACAAGAACAGAGTGTCTTTCCCTTTTATCAGAGGCAATAAGAAAAGTGTTATTGGACAATTTCTTAATTTTAAATATTGGACTCAATTTCAACAAAACACTATTCGACAATTTTATCAAATTCACAGTTCGACTAGTTATAAATTATAATAGAAGTACAGAGTACATTTTGGCTATGGTTTTAGCCATTCGATCATTACTGACAGATATTTAAGCTTATTTTTCACTCTTAGGGGTCGCAGCGCGATGTTTTATGCTGAATAAATAGAATATAATAAAGCAAAAAAAAAATTGAAATTAGCGCATTCAAATCAAATCACTCTATTTCGCTACTTAAACAACAACTTCTTAATTAAATGTTACATATGTTTTCATTAAAAAAAAAAACTATTTTTCTGTGATTCTAGTGTTAGCTGAACAAACAGACTGGGTGCCTTTGATGATCTGGTTATCGATATGCGGTTTCTTCAGAGGCATGTGCCTCAGTAACTTCACGTTGACGATATCAGAGTACTGTCCCCTAGAGAAACTGCCAGCAGCCTTCGGTCTACACATGGTCAGCAAAGGCGTGTTTGTTGTCATAATCGGACCACTCATTGGTAAGAAAACACATTTTAATATCTCAGATAATTTAAGGACCCGACAGACTCCGCTCAAAAAACTGACACATTTAAATTATTATACTAATTCTTTAGGTTTTTATAATAATGATACCCACATTTCATTACATTCTGTGCCAAACTATTACTAAAATATAAATAATTTTTATTTTATTACATATATTTCGGGACTTAATTGCGTGAATAATTTTAAGGTACTAACCTTTTATTTATGCGACGTTTCGATCGAATTGCACCGATCAAAAGTAAAGAAATTAATCATGCGATCAAGTCCCGAAATATATCTAATATGTATAAAAATCTCGAAAGTTTAAAAACAATTCTTATTTTCTTGAAAAAAACATAAAATAGTAAATTAAAAAATAGTATATTGTAAGTTTTGGTACGCATTCGTAAATGCTCATTGTAAATCAGTTGCTATCAGCAAATCTTTACGTAATACTTCCCATATTTTTACATTAAGTGTGAAGAATGTTATTTTTTATATAGATTTATATTATATACACGGGTTTATCCCTTCGGCCGTCTACGAAACCGTAGTTTAGTAACTGGTTTCGATGAAGGAATTATTCTTCCTTGTACGTAACTAGTTTCGATGGACGAATATTTTTTCTTTTTACGAAACCACGGCTACTTATCATGGTTACGTACAAAGAAATGATTGTTAAGGTTTCGATTAAAGAAATATTTTTCCTTCTGCGAAACTACTTACTTTCCATGGAGAAATTATTTTGCAAAATCCAAATACCTAATATGTATGGATGTAAGTCAAACTAGAATTTAATAAAATTATAGGTTGCAGGTTATATTAATAAAATATCAAAATTACAGAATATATATAATCATATATTATGTAGGTATGTAATATTAGGTATATGATAACTAAAATAAAATTATTACTGAACAAAAATGTGAGTCATTCATAACCGAAATAATTCAACAAAAGTAATTTTTAATCAAAAATATATAGCATACGGGCAAATGATTTCTAAGCAGTGGCCTACAGTTATTTTCTTTTCTTTTAATTCATTTATAGACCTCTTTATCTCTTCGTCAATTTCTTTGTAATTTTTAGACTTTTTAGTTCCACTTTTATGCATATCTATTACTCGTGTCTCTTTGATCAACGTGTCCAATAAATGAGCAATGGTTGGATTTGATTTCCCAATATATCTGTTCATTTTACTATGCCAACCTTCCAGATTGTTCGTTGTTCTGACTTTTTCTTGGTCGCAATTACAAACTTTTTCAAAATCAGTTTTTGTTAGCCATTGACTCATAAAATAATTGTTAAACTTGTCTATGTTATCGCCGATCGGACTCCTGTTCATTATGTACTTGTAACCACTTTTAATATATTCAATTGGCAAACGAGCTAGACCTGCACATCTTGCTACATGTCTTTTTTTAACACTGGATGTTATTTTAAGTTGTTTTGCTTTCCGAAATAAACTATTGTTAAAATGAAAGTAGCATCCTTTTATGACCATAGCCGGAAACACACCTCGTATAGCTTTCATTACCGCAATCTCATAATCTACAGTAATTTTCTCTGGCTCCCAATTAATGAAAACTGATTTTAGTAATCTAAATAGTATGTCATAGGTTTTAAAATGTTTATCTGGCAGCAGACAAAAAATAAACGGAACAATAGTCCCCGTTTCTTCATTATATCCATGGAGAGAGTATAACTGTCTGAAGGGTTTGGGACATGACTTGAAAGTTCCATCGCCAAATAAGTGTTTAAAATTATTAATAATTTTCCTGGCACTTTTTCTGCAAAATAAAAGGATCCGTTTGTTATCTTCTTCGCAGTTATAATCCGCTAGTAAAAAATCTTCATACTTAGTTGGTACTTTTACTTCACTTAATATTGAAAAACGCTGTTTTGGTGCGCCAATTATTTTATTGCGCTCGTTGTATAGCCCTGTTTTTATACTATTGAAGTTTGGGATTTTGTGTACCAAATTTATACCATCATTTTCAAGCTTAAATACCATTGCGTCATATTCTTTTTGAACTGATTCAAAACTGCATCTACCTAGTTTTCTCTTTTAATTTGTTTAATTCTTTCAACATTTTATTTTTACCAAAATCTTGTTGACAATTCTCTTTATGTAGTTTTTCCTTTACTATTTCGTTCCTTACGTTGAGTGTAACGCTCCCTGTGCAGCCGTGATTGTTATAGTAACACAGCCAAAACGTGTTTTCATTGCTGTAAAATTTCTTCCGGTGATACTTGCGACCACTATACAACAACGCACTTCCTCCTCTACGCGTACTTATGAATTCAATTTCACCTTTATCAGTTTTTGACGTTGTAGAGACTATCATTTTCATATTATTCATTATTGACACTTTCAAATAAGTATACCATTTATTAATATCGTTTTATACAGAGATGTTAAGTAATAGAACAAACGAATGAAAAATTACAAGAAAATCAGAATTACAGGAAAATCTTTTATGTCACAGCGATGACATCAACTCGATACCATAAATACATAAAATAAAGAGAATAAAAGAGTTTGCATAACAAGTCAAAGAGGTTTCACATTGTAATTTGACTTACACCGCTAGTTTCGATGGAGGAATTATTCTCCCTTGTACGTAACTAGCAAACTTTTATAATATTAGAAAATTCCTTGTGCGTAACCGTGGTTTCGTAAAAAGAAAAAATAATTGTCCATCGAAACTAGTTACGTACAAGGAAGAATAATTCCTTCATCGAAACCAGTTACTAAACTACGGTTTCGTAGACGGCCGAAGGGGTTTATTTTTATATATTTTGTAATGAGTTACCATGTTTTCTCATTAGTTAAGTGAATTTTATTCTATGAAAAATAAAGTCTAAAGTAGTAGACAAAAATAATTGACCACCCTTGCACCATAGGTTAAAGGCCTGGACAATGTGTAGTTATTTTCCTATTGTTACTATACAAAAGCCCTTGTCAAACATAGAGCACATCAAGGCGCTAAAGCGTCCCAAATTAGCATCATCCTATTAACAGGTGTGAAAACATTCCAGTTTGTCAAAGGCTTAACTGTACTATAGAATGTAATCATATTTATACTATAACATTTGATGGTTTTTGTTCCAGGATACGTAAGGGATTACACAGATAACTTTGCAACATGTATCCACGTGCAAAATGCTCTAATCATGTCATGCGTACTCGTATGGGGCATTGAATACGCTCTAGCCTTCACTCGCCGCAGGAAAGTCGTCCAAATATAGTGACCACCAACATTGTCCTTAAAAGGACAAACTGACAACTCTCAAAACGCTATAATTAATAAAGAGAACATGTTCGGCATGTTTACTTAAGGATAAAGTACAATAGCGTAATATATTAAATAATAAAACGCCAAATATATTTGCCCAATTTTGACGAAATATTTATAGTTATATATCTAAAATGTACAGTACAGTAGATGAGTTGTATTATGATGAGTCTTTTAAAAATACTTGTTCAAATTATTTAGAAAAAAAACGAAAAGTGACTATGTGGACAGAGTAATTATTACAGCCAAATATGTTTTTTTTTTATTTGGCTGGGGTCTCTCTACACCAACTAGTATTTCGTATCGCTTAATAACACTGAGTAGACATCGTGTATGTAAATTGAAATACATTTTTTGTCCAGTCGGACTTAGGGAACCGTACAGTGACCCCGATTATATAGTCGCACGAGGCAGACTCAATATAGCTACGGATGTATTTGCATTTATACAACTTATATCTCTGTCAGGTAGCCATTTCATTAAAATAAAATTTGCAGAAAAAGCAGCGAACCTTTTTAATTCTCGTATTATCATCTACAGTCACTGGTCATTATCTAAATGAATTTCTGAGCAAGTATTTTTAAAAAGTCTTTTTAAGACGGCATAGATACGTAAAAATATCACTTAGTATATATAAATGTACAAATCTAAATTCAAGAAAATCATTTTAATGAAATAACGTACATTCATATCAAAGTCATATCAGAATGAAATAGAAGAAAATATAATTGATCAACTGTACTGTTCAGCCTTCCTATACACCATAAAATGATTTTAATAATATCTTTAATGGAGTAGATAAAATAATTATGAGCTTTATCGAATCGAGTGATAAACACAAATGAGCTAAATTGAACCACACAATTATATTAATAACAATGTTAAGTAATTTAATACAGATGTATTAAATTGCATAACGTTGTAATTTAGCTCGATTTGAAAAATAGAAAAGAAATGGCATTTAAAAAAATCAGTGTGGTACGATTTAGTTGTTAGTGTTTTTTAAGTAGAAGATTCAATTCGTAGAGATATTATAAACGCTAGCGAATGAAAAAGTTGCCTTTTAAAATTTCTATAGGAAGGAATTTTCTTTATAATAATATTAGAAATTCTGACACGAATGGTGTCCGTACTATAATAATCTTACTTAATGTTGCTTAGCGGACTTAGTTATGATGACCGACTATGCTTGTACATAATTTAGGTATTTACTTAATATTAGTAACAATCTTATTGATCATATTGCGAGTCGAACTCACAATGGGTGTATTTCATACCATTATTATATTTGTCTTCTATTTCAAACAAATTCATCAAGATGTAAAAAATTTAATCTTTTTAAAATAATATAGATGATTGGCTCAAAATATTAGCCGTTACAGGGACTCCCAAAGGACCGGCGATTTTTATTACAATGAAATCATTATTTTTACTTCCTGTAAAAAGAAAAGCATATAATGATTTACAAATTGATGAAATAAAACAGAAAAAACCTTACTAAAGTACCAGTAAAAACCCCATGACTTTTTGACGTGTATTGTCAACGACACCACTGGAGTGTCGGCATTAACGTGCCTGGACTTCGCCATAACCTCACAAAATTGAGCTCTCCCTAGAAGGAGACAACACTACTTTGTGGACAATACTTGTCAAAGAGACAGGGCTGAACGTGTTTTTTTTCTCTGTCACGCTTTGCAGTCAATATTTACTTTTTAATTAAAAGGGATGGCGTGGTCCAGATATATACGTCAATGGGTGTCGTTTACAATTTTTTTGGTAACCACACCACTGCCAACGAGTGCTGATTGTAATCTTACGGATGATAAATACATTGATATCGATAAATGCAAATTTTATACTAGAACTTCATTACGGTGGTGTGGTTACAAAAAAAAAAAAGTAAACGTCACCCCAGGAGTATCATTGACAATAGAGCTTTTTAAAAGCAATTATGGTATGGAACACATCACCTCTGACAATATTATTAAAGACATGACTATCTGTAACTTCCATGTATGTGTCAAAGTTTAGTTTTTAATCGCTAGAACCAGTGAATGCTGCGAGTGGAACATCTTCCAGCTAGTCCCAATAGCTTATCTACCCTTAACAGTCTGTTAAAATAGCTAACTAGTAGCGAACCTGACATTTATACATTTCGAATAGGTACCATCGATTATTATTTGATTATTGCGATAACTAGAGTTTGCTATTTTAACAGATAATTAACGGTAGATAAATTATTGAGACTGGTCGTTAGTAAGTAAATAGTTACATAGGATGTAACTTTTAGACATTGATTTATTAACAATAAATATTTTTAGATGGCTGTTTGTAGTTTACGGAAAGTTTTGTAGTTGTGTATTTTTAGACGATATTAATTTATATAATACAGTACTTAGGTAGTCTTATATTTCAAAGACAAACGGGGGCTTATTAAAAATATTAATGTAGTTTATTTGTATGTAGCGAATGTAGATTAATGAAAAGTGGTTTTCAAATGAATTATATCACGTTGATATTATTTACATACATAGTATTGCCTTTTGTTTATATAATGTCTAGATCCCTAGTCCGACACAAATTGAAATAAATGTTCGTAAACTTTCGCGATTGGTACACATTATAGAATTTTATAAGCTACGGGTCTTAATCGCGTAAATATTTTATTTTAAGAACTCTGTTTTACCCGACCGTTGGCTCGAAGTTTCGACCGTATTGCAACGGCCGTGGTCACGGGTAGACAGCACGGCCGTTGCGGTATTTAGCCTTAAAATAAAATATTTACGCGATTATGACTATAATCCCAAATTGAAGTTGTTCAGTTGTTCAAACACTAATAAATGTGTGTACTATGTAAAAGTAAACGACTCTATTACAAAGACCTCTATTTAGAATTATTGACAATATATATTTAAATGTGATGCAGTGATTGCAGATCATGTAAGCGGGAATTTCATTTATTTGCATGTTTTTTAATCATGTCTTAAAATGTTTTGTGGTGCATTTACAGTATAAATATTTATTTTTAAACCAGTTAGGTGCTTGGCTCTTGTGTGAACCTATGTGAGTCTCAAGCTATTATTTTGTGTTTCTGAGAAAATACACGATTAAATACCTGCAATACAATAGGTACTTAATTTGTAACAGTGAATTTGTGAAAATATTTTGTAAACAGACTCAAGCATTCCCGCATTCGTGACTGCGTACACTGTTTTACGACAGGGTAACAATTTCAAACATGACCAGATTTATTGCTCAGTTGTCTTGCTCTTAGCATTACCATGACTCTTTAATATTTTTTTATGTGGCCTTAAAAATATTTTTTTAGCTGCATTTTTTTCAATGAAAGTAAACAGGGTAAATTGTGGACACTTTCATGTTTTAGTTTTTTTTTGTTAATTTTAAGAAAAACATGATTTAGTCTTCCAGTACGTACTGTTCGTGCTTATTCAGAAATGTACGCTTTTGATGTGATTTAATTGACCAAATATAATAAAACTGTACATGCTAATGTGTCGATTATACTTTAACGTAAATATCCAGTAATAATATTGTTCTAAAGGTACTCTTATCTCGAAGTTTAAGAACCGTTTACGTGATTCAAGTTTCTTGCTTGTTGCATGCAATTAAATTGAAGCAATAAATGTCTTGCATGGTCTAAACAACACGTCATTTATTCGCATCACGTCATTTATTGCATTCAAGTCAAATTAGTATCTTTGTATGAAATGTGGAAATAACATACTCTGTAGTTTGTGTAGAATAACGGAATAACACACTAGACCTATGACGATAATTTGCTATCGCCAAATTATTTTCTTTTGATTATAAATTCATTTGTTAGGTTGTAGGCGAACATTCGTTTTCAAAGTATTTTAAGATTTACTATTGCCTATAAAATAATTTATTTTTACTGTAGTCTACTACCTTAAGAAAATGGAATTGCGTAAATGAGTCTTAAGCTATACTCAAAATTTTGTAACGAACCAGTAGATCCCGTACATTATAGTCTGTTAGAACTTAACAAGCTAGTGAAAACAACCTCGTGTACTTTTAGCCTTTAAGGGTGACATTTTGATGTTTACTGTTTCTAATAAAAATAAAATAAATAAATTATAAAATCAATTTTTGAAACTAGTGTGCCAATCAATTGTAATCTTTCGAATGAATTTTGAAAAAAGAATAATTTTTATAAAAAATATGTTATCGAGTAGATAATTAATATACTTACTTACATACTCTAGTGTACAATAATTTTTAAAATTACATATTTTTGTTCTGTTGTATATTTTTTTTTATAATCAACACCTGAATTGTTTTGGGTCATAACGTTTACTATCGAATAACGCTTTTATTTTTTTTTATCTTATTAGTCCGTAATCCATAGGAATTCTATTAGATTATTGCCAACTGAATATGTGTATTCCTTGTACATATACAAATTAACATTTATGTGAGTTCATAGTACTTATAATGTGGCAGTTTGACTTATTTACGTACCATAAATGACAAAGTAGGGCAGTTAATGCACTTAATGTTAATTTTAAATTATATTACGTGGCAGTAATACTTAGATAGTACATACTTTTTTTGCATTTACAAGCAAAATCATGTACCTGTAATACTAGGTAAGAATATACAATTATTTGTATTGGAATTAGCCTACGTCCAGATAACGTGCGCTTAAAGGCGTTGACATGCGTTTAAATGGCGTTGACGCGTGCTTACAAATTCTTCCATATTGTTATAATCGTTCAAACAATTACACAAGCGTTTTGTTAACGCCCATTTACACTTCTACGTTGTTCTAAGCGTCATCCATGTTTAATGGATTTATTTATATATTAGGTGTATAGTATACAGGACCATCGATCAACGTTGTGCATGCACTGTTGTAAAGTTTACTTAAAATTTAGGTACGCTACGTATCTGTCGCAGCGCAGTCAAATAGCATAACACGGCTTTATACAAACGACGTCGGCATTGCCTTGTATTTGTAAATGGCGGTTAATAAGAACTCGTAGCGTTATACAAAATGGCGACAGCTTACGTTACAAAAAGCCTTACTTTTTGTAAACGTACAAAATGCTGACGCCGTTTATATAATGCCGTGTTATGCTATTTGCCTTCGACTTATACAATACTTCATATCGATTTGGTCTAACGATATAGACAATCGATTAATGAATGATATATCGATATAGTGATGTTTTTTTTTATTACCTACGTAGGTACAGATTTATTACAAAATAATATGGAAATAAGTGCGTAGTTAGGTTCGAACCTAACTACACACTAAATGCATGAATTAAATTTCATATAATTTTATGACAATTATTTATAATTTTGTTGAGTTTATCATAATTAAACAAGTTTGTTGTTGGCTAGCTTTGTTTTCAATTGAATCTGTTATTAGATCTCTGCTCACTATAACGTTTGTTTAGATGAAATGATGATGTTATCTTTCATATAAGTAGTATAGTTAGATGGTTTTTCAAACAATTTTGTATAGATGCAAGTAGAAACATCAATTTAAAATGTTCTAGTGAGCAGGTACCTATCTTAACTTTCGTGTACCTATGGTGCGAGACTTAGCAAGTAATGTGTTACATAATTAACCTATTTTATTAATCGATATATGTAAAATTTATAGTAAAACATTTTAAAAAAATAATGAGAAAAGACGAAAGATTAAAGTGAGAGGTGGTTACCGCAAACGTTGTTTTATTTTTAAACTATTAACTTGCTTCGCACGTGTACACTATTATCTTACCATACTTCATAGTAAAACAGCCCTACTAGACCCCTTTCACTCGTCTACAGGAAAGTTAAAAAGGGCTTTTAGCAGTCTTTAAATGTTTATATTTGTATGATCCGTCTCAGCGCATAATGTCCTTTTCTCGTAATGTCTTTTCTCGAAATGTCCTTTTCTCCAAATGTCCTTTTCTCCAAATGTCCTTTTCTCAAAATGTCCTTTTCTCAGAATTAATCAATTTTAAATATGTACGTACATGTAACTGTAAGTTCAGAGTATAACGTGAAATCAGAAAAAAATATATAATTATTAGTTTCTTTATTTTCAGTTGTTTAATGTTTAAAATTGATCAATTCTGATTAAAGCACATTTGGAGAAAAGAACATTATGCGCTGAGACGGTATGATCCACCGTAGCGCCTAAACTACTCATCCGATTTCGATGAATGAGGTGGCAATCGATTTGTTATGGTGCGGGACCGCTTCATTTTCTTTTTAGGGTTCGTAGCCAAAATGGCAAAAACAGAACCCTTATAGTTTCGTCATGTCCATCTGTCTGTCCGTCCGTATGTTCACAGGCATTTTACACAAAGACTACTCAATGAATATTGATGAAATTTGGCGAAAAGGTGTCTTATAGTAGCCGCTACTTAGTTTGATAGCTAAATAATAATAATAAATATTTTGAGGCGGGGCTCTCCATACATGTAACAAAAGCTGAAAAAGTTTTATTTCGGAAAACATCAACATGTAGGTAGGTCTCTAATAATCTTTTTTGTTTGAGTGAATTTTTTTGGAAATAATCGCACCGCGAGTTGCATTAATTGTGTCCCCCGCCTTAACTTTTGAACCGTGTGACCAAAAAATCACAAAGGTAGGTAGTGTAAAGTTATCTATGCATGTGCCACTCGCAGTTCGTGTCTTCTTATTCACGCCTAATTTCAGGTTACATGATGTGATTAAATTCAGGAACTCTAGCGATGTTTTATTTTTATTTCAAATATTTATATTAAAATCGGCACATATTATAGTTTTTTTTTTCATATGGCAGTATTGTTGTAGCAAAGAAGCGAATGTCTTATAAAAAATGTTTAATTCTTCTTGAATTGATCTTGGTGGTATATACATATTAAATAAATATTTAGTTTTATTAACTCAATTCCTGAGCACTCTATAATACAGTTAAAATTGTATTTTTATATCAGCTATTGGTACAAACTGATGTAAATTTCATACATGCGCCACCTCGACGATTCTTTCTAGCGTAAAAAGATCCAAGAGTAAAGTTAGGATTTTTTAACAGTTTTGTATCAGTACCTATCATATTGTGCTCTGTAATACATAACACATAAACCATTTTATTTCTTGTTTCGAGTGACTCTAGTGACAGTGATAGCATAACAGATTTGGTTCCTAGGCCATTCATATTTTGATGTAAAATATTTATGTTTATAGACGAAAATATTATGAGCAAGTCTGTTAAAAAGACGGGCGGGTCTCTAGTTAATAAATAAAACACCTAACTACCTACCTTTTAATTATTGTAAATTTTACTCTTAATCACTTACGTCCAACCAAATATACCTACGTCCGTTTGCCTACCAGACTCACTAGACAACTAGATAAAGTAATAATTTCCTTTCATCATTTTTTAAGTTGGTAGATAACTTAAGAAATGTGTAGATAGCTATAATAATTATTTAAGTAAACGACTAAGATTAAATTTAGAAATGAAATTGTAATTCGTATAATTACAAAGCTAGCGACATCTTTATTCTTTAAAAAGTACGTCCACTTGACCGTACTTTTTGACAGTTCTTTGCTTCAATTTTAGATGCCGGATTAGGGATTTAGACATTATATAATCAAAGTTAGTACCTAAGTTATTTTATTATCGCCTGCATTGTAAGTAGGTACGAGTACCTACCTCTTACTTATCAAATGGCGTAAGAGACGCTGAACATCAACCTTCACCCATGTGATAACCAGATGAGACAAATTTTGGTTCAAATTTTATTGATTAATAAACACACCTATGATAGCTTGCCTATCGAAAAGTGTTCATGACTATTTTTGTTTTTAATATCATCATCATCATCAGCCTGTAGACACTAGGTACTGCTAGACATAGGCCTCTCCTAATTTTCGCCACAACATCCGGTCTTCTGCCTTCCGCATCCAGTCTACCCGGCTTGGGGCCGTTCTACCTTACAAATCGCGGTCTCCACTCTAGGACTCGTTTGCTCCAGCGGCCATCGGTACTCTGGTAGATATCGCCAGCCCATTGCCACTTCAGGGTGCTTAACTTGCGAGCTATGTCGGTGTCTTTGTCTTCCGACAAAGAACTAAAGTTACTGACATAGCTCGCAAGCTTGTGCGAATTTTATTCTTCAAAGAAACCCCAAGCATAACTCGCTTCATAACCTGCTGCGCGACTTTAAATTTGTGCACAAGCCCAATCGTAAGTGTCTACGTCTTGGCACCGTAGGACATAACAGGTAGGACGCACTGGTTAAATACCTTGGTCTTCAGGCATTGCGGTAGTGGTGAACTGGGCGAAGTTTGCTGAACGCTGCCCAACCCATTGGATCCTTTTGTCGACTTCTTGCTCGAAGTTTTTTCTACTAAGCTGGATTACTTGCCCAGGATATATTTTTGGACAACTTCGAGTATCGACCCTTCGACATATATTGGTCTCGGCATGACATGTTTATTTAACATCACTTTGGTTATTTTTCCAAATTCATGCCGAGACCCACACATCTAGAGGTTCCATTTAGGCTGTGCAGCATTTACTATGACGACAACCTCGGTAAACCGAAGGTGCCAAATGTACTCACCGTTTATGTTTGTCCAGTCCAACCAAGTATCTTGAAGACGTCATCGAGAGCGTTGGTGAACAGTTCCTGGGATGACGCTACCTCCCCTCCTTACACCTCGACGCAGCTCTATCGAATTCGTGTTATAGTCCTCATGTAGGTCCTCATAGGTCATGGTGGCGGTGTCATACAAGTATCCTAGCACCTCGATGTATCGCCATTCTATGTGACATCGTTGCAGGAAACCACTTCCGACGTATCTCGGAAGTGAGTACCACTGTGTCGGTTTTCTCGTCCCTTGTGCCATTTTTTTCCAGCATAGCGAAACGGTTCTGAAGCTCCAGACGGGTTTGTTTATGCTTTAATTTCCAATCTTCCATCTCTAGGCATTGGTTGCGCCTGCTCGAATTTTCGCTTCGTCGCCTCTTACAACACCCACGGGAGGAAATTGGGTGGTGACGCTTGTATTCTTAACGTTCGTCACCACCAAAAACGAAGTATCAGTTGAAACTTAATTATAAATCACCCATACCTATTAATTCTGCCTATAAAAATCAAAATCACGTTCTCTGATAAGCTAATAATCTTTTTTTTTTCAGGGGCACAGGCTTCCTCTCTATACCGAAAAGAGACATACGGGCCGCAGTGTGGATTGGCAATGGAGTGTAAGTGCAGTAAGTCAAGTAAAGAAAGTGTCAGGCAGGACTTATGTTATCTATACTTCTATATCTATATCTATACTCTATACTATAATATTGTAAATGATTTGATTGTTTGTTTGTATTGAATAGGCTCCGAAACTACTGGACGGATTTGATAAATTCTTTCATCGTTGTGAAGTTACACTAACCCCGGGTGATATAGGCTATTTTTTATCCCTGTATTCCCATGGGAACGGGAAGTACGCGGGTGAAACCGCGAGGCGTCCGCTAGTTTTTAATAAAGTAACAAACAACAATTAGGTACGATATTGGGTACTATGCACAAAAGCGGAACAGTACCTACCTACAAATGTATCAAAATAAATTTCTTATATTCATTTTTTAATTTATAACTGTTTATATAATATAAGAAATTCACCGATAAATGCATTGCAATAATAAATTTAATTATCTTCACCGGTACCATTACAGTGGTTTTTACGATAATGTTCATATCAATCTTCAATGACCGATAATAACATTATAAAAAATGGGTCAATAGGGAGTTGGATTTACGCGCTCCGTGCTCTCACATTTTAGGGTTTATTTTTTTATTTAAATATTTTTTAGCGGTTGTAGGATGTAACCGATGTAACAACCAAGATTTTTTTGAAATTATTACAATGGTGCCTTTAATTTGATACCCATATTGCGGTACCTATTCGAAAAACTTATTTTTTAAACTTCACATAGCCAAGAACACTTGGGCGGTCAAGACAAATCTAACGACATATTAATTGTTTAAATCCGGCTTGTGGTTTCTCTTTTTCTATGTATCTTCAACCACATTGGATTCCTTTATCTATGTATCTACAACCGCATTGGACTTCCAGCCTATATGGCGCTTAAGGGACAGGAGATCAGCTCCTGAATTGGTCAAAATTGTGGCTAAAGTTCGTCGGAAACAAATACGCGTGTACAACAGAGGTTATGGAAGTTCAAGAAATGTTGCTATTTCTCGTGGGATGCTGTCTATTTTATTAGCTCCCAAAGGCTGTTTGAAATACTTTCCGTTGCGATATTGAAGAGAAAATCGTTTTATTGGAGTATTAGGCAGGCGTAAGGCTTGATATTTCTCAACAATTATTACGTATTCCTTGCGAATTACACACCTGGCGCGTAAAAAACCGCTGCTGTAAAAAACCATCAAATATACAAGTCTGCTATCGCTGAGCATTTGTTGGAATCATGACCTAATCACTGGATAGAATTGCTTAAGCCAAACACTTTCCACCGATCGCCACTATTATTCCAGGATAGCGCGCGAGGCGGTTGAGATCAAAAAGTACAAGAATTTCAACCGAAGAGAAGGATACCGACTCTCACCATCTTGGAACCCTGTTATCAGCAAATGCAATCGTAGCCGTAATGACACCGCGCCTCGGTGTAAAGACGTTGTAAGTGTAGTGTGTAGAAGTACCGACAGTACAAATTATCAAAATTATCAAGACCAGGCGAGGGTAGTTGAAAAACCCCGCACCTCACGGAGACATCGCTAAGCTGCCATCAGTCGACCCGTGACCACGATCGGTGCAATTCGATCGAAACGTCGGGTAAATAAAAGGTTCGTACCTTCAAATAATTCACGCGATTAAGTCCCGAAATATATCTAATATGTATAAAAATCGCGAAAGTTTAAAAACAATAATTAAGGCATTATTTTATTTATTCAAATCAACACTTGTCCCATTGATGGGCACCGGTCTCCCCGGTAAATCTAGTTATTAAAGAACCTGGGGGTAATTGAAAAAGTCACCACGCATGGCTAGCGGGTTGGCGATCGCAGTAAGGCTTTAAAATACGCAGAGGACGCTGCTGCTGCCTACCCTCTGGTGTGAAATCCCTTAGTCGCCTTAACGACACCCACGGAAAGAGGTTGCTTAGCCTATTATATTTCTAAGCCGGTATATAATTATATACCGGCTTAGAAATATAATAGGCTAAGCAACCATAATATTAGTATAGAAGTATAGTAATCTATACTTCTATACTAATATTATAAAGAGATAAAGTTTGTGAGTTTGTGGGGTTGTAGGAGGTAATCTCTAGATCTACTAAACCGATTTTGAAAATTGTTTTACCAATAGAAAGCCACGTTATTTGTGAGTGTCATAGGCCTAACAAAGTGGGCATGGGCATTCATAAGAAATTCGCATTTTATAAAAACACTAGCTGACCCGCGCAACTTCGTCTGCGTAAATTTTCCCTTTTTTCTTTTTCTTCCTTTTTTTTTCCAACATTTTTCATTGCTGCTCCGCTCTTATTGGTCGTAGCGTGATGTTATAACCTATAGCCTTCCTTGATAAATGGGCTATCCAACAATAAAATATTTTTTCAGTGCATCCCAGTAGTTCCTGAGATTATCGCATTCAAACAAACAAACAAACTCTTAGGGGTATGAAAAATAGATGTTGGCCGATTCTCATAGATACCGGATAAGCACAAAAAATTTCATCAAAATCGGTCAAGCCGTTTCGGAGGAGTATGGCAACGAAAACTGTGACACGAGAATTTTATATATTAGATGTTTTAAATAAGCCAACCGAAAACATTTTCAAATTACGCGAAGAAGATAACCAAATTCGCGTCTGCAGCGGGCAGTTCGAGGGTAGTAGGTACTCATGCCAACCACTGGTCTAAAATGGTCTCTGAATCCGTGTCCGTTAGCGATGTCTGTGTATAAGTGCACATTGTATGAAGGTTACCTTCTGTGACTATGGGTACATAATGGGTATTTGCTACTGGTGTTACTTAGTTTCGAATGTGTTCTGAAATGAACAAATGATGAATGGATTTTTAATTACTTATTTAGGCATTTATCAAAAAAAAATATTATTTAAAAAATATCATAATCAATCATGACATATCTATATTATTGAATGGTAGGACATATCTACCTACCTAGATTTTTTATTGATAATAATTAAAATCAATTTCAATTAACAGATTTATCTAGGTAGATATGTCATAATGATTCAATCGGAGTTTGTGCCACGCGAGTTGCAATAGGATATAGGATTAGGTACTTACCTACATATGTCGATGTCGTTGTCCGTAGCTAAACCTTTTACCTACGATCCAAACGTGATAAATCGAATATGGCGTCATAGGAAATGCAATAGCCAAGTAAGCCTTTCTGTAGGTTGGAAACAAAGCCACATATTTTTTAAATATAATATTGTGGAGGGATGGGGATGGTCACTCAAAATTTAAACACATGTGACATGTGTGTCCTCCAGTTTATTGTTCAAATATTAAAACATTCGTGTGAATCATTTTATGCTATTTAAGCATACCTGTGAGTTTCCCTATCTAAGAGACTGGGTAAGATAATGATTTGAGTATGTACCTGTAACCTATGCAAATCGATAGCATTCGTCCTATAACTCTACCTTTGTTTTTATCAGATTGTTTGTTAGGATAGGTCAGTTATTTGTACTTAGGTAAATAATCTAATCTATATTACTTAATTCAAATGAGCCCATGCGGTGATAGGTATAATAAAATGTTTACTGTCTTCGTCGTCCTACCTTACGTGTACCGAGTTGCGGTCTCACTCTAGGGCTCGTTTGCTCCATAGGCCATCGGTCTTTCGTCAAATGTGTAATCCAAGCATAGCTCGATCCATAGCCCGCTGCGCGACTTTGAATCTGTGGACTAGCCCAACCGTAAAAGCCCACGTCTCTCGCCACCGTAGGTCATAACAGGTAGGACGCACTGGTTAAATACTTTGGTCTTCAGGCACCCGGGGCAGACGCTGGAGATAGTATGGGACATGGAAAGTTGAATAACCTGCCCTAGGAATATATCTACGGGTCGGGGGAGGGAAGGGTCGATACCCTTTGATATAAATTGGTCACGGCATGACATGTTCATTAAACATGATTTAGTTTTTTTCCAAATTCATGCCGAGACCTATACGTCTAGAAGCTCCACTTAAGCTGTGCAGCATCTCGCTAAGATGATCCAGTGACTCCTCTACTATGACGATGTCGTTAGCAAACCGAAGGTATAATAAACAGTATATTTCAACAAAATGGCACAAGCAAGTATGGCCGGCGCGGAAATCTTCGCAGACACCATGGCTTTGTCAGCGGGACTAGCGCCGGCGCTCGGTCTATTAAATCATGGTACAGCAAGTATAAATTGTTATGCAAAATGTACTCACCGTTTATATAATAATAATAATAATAATAATACTCTTTATTGTACACTAAATATACAAGAACAAGGTGGTATACATTGTATAACTTATATGTAGGTACAATGGGCGGCCTTATCGCTAATAGCGATCTCTTCCAGGCAACCTTTGGATGGATAGAAACAAATTATCTACAAGAAATAAATAGCGGTAGTGTACAGCATGAATAAATAATATAGGTATATTATTACATTTAGCTATATACATATATTTAAGTATAACAATCTAAACTTATCAAAAAATTAGAACAAAATAGATATTTATAGTTTTAAGTAGTCAGATAATGAGCCTTCAACATCCTTTTAAACGATATCAACGACTGAGCACGTCTAATAGGCAAAGGCAATGCATTCCAAAGTCTTGCTGCCTCAACTGTAAATGATTTGTCATAAAATCGTGTGGAATGCACTGGAATTTCCAATCTCAAATCCTCCGATGACCTCAGGGACCTCGAATGTGTGTCATGCAGGAACTTGAAACGTTCTTTGAGATACAAGGGAGTGAAAGGATTAAAAAGTATACTGTACAGCAATGAAAGAATGTGAGTATTCCGACGAAGACGAATTGGGAGCCACTTGAGCTCGTTACGGAATTCTGAAACGTGATCATATTTGCGCAAGCCAAATATATATGTCTAGTCCAGTGTCTTAAAGACGTCTTCAAGATCGTTGGTGAAAAGTTTCGGGGATATGACATCCCCCTATCTTACACCTCGGCGCAGCTCTTGTGGTCCTGAATCTGGACGGTCATAGTAGCGGTGTCATATAGGCATCTCAGCACCTCGATTTATCGCTAGTCTATTTCGTTATCGTTGTAGAGGGGTTCTGGATGAAACGCCCAAGTTTAGATGGAATAGAAGGCTTTAACGTATTCCCCAAAAGCCACACACAGTGGCTGATTGTACTCTTCGGTATTCTGAACAATTTGCCGAACAGTATAAATGTGGTCCTACGGTGCTGAAGCCTTTTCGAAACCCAGATTGTACTATTGGCGGGAGCTCGTCGAATTTTCTCGAGGAACGGTTGGTGATAACTCTCGAGAACTACTTGTAGATGTGACTATTTTTCACACATGAATACTTACTTTAAAACGTCTGAATTTCAGTGAATCGATGTAATCTCACCGGTTGTGAAGCTGCTCGCTATGTTTAGGAAGCACTTACTGTGTAGCCTCGTAGGTGAGTGTACTTACTTAATATTAGTTCGGATTAACTTATTTTTATTGGTTTCCCGGTCGTTCACGCTTCAGGTAACCCCTAATCTTGGTAATTGGATACCATTTAGGTAAGGTTTATTTCCACCCTGTGAAGTATAATCCTATCGTGTGATGCATCATCTGTTGTTTAGACTTATTTTCTTTCCTGCTTTCAGACTTCAGAATTTACAATAGGTATATGTACTTATGTCAACTCTATGTTTAACCTTGCAACAGATGGCACTATATCTATCGCTCTATATCGTGAATACCGTGAATTACGTCATTAATATGTCATTTGTTTTTATTTAAATTGGCGGCTATTGTATCAAGTAAATTCAAAAATTTACTTAATGAACTTATTTATTTAATAACTAGAAAAACCGACAATTCACATAATTCACAAAAGCTAACTTTTGCTGGTTTTTGACTAGGTACTCAAAGTTAGCGGTTGTTAGTGCTAACAATTATGGGAACTTGGAGAGGCATGAAAATCGTCTAATCTCGGAATGCAGGGCCAATAAATATTTATATAAACTTGTGGAAAGTGTGAATAGAATAATGTTAAAAAAAGTATTTTGTGCGATCTAAATTTTATTCCAGGTCCGAAAAGAAGGGTTTTTTGAAAATTCATCCCTTATGAGGTTAAAATAATGGTTTTAAGTTTGTATGGAATTCCGTCAATTTTAAAGTAACAAATCCCTTCTTTTCGGATGCCTACATTATACAAAAAAATACTTCATGAAAATTTCACATTTTTACGATCAGCGGTTTGGGCTATGCGTTGATCCATTAGTCAGTCAGTCAGGAGTTCAGGATAAAGATTTTTATATGAATGTTAAGTACATTATGATATAATTATAGGATATAATTTAAATAAATTGAGATTTAACAAATAATTTTAATTCTATTAGATTCAAGTTGTTGTTTTTGTTTCATACTACTAACAACATTCTTTAAGTATTTTAGAAATCATACGAAAATTTTGTCGCATGTTTGTGTGTTTTTGTCACTTGGTCTGCTGATACTCGTTAAGTTGTAAAGCCTACTTAGCTGTGCTGGTTTTACTTCTCATTTCACTATATATTCTACTACTATGATTTTTTTCACATACCTAACATCAACCATTTAGCTGGCAGGGGTCTAACAAAAAATTGCACTTTAAAGCTTAATGTTTTACAAACGGATCCCTAAATTGGAAAATGGTATTTACAACCCCAAGTGATTTTAAAATACCTAAGTAATGATACTCGACATGATGGAGTAGGTAAGAAAAAATCACATTCCTACTTTACATAATGGTACCTTAAATATTTTTTTTCCAAATTTTATTATTTCCCTTTTTCAGCATAAGTAATATGTAATATGCAAAATTATAGCCTTTTAGTATTAACAGTCTCTGAGCTAAGCTAAAGATGGACATGGTGAAACTATAAGGGTTCCGTTTTGCCATTTTGGCTACGGAACCCTAAAAATGTGAACAAGTCATTTTGGTAAGTACCTACCTATCATCTTTGTATTAATACTGCAGTATTGTAGACCGGCGCTATTGCGCAAGCTTTAATTGCAATATTTGTAATTTAGACGACGTTTGACGATTTTATTGTCAGCAACAAAAATAATGTAATTTGATAGTCATTAAATAACTCAGTTTTAAGTAGGTGGCTGTACTAATCACATAGAATGATACTTTAGTTGGAATGTAATTAGGTACGTCTAACTTTTGATTATTTTAGGTGCTAATAGCAATTGCCCCCCCCCCCCTTCCGTACCAGCGCCACACACAGTAGTCTTATTGCTGTTTACATCTTTGGGCACTTAGCAACCCCCCCCCCCCCCCCATCAACTACAGGCCCAACTACTACCCGACTAAGGCAAAATACGCCTCTGGTATTCACTTATGAAGCAAAATACTACTACACTTGTGAAAAGAAGATTCTACATGACATGTATTGCCTGTTCGCAAACAATAGGCAAAGCCGGAGAAAAGAACAGGCAATTGAAACTGACCGAAATTGCTTGTCAAGAAAAGTGTAACATCCTCTAGATTGCCATCAACTCAAAAATAAAAAGAAGAAAAATGAGCACCGTTTACAAAGTGAGGAAAAATGTCATGGTTTAAACAAATCTTTGTAAAACAGTACATGAGCCGTATCCTTTATTTTTCCCATGTTAATAGTTCTTAGGTAGCGATAGCACACCTAGCCAGGTACCTATAATACCTATCAATATATATTATAATCTAGATAAACTTTGGCGCGGATCACTAATTACATAAGAATTAAACAAAGTACTTTACCTTGACATTTTTTGTCATAAGAATAATATTCTAATGAATATAATTAAGGAACTCGTTTGTTTTTATTCCTGTTTTTTAACAATGTTTTAATCGTCTTAATAATCCATTATATTAATTTAAATAATATGAAATAACTTGATCTGTCACGTTGTGTTACAACTTGAAGTTGGTGACATTTGATATTTGTTGAAGAAGGATATAAGTAAACTACCCATTAATAACTTTATTCCGTGGTAAAAAAATATTTGTAACTTACTTGCTTTGGGCCACTGGTCGGTATCGAGAAAAAGTACAAAGGTTATTTATTTATTTATGTGTAGTTAATTAAAACGTTAGGTATAGCATTAAATATTTTAATTAGCATAAATATGTTCTTGCTCAGGTTTCAGGGTTCCGCACAAAAGCCCAATCATAAGGATAAGTACCTACATATTGTTTAGTGCCCCCAAAAACACTGAATTTCCAAATTTTAAGCTGTGGGTAGGACCTACCTTGGATAGGTCCGTCCAATCACAATGGATTTGCAAAAAATATTAGGTATTTTTGTGCCTACTTTTGTCACTACATGACAGTGACAACATGAGTGAACTGTGTAGGTACATATTCACTCATTAGTTAGGTTAGAGAAGAAACATCTAATAAAGATCAACTAGGAATTCAAATTCAAGAATCGATGGTTCAGAATAAAACGTTCTAAAGCGCCCTTCAGTAAGTTATCAGTCGATAAGATTTATAAAAGGCTGTCACTGTTTCTCTTAGTAGAGACAAAGGTTAACATTATTTTCGTTTTAATTTTTATACTTTTAATTTCTATAATATCTATCGCATATTCACTCGCTATCAACTTATTTTTACTTTGTCTTCGGAACCAAAATATGTTTTATACCGATTTAGTTACCAAATTTATGAATAAACTATAACGAATAAATGAATATGAATTAGTATTTGTCTATGTACTAATAAAAGTGGTCTATGGTACCCAAAGATAAAAATCTACACGAAGTAGGTATATGCGCGGGACATGTATTCTGTGTTTGACTACTTAATTAATTCTTGCGTGTTCCATCACGTGTACGAATACAAAAAAAGCGACTAAGTGCGAGTCGCTCTCCGAGAGTTCCGTAAAGCCTGTTACGTATCTTCTGATTGCGTTGATTTACGGCAGGTCTCAGTAAGGTACCATTAACTTTTTTGTTAAATAAATCATCTCTAGTAGTGAAATTGCCATTTGTGCATTTCGATAGATGGAAAACTTGATAGGTTTTCGATCTATCTACGGCTCAAATGTTAGAAGCTTATTTTTTTATAGCTGCAAGGGATTCCAGATGTGAATATGTGATATTAACTTGATAACTCCTCGAGTTCCTGAACGAATGTTGCAGCAGATGTTTTACCAAAAACTTTATATTCGACTACGATAATAATTTAGAACGTTTTAAAGGACGAACAATCACAGACCAGAGATCTGAATTTCGATGAATTGTTTACTTGTTGTCAGAGGGATTTTACTGTCAACAAAAAACTGGTTATCTAATACCTACTATATTATAGCTACTAAAGCTAGACTATCAATAGTCTATCGATACCGCGTCAAAGGGTGAATATCGATAGGACTATCGATAGAATCTATAGTATAGCTAACATCGAAAATATTGTTAAATCTAATACCTTTTTCTCACCTTTTAATAACACACCTATCGAAAAATAAACAGTTATCGAAAGTCCAAAATTATTGATACTATCGATAGTAAAGTTGTCAGAGACGAGAATAGTATCGATACTATCCATAGTATCGATAAGTACAGCGATTATTAATGTTTCGATTTGTAATAGTAGGTACTTTTGCAAATCATCAATAGTTTACCACATTTTGTGATAGCCCTATGGGTATCCAAACTGATTTTCAAGGTCTTAAGTAAAGTATTGGTAAGTGTTTTATACCTATCAAATTAAAATGTTTAATTACCACATTTATTTGATACCAAACAATTTGTATGGTTACCCCTAAAAAATAATGTATTTATAATCGTTGTAATAAGGATAATTTAAAAGCGATATAAAGCCAACCTAGATTTGCGTAGGACGCTTGTTCCTATGTTGGTGTCTGAGTGTATATTCATTGCCGGTATGCACGTGTAGCGCGCGCACGCAGAAGTTTATGAATAGTGAAAAAATCTACATTTAAGAAAAAAAAAACAGCATGTTAGAATTGTGGTCCCACATTACTAGCAATCCTGTTGACCCATCCAGCTAAGCTCAATGGCTTGTGTTAGGAGTGAGTTCACGTCGGTAGTACAATGGTTAGGATTCGAACCCGCAACCTCATGATTGCGAGACCGATGTCTTAGCCCTTGGGCTAAGGCATCTTACCGGCAATAGAACCGAGACGACTAAAAATAATACTTTTTGTTTTTACAAATTAATTTATTTGTAAACTGTCTTGTGGTAGGTAATCTATCGCACCAGTAATTTGTATTGTATAATTTGTATATTAAAGGCGTGTTTCATTTTATTCCTTTTTTAAGGGGTGATAATTGATTATCACTTATTTAATTTTTTTGTGTCGTGTTAGTTTTTATGTAGATATCTAGTAATATTCATAAAATAATCCAGTTGAGATCCTCGTGATATCGTTATCATAATTAAACAAAATTAATTAACAACATAAAAAGACCCGACTTTTAATATATAAGTAGATACTATTAGGAGATGAAGATGGATCGATTTGAATTTTGTATTTTCAAAATTATTTATGATCACTATTAAACAATATTCAAATTTTAATGTCATCGAATAAGAAGATAAAGAAGCGTCAATAAAAACCTGTAGTCCATAATTTTGTTTCTGCCTTATCAAGAATCTGCCGAACACCGCGTAAGCAGCATTGATGATCATGGTTAATCCCTCTTTTTACCCGACTGTACGGAAGGGTTATGTTTATCGCGCGTATCTTGTATATATGTAATATTCTTTATTACCTGATATTTCATAATCCACTGCATGGATTTGTACAATTAAGACGTCGTTAGATTTGTCTTGATCGCCCCAGTGTTATAAGATATGTGACTTTTGAAAAAAAACAAACGTGGCGGCTGTAACATGTTAAAATAAAGAGGTGTGAAAAAAAAAGTTATTTTCAATATTGCAATATGGATGTTGATAAACTTTCGCGATTTGTACACATTATTAAAATATATATATTACGGGTCTTAATCGCGGGCGTCGTTTAACGTCGGGCAATAAACAAGGTATTTTACCTTAAATTATTCACGCGATTAAGACCCGTAATATATATATTTTAATAATTGCAATATGGGTATCAAATTAAAGGGCTCATCCTAAGTATTTTAAAAAGGTATAACATGATAATGACTGTAATACTAAAAAAGTTAGTGTCAGCTACCTTTTTTTTAAAAAAAAATCATTACTTGACAATAGCTGTGTTAAATGTTAGTGGTTACATCGGTTACATCCTTTAACCACTAAAAGTATTAATAAAAAAAAATACTTTTATACGCTTGTTTCCATTTTTTTATGCAGGCGGTTTTTTTTTTATTTTTATAACTTATTTTTTTATTAAAAAAAAGACAACTCCCGTACGAGGGTGTCAACCTTGTCTCGCAGCAGTCTTTAAAAAACATACTATAATTATCAGACACCGGAGACTTGGAGTATTAGTTTGTGGGTCATTTAAATGACAACGTATTGTCCCGTGTGGGATTAAAACCCATTGACGACCACTTGCACAGCAGTCGTATTTACTACCGAAACAGTTTTAAGACATGCTACTCAGGTTACAACTGTGTCTGATAATCACCTCAGTATTTAATTGCACAAAACGCATTGTGCTTAATCCCAATCACCACGTATGTGCGGTATCGTTTTCTCTAGTTTATTTTTATGACAGACTCGGTTTTGTCAAGACGTGCGCGTGTTAGTGCTATCAGTCGGAGAAAATGCCTTGACGTAGGTTAAGCCGATTCGCAATAGTTATAGACGAAGAAATAGTGCTTCGTGAATTAAAATACGTACATAGCGATTTTAAGTGATATTACCTTTTTACGAATTGAATCAAAATGGATGAAGCTTTCGCCCACATTGAAAGTGATAATAAAAAATGTAAAAAAGGATTAGTGCCTCCTGATGGAGGTTGGGGATACATCGTTGGACTTGGCGTTGGATTCACATTTGTAAGTATTTTAAGTAAATACATTATTTATTTTAAAAGGAAATCTAAATAACTAGCTTTGACAAAAAAAAAATCATACTATGGTAGTGACAGAAAGCCAATTACAAGTTTTCAACATAATATGAACATGAAAATAATCTAAGGTTTAGCATGTTTCTTGGACGAGCCGATTATGTTACCAATAGTGTACTGCAGAGATAAATGGGTGATTTGATAACCTCAATGTAAGAAGTATCCTCGCCTTCCTCCATTATGAACTTAATTTTCTTTTTAATAATTAATCAAAAAATATTGAATTAGACAAACAGTTCTAAAAGTACATTAAATAGAAATACGTATTAAAGTTAGTCTTTTTAAACTAGGAATTATTAGGTACTTACTTAATTATATATTAAATTTTAAACCGAACAAAAAATTAAACAAACTGATACTTAATTATTAATACTACTATTGACAAAATACCTAAACAGTACAGGTAATAATTACAATGAATGGAAGTTTATTCTTTTAAGGGTACAAATTCAAAAATTCGCAAGATATAATAAGTTTTCGTTATTATTCAATAAAAATGATTTGCCGCAATAAGGTTTTTTTAATACTCATTTAAATGATGCAAGTAGGTATAATATGTTTTTAACTTTGTAATTTGTAACTTTATTGAGATAAATAATTATCTTATATTTTATAATTATTATCTTTATATTTCTGTATTCTTATATTCATAGATACCTATTAGGTTAGTAGGCATTCGATTTTTAATAAAAATGATTTTCCGCTATTTACATTACATTTAATAATATTTAATAAATAAACTAAAATAAATTATAATTAAAACAACTGAAACAATATCTGTAAACCGGTTTATGTGATAGGTACATGAGTAGTACGTAGTAGTAAGTACGTATAATGGAAATTACCTATATTATTAATCTGTGGAATGGAACTTATAATTGTAATATTATTCCTTAATATAAAATCATGAATTTCAGTGAGATTGTTAATATTTATTAACACAAATATTAATTTTTTAAATGTTTCTACTTTTAGTTTTTTTTAAATAAACAAAAATCCGAATTAGATTTTCCGGGTAAACACCCACTTTTATTTTAATATTATTTATAAATAATTACATTTAGAGATACTGTATACTGTATACTAGATACTGAATACATATCAAATAAAAAAAAACATAGCAATCCATTAAATTATAGCACACTTTTGTGTCATTCGTTTCCAAATAAATCATATCCTTGGTTACTGATTTACTTGATGTTGCATATCTGAAGCTTGTACAAACAAATAATAGATACACAACAGTTTAATTCTTTGAACAGTATTTTTAATCGTAAAAAAATGAATCTGGTGATTGCGTTGGTATAGGCTGGCATTTTTTATTAAACATCTTGTAGCCTGCGGGACATCCGTTGCCAATGAGACCTACTCCTTCTTTATTTGCTCGATGTAGCATATGTGGGGCTTGTATCATAGATATCAGTTGCAGCAATTGTTCAGCACGTTGATCATGCTCCAAAGCCGCTGGGGCGTCAAGTAATAGAACAATAATTGAGATTATTATAACTCGTTGAACCGATGTCCACTTTGAAGCCATTGTAAAGCTGTAGAGATAAAATATGTATATATATATATTATATTTATTGTAAATAGAATAGCAGGTACTTAATGTTATTATTGAGGGAAATATTTAAAATATTGTTTGAGTTGAAAAATCCAAATCATAATTTGTACGAATCGAATTCCGATAGTAGGGCAAGCCCAGTAAGGGAATTTTGGGTTTATTGCAGCGCAGCAAATTAACAAGGGTGAATACCTCGTAACCTGTTGAGTACACTAAATATTAGCACTTTAAACGTAGGTGTAGTGACGCGCGTCTTGGGCAGACGTTTAAAATATTTAGTAAAAAAAGGGCAAGAGCATGTCGGACCAAGCACAGTGTAGGGTTTCGCAGCCTTGAACAACTGCATCAGCAAAAGAGCGTATTGTCATGGCCCCTTTTTTGGCAATAACTCAATCATGGTATATCTGATCTTATCCGAAATAACTTTGTGTTTCTTTGGGGGGCACGATTTATTCAACTTTCGGAGCGATTATTTCCAAAAGTGTACCACTCAATCAAAAAAGAAAGAAAGACACATTGATGTGCTGATTAAATAAAAATCAGCTTCTATTACATGTAATTGCCCCCCTAAAAATATTCATTATTATTATTTAGCTATCAAACTAAGTAACGACTTCAACAAGACACCTTTCCACTAAATTTCATCAATATTCATGGAGTAATCTTTGAGTAAAATGCCTGTGACATACGGACAGACAGACGGACATGACGAAACTACTGGTCCGTTGACGGGTTACGGCTACGGAACCCTAAAAATTAACAATAGAGACACTCGAGCGCATAAAATTATTATCATACACGATTATGTGGAGGGATTTTTCAAAATCTGAAGCCGTTTTATTTAATTTTCAAAAAGCCGTCACGAGCTTGCGGCTTGTTCGAAGTTAAAAAAATGAAGACAATACTGCTTCCAAATTATACATTAGGTATATTTCACCTTTTAAATTATACATTATATTTCCGAAAATGTATATTAATAGAGTAAAAAAAAATTGTATGTTTTGTCTGTCCAGCGGTACCCGTTTTATCCTTTATATTTACAAGTGTAAATAGTACACCATATGAAAGCATTTTCAATGTACTTACAGAAATAATTGTTGTGTATTCTTGGATAATAAGTTTATTTTGGAAAAATATACGCACAGGACCCATACGATTAGAGTGTCAGTTATATGCCGTTGTTTAAGTTAGCTGATGATAAACTGGCTTTATAGGTAATAACTTGAATAACTTCGAGCGAAATGCATGTAGTGTCAGCAACGAAACAAAACAGTAAAACAACGGTATTGTTTGTCAAAGGGGCAGTGGTGATCATATGCTAGATAGGTATAGAATATTATTCGCATATGCGTTGTCCCTACTTCCTAAAAATAACTGTAGTCGTATCTATAGTAATATTATAAAGCTGAAGCGTTTATTTGTTTGTACGCGGTAATCTCAGAAACTGTTGATCCGAATTGAAAAATTATTTCACTGTTAGATAGCCCATTTATCGAGGAATGCTATAGGCTATGTTACATCACGGTACGACCAATAGGAGCGGAGTAGCAATGAGAAATGTTGCAAAAACGGGGAAAATTTAGGCCGACGAAGTTGCACGGGCAGCTAGTTTTATATACTATGAAAGGTAGGCATACATTGCCGCCCTCTTAGTGATAATACTTTAGTAACAATATTTTAACCACTAGGTATATTAACTAGCGAATGTTTTGTCTTCATCTATCACATTTTAAAAACAGTAATAAAACATTCGCAAAAAATGTTGATTATATCCCTTTTATAAGCTTTTATGAATTCAAAACAATATTTGTACTACCTACTTCATCTTTATCAACATTCGCACGCATTTAAATCATGTCCTAGATTAATAAAAATAAGGCCGGGAATTTTAATTTCATTAAAGAAAAAATATAAAACAATCTTCAAGTTGTTCTTTATTTAAAATTGGTTTATGGAACAGAATAATGTACAAAGAGATGGTATATATAAAGCATTAGGTTTTTCAAAATAAAATAAATTTATGTTAAACTGTGATATTTAGAAATTATTTTCACACACTTCTAATTAACTTTGTAGATAAAATATTGATAAAATAATTTTAGGATTTTGTTAATAACATAGTATCGTAATCCTTTGGATTGGTGTCATAAAAATACAAGATGGGGCTTTTTCACTTTAAGCTAATTTGATTCGCGGTTCAGACTTCAGACAGCCGATTATTTAAAAAACTTTAAATGCAGATCGATTTATTTTCAAAATAAAGTCATCTTTCAATAAAATGATCTATCTACAATATTTAATATATTTGGGATGGCATAGTATTTGGGATGTCCTGTATATAAAACAAAGTCGGGTTAGCTGCGCCAGTTACAACATTTATAACTCAACAAAGGCAGGACCGATTTTTATGACCTGAGATATATTTTATTTGACTCCGTCCCAAATATCAAAATATCTATTAATTTTTTTAGGAAAAATTACGAAAAAAGATGAAGTGGTAAGAAGTCCGCCTGTACAGCTACTTTTTGTAGGTACTTAGCTACCTAGGTAAAAAATGTTTTTCACTTTTTAATATTTTTATGCAATCCATACAACTGAATAGTAAGTACTTAGTCAAATACCATAGGTGTGCCCAAGACCATTTGAGGGTGGAGGGTTACGTGGTAAGCAATTTTACGATTTCGGGAGGGAAAAAGGCGTTTTCAAACCCCAAATGCACCCTAGATGATAATTTATTTACAAAGAATTTAATTTAAAATTGAAAAAATTGTTTCAATGTTCAACCAAGTTTTAGTTATTTGTCATTGTGTACGAAAATAATAACATGCAAGTATTTAAGGAAAAGTAGATGAATTTAGACTTAAATGTATTCGAACGACTTGTTTTAGGTAGGTAAACTTAAGATGGTTTTACTAAGTAATTTCGGTTGCCGCTAGATCAGCGTTTTGACAGTTGCTCTGCTCCTATTGTAATTATAAGTACATACCTTTTACTACGTGGTGAAATAATGAAATACCAGATTTTTTCGAACTCACATAACACTATTACAGTAGGACTATTTTAAACACTGGCTACTGATGGAATGTGCACTCATTAAATTATAGAATAAGATTTCCTTATTTTCTGGGTTGGTACAGCCAAGTGACAAGGACAATTTTATAATAGATACTACGTAAACAAGTGATGTATATGTTACTATAGTAAATCTTAAAGTTTCCAGCATATCTTTGGTTTTAACCAGGTTGTCTGTTTTCATTTAGAATTTTACAAATAAATCATAAGAGGAAGATCTTCAGATTTACTAAGTCAATGAAATATATAATTTTCATTCTTCTGGGGATTCTGCAACATTTATGTAACATATTTTTGAAGTATCGTCTATAGGTACTCTTACCATCATTCAGGTGCGACAACTTGCCGATAGAAATTATTAATAGGTTAAAATTATCGGCGGAGGCTACCAAACGGCGCAAATACAATAATCTTGTCGAAGGTTAGAGTACCCGTTTAGAGTCGAAAGGCTAGGGTCATGGGGTCCAAATGCACGATCTTTTTATAAAATTTTGAGTAAACTCCTGATCGATGCTTCACATAACCAGAAGGCTGGCCTGTACTTCGCACAGCGAATCAGCATTGTTATACAACGCGGCAATGCTGCCACGATACGGTGCCAGTCGATAGCGATGCGGATGAATTTTATGTCGCCTGCTTGTTTTGATCTTATTTTATGTAGTAATTTGTGCATAGTGTAAATATTAATATTATTATATTTAATATAAATATAATAATATTAAATATATATATGTATATATATATATATATATATATATACTATAAGTGCGTCTCGTGACCAAAAGAGATTAAGCATTGTCAACAGCAGTGTTTCATACCTGATACTTCGCCTCCACCAAATCATGAAATGGAACTGATAGTCTAGTTTCAGGTCAACTCCTAAAAAATAAACAGCCTTGTATCGCAAAACGCAAACGCAACTTGAGATGTGTCAAGGGACACCCGGATGGAACGAAGTTCTTATCTTATTTTTTTTTTTTATAATCTTCGCAATACCACACTGTTCAACGCGAAATAGAAAAACGAAACGAAAATAACTTACAAAAAGACGACTGTCTACCTCGAGGCTCGAACTCAGAACTACACAATTGTCACCAATACTGTGTACCGAATTTATGCCTCTAGGCCAAATCGACAGGTGACTTTTTGTCAAATTAGATGTTCATATCTTACGCGCATGCCGCACGGCTTGTTACAACTTTTCGTGATTTTTTTTTCCGTCTAGCCCCCTTTCACAACGCGCGATAAGGAACTTCGTTCCAATAAAAACTTTTTCAAAAAAATAAAAATCGACTTCATAAATAAATATAAGTTCACGTCACTTCTAAGCCGGTCATTCGATTACTACAAAGGATAAATCTGTGTGATAAGCATGATTGTTTATTCTGTGTCTGGGTGACCTGGCTGTACCTCATTCACATCTATAAATTATTTGCTTGCCATATTAGGTACATGCTCTGGCTAGATTGGAATTAGATGATTATGTATGAGTTGATTAAATGCTTCCTCCAGAGTCGTAAGACGACGGAGAGGTGAACTTGTTAAGTTAATGTTTCAAAAGATCTTTCATTCAGATAAAAGTGTACTAGGCAAGCAAAAACTGAATTAAGAAATGTAGTTTTATGTTTTAGGCATCTATTATTATTTTTTTTTAGTTATCTTATATTTATTTATGAAGTCGATTTTTATTTTTTTGAAAAAGTTTTTATTGGAACGAAGTTCCTTATCGCGCGTTGTGAAAGGGGGCTAGACGGAAAAAAATCGCACGAAAAGTTGTAACGAAAGTTTTTGACACACACAAGCTGTGCGGCATGCGCGTAAGATATGAACATCTAATTTGACAAAAAAGTCGCCTGTCGATTTGGCCTAGAGGCATAAATTCGGTACACAGTATTGGTGACAATTGTGTAGTTCTGGGTTCGAGCCTCGAGGTAAACAATCGTCTTTTTGTAAGTTATTTTCGTTTCGTTTTTCTATTTCGCGTTGAACAGTGTGGTATTGCGTAATATTATAAAAAAATAAATAAGATAAGAACTTCGTTCCATCCGGGTGTGCCTTGACACCTCTCAAGTTGCGTTTGCGTTTTGCGATACAAGGCCGTTTATTTTTTAGGAGTTCACCTGAAACTAGACTATCAGTTCCATTTCATGATTTGGTGGAGGCGAAGTATCAGGTATGAAACACGGTACACAGATCGCCACTAGCAATATATTTATATTATTATTGGTTCACAAAACTGAATATAATCATGGATTTACGTAAATATGAGAGACAAACTGTGGTATATCTTGAATAAACCATTGACGTGAACACAACTTGATATGTAAGGTTATAATGCTAACACATTATTTATAGTAACTAACTAATAGAAATCATTAAATTAATAAATAATAAAAAACAATAATAAATAATTAAAAACAAGAGCACAATATGAACCTTATGTTTTTTCTCAATGAGGCTAAAGAAATGTGCGGAACAAATATATTAATCTCATTTCGTATACTATTTGATAAAGTACCTGCTCATGCGGTAAATGGGAGAGTGCTAGCCAAGATTCGTTTTATAAATGGCTAAATAAAATGTTTAACGGTTACATAACCGACTTTCGGAACGAGGTACGATCAGCGGTATACGTTTAAGGATATCGGCAGAGTTTACCAAACCTTGGACGATCTTATAAAAGAAAATAATATCAGTAATTTTACGGCGTGGTTCCATTTCATAAAATAAAAGGCGTTGTTTATATGATTGTAATTGGTGACAGTTATTGTTGTTAAATGCTATGTGGTACAAGAAACAGTTTTTGTACGCGTTCTATTCGTTTAATGTGTACTTGATAACCTGGGCTCCAAACAGTGCTACAATATTCCAAAATCCCTCGAACAACAGATTTATAGATTATAACTAGATTGTTTAAATAGACTTGATTGTTTAAAAATTTTTATTTGTCTGTTAACGAAATGTGATGTTGTCAATATGGAACCTGATACTTTTGACAGGGGTAGCTAGACGACAATATTAGGAAACATTTTACATCCATTTCGGCTTTAGTAAAGGCCTAGCCTGTAGGTACTAAGCAATCAGGCAATTGATAAACATACTTAATACTTATGTGGGTTTTACAATTGATTTCCACCCGAAACGGTCTACGGTCTGTCAGTCCCTTAGATGACCGGCGGTTGCTCTTACATCGTCGGACCATCTAGCTTGTGGTCAGGTGGTACATATCTACACATAGACACGGATTAAACAATTGTACTTATCAGCATCACACCAAGATTTATCCCGAATGAGAATTGCCCACGATCTCCGACTGAGTCGGGGTCTCTAAGCGCTAGACCAATAGGCCAGTTAGTTAATTGTTTCACAACAAAGTTATAACAAATCATGGGATCATATAATACCTATTTACATTTAAAATATTGAACTAATAGTTAAACGCAATAAAAAGTAAATAAAAAATTTCTTAGGACAACTCATACAACGCTACCTGATCCCAAACTAAGCAAAGCTAGTACTACGGAAACCAGACAACCGATAAATATCTTTATATATGTATATATTATCGGCCGTGTGGTACCGGCTTAAGAATAGTACCACCCCATCTCTTCCCGTGGGTGTCGTCAAGGCGACTAAGGGATGTCACACGGAGGACGGGCAGCAGCGTCCTCTGCGTACTTTAAAGCCTTACTGCGATCGCCAACCCGCTCGCCAAGCGTGGCGATTATGGCAATTACCCCCAGGATCTACATACCAGTAGGTTCTACTGGGGAGACCCGTGCCCAGCAGTGGGCCATCATATGGGTTGATATGTATGTATGTATATATTTCTTGTGTGCGTGTGTATGTCACTGAACTCCTCCTAGACGGCTGGACCGATTGTGATAATTTTTTTTGTGTGAGTTCAAGGGTATTCGAGGATGGTTTAGATTCACAATTGAACGAGATTTACAAAAAAAAGGGTCAAAACGAAAATAAATAACACCCAGACACAAAATAAACTTATCGTGCTCATCACAGAAAGTTTTAACCTGGGTGGGGATCGAACCCACGACCTCTTGCGTAGCAGTCGGATAAACTGCGCCACAGAGGCAGCCAATATTTCTTGCACTAGCTGTCCCGCACAACTTCGTCTGCGTTAATTTTCCTTGTTTTTGCAACATTTCTCTTTGCTGCTCCGCTCCTGTTGGTCGTAGCGTGATGTTATATAGCCTATAGCCTTCCTCGATAAATGGGGTATCCAACAGTGAAATAATTTTTCAATTTGGATTAGTAGTTCCTGAGATTACCGCGTCTAAACAAACAAACAATTAAACTCTTCAGCTTCATAATATTAGTATAGATTTAAAATCTCTTCTTTCAAGCTTTTACAGCAGTAAATCTTATTTTTCCATCTAAATGAGTTTATCAACCGATTTTAAAAAACGGGAGGAGGCTCTCAATTTGTCACAACATTTGACTTTTTTATAGAGGTATGTTACTCGATTACTCGAACACGCCTGTGGACCGATTTGGAAAATTCCTTTTTTGTTTGATAACGTATACTTTTCAGTTGGTCCCATTGGACTTTGATGATACCCATCAAAGTCCAATGGGACCAACTAGATTAATCGAGGGAAATCTTCAAGTTTACCGACTAGATGGCGCATGCGAGGGCCCAAACTCGCGAGCATCAAAGGATAGAAAAATTTGAGGGCTAGTAACATAATCCAGATAGGTGAGTCGCTTTTGGCCCCGGTTTGGCTACGGAAGTCTCGGGTTCGATTCCTGGGTCTGGACTTCAAATTTTTCTATCTTTCAAAAATGCAATTATTGTATTTGTAAAGTAATTGGCAAGAAATGCCTATAAAAATTACTTCAAAAGAATGATTAGTTTGTGGTTCGAAATTAAAATGTTTGTTTTTTTTTTGTTGTTAGATAGGCACAACTGTTTTCCATTTTGACGCTTTACTTAGCTTGAGTTGCATCTGTTATTTGGTTAAAAAACAGTGCTGGTTAACTCATATATGTTATGTGTATTGCGAATTTCATAATGGACAAAAATATCAAACAAAGAGTTTGCCTTAAATATTATATCGCCAATGAAAATTCGTATTTGGATTCCCTGAAAATGTTACAAAAAGTTTATAGTGAATCGACTTTATCTAAAACCTGTACTTATTAGTGGTACAAAGCGTTCAAAAGCGGTCGAGACATGATGGAAGATCCTCACTCTTGTAGGCTATTAACATCTTCATCTGAAGTTAACATCGCAAAAGTGAAGGAAATAGTGACTGAAAATTCTGATTTAAGTTTGAAAGAGATAGCCGCTTTCTGTGTCTCAAGAGTCGATCCGTACTATTTTAAATAATCAAGTGAGTATGAAACACGTTGCCGCTTGGCTAGTCCCAAAAGATCTGAATTTTGTCCAAAAACTCAATAGCATAAGAGTCGTTGAGGACAAACTAGAACGAGTCAATTACGGCCCTACATTCATAAAACGCGTTGTTACTGGTAACGAGGCATAGGTTAGTTTGAAATGCAACCTAGTCAACAGTGGCGTCTTCCAACGGAATCGAAACCGAAAAAAAAGAACGCCTAAGATGATCAAAAGCCAAAGTCATATTGACTGTTTTCTTTGACTATCGCGGTGTTGTGCAGTCGGATTTATTGCCGGAAGGTCAAACGGTAAATACATTTTATTTGAGTGTTATGCAGCTCTTAAGAGAGCAAATTCGACGTAAAGAATAGATTTTTGTAAAAAAAATCTTAGACTTTTCACCACGATAATGCGCCTTCGCACAAGGCCATCATTATGAACCAACTTTTGACCAAAACCTGAACAAATACCATTGAGCAACGTAACCATGCTATTCTCCAGATATGGCTTCAGCTGACTTTTTTCTTTTACGATAAAATAAATTTGGATTAATAACTAACATTCGTGCATTATTTATTTTTCGACAATAACAACAGCAGTGACAGTGGCACCCATTCTTTATGAAAGGTTTTTTATGTTATATGACTTTTTTAATTTTTTTTTAAATTATGTTTTTTAAACTTAAGCTCAAGCTTAACGATCATTTAAATGTGGAAGCCTGTTAATAGCAATATCGTAAGTAATGTATTTTTTATTTATAACATGTTATTACTCTGTAAGCTTTTTTCAAAATAAAATAAATAAATAAATATTATCGATCGTTTCCCGGTACTCTCTTGATAGAGAAGTGCTCCATTCACTACCCCTACCACTACTCTTTTAACTATCAATTTTTTTTTTTAGTTAGTGCTTGTGAGGAAATTCCTGAAAAAGACAGCTGTGCTAGTGATTTTTTTTCTTTATTTTTTGTATTTTGTAAGTACTTGAAGTGGACACCGGATGTCACCCCAAAAAGAGTGACACCCGGTGCGAACCGCCCCCGCCGCATCTATGCCCCTGCCTCTATACCCTCAATGCCTCCCTCCCTCCTCCTTTAGGACTACAAAATACCACGAGTACAACTCTCGATATTTCCAGTCAGGGTAGTTCGTCATGTCTATCTGTCTGTCTGTCTATCCGTCAGTGTGTCACAGGCATTTTACTCAGAACTACACAATGAATATTGATTAAATGTAATGAAAAATGTCCTGTAGTAGCTACTTAGTATAATAGCTAAATATTAAAAATAAATAATTTTAGGGGGACATTGGAGTGTTCCATACACTATAATTTTTCAGCTTCTGATACATTAAAGCTGATTTTTTTTTTTGAGCCATGATGGCTCAAAAAAAAAAACAGCTTTTCAACGTTCGACAGGTCCTTAAAAACATTTTAGGGTTTCTAATAAACTTTTTTGAATAGGTGAATATTTATAAAGGAATTAATCGCTCCGAAAGTTGCATAAATGGTGCCCCCCCCCCCCTAATCTTTTGAATCGTGTGACCAAAAAATAAGAAATAATAATAATAATAATATTTATTTATTTTTCTCTCTCACACAGGGTAAATTGTAACAAAAATAAGAAATCTTACACTAGGTTCACATAAATAGTGAGTAAGTCTGTGTGAGAGACTGGTATCCGTACTAGGAAAACCTGTATGACAGATTACCAGAAAATATCAAAAGTATAGTATACTTTACTCTATATATATAATGTTTTTTTTTAAAGACGACACCCGCACAAGGCTACAAGCCCTGTGTCGCGGGGGACTTTACAAATATACAAGTCACGGACACAAAGTACACCCAGACTCGCAACAACAATTTGTGGATCACACAAAGTGGTGTCCCGTGTGGGAAACGAACCCACAACCTCTTGCGTAGTAGTCGGACACACTCTTACCACGCCACTAATGGTGAAAGAATTTTTGCCCAGTAGTTTTTAAGTTTATTCGTTACATACAAAAATACAAATCTTTCCTCTTTATAATATTAGTATAGAAAACAAAAAAAAAACTTGCCTACTTAAAAAAATATGAAAACAAGATAGGCATTTTAGTACCTAAGTACACTGGGATTCATGAATGCTTCCGATTTCATGATTTTAGGTTATCTTGTTATCATCTTTTTTTCAGCAGGCGGGTTTTTTGTTCTTTTTTTTTAAATCTTCGTTTCACCCTTCAATTTGGATAGGTAAAAATGAGGCAATTTTCTAGATTTTTTACCACCATTGTTTGTTAAACAAAACCATTTTCCCCACCGCTACCTTTCTGGTTCGTGGTGTTGTCAATATAAATGATGGACCTGATACTTTTGACAGTAGCTAGACGACAATATTAGTAAACATTTTACATCCATTTCGGCTTTAGTAAAGGCCTAGCCTGTAGGTACTAAGCAATCAGGCAATTGATAAACATACTTAATACTTATGTGGATTTTCCAATGGATTTCCACCCGGAACGGTCTACGGCCTGTCAGCCCCATAGATTACCAGCGGTTGCTCTTACATCGTCGGACCATCAAAATACATAGATACATATCTACACATAGACACGGATTAAACAATTGTACTTATCAGCATCACACTAAGATTTATCCCGAATGAGAATTTCCCACGATCTCCGACTGAGTCGGGGTCTCTAAGCGCTAGACCAATAGGCCAGTTGGTTAATTGTTTCATACAAAGTTATAACAAAACGTTTGTATTACATATCAAAGCCACACGACCAGGAGGACTCTTACTACGATAAGACTGTTTACCTACCTACGTATTATCTATCACTATAGTCATATTAGTAGAGGGGCTTTAATCGCTTTATATGCACTGTTAAAAGGCATGGACTATCTGTGACCCTTTATTTTCACTAAACTCGTTATCTTTAACAACTCCTATAATTTTACCATTTATATTTCCTAGCAAGACCATTCGCTTGATGGCGTTGTACCGTACAGATTACTTTTTCTTTTGAGATAAGTAATATTATCCAGAGTGTTCATGTTATGTATACTAAGTTTGTAAACTAAAAGATATAGTAGGTGTAACAAAATACTTATACCTAAGACTGCCTCTGTGGCGCAGTGGGAGTGTATCCGACTGCTATGCAAGAGGGTTCGATCCCCACCCAGGATAAAACTTTGTGTGATGAGCACGATGGTTTATTCTGTGTCTGTGTTATTTATCTTTAATATGTATGTATTTAGAAATATATAAGTATGTTTATCAAGCTCTGCTTAGTTTGGGATCAGATAGCGTTGTGTGATTTCTCCCATTATGTCCCATGTTTGTTTTATTATAATGGAATGGAAGTTTAATAAAAACATAATAAAATAAAAGTTATATATATAATAATTTATTATATAATAATTTATTTACCAAATGATAATTCATGTTACTTAATTCACTCGATGTTTAGCTCATTTTAAACGAAAGCTTATATAATAGCTATAAGAATTTTGTGATTGATGAGTTTGATAAAAAAATAAGATCATTTTTAAAACTAGATTTTTAATCGTATGACAGTTCTTCATATATATTTGTCGGTATTGGCACGCAATTATTTTTAAACTTCTTTTGACCTTCAGGACATGGGCCGCCTATGAAGGCAGGGTCTCCTTCATTATTTGCTCGATGTAGCATATGTGGGGCTTGTATCGTAGAGATCAATTGCAGTAATTGTTCAGCACGTTGATCATGCTCCAAAGCCGCTGGGGCGTCCAGTAATACAACAATAACTACGATCAACATAACTCGATGCATCGATGTCCACTCTGTAGCCATTGTTAATCTGTAGGGATAACATATTATTCGTTACTATTCAGGTTTAATTATTAAACTTACACAGTAGATGCAAAATAACGAGAGTAAAAAAGGTAAGCGTATTTTGTGCCTCTATATAGTGGCTACCTTGGATGGCACCCGGTGCCAGTTGGTGGTGTCACCCCATCGAAAGTCAAAAGCAATAAATTTTATATGTGAAACATCATGGGATCATATAATACCTATTTACATTTAAAATATTGAACTGATAGCTAAACGCAATAAAAAGTAAATAAAAAATATCTTAGGACAACTTATACAACGCTACCTGATCCCAAACTAAGCATAGCTAGTACTACGGAAACCAGACAACCGATAAATTTCTTTATATATATATTTCTTGTGTAGGAGGAGTTCAGTGACATACACACGGCATGTCACTGAACTCCTCCTAGACAGCTGGACCGATTGTGATAAAAAATTTTGTGTGAATTCAAGGGGATTCGAGGATGGTTTAGATTCACAATTGAACGAGATTTACAAAAAAAAAAGGGTCATGACGAAAATAAATAACACCCAGACACAAAATAAACTTATCGTGCTCATAACACAAAGTTTTATCCTGGGTGGGGATCGAACCCACGACCTCTTGCGTAGCAGTCGGATAAACTCCTACCGCGCCACAGAGGCAGCCAATATTTCTTGCACTAGCTGTCCCGCGCAACTTCGTCTGCGTTAATTTTCCTTGTTTTTGCAACATTTCCCTTTGCTGCTACGCTCCTGTTGGTCGTAGCGTGATGTTATATAGCCTATAGCCTTCCTCGATAAATGGGGTATCCAACAGTGAAATAATTTTTCACATCGGATCAGTAGTTCCTGAGATTACCGCGTCCAAACAAACAAACAATTAAACTCTTCAGCTTCATTATATTAGTATAGATTTAAAATCTCTTCTTTCAAGCTTTTACAGCAGTAAATCTTATTTTTTACATCTAAATGAGTTTATCAACCGATTTTAAAAAACGGGAGGAGGCTCTCAATTTGTCACAACATTTGACTTTTTTATAGAGGTATGTTACTCGATTACTCGAACACGCCTGTGGACCGATTTGGAAAATTCCTTTTTTGTTTGATAACGTATACTTTTCAGTTGGTCCCATTGGACTTTGATGGGTATCATCAAAGTCCAATGGGACCAACTAGATTAAAATAAATAAAAATAAAATAAGCCTTTATTGCTGTTAGTTTTTTCCATACAGTATGTTTCATTAATCTATTAAACTATTGCACTTATACTAATTATACTTAATTTAAAAATCGGCGATCGGGTCGTTTTCTGCTACAGCTTGTCCTACGACATAGGCCTCCTCCAAAGATTTCCATGACTCTCTATCTCTAGCTATGCGGGTCCATTCTGACCCTGCGACTTGTCTGATATCATCCTCCCAGCGTTTGCGCGGTCTCCCTTTATTTCTTATGTTGCCCATTGGGTACCATTCTGTTAATGCTTTGGTCCACATTTCCTTAGTTTCCCGCAACATATGCCCTGTCCATCGCCACTTTAGTGTTTTACACACCCTAAGTGCATTTTTGAATTTTGTTTTATTTTTAATCTTTTCCAAATTAACCTTGTCTATTATTTTCACTCCAACTACATTCCGTTCTATGCTGTTCTGACAGACTTTTATTTTATTAGCTAGTTGGTGAGTTAAAGTCCATGTTTGGCATCCGTACGTTAAACAAGGGAGTATGCACATATTGTATACAGTTCTTTTACTTTTTAGTGGTATTTCTTTGTTCTTCATTATTTCACTAAGACTCCAAAACTTATTCCACGTATTTCTTATCCTTCTGTCTATTTCTTTACACATATCTTTAGTAGGTGATATCAACTGTCCTAAGTAGATATAATCGTCTACATATTCAATCTGTACTTCATTTACTCTAATAGTGTTCAAAATTGAGGATTGGGCGTTAGTCATTATTTTTGTTTTAGATAAATTCATCTTTAGTCCTGCTTTTTCACTTGCATCTGATAACTGCTGCAGCATGCTTTCTAAACTATAAGGGTTCTCTGAAAAGAGTACCAGGTCATCAGCAAAACGCAGGTGGCTAAGTTTTTCGCCATTTATATTCAGACCTAAATTTTCCCACATGTACCATATGTACTCATGTTCTAGAGTGTCAAATGCCTTTTGAAAGTCCACAAACCCTATGTAGTAGATTTTGTTGTATTCTTGGTACTTTTGAAGTACTTGTCTAAGAGCATGTATGTGGTCAATCGTTGAAAACTTGCTCCGGAAACCTGCTTGCTCTTTTGGTTGGTTTTCATCAAGAGTGTTTGCAATACGGGAGAGAATTATTTTGGAAAACACTTTGTATACGTTGGACATTAAACTTATAGGTCTGTAGTTATTAATTTAACCTCTGTCTCCTTTTTTGTGTAACAGTATTATGGTTGATTTCATCCAATCATTAGGTATTTTTCCGGATACTATAATTTCGTTGAATATGTTTTTCAGTGCGGGGGCTATAACAGGTACTGTAAGTTTTAGGAGTTCATTTGTCACTTGGTCTGATCCTGGAGCTTTGTCTAGTTTTTGTGAGTTTATAGCCTTTATTATTTCTTCCTTCAATACAGGTGGCACTGGTTCCTTATCAGGCCCAGCCTCCGGTTCGATGTTATATTCAATTTGCTCCTCTGTTTTGCTTTTATACAAATTTTTATAGTACCTAGTCGGTGGCAATTTGAAGTATTTTATGTCTCTTACTAGTACTTTCGTTATATCTATTCTTAAGGTTAGGCAGCCGTTTATGTTTTTCCTTTAATTCTTTGAAAGCTTTCTTTAGTCCTCCTGTTCTTTCTATATGTTTTTGCAGTGTATTTTGCCTTCTTATCTTACGATCTTTTTTATACTCAGGTTTATTTGTTTGCTTAGGCTGCTTATTTTTTGTCTGTTTACTTTGCTACCTTTCCCTTCCTTTATTATTTCTTTTCGTTGCTCTAGCAGTTGTATAGACTCACTTGAGAGTACTTTCATTTTTACTTCTTTATTTAGTTTGGTTGTTTCTGTTTTAAGTAGATTTAATAGGTTATCATATTTTTCTTGTGTCGTAATGTTTTGTTCTACTCTGTCCATTGCTATTTTTAAGTTGTTTAAAAGCCTGTCATTGTTGCCGAGACAGGATAGACTGTTAATTTTGCTCCGAAGTCTTCTATTTTTCTTAACATGTGCTCCAGTTAGGGTTGCCCTAACCATTCGATGGTCAGAGTTGAAATTAAGTTGATTAATTACTGACAAATTTTTTACTACTTTGCTGTTGTTGGACAAAATGAAATCTACCTCGTTTTTGTGTAGCTCATTTGGAGAGATCCAGGTCCATTTTCGTGATATTTTCTTATAGTAGAAAGTGTTTAAGATTTTTAATTTGTTCTCTAGAGCCAGTGTAACCAGTCTTTCTCCGTTTTTACTTCTGTTTCCAAAGCCATGACTTCCAATTGTACATTCTTTTCCTTGGTAACACATGCCAACTTGTCCATTGAAGTCCCCCATTAGTATAATGTTTTTGTGTGAATTTTGTATGGTGGTTTGCAAGTCGTTGTAGAATTTTTCAATCTTTTCTGTATCTTTTTTTTTATTAGGTTCAGTTGGAGAATAAGCTTGGATAATTGACCATGTTTTATCTTTTTTGTGATTTAAAGGTAGTTTTATATTTAGGATGGATATTCTTTCTAAGATACCTCTAATTTCTTCTACATATTGAATTAATTCTTTTTTTATTATGAATCTAACACGATAGAGTCCTGGTGTTTCGCCTTTGTAGTGTAGAATAAATCTTCCGTGGTCTTCTGTTCCTTCCCCTAGGCGTCTCATCTCACTGATTCCTATTATGTCCCAGTTAATATTTTCTAGTGCCTGTTCTAATTCTATAAGTTTCTCAGATGTTCTTAAAGATCTAGTATTAAATGTAGATATGTGGATATTTGTAGTTTTTATTGATTCTGTGGTTTTTGTTGATTTTTTATTTTCAGCCTTTGGAGGGTCGTGGTCATTTTCCCCCACGACGACCAGTCGGGTTGGGAGAGAGTTTTGTTTCGAAGTTTTTCCTAGATGTTTTTTGTTGTTTTGTTGTTTTATTACATTTTCTGTAGTGCTAATTTCGGTTGCCTCGGTCTGTTTGGGTTTCCGTTTGTCGATGTTTAATTGCTATTGTTTGGTTTCTGAAAAGGTTGAGAGAGTTTGATCTCGCCCTCATCACGTCGAAGGCATTTTTTCGGTTTGTCGCAGTTGAGGTCAGCTTTCTAGGCTGTGTATTGCATTGAGGTGACGTTGATGTTTCTCTTTTCCTTTTGTCTTTCTTTGAATTATTTTCTTTAAATACTAGCTTATCATATTTAATATAGGCTAAGTTTCCCTTCTCTCTTTCTTCTATTAGTTTTGGCTGTAGGGCTTTTCTCGTTTCCAAAACCTCTTTTGGGTAATCTTCAGTAATATATAATTCTTTCAACGCCTTTTTCTTTGCCATTACCTCATTCCTCTTTAAATTACCAACAAAAGATAGAATTATTGGCCTCGGATTATCCGTTTTGTTCACTTTTCCAATGCGGTATATGTTGTTTACATCGGGTTCGGCAATATGTATTTTTAAGTCTCTCTGGATTATTTCACTGACCTTCAAAAGAAGTTCTGAGGTTGAATTTTCGCTCTCTTTTAAACCAAAAATTACTACATTTTTGCTTCTTTTTTCTCTTTTTAAATAATCAATCTCATTTTGTAACTTTTCTACATATTCTTTCAAAATTTTATTTTCTTCTACAATTGGTTTTAATTTTTCTTCCATTTTGTGCATCACAGTTTCAGTGATGGTTTCCGTTAATTCGATTGTTTGATTTTTTAACTCGATTTTCATTTTATCGAACAACACTTGAAATTTATTCTCCATTTTTTTGTGTGAAACGGAACGTAGTTTGCCAATTCAACTTTTATTTCTAGCAACCCCGAATGTCAACTGTCAGTTCGTGAATGAATGGTGTATTCAAATGACGTTACTCTATTTGACTATGGTTATCTTGTTCAACTTTAACTTGTTCAACTAACCTCCAAATGTGATTAGAATCTTGAATAAGTTATTTTCTCCAGTATCTTGTGCTGATTTAATGCTCACACAGTCCACTTTACACTTCACTTTCTATTCCCGAGCAGATTATTTTAGAAACTGTGAACTCTAATATTTTTTAATTGTGATTTGTTTACGACACAATAGTACGTAGATGTTCCAACCAACTAGATTAATCGAGGGAAATCTTCAAGTTTACCGACTAGATGGCGCATGCGAGGGCCCAAACTCGCGAGCATCAAGGGATAGAAAAATTTGAGGGCTAGTAACATAATCCAGATAGGTGGGTCGCTTTTGGCCCCGGTTTGGCTACGGAAGTCTCGGGTTCGATTCCTGGGTCTGGACTTCAAATTTTTCTATCTTTCAAAAATGCAATTATTGTATTTGTAAAGTAATTGGCAAGAAATGCCTATAAAAATTACTTCAAAAGAATGATTAGTTTGTGGTTCGAAATTAAAATGTTTGTTTTTTTTTTGTTGTTAGATAGGCACAACTGTTTTCCATTTTGACGCTTTACTTAGCTTGAGTTGCATCTGTTATTTGGTTAAAAAACAGTGCTGGTTAACTCATATATGTTATGTGTATTGCGAATTTCATAATGGACAAAAATATCAAACAAAGAGTTTGCCTTAAATATTATATCGCCAATGAAAATTCGTATTTGGATTCCCTGAAAATGTTACAAAAAGTTTATAGTGAATCGACTTTATCTAAAACCTGTACTTATTAGTGGTACAAAGCGTTCAAAAGCGGTCGAGACATGATGGAAGATCCTCACTCTTGTAGGCTATTAACATCTTCATCTGAAGTTAACATCGCAAAAGTGAAGGAAATAGTGACTGAAAATTCTGATTCAAGTTTGAAAGAGATAGCCGCTTTCTGTGTCTCAAGAGTCGATCCGTACTATTTTAAATAATCAAGTGAGTATGAAACACGTTGCCGCTTGGCTAGTCCCAAAAGATCTGAATTTTGTCCAAAAACTCAATAGCATAAGAGTCGTTGAGGACAAACTAGAACGAGTCAATTACGGCCCTACATTCATAAAACGCGTTGTTACTGGTAACGAGGCATAGGTTAGTTTGAAATGCAACCTAGTCAACAGTGGCGTCTTCCAACGGAATCGAAACCGAAAAAAAAGAATGCCTAAGATGATCAAAAGCCAAAGTCATATTGACTGTTTTCTTTGACTATCGCGGTGTTGTGCAGTCGGATTTATTGCCGGAAGGTCAAACGGTAAATAAGTTTTATTTGAGTGTTATGCAGCTCTTAAGAGAGCAAATTCGACGTAAAGGATAGATTTTTGTAAAAAAAAATTCTTGGACTTTTCACCACGGTAATGCGCCTTCGCACATGGCCATCATTGTGAACCAACTTTTGACCAAAACCTGAACAAATACCATTGAGCAACCATGCTATTCTCCAGATATGGCTTCAGCCGACTTCTTTCTTTTTCCTAAACTCAAATTACCACTTCGCGGCACCCGTTTTCATTCGGTAGAAGACATAAAGGAGAATTCGCGGCGAGAACTTTGACTTTTAAAATTTTTCTTAATGTTTGTATTTTGTTCTTGAAGTTGTCGCCGGATGTCACCCCGGCAAGGAAGGAGGATATACGATATACGATATACGATATACGAGGAGGAAAGGAGCATACTTTCAAGGCGATAAAATAAATTTGGATTAATAACTGACATTCGTGCATTGTTTATTTTTCGACAATAACAACAGCAGTACCCATATTTAATGAAAGGTTTTTTAAGTTATACGACTTTTTTTTCATATCTTTTTAATATTTTTGTTTTAATTATGTTTTTTAAACTTAAGCTCAAGCGTAACGATCATTTAAATGTGGAAGCCTGTTAATAGCAATATCGTAAGTAATGTATTTTTTATTTATAACATGTTATTAGTCTGTAAGCTTTCTTCAAAATAAAATAAATAAATAAATATTAATGATCGTTTCCCGGTACTTTCTTGATAGAGAAGTGCTCCATTCACTACCCCTACTACTAGTCTTTTTAACTATCAATATTTTTTTTAGTTAGTGCTTGTGAGGAAATTCCTGAAAAAGACAGCTGGCAGCTAGTGATTTTTTTTCTTAATTTTGGTATTTTGTATGTACTTGAAGTGGACACCGGGTGTCACCCCAAAAATAGGGACACCCGGTGCGGACCGCCCCCGCCGCAGCTATGCCCCTGCCTCTATACCCTCAATGCCTCCCTCCCTCCTCCTTTAGGACCACAAAATACCACGAGTACAACTCTCGATATTTCCAGTCAGGGTGGTTCGTCATGTCTATCTGTCTGTCTGTCTATCCGTCAGTGTGTCACAGGCATTTTACTCAGGACTACACAATGAATATTGATTAAATGTAGTAAAAAATGTCCTGTAGTAGCTACTTAGTATAATAGCTAAACATTAAAAATAAATAATTTTAGGGGGACATTGGAGTGTTCCATACACTCCAATTTTTCAGCTTCTGATACATAAAAGCTGTTTTTTTTTTGACCCATGATGGCTCAAAAAAAAAAACAGCTTTTCAACGTTCGACAGGTCCTTAAAAACATTTTAGGGTTTCTAATAAACTTTTTTGAATAGGTGAATATTTATAAAGGAATTAATCGCTCCGAAAGTTGCATAAATGGTGCCCCCCCCCCTAATCTTTTGAATCGTGTGACCAAAAAATAAGAAAAAATCAAAAGTATAGTATACTTTACTCTATATATATAATGTTTTTTTTAAAGACGACTCCCGCACAAGGCTACAAGCCCTGTGTCGCGGGGGACTTTACAAATATACAAGTCACGGACACAAAGTACACTCAGACTCGCAAAAACAATTTGTGGATCACACAAAGTGGTGTCCCGTGTGGGAAACGAACCCACAACCTCTTGCGTAGAAGTCGGACACACTCTTACCACGCCATTAATGGTGAAAGAATTTTTGCCCAGTAGTTTTTAAGTTTATTCGTTACATACAAAAATACAAATCTTTCCTCTTTATAATATTAGTATAGAAAACAAAAAAAAACTTGCCTGCTTAAAAAAATATGAAAACAAAATAGGCATTTTAGTACCTAAGTACACTGGGATTCATGAATGCTTCCGATTTCATGATTTAAGGTTATCATCTTTTTTCGGCAGGCGGGTTTTTTGTTCTTTTTTTTAAAATCTTTGTTTCACCCTTCAATTTGGATAGGTAAAAATGAGGCAATTTTTAAGATTTGTTACCACCATTGTTTGTTAAACAAAACCATTTTCCCCACCGCTACCTTTCTGGTTCGTGGTGTTGTCAATATGGGACCTGATACTTTTGACAGTAGCCAGACGACAATATTAGTAAACATTTTACATCCATTTCGGCTTTAGTAAAGGGCTGGCCGGTAGGTACTAAGCAATCAGGCAATTGATAAACATACTTAATACTAATGTGGATTTTCCAATGGATTTCCACCCGGAACGGTCTACGGTCTGTCAGCCCCATAGATTACCAGCGGTTGCTCTTACATCGTCGGACCATCTAGCTTGTGGTCAGACCACCAAAATACATAGGTAGGTACATATCTACACATAGACACGGATTAAACAATTGTACTCATCAGCATCACACCAAGATTTATCCCGAATGAGAATTGCCCACGATCTCCGACTGAGTCGGGGTCACTAAGCGCTAGACCAATAGGCCAGTTGGTTAATTGTTTCATACAAAGTTATAACAAAACGTTTGTATTACATATCAAAGCCACGCGACCAGGAGGACTCTTACTACGATAAGAGTGTTTACCTACGAGTACCTACGTATTATCTATCACTATAGTCATATTAGTAGAGGGGCTTTAATCGCTTTATATGCACTGTTAAAAGGCATGGAATAGTCCATGCCTTTTAACTGTGACCCTACATTTTCACTAAACTCGTTATCTTTAACAACACCTATATTTTACCATTTATATTTTCTAGCAAGACCATTCGCTTGATGGCGTTGTACCGTACAGATTACTTTTTCTTTTGAGATAAGTAATATTATCCAGAGTGTACATGTTATGTATACTAAGTTTGTAAACTAAAAGATATAGTAGGTGTAACAAAATACTTATACCCAAGACTGCCTCTGTGGCGCGGTGGGAGTGTATCCGACTGCTTTGCAAGAGGGTTCGATCCCCACTCACACTCTGTGTGATGAGCACGATGGTTAATTCTGTGTCTGTGTTATTTATCTTTAATATGTATGTATTTAGAAATATATAAGTATGTTTATCAAGCTCTGCTTAGTTTGGGATCAGATAGCGTTGTGTGATTTCTCCCATTATGTCCCATGTTTGTTTTATTATAATGGAATGGAAGTTTAATAAAAACATAATAAAATAAAAACGTTTTATTTATCAAATGATAATTCATGTTACTTAATTCACTCAATGTTTAGCTCATTCTAAACGAAAGCTTATATAATAGCTATAAGAATTTTGTGATTGATGAGTTTGATAAAAAAATAAGATCATTTTTAAAACTAGATTTTTAATCGTATGACAGTTCTAATATATTTGTCGGTATTGGCACGCAATTATTTTTAAACTTCTTATGACCTTCAGGACATGGGCCGCCTGTCAAAGCAGAGTCTCCTTCATTATTTGCTTGATGTAGCATATGTGGGGCTTGTATCATAGAGATCAATTGCAGTAATTGATCAGCATGTTGATCATGCTCCAAAGCCGCTGGGGCGTCCAGTAATACAACAATAACTACGATCAACATAACTCGATGCATTGATGTCCACTCTGTAGCCATTGTTAATCTGCAGGGATAACATATTATTCGTTACTATTCAGGTTTAATTATTAAACTTACACTGCAGATGCAAAATAACGAAAGTAAAAAAGGTAAGCGTATTTTGTGCCTCTATATAGTGGCTACCTTGGATGGCACCCGGTGCGGAAGTTGGTGGTGTCACCCCATCGAAAGTCAAAAGCAATGAATTTTATATGTTAAACATCATGGGATCATATAATACCTATTTACATTTAAAATATTGAACTGATAGCTAAACGCAATAAAAAGTAAATAAAAATATCTTAGGACAACTCATGCAACGCTACCTGATCCCAAACTAAGCATAGCTAGTACTACGGAAACCAGACAACCGATAAATATCTTTATATATATATTTTTGTGTGCGCGTGTATGTCACTGAACTCCTCCTAGACGGCTGGACCGATTGTGATAAAAAAATTTGTGTGCGCTCAAGGGGATTCGAGGATGGTTTAGATTCACAATTGAACGAGATTTACAAAAAAAAAGGGTCAAGACGAAAATAAATAACACCCAGACACAAAATAAACTTATCGTGCTCACCACAGAAAGTTTTAACCTGGGTGGGGATCGAACCCACGACCTCTTGCGTAGCAGTCGGATAAACTCCTACCGCGCCACAGAGGCAGCCAATATTTCTTGCACTAGCTGTCCCGCGCAACTTCGTCTGCGTTAATTTTCCTTGTTTTTGCAACATTTCTCTTTGCTGCTCCGCTCCTGTTGGTCGTAGCGTGATGTTATATAGCCTATAGCCTTCCTCGAAAATGGGGTATCCAACAGTGAAATAATTTTTCACATCGGATCAGTAGTTCCTGAGATTACCGCGTCCAAACAAACAAACAATTAAAATCTCTTCTTTCAAGCTTTTACAGCAGTAAATCTTATTTTTTACATCTAAATGAGTTTATCAACCGATTTTAAAAAACGGGAGGAGGCTCTCAATTTGTCACAACATTTGACTTTTTTATAGAGGTATGTTACTCGATTACTCGAACACGCCTGTGGACCGATTTGGAAAATTCCTTTTTTGTTTGATAACGTATACTTTTCAGTTGGTCCCATTGGATTTTGATGGGTATCATCAAAGTCCAATGGGACCAACTAGATTCATATCAACCCATATGATGGCCCACTGCTGGGCACGGGTCTCCCCAGTAGAACCTACTGGTATGTAGATCCTGGGGGTAATTGCCATAATCGCCACGCTTGGCAAGCGGGTTGGCGATCGCAGTAAGGCTTTAAGTACGCAGAGGACGCTGCTGCCCGTCCTCCGGGGTGAAATCCCTTAGTCGCCTTGACGACACCCACGGGAAGAGATGGGGTGGTACTATTCTTAAGCCGGCACCACACGGCACCAACTAGATTAATCGAGGGAAATCTTCAAGTTTACTAGATGGCGCATGCGAGGGCCCAAACTCGCGAGCATCAGGGGATAGAAAAAATTGAGGGCTAGTAACATAATCCAGATAGGTGGTTCGCTTCTGGCCCCGGTTTGGCTACGGAAGTCTCGGGTTCGATTCCTGGGTCTGGACTTCAAATTTTTCTATCTTTCAAAAATGCAATTATTGTATTTGTAAAGTAATTGGCAAGAAATGCCTATAAAAATTACTACAAAAGAATGATTAGTGTGTGGTTCGAAATTAAAATTTTTGGTTTTTTTTTTTGTTGTTAGATAGGCACAACTGTTTTCCATTTTGACACTTAGCTTGAGTTGCATCTGTTATTTGGATTAAAAACAGTGCTGGTTAACTCATATATGTAATGTGTATTGCGAATTTCATAATGGACAAAAATATCAAACAAAGAGTTTGCCTTAAATATTATATTGCCAATGAAAATTCGTATTTGGATTCCCTGAAAATGTTACAAAAAGTTTATAGTGAATCGACTTTATCTAAAACTCGTACTTATTAGTGGAACAAAGCGATCAAAAGCGGTCGAGATATGATGGAAGATCCTCACTCTTGTAGGCTATTAACATCTTCATCTGAAGTTAACATCGCAAAAGTGAAGGAAATAGTGACTGAAATTCTGATTCAAGTTTGAAAGAGATAGCCGCTTTCTGTGTCTCAAGAGTCGATCCGTACTATTTTAAATAATCAATTGAGTATGAAACACGTTGCCGCTTGGCTAGTCCCAAAAGATCTGAATTTTGTCCAAAAATTCAATAGCTTATGAGTCGTTGAGGACAAACTAGAACGAGTCAATTACGGCCCTACATTCATAAAACGCTTTGTTACTGGTAACGAGACATAGGTTAGTTTGAAATGCAATCTAGTCAACAGTGGCGTCTTCCAACGGAATCGAAACCGAAAAAAGAACGCCTAAGATGATTAAAAGCTAAAGTCATGTTGACTGTTTTCTTTGACTATCGCGGTGTTGTGCACTCGGATTTATTGTCAGAAGGTCAAACGGTAAATAAGTTTTATTTGAGTGTTATGCAGCTCTTAAGAGAGCAAATTCGACGTAAAGGATAGATTTTTGTAAAAAAATTCTTGGACTTTTCACCACGGTAATGCGCCTTCGCACATGGCCATCATTGTGAACCAACTTTTGACCAAAACCTGAACAAATACCATTGAGCAACCATGCTATTCTCCAGATATGGCTTCAGCCGACTTCTTTCTTTTTCCTAAACTCAAATTACCACTTCGCGGCACCCGTTTTCATTCGGTAGAAGACATAAAGGAGAATTCGCGGCGAGAACTTTGACTTTTAAAATTTTTCTTAATGTTTGTATTTTGTTCTTGAAGTTGTCGCCGGATGTCACCCCGGCAAGGAAGGAGGATATACGATATACGATATACGATATACGAGGAGGAAAGGAGCATACTTTCAAGGCGATAAAATAAATTTGGATTAATAACTGACATTCGTGCATTATTTATTTTTCGACAATAACAACAGCAGTACCCATATTTAATGAAAGGTTTTTTAAGTTATACGACTTTTTTTCATATCTTTTTAATATTTTTGTTTTAATTATGTTTTTTAAACTTAAGCTCAAGCGTAACGATCATTTAAATGTGGAAGCCTGTTAATAGCAATATCGTAAGTAATGTATTTTTTATTTATAACATGTTATTAGTCTGTAAGCTTTCTTCAAAATAAAATAAATAAATAAATATTAATGATCGTTTCCCGGTACTTTCTTGATAGAGAAGTGCTCCATTCACTACCCCTACTACTAGTCTTTTTAACTATCAATATTTTTTTTTAGTTAGTGCTTGTGAGGAAATTCCTGAAAAAGACAGCTGGCAGCTAGTGATTTTTTTTCTTAATTTTGGTATTTTGTATGTACTTGAAGTGGACACCGGGTGTCACCCCAAAAATAGGGACACCCGGTGCGGACCGCCCCCGCCGCAGCTATGCCCCTGCCTCTATACCCTCAATGCCTCCCTCCCTCCTCCTTTAGGACCACAAAATACCACGAGTACAACTCTCGATATTTCCAGTCAGGGTGGTTCGTCATGTCTATCTGTCTGTCTGTCTATCCGTCAGTGTGTCACAGGCATTTTACTCAGAACTACACAATGAATATTGATTAAATGTAATGAAAAATGTCCTGTAGTAGCTACTTAGTATAATAGCTAAATATTAAAAATAAATAATTTTAGGGGGACATTGGAGTGTTCCATACACTCCAATTTTTCAGCTTCTGATACATAAAAGCTGTTTTTTTTTTGACCCATGATGGCTCAAAAAAAAAAACAGCTTTTCAACGTTCGACAGGTCCTTAAAAACATTTTAGGGTTTCTAATAAACTTTTTTGAATAGGTGAATATTTATAAAGGAATTAATCGCTCCGAAAGTTGCATAAATGGTGCCCCCCCCCCCCTAATCTTTTGAATCGTGTGACCAAAAAATAAGAAAAAATCAAAAGTATAGTATACTTTACTCTATATATATAATGTTTTTTTTTAAAGACGACTCCCGCACAAGGCTACAAGCCCTGTGTCGCGGGGGACTTTACAAATATACAAGTCACGGACACAAAGTACACTCAGACTCGCAAAAACAATTTGTGGATCACACAAAGTGGTGTCCCGTGTGGGAAACGAACCCACAACCTCTTGCGTAGTAGTCGGACACACTCTTACCACGCCACTAATGGTGAAAGAATTTTTGCCCAGTAGTTTTTAAGTTTATTCGTTACATACAAAAATACAAATCTTTCCTCTTTATAATATTAGTATAGAAAACAAAAAACAAACTTGCCTGCTTAAAAAAATATGAAAACAAAATAGGCATTTTAGTACCTAAGTACACTGGGATTCATGAATGCTTCCGATTTCATGATTTAAGGTTATCTTGTTATCATCTTTTTTCGGCAGGCGGGTTTTTTGTTCTTTTTTTTTAAATCTTCGTTTCACCCTTCAATTTGGATAGGTAAAAATGAGGCAATTTTCAAGATTTGTTACCACCATTGTTTGTTAAACAAAACCATTTTCCCCACCGCTACCTTTCTGGTTCGTGGTGTTGTCAATATGGGACCTGATACTTTTGACAGTAGCCAGACGACAATATTAGTAAACATTTTACATCCATTTCGGCTTTAGTAAAGGGCTAGCCGGTAGGTACTAAGCAATCAGGCAATTGATAAACATACTTAATACTAATGTGGATTTTCCAATGGATTTCCACCCGGAACGGTCTACGGTCTGTCAGCCCCATAGATTACCAGCGGTTGCTCTTACATCGTCGGACCATCTAGCTTGTGGTCAGACCACCAAAATACATAGGTACATATCTACACATAGACACGGATTAAACAATTGTACTCATCAGCATCACACCAAGATTTATCCCGAATGAGAATTGCCCACGATCTCCGACTGAGTCGGGGTCGCTAAGCGCTAGACCAATAGGCCAGTTGGTTAATTGTTTCATACAAAGTTATAACAAAACGTTTGTATTACATATCAAAGCCACGCGACCAGGAGGACTCTTACTACGATAAGACTGTTTACCTACCTACGTATTATCTATCACTATAGTCATATTAGTAGAGGGGCTTTAATCGCTTTATATGCACTGTTAAAAGGCATGGACTATCTGTGACCCTACATTTTCACTAAACTCGTTATCTTTAACAACACCTATATTTTACCATTTATATTTTCTAGCAAGACCATTCGCTTGATGGCGTTGTACCGTACAGATTACTTTTTCTTTTGAGATAAGTAATATTATCCAGAGTGTACATGTTATGTATACTAAGTTTGTAAACTAAAAGATATAGTAGGTGTAACAAAATACTTATACCTAAGACTGCCTCTGTGGCGCGGTGGGAGTGTATCCGACTGCTTTGCAAGAGGGTTCGATCCCCACTCACACTCTGTGTGATGAGCACATGTGTTATTTATCTTTAATATGTATGTATTTAGAAATATATAAGTATGTTTATCAAGCTCTGCTTAGTTTGGGATCAGATAGCGTTGTGTGATTTCTCCCATTATGTCCCATGTTTGTTTTATTATAATGGAATGGAAGTTTAATAAAAACATAATAAAATAAAAACGTTTTATTTACCAAATGATAATTCATGTTACTTAATTCACTCAATGTTTAGCTCATTCTAAACGAAAGCTTATATAATAGCTATAAGAATTTTGTGATTGATGAGTTTGATAAAAAAATAAGATCATTTTTAAAACTAGATTTTTAATCGTATGACAGTTCTAATATATTTGTCGGTATTGGCACGCAATTATTTTTAAACTTCTTTTGACCTTCAGGACATGGGCCGCCTGTCAAAGCAGAGTCTCCTTCATTATTTGCTTGATGTAGCATATGTGGGGCTTGTATCATAGAGATCAATTGCAGTAATTGATCAGCATGTTGATCATGCTCCAAAGCCGCTGGGGCGTCCAGTAATACAACAATAACTACGATCAACATAACTCGATGCATTGATGTCCACTCTGTAGCCATTGTTAATCTGCAGGGATAACATATTATTCGTTACTATTCAGGTTTAATTATTAAACTTACACTGCAGATGCAAAATAACGAAAGTAAAAAAGGTAAGCGAATTTTGTGCCTCTATATAGTGGCTACCTTGGATGGCACCCGGTGCGGAAGTTGGTGGTGTCACCCCATCGAAAGTCAAAAGCAATGAATTTTATATGGTAAACATCATGGGATCATATAATACCTATTTACATTTAAAATATTGAACTGATAGCTAAACGCAATAAAAAGTAAATAAAAATATCTTAGGACAACTCATACAACGCTACCTGATCCCAAACTAAGCATAGCTAGTACTACGGAAACCAGACAACCGATAAATATCTTTATATATATATTTTTGTGTGCGCGTGTATGTCACTGAACTCCTCCTAGACGGCTGGACCGATTGTGATAAAAAAAATTGTGTGCGTTCAAGGGGATTCGAGGATGGTTTAGATTCACAATTGAACGAGATTTACAAAAAAAAAGGGTCAAGACGAAAATAAATAACACCCAGACACAAAATAAACTTATCGTGCTCACCACAGAAAGTTTTAACCTGGGTGGGGATCGAACCCACGACCTCTTGCGTAGCAGTCGGATAAACTCCTACCGCGCCACAGAGGCAGCCAATATTTCTTGCACTAGCTGTCCCGCGCAACTTCGTCTGAGTTAATTTTCCTTGTTTTTGCAACATTTCTCTTTGCTGCTCCGCTCCTGTTGGTCGTAGCGTGATGTTATATAGCCTATAGCCTTCCTCGATAAATGGGGTATCCAACAGTGAAATAATTTTTCACATCGGATCAGTAGCTCCTGAGATTACCGCGTCCAAACAAACAAACAATTAAACTCTTCAGCTTCATAATATTAGTATAGATTTAAAATCTCTTCTTTCAAGCTTTTACAGCAGTAAATCTTATTTTTCCATCTAAATGAGTTTATCAACCGATTTTAAAAAACGGTAGGAGGCTCTCAATTTGTCACAACATTTGACTTTTTTATAGAGGTATGTTACTCGATTACTCGAACACGCCTGTGGACCGATTTGGAAAATTCCTTTTTTGTTTGATAACGTATACTTTTCAGTTGGTCCCATTGGACTTTGATGATACCCATCAAAGTCCAATGGGACCAACTAGATTAATCGAGGGAAATCTTCAAGTTTACCGACTAGATGGCGCATGCGAGGGCCCAAACTCGCAAGCATCAAGGGATAGAAAAATTTGAGGGCTAGTAACATAATCCAGATAGGTGGGTCGCTTTTGGCCCCGGTTTGGCTACGGAAGTCTCGGGTTCGATTCCTGGGTCTGGACTTCAAATTTTTCTATCTTTCAAAAATGCAATTATTGTATTTGTAAAGTAATTGGCAAGAAATGCCTATAAAAATTACTTCAAAAGAATGATTAGTTTGTGGTTCGAAATTAAAATGTTTGTTTTTTTTTTGTTGTTAGATAGGCACAATTGTTTTCCATTTTGACGCTTTACTTAGCTTGAGTTGCATCTGTTATTTGGTTAAAAACAGTGCTGGTTAACTCATATATGTTATGTGTATTGCGAATTTCATAATGGACAAAAATATCAAACAAAGAGTTTGCCTTAAATACGAGTATTATATCGCCAATGAAAATTCGTATTTGGATTCCCTGAAAATGTTACAAAAAGTTTATAGTGAATCGACTTTATCTAAAACCTGTACTTATAAGTGGTACAAAGCGTTCAAAAGCGGTCGAGACATGATGGAAGATCCTCACTCTTGTAGGCTATTAACATCTTCATCTGAAGTTAACATCGCAAAAGTGAAGGAAATAGTGACTGAAAATTCTGATTCAAGTTTGAAAGAGATAGCCGCTTTCTGTGTCTCAAGAGTCGATCCGTACTATTTTAAATAATCAAGTGAGTATGAAACACGTTGCCGCTTGGCTAGTCCCAAAAGATCTGAATTTTGTCCAAAAACTCAATAGCATAAGAGTCGTTGAGGACAAACTAGAACGAGTCAATTACGGCCCTACATTCATAAAACGCGTTGTTACTGGTAACGAGGCATAGGTTAGTTTGAAATGCAACCTAGTCAACAGTGGCGTCTTCCAACGGAATCGAAACCGAAATTAAGTCGGTTGAAAAGCACGCCTAAGATGATCAAAAGCCAAAGTCATGTTGACTGTTTTCTTTGACTATCGCGGTGTTGTGCAGTCGGATTTATTGCCGGAAGGTCAAACGGTAAATACATTTTATTTGAGTGTTATGGAGCTCTTAAGAGAGCAAATTCGACGTAAAGAATAGATTTTTGTAAAAAAAATCTTGGACTTTTCACCACGATAATGCGTCTTCGCACAAGGCCATCATTGTGAACCAACTTTTGACCAAAACCTGAACAAATACTATTGAGCAACCATGCTATTCTCCAGATATGGCTTCAGCTGACTTTTTTCTTTTACCTAAACTCAAATTACCACTTCGTGGCACCCGTTTTCATTCGGTAGAAGACATAAAGGAGAATTCGCGGCGAGAACTTTGACTTTTAACATTTTTCTTATTGTTTGTATTTTGTTCTTGAAGTTGTCGCCGGATGTCACCCCAAAAACTAAAGGATACTTTTAAGGCGATAAAATAAATTTGGATTAATAACTGACATTCGTGCATTATTTATTTTTCGACAATAACAACAGCAGTGACAGCGGCACCCATACTTTATGAAAGGTTTTTTATGTTATATGACTTTTTTTTTTTTTAAATTATGTTTTTTAAACTAAAGCTCAAGCTTAACGATCATTTAAATGTGGAAGCCTGTTAATAGCAATATCGTAAGTAATGTATTTTTTATTTATAACATGTTATTACTCTGTAAGCTTTTTTCAAAATAAAATAAATAAATAAATATTATCGATCTTGATAGAGAAGTGCTCCATTCACTACCCCTACCACTACTCTTTTTAACTATCAATATTTTTTTTTTAGTTAGTGCTTGTGAGGAAATTCCTGAAAAAGACAGCTGTGCTAGTGATTTTTTTTCTTAATTTTGGTATTTTGTATGTACTTGAAGTGGACACCGGATGTCACCCCAAAAAGAGTGACACCCGATGCGAACCGCCCCCGCCGCATCTATGCCCCTGCCTCTATACCCTCAATGCCTCCCTCCCTCCTCCTTTAGGACTACAAAATACCACGAGTACAACTCTCGATATTTCCAGTCAGGGTGGTTCGTCATGTCTATCTGTCTGTCTGTCTATCCGTCAGTGTGTCACAGGCATTTTACTCAGAACTACACAATGAATATTGATTAAATGTAGTGAAAAATGTCCTGTAGTAGCTACTTAGTATAATAGCTAAATATTAAAAATAAATAATTTTAGGGGGACATTGGAGTGTTCCATACACTATAATTTTTCAGCTTCTGATACATAAAAGCTGATTTTTTTTTGAGCCATGATGGCTCAAAAAAAAACAGCTTTTCAACGTTCGACAGGTCCTTAAAAACATTTTAGGGTTTCTAATAAACTTTTTTGAATAGGTGAATATTTATAAAGGAATTAATCGCTCCGAAACTTGCATAAATGGTGCCCCCCCTCTAATCTTTTGAATCGTGTGACCAAAAAATAAGAAAAAATCAAAAGTATAGTATACTTTACTCTATATATATAATGTTTTTCTTAAAGACGACACCCGCACAAGGCTACAAGCCCTGTGTCGCGGGGGACTTTACAAATATACAAGTCACGGACACAAAGTACACCCAGACTTGCAACAACAATTTGTGGATCACACAAAGTGGTGTCCCGTGTGGGAAACGAACCCACAACCTCTTGCGTAGTAGTGGGACACACTCTTACCACGCCACTAATGGTGAAAGAATTTTCGCCCAGTAGTTTTTAAGTTTATTCGTTACATACAAAAATACAAATCTTTCCTCTTTATAATATTAGTACAGAAAACAAAAAAAAACTTGCCTACTTAAAAAAATATGAAAACAAGATAGGCATTTTAGTACCTAAGTACACTGGGATTCATGAATGCTTCCGATTTCATGATTTAAGGTTATTTTGTTATCATCTTTTTTTCAGCAGGCGGGTTTTTTGTTCTTTTTTTTCAAATCTTCGTTTCACCCTTCAATTTGGATAGGTAAAAATGAGGCAATTTTCAAGATTTTTTACCACCATTGTTTGTTAAACAAAACCATTTTCCCCACCGCTACCTTTCTGGTTCGTGGTGTTGTCAATATAAATGATGGACCTGATACTTTTGACAGTAGCCAGACGACAATATTAGTAAACATTTTACATCCATTTCGGCTTTAGTAAAGGGCTAGCCGGTAGGTACTAAGCAATCAGGCAATTGATAAACATACTTAATACTAATGTGGATTTTCCAATGGATTTCCACCCGGAACGGTCTACGGTCTGTCAGCCCCATAGATTACCAGCGGTTGCTCTTACATCGTCGGACCATCAAAATACATAGGTACATATCTACACATAGACACGGATTAAACAATTGTACTTATCAGCATCACACTAAGATTTATCCCGAATGAGAATTGCCCACGATCTCCGACTGAGTCAGGGTCACTAAGCGCTAGACCAATAGGCCAGTTGGTTAATTGTTTCATACAAAGTTATAACAAAACGTTTGTATTACATATCAAAGCCACGCGACCAGGAGGACTCTTACTACGATAAGACTGTTTACCTACCTACGTATTATATTATCTATCACTATAGTCATATTAGTAGAGGGGGCTTTAATCGCTTTATATGCACTGTTAAAAGGCATGGACTATCTGTGACCCTACATTTTCACTAAACTCGTTATCTTTAACAACACCTATATTTTACCATTTATATTTCCTAGCAAGACCATTCGCTTGATGGCGTTGTACCGTACAGATTACTTTTTTCTTTTGAGATAAGTAATATTATCCAGAGTGTTCATGTTATTTATACTAAGTTTGTTAACTAAAAGATATAGTAGGTGTAACAAAATACTTATACCTAAGACTGCCTCTGTGGCGCAGTGGGAGTGTATCCGACTGCTATGCAAGAGGGTTCGATCCCCACCCAGGATAAAACTTTGTGTGATGAGCACGATTGTTTTTATCTGTGTCTGTGTTATTTATCTTTAATATGTATGTATTTAGAAATATATAAGTATGTTTATCAAGCTCTGCTTAGTTTGGGATCAGATAGCGTTGTGTGATTTCTCCCATTATGTCCCATGTTTGTTTTATTATAATGGAATGGAAGTTTAATAAAAACATAATAAAATAAAAGCGTTTTATTTACCAAATGATAATTCATGTTACTTAATTCACTCGATGTTTAGCTCATTCTAAACGAAAGCTTATTTAATAGCTATAAGAATTTTGTGATTGATGAGTTTGATAAAAAAAAAAAGGTCATTTTTAAAACTAGATTTTTAATCGTATGACAGTTCTTCATATATATTTGTCGGTATTGGCACGCAATTATTTTTAAACTTCTTTTGACCTTTAGGACATGGGCCGCCTAAGAAGGCAGGGTCTCCTTCATTATTTGCTCGATGTAGCATATGTGGGGCTTGTATCATAGAGATCAATTGCAGTAATTGTTCAGCACGTTGATCATGCTCCAAAGCCGCTGGGGCGTCCAGTAATACAACAATAACTACGATCAACATAACTCGATGCATCGATGTCCACTCTGTAGCCATTGTTAATCTGTAGGGATAACATATTATTCGTTACTATTCAGGTTTAATTATTAAACTTACACTGTAGATGCAAAATAACGAGAGTAAAAAAGGTAAGCGTATTTTGTGCCTCTATATAGTGGCTACCTTGGATGGCACCCGGTGCGGAAGTTGGTGGTGTCACCCCATCGAAAGTCAAAAGCAATAAATTTTATATGTTAAACATCATGGGATCATATAATACCTATTTACATTTAAAATATTGAACTGATAGCTAAACGCAATAAAAAGTAAATAAAAAATATCTTAGGACAACTTATACAACGCTACCTGATCCCAAACTAAGCATAGCTAAGTACTACGGAAACCAGACAACCGATAAATTTCTTTATATATATATTTCTTGTGTAGGAGGAGTTCAGTGACATACACACGGCATGTCACTGAACTCCTCCTAGACAGCTGGACCGATTGTGATAAAAAAAATTGTGTGAATTCAAGGGGATTCGAGGATGGCTTAGATTCACAATTGAACGAGATTTACAAAAAAAAAAGGGTCATGACGAAAATAAATAACACCCAGACACAAAATAAACTTATCGTGCTCATCACACAAAGTTTTATCCTGGGTGGGGATCGAACCCACGACCTCTTGCGTAGCAGTCGGATAAACTCCTACCGCGCGACAGAGGCAGCCAATATTTCTTGCACTAGCTGTCCCGCGCAACTTCGTCTGCGTTAATTTTCCTTGTTTTTGCAACATTTCCCTTTGCTGCTACGCTCCTGTTGGTCGTATATAGCCTATAGCCTTCCTCGATAAATGGGGTATCCAACAGTGAAATAATTTTTCACATCGGATCAGTAGTTCCTGAGATTACCGCGTCCAAACAAACAAACAATTAAACTCTTCAGCTTCATAATATTAGTATAGATTTAAAATCTCTTCTTTCAAGCTTTTACAGCAGTAAATCTTATTTTTTACATCTAAATGAGTTTATCAACCGATTTTAAATAACGGGAGGAGGCTCTCAATTTGTCACAACATTTGACTTTTTTATAGAGGTATGTTACTCGATTACTCGAACACGTCTGTGGACCGATTTGGAAAATTCCTTTTTTGTTTGATAACGTATACTTTTCAGTTGGTCCCATTGGACTTTGATGGGTATCATCAAAGTCCAATGGGACCAACTAGATTAAAATAAATAAAAATAAAATAAGCCTTTATTGCTGTTAGTTTTTTCTATACAGTATGTTTCATTAATCTATTAAACTATTGCACTTATACTAATTATACTTAATTTAAAAATCGGCCATCGGGTCGTTTTCTGCTACAGCTTGTCCTACGACATAGGCTTCCTCCAAAGATTTCCATGACTCTCTATCTCTAGCTATGCGGGTCCATTCTGACCCTGCGACTTGTCTGATATCATCCTCCCAGCGTTTGCGCGGTCTCCCTTTATTTCTTATGTTGCCCCTTGGGTACCATTCTGTTAATGCTTTGGTCCACTTTTCCTTAGTTTCCCGCAACATATGCCCTGTCCATCGCCACTTTAGTGTTTTACACACCCTAAGTGCATTTTTGAATTTTGTTTTATTTTTAATCTTTTCCAAATTAACCTTGTCTATTATTTTCACTCCAACTACATTCCGTTCTATGCTGTTCTGACAGACTTTTATTTTATTAGCTAGTTGGTGAGTTAAAGTCCATGTTTGGCATCCGTACGTTAAACAAGGGAGTATGCACATATTGTATACAGTTCTTTTACTTTTTAGTGGTATATCTTTGTTCTTCATTATTACACTAAGACTCCAAAACTTATTCCACGTATTTCTTATCCTTCTGTCTATTTCTTTACACATATTATTAGTAGGTGATATCAACTGTCCTTAGTAGATATAATCGTCTACATATTCAATCTGTACTTCATTTACTCTAATAGTGTTCAAAATTGAGGATTGGGCGTTAGTCATTATTTTTGTTTTAGATAAATTCATCTTTAGTCCTGCTTTTTCACTTGCATCTGATAACTGCTGCAGCATGCTTTCTAAACTATAAGGGTTCTCTGAAAAGAGTACCAGGTCATCAGCAAAACGCAGGTGGCTAAGTTTTTCGCCATTTATATTCAGACCTAAATTTTCCCACATGTACCATATGTACTCATGTTCTAGAGTGTCAAATGCCTTTTGAAAGTCCACAAACCCTATGTAGTAGATTTTGTTGTATTCTTGGTACTTTTGAAGTACTTGTCTAAGAGCATGTATGTGGTCAATCGTTGAAAACTTGCTCCGGAAACCTGCTTGCTCTTTTGGTTGGTTTTCATCAAGAGTGTTTGCAATACGGGAGAGAATTATTTTGGAAAACACTTTGTATACGTTGGACATTAAACTTATAGGTCTGTAGTTATTAATTTAACCTCTGTCTCCTTTTTTGTGTAACAGTATTATGGTTGATTTCATCCAATCATTAGGTATTTTTCCGGATACTATAATTTCGTTGAATATGTTTTTCAGTGCGGGGGCTATAACAGGTACTGTAAGTTTTAGGAGTTCATTTGTCACTTGGTCTGATCCTGGAGCTTTGTCTAGTTTTTGTGAGTTTATAGCCTTTATTATTTCTTCCTTCAATACAGGTGGCACTGGTTCCTTATCAGGCCCAGCCTCCGGTTCGATGTTATATTCAATTTGCTCCTCTGTTTTGCTTTTATACAAATTTTTATAGTACCTAGTCGGTGGCAATTTGAAGTATTTTATGTCTCTTACTAGTACTTTCGTTATATCTATTCTTAAGGTTAGGCAGCCGTTTATGTTTTTCCTTTAATTCTTTGAAAGCTTTCTTTAGTCCTCCTGTTCTTTCTATATGTTTTTGCAGTGTATTTTGCCTTCTTATCTTACGATCTTTTTTATACTCAGGTTTATTTGTTTGCTTAGGCTGCTTATTTTTTGTCTGTTTACTTTGCTACCTTTCCCTTCCTTTATTATTTCTTTTCGTTGCTCTAGCAGTTGTATAGACTCACTTGAGAGTACTTTCATTTTTACTTCTTTATTTAGTTTGGTTGTTTCTGTTTTAAGTAGATTTAATAGGTTATCATATTTTTCTTGTGTCGTAATGTTTTGTTCTACTCTGTCCATTGCTATTTTTAAGTTGTTTAAAAGCCTGTCATTGTTGCTGAGACAGGATAGACTGTTAATTTTGCTTCGAAGTCTTCTATTTTTCTTAACATGTGCTCCAGTTAGGGTTGCCCTAACCATTCGATGGTCAGAGTTGAAATTAAGTTGATTAATTACTGACAAATTTTTTACTACTTTGCTGTTGTTGGACAAAATGAAATCTACCTCGTTTTTGTGTAGCCCATTTGGAGAGATCCAGGTCCATTTTCGTGATATTTTCTTATAGTAGAAAGTGTTTAAGATTTTTAATTTGTTCTCTAGAGCCAGTGTAACCAGTCTTTCTCCGTTTTTACTTCTGTTTCCAAAGCCATGTCTTCCAATTGTACATTCTTCTCCTTGGTAACACATGCTAACTTGTCCATTGAAGTCCCCCATTAGTATAATGTTTTTGTGTGAATTTTGTATGGTGGTTTGCAAGTCGTTGTAGAATTTTTCAATCTTTTCTGTATCTTGTTTTTTATTAGGTTCAGTTGGAGAATAAGCTTGGATAATTGACCATGTTTTATCTTTTTTGTGATTTAAAGGTAGTTTTATATTTAGGATGGATATTCTTTCTAAGATACCTCTAATTTCTTCTACATATTGAATTAATTCTTTTTTAATTATGAATCTAACACCATAGAGTCCTGGTGTTTCGCCTTTGTAGTGTAGAATAAATCTTCCGTGGTCTTCTGTTCCTTCCCCTAGGCGTCTCATCTCACTGATTCCTATTATGTCCCAGTTAATATTTTCTAGTGCCTGTTCTAATTCTTTAAGTTTCTCAGATGTTCTAGATCTAGTTTTAAATGTAGATATGTGGATATTTGTAGTTTTTATTGATTCTGTGGTTTTTGTTGATTTTTTATTTTCAGCCTTTGGAGGGTCGTGGTCATTTTCCCCCACGATGACCAGTCGGGTTGGGAGAGAGTTTTGTTTCGAAGTTTTTCCTAGATGTTTTTTGTTGTTTTGTTGTTTTATTACATTTTCTTTAGTGCTAATTTCGGTTGCCTCGGTCTGTTTGGGTTTCCGTTTGTCGATGTTTAATTGCTATTGTTTAGTTTCTGAAAAGGTTGAGAGAGAGTTTGATCTCGCCCTCATCACGTCGAAGGCATTTTTTCGGTTTGTCGCAGTTGAGGTCAGCTTTCTAGGCTGTGTATTGCATTGAGGTGACTTTGATGTTTCTCTTTTCCTTTTGTTTTTCTTTGATATATTTTCTTTAACTACTAGCTTTTCATATTTAATATAGGCTAAGTTTCCCTTCTCTCTTTCTTCTATTAGTTTTGGCTGTAGGGCTTTTCTCGTTTCCAAAACCTCTTTTGGGTAATCTTCAGTAATATATAATTCTTTCAACGCCTTTTTCTTTGCCATTACCTCGTTTCTCTTTAAATTACCAACAAAAGATAGAATTATTGGCCTCGGATTATCCGTTTTGTTCACTTTTCCAATCCGGTATATGTTGTTTATATCGGGTTCGGCAATATGTATTTTTAAGTCTCTCTGGATTATTTCACTGACCTTCAAAAGAAGTTCTGAGGTTGAATTTTCGCTCTCTTTTAAACCAAAAATTACTACATTTTTGCTTCTTTTTTCTCTTTTTAAATAATCAATCTCATTTTGTAACTTTTCTACATATTCTTTCAAAATTTTATTTTCTTCTATAATTGGTTTTAATTTTTCTTCCATTTTGTGCATCACAGTTTCAGTGATGGTTTCCGTTAATTCGATTGTTTGATTTTTTAACTCGATTTTCATTTTATCGAACAACACTTGAAATTTATTCTCCATTTTTTTGTGTGAAACGGAACGTAGTTTGCCAATTCAACTTTTATTTCTAGCAACCCCGAATGTCAACTGTCAGTTCGTGAATGAATGGTGTATTCAAATGACGTTACTCTATTTGACTATGGTTATCTTGTTCAACTTTAACTTGTTCAACTAACCTCCAAATGTGATTAGAATCTTGAATAAGTTATTTTCTCCAGTATCTTGTGGTGATTTAATGCTCACACAGTCCACTTTACACTTCACTTTCTATTCCCGACCAGATTATTTTAGAAACTGTGAACTCTAATATATTTTAATTGTGATTTGTTTACGACACAATAGTACGTAGATGTTCCAACCAACTAGATTAATCGAGGCAAATCTTCAAGTTTACCGACTAGATGGCGCATGCGAGGGCCCAAACTCGCGAGCATCAAGGGATAGAAAAATTTGAGGGCTAGTAACATAATCCAGATAGGTGGGTCGCTTTTGGCCCCGGTTTGGCTACGGAAGTCTCGGGTTCGATTCCTGGGTCTGGACTTCAAATTTTTCTATCTTTCAAAAATGCAATTATTGTATTTGTAAAGTAATTGGCAAGAAATGCCTATAAAAATTACTTCAAAAGAATGATTAGTTTGTGGTTCGAAATTAAAATGTTTGTTTTTTTTTTGTTGTTAGATAGGCACAACTGTTTTCCATTTTGACGCTTTACTTAGCTTGAGTTGCATCTGTTATTTGGTTAAAAAACAGTGCTGGTTAACTCATATATGTTATGTGTATTGCGAATTTCATAATGGACAAAAATATCAAACAAAGAGTTTGCCTTAAATACGAGTATTATATCGCCAATGAAAATTCGTATTTGGATTCCCTGAAAATGTTACAAAAAGTTTATAGTGAATCGACTTTATCTAAAACTCGTACTTATTAGTGGTACAAAGCGTTCAAAAGCGGTCGAGACATGATGGAAGATCCTCACTCTTGTAGGCTATTAACATCTTCATCTGAAGTTAACATCGCAAAAGTGAAGGAAATAGTGACTGAAATTCTGATTCAAGTTTGAAAGAGATAGCCGCTTTCTGTGATCTATTGAGTATGAAACACGTTGCCGCTTGGCTAGTCCCAAAAGATCTGAATTTTGTCCAAAAACTCAATAGCTTATGAGTCGTTGAGGACAAACTAGAACGAGTCAATTACGGCCCTACATTCATAAAACGCTTTGTTACTGGTAACGAGACATAGGTTAGTTTGAAATGCAATCTAGTCAACAGTGGCGTCTTCCGACGGAATCGAAACCGAAAAAAGAACGCCTAAGATGATTAAAAGCCAAAGTCATGTTGACTGTTTTCTTTGACTATCGCGGTGTTGTGCACTCGGATTTATTGCCAGAAGGTCAAACGGTAAATAAGTTTTATTTGAGTGTTATGCAGCTCTTAAGAGAGCAAATTCGACGTAAAGGATAGATTTTTGTAAAAAAATTCTTGGACTTTTCACCACGGTAATGCGCCTTCGCACAAGGCCATCATTGTGAACCAACTTTTGACCAAAACCTGAACAAATACCATTGAGCAACCATGCTATTCTCCAGATATGGCTTCAGCCGACTTCTTTCTTTTTCCTAAACTCAAATTACCACTTCGCGGCACCCGTTTTCATTCGGTAGAAGACATAAAGGAGAATTCGCGGCGAGAACTTTGACTTTTAAAATTTTTGTTAATGTTTGTATTTTGTTCTTGAAGTTGTCGCCGGATGTCACCCCGGCAAGGAAGGAGGATATACGATATACGATATACGAGGAGGAAAGGAGCATACTTTCAAGGCGATAAAATAAATTTGGATTAATAACTGACATTCGTGCATTATTTATTTTTCGACAATAACAACAGCAGTACCCATATTTAATGAAAGGTTTTTTAAGTTATACGACTTTTTTTCATATCTTTTTAATATTTTTGTTTTAATTATGTTTTTTAAACTTAAGCTCAAGCGTAACGATCATTTAAATGTGGAAGCCTGTTAATAGCAATATCGTAAGTAATGTATTTTTTATTTATAACATGTTATTAGTCTGTAAGCTTTCTTCAAAATAAAATAAATAAATAAATATTAATGATCGTTTCCCGGTACTTTCTTGATAGAGAAGTGCTCCATTCACTACCCCTACTACTAGTCTTTTTAACTATCAATATTTTTTTTTAGTTAGTGCTTGTGAGGAAATTCCTGAAAAAGACAGCTGGCAGCTAGTGATTTTTTTTCTTAATTTTGGTATTTTGTATGTACTTGAAGTGGACACCGGGTGTCACCCCAAAAATAGGGACACCCGGTGCGGACCGCCCCCGCCGCAGCTATGCCCCTGCCTCTATACCCTCAATGCCTCCCTCCCTCCTCCTTTAGGACCACAAAATACCACGAGTACAACTCTCGATATTTCCAGTCAGGGTGGTTCGTCATGTCTATCTGTCTGTCTGTCTATCCGTCAGTGTGTCACAGGCATTTTACTCAGAACTACACAATGAATATTGATTAAATGTAGTGAAAAATGTCCTGTAGTAGCTACTTAGTATAATAGCTAAATATTAAAAATAAATAATTTTAGGGGAAAATTGGAGTGTTCCATACACTCCAATTTTTGAGCTTCTGAAAAAAAAAAATCAGCTTTTATGTATAAGCTGATTTTTTTTTTGAGCCATGATGGCTCAAAAAAAATTTTAGGGTTTCTAATAAACTTTTTTTAAATAGGTGAATATTTAAAAAGGAATTAATCGCTCCGAAAGTTGCATAAATGGTGCCCCCCCCCCCCTAATCTTTTGAATCGTATGACCAAAAAATAAGAAAAAATCAAAAGTAGGTATAGCATACTTTACTCCCAGATAGTGTTTTTTTTTAAAGACGACTCCCGCACAAGGGTACAAGCCCTGTATCGCGGGGGACTTTACAAATATACAAGTCACGGACACAAAGTACACCCAGACTCGGAACAACAATTTGTGGATCTCACAAAGTGGTGTCCTGTGTGGGAAACGAACCCACGCCATTAATGGTGAAAGAATTTTTGCCTAGTAGTTTTTAAGTTTATTCGTTACATACAAAAATACAAATCTTTCCTCTTTATAATATTAGTATAGAAAACAAAAAAAAACTTGCCTGTTAAAAAAATATGAAAACAAGATCGGCATTTTAGTACTTAAGTACACTGGGATTCATGAATGCCTCCGTGATACAATGTTTACCTACATAAGTACCTACAGGTGCCCACATTTTTTTTTGAATATATATTTTATCTTTGGGGCTTTTATTCTAGGAACATGCCAGCCCCGTAAGGCTTAATCTATACATTCAATACTATGTATAATAATATGAGTCTTAGGGAATCACGAATACGCGAACATCTTTTATAGTGATAATGCAGCATCTGATGTAGGGTTTGTCAAAACAGTTACGTATACGCCCATATCCATCAAATTTAAATTAAATTCTCGCACTAATGACTCCCGCTGACTCTGGTATTTTCTACAATCTTTTAGTATAATATGTTGGACATCATCTAGTACTCCGCATATTTCACAGTTTGGCGACTCAATTTTTAGGTGCCAACGACGCATACTCGTTCTGGTTTGTCCCTCTTACTAACGGGTCATTAATGTAATTGAAGTGTGCAAATGATTTATTATTATTTATATTAAATAGCATACTTAAATCGAATTTGATCACTTAGGTGCTCTTCGTGGACAAAAATGTAAAAATAAATCTGAGTCCATGAAGAGCATCTGCCAAAAATATTGAAAGGTGCCTTTCGTGGAGTAGGCAAGGTGTTATTCGCGGTGGACTACCTCATGATACCTAACAATAAATAAATAGTTCCGACAAACATTTTACTACTATTCTACATGTGTCATGGGGTACATACCTTTTAGAATGATTATTGTAAGGATGTCACGTTTAACTAGAACTCGCACAATACTGTAACAACCACAGCGTCGACTGTCGTAATTGAGGACTCATCATGCAATTATATAGTTTATTAAATTTCCCTATGTAGTGTAGAATACTTATTATTTCTAATTGAGGTAAAATTAATAATTAATGTCAACATTGCGGGTATAATTTAATAGGTGAAATAATAAATATTCGTCTCTTATTTTAACTGACTAAAATAAAAGAAAGAAGTTCTGAAGTCAACATGTATATATTTTTAAATAATTAGTAGCTGACCCCCGCAACTTCGTCTGCGTCAATTTTCCGCCTTTTTGTTATTTATTCAAAAATATTAAAATCCCGATAAATAAAAAATAAAAGTCATTTATCATATGAAAATCTGAAAACTGTAAATTTCCAGGTACATATTTTTTTTTTGTAGTATTATTATATTTGTAGTTAGTGGCACAAAAAATATGAGGAAAAGGCAAAAACTATTAAGGTCAACTGAATTCTGATGACTCCTTACAATTTTGAACCTTGGTAGCAAAATTCTGATCTACTTACACAATAGAGGTAGGCTTAATTCATTCATCTACTTACACGTATAGACGTACACCTACACCATGCGTGAAGATGAACTTATATTTATATCTATCCCAATGACTTGTTCAAAATTAGTTATAGGTACTTAAAATCGGTCACGATTCAATTTTTCTAAGCAATTTCGGTTGTCGTTTGATCAGCAATCAGTCACTCATTTCCTCTGCTTCTAATAAGTACTGTTTGCAAATGTAATGTTGCATACCTAAATTAATACAAGATTTTTGCGAATTCTGGTGACACAGTAAATTGTTATAATAATAATAAAAATAAATCTTTATTTCGGACATAGCGATCCATATAGTGTTAGTAAGTTTGCTTATTATCTAGTGTTAGTACCAATCAACCTTTGCACACAATGTTTTATAATCGAAAGGCTTAAGCTCTCCGCTACAGTTTTTAGAATAGTGTTGTGACTGTCTCTTATCCTCCTCAGCATAGAGACAGTTTTCTTGCGCAAGATCGCCTGAAAACTGTCCGTACGAGCTTCTGCAAATATGCCCGATGCACTACAATAACGAGGCAGTCCCAACAACATCCTAAAAGCATTATTATATGGTACACGCAGAGCATCTAGCGTTTTTTTGCTGTAAGTGACCCAAAGATTCTCCGTGTAAAGATTTTGACAATAAGCTCGAAATAAAGTTATGTTAACTTGATCTGTACACCGAGCAAATCTACAGGTCAACATATTACTCCGGACCGCCAGAGCTCTACTTTCCCTCTCAATATCAACATTGTCCTTAAGGTAGTCTGTTAGAAAATTGATTATGAATCTCTTGTAAGAAAACTGATACACACTGATTTCAGTCGAGTATATACTGCTAAAAATGCCACTCTTGCTGCCACCACTCTATCTAACAAAATTACCAAAGTCATAAACGCTCATTCAATAGAAATCGCAATCCCCCATCGCAAGCGTACTATCAAACCCTGGATTACTCCAGGATTGGTAAGATGTATCAGACACAGAGATAAAATGCACAAAATGTTAAAACTAGATAACAATAACGCAATCTTGCAGGTATCATATACAAGATATCGCAATTTTTGCAACAATCTCTTAAAAAAAATTAAAACCGAATATGAAAAAAACGAGTTTACTAAAAACAAGAAAAATCCAAAGGGTATGTGGAAAACAATAAATAAAATTGCTCATCTTAAACAAAATACATCGCCGCCTAACGCACTGCTGCATTTAAAACAAGACCCGCACGAATCACTTAATCAAGTGAATGATTACTTTGCAGGTATCGGCTCTACACTAGCAAATGCTATATTATCGAAACAAGATACAAACGAGAGTTATAAAATATACGGCGATGATTGTGCATCGCAGATAATAAGGGATTCCATGGCGTTATTTGACACAGACTGTATAGAGATTGAGTTTATCATATTAAACCTAAAAAATGATTCTGCCACCGGTACAGACAACATACCCACAATGGTTATCAAACGTACAAAAACAGTCTCATCCCTCCACTTACATTCCTTTATAATTTATGCATTGCAACTGGTACATTTCCTGACATTTTTAAAAGGGCCCTAGTTCATCCCATCCACAAAAATGGTGACAGAGACAATGTTGGAAACTACAGACCAATATCTGTGTTAACAGTAATCTCCAAAATTCTAGAAAACTGCTAAACGTCAGACTTACTAAGTATCTTCAACATAATAATATTATTGCCCCAAATCAATTCGGATTTGTGAAAGGTAAGTCCACAGAAGATGCAACTCTCCTACTTACAGAAACGATTGCCAATCCAAGCGGCCAAGGCCTTGGATAAATCTAGAAATACATCAATTACTTTAGATCCTTTGTCAAGATTCTTGGCAATCGTTTCTGTAAGTAGGAGAGTTGCATCTTCTGTGGACTTACCTTTCACTGGACTCTGGACACACTGTCTCTGTTCCACTTTTGCTTCGTAAGATGGAATCTATCGGAATACGCGGGCTGACACTGGCAATGTTTAGATCGTATCTAACAAACCGCACCCAATGTCTAAAGGTAGGAAATCATATCAGTGACCATACCTCTCTAACTTTTGGCTTACCACAAGGTAGCGTGTTGGCACCAACTCTTTTCCTTTTATATGTAAATGGTTTGTGTACACAATCTCTTTCCCACTGTAACATACTTTCATACGCAGACGATACTGCACTGATTTTGTACGGGAACACTTGGGACGAGGCCAAAATCTACACTAAAAATGCTCTTAAAGTAATCATGACGTGGCTTCACGATAACCTCCTAACATTAAATGTACAAAAAACAAAGTATATTACTTTTTCTCACCGCATTAATACGCAACCGTCTTCTCAATTCACGATCGAAGCTCATTCATGTCTCCACCAAATAGATTGCTCAAGTCCCAAATTGACTCCTGCTCATACCATAAAATATCTCGGTCTTACCATAGACAAACATCTAAATTGGTCCGCTCATTTATATCTAACCTAACCACTAGAATAAGAAATGTAATACCTATTTTTGTAAAATTTCGAAAATCTGCAGACTTTGAAACATTATTATGTGTATACTGTGCGCTCGCCTAGAGTCTGCTGCAGTATTGTACAGTTGCATGGGGTGGTGTTGCCACTACCACACTCCTTCCTCTCGAACGTGCACAGAGAGGAATTCTTAAGGTCATGCTGGGCAAACCTAGGAGATTTAGCACCGAGCTCCTCTATAACGAGTGTTCTGTACTCACAGTCAGACAACTCTCCCTTAAACAAGCAATTCTTCGAAAGCACAAGAGTACCACCTTCCGACAGATTACTAAACGTAATAAAATTAAAATCCACTCAGTCACCCCCCATAGAACAACACTTGCTCGACATCAATACTACGTCCTAAGCTAGACTATACTGTAACAGAAGGATTAATACATTAACTAAGAAACACAATATATATTTATACTTTACGTTCACCCACACCTACACCGTAAATACAGACAAACACACTCACACACAGTCACACACACACACACACACACACACACACACACACACACACACACACACTCACACACACACACACACACACACACACACACACACACGCGCGCACACGCACACACACACGCACACACACACACACACACACTATTTATTGCTATTGTTTTATTGGTCCAATTTGTGGTAAACATAATTAATGAAACCTGTAACCTCTAGGGTGGAAGGCGCTGGCGACTGTAACACAATTTATATTAGTACAGTCGTCAACGACAACCTCTTATAAGTTGAAACATCATAATGGTTTTCTTATGTATTTTTTTTTAAGAGAAAAATGTAACAATATTGTGGCTCAATAAATATTATTATTATTATTATGTATGTCGTTTCCATATCACGGGACTATGGAATCCCGGTCATTTGGGAGGCGTGCGTGGAGCCGAAGCCAACACGTAGAGGCCCGTTAGACACTTTAATCAAAAGGCTATGTGACGCAAACCGGCGAATATCGTTGTATACACTATATAAATATACCCAACGACATTCCCCGGTTAGTGTAAAAACTATTGTCAAAAAGTGGTAGCTTTATTATTATTATTATCTCCTTGGGTTTTTCCCGCGACCCTAAAGATCATGTAATAATAATAATAATAGCCTTTTATTCCAATACATAGGGTTACAAGAGGTCCCTAACTTCGGTGTGCCTTTTGGCATAGGCCTCCTCCAATTCTTTCCAATGGATCCTGTCCTTTGCTACTCTCGACCAGAATGGTCCCGCTGTCTGTTTCAAGTCATCTTCCCATCTCCTGACTTGACGACCCCTACCTCTTTTGCCGTCTCTTCGTTGCCAGAGTTGGTGACTTGCTTGCTCCATTTGTTAATGGGGTGGCGTAGCATATGTCTAGCCCATCTCCATTTTTGGACGTCTATCCGGGTAAGAATGTCTGTGAGTTTTGTCCTTGTTCTCATGTCTACGTTCCTGACTCTGTCTTTGATTTTTAACCCTAGCATGCTTCTTTCCATGGCACGTTGGCATTTTGTTAGCCTTTCCCTGTGGTGAAGTGTTATTGACCAAGTTTCACAACCGTAAGTAAGAACTGGCAGAATACAGGTCTCGAATGTTTTCTTTTTTATGTGATTACCTATACTCTTGCTTTTCACTATCTCCTTCAGTGACCAATATTTTCTCCATCCTTGGGCTATTCGCCGGTTTATTTCTTTTGTCGTTTCATCTGAGGGGGATATTATCTGTCCTAAGTAAATATATTCTTTGACATATTTGATCTTGTTGCCATCATAACGTATATTTCCCTTGAGTTTGTCATCAATTTGGTTTTACTGGCATTGATTTCCAGACCAACTTTTCTGCTTATGTTTGCTAGGCTCTGCATCATTTGTTCTATTGCTGCTGGATTCTCTTCAAGAAGCACCAGATCATCGGCAAATCTTAGGTGGTTTAGGCGAGCTCCATTAATATTCAGACCTAAGTGGTCCCAGTTTAGCTGTCCAAAGATGTGCTCGAGTACGGCGTTAAATAGCGAAGGGGAGAGAGGATCGCCTTGGCGTACGCCCTTTTTGATAGGAAATGATTCCCCTGTTGATTCTAGTTTGATACTGGCCTTGCTAGTTTTGTATATACTCTTAAGTATTTCTATATAGTTGCTCTGGACCCCCTGTTGTTCGAGGCTCCGCCATATGTATTGATGCCTGAGGCTGTCGAATGCTATTGAGTAATCTATAAACGCCAAGTAGATTTGTTTATTGTATTCGTTATACTTCTGTATCAACTGTTTTTTTGTGTGAATATGATCTATTGTGCTAAAGTCTTTTCTGAATCCCGCCTGCTCTATGGGTTGGCCTTCGTTTAGGTTTAATGAAATTCTTTCAAGGATCACTTTAGCAAATACTTTATATATGTTTGATATTAGAGAAATTGGCCTATAGTTCCCAATCTCGTCTCTAGGGCCTTTTTTATGTAGTAAAATTATGTGACACTCAGTCCATTCTACTGGAATTTGCCTTGATTGTAAGATTTCATTGAAAAGTTTTGCCAGCACAGGACTGATTTCCTCTAAGGTCCCCTTGAGCATTTCATTATGTATCTTGTCCGGCCCTGGGGTTTTCTCGAGTTTTTGGGATTTTATTGCCTTGATTACCTCTGAGGCAAGGGTTTCTGGTACTTCATCTACTTTGTTTTCTTTTGCTTCGTTTACTTCCGGAATTTTGGCCAGCCCTGAATCGAATTTATCAGAATACAATATGCGGTAATAGTCCGTAGCTAGTTTCTGTATTGAGAGTCGATTTGTTAAGTAACATTTGCATTGCTTTAGTTTCGATATCCATTCTTTCCCATGATCGCTTAGTTGTTTCATAGTTTTTTTTGTTCCTCCTGTTCTTTTTATATTTTCTTCCAAAACTCTATTTCTTTTTGCCTTACGGTCTTTCCTCATATTCTCCTTAATTTCCTTGCTAAGGTTTGAAATTTTTTGGCGTCTTTCTTTGTCCCCTTTATTTGATATTAGTGTTTTTCTTTCGTCTAATAGTTCTAGTGGCTCTTTGCTTAAGTAGCTTTCTTTGTTTCTGGGTTTCTTGACTAGCATCTCTTTCAATTTGTTTTGTAATCTCCTGTATTTAATCCCAGTTTCTCCGTCGGAGGTAATAATTTCGATGAGTGATTCTGTTGTGCGGGAATAAGTGGAGTGACTGTGTTCTGATATTTAATACAGGTTATTATTATATACTAGGTTTTTCCTGGATCTTTTGGGTTGGTTTAGGCTTAGGCAGCTTCTTACCATACGGTGGTCTGTGTTAAAGTTGAGGTTTTTGACTATGTTGGTATCTGTGAACGCGCTTGCTTTGTTGGTTATAATAAAGTCAATTTCAGTTTTAAATTTTGCGCCTGGGGAGGACCACGTCCATTTGCTTTTATTTTTTTTGTGAAAACGTGAGTTCATTAAAATAAGGTTATTTTCCATCATAAATTCTACTAGTTTCTGTCCATTTTGGCTTCTTTTGCCATGCCCAAACTTTCCGATTGAGGATTCTTCTCCAATTTGCCTTTCTCCAACCTGTCCGTTAAAGTCGCCCATGATTATAAAGTTGTTGTTGCAGTGCGGTCTTATTGCTTCTGAGAAACACAAAGATCATGTATTGGCACTTATTTATATTATATTTAAGTCCATGCGAGGTGGCGTAGGCTTCGCAAATCCTTAACAATTGATTTACGGCCCCCGCAGACCGGCCCAGCAGCACCATGTCATAAGCATAGCTGATGTTGTAGATGTTTATCCCATCAACACTGCATCCGATACGCATGCTGCTAAGCTCGGCCACGAGGTTATCCACCTAAAGATTGAAGAGTCTCGGGGACGTCCGACCCCCCTGCCTTACCGCACTCTAATATATATGGCTCTGAGAGCGTACCGTTCCAATTCACATGGTTGGTTTGGTTACCATACCAGTACTTTAGTAGTCCAACTATTTCTGCGGGTATACCCCTGTCCCCCATCTTTCCCCACAGCACATCGTACGAGACAAGGTCGAATGCCTTGGAGAGATCAAGGAAACAGGCATACACCGCTGTTCTACGATCTGTGTAGTATTGAACAGTATGCTTGATACTTATGATTGCACTTTCAGTCGATAACCCTGGGCGAAAGCCGAACTGAGCGTCATGAAGATGTATGTAATGACACAAGTAAGAGTCAAACATACCGTCCAACACCTTGGCTAATATTGTCGCCAGTGAAATGGGACGATAATTTCCCTTGTCCGAAATGTCCCCCGTCCTCTTCTTAACAATTGGACATCTATAGTCTTCAGTAAGTTAGCAGGTAAGTGTGCGTGACTAATACACATTGTGTAGAACATCGATAGGACCCTCGGTAAGTGACCACCCGCGTGCTTAAGGTGTTTAATGCTGAGCCCCTTATGTCCTGGAGATTTACCTCGACTCATGCTGTTAATGACGCTACTTGTTTAGCTGAAAATTGTATGGCTTTACTCCATACATGCTTGACTGAGAATCAATCACCATAGCTGAGGGGCCGAGTGGCGACTCGACTTTAAAGTGATCTTTAAACATATTTGTAATGCCACTTTGTTCACTCATTCCCCCCACACTCGCAGAGAGACCAGGTCTATCCATCCAGCCTGCCAGTAGACTACCAAAATTGGCCAAAATTTTTAGTAGCGCGTTGTTTGGCTAACGTATCCATAACAATTTGACCTGCGTTATTTTCACAATATTTAAGTTGTTTTTTAAAGATTTTAGGCTTCTGGCCCATATTATCATAGATAGGGCCAGAAGAGGGGCGGTTGTCATGTATCCAAGCCTGAAAACTACACCTGGCCTCACGATGAGCATCCCTTCCATATTCATTCCAACCACATACGCGTCTACCCCGTCTCTGCCCCCTCTGTATACGTCTGTTTAGACACATCACATAGAATGTTTACAATATGTTCGTATAAATTGTCCAGCACGATTTTGTGTTCAGCCAAGACGCAAGATCCACTGCTACAAGCCTTAAAACAATGGAGGAAATTGATGTCCCTCAGCTCAGTATTACATAGGTTATAATACCTATGTAAACAACATATGTGTCTAACAATAAATAAATAGATTTCTTAAAGCAACTCACATACGGCCATCTAATACCAACTAGCCAGAGTTTGTAATATTTCTAAGACATTCTTCTTTAGCACTGTTTTGCCCACCGTTGGGTACCTTTCCAATCTCCAATGGATTTCTACTCCACATGGTCTAAGGTCTGTCGGTGCCATAGGTGACCAGCGGTTGTCCTTACATCGTCGCACCGTCTGGCTGGTGGTCAGACCACCAAAATACATAGGTAGGATAGGCATATTACAGATAAATTACAGACTTTACACAAACACACCTTGACACAGATAAAACAATCATGCTTGGATGAGCATGATTGTTTCCCACCAAAATTTACCTAGGGTGAGAATTGTCGACGATCTCTGACTTAGTAGGTAGTAGGAAGTCAGGGTCACTAGCCAATGGGCCAGTTGGTTAAATATATAATACGAAAATTTATCAAAACATTTGTAAGCCGAGCCACGCGACCAGGAGGCCTCTTACTACGATATGACTGTTTACCTACGTATTATTTATCATTTTAGTCATATTGGCAAAGGGGTGTCAATAGCTTCATAAGCACCGTTAAATGGAATGGACAATCTTTACTAAAAAATTCTAGATATTTTTGCTTGATGGCGTTGTACCTGTACATATTGCCTTTTCTCTATTAGGATAATATTATTTAAAATATTGATGTTACAGGTAGGTACTTCGTTTTTAAACTATCATCAGAAAAGAACACAAAATACTTACTTAAAATGGAATTAAAGTTTAATAAAAAACGTAATGCTTATTAGCAATTTATTTACCAAATGATAATTCATAATATTTAATTTTTTGGTTCAGTTGTTTAGGTAATCCTAAGCGAATGCTTAAATAAGGTGTTAAATAATTAACAGTAAGAATTTTAGGCAGCGGTACTGTGCTATTTAAAACAATAATTACGAAAACAAAATCGTATATATAAATATCATACGCGCTATTTTGTTTACTCTCAAATTTATATGCGTACTGTACCAAGGGCTCCACTCGTAGCCGCGGCCGGCTGTCGCGGTGACACAGCGACTAGCGACTATAGTATGACCATTAGTGCTGTGCACTCCCTGAGGTATGCGCGCGGTGAGACGGGGGGGTTAGAATCGGCTGCTGCGCTGTCAGTGCGCCGTCAACGCTTGTGACGGCAGGTAGTGTTATTTGTATCGGACTGTCTATGTCAGACGCACACGAGATAAATATTCAAAGATGGGTCGTGCGTTATCTCGTGATATGAAGACTGTCATTTTTAAGGTGGCTGAATATTTTAAGAAAAGAAAAGCAGACAAAGAAAGCTTTGAATTTAAAAATGACGTGAATATTGCTAAAATCGTTGCGGAGGCTACGGGATACAGCAAAAGAACCGTACATAATGTGATTTCTGCGGGCTATTTATCAATTGAAAATTCAAGCCAATTAAAATTTCAATCGCCAAAAAAACCAAAAGTTCTAAAGAAAAAACACGTTGTGGATGATTTTGACCTTGGAGTTATCAGAAGAAAAATTCATCAGTTTTACGAAGTTGAAAAAAAAATACCAAGTGTCCGTAAGTTACTATCAAGTTTGAGACAGGATGGCATATTGAATTGTGGACGGGAATATTTAAGACAGCTTTTACACAAAATGGGCTACCGTTACAAAAAATGCAAATCAAAGAGACATCTCCTTATAGAGCAGCCTAATATTACAGTGTGGCGGAAAAAATATCTTACACAAATCAGAAATTACAGAACGGAAAACCGAAACATATATTTTCTTGATGAAACATACATCAACGCCAGTCACCATGCCAGCAAATGTTGGCAATCATCGTCAGAACCCGGTATTCATGCTGATATTGGGAAAGGACGGCGACTAGTAATACTCCACGCTGGGTGTCGAAATGGCTTAGTGGATGATACATTGACTATATTCAAATCCGATGCTAGAACCGGTGACTATCATGGAGATATGAGCGGACCTACTTTTTATAAGTGGGTAGATGAAAAGTTAAAAGATAAGTTGCTGCCGAATTCTGTGGTTGTAATGGACAACGCGTCTTACCACAGCGTTCAGATTGAGAAGAAACCAACTATATCAAGCCTCAAAAGTGAAATGCAGAACTGGTTGCTACGCCATAATGTAGAATTTTCAGGAACCATGTCAAAGGCTCAACTGCTACTTCTTATCAAAAATACACAAAAAGAACCCGTGTATAGAATTGACGAACTCCTGAAAGCCAGTGGACACACTGTTCTGTCATTCTGTTGTTGAAAATTGTGTAGTGAACAAATGTAAAATACACTGAAAATAAACATGGACCGTTTTACTCCCCAAGAACGTGGAATAATTGTGTCAATGTTCTTACGGAATAATTCATCAGTGATAAGAACACAACGTGAATTTCGTCGACGATTTCCCCACCGTCCGGCACCGATTGGTCGCACAATTCGACGCTTTGCCACACGCCTTGAAGCAACTGGCTCAACATTGGATAGACCTAAGTCTGGGAGACCAAGAACAGGCCGTTCAGCTGAAAATATCGATGCTGTGCGCGAAGATGTGGAAGCGTGTCCAGAAACATCAACGAGGCGACGTGCCACGCAATTGGGCATTTCCAGACGGACCCTGCAGCGTATTTTGGTGAAAGACTTAAAGATGTTCCCGTATAAAACTCAAATGACTCATCAGCTGCTGCCTGCTGACCACCGAGCTCGTCTAGATTACTGCCAGCGCGTCATAAACCTCAACCTTGAAGAGGATGATTTTCCTTCAAAATTGGTTATGAGTGACGAAGCGCATTTCCATCTCTAAGGGCATGTCAATAAGCAGAATACTCGGTTCTGGGGCACTGATAATCCGCGCATTATTCAAGAAACACCTCTACACCCACTAAAAGTTACTGTATGGTGTGGCATCTGTGTTGACAGAGTGATCGGACCCTATTTTTTCGAAGACGCTGGAGGCAATGCGATAACTGTCACTGGAGAACGCTACAGAACCATGTTACGTGAGTTTTTGATACCCAGTTTGGACGAATTGGGGCTGGAGCACATCTGGTTTCAACAAGACGGCGCTACGGCACACACAGCGCGCGACACTATGGACTTAGTGAGGGACGCTTTTCCAGGCCGAGTTATCTCTCGTTTTGGCGATTTGCCTTGGCCTGCAAGATCACCCGATCTGACCAGTCCAGACTTCTTTCTTTGGGGTTTTTTGAAATCTCGGGTGTATGTGAACAAGCCACAGACTCTCGCAGCTCTAAAAGAAAACATTCGTCAAGAAATAACGAACATATCGCAGGAAGTGTTACGGCAAGTTATGCAAAATGTCATAAATAGGGCTCAAATGTGTATCAACTCTGGAGGTCACCATTTAAAAGACATCATCTTTAAATCCTAATGATACGAAATTTAATGGCACAAATATACATTTAAAAAAATCTAAATCTTGTTTTCTAATTTAGAAAAAATGTTATAGCTGAACCAAATAGGGTCTTTACTTTTGCGCCACCCAGTATATTACAAGAGCCTCCGATTACCATCCCGATACATAAAACTGTAGCTTTTATGAGTAGCTTTAGGTACGCTGCCACCAGTGGTTGGAAGGTTCTTCTGCCTCAGTTTCGTACTATGAAATCGGTATGGTGTTTCAACAAACATTACAAAAATTACCTGTTGAGCACACATTGACCTACGGCTGTTTTAATTTATGAATATCCTTTTTTTCATCACCAATATGTTTATATTTTTCATTTCACAGTTTAAAAATGTACTCTGTGGTTTTACTGTAAAAAATATGACAGATGACATGGAGACAGACGCGTCCTAGCTCAGATCACAGAGAAAGTAATCTGTAAAACGTAGTGGTAATCTGGCTCAGAATAACGTCCTAGTACTAATACGAAGTTTTATATTCTCTTTGCCTAGTACCTACGTTTCGTTGCACTCATTGAATAGGATTTATGTATGTTATTTAAAATCAAAAAAATATTGATTACATTATTTTCCTTTATTTAACTATAGTACGATCAACGTAACTAGGCCGGACTGAAGTAGGCGACAAGTGGTTGCGCAGATGCATTTTTTGGAAGTAAATGGTGATAGGAAGCAGGGGGAGGGGGCGGTAACTAAATCAAGATAATTAGAGATGCAATTACAAATCACATTGTCATAATTAGTATTACTAACTCATGTTTTTTGTGATTATTTTCGTAAAGAAATTGTTTTTCAAAATTTCTTTAGTATTTACTGTAACTGTTCTAAATTTAAACTTTTATGAACTCATATAAATAGTGTTTTTACCCGACTGTAAAGAAGGGTTATGTTTTTCGCGCATATCTTGTATGTATGTATGTAATATTCTTTATTACCTGATATCTCACAATCCACTGAACGGATTTATACAATTCACACGTCGTTAGATTCGTCTTAATTGCCCAAGTGTTTTTAAAAAACAAATATGGCGGCTATGAGATGTCAAAATAAAGAGGTGTGAAAAAAATGTTGTTTCGAATACTACAATATGGGTATCAAATTAAAGAGCTCATCTTAAGCATTTCAAAAAGGTATAACATGATTATGACTGTTATACTAAAAAAGTTAGTTAGCAACCATTGTTTTTTCAATTTTTAATACTTGACAATAGCCGTGATAAAAGAAAGTGGCTACATCGGTTACATCCTACAACTACTAAAAAGTATTAAATATAAAAATAAAAAAAACCCGCCTGCACAAAAAAAGATGGAAACAAGATCTCCTACATAATTATACAATTTCATGCAGTCATTTCAATTACATAATTAGTTGGTACTTGAAAACGTAGTAAAGTATCAATACAATTATACTGTACACAAAAATAATTATTTCATCTTTATAAATATGTTGTCATAATTTGAATTAAAATATGTGTAGTTGTACTTTTGGGTCGTTATCGACCCGATGGGCATATTGGTGTGGGTTAATTTTTGCCATGTGACGACTGATTCAACCAATAAACTCAAACGATAATCAACTTGGGCCGTGCCCAAAAGTATTTCTAGATCGTATTCACCTTAAAGTGACAGTAACAGCATAAGGCTTAACGGCGCATTTGAGTAGGCGTAATTTCAGTGCTAACAAGTTAATAAATAGTAAGTATATGATTTATATTCCGGGGTAACGAGGCACATACCTTTTAAAATGGTGGTGGCAATTGGAATGATGACACGTTTAACTGGAACTCACAAAATACTGTAACAAGCGTTGACCGTCTTAAATGGTGACTGATCAAGCAATAATATAATTTAGACTAATTATATAATTTTCCCTATGTTATGACTTAAGATAATCCAACTATTGAGGTAAAATTCCTCGTTAATCATCGGTAATATTGCACGTTTAATTCCATAGGGAATATGCGTTTGATGCAAAAACAGAACAAATATTTCTATATTACCCGACTGTAAAGAAGGGTTATGTTTTTCGCGCGTATCTTGTATGTATGTATGTATGTATGTATGTACGTAATATTCTTTATTACCTGATATCTCACAATCCACTGAACGGATTTATACAATTAAGACGTCGTTAGATTCGTCTTCTTCTTCTTTGAGTTTATGGCAATCTAGCCGTTTTAACGGCTAATTTCTGCCAGTGTTAAGTATTTATGCGCTTAATACATGCACAAAGTCTCGTGCTTACTCAATAATCACGTATTCAAATCATTTTTTACAAGTTTAGCCCGGAGCTGTAAAAATAATGGCCGGTTTGTTTGCCGCCATTTTTACAACTCAGAGATTCGTCTTGATTGCCCAAGTGTTCTTAGATATGTGACGTTTGAAAAAAACAAACATGGTGGCTGTGAGATGTCAAAATAAGGAGGTATGAAAACAAAACGTTGGTTTGAATACTGCAATATGGGTATCAAATTAAAGGGCTTATCTCAAGCATTTCAAAAAGGTATAACTTGATTATGACTGTAATACTAAAAAAGTTAGTTAGCAACCATTATTAATCTTCAATACTTGTCTGGGTGTAATTTATCTTTAACATGTATGTATTTTGAAATATATAAGTATGTTATCAGTTGTCTGGTTGCCATAGTACAAGCTCTGGTTAGTTTGAGTCCGTTGGCACTTTTTGTTATTGTCTTTATTGAATGCGATCACTTTGTTCCTGTGGCTTAACGGGTAGCACTCGTTGCACTACGTAACACCCAATCACTAAAATAACTCGAAAGATTTAGTCCTTTTGAGTCTTCACACTATGTCGGTGGTGTCGAGGAGCTGGATAGCCTCGACATTCACATGTCGAAGAATTCGTCATGCATGAGCTTCGGCATGCTTTTTTATAATAATGACAACAAAGTTACGATTCAGCATTTCTTATATACTAGAGAGCGTCTGCAATATTACTTTTCTTGATATAGCGTCAAAGCTGATTACCAAAATAACTAAACATACAAGTCCTTATCCACACTGTCTTAAGGACTAGTTTGTTTATGGCCCAGTTGCCTGAAACGAAATCCTGAATTTCTTAGTGTTATTTGGTGGAAAAATGCCAAACGGGCACGATCACCACCACGCTTCCCTCACCACACGGGGATAAGATGGTGGGGAAGATGTGGACATCAAGCCCTCTCTAAACCCGATCCATCATCACTGTTTGTGCCAAACTTTAACCTAATTATTTCAATGGTTTCAGCTCTGCATTGATATTATCATTCAGACATAGTTTCTTTTTACAACCTTTATTTTAACTTGCTGTATTTACTCGTATATGTAAGTTGTCGCCAAAAGTTTTAAAATGCCTCTTTTTTTAGCGCGTCTCTCTTTTAATATGCACGGTAATATCATCTATATAATATTACCGTGTTATATGCGTGTATAATACATATACCCTACATACTATCCGTTAGAAATTATTTTACCGACTGTGAAAACCGCATTAAAAACCTTTGCGTAGTTACATAGGAACAAGTAAAGATAATAATATAATCTGCAATTAAGAAGGTTGCAGTGGAACAACATAATATTATGATAGATGCAAATTAATTTATTGCATAAATAAAATAAACTTAACGAGCACTTATATAAATTTATTACTGGAATATTGTTTTAAATTGTTTATCTTTATAACATTTATGTAATTATCAGTAGTAATTCAAAACAAAGAAAGCAAACAGTTACGAGGTGTATTTAATTGTCTATGACAATTATAAAGGGTCTTTCAACAAAGACGGGTCGATGTTAAAATTGAATAAAACTAGATGTGTGTGAGATATTAACGAAATTTATTTTTTATTTGAAAGGCCCGTTTATGCCATTATGCATGAAATATGACATCGTTCAAATGTCCGCCGCGGCTTCGCATGGTGGCACAAATCCGAGAGGTCCAATTTTTAATGACTCTGCTGCATAGATCCGGCTGAATCTGAGCGATGGCTTGCGTTATGTTGGCTTTCAGGGCAACGGTCGAATGTGGTTTATTGGCATAGACCTGCGACTTCAGAAAACCCCACAAGAAAAAGTCTAGCGGAGTCAAATCACACGATCTTGGTGGCCAATTCACGTCACCTCTGCGAGAGATAACCCTACCCGCAAACCGTTCATGCAGAATGTCGATTGTGTCGTTCGCTGTGTGGCAAGTAGCGCCATCTTGCTGGAACCACATGTCATTCACGTCCATATTGTTCAATTTAAGCCAAAAGAAATTGTTTATCATTGATCTGTAGCGCTCACCGTTGACGGTGCTGGCCTCGCCAACTTCGTTTTCGAAGAAGTACGGACCAATGACGCCGCCAGACCAAAATCCGCACCAAACAGTTACTTTTTGTGGATGCATTGCTATCTGGTGAACCTCATGTGGGTTGTGGTCATCCCATATACGGCAATTTTGCTTATTAACAAAACCATTCATCCAAAAATGTGCCTCGTCGCTAAAGATTATTTTTTGGCCAAAATCGAGGTCCTCTTCCAAGCGTTCCGACGCCCATTCAGCGAACACACGGCGTTGTCTATGGTCATTAACTTTGAGCTCCTGGGTCAGTTGGATCTTGTATGGATGCAGACCCAAGTCCCGACGCAAAATTCTCCAAGTTGAAGTCTGCGAAAGGCCGAGTTCTTGTGCACGGCGAGAAATCGACTGCTTCGGAGTCTCCTGAACACTCTCACGTACAGCGGCGATGTTCTCGGCCGATCTGGCGTTCCTTTGACGTAAAGGTGTTGGTTGGTTGTTTACCGAACCGGTCGTCTCGAATTTAGTCACCAATCGTTGGAGAGTAGACTTTGAAGGGCCACCGCGTCTGCCGTAAAATGGGCGCAATGCGCGCAACGTTTTCACTAACGAACACTCATTTTGATAATAAAGTTTTATCATTTGCACATGCTGCTCAACCGTGTAACTTGCCATGGTGATTTGGCATCAGTGACTGAATAAGAAAAAACAGATTTGACAGATGCCGCCAAATCAAAATGGCCGCCACAGATTATTAATATCGACCCGCTCTATTTGAAAGACCCTTTAGTTAATGATCATTATTATTGATATATATAACTACTTAGCTGACTTTCTTTTACTATCCTTTAATCGTAATCATATACATAATTCATGAAAATTAAGCCTTAGTAAAAAAAAACAGGTTGCATCTGGGAGTGCCGGCAGTAGTGAAAACTTGAACATTATTGTTGTGCATTTTTGAATATTTTGGAATGGTTAGGGAATATTTTTTTTTCAGTATACAATGACTATCAAATAAGTGAAACTTATTTAATAGTCATTGTATACTGAAAAAAAAATACTTACTACTAAACTTATTTCTCAGTACAATATTCATCTAATGCGCTATTAAAAATGACAATGACAACGACATGGCAATTAAAAAGTTTATCTCTTATCTTATATAAAGGCACTCGCCGCCGTCTCCCCAGCTGGTACCGCCGCAACCGCTATGTCCCTGCAAATTAAATCCGTAATATGTTCGAAAATATTTATTTGAATTACATGCTGTAAAGAGCGATATTGATCTATATAAAATGCACAGTGCATTTAAGGGAATAGGATAAGGATTAATGCTGTATTACTTAATAAAGTACGTAATAAAGTCATTATTACTCGTAAAAAGTAAAAGATAAGAATGGTTATTGTGAGTTATCCCTAAGAAATATACATGTGACCTTTTTAAGGTGTACAATACTGTAGTACATTATTTTGATCTATCTCGTAGGTTTCAGCTAGCGTTTGCAATGTAAGCGCAAAAAATCTGTTTATTTACATTAGAAACCTCTAAAATTATCACATCTGAAATTGTATTATGTATGTTTTATACATATTGAACCTTCCTCTTGAATCATTCTATATACCAAAAGAAACATCATCAAAATCCGTTGCGTAGTTTTAAATATATAGACAGACAGACAGGGAGCGACTTTGTTTTATACTAAGTAGTGGTAGTGATTCACATCCACACAAGTTCGCGGATCCTCTGACCGAACAGTTCAAACAGTTTATTTTCTGCCCTTTGTAACGAGCTTTGATCAAATAAAGGAACGACGCCGTTATTTTGGCAAATATCGTTAGGTTAGGTTAGCCAAATCGCACTACTTACGTCATGTTTATAATCGTTTTGATTTCAATTTGTGCTGTGTTTGTTGTGACAAAATGTGGTTTATTTCATTTAATCATAAAATGTAACCAGATTGTGTGATATTAATAACACCTGTTTTACACAGAACTACTTTTACTAAAGATAATGAAAGTTTATTAACAAAGTTGCTTAGCAACCATTCAATCTTTAAAACAAATATCAAGGGTTGCTAAGCCACTTTGTTATTCAACATTTTACATCCATTTGGTAGGATTCTAACTTGGTCCATATTTGGGAGTCTTTACCTCTCTGTAGTTAGGTAACGTTACAACTGACAGTAATGGCCGGAGGTTTTTAGAACACATTTCATTTCGGTTTTCCATTGAATTTTAGATACTTATTTCCGAATATGCGTGCTTAAAACTGTGTCGCAACTATTTAAAGTGACAGTGATAACATTTAAACCTGAGCGGCGTTTGAGTATTCAGCTGTTATATAATATACTAGCTGTCACGCGCAACTTCGTCTGCGTAATTTTTCCCTGTTTTGCAACATTTCTCATTGCTGCTCCGCTCCTATTGGTCGTGGCGTGATGTTATATAGCCTACAGCCTTCCTCGATAAATGGGCTATCCAACAGTAAAATATTTTTTGAATTCAGTAGTTCCTGAGATCACCACGTTCAAACAAACAAACTCTTCAGCTTTATAATCTAATATATAAAATTCTCGTGTCACAGTTTTCGTTGCCATACTCCTCCGAAACGGCTTGACCGATTTTGATGAAATTTTGTGCTTATCCGGTATCTATGAGAATCGGCCAACATCTATTTTTCATACCCCTAAGAGTTTGTTTGTTTGTTTGAATGCGATAATCTCAGGAACTACTGGGCTGCACTGAAAAATTTATTTTATTGTTGGATAGCCCATTTATCGAGGAAGGCTATAGGTTATAACATCACGCTACGACCAATAGGAGCGGAGCAGCAATGAAAAATGTTATAAAAAAAGGAAGAAAAAAGGGAAAATTACAATCTATTATTCATGCCCCTAAGTGATAAGGGTTATCCACCCCTAACATTTATAACTATACTATAATATTAGAAGAGAGAGAAGAGTTTGTTTGAACGCGATAATCTCAGAAACTACGGGTCCAAATTGAAAAAAATATTTTACTTTTAGATAGCCCATTTATCGAGGAATGCTATAGGCTATAAAACATCGCGCTACAACTAATGGGAGCGGAGCAGCAAGTAAAAATGTTTGCAAAAATGGGGAAAATTTACGCAGACGAAGTTGCGCGGGTCAGCTAGTATTAGTATATATTTAAGGCACAAGGAACCGTATCCAACAGGATATATTTTGACGTAGGTAATAACGTCTTATAAATCGATGAACGTCGGCAGCACGCACGAAAAAGTGTGCAAGCAAGAGCGCGGAACAAGCGATAGATCGGCCATTGTTTATTACAATGGTGATTGCAGCGACATGCAATTGGAACTAAACCATTTTTTGTATTGAGGTAGCTCAAGAAAATGTGAACCTTTTGCCTCTAACTGGGATATTTAATTTATGAATAGGTAGTAAACTGTTTTCTTTGCCACGAAGAGCACTAATGAGTTTTACAATTTTACTTACATCAAATATTATTTTCAGATGTTGGGGTTCGGTTCATCGAATGCTTTTGGAATATTATTCTACAACTTCTTTTTGGAGCAAGGAGGCGGTAGCGGTCTGCCTCTCGTTATTGGAGTGTACAATGGAGCTCTTTCTATATCAGGTAAGTAGGTACATTAGGTCCGACGCCGGTTTAGTGGCGACGGAGGAGATCGAGAGATACGAGGTTAAGCAACGTTGACAATGTTTATCCAAAGACAGGTGACCGTTTTCGAAAAATGTCACCCCTTCTGTTATTCGTAGACCACGCTAAGCCGCTGGTTCTGTTATCTTCCTCTGTCATGATCGGACTATGAGAGTGAGGGAATAGATAGTGCACTTTTGCTTGCGCACACATTTGTATACCTATAGCCTTAGTACAGACTAAAAAGTCTCGGATGAAATTATTCCATTGGTGTGACCGAAATTGGTTAGGAAACCATTATTACGTAAGGCACGACTTTGTACGACCAGAAGAAGGTATTGTAGATTCGAACTGAACACTTGTCGGCCGTCGGCTGTGGCCTACGTGCGTAACCGACTTGATGCGGCGGAATCAGCTTAGTGGTGTCGTCATTTATGTTAATAATTAATGGACTTTTAGGGCTTCTGCGGTGACCTAGATGCGAATCGCGACTCGTGGAACATCAGAATTCACTGCCTGAAGTCTCGTCAGTTAGTGAATTCTGAAGTTCCGATTAGAATTCAATGAAATCTTAAATTAGAGAATCCAGAGTTAACAACATCCATATAATCCATTTGTTCACTGCACGGAACTGAAATATGCTTATTCAAAAATAAATCAGAATTGTTTCCGTAAACTACAGACATATAAAGCTTGTGCAGGGCAAGGTGTTACGTCCCTCCAACACAGAGAGAATCATCCGACCAGGCGAGGTGAATGTGCCTGGCTGGTCGCAGCCCGACTACATTTCTGGCCTAGCAAGGCAAGGATCTAAATGGCAACCCATAGCTTTTTCGTTTCGGGGAAAGATACTAGAGGCTACAGATCGTTCTGTGCAAAGAAGCCCATAATAGTGAATCAGTATATTTTATGCTTATATTTTCTTTATCAATGCCAATGTTAGCTGGGCTGCCACTGAGTCACGGACCCCTTCTGAGGGGTCCGTGACTCAGTGGCAGCCCAGCTAACCGAAAGATAAACGAGGTTGAGTAACTTTACCACTATCGGTCCTGAACTAAACTATATGAGTGACCGTTTACGAAAAATTACATCAATAACCTCCATGCCTTGAAGAGTACGTTAAGCCGATAATCCTGCTCCTAATCTCTTTGCGAACGTGTCTGATTTTCCCATCGGACTAAGAGAGTGGAATAGTCTGTGCACACACTTCTGTCACTAGTAGGCTAGTCTTTGATGAGATTGACTTCACTGAAATCTATCCTTGTAACTTAAAGGCAAACCATGACTTTCCGCAGGTAGACGCGGATGCTCTCCACTGTCAGGGTTCGCCTTATCACCCTGAGCACCACCGAATACTTTATCGGAATTACCCGAGTAGGTATCGATTGAGAGTTTTAAGATCCACCGACTAGAATTCAGGTTTCGAAGACAATTCGAGAAGAATTGTTCAATTTTATTTAAATAGGAACATTAGGTTGTTATTATGTAGGTACTCGTAGGTTTGAGTGATTAAGGAATTTAAATCAGAGAGGGAAAATAAATTATTAATAATCATTAGTAAATTGGTATTTTACACAACAATGGTTAACACAATTAATTTATTATGTCCGATTTAGCGATGATTAAGGAAAATGCACGACTGTTACAAATATATGTCGTTTTATTTATATGCTATAGGTATAGAAAATAAAAAAAACGCAATTATTAAATAGAATGCCTTTAAAAAATATAAATCGCTTACTTTATGTAAAATATTTTTGCTAAATAGTGCTCTCCTGTTCTTTATCTCTAGCACGAATCATTATACTTTCGTATAGTAATTGTACTTATAGTTAGTCCAATATGGTATAGAAACTGGGTTATTGCACATATGCGGCTTATGAACTGGGTTTTCTGTTGTTTCTGTTTCATACTCACAAGGTTCGAAATTTTGTTACTTCTCATTTAATCAGCTGTTATTCGTAAACTTGTAAAGTCTTCTTAGCTGTGATAAGTTTGCTTTTAATTTTACTATTTAAACTACTACCGTATTTTTTTCACATACTCAACATCAACCATTTAGCTGGCAGGGGGGCGGGGACTTGACTCTAACAAAAATTTGCACTTTAAATTTTAATATTTCACAAACGGATCCCTAAAGCTAAAAATGGTCTTCCCAACCCCTAAATGTTTTAAAAGACTAGGTATCTAACGATACCCCACATGATGGGGTAGCTGAGAAAAAAATCACATCCCCACTTTACATATAGGGGAGGCCAAAAAACCTTTTTCAAGAATCGATTTTTATTGCTTTGTCGGCGTAAGTAATATGTGTATCCATGCAAAATTACAACCTTCTAGCAATAACAGTCTTTGAGCAAAGCTGCGAACGGACGGACATGGCGAAACTATAACTATAAGGGTACGACGTTTTGCCATTTTAGCTACGGAACCCTAAAAATTAGGTAATTAAAATCGCAACTATAAATTGTCAAATAAAGCAAAATTGTCTCACGGATGCACTACTTGCGGTGTGTCCTAGCTAAGTATGGACTATGTATCCACGCAAATCGGCACGGGTTCCAATGTTGAAAACTGTCATAAAAATAATAGGTACAACTTTTCGAGTGTTTTAAGAGCAAAATTTGAATCTATGCTTTGTAACGAATACAGAATATGTTTTGTGGAGAGGTGAGGAAAGGGCGGGCTTCTAAAAATCCAATATTTTAGTTTTTTTTAGGACATGTACATTACACACACATCTGGATCCACCGTAGTCTAGGCATTAAAAAAACTGCAGTACTATTCGTTAAAAAATAAAAAAAGGGTATACAACCCTTGTGGATAGGTAGTTCTGCTATCCAGAAGGGTTGTCCCCTTTTTTATTTTTTAAATAGGCAACCTTAAGGACGATGCCCTACTAATCACATAATTTAAACTACCACTTTATTTAATAAACATAATTAAGTGACAGATGCGCAAACTACGCGTAATTAATTATTACCGTCCACTCGAAATATCGGTCGTGTCTCAAATTACGAGTATTTAAGTTGACGATAGACAAAGTAGCGTAACGCAGCTCGTTCAATTAATGAGATTGGGCAAAGAGACCGATTCCATATACAATGTTTCACTGACCTGGTTCTTCGATACTCGATCAATAGGGACAGTTATCAACATTTATTGACCGATTATAATTAACTAACATAACCTTATAATCGACTGCCTCTGTGGCGCGGTGGGAGTGTATCCGACTGCTACGCAAGAGGTCGTGGGTTCGATCCCCACCCAGGATAAAACTTTGTGTGATGAGCACCATGGTTTATTCTGTGTCTGGGTGTTAATTATCTATAGTATGTATGTATTTAGAAATATATAAGTATGTTTATCAGTTGTCTGGTTTCCATAGTACAAGCTCTGCTTAGTTTGGGATCAGATAGCGTTGTGTGAGTTGTCCCAAGATATATTATTATTATTATAATTTTAACTTGTGTAGCTGTGTAGGTACCTATTTTTGTATTGTGTGTCTGTCGCTGCCATCGGAGCCTCCAATAGGATTATTAATTTTGAAAAATCTTTATTCACCTGAACTACACACATATAGGTCAAAGGGTTTAAAATATTTTGGAACCCTTTTATATTAAAAAAAAAAATGATGCAACGTAGGGAAACGTCAAACAAAACAATAAAAATTAAATTAAAGTCTAAATTATTAACTTTTCGTGAATTCGACTCGCACTTAGCTAAACTAATAAACCATATTAAATTACTTATTGAAACAAATAACCGAGTCGCAACAATGTATAACGTGCGCATATTTGTTAACACTTTCACAGTGTTATTGATATGAATACGGGTGAAAACAACACCATTTCCGTGACTTACATAATTAAGATGTGTGGTGAGAGTGACCTCTGGTATGTATTGTTTTTTCATTTTCTATACAGGATTTATTCTAAAACACCTACAAAACGTCAGGCAAAAATGGCTGTACAAATTTTCATCAAACAAAAACTAAAAATTATCCTCATTCAGCGAATAAAAAACCGGGCAAGAGCATGTCGGATCATGCTCAGTGTAGGGTTCCGAAGCCAGTGCCGTATAAAAAATGTGATTTGAATAATTGCCCCAGCAGAAGAGCGTATGTTCATGGCATTTGCGCCCTTTTGTTGAGAAACATATTTTCAGGTAACAAGTCAATGACGGTATATCCGATCATTATTGAAATAATTTTAATTTAAAGTATTTCTTAAACGCTACCTTTTTAATTTTTTTAAAATATTTTTTAGTGACACGGTTTAAAAGATAAGGGTATGCTGGGTGGAATGGAATGATGTGCCATACGTTTATGTATGTTCAAAAATGTTTTCCCCCTAAAGTATTTATTTTTGTTATTTAGATATCAAACTAAGTAGGTGCTTTTCACCAAATTTATGACGGACAGACGGACGTGACGAAACTATAAGGGTTCTGTTTTTGCCAGTTTGGCTATGGAACCCCTAAAATTCGTCTATCCGTTGGTGCGCTATGATGTCACGGACAGGCAAACAGATAATCAGACACAATAGGTACATACATACCCACACACATAATAAACCTATTAAACCCATTCTTGAAGTCCGGGGTTAAATCTATAGTCAAGGTCAAGGACTGGTTTATGTAAATGAACACATTTACATGTGTTAATTTATAGCGTTTTTGCGAGGTATAAATTTGTAAGGAAATAATGATTATATATTTCAAGGTGAATCTAATAATATAATAATTAAATAGTATGTCACCAAACTGTATTATGATGGTCGGAAGAAGAAATAACTGGATCACGATATCTATAAAAAGCTATTAAAGTTTCGTCAAAAGTCGATACGTCATCTTACTTTGACCTTCGTTACTGTTTATAAAATTTAAATAAAAACCACTGTTATTTATTTTTTTATTTAAATTTGGTAAACCGTACGGGCGAAAAGAAAAAAAACCGGACAAATTCGTCTAAAAGTTCTTGGCTCGGAAAAATACAGCCGACAAAAAAATAAAGGGTCATGAAAATAAAACTAATATAATAAATCAACAAAAATTTTATTTCAAAGAAATCACAGCGCTTATCGCATAAAAAAATCTTAAGTAAAATAGTATATGATATTAGGGATATGTAAATCATCACAGTTTTAATTAAATATGTATTTGGTTATTACTTACTTGTTAACTTAAATCTATAAGAACGAAGAAACTAAGGGTAAGAAACTTGAAATTTTGGGCAAGGGTTCCTTTTATAACGTAGGGGAGCACTAAGAAAGGATTTTAAAAACACCTTTAAGTATATTACACAAAAGTATTGCTAACTTAAACTGTAATCAAGTAAAATATAAATTAATATATTTTACTTGATTACAGAATTTGTATAAATTATTATATTTATATAAATTATTGGTCTAGTGGTTAGTGACCCTGACTGTTAAGCCGGAGGTCGTGGGTTTGATCCCCACCCAGGATAAAACTTTGTGTGGTGAACACGATGGTTTATTCTGTGTCTGGGTGTTATTTATGTTTAATATTTGCCACACCTGCTATTAAATTTCGCAATAGTTTATGTCAATTAATTACCAGCTCGAACGATAATATTTACAATATTAACTTATATAAGTATTACATATTATTAATTTTAACTAAAACACTATTTATTATATTTTCTTTTAATAGTTATCACAATTCATATTTCGTATTGTGTATCATGTATTTTGTACAATTTGTATAATACTTTTTTGTTTTCCTAGTCTGTAACTGTCAGTTATTCCAAATAAATAAATAATAGGTAGTTATCTGGTTTCTTTGGGATTCTGGTTTATCTGCTTAGTTTGGGATCAGATGACGTTGTGTGAGTAGTCCCAAGATACTTTTATTATTTTGGTTTCAACGGTGTATTAGATGATAACTAGCTTCACCCCAAGTCTATGGCTATTCTGATGAAAAAGCATTCTAAGGTTAATAGTGACTGGTGTATCAGGATTTTTTTTGTATCAAGAGCTTCTCTGATAAAGTTTTTGTAGAATGGGTACCACACCACACCCATTCTACAAAAATATATATCGCATAAGTGAATAATTGTTTCATTCCAGAGGTTGGCCTGTTTTACACATAGTCTGTTTCGACACCTCCATGAATCTGATCTATCTAGTTAGTCCTCTAGTGTAAATATTCATAATTGTCAGTACAAAGGACACCTTTCTTGATTTCGAATGATGAAATATTGTTGTTGTTGTTCTTTTCATGTTGGGGGTTGATTTCCGTCCATACTAGATTACTAGTAATAGCTGAAAAATAAATAAAACTAATAAATTAGTGACAGTGTATTAATGGATTATAAGTTATCTAAAGCAAAAAAACTATACAAAAACATATTTTATTTATCTACATATTTAGGTACCTACTTTCTAGCTTTAGGTACCTAATTAGGTTAGCCTTAATACGATACTTCAAAATAGCTTATATCAAATTAATAAGAAACATTTTTCACATACTTGTAGGTAGGTAATAACAGTAAAAACTTTTTGTTTTAAAATATATTTAGGAAAAAAAACTCAATTTGTTTTAAATAAACTACTATCCCACTTAATGTTATTTCAAACACACTATTTGTCACATTATCTGTTTATGACGTATAGCAAAAACAACATTATTTTTAGATATTGTCGCTGGTAAAACTCGTTGCCATTGACGAAAGGGATGTGCACTGCAGGGGTTTATGAGAGAGATATCATTTCGAACGTGCAAGTCATCTTATCACGTGGTACTCTTATGTACATCTAATAAATAAGTAATATATATTTTTGAAAACAACTCCCGCATTAGGCAAGTCACGGACACTGGATCACACAAATTAGTGTCCCCTGAGGGAATCAAACCCACGACCTCTGGCTCAACGCAGAAAGTGTTTCTGTGAAAATATAACGAAATTACCCCTTTATTCGTTTTTTACGAGAGTATATTGCATGTTTTTTTTTTGACAACTGTACCTACTTTTAAAAGAAAAGGTATTTATGCAACTTTCGGAGCGTTTATTTCTAAAAATGTGTGACATACAGAAGGACATGACGAATCCGGATGGAAACGGTTCCGTTTTTGCCATTTTGGCTACGAAACCCTAAAAACTACTATAATATAAGAAAAAAATACTTCGTGACTTTCACAGTTAATATAATAATCTTGGGACAACTCACACAAAGCTATCTGATCCCAAACTAAGCAGAGCTTGTACTATGGAAACCAGACATACTTACACACTTAACCGATAAACATACTTAAATATTATACATACATATTATAGATAAATAACACCCAGACACAGAGTAAACCATCGTGCTCATCACACAAAGTTTTCTCCTGGGTGGGGATCGAACCCACGACCTCTTGCGTAGCAGTCGGACACACTCCCACCGCGCCACAGAGGCAGTCAAGTTAAGTAATAAAATCTTGTTAATTACAGGATTTCTGGCTGGGATAGCTCTAAAGAAGTATTCGTTTCGACAAGTTGGGATGATAGGTGCTGGTCTATTTGTACTTGGCGATATTATGACGATATTCGTACAGAAAACATATCAACTTGTGTTTGCTTTTGGAGTTGTTAGAGGTAAGAATAACCTATTGTTAACGTAGAAGACACATTATATTTTTAACCCTGGACCTGGTTTGAGTGTCAGTCTGTGGCATTGTTATCCCCAAGAGTCGGTGTTGAATCCATTGCTCCCCCCCCAATATGATCCTGGATCCGCGCCAGTAACATATGATAAAATGTTGATTATATTAAACACGTTTGAGTCAGTTTTTAGGAAACCTCAGAACTATCCCAATTAAATCAGAATTTTAACAAATTTCATCCGAATTCATCCATACGTTTGGGCGCTACGATGTCACAGACAGATACACACGAGGTCGTTTGAAAATACGCTTAGTTGTTTTAGATATAAACTAATTTTGATCTTACGTATGGAAAGGCTTTCTAACAAACTTAAAACAAGTATGTTATTTGCATATAGTTTAGATTTCATAGTGCAGGTACTATGAAATGGTGGAATGTTTTTATTAAAAGCCCAATACAGGTATTGGGTTTTTAATAAAAACCTTTTATATAACCCGTTTTACACGACGTGGGGTTTAATAGACCCCGTGGAAGCTAAAACTCTGTATAACGTTTCTCAAAAGGCAACGTCTGCTAAGACAAAGTGTCAGAGCCGTCGTTGCCTTAAAAAAAAGTATCATTTTCTTTTTTAAATTATGTTAGCCGTTGCCTTTTTTCATGTAACTGGATGGTGCAGCAAAGAGATGTCAGCAAAGTACTTTAGGGTCCTAAATGCCACGTTTGTGCCGTTGTCTTAATAAACTACTTCTTTGTCAGGAGCTGGGTTTGGTGTGATGATACCAGTTAGCTTTACAGCATTCAATTGTTACTTCACATCAAAACGGACAGCAATGATGAGTGCTAATCAAGCCATGAGCAGTTTGGCGTCCATTACCTTTCCAATGTTGGTCACTGTTTTACTTTCTGAGTATGGATTTAGATGGACCCTTGCATTGATTATGGCTGTAGACCTGCATTTGGTCTTCGCTATGATAGTCATGCATCCAGTTGAATGGCATATGATACAGTCTCAAGAGGCTTTAAAAAAAGGTAAGCCTCCTTGGCTATATTTCCCCATTTAATTCACAGTTACGTACATGGAAGTCAGCGCAGATTGTCAGTCTACAAAATCTGGATAGCTGTTTTCCTTAAGACGCTGAAATTTAGCAGGCAAGTATATTGGTAAGGTTTCCCAAGATGGGTAAAAACAGCGAAATGGCGCTTTCGAAAATTAGTGTAATTTCGTCGTTGCTTAATCGAAACTACCATTGCTAGCTTATTTATGTTGATCGAACCACGTTCAGTGAATGGGAGTCCTAAGTCTTCGAAAAGTCAGATTCCTGAAACATTATTATGCTAAATGCCATAATAGCAATCCAAAATGAAGTTCCATTCATGACTTGAATACTTCAGTGTCAATTTTGGCTATGTCAATGTAGATAAACTTATAATGCTTTTTTATAGAAATCTGTGATGAATTGCACTTAAGTAAAGAGAGTGATAACAGTAAAAAGATAAGAGGTTCTGAGAATTTCGAAGACAGTGCTATGAGAATGCTACCTCTTGGTGAAAAGGATACTGAAGTAAAGACCGTCACTGTCAAGAGAAAGAAACAAGAATCAATGCAGAAAAATATAGTGTGAGTATGGTCAAATTAGTAGATAATTTTGCCATAAATAAATACAATGCTAAATAATTAACACTAGTACTTTATTAAAAACCTAACAACACAACTCCGGACGTGGTAGGTACCTATCGATTTCCAAATGGAAAAATATTGATGTCGACACATAAGTATACAATGATAGCAATAAATTATGATTAGGATAGCAAAATTTTAAACTTGATGTAAGTATAATACTTACGGCTTGTATTAAAAAATACACTGAGTTTGCATTATAGGTTCAAGGTATTAGAAATATCTGTACGGTGACGATTTGGAGGAGGTCCACACCACATATCAATAGAAAATAGTGACGTATTTCTTTCTAAAAATTTTATTAATGTAACGCGTAGGTACTTACTTACACATGCACCCCGCTATCAAGCGTGTGTTTTATTAACATTCACATTTTTTTTTTAAATTTATTTGGGTTCACAAACAGTTACACCATACAGTTCTTATAGCTAGTAATATGTTCATGATAAAGATGATTGTGCCACCAACATCGTTGACCACAGATACATCAATGAAATAAATTTGAGAAGTGGTGGTCAAAGAAAACGTACATAACAGAATTACAATACAGTTATATAAACATATAGAAATCAAAATAAAAAATAAAATAAAAACTACAGTACAGTTATCTATAAGTTAACGGCTTCTAACTCTTTGAGTTTATTTGTTATCGTTTTTTTGAACACACCTACGCTCGTGCATGTTAAATCAATTTCAGTGAAATTATTATTGTAGGAATTGAAGGATATTGTAGGATTGTTGTTTTATGAAAAAAAGCGGTTTTACAAGCGTGGTTGTCGATTAACTCAATAAAAACTATCTATGTGCTTTTCCGAAACTCAAACTATCTCCAAACCAAATTTCATCTAAAACGTACTAAAACTAACAGTAAACTTAACAGACAGACAAAGTTATAATGTTAATTTGGTTGTGTGGTACCTAGTATTTATTTTATCGGTTTCGGGAAAGAATCGTAGCGTGTTTCCAAATCAAATAGCTTGATTTAGTTGCTCAACAATTGGCGCCGCTGTTGAGGCAGGTCCTGCTGTCAAAGTTGAAATTATATTTAAATCATATAAAGTATTACCTTAAAACCTTGCTGTTTATATGTATATATCAAGCATGCCGCAGTATTGCGCAGTCCCATTTTATTCAAAAAAAGGCGGATATAAGTTTCCGAAAAATAAAACAGAGACAGTTTAGTAAATATGCTCAAGTTGCAGTGCGTGATCTAGGGTTATTTCGAGGTGGGACATAAATCTTATAAAGCTCTGACATGCATTGACCTGTAACACGTATTAGCCGTAATTCATCTCAACTATTTCAAAATGTGCACAACAGTGGTATTAAGAAATAAACCCGAGTAACCCATCCACACACTAAGAAATTGCACAGTTCGGAGACTTCACTCTACTACTAGCGCCTCTAGCGGCGAATTCACACACAATAGCCACAGAACAGGCGTGGCGATAGCCCTCATTGATCCTACTATTCTACTCTAATGCCATCTATGGGAGTCTGTAGTAAATCAAATTAGATTATTCTAATGTCTTAATGGATAAGAATGTTGCTTGTTCTTTCTCTTTTACGTTGTATATAACTATTGTTATAACTTTTTCATGTGTTTCAGGAAAATAATCTATGATAATATAGAATTGGACTTGTTAAAGGATCCGAAATTTGTAAGCACATTATTGGGACTAGGATTTGCATTCGTCTCGGACGTCACATATTTAGCGATGGAACCTATGCTTCTGTTCTCATATGGGTTTACTCAGGTAGGTACCAAGTTGACAGCTAAGCGAAATCTTACATTTTCGGCATCTTGAACTAATTTTTGTTAGCCATTTATGTTCAGGGTGTGTCTGTCATATCAGAAAATAACATTTTCTAATGAAGCTTTCATAAAGGTAAGATCCGCGAACGTGAATAAGGTCCAAGAAATCTTAAAATATGTATTAATAAAGAACATTTTGTATGTAGGTGTTAGGTAAGATAGTCGGTAGTCGATTGGCTAAAAATATATTTTATAATTATATGTAAATATAATGACACGACATGAGATCATAAGTAAATATCTGGAAATATATATTATGTTATTTTTTAAATGTTGCTAAAGATAATGAAGTTAACATGTATATTAGATCCCTGATCTCAAATTTGTGAAAACCTCACCAACGATCACCAGAGGAGTATGTGTATGTGTATGTGAGAGAGGGGGAGGGGGGGGGGGGGTAAAAATGTGAATAAAATACATCGTAATTTATAAACGACTCCATAAATAAATGTTGATAAACTTTCGCGATTTGTACACATTATAAAAATAAGTATACTACGGGACTTAATCGCGTGAATATTATATGGTAAATACTTTCTTTTACTGCCTGACATTTCGACCATATTTCACGCGTTTAAGACTGTGTACCGTAGTACTTATATAATTTTACAATGATCCGTTATTTTTCAGTAACTATTGACATTTGTAACTTAGGTGTCTTCTCATTTGTAGACTATTTTCTAAAATTCTCAAAATATTTTGAGTACCTACTTAATGCATTCGCACATTAAATATATAAATAACTACTATATTTTTTGACTTCAGATGGAAGTAACCACTTGCGTCATGGTCGGAGCAATATCGGATCTATTCGCCAGAATCGCCGTAGCTGTTTTTACTTACTTCTTTGCTATTGACAGCCGCATCTTCTTTTTTGTGGGGACTTGCATCACAGTCTTTCTACGTATTGGTAAATATATTTACTACTTTTGTTTATGCCTGTTGTAGCGATAAACCAAAATTTTATTTAAGCTCTCTAATGTACGGTGCGCCAAGTAAAAAAGAGATCAAGCTGTATAGATCTACAGATAAGCGATTTTGATAAAATTTGTTACAGTATATAAGTTACAATATTACTATTAAAACTGCAATTAAAAAAATAATCATTATCTTTACAAAAAATCAATAAAAAAAATCAATCATATTTTTGGATTAAGAAATCTTTATGAGGGCAACGGAACCTTATTATTAAAATGTAATTTAGAATTAAATTGTTGTATTTTTTGACGTGATAACGTCTTATAAATCGATGACCGGCTGCACGCACGAAAAAGTGTCACGTGCCATTAGGCTGATAGTATCAGCCTATCAGTTAATGGCGATTGCAGTGACATGTTATACAATTGGAATTAATATAATATAATATAATATAATAAATATTATATTCAGAGCTGAAGGGGAGATCAGTGTACTGTTATTATAATTAGTGCCTGGATGAGTACCGAGCTTTGCACGGTATTTTTTTAAGCGATGTTTTTCATAAATTGAACCTATGTAACACTTTGAGAATAGCACTCTGTGCCCGCTCAGTTGTTAATAACAATGTTTTACCAGCGCCACCGCATGAGGTAATACAGTAAGTTAATAGTGACTGGCAGAGGGCAAAATAAACTCGTTTAATTCATTTAAAATATTCAATATACCGCAACTTTTTATAAACAATGTAATAATAATGTGTGTCTTTTTATATAAATGTTATTTAGAGCTTCTATTTTAATTGATTTAACAAAATATGAACAAATAATATAACTTAATAAAATATTGTGTAAGTAACTGCTACGTAAATAAGTGACACAACATTTTTCTTTAAATAAATAATTTTCTATCTTATAAAAAGAGATATTCTAATTTGATGACTGATTCATCATCACAGAGCACGACTAGCAGAGGCTAGTCTAGCTAGAGGCATGAAATTTGAAGCGAGAATAATTAAATGTTACTCTAGGTATGCAAGCATCCTTAGACCTTTGTACCATACAACATACATCATACAACATAATTATAACAGGAAGGAAACACAACAAATGGTTTGTTGTATTTTCTATCCAGGTGCGGTACTTACTAAATAAGTTTAAAGTTATATGTAAATATGACGAGGCCATTTGCGTATGAAAACATCGTACAAATTAGGCCAAGGTGATCAAAAGGTTAAGAAAGGATTATTGACATTCTGAATTTTTGACTACGAGTGGCGAGTAAAACTTTAATTGTATTTGTTACAGCATTAGTCAGTTCAAGCACTCTCTGGTTCGTGTTTTGTGTAACAGCAGTATCTGGTCTAGTGCGGTGTACCGTCCAAGTGATGTTCCCTCTCGTCCTGGCTCAAGCGGCCCCAGAGAGGTTCCCTGCGGCATTATCGTTGCATATTCTTTTTTCTGGAATACTCATGTTATTGGCTGATCCTATGATAGGTAAGTGTTTAAATTATTTATTAATATACTTTGTAGATGCTTTATTTTGCTAAAGCATTGAGTAGATACATGTTTAAGTATTTATATTTAAACAAAAAATACTAAAGGTAAATGTTTTGGCAACTCTCAGTTATGACATCGTAACTGTCTATTTTATTTAAACTATCTAAATTTGTACGGAACTTATTAGATGGGTAGCCCAAGTGGCTAACTTGGATTTACTCGAGCGCAGCAGATTAACGTAAGGGCGATACCTCGTACCCTGTTGAGTACCCCTACTAAATATTATCAACTGAGAAAATGAGCTAGGTGCTATAGATGGATTTATATCATCCGCCTGTTATGCCCTTAAAAGTTTAAGAGATGTTATCAGTATAAACCATTAAAACTGTCTTTCATGCTTTGGTCGAGTATAGGCTGCGCTACAGTACCTATACAACTCTGGTGTAATAGTTATAGGTATAATATGCATTCATACTACAAAAAAACGGGGAATTGTACGTCGGGCCACGTACAATGTAGGGTGCCGTAGTCTCCCCCCCCCCATCCGAAATACGGCTAAAGAAGTGGGGTTTCTGTTGTCTTTGTTTCATACTTACAATTATAAAATTATATATACCACGTGTCTTAATCGAAATCTACCCGTGACCACGGCCGTTGCAATACGGTCGAAACGTCGGGCAATAAACAAGTTATTACAACTATTTAAGAGGATTGATTGGAAAAATGTTTATTTTCCGTAGAGGAATTTATAGCTAAATTTTTATTATTAGTCAATAAATTAATTGTTTTTGTTTTTTTTTTCTATTCATCTATTATATTTTTAGACTTGTTTACTTTTATAAGATATATCTAGCTGACCCGCGCAACTTCGTCTGCGTAAATTTTCCCCATTTTTGGAAACATTTTTACTTGCTGCTCCGCTCCCATTAGTTGTAGCGCGATGTTTTATAGCCTATAGCATTCCTCGATAAATGGGCTATCTAAAAGTAAAATATTTTTTCAATTTGGACCCGTAGTTTCTGAGATTATCGCGTTCAAACAAACAAACAAACTCTTCTTCTTCTAATATTATAGTATAGTTATAAATGTTAGGGGTGGATAACCCTTATCACTTAGGGGCATGAATAATAGATTGAAACTTTCCCTTTTTTCTTCCTTTTTTTTATAACATTTTTCATTGCTGCTCCGTTCCTATTGGTCGTAGCGTGATGTTATAACCTATAGCCTTCCTCGATAAATGGGCTATCCAACAATAAAATATTTTTTTCAGTGCAGCCCAGTAGTTCCTGAGATTATCGCATTCAAACAAACAAACAAACTCTTAGGGGTATGAAAAATAGATGTTGGCCGATTCTCATAGATACCGGATAAGCACAAAAAATTTCATCAAAATCGGTCAAGCCGTTTTGGAGGAGTATGGCAACGAAAACTGTGACACGAGAATTTTATATATTAAATGGCATTTCTATCATCTCTATTTTGAATCAAATATATTGCAATTATATAAATATTAGCTCATTATATAGTGCCGCGCGTCTTGGGCAGCCGATCAAAACGTTTAGTAAAAAAATATATAGATCAATAGAGATACTCGAGAGCATTTGATTATCATACAGATGGTTTAGCTTGATATCCTAGGCACGCTGATCTAATATTTCAACTGAAATGTTGAAGGGTTTTTTTAATCTGAAGATGATTTTTTTAGATTTTTAAAAAGCCGCCATTACTTGCGGCTTGTCCGAATCATAAGTAGTTTAAATGGGAGCTTCTTGTGGGTTCACTTAACATCCACAATTCATGCAAAATGTTTTTTTTTAAGACCTGGAGGCACGAACTCCCTTGACAGGATATAATAATGTTCAAAATCAAATAGGTCTCCACGACGACGCTCAAGTAATCCAAGATAGCTACTTGGGCTCCCCAGCCATATCGTTATGACGTATCCAAAACGACATTGATTTGAGTTGACAGTTATCTAGCCTATTCAAGCTAGGTATCAAGTTAAGAGATGTTGATCGAAACTCCAAATTAGATTTTGTGTCAGAATAAGAAATACTTATAAAAACTTATTTTATTTATTATGTTCTTGGTCCCGGACCAAATTGCATTTTAGACTTTGACCTTCTAAAGTGTTTACTTATCACTATTCGAATTCATGCAAATGAAAGCAGTTGAATGCATTTAAATAAAATATTAAATCTAATCATAAATAGTTAGATGCCTAAAGTATTGTATTACATGCTGAGTCAATTGGTAATAATGCAATAAAATTAATTTTATTGCAGGAAATCTGTAATCTTGTTACCAACAAAATTAAATAACAGTCTTCAGTAGGTACCTTAAATATTATCGAATGTTTTGTAAGAGTTTATTGAAAATAAATGCTTATGAATAAATGCTTGTGTATGAGAATAGGTCGTATATACATATATAAAAAATATATTTGTTGGTTGGATAGGTATTTTAAGAATGAATGTCACTTTTCGATTTATGGATCAGTTTGTGAATTTTTTAGTTATAAAAAATAATTGAAATTTTTATTAAAGTCAAGTGTCAAGTCAAGTCCCGCCCTTGCCAGCTAAATGGTTGTTTTTGGAGATGTAGAAAGTGCAGAGTAGTTGTATACATAATGAAAGTAAAAGGAAAATTATCACAGCTAAGTAGACTTTATAAGTTTTCGAGTTGTTACTCGAAAACTTATAAAGTTGTAGTTGTAGTTGTTACTTCTCACTTGGTCCACTGTTGTGGACCAAGTGAGAAGTAACAAAATTCCAATGAAAATTACTTATATGGCATTGTTAGTGGTATGTAACAATAACAACAGAAATCCCACTTTATTGTGCTGAGTTGCTACTTAAGCATACATATGCTACTTGCCCAGTTTTTAGGTATTGTCTTTATTCGGTCAAACCATATTTAATTACTTAATATCTTTTTCAGGTGTTATATATGAAACGACTGGCAGCTACGTCTACTGTTTCTTCGCCATGAGCTTTTGTTGTTTAGTGTGTGTTGTATTGTGGACTATCGAACATTTTGTATACCGTAAAGGTGGTAGAAATAGCAGATCTTAAGTAGGTGTAGGACTTTTTGTTAAGAGCATCAGATATTGACTTGGATTACTTAAGAGCCATTTACACAATGCAAGTTTTTGTCTCTTGCATACAATTAATTAAAGCCAAAAAAAATCTTGCATTGTCTTAACGACATATTGGCATCATGTAAATTCGTTTCAAATTTATTGCATTCATCTTTGAATGTAGGTACAAGAAAATGCATTCGTTTAAATGACCCTTTAAATTTATAAATACTGTCAAGTCAAGATTGTCTAGAAAAATACTTCATGACCTAGATAGTCTTGTTTCTGAATACTTTTGTTCTTTCCTGTAGGTTTGATTTATTTGTCGACAATACCTATTAGCTAGTATTTTACGCTACAATTATTTTGTAACAAAATATCGTAGAGATAAATAGTTCTGAGCGTGGGCGTACCATGAATTATGTTTCGGAGTTTCGTATTTTAGGGGCAGGGGGGATATACACCGGGAGGGGTGGTCAACCCCCAAATGGGTGAGGCCCCTGGGTACCGCCCATGTTCTGAGTAAAAACAAACTATAAGATTTTTATTTTTCTTAATTATTGTTATTTAATCGTATTGTAAACTTAAGTTACCAAAGATAGTGAATCAATCATTTTTTGACTACGGGTCTTAATCGCATAATAATACTAAAGTTATAAAATCGCTTTATGTTGCCTTTTGTACGTGGTTTATAAAAATGCACCTATGATTGTATACAATTGACAGTGTGTAGTGACAATCGTGAGTTTTTATTGCGTTGTTCTTTTCTCCGTGAACTTGGCATTGATGCAAATGTGAACTGACATTGATTCATGTTTAACTCCAAATTTACATTTTTATCAATGACTTAATCACAATGGATGATTTAATGAATGCACATCTTTTTATTCAAGCTTAAATCAGTTATCTTAGACCCCAACTTTTAACCAACTAACAGTTAATTAAATTGCCTTTTTATCTCCCCTCTGTTTTAACTCTAGGTATTTGTCAATGTCGGCGAACTCGGGTCTAGGTTAAATAAGTTTTTAATTTATGAAAATGGCGGTCCGCACTCTTTGCGCTCTGTCTCAAAAATTTGCTTATCTAAATTCGCAAATAAATATGTGCTCTACATTTTTTATAAACGTGCATATAAATTTAAAACATATGAATCAAGATATTTACGTAAAACTGTGTGTTTTGACCTTCACCATCTTAAAATTCACATTTAATATTTAATGCGACTTTTGAGGAACATTTAAAATGCCAAATTTTCAGCTACTTATCTTTCATTCCGAGCTTCATTTTAGTATAGGCGAAATATACATCGATGTTATTAGTTATAATAAACTTAGTATGCACTTCAGTATAATATAAATATGTTAGTTACTACTTATTTATGATAATTTTATACGGTATGAATCTAATTAAGTACCTATTAATAGTTAAGTTAATTTAATTTAGATTTCTAATTTAGAATTACACTTCTCAAGTATTATCTGATTTTTGTTATCTATAAAATTAATGAAATATTATTAAATTTATATCATGATTTGTATAATGTATTTTTATTTGAATATTATGGCTCAAACTGTTTAGATGATATGATAAAACTAGTGATGTGAATTCATGAAAATTCGGTCACAATTCTATTAATTGTATTTCAAAATCAACCCAAATTGTTGAGAAGAGTTCCGTAACGCTAGTTAGAAGTTTAAAAATAGTTTGAATTTCGTTTTGCCAATTTCCATGGCCCTGAATTTTTGTGCAGTTAAAATGCACCAGTAATAAAAGTTTTTTTCCAAAAAACATATAACCGATTTCAATCACGGTTGATTTGCGGGCATTTATTGAAGACTTTCGTGGTCTGTCTTCGAAACACATCATTAGATCTTTATGATTTTTAATGGGACCATTTCGGAAGAAACCTCTTTTGAAAAAAAAATAATAATTTTGGAAATCTGCAGTTTAAGATGGAGCTATGCCCGAACATACATAAAAAATACATAGTGTACATCAAAATTGAGAACCACCGCCTTTTTAAAATCGGTTGAAAATTAAGCGTTAATTATGTGAACAATATTCACGCGCTCAAATGTATGATTACAGGAACTTGGTTGCAAATATGGACCTGGTTCTACCTAGCCCCAAAAACGAAAATAAATTTAGTTTTTCGCTAAAGCCGAAAACTAAATTTATTCACGAAATTTATTCAATTTATTAACTAAATTTAATGGCAAAAAACGAAAATTGTTAATGTACCTCACATTTAACATTTTCGTTTTATTGGAGAGGTACATTGAAGAAGCTAATAGTCAACACCGGCCCCGTTGTGCTGGGCCGACTAGATAGAACCATGTCGAATATGGGAACCACTATGTCTCTTGGACTCACTTCGATCTCTAGACTGAAGCCTAACCAGCTTATACAGGGTTTCCCGCGGCTATGCTACACTAAGGGAAAGTCTCATATATATTGTAGATTTCAATCTACAATATATTTGAAACTTTCCCTTTCAATTTTCAAATTTCACGGAAATCCTTAATTTTGATTTAAAAAATAGTTAAGGTCTTTTCACCCCATGCTGCATAGCAGTGTAGCAACCTGTATTAGACCTTGTTTTAAATGTTGAATCTTTTAGTTGCTGCTAAAGGTCTTAAATGCTTCACGAGCAATTTATATAATGTTAGCGTAATCACGTTCTATTCTAAGTAAAGCGTCAATTTGAAGCAAATTTAATGCTTTTTGATTTTTGTAGATGTAGCTAGTCAAACAATTATATTTGCTAAATATCTTTATTGGGATAATTACTACTAGGCACCCGATAAAAATATCTACTATAAAACACTGGATAACACAATAAACTTATTAATTACAGTAGTATTTGCATTAAGTATTTAAATTATTTATTGAACGCTTGTCGGCACCCTAATCCTTGGCTCAATCTTGATCCTAAAACCATCAGATCTCTTGAGAATGATGTCAGCAGTAAGCTTGTATTTCTCTTCAGGTATCTCAGATACGCATTTGTAGTTCCTCAGGATTGTGGACAGCAAGACCTTCAGTTTCAACAAAGCGTACTTGCGACCTGCAAATAAACAGATACAACATTATTGACAAATGTTTATCCAAGTTATTTAATGTATTTAAAAATATAATCATCAAAGCAAATATTATAAGGATTAAAATTAAATGTTGTTGTATTACATACGCACACAGAAATATTGTTTAGTTTGGCTTGATTGTTATTAAACTTATTAAAGCATTTCTGGACTTCCAACTTGCTTTTGATGAACCGCTAATAAAATGTGGACTAATAAAATTTAGCAACTAGTATTATTACATTAATAACAAGGGCGTAGTATTAGTAATAATACTAAAAAAGCGTTAAAACAGAGGCTGTTGGCTTTTAAATTTAAGAGTTCGGTGGCCCCCTGCTTTTTATTAGATAGCATATAAATTACACTATTAATAGCAATAATTATACACAACATACCCACGCAACTCCTCGGTCCGGCACTGAACGGAATGTAGCTGTAGTAATGTCTGTTAGCCATATTTTCGGGCAAGAAGTTGTCTGGATTGAATGTGTCGGGATCTTTGTAATGCTTAGGATGACGGTGAATGCCAAAAGTTGCAACGACTACAGTTGCTCCAGCTGGCAGCACATAGTTATTCGTTGCTGTAGGAGATTGAAAAAAAAAATAGTATATAGTTCAATTACAAACTTCTTTGACACAAAGTTCTTTTCCTTACTCTTTATCCTTCCTTCGTCAACGTAAATAAAGCCGTCTTCTATGTTTGTCAAGTGAATCGTAGCACTTTAAAACATTAACAATGGAAAGACAATCAAACAGATAATGACGCTTTCAATAAAACTTTTACAACTTTGACAATGTTCCTGTGAATTCTAATCGTAATGAAAAACATGCAATTATTATGACCATACCTATTTTAACGTCTTGTTTCAATTCCCTAGCAATAATTGGTACTGGTGGATACATTCTCAAAGATTCAAGAATAACTCTTTCGAGATATTTCATCTCAAGAGTGTCGTAGAAAGTAGCTGGTCGGTCAGAGTCACCAAAGATCTGATAGAGTTCGTCGTATACTTTGTTTTGTATGTCCGTGTGAAGGCCCAAGAGACACATTACAAAGCTGGATCCAGCTGCGGTAGTGTCGTGGCCCTGAAAATAAAGAATCATGAAAAACAGGTTTCTTAGGTATAAAGATGTATTATTGAGAACAATACAGTTGAGATTTCGTGAACCATTTAAATTATAAAAAAGAGGTTAGAGTTAAAGAGTTATTCAGTGGCGATCCATTAGATAAGATCAACAGTCTATCTATTGATTGATTTTTGGCATATTTTGTATGGAGTTTATGTCAAATATAATTATATCTCTAGTAGCTAAATCGATCGATTAATAGAATATTGAAAACGGAAAAACCATAAATCTCTCTCCAATTGTATCAGATTTGAGATTACCAGTCAGTACAACATTATTATTATACAATTAGTCTAAAATAATATTTGTGTCTATAAAATTAATACCTAATGATAATTTATATTTTATGGTCTCTGTCTTCCAAGCAAAGTTATTTTGAGATAGGGTTTTACAATGACAAATATTTTTTGGTAGGTAGATATTATTACTAAAATCTGTGTCGATTTTAAAATATGTTTAAATGACTGAAAGTTTCTAGCAGCTTAATAAATTGGTTATGTAAGATTTTAAATACATACCTCAAACATAATGGTGTCGACTTCTTCTTTTATTTCGAGGTCGCTTATTTGGTTGGTGCCATTTTGAGCTGATTCAAGCATTAAATCAAGGAAAGCTAGACGTTTCTTCTCACCTGCAAAGTCATTGACATTATATTTTAGACATATAAGATCAAGGTCTCTGAAACATGATCTAGATATAATGCATCCGGATCTTATGAATCCTTAATATGTTAACACACCGGTTTTATTTGCTAATAATGATGCGCATTCTTGGTGTTTATACATATCAGCAGCATGTAGGTATAATGTATTTAATTTCATGCCAGCTATTGACGTCAATTGGTTTTATCTAATATTGTTTGTAATATTATTAACATTTAAACCTTGCTTACCAACATCGTTTTCATCATTGAAGTCCAAGTCATCACGATAGCCCTTGAAGACAGTATCGGACAGAGTTTTGACATTATTAGCGAGAACAGTGTCACTCTCAATATTAGCATTGTTTTGAATTAATTCGTTGATTGTTGGTGGGATTATACCCTTAGCTTTATTTTCAAAATAGATCTTCTTTTTGTTGCCAATTACCTGTAATTATATCTATGATTAGAGACTTTGTGAAACCATTATTTTATTTTAAATAAGATAACTCCTACACACATAAGGCGCTAAGGTCTTTACATTTTTTTCCCACATTACTAGCAATCCTGTTAACCCATCCAGCTATGCTCAATGGCTTGTGTTAGGAGTAGGTTCACGTCGGTAGTATAATGGGTAGGATTCGAACCTGCGACCTCACGATTACGAGACCAATACCTTAGCCATTAGTCTACCATAGCTTCACAATACACAAGTATATTGGAAATTAAACTTACAATTATATTGGAGAAGATTTTCAGAAATAGTAGAGTAGATTTAGATAGTTAATAGCAGTAGATAGTACACCTTTGTGCACTTATAATTGTATGTTTGTGTACTCAGTTTTAAAACCAATATTTATGAATTTCGCAATGCTCTGCCTCGCGAACACAGGGATAATACACTACAAGTTTTTGCACAGCAGTGATACATTTGTTACGCCACCGAGACAGTACATTTGATAGAGCAGTCCACCAGGACTTCTCTATTGGATTTTAATATTTAGAAGACTTATATATCAACAGAATTAACCTTTCAGACACCCTTAAAGTATTTCTGTCTTTGTAATAAGTAACAGTTGAAGAATAACTCGCAATGAAATTTTACAAATGAGAAAGGTTTTAAAATTAAAATGTAAGCAACATTGCATCAATCAGTTTCCTTCCTAAATACCTAACTCTTTTCTAATGCCACCATGCTTAGCGAGCATACTAAGTCATCGGTTTTGAGGGTCACGCATCTTAAAATATTATGAGTATTATCATTGGCTACCATTCTCAATTAATATTCAATCACTTCTTTGAAAAATCCAATACAAAATTGACTTAGTTCACAAGGATATAAGATGAATGAGAGAAACATTTTTAAGTATACCTTATTTGTAAGACCATGGATGATGTCCAGAAGTTTCTGTTGAGTCTTAAATAGCGGGTGGTATTTGAAGATCATGTCTAAACGCAACCAGAACTTGAAATGTCTCTGATGGATGATGTCGCACATTCTGAAATAACAAAATAATGGTTGATAAAATAATTAGAAATTATTATCTGTCTTTAACTGCCAGAAGCATCATTCAACCTTAAAAATGAATAAAGATGTATTTAGATCTTTCCGTAAAGTTTAAAGGATTGGTTGTAGCAATTACTTACTTCATAACCGCCATTGCATAATCGAAACCAGATTTATCCTGAGTTTTCTTCGTAATGCCCATGGCAGTTTCTGAAAAATATTTTATGTTATTAATATAAACACCAGGTACACATATTATGATGGTGAGGTGACACTTTCGATTTGATCCTGATTTTCACTGTTAATAAAGAAAAAATTTGGCTGCACTGACAAAACTAGGTTTTGAATAAAAATACTTAGGATTATGTAAACAAGACAAACCACCTAAAGAGGTAGCTGGGACAAATTGGAAGCGGAACGCAGAGGAGCGAGTGTCGTGGCGTAAATTAGGAGAAGCCTCCGTCCAGCATACAGACTGATTGATTAATTGATTGACTGAGGTGAATGTATAACCGAAATACTGGGTTTTCTTACCTAGTAATATGTCGACGGTAACTTCGCTCATGTGGTCGTGAACATCAAAAGTTTTGCCAACCTCAGGGCGCATCTTCTCCACGACGTTCTTGCTGTTTTGATTGAAAACTTCCACAAAGGATTTCAGAATGTTTATATGGAATGTAGGAGCAATCATTTTTCTGTGGGAGCGCCATTTCTGACCTGAAATATGTCGCAGAATAGTTACCACACCATTGTCATATTTGACCTACACACACTGCTTTACTTCTTTTTACTTTAAACAATATTATACGTATTAGGTATTCTATTAGGTAGGTACCTATTTTTAAGGCTCTCCCACATAGGCGCGTTATTATCGGTCTATATCTGTTTTTAGTACATAATGTATTAGGATGGCTATGGAGTTCAACACTACTGCGTTAATAACAACGCAATACAAGTAGGACGCTTGCGATCCTCCGTCCTACGATGTACTAATATGAGTTCCTAGAACATTTGCATTGAGATTGGGACGCATGCGGTCCCACACACAACTACGAGAACGATAGTACTAGTAGTATGGAAAAAGAGTAAGGAGAAATTTGGTTTTACCGACAGTTACGAGTGTTTTCAACTTTTTTAATATGGACAGGTATTGATTTATCATCAGACAAAGATTTTTTATAACTAACAGTAGTAGCACGAAAAACTATTACAGGCTGATAAAAACGCAGTTATATGCAAGGAATCGGGACCTATTATCGCAATAACGCATCCGGTATTATCGGCCGATAATAACGCGCCTATGTGGGAGAGCCTTTAACTTTCCGCCAAGCAATCCCCAAGGTAAACACATACCTTTTATGAACGGGGTTATTCCCGTCACGAATTATTTATTGAGCTATTGCATAGCTTTTATCGCGGGCTTTGAGCGCGGCGACCGAATCAAGAAATTCAGCTAAAAAGCATACGGTACCTACTATAGAAACTTGGCTCTGAGTTTCTCATACCTAGATGATGAAGTTTATCACCTGGTCACGAGTGTAGCTATACGGCGAGTACCTATACGTATTAAATAATTAAAAAGGCCATACCTGAACTGATCAGTAATCCTTCCCCAAGCCAGGGCTTGAAGTATTTGTAGTCAGACGCCTTATCAATGTGAACATGGCTGTTTAGTATGACTTCCACATCTTCAGGATTTCCGAGGAAGACCACCAGCTTTGAGCCGAGCCAGCCGCGGACAACGAAGCCGTATTTGTCCGCAAACTGCCATCCGAGTTTTATGAATTCTATCAAATTATAAAAAACCTGTTTTATTTGTTCTGGAAATTTTCTTTTCTTCTTCATCTGTATAAAGTAAACCGTGACAAAGATTGAAGCATTGAACGGATTGGATTGAAATTTATTAAAACGTCCTCTAAAAACGAATCAGCTTAAATAGGATTTAAATTCCTCCCCTAAAAGGGTGAATCAGGGGTTTTAAATAGCAATCTAGTGTAAATTTCACTTGTGGGTAATTTGGTAGTATATAAATTGATTGCAACGGTGGCGCAATGGGTGGGATGTGCGATAAGTAGTGGCTTCAATTTTGTTTTTTGTTTTTCACGGTAATGACTTTTGAGTACTATTCTTGTGACTGAATCGTTAAAAATAGAATGAAATTTCCACTTACCGTCAGGCTTCTTAAACAAAGCCAGGAGTGCGTTGCCGAAGAAGGGCACTGTGGCCGGTCCGGGTAGCATGTTGCCCATTCTGACGATCCTGGATTGCTGTTGCCATCGGTGTACCAGCCATAGAGCAGTTACCAGGAAGAGTAAAGGGTAGAAAACAAGCCTCATGGTGAAGGCACTGTGCCCTTCCTCTACTATTGAAGTCATCTTTCTGAAATCACAAAATTGTAACCTAAAGTACATTTTTTCTAGAACCAGTTAATTGGGAGAGACCTTTTGCATTTTTTTAAGGATTTAAATTAAAAACTTAACACGACAGAGTGTAGCCAGTGCCTCGCCCGGATGGAATACTATAACTCCTTAAAGGTTCCGTGAATCGCGGCCGATCGCGAGTCGTGCGCGGCTTACGACAAGCGACTGACGCGCGCGGCCGATGATTTATCTATAATATGCATGTATTTAGAAATATATAAGTATGTTTATCAGTTGTCTGGTTTCCATAGTACAAGCTCTGCTTAGTTTGGGACCAGATAGCGTTGTGTGAGTTGTCCCAAAATATTATATTATATTTTTAAATAACATCAGTTTCATGATTTTATATAAAAAAGTCAAATACGAAATTCTCCAGATCTAACTTCAAAACTGACGGAGTTTCATACAAATTGGCAACCCACATTTTACTCCCTTATGGGACGAATTTCTAAAAATACTTTCTTATTACACAATAAAAAGCCTCAATTAGCAAAGTTTCAGATTTTTTGCGCTAATGAATCAGTCAATCAGGACAAGTAAATAATATAATATTGATAACGATAAAGATGATTATAATATATACAAGTGATATTGTTGTATACTCCTAACATATTGTTTGTCGCTGTTGTTGTGATTTCGAGTTAATATTCATATTTGTGAATTTATTCAAGTTTCCATTTTTTTGCTATACGTCTTGTCGCTGAATACAATAGAATTTTACAGGGATCAAAGGTGTTCGTAAAAATCATTATGTAAACTCTAATTTGCATCTTGTAAAAGTGTATACCTACTGACGTAGTTATATTTTAGTAGCTTATTGTATACCGTCATTAAGTTATTGTCGAAAACCTACGTTTCTCAACAAAAGGGCGTAAGTGCCATGAATATACGGTTTTTTGCTGATACAATTATTTAAGGCTGCGGAACCCTACACTGAGCATGGTCCGACATGCTCTTGCCCGGTTTATTTTAAGTATCTAAGCAGGTATTACTTATCAAACATATCAGTTAATAAGGCTTAGCCTCGACATTCACATGTCGAAAAAATCGTCGTTTATGAACTTCGGTATACTTTTTTATTATATTGGCAACAAAGTCACGATGGAGATCCTCATTTCTCATATTGCAGGGAGCGTTAACAATACCCTGAAGTACTATGTTTTGAAATTGTTGCATTATTTCAATATACTAAAAGCACGAGAGCGTCGGTAGTCTAATGACTAAGGCATCGGACTCGTAATCGTTAGGTCGCGGGTTCAAATCCTACCCATTATACTACCGACGTGAACCCACTCCTAACATATGCTATTGAGCCTTAGCTGGAGGGGTTAACAGAATTGCTTGTAATGTGAGACCTACTATCCCACATTGCTTTCTTTAAAAAAAACATTTAGTTACAAAAATGGTAAGCGATTAAAATAATAGATAAAATTTTATACTTGTTAGTTGTAGTTAACCAATTACGTTTGGATCCTATATAACCACGATTTCCAATTAAAATTATTTGAATAATGAATTAATGTTGCAGTGTGTTTACATTATTTCAAATTCAAATTTTGAACGTAGTCGAGTGGGCGGTATTTAGACATTAATAAAAACAAAACATTATCACAGACGTCAACAATAATGAATAATTGGTTGAATCAAGTTTAAAACTTCTTTTTACCCGACTACGGCGAAACGAAATAGGAAGGGTAATATTTTTTGGCGTTTGCCTCTTTGTTCACTTGGGTGCCATAGACGACAAGTTAGTGTCCTTTGATGACCCGCTAATATGATCACCGGGATATTCATAGAAGACCCATTATTGTTTTTTTAAATACCCGCGAATATGATCACTTGTTTAACCATAGGTGACACTTTAGTGTTCTTTGACTGCCCGCGACGAGTACACAAAAGGTACTAAAGTGTCACCTGGGTGTTCATGGGCGACACTTTAGTGTATTTTGTGAACCCGCTAAAATGATTACGTTGATATTCATGTCGCCCATTTGTGTTATTTGTTGACTTGGGTGCCATAGACGACAAGTTAGTGTCCTTTGATGACCCGCTAATATGATCACCGGGATATTCATAGAAGACCAATTATTGTTTTTTTTAATACCCGCGAATATGATCACTTGTTTAACCATAGGTGACACTTTAGTGTTCTTTGACTGCCCGCGACGAGTACACAAAAGGTACTAAAGTGTCACCTGGGTGTTCATGGGCGACACTTTAGTGTATTTTGTGAACCCGCTAAAATGATTACGTTGATATTCATGTCGCCCATTTGTGTTATTTGATAACCCGCAAATATGATCACTTTTATATATCCATAGGCGACACTTTGGTGTTCTTTGACTGGCCGCGATGCGTACACAAAATACACTAAAGTGTCACCTGGGTGTCCATGGGCGACCCTTTAGTGTCCTTTTGAGCCATGAACCTTGATATTCATAGGCGACATATATATGTATGTTCTTGAATAAGGCTAGCTGAATATCCATAGTTGTCATTTTAGCGTCCTTTAAACACGAACAATTACGAGACGATTTCATTAAAATTATTACTTTGGTATCCTAACCACCAATACATGACCAAATGCTGAATTAGTTAACACGGAAATTTCTGTAGGTAGGTACATACCTGATGGTACTTCACGAGCAGTAAAACAATGTTCGCACTTCACTCGTAGAATTATTACTGACAGTTACGAGTTATATGACCTTATTTTTATTTAGAAATGCTTAATATACATATAATGCCTTTAGGTAATAATTCCTTTCTTGTATTGTAATCACTATTCAGCTTGTTAAGATTAAATTCTGGGTTATGAACTGTGTTAGGTATCGGTGGCAAAACTAGCGGAGAGCGGGAACGATAACAAGTGTTTAGTTATTTATCTATATGAGCACCAAACGGGTCCCTGCCTCGTGGCGACCGAATGGATTATGGATCTAGGTACTCGGTCGCCACGATGGGTGACCGTTTTCGAAATATGTCACCCCTCCGTGCCTCGAAGAGCACGTTAAGCCGTCAGGCCTGCGCCCAATCTCTCTTCGGTCGCGGGCTGTGAGAGTGAAGGAATAGAGACTGCATATGTGTCCATACACTTGTGCACTATAATACCTCCTGCGTAGTTAGTTAGTCTCAGGTGAGATAGATGGTTAGGAGACCATTTAGACGAGCCCAAAATACCAAGATTACAGAAGCAGCGCTTCATACAATGCTCGTTCGAACAATGCGAACGTTCCGACATTGCTGATGGACACGGAAGTTTGGACCACTTTTGGAACAATGGGGCCAATATGCCGTTTCTGCGAGTGATATAATTATATCAATGTTTTTTTTTTATACCTACTTAATGCGCATAACATTTTAAACGCCATAAACTTACTCAACCAGCCAACTTTATGGATATGTAGAGAGGAGAACAAGAGAAGTATGAATGCGTCGAGCAGGTATGTAAGCTTTCATTGTACTATAGGTACTTTGTGCACGTACGGAGATATCGGTCGAATGTCAATCGATACTGCTCACTGCACACGTTGGGATCTTCACATGTACCGATGTATTTTGTGCCTGAGTTATGCGGTTTTACTGTAACCGCCCCGTATAAAGAATCGAAAATATAGTTATCAGTAGGACCTTAGCCTTACAGCTATCTTTTTACATGATTCTTGAATTTATTATTAGTTGCGTGAGTAAATGCTAATGACACTTTTTTTGTTGGTACCTTTCATACTACCAAAGTGTTAATGAAATATACGACCCCGTCAAACTAGTGGGCCAATTTGTAGTTGAGTGTTTATCGCACAGACAACATTGTGAGCTCTACATTGCGGTGCAGTGAGTATGTGTCAAAAGTAACGCTTTACGTTTTGTGTTTATTTTTTAATTTTTTTAAAGTCTAAGCCATAGGCCGTCTTGGTGGGTACCGCCACGGTGTTAGTTATTCTTCCTGTTAGAAATCTTATTCATATTATAAATGGGTAGGTTTGCGAGAATGCATAATACTTGTTTAAAGTAAACAACAAGTCGACGACTGTTGAATAATCATAGCACTATCACTCCCTACAATGATCAAAAGAAATAAATTTTATATTTTCTATTCCTTGCACTCAGCGGCCGCTTAACATAACCGAATCAATTTAGATACAATAGCTTTATCATTTTAGTGGCATTTTGTAAAACGTTGGATTTATGTTTGTAAACTTACGACGCTGTTTGTATACGGGCGAAATATAAAATTTGACTGCGATATTTTACATACCTTTTTTTTTTCTTTTGAAAAGACAACTCCCGCAATAGGGCCTGAGCCCTGTGTCATGGGGAACTTTACAAACAAGTCACGGACACAAAGTACACCCAGACTCGAAACAACAATTTGTGGATCATACAAAGTGGTGTCCCGTGTGGGAATCGAACCCACAACCTCTTGCGTAGCAGTCGGACACACTCCCACCACACCACAGAGGCGGTCTTACTTAAGCATTCGGTATTATAAACAATATATAGATAAAGTATGAAATAAATCATATTTCATACTTTACTTGAGCGTTTTACGAATATCAAATTATACAGATTGGCGGTAATATATCCAATTAGTTACGCAAGATATCCAATTAGTAACGCTTTAAAATCCAACTGAGAACGCAGCATACCCAACTGTAATAGTGATTTACACATTAATACTATAACATTAAACCAGAGGGTTACCTGACCATTGAGCTGATCGAGACATCTGCGAGGTTAAGCAATATTACCACTACCGATCCATAGATGGGTGACCGTTTGTTTTTTTTTAGTTGTTTAACTATTTTTTATTTGGGGGTTTTTGATTCAGATTTTTCGAAAACGCCAAGACATGTTTACTTTATTTAAACCAATAAGCCAAGTACAAAATTCCACACATCTAACGTCAAAACTGCCGGAGTTTCATATATACTTACAACCACTATTTTGCTCCCTTAAGAGATGTTGTATTGTCATCGGTCCTTGATAAGTGTGCAAAGTTTCAATTAAATCCAACGTTCTAAAGTGGGTGAAAAACATGTTCAAAGATTCCGTTACATACTAACATAAAAACATACGTAATAATAATGATAATAATACGCTTTATTGTACACTAAAAATACAAGAACAAGGTGGTATACATTGTATGACTTACATGTAGGTACAATGGGCGGCCTTATCGCTAATAGCGATCTCTTCCAGGCAACCTTTACGTATAATAATATTAAAAACAACGATATGGAACCAGGCAGCTAGTTGTTAAATAATCTGTTTTATGAAGCATTCCTACTTCATACGTAACAAATAAATTACATGCGATGCGTACAAATTAAATATTTATCGTGATTAATTTTGATGCACATCCTCACAATTATGTTCAATTACAACTTTAATTCGATGGCGCTAGTTTGAAGAAGTTTCTGAATTCGTGTACATACGTAAATAAAGAAGCCAAGGTAATAGGAAGCTTTGATTATAACATTGTCTAGAATCTAGATTGAGCTTTCTCAGTAAGCCTATCAATTGTAAAAATAGGAAGGTACATGAAATGAAATATACGAGCAAAATCTGTAGAACCGAGACTCTATGCTGTAAATTTTTTTACTGACTGCTAAGTCGGAGGTCGTGGGTTCGATCCCCATCCAGGACAAAACTTTGTGTGATGAGCACTTTGGTTTCGTCTGTGTCTGGGTGTAATATATATATGTATGAATTTAGAAATATATAAGTAGATATGTTTATCAGTCTTCTGGTTGCCATAGTACAAGCTCTGCTTAGTTTGGGATCAGATGGCGTTGTGTCAGTTGTCCCAAAATATTATTATATTATAATTAAATAATAATAAAAAGCTTGTAAATACTAGAAACAAGCACTAATTGTGTACAATAAAGTCCTTTTTACACGATACCCGGCGCCGGCTACCCGGTAACCGGAACGTGTGAAAGCTCACGTAAATACCGGGTACCCGGCGCCGCCTACCCGGCAACCGACATGTGCGAAAAGGACCTGTAAGTATGTACCTATGTAATTCTTTGCGTACTGTTTAACTTGACAGATTTGATATCAGTCAAAGTTGTCACAGGTATCAGCTATATATTTACTACTAGCTTTCGCCCGCGGCTATGCCCGCGTGGATGTCAGTTATCGCGATAAAATATCTATCCTATGTCCTTCCCCAGGACTCAAACTATCTCCATACCAAATTTCATCTAAATCGGTTTAGCTGTTTAAGCGTGAAAGCGTAATAGACAGACAGATAGACAGACAGACAGAGTTACTTTCACATTTATAATATTAGTATGGATTACTAACACATAACGTTCATACTTTCGCGATTAGTATACCTATATTATACGATTACACAGACTACTCTACGACTATGTGGTTAAGACTACGAGTCTTTATATTTGTATAATGACTACTACTACTAATTATCTTGTTAGGTTTTATTTGGACAATGAATCACTTTCAATTAATGTTACGTCAATCGCTTCATCATAATATTGTATTGTTGCATTGTCATCGGTTCATAATAAGTGTGCAAAATTTTAATTTTAGACAACAGGAAATGGGTAGATTCAAAGGTTAGTTATATGTTGAATTTATTAACAACTACAGTGTCAACCTAAAATTGAATACAATTACAAAATTACTAATTTCGATTACTTCGATTTGTTGGATGTTCCTTTGGGGTTTTCTTATTCCTATATTTTTTTAATTGCGTATTTGAATTAAAAATAAAAGTAAGTAGGTATAACTTCTTATTTTTCCATGGGTATCTGCGGTGTATCGTTGATATTCACAAAGTGTCTAAGCACAAGCATAAATACTGAGATGATGGCACATGTCAATCTATAGTGCGACCGACAGCTTAACCCTAGACTCGCACTAGGCAGCCTGACTGCCGCGACCAACCGAACATATGACGGTGTATAAATATATAATAAGAAAAACGGGTTGCACTCCGGAAGTGCCAGCAGAATTGATAACTTGAACATTAACGTTGTGCATTTTTGAATATTTTGGAATGGTTAGGAATATAGGAATATATATATATATATATATATATATATATATATATATTGTCAGGTACTACCATTTATGCGGTGGGTTTAAAACAATATTTATCTATTGTGGCATCTTACACAAACATGACAATTCATAAAATTACAATGACAACGATATGACAATTAAATCAAAATATTAAATATCAAATTAAACAATAAAAATAAAAAAAATAAAATTAAAAAGGGAAATTAATCATTTGGACTCGAACCGGGGTCTTCTGGTTTCTAGACCGCCCGATTTCCCACCTGAGCTATTATAAAATTGTAGATTGCGGCGAAATGTATCTTCATATTCTAAGAATCTTACGGTCACGTGATCCTGACGCGAGTTTAACATTTTATACCCATACCAAAAAAGTGCACAACGCCGCCAAAGAAGGTTTCACTTTAAAAAATAATTTAGAAAATAAAAAACCGGCCTGTGCAAAAAATATGTATACAAGATCCTACATATGTAATATCATACTGTCCTCCCCTCCGACTGCATGTTTATTTTCTAAATGTATTTCTTATCTAATACTTTTTGGTGGTTTTAGGATGTAACCGACGTAACGACTAACTTTTATCACAGCTATTGCCAGATATTGAAAATTGAAAAAAGAATGGTTGCTAATTTACTATTTTAGTCTTATAGTCATAATCATGCTAGATCTTTTTAAAACGCTTACGATGAGCCCTTTAATTTGATACACATATTGCAGTATTCCCATTAACGTAGAGAACAGGTCTGTGCCATAATCTCATAAAAATTGACCACCACCATCTCTAAAAAGAGACAACGCTACTTTGTGGACAATACCTGTTAAACACGACTTTTTTCTCTCTTTCACGCTTATTTTTTAATTGAAAGGGATGGCGCGGTCCTGGTCTATACGTCAATGAGTACTCATTGACGTATAGACTAGGACTGCGCCAACGCTACTTTGTGGGGTATTGTCCACAAGGTAGCGTTGTCTCTTTCTAAAGAGTGGTCAATTTTGTGAGGTTATGGCGCAGTCCAGGAGGCCAATTCACGTATTTAAAGCAGTACAGTTGCAGTGCAGTTGCAGTTAAGTTTCTATTAAAACGGCAATTTTTGTTTCTTGTAACTTTCAGATCGATCTCAAATACGCTTAATGACATTCTAGTACGGTGCGCATACGTTTTTGAGATCGATCCCTAAGTTAGAATACAAAAATAGCCGTTTTAATCGAAACTGAATTGCAACTGCACTGCTTTATCATTTCATTAAACAAAAGAGATGCAGTATAGATATTCGCGGCCGGCAGTGTGAACACTCAGTAATCAACTAAAAAGGTTCATTTCCGTGCATCGCGGCCGATTGCGAGCCGCGCGCGGCTTACGACAAACGACTGACGCGCGCGGCCGATGCGACAATAGTCAGAGTATAAGAATGTATGGTGCCGTTTCCGAGGTTAGCGACAGACGTGCGCGGCCGACGACTGTCGTAAGCTGCGCGCGCACTGTGAATATTGTCGCATCGGCCGCGCGCGTCTGACGCTTGTCGTAAGCCGCTCGCGGCTCGCGATCGGCCGCGATGCACGGAAATGAACCTTTAATATCTGTATCTATTTTGTTTACATGGGATCTACATAAGTATGTACGTGTCTTTAGCGATAAAATCGCTACTCTCTGCTCTTTTTCTCGCCGTTGGTCGGACAGGAGTCTTAAAACACTTGGACGAGAGTAGGGTGACGAAAAATGGGTCACTTACGATAAGAATGGCCGAAAAAGATCGTGGTCGTAGCATGGACAAGCCCCACTGACCGTGGCAAAGCCCGGCCTGACTCAGAACAAAGTGATGCTGTGTGTATAGTGAGATTGGAAAGGAATCGCCCACAATAAGCTTTTGCCGCCGGGTAAAACTATCGATTCTGACCTTTACTGTCAGCAACTGATGAGGTTAAAAGGAGCCATTGAGAAAAACCGACCGGAGCTAGTGAATAGGAAGAGCGTGATGTTCCGTATTTCGGTGTATTGAACGCCAGACCGCACTCATCTATAGCCACTCAGCAAAAATTAAGAGAGCTTGGCTGGGCTGTGTTGATGCATCCTCCGTATCGCCCTGATCTTGGTCCATCAGATTTCGACCTGTTTCGGTCACTTCAGAACTCTTTAGGAAGCTTAAAATTAACCTCAAAAGAACACTGTGAAAACTACCTGTCAGATTTTTTTAAATCAAAAATCTTTAAATTTTTACAGCAATGGCATCATGACAATACCCACAAGATCGCAACAAGTCATCGATAAAAACGGCACATACATATTATAATCATGAAAATCGGTAGAGCCGTTTCTGAGATTCAGATTAGATATATACAAAGGTTATAACCGTATAATTATAAAAATGATAGTCCTGACTCATACCTACATTCACCCATCAACGCCGAGCCCTAGCCCGTGGACTGTTATGCCTATTGTCCACACACGTTTTTTTGCGGTCGTCAGTGTTGTATGGACTGATATAGGTAAGCTAGTCCACAGACACGGTGACGTTACGGCACGGCGCGTGTTGTAGACAAGTTTCCATAGTGGTCACGGCGAAACAATCGTGATTTTTCACGGCAAAAATACGTGTGTGGACAACTGGCCTATTGTTTTGATCACGTTGACATACCTTCACAATACACAGCCCATGCGTTTGTGCTCGCCCTAATATCGATAGTTAAAAATAGAAAAAAATAAAGTTTTTCAAGCTACTATAATTAATGTCACATTTATTTTATTTTACCTACTTAGTAAATTTTATGAATATCTACGTAGGTACGTCAAAAATTGTTTATTCCATTAAAAATATAAATTATTCATTTGAACTTACATTAGGTGTTTACGTAGCTATACGAAAAACATATGCATTGTTACGAAAAACATAAAAATTGTGTAAAAGACATTTCAACCTTATTCCTTTGTAATTAAGTCTATATTGTTATGACGTTCGAATTTATAATCTTTTTAAAAATACTTTGTATTTATTTAATATTCATGTTTGACCTGGAATAAGTTAGGTACGTACATAAATACGTTTCCGAAAAACAATTTTACTTGACGGTGACCACGGCCGTTGCAATACGGTCAAAACGTCGGGCAATAAACAAGGTATTTCACCTTAAATTATTCACGCAATTAAGACCCGTAATATATATATTTTCATAATTTTACATAAGTCTGTTATTTATCTTTAAGTTTTTTAATGACTGATTAATTTTATAGGTATATCCATACATACCAACTTCTAAACTTGAATGTCGTTAAATAACTCCTGTAAACTGATTATTTTTCTGTTTATATGGAATAAGATCGTTTATATTATAACACTTAGTTTTAGTTACAAGGGCAGACGTTTTTAGGGTAACGTAGCCAAAATGGGAAAACGGAACCCTTATAGTTTCGCCATGTCCGTCCGTCCATCCGTCCGCACCTTTACTTAGACACTGTTAGTGCTAGGAGACTGCAAGTTTGACGTCCCACTTAAGAAATAATAAAAAAGCAACTACTCCCGTGCTTGATTTAAGTATACCCTAAACTTAATTAAAGTAGATCTTTTTCCGCATAACGTAAATTAAAAATATTAGCACAAAAATAGTGGTTGTTCAGATAATTCTCAGTATTTTCTTAAAGTTGTCATTCAGAACACATTATTAGTCCTCTTCTGCATAAGAACTGCTTTAATACAAGTTAAAGGAATTCTGATGCAGAAGGGAATTAGTAATTTCACCACGCACTATTATGTTTTCTTTAAACAATTCTAGTTCATCCTTTCTTCTACATCTCTAATGATCTCATCATCCCATGACTCATTTCAACCAGGTTCATCATCTGTTCAACTTAGCATTATTTTCCAGAAGTTTACTTGTAGCGTCTACATTAGGATTTCGTAACATTTTTATTTCAATCTACTGAATATGGCAAATTTGGCCAGCCCATTGCCACTTCAGCGTGCTTAACCTGCGAGCTATGTTGGTAAATTTAGTTCTTTGTCGGATGACCTCATTGCGAAATTTATCCTTCAAAAAACCCCAAGCACAGCTCGCTAAATAGCCCGCTGAACAACTTAAAATATGTGGACTACCCCAAACGTAAGTGTCCACGTCTTGGCACCGTAGGTAATACTACCGTAAGTTTCTTTCTAGCTTTTAGTTTCTAGCTCTTTATGTCGAAGTTGTCCAAAAATAGATCTCTACCTTGTGCAAGTAGCACAACTTCGATATAAATTGGTCTCGGCATGACATGTTCATTTAATATGACTTTGTTTTTTTTCAAAACTTGTGCCAAGACCCACAGGTCTAGAGGCTTAATTTATGCTGCGCAATATATTGTTAAGCAGCTCCAGTGACTCCTTTGCTATGACGATATCGCCGGCAAGATGCGAGATGAACGCACCGTTTATGTTTATGCCCTGCCCAGTCCAATCAAGAGTCTTGAAGTTGTTTAACAGTTTTGTTTCTGTTGTGCGTATAGTTTGGTCAATTGGTCCTCAATTTCGCTTGATCGCAGTCTTAATGGTGCGAGCGTTGTAGCGTCGGAGGTCATGTCACGTCAGCTGCCTGATTTTCAAGTTTATGGCTCTCTTGTCTGACAAAGGCATTTGCGTGTCTCATCTTTCTTCTGCGTATCTTGTCTTGTCTTTCGTCTCAAGTGAGTTTGGACTCCCTATAAGAAACAACTTCCGAGATACGTCCTGTAGCGTTTTGACCACTGTGTAGATTTCCTCGTCCTCAGTGCCTTGGTTGCCTTGGCTATTATGTCTTCATACATGGTTTCAGCTATCTCGTCGGAGAAAGTCAAAGTCGGTGTATAAACCTGTACTACCTATAGAGAGTATCTGTTGGCTATCTTTAGGTACTAGGTTACTAGGTACGCAACACTTGTCGACACTCTACCGATCTTCACAACGCTGCTAGTTAGATTTTTGTTGACCAGGAAACCGACACCACCCTGGGAGGGCCGATCGCCTTCTCGAAAGTAGAATAGGTCGCCCGACTTTGGGACCTATGATAGTCCCAATACATGCCAGTTTATGTCACCCAGTTCTACCTCGAGTTCGCTGAAGTGCTGATTCATCCGTAGACTGCGTCCGTTGTTCGTCGCGAGGGTCAAGTTTTCATATAGCCTGCTTACAATCTGGGGTGATCACCCCCTGTCCAATCGCAACATTGGCCGGGAATAGCGAGACTACCGGGAACTGGGGGCCGTCTTTTGTGGTGTGGCTCCATTAAGAGGTGTTCGCCTACTATACCACGCTGGCCAGACGGGTTGGTATAGGGAATAATATTAAATTTTCCATCTCTAGGCATTGGTTGCACCTGCTCGATTTTTTCCCTTTGTCGCCTCTTCCTGCACCCACGGGAGGAAAGAGGGTGGCAACCCTTGTATTAACGTCCGTCACCACGCGGACACAGATCTTATTTGTTTTTATGTTTTTAAATATTAACACATAAAATTGTGTAAACAAATATTATTATTCAGAACATTGAATAAACTACTAATTTCTCATTAGGGTAGTAGTCACCCACCCCTCTGAATTTCTTGTGCTTATATGAAAATAAACTAATGATTAGAGAGTAGTTTTCGCACAGCCAGTTTTCGCAACATTTTTAGTTTTTTTTTAAAATAAATTTTCATAAATAATTGTCCGTTAAGTGATTAGATATAAATAAATAAGAACTGAACTTACCCAGTCTAAATCCAACTATACATATAGCTGAAGGATACCCGACTAACAGTAGCAGCTGATTAAAATAATGATTATAAGCTAGTTAATTTGGGCAATTTACAGTGGTAAAACACGCAACGTTTACCGGTTATATCTAATGTTCTTCTAAATCGATTTCGGTCACGGTGACCGATCTCAAAAGATACTAGCTAATGAAGTATTTAAGTGTAAGGAAATCAGCCACTTTTTAATAAACGTTAGATGCAGCATACTACATTCAATTTTGTATGAAATTTTAATTATTTTCTATGTCCAAATCGATAAAATATTTAAAAAATTTCCAATTTTTTGCATTTGACGAAGAAAACAGGCAGATTTTAGGCTATTTAGAAGAGGTGTTTAAAAAGTCAGTTTAAACAATAACAAAAAATTGGGTACGTACTGATTGTACGACATGCCACATAATAACGCGCAGTAAGTAAAAAAAAGCGTTGCATTCTGAAAACTTGAACATACTGATGAAATTTGAATAATATTTTTCGATCTTACTAACATTATAATAAAAAAATATGAATTAATAAATCACAAATCAATTAACGAAAATCAAAAATAAAATAAAAAAGGGAAAAAGCTATTGTAGATGGTGGCGAAATACCTTCGTCTTCTAATGATATTGTAGCAGTTATTCATTGCTCTCCCTTCGTCCTACGAATAATCCATCAGGGTTAAGGGTCATGTGATCTACGAATTATCGAACAGGGTCACGTGATCCTGACGCGAGTTTAAGATTTTTTACCTATACCAAAAAAGTGCACAACGCCGCTAAAGAAGTTTTCACTTAAAAAATCTACGGAAAAATATTTTCACACTTTAGTAACACATTTTATTATAATGCAGACGCAATAACAGTTTAAAATTCGCACTACTTTTTTCAGAAACGACATTCATAAAATGTCGTTTAATGAAATAGGTAGTGAAAATAAAACCACTCGGTGAGATTTTGTACCTAATGTGGGCTAGATCTTCATGGTGGGTCCACATGCTTGTGTTCAAAGCTACATTCAACCGGCATGAGTACGAGGTAGAGCGTCTGAAAAGGCGTGATGTGCTGCTCAGCTGTTTGTGTGTGCAGTTTTAACTAGATACTGCCAGCTTAGGAGAGACTTGGTTGTTGGTAAAAAGTAATTTTAGAATTTAAGAGAAATTTACAAACATTGAACGACTTGTCTGACTGCTACGCAAGAGGTCGTGGGTTCGATTCCCACACGGGACACCACTTTGTGTGATCCACAAATTGTTTGTTCCGAGTCTGGGTGTACTTTGTATCCGTGACTTGTATGTTTGTAAAGTCCCCCGCGATACAGGGCTTGTACCGCAGTACCACTTGTACTGCGGGAGTCCTCTTTTAAAGAAAAAAAAAATGAGTACTTACAATGTCCACTGGTTCTACCACTAGCGCGATACTTTCCAGACTGTGACAGACCAACATTATTGGAATATTTCGGTTTAAAAAAATAATTTATTGCACTATTTGCATTGTAATTGGCAACCTTAACCTTTTGGCAGTGAATCACCCAAACATAATCAAATTAGCTTTTTCATGCGTCTACGCCCGCATAGAAATTTGAAAACCCTTTAGGAATTATAGGACATGTACCAAATACGGCCTATAACGACAGAAAGATGTGAAACGTTAAAATTAAACACTGAATGTGTTCTTAATTTTTTTATAAAATTTGGGGGAAAGATTTTAGCTATAAAGATTAATATTTTTGAGTCTTAGGTTACGGTAATGGCGGACGAATGTTTTATGTTGCCAGCATTAAAAATAAAACGACGTTTGAAAGGTAGAAATTTATTGTAAATCCTGACGCGAGTTTAACATTTTTTATCTATACCAAAAAAGGCACACAACGTAGGTAAATAAGTTTTCACTTTAAAAATCTACGTAAAAATATTTTCACACATTTGTAACAATTTGTATTATAATGCACACGCATTAACAGTTTAAAATTTATATTATATTATTTTTTGCTTTTTAGTTGCCTTGTAATTAATTTTGAAGTCGGTAATATTTTTTTGTAAAAAAGTTTTTTATTTCTTACTTTTTAGTGGGTTGATTGTATCTCACTTATGTTACAATAGGCTTATGTCAACTGCTCAAATCTTTTTACAAAATATTACTTGCCCCGATGCAGGGCCGTTAATTGTTGAGGAGTTCACTATCAGCTCTATTACATTGTGTAAATAGTAGTATGACGAGAATAAAGTGCGACTTAATAACATATTAAAGTAACTGAATCGCAAACTCTGAAATATTGAATAGGACCTATTCAATACCACAAGTTACGCTCGTCATTTGTGGTCTTCATCATCAGTTCCACTTCACAATTTGATGGTTTTTAAGAGTAAATGCACGAATCACTATGAAATATACTTAAATCACTTTAGGTGTGCCTTTAATATTTGAATCACACAGCCTCTCTCCTATCCAAGTATATTTTGCACTCGTAGAGCACATTCGTTCCGTGATATTACACGTTAAAAATAGTGACATGTTAGTTTGCTGCTATTTTTACCCGACTGTAAAGAAGGGTTATGTTTTTCGCGCGAATCTTGTATGTATGTATGTATGTATGTAATATTCTTTATTACCTGATATCTCACAATCCACTGAATGGATTTATACAATTCACATGTCGTTAGATTCGTCTTAATCGCCCAAGTGTTCTTAGATATGTGACGTTTTTGAAAAATAAACATGGCGGCTATGAGATGTCAAAATAAAGAGGTGTGAAAAAAAAGTTGTTTCGAATACTGCAATATGGGTATCAAATTAAAGAACTCATCTTAAGCATTTAAAAAAGGTATAACTTGATTATGACTGTTATACTAAAAAAGTTAGTTAGCAACCATTGTTTTTTCAATTTTAAATACTTGACAATAGCTGTGATAAAAGTAAGTTGCTACATCAGTTACATCCTACAACTACTAAAAAGTATTAAATAAATAATAAATTATAAAAATTAAAAAATCATGCAGTCGGAGGCACTTTACTAAATTCATCGATTAATGCCTCCGACTGCATGAAATTGTATAATTATGTAGGGGATCTTGTTTCCATCTTTTTTGTGCAGGCGGGTTTTTTTTTATAATTTTTTTTTTTACTACTCCTTTCTTTTGTTTTTCTTTATAATTTTTTTTTATACCATGGATGAGTAGGTCGTATGCCTGATGGTAACCGTCACGCCAGCCTTTAACAGTATCAGTTCCAATGACACTCAAATCTTTGTTTGGCAAAGATCTGTATGTCACCCGACTGCGCTCCTCTTTTTGAGATGTTCTTATATCTTATTTGCTTAGTAATTTCACTTGCCACAGTGCACTTCGACCGAAACAAAGTGATGTTTTAACATGACTATTTCAAAAAGCATAACTGGCACTGTGTTGGTACCAGGTTTCAGGGACATAAAAATTAAGATATGTTGGTATGTATCTAGACTAGTCTAGTCTAGATTACGAGTTTCTGTATTCCACCGTACCTTTTAATATGTTTAGGCGTTTAGAACACTGACCAAAAAGGGGAGGCGTATTTTCACATTTTCTAATAGTTTGCTTTATAAATAATTTTAGGCACACTTAAAATATCTACTTACTAAAAAAATACTGTATAGAAGAGACCACTTATCACTAACATTTACATAATTAAATTTACTAGACACTTATAAATATTCTTTAAGTTTGCCACCACTAGCGTGTGAGCCCTTTAGTAAGTAAATAACCTACCTCATCAGTAAACATTGTATGTGTAGTATTTCTACTTTGTTTGAAGTAAATTGTTGATAAATTATTTTAATTACCTATATTTATTTCTTATCCGACTTCAAAAAGGAGGAAATTTTATGCCCGTCTGTATATATTTTTTATGTAGGTATGTTCATTGATTACTTGAAGACGACACCTGCTATAAACTCAAATTATAAACCTCCGTGCTAATATTGACTTTGAGTTCTGTTTATAAAAGATTTTTACAATGTCAGTTTTTACCAGTTGTCATTATTAAATTGCTACCTATGACTTAGCAGTTGTGTTATTTTATTTGGCGACGAGGATAAAAAAAAATGAATCAAGATGAATTTCAACAGTTCTTGGAACTACAAAGAACACAGCAACAACAATTAAACGAGGTAATACAACTCCTCGTGCGACAACAGTTGTCGGTACCATTTTCCCCGACGACAACGACAAACATTAACGAAACGGAACCTGTACCGACAACAAGTACACACGAGAAACACAATTTGATAAATAAATTCAAATGCGACAAATTCGAAACGTCGACATCCAACGTGGAAAATTTTGTAGACTACTTCGAAGCGAAATGTACTATATGGGGTGATGGATGCACAGATATAAAAAAAGACTTATTCGTTATGTCATTATCACCAGAAGTGTACCACGAACTTAAAATAGCACTAACACCAAATTTTGAAACGAGTACATACGCAGACCTAAAAGAGAAACTTATAGCACTATATCGAACGAAAAGAACGCGTTTCAAAGCTCTAACGGATTTCTGGGGCTGCACAAGAAAAGATAGCGAAGCCATGGAACATTATGCTAACAGACTGAAAGAGCTGAGCAAGGATTGCGGGTATGACGACTATTTATTAGAAAGACAACTGAGGGACAGATTCGCTATGGGTCTCAATCATCGTCAATTGGAAGTTGATTTAAAACAAAAATGGCCTGATTTACTGCGGTTAACCGACGGCAAAACTGTGGAAGTTACTTTCAATGAAATATTCGCAGTAGCCCAATCCCGCGAGCTAGCTGAAGCCGACGAAAATAACAAACGCATTACAACCCAAGTATACAAACTTGATAATAATAAGTATAGAAGTAATGGAAAGAAACATAAAGAACAAAGTAAGACACGCAAACTGTTAGACGACCAATGTATTCGATGCGGTGGTAATAAACATAAGTTTTTCAACTGTCCTGCTAAGAACAATATTTGAACTGAATGTAACAATGAAGGCCACTTTGAAAACTATTGCATCATATCGGGCCACGCCTTCCTAGCAAATAGTAAAACAAACAACTCCTACAAAGAAAAGAAATAGACTACAAAAAATTATCAAGACATCATCAAATGGTGGTAACACTTCCACTAGTTATTCAGACGTAAGCAGCGATGATAATTCAGATGCAGTCTACAAAGTTGAAAACAAAAAGAGAGGCAGCAAAAGAATCGACACTATTATTAACGGAATCAAATGCACTATGGATTGGGATCCTGGTTCAGCATATTCATTATGAAATTAGAAGCCTACGGGAATTTTAAATTGGAACCCAAGGGCATCACAGATGTAAGGGTCGAGATTCAAGGACAAACAAAAATATTACCAGTTGTAGTAATGAAAGGAGCGAAACCAATGTTATTTGGTTTGGATTGGAGTGAAATGTTTGACATGGAGTTTCCTCAACCGGTATATTCAATCAAGAACAATACATCTTTTACATCACTGTAACAATTATTAAACACTTATGAACCCTTATTTGACACCAAATTAGGAAAAGTTAAAAACTATCAAGTTAACATACATGTGAAAGAAGGCGCCGTACCTAAACATCTACCAGCTAGACCGATAAAGTTCAGCATTAGGAAAAATATTGAACTGGAGCTTGAACGATTAGAAACAACGGGAATAATTACCAAAATAGATCCAAACTTAACCCGTGTGGACTGGGCAACCCCAATAGTAAATGTGGTTAAGCCAAATGGCCAAATCCGCATTTGTGGCGACTATCGTACAACAATTAACCCAGTATTGCTCACACATGCACATCCTGTGCCACTTTTTGACCTACTGCGACAAAGGTTAGCAAACGGCGAAAAATATTCTAAAAGCGATTTAAAAGACGCTTACTTACAGTTTGAAATCGCTACTGACTCCAAAAAGTACCTGACAATTTCAACCCACAAGGGTTATTACCAGTACAACAGAATGCCTTTCGGTATATCAACAGCACCATCGATCTTTCAACACTATCTGGAAGAGCTTTTTAACAACGTCCCGAATGTTGCGGTGTATTTTGATGATATCGCGGTAACAGGCAAGAATGATAGCGACCATCTTCAGACACTAGCCACAGTTTTTAACAAGTTGAATGATGTCGGGTTGAAAGTCAATCTTAATAAATGCAGTTTTTTCCAACCTGAAATAGAATATTTAGGTCACCTAGTAAATAAACATGGAGTACATCCAACAAAGTCCAAAATAGATGCCATCGTTAAAGCTCCACCTCCTTCAAATGTAAAAGAGTTACGATCATTTCTAGGTCTTATAATTTCCACACCTCCATACGTTATGCACAGATCTACACGCATTGACAGGAAACAGACAACGATGGAGATGGACAAATATGGAGGATGACACTTTCAAAAAAATTAAAAAACTCATTTATAACTCTAAACCGCTCGTAGCATTTGACGAAAATCGTCCTTTGTACTTAGCCTGCGATGCGTCCGAAAAAGGTGTAGGTGCGGTACTCTATCATAAATATGGACATCTAGAGAGACCTATCGCGTTCGTTTAAAATTTTATTTAGTGACAGATCATAAGCCTCTTATCCATTTATTGGGGTCGCAAAGAAATTTACCTAAACTCGTAAACAATAGGCTGGTCCGGTGGGCTCTTTTAATTGGTTTTTATAACTATGATATAGAATATAAAAAAGGAGAAAATAACACAGGATTCAAACGATACTTCGGAACCATAATATTAATGATTTAGAATTGACGGAAAGTTGTATCAGACAGGAAACAGTTAAAGATCCTGTTTTGAAAGAGGTGGTTAGAAATATCAGGACAAACTGGCCTGACCAACGATTCCCAGCAAGTTTAAAACCCTATATTCGAAAACGCAACGAATTATCTGAAGAAAATAAAGTAATAATGAGGCATGGAAGAGTAATAATTCCAACATCTTTCCAAAAGTCTGTCTTAAACTTCCTTCATCTAGGCCATCCAGGTTCTTCAGCAATGCGTGCACTCGCACGGTTTTATGTTTGGTGGCCAGAAATAGATGAAGATATTGATTTCCAAGGGACAAGAATGTCAAAAAAGTAGACCAAAGAACACTGAACTATCAATTTACTCTTGGTCAGTGCCTGAAAAAATTTGGGAGAGGATACCTGTAGATTTTGCTGGGCCTTTTGAAGGATCATATTGGCTTGTACTCGTAGATGCTCTTTCTAAATGGGTTGAAGTTAAACAAATGACCAAAATTACATCTGCCACTTTGTGTGATCAATTGGAAAACATATTTTCTACTTTTGGTTTTCCTCAAGTCTTGGTCTCAGATAACGGTCCACAGTTCAGTTCTCGAGATTTCCTAGAATACTGTAAGAGTAAAGGCATACAGCACGCAAGATCGTCTCCTTATCATGCGAGGACGAATGGATTAGCAGAGCGTTTCGTCAGAACATTCAAAAGCAGAATGTCGGCTGATGGACCTAACAAAGTAACAGTAAAGCAAAGACTGCGTAACTTCTTATTTACCTACCGTAACACACCTCACAATACCACAGGTAAATCACCTGCCCAACTAATGTTTGGTCGTCAACTTCCGTGCCTGTTGGATAACGTGAGGCCGAGTCGTCGCAAACACATCAAATTTGATTTTGATCAAATTGATTATGATTTGATAGTTACAGGCAGAGTTGGATACAGAACATGTAATCCCAACCTACAAACCAGGGGATGCAGTATATGTGCGAACGGGAATTGATAAACATTGGGCACCTGCAACTGTGTCGAAGAGAACTCATAAATATTCATATGTGATTAACACACCAAGAGGTACTGAGAACCGCCGTCATGCTGATCATCTACGACCTCGAGTAATGGAAGAAATAGTTTCGGGAAGGATCGATAACGAGACTATAGTAGAGGAGCAAAGAACACCACCATCACTAGTACTCCCATCTGTCTCATTGTCCGCTACACCGGTACCTACAGCAGAAACATCAGTATCACCACCACCGACCTCTTGTTCAATAACATCTACACCACTTACTGCGGAAGGAACACCATTGAATTACGACCACAGTTCCGACAAACCACCTTCTATCTCTGTCACCCCTATGTCGTCTAATACTTCTGCCATAAGACGCAGTCAGCGCAATATAAGACCACCGCGACGACTTATCGAAGAGATGTAGATGTATTCTTATGTGACCATGGAGGAATGCTATAAACTCAAATTATAAACCTCCGTGCTAATATTGACTTTAAGTTCTGTTTATAAAAGATTTTTACAATGTAAATTTTTACCAGTTGTCATTATTAAATTGCCACCTATGACTTATCAGTTGTATTATTTTAACACCGATTTGGAAAATTATTTTTAGTTGTTATTTTTGGTTGGTTTTTATCGTATATATTTGTAATTTTACAAAATTACAATAGACTAATGTCATTTGCTCATCAACTTTTACAAAATATTGTATTTCCTGTTGTAGGGCCGTAATTAGATAGGTATATCAAATACACAACAAAATATTTACGCGCCTGAAAATATTATGTTAGCAAAAGGTAACGTCGAGTATTGCGGTGCAACTTTAGCCAGGCACTCACACAGGCCTCAGGTAGTAAAAAGAAGCACAAACTGTATCTTCTACAAGCGCGGATTCAGGAAGGGGGGATACAGGGGCAATACCCCCCCCCCCCATACTCGAATAAAACATCTTTCTTGAGAAGTTTGAGAATTTTTACACTACACCGTTGTTTTGCTCAATTTTATAGTCGGGGTCACCAATTTCGTTGATGGAGTATAAACAATATTGCAATTGGTTTGTCACCAGTATTTCAAATAGTGTTACCACCAAGTTTGCGCATCTGACGTAGAAGGTATATATTATATTAGGACTCTTCTATAAAATAAGTCTATCACTCAACGAGTTTATTAGACTGTTACATAAAGAACACATTTAAAAATATCACGATATCGGTCCTGTACTTGAGAGTAGATTATGGGACGGCGTAATGTGAGCGATGCACGTTATCCGTTACATCTCATAGGAATTAAACACTTTGTGTGTTTTGGCAGACAATTGCACACTCCACATTTGGTCGGTTGAGTTAAATGTTGCCCCTCCCTTCCCCCCTGATCAAAGTTCTGGATCCGCGCCTGATCTACCTACAGTTATACTTAAGCAATTATGATGATACTTGCAGCAGTATATATGTTAGAATATTATCTAAAGATAGATCTAAGTAAAATATATATTAACTTAAGATAATTCAACTGACTACAATGTATTTTTTAAAATTATTAATTTAAATTTAAAATAATAAACAAACAGACAAAAAAACAGTATGATTTCGGATCTAGAAACCTTTACCTAATAAGTTGATCTAGGTTAGTTATATTTTAAATATTCTTAATGTACCAACAGACACAGCTGTACTTTACAATTTTATAAAACTACTCGTACCTACCTATAGATTTTTTATTCCTACAAAATAAGTGTGTAAGTAAATTTAAATTAAATACTTATTTCAAAAATTTGGTTTACACAGCGTGATAGCGCATAACATCTTTATTTATTATTTGGCATACGACAAAACTTAATGAAATAACTAAATAGAAAGACGCCTAACTTTGACTTATTCATTCATTATCATTACATATCAATCAAAAGTAGTAGGTAGGTAAATTTTGAAATTGAAGTGTCTATAATAATAATTGTATCTATCTATTAATCATGTTTGAGGGTTCCGTAGCCAAAACAGCAAAACGGAATCCTTACCTGTAGTTTGCCCTAGGTTAGCTCAGAGACCCTTAGTACCTACTAGTAAGCTGTAATTTTATAAACTATAGCCTAATGGAATATCGTTTAGACGCTTTGAATATTTTGCAAAGGGAAATGGAGGTATAAATAAAAATAATCAATGAATACAACTTTAGCCACATATAATTGTAATTTTTTTAAGAGAAGTATAGAGAGAATACGAGCATTATGTGCATCGACAGATATTATAGCCCTGCAGGAGACCTGGCTCATGCCTTATGACATACATTTATTAGGATCAGTTGATCCTGACTACAGTTACACGGGTATATCGGCGCTGTATACAACAATCGGAGTTTTTCACGGTGGGGTTGGTGGAAAAAATGTGTTTCAAAAAGTGTCAGTAATTAATTGTGACTGTGTGCAGTTGACGGCTATCAAAATTGTAATGTCGCATAGATCAATTCGAGTGTTTAGTGTGTACGTGCCTACTAATTTTATCAAGTACATAAACGAGTTTACATAATGTTTGAGTCGGATTATTGCCATCATCGAGGAACAGCAGGTAGAAGCTTGTATTATTCTAGATAACTTTAATTCACACCCAAATGAATTGTTTGATAACGAATTACATAGTTTTGTTTGGATTAAAATTGACTATGCGCTGACATGCAGATACTAGGCAAAAATTCTGATACTTTTACTTTTATTAGCGATGCATATATAGCTGTAGAAGATGGCTTGATCACTGTGTGGTCACCGAATCGGCGTGGAGGTCTGTTGTAAGTGTATCTGTAAAGTATGACTTGTTATGGCCCGATCATTTCCCCTTGCTCATAAATTGTAATTTAAATATTATTGAGCCAAAAATATTGTTAAATGTGAAAAGTAAGACCAAAGATAAAATAACTTGGGGTAATAGGTCTGTAGAACAAGTACAAAAATATTATGAGCTGTGTAACAATAAGATAAAATGTATTGATTTTCCGAAACAGTTTCGTACTAGTGCCGATAAAAAATGTTGTATCACTGAGCACCGTTCTATCATTGATCGTATGTACAGTGACATAATAACAATACTAAGTGAGGCTGCTAGAGACAGTTTTGAAAATTCGCGGTGTAAAAGAAAGGGTGGTTATATCAGCGGATGGAACAAACATGTCAGTGAGGCACATAGAGAAGCGAGACTTAGTTTCCATAGGTGGTTAGAGGCAGGTAAGCCAACTCGGGTCTTTTTTCGATAACATGAATTTAACAAGAAAAATATTCAAATCGAAACTTAAATGGTGTCAGGAAAATCAAAAGCAGCTACTAATGGACAAGTTAGCATGTTTTTATAGTAATAATAAATTTTGAGGAATTCGGGAAAAGTACAAATAAAGTGAATTCCAAGACTGGCTTTCCTAGAAGTGTAGACGGGTATACAGATATATCTGAGATCTCTAACATGTTCAAAGATTATTTTACTGTGAAATCAACATTGAGTCAATCGTCATTCAGCAGCGCAAATGACCAAGTCGAACCGAATAATTTAACATTAAGGATCACATCAACTCAAATTAAAATTGTGATAGGTAGTATGAGGTGCGGCAAGTCCCCGGGTCACGATAAACTTAGCATAGAACATTTGAAACACGCAGGTACTCATTTACCCAGAGTTTAAACAATTTTATTGAACTTCTGTTTGTCTTATGCACACATCCCGGGTGACATGATGAAAACTGTTGTAGTTTTGATGGTTAACAGCAAAATAAGAGATATATCAAACAAAACGAACTACAGACCTATCTCATTAGCCACAATTATTGCCAAAGTTTTTGATAATTTGCCTAACAATTGTTTAAAAAAGAACCTCAAACTGTATGACGCTCAACATGGTTTTAGAACGGGCTTGTCAACCGAAACTGCAATTTTATGTTTAAAAAAGACTGTTAAATATTACACAGACAGGAAAACGTCCGTTTTTGCCTGTTTTTTAGACATGAAAAAGACATTTGATATGGTTTCATATGAAAAGCTTTGGGCTAAACTCAGTAACGCTGATATGCCTTCTGAATTGATTAATGTTCTTACGTATTGGTATAGACACCAAGTAAATTGTGTAAGGTGGGCTAATGTATTATCAGAGGAATATAAATTGGAATGTGGTGTTAGACAGGGTGGTTTAACCTCACCAACTCTGTTTAATATATATATTAATAAGTTGCTTGACGAGCTTAGTATTATGCATGCCGGTTGTTACATAGACGGAGTAGCATTTAATAATATTAGTTACGCCGATGACATGGTGCTACTGAGCCCGTCAATGGCTGGTCTTAAAAACCTTATGAAGGTTTGTGAATGTTATGCTGATGAGCACGGTCTGGGATACAATGCCAAGAAAAGTGAGTTACTTATTTTTCGATTGGGTAATAAGTGCTTCGTCTAAGCACTTAATACCCAATCGAAAAATAAGTAACTCACTTACCCGAGTGTCACGTTATGCGGTAGTATCCTGACCCGTGTTTATCAATTCAAATATTTGGGTCATATTGTAACAGACACAATGAATGATGATCTAGATATAGAAAGGGAGCGTAGAGCATTGGCGGTTAGGTGTAATATGTTAGTTAGAATGTTCGCATCTGCACAGTTACAGTTAAAATGACACTTTTTAAGGCATATTGTCAAGTTTTTTATACCTGTAGCCTATGGACTGACTTTACCCAGAAGGCCGCTAATGCTCTTCGCGTTCAATACTATAATGCTTTAAGGATGTTGTTGAGGCTGCCCAGGTGTTGTAGTGCGTCAGGCACATTTGCGGACGCACACACAGACAGTTTCGCAGCGATAAGACGTAAGCGCGCTGCGTTCCTGCTGCACAGGCTGCAAGCCAGCACTAACAGCCTCCTGAAAGTTATTGCGAACCAACTGGATTGTCCTATTGTCTTCTTTCTCTGTCAGCTACATAAATAAGAAATACAAACATAAAAATTCCATACATTTAATTGTGTTACTAACAAAATTAAATGTATGGAATTTTAATGTTCTGAATTAAATGATTTATTATTATTATTATTATTATAAATCAATTAATTGAAGTTGTTTATTTGCGTAATGTGCCTCGGAGGCTACCACTGTATAGCGTATTGCTATATTTATTGTAAGTCAATGAGAAGCGAGATGAAGGGTTGTAGATTATATTGACTTGACTTAATTGACTAGCTTAATAAATCTTAAACCTAAGTATTTATACACGTAAAAATATAGGAAGTAATATTATAATAGGAGGGCGATTTGTTTATTCAGCGCCTCTTAGCAGTACGTGTAGATTGCGTAATTTATAAATAATAAAATAGACAATTAGGAAGTGCAATCTAAACACGTACTGGTGTTTCATTATTTGGTATAGGAATATACTATGGCGACTGCCATACACTGCATACTCCACCTACCGAACCGTAGCTGACGTTCACGGAGCTTTATATTACTTAACTTTTTTTTATTTCAGACACTGTCCATTTTCTTCCTCCGTCTTGTATTGCAAAACGCAAAATTTTGTTAAAAGAAATGAGCATTTTGGCTACTGTAACATAAATCAACTACAAACAAACACTCTAAAAAGTGAGAAAACATTTTGAAGTTGGTGCCTAAAACATAAAACTACATTTCCTGGCACCAACTTCAAAATGTTTAATTATTTTTTGTTGTTGTGCCTCTATTATTTTTTGCTTTTTAGTAACCATATATTTATTATGGAAGTCGGTTTTTAGTTTTTTGTAAAAAAGTTATATTAATTAAAATACTTTTTTGTTGATTGATTTTTGACATTGAGTGTTGCTCTCTTTAAGCAACATTCAATCTATCCAAAGGAGAGGCAAGGAACCATACATTAGAAAACAAAAACATTTATATAAATATATTTATTATTAACAAAATAGCAATAATGTCTCTTCAATAATGTGTGCATGACAATCTAAATATTTGACTTTAACTAGAACCTGTAATAAGCCAAACCTATATAAATGTTAGCCATCACGTTCAACTGGACACTCCCAATTGTTTGAGCCATAAACTAACAATCTTAAAAAATAATAAAAATCTTAAAACAATTTAATGGATAAAATTATATATCATAAGTTAAATGTCATAGTAATATAAATATGATCTATAAATAAATAACCAATAATTAATTAAAAGTATCACAATTACAGTCGAATTTATCTTCAAATTGCCATGAAGGTGGACAGATTTATATTACCTAATAGTTGTGGCATGGGCTTAAAAGATACTACGCAGAATATTGTATTTATATATTGTTGTAATAGTTATTACATATGTCTTGTCAGGTAGCTAGAAGTAAGCTGAAAGATGCTATAATTTAGGCGGTTGCGGCGACAGTCGATGGTACTCTCTGCCTGGGCTCAATCTTCAATCTAAAACCGTCAGCCCTCTTCAGGATTATGTCGGCTTGTAGGGAGAATTCTTCTTCAGGGACTTCAGAAATTACCTTGTAGTTACGTAGAATAGTGGACAGCAATATCTTAAGTTTCAGAATAGCGTATTTGCGTCCTGAAAATCGTAAGAAAATCTAAATATCTTTTCCTTATCTATTACGAATATAATCGGCTGAAATCTTGAGGCGTGTTTAAAAACGTTCATATAATCTTTTTAAATAATCTTTATGAAAATGTATTAGCAATCCCTTACCGACGCAACTTCTAGGTCCAGCACTGAATGGAATGTAACTGTAGTAGTGCCTGTTCGATGCGTTTTCAGGTAAGAAGTTGTCGGGGTTGAAAGTGTCAGGGTCCTTATAGTAATCAGGATTACGATGTACTTTCAGCGTTCCGATTACAACAGTAGAGCCTTTGGGCAGGACATAGTCCTTGGTAGCTAAAAAATAACGAAAAATAATATAAAACTTGGCATGAAAATGTCAGTTTTCAAGATGCTGTGGCTATTGGACCCTTACCGATTTTAACATCACGGTTAAGTTTTCTGGCAATAAGAGGTACTGGTGGGTACATTCTAAGGGATTCCAAAATTACCCTCTCGAGGTACTTCATCTTTAGGGTGTCAGCAAAGGTAGCTGCCCTGTCCGAGTCTCCGAAGATCTCATATAGCTCATCGTAGACCCTAGATTGGGTCTCTTTGTGAATGCCGAGCAGGCAAAGCACGAAGCTGGAGCCAGCAGCTGTAGTATCGTGGCCCTGTAAGATAATGAAGTACAATTGTGTTGGGCTATTTTATTAGTCGTACAGTAATATTTTGTATATGGATATAGATGGCGGTTTACCTCAAACATAATAGTGTCAACTTGCTCTTTGATTTCAAGGTCAGTGATATTGTTTGTACCATTTTGGGCTGATTCGAGCATCAAGTCCAAGAAAGCCAGGCGTTTCTTCTCACCTGTAACATAAAAAGTCAAAATCAAATTTCCTCCGCACTTTCAATGCACTAAGTAATTATTGCTTGTCATGTCATACCGATGTCGTTTTCATCATTGAAGTCCAAGTCATCACGGTAACCTTTGAATACATCTTCAGATAGAGTCTTCTCATTGTTTGCCAACACACTTTCGTCAGGAGACTTGGTAAGCTCTTCCAATGTTGGTGGAATGACGCCCTTTGACTTATTTTCCCAGTATGCTTCCTTCTTGTTTTTGATTACCTTAATGAATAAAGTCATACATTACAAACAGCGTTAGTGACCTAGGTATTGATCTTAATTACTTAAGTTAATTTGTGTTAGACATACTTTGTTTGTAAGTCCATGAATGATGTCCAAAAGTTTCTTCTGTTGTTTGAAGAAAGGTGTCAAGTTGAAGATCGCATCAAAACGAAGCCATAGTTTGTAATGTCTTCGGTGAATAATATCGCACATCCTGCAAAAATGTACACAGGTGTTTACTTAATGTACCTGTAACCTATTGATCACATATTATAGGAATGTGTTTGGATGTCAATTCTCAAATTTACTAAGTGAGATTAACCTAAATATTTTTACAGGTAAACATAGACTTACTTCATGACAGCCATAGCATAATCAAATCCTGATTCATCTTGAGTTTTTTTTGTAATACCCATAGCAGTTTCTGGAACAGTTATGTACTTATGTAAATAAATACTTGTATACATAATCAATTGTTATCGTCATGTCAATTTTATTTAAATTTTCCTCAAACCGAATAAAAAAAGCGCAATTCAAATGATCAAAGGGCAATTCATTTGAATGAATAATAATTATAGCAGCACTGGGGAACGAAACAATTGAATATAAGTAGCTTACTATTCTACATGAATATTCAAAGAAAATATTGAATACCAATTAAATCAGTAATTAGAAAATTATAGAATAAAAACAAAGTTTAAATTCTAATGTATGCGCATAATAATACGTTACACACGTTGCCGTCATATATGATGTTAACTATTAAGTTGATTTACATTTGACTTTGCGTGAAAACAAATTAGGTACCTAATAAAAAAGGTACCTTATAGATAGAAATCATAAAATATCTGCACCCTTGAAACTCATATAATCTTTTAACTCATTTCGGGCACTCGTCTTGGTCACGGGCAGCGGGTCTCATCAGCAACTAGTTATCTATGTGAGATAGCGCACGAGTGCTTATGCAGGACACAGGTCCACTTTTTATTCCCTCTGAATTTCTTCCGACCGGAAAGAGATTAGGCGCATTACCGACAACTTAACGTGCTCTCCAAGGTACGGAGGGGTGTGAGAATTTACGAAAACGGTCACCCATCTGTCAATCTACAGCAACTTTGTTTAACTTTGCCAATATTTCGATCTGTTCGGTTGCTCTATATATGATTTAAAAGTCATAGTGTGCCTAAAATTGTTTCATACCTTGTAGAACGTTCAAATAAATTCATTTAGTAGGACTTACCTAGTAAAATATCTACAGTAACGCCACTCATGTAATCATGGACATCAAAGGTCTTGCCAACTTCAGGACGCATTTTATCTACCACATTTTTACTATTCTGGTTGAAAACGTTTACAAAAGACTTTAAAATATTAATGTGGAATGTGGGAGCAATCATCTTCCTGTGGGAACGCCATTTGTCACCTGAAAAATTGAATAAGTATTATATATTTTTCTTCCTCGTGCTACACCTGGGTGGGGACCCAGGTGGAGCACGAGGAAGGGCCATAAACAGGGATGGAAGGTAAAAAATTGTATGTTGTCGACCTTTATTATACCCACTTTCAATTCCAATTTCGTATTATATTTTTATATGATCTTAATGTGTAACTACGTACTTTTTCAGCCATATTGGTATTATACTTCTAGGCTTGTTAACTTGTTATTATTGATTGAATTTCGGGCGTATAGCCAAATCTTACCCCTACGCTGATCCTGATCATTCAGCCCAAAACTATTGCGTATCATTATCTCAGATGGTTTATACAGACATTATGGCGACGAGAATAACGTTTTGAGGAGTCGTTCTGCACTGCCGTGTTTACTTTGGTCAATATGACATATATAATGCAACCTATAAATATCATGTGCGACAGATTAATGCTATATTTACCTGTGCTGATAAGAAGACCCTCTCCCAGCCAGGGTTTGAAAAATCTGTATTCATTGGCCTTGTCAATATGAACTTGACTGTTCAAGATCACTTCAACGTCGTTAGGATCGGTAAGGAAGATGATCAGATTTGAACCCAACCAAACTCTTACAACATTACCGAACTTTTGAGCATAGTCCAAAGCAAGTTCCACAATTTCTGTAAGAAACAATAATTGATTAGATCCCATTATAAACTGACTTATCAAAAATGCTAAAATTAGCAACAAAATGGCATGACATTCGAAGAATTTCTAAATATATGATTTTTTTTGTCACGAGATGCTTTTGATGGAAATGAATTCATTGACTTTTCATATTCTTATCGTATATTTTAAAGGATCTATGGATTAACAGCCGTTTATCTAGCTGAGGTTAGCAGCTTTGGATTTGTCTTCAAGAAATGTATACTGTACCATTGGGTTTCTTCCTCAGTACTAATAGAGCATTTCCTAAGAAAGGTACTGTGGTCGGTCCTGGGAGTTTTTCAGCAAATTGGTAAAGTCTAGATTTCTGATGCCATCTGTATAATATCCAGATACTGGATGCTAGTAGAAGCAACGGGTAGAAGATTAATCTTGTGTTGTAGCTAACAACTTGAGAATCGTCGACCACGCCCGTCATTTTTCTGAAACAATTGAAAGCCGGACTAATCAAGACGCAACATTACTTTGCTTCAGTCGTTAGTAAAATACAATATCACACACGAATAACGATATAACACAAAAAGTTAATAATTATGTATCATTTTAAAAAGAAAATAGCTAATTGTTACCGTAATAACAAAAATAAATGAATTTAGGATGCACTGTATTTCACATCTGAATTACATGCCAAACGGATTCTTTACTAGTTGCCACGAATTAAAACATATGCATGGAAGTCAACTAAGGCTCATTAAATCTGATTAGATCAAGTTGTTGGGTTGTAACGTATGTATTTTTATAAAGAACTTACTGCAGTAAAATACTAAAATAAAATATGATATATTGACCTACCTGATTTTACATAAGACTATTTGTTCGTTCTTATTTACACGATGGTCTACTCAGTTGTGACATACTTATCACTATTACACTTTTATATAAATAGCTACGTCATAGCTTGTTCACGTTCATAGTGATTATTTGTTAATATAATTTGTTTTGTTTAGCATATTGCAGAATAATTAACTCTTTCGTTGGTATCATGGTTCAGTCTGAATAGATGAAATGTAATCATACTTGACTTCAAATGGTGGCTTTTCTTGCGGTATAAGCAGTAAGCACAATGAACGTACCTATGTAGGTCGTAAGTGGATTGCAAATGTTTAACTTAAACTTATATTTTTATTGTAAGTTTTAAACAGATAGAGCAACAATTAAAGAGAGAGAGGGAGATCTTAGAATTTGTCCTTTTGAGGCATGGAGCTCTGAAAATAAGCAAATGCATTGCATTTGAGCTCTGAAAATAAGCAAATGCATCGCATTATGCATTTGCTTATTTTCAGAGCTCCATGCCTCAAAAGGACAAATTCTAAGGTCTCACTCTCTCTCTTTTATCACTTATTTGTTGCTCTATCTGTGAAGGCATTTTAATGATAAACGCGTTGAGGTATCAAGTCGAAATCAAATTTAATTTTTGTTGTTGTTTACCTATATTATATTATTTTTGAAGTCGGTTTAACATTTTTTTTGTAAAAAAATTACGGGTTCCCCTCCGGAAGTGCCGGCAGAAGTGAAAACTTGAACATTATATTACATACTGATGAAATTTGAATAATATTTTTCGATCTTACTGACAAAATAATAAAAAATATGAAATAATAAATCACAAATCAAAACTGAACTGGGGTCTTCTGGTTTTTGGACCGCCCGATTTCCCACCTGAGCTATATTAACATTGTAGATAATGGCAAAATTTACCTTCGTATTCTAATGATATTGTAGCAGTTTTTCATTGCTCTCCCTCCGTCTTACGAATTTTCGATCAAGGTCATGTGATCTTCAAATTTTCGAACAGGGTCACGTTATCCTGACGCCAGTTTAACATTTCAATTTAATCCAAACTGATAATTTCCTTTTACAAAATATTGCTTTTCCCGATGCAGGGCCTTTAATTTTTAAGGAGTTCACCCGATAATTGACCATCAGCTCCATGATGTGATGGAGGCAAAGTGTTAATTGCATTGTGACGAACCATATTATAGTAATCGATTCGTAACCCGAAATAATTATTATGGAGACATTTATGGTCTTCATCATCAGTTTCACTGGTGCTTTTGGAGAGTAATGCACGAATTACGAGTAAGTACAACAAAATATACCCAAATTATTATGTATATGCCTTTAATATTTGAAGAGTGCCTCCGATTTCTCCAAGATCCCATCATCAGTTTCTAACTTTATGACAATAAGACCAATCTGGAAGTTTACCCATTTAAAAACAATAATATTTTTTCAAATCTGTCCAGCCGAGTAATATGGTAACAGGCATTAAAAAACATTCGAATAGACCTCTTTTTTGAAGTCGGTTGAAAAGTTGGTGTATCACCACGGCCACATGTTGAAGGGAGCGTGTATGTAGGTATTGTACAATATATATATATTTTGCATAAATAACTTTATGACAGTCACGAACATCAATACGTGTACATTTACATATATAAATTCAATTGACTTGCCTGCAAAATTTACACAAGATGTGTTAATCTTATTTTGTGGTTTTTATCTGAGTACATATACTGAAAATATTTATCAGTCACAGAACACCGAGAGTACAAAGGCTAAACTTTATGCATACTTCGCTAAGCAGTGCACACATAGACACTGCTCACGGAGCTGGGGGCTCAGACAAAGTCACATTCGAATAGCAATGTCAATTACATTTGAAAAGTAGGTACAAAATGTAAGGAATTGAAATATATCACATGGTCAATCCAATTCGATGCGTAGATAAGCTGCACTATTGAGACTAACTTCGTTTTTTTTTTCGATTTATCTCTAATTTAGACCGGAACGGTGAGACCATGTAGAATACAAAATAAAATGTCGAATTAATTTTTTTAAGTATTTGACGTTTGCGGTGGATACCAGAAACATTTATTTTATTTTTTTGCGAACGATCGGTTAGAATCGACCACTTATATGCGTTAGCGAATTCGCCACGTAACGAATGTACCTTGTCTAAGCCCCCTGAAATCTCAAAACACCTTTATTTTATTGCCTTGCCTTTTCTCTTACTTTCGTGTACGCGTGTATTATGTGCGTTGCTCGAACGCATGTTGTATGAAACTTACCTTCTATACTTTCTTTGTTTTGTAAGTTTTGTGAATAATTGGATTTCGGTGCTTCTATACATACGAGCATCAATTTTATTGATGCTTGTGGGTGGACAGCGTAATATTAATCAATTGTAATGTAACAATTTATGGCCTATTTTATATTTGTTTTTCACCAAACTTTTATAGTAAAGTATTGTTTTCGCAACATCTAGTAGAAAAAATATTTCAGGACATGGTTTATCTCTTTACTAGATATTATAAGTCATCCATTTTTTCAGTGATTTGGGCATGATTGACAGATAAACATTCAAAAATGACCAGCCGAGTTCTAAATTCGTAGATTAGCAGTCTAAATATTTTAAAATAGACTGATAATCCAAGTCGATTCGGTTTTCTAAAAAAATAAGGCCCTAGAGGAGATCCCTGAAGTACTCCTCAATGTGGTAATAATAGTAGATAGCAAGACGTTGCCGAAAAAAAAAATTGTGAGGGTTACTTTACACGTCATTATTTCATTTGCAATGATTATCTTTCAGAATGCAAAGTACCTGTACGATTTGCCTAGATACCCTCTATTTAACAGTATTTAATATGGAAATCAATACTTGCCTAAATTTCGATTAAATAACATTGTCATTGTTATTTAGCCTTGTGGTCATTGCTGACGATAATGAATTTAAAATATTATCTGTTTCTCAAAGAAATTCCTCATTGTACCTACTTATTAGCAGGATACCTGTACTATTTTTATTTGTATTGTATTTAAAAAGACAACTGCCGTACGATACGGTAGAGATGCTCTATGCGGTCCTTTACAAACATACAAGATTAAACTCAAAATCTTTACGGATCATAAAGGTACAGTTTTGTCCTGTATGGATCAGTCATTAGTAAGAGTTGCTACACTCATATTCGAGCCAAAATCGTTCGGCACAGGCCTGGTGTTATTTGGGATGAACGTTCAGGAAATAAAGCCGCGCGGCTTTGCCGTACACGTATACTAGGCCGGGTGACAGCGGACAGCCGGGCGATTAAATCGAATGATGTGCCGGCGTGAATGAATTACCCGATCTCAGGAACTCGTGGAGGTATCAAGTTGAAATTAAAACCATAAGTATATTTATCAGGTTTTTAATCCCTTGAAGCTGTGAAAAATCAAACTTCTTAGTTAAGTTAAAAAAGATACGGTGTTTTATGCTGCAAAAACGTACATTTACACACTCTCAAGGAATCGAAATTTATAATGAGTATTTTTCATTTGATTTTTCATTTAATTATGACATTTGTAAGTGCAAGTACCTAATACCGTCTGATACTAGAAGTATAGGGAAAAATCTGAAAACTTTACATTTTGTTATTAAATCGTAAAAATATCTTGTCTTTAAAACTGCGAGGCTCGATTCCTTAACTATTTATAATATGTATGTACCTACCTACAAATTTGTACGGAACCCTCGGTGTGCGGTTTTATTATTTAAAATATTTGCTTTCTGCACTCCTTTCCCATATAACCTATAACTGTACCAAATTACTATCGTGTTTGTCTAGCGGTTAGTGACCCTGACTGCCAGGCCAGAGATCGTGGGTTCGATTCCCACACGACACCACTTTGTCTTACTCAAATAATATTGTTCCGAGCCTGGGTGTACTTTGTGTCCGTGGGCACGATTTTTATGTTTGTAAAGTCACCCGCTACACATGGCTTGTACTGAGGAAGGGTCTTCAAAACATAATTATAGTAATAAAAAAATAAATTAAAGAAATAACAAACTCACCTGCGCAAAAAAGATGCAAACGAGATCCCATAAATATGTATATATTATGCTGTCGTAGACACAATACTCAGTTCATCGAGATTCATTAATGTCTCGGACTACATGATATACCTACATTTGTAGATAAGTATATAAATATGTTATTAAGATTTGAGATTTTGAGTTTTTGAGGAGCTTGGGGAAGGACAAAGACAGGGGACTGAGGAGAGTTAATCAGCATCTACGTGGGTAAATAGGTATAAATATTTTTTTAGACCAAGACTAAAGAAGTTTTTATAAACAGAGAAACATTGTAAACATTGGCAATTTGAAAAAAGAGTGGCCACGAGTTTTTATTGCCTGTTCTTTTCTCGGGCTTTACCTATTGTTTGCGAACAGGCATTACAAGTAAATGTAGAATCGACTTTTCACAAGTGTAGTATTTTGCTTCCTACGTGAATAAATATTTTTTATTATTAATATTATGTTTAACAAGGCCAAGAGTTCGTACTGGTTCACACGTGTATTTCTGTATCTATCATCTCCTGTAATAAAAGTTATAGGTAGGTATAATAAAATAAATAAAACTAGAGACTTACGTACGATCTAATTTTATTTATTTCATTACATATAATACTTCGGAATCTGAAAAATATCGTAGAAAGCTACATGAGTTGCTTGTTTTTAAATTTCAACGCAATTAATTTTAAAATTTAAATCGCAAATTGTACAATAAGTAATTGTTAATTCCAATATGCAAAGCAAGTATAAATAGAAATTGACTATCTTTGCAATATAAATGTTCCTGTACCTTTCCTATCTATACATATAATAAAATTGTAAATTTCACGTGTCTGTACATGGCCGAACTTAGTGAAAAAAATATTGCAACAAATTCGAAAAGAGTATTTAAACACATTTTTAGAAATGTATGTCTGTCTGTTTGTTTAAACACGCATCACGCAAAAACTACCGGACAGATTCGGTTGAAATTTTGCATGTACAATCTCATAGATGCGGATTAACATTTAGGCAATATAAATTATCACGCTTTTTCCCATAGGAGCTGAGCAATAAGGGAAAATGTTTGTAGCTATTTTTCGTTATAAAACAGTAACTACTTAACGGATCTTTATAAAAATTTGCAGTTTTATAGTTAAATACCATAGGCCATTATTTACACTATAAATCATTATGCTAACGTATATGGAACATATATGGGGAACGAGCAGCAACGTATTTTTTGTCGAACCATAATGGTTTATCACAAAATTTTCCACAATTAAACATTATCTATAATTGTTACCCATGAAATACATAACTTCACGCTAAAACTATAAGGAGCTAAACACTATTTCGACATACGAAGTAGCGAACAAAATAGTCTCAAAGCTATGCTATCGGTCTTTGACGACGAAGTCCCAGGCTCGAATCTAATGTCTGAATATGTTCATGTTGTAATTTTTAAAATTGTCTTTTTCCTTTTTTAATATGTTTCTCGATGTTATAATGTTATTTTTTGGCCGTAGGTAACTTATTTAGTTTGTTATCATTTTTTTGTATTAAAAATCAAGTTAAATATTCACTAGGTAAGATATAGGGAGTAATGAATTAATCGTAGTAGAAATGAAATACAATATTACATTACAATAAAAAACAAATTCAACATTTTCTAGAATTTATGTGTTTGTTGCTAAAAAAAAAGACATAACATACGTAAAAAAAACATGTAGCGCCATCTATTAAATCAAATTGTTCACCATGATCAAATAATTCCTTATTTGTAAAAACATTATAGGATATAGGTGGTTGGGTATGTGAAAAAATTCACGGTACTAGTATTTATTGTACAATTATAAGGAAAACTATCACAGTTAAGTACTTAAGCTACTTGAATTGATCAGATGTTTATCGTAAACTTGTAAAGTTTACGATAAACATCTGATCAAATGAGAACAACATTTTCGTACAAATTATATTGAAAATGATTAGGTATTAAGTAGGTATAACGTTGTAAGTATAAAACAAAAACAACAGAAAGCCCACTTCTTAAGCCGCACACAACATTAACTATCTAAAACACAGTATAGTACAGATGAGTATATGATGATTCTCCGCTGCTGAATCATCGTGGCTCACCCGACAGGACCGTTTCCAACATATTTACACAGAAGTTATTTCGTAACATAAACTACCTTAATTTAAACCCGACTTTCACGCGAATGAAGTCACGGGCACAGCTAGTAATTAGTAATTGTCAATAACTTATGATTTCAAAATCAAAGTTCATTTTAATACGTTTTACTTGATACCTTGACCCGCGTGCACTACACAATATTTCAGTTCAAGCTTATGTAGTTCGGGGTTTACTCACGAACCACTAAAAACTTTAAGGTAAGAGCAGTTTAAAGATTATATTTAAAAAAAGGTTATTAAATAATATTTAAAAATTCATCACAAAATTTACAAGTATGACACAATTTACTTTGAAAACCAAAAATTGTAGAATATAAAGGCAAATATTTTTGCATTGGCAAAGTTCTTTTTTTTGTCGGTATGATATTTACCGACAATCATATGTGCCCGCGACTTCGCCCGCGTTAAGTTACAGAGCCCTACAGACGTTAGCCTGATAATGATAGTTTTTTCTATAAATGTTGATAAACTTTCGCGATTTGTACACATTATGAAAATATATATATTACGGGTCTTAATCGCGTGAATAATTTAAGGTAAAATACCTTGTTTACTGCCCGACGTTTCGACCGTATTGCAACGGCCGTGGTCACGGGTAGACTAGTTCAGCTCAGCGTCGCCTCCGTGAAGCGTGGGTTTCGAAAATTACCCTCGCTTGATTTTTATCGCTCACTAATAAGGAACTGTCGGTACTTTGACACACAACACTAGGGACATCTGCACTTGCTGACCACGGCCGTTGCAATACGGTCGAAACGTCGGGCAATAAACAAGGCATTTTACCTTAAATTATTCATGCGATTAAGACCCGTCATATATATATATTTTCATAATGAGTTTTTCCTAGCACTTGCTTCATAATGTTTTCAAAGTATGGATAAGCCTCCGGAAATCGGAATGTAAAATTAAATTTTCATGTTGATATAATTTTTTGATAATGGTTTAATCAAATAAAACACTTTTTAAAGAGTGTATTTTTATTGTGTGGAAGCCGAAGTTACAATTTTAGAACACAGCATTCAAATTGATCAAAAAAGGAGAGTTAATTGTGTACAATTAAAATTCTAGCTATTGAATATTGATGGTTTAATATCTACATACTACTTAGTATTTTTTTATACAACACTGAAGACAAACAAACAATAAAAAAGATGTCATTATAGGTTAGCAAATAATAAATTAAATCTAAAGCTTGGTTAACGTCACAGTGAGTTGTGTGTGTGTAAATAAAAAAGAATTCTTTCTTTTTTTCAGTTAACATTTTACCCCTTGCGGTTAAAATAAACACAGATCTGAGCCTAGAGTTAGTTTTATTTTACTTAATCATTCCATCTATCAGATTCGATAGAAGAAGAATTGCCTGCTTCAGTCGAATCGGACGCTTTGATTAAATTACAATATATGATCATAATTTTTTCAATATTTTCAGGTTTTAGTCTATTTCGCTTAACTTGCAGGAACTATTTATAAATAGAAAATGATCCGATGCATCTGAAAAACTGTAGGTCAGAATTAATTGTGTTTCCGGTTTCAATTGTTGTAATATATTCTCTAATTAAATCTAAGTCTGGATTCCTATCCATAACGTTTTCAAATTTAATTTTGAGTTGTGCTGAAGTGTACTGATTGATTACATCTCTTACTTAGTCTAATAATGAAATCGAGTTATATAATTGATTTCACCAAATTATGAGTCATATTAGAATAAAATCGTCTATGCAATGCAGTTCATTTTCATTATTTAAATTATTTTTTTCATTTTTTATAGCCAGTGCTTCAGAACTACTTAAATGACGGAATATGTCCTTGGCATCAAAATATTTAGCATATTACGATGCTACCTCTAACCAAGTTCTCCACCTTTTTGATGACTGGTTCTGGAGGCAAGGGTATATTTGGATGCATATCTTTAAAAGGTATGGTTCTTCGCGGAGCCTTTAAAAATACATTTTTTACGTTTGATATTAAAATATCGACATTCGTATGCTAACCTAACCGTATTTGCTCAGAAACACGGTGTAGTGCGTGCGCCAAACATGTAACATGTTTCATTTGTGGTAAATATTCTTTTAATAAACGACCTAACATATACGCCGCACTATCAGTATACATTATTAGAACATTGTTTCTCTAGTCTCAAATGAGTCACACCATAATTTTTCTAAACAATTAGTTACAAATTGAGCAATCGAACGTTTATTAACAGTCTGTAATACTTTGTAAGCTATTAAACGGCATTTGTTTACAAAAGTATGATTAAGAGGTTGAATAAAAAAATGTACAGCATTTTTCCCAAGAAAATCCGTTGTTACGTCTAAAGACATCAAGAGACGAAAAACTGTAGATATCCAGTTTTTCGTCTCTTGATGTCATAAATATTGTTTATAGTCTGAAAAAATATTTTTTTGAATATAACTTTCTCAACAAAGATTCATTTGGTGCTTTTTTATTCTCACACATACAAGAACGACTATTATAAACGAACTTTTGAAAAAAATCTTTAAAAGTTGGATTGTTCCTTTGCGTCCGCGGTATATTGCACAGTATCAAGAACTTTAATACCTACGTCAAAATAATATTCCTCTTGAGGTTGTCTCCTTGTTCCTTGATACACTGCACCTTCTAAGTGTCTCTTGATATAAGAATGGGGATGTGTAGCCCGGAAGTCGCTGCGACCTAAAAGATCTATTGTGACACCTTTTTCACATGTTGTACAATATATAGTATTACTAGCCTCGTCGTAAAATAACTCTAGATGTTTAACCATTCACTTCCGGATGGGTCGAACATTCGACATATTAAAAGCTTTGTGTATAAACAGCTATAATGTTTCAAGCGAGAAGATGTCAAAAACGTAGCAAATGTGTTATATATCCAAACAAATAGATTTCAGTCCACATAGCATACGATATCGTTTGAATAAATTGACGAGATATTACTCTTTTATGAAACTGGCAGCACAACATTTTTTGTGTTGACTAGCAAACGTCAGATGTAAATTTTGTATCTCTCTAATTAAAAATAACTTTTACTTGTAATTAAATTAGTTATAAGTCTTTAAAGTAGTCATTAGTATTATTTAATATTAAAACAAGTGTTCATAGCAGTGTAAAAAGTGAATCATCTCTGAAAAACACACAAACTTGCCGATCATCACTGCCGCCAACAGATAAATTTTCAAAAGCTCATCTTAAAACGTGGGAGTATTTGACTAATACTCCATAAGCACATAAATACATGTCTCATCTGTGCATGAGCTTTGTTATTCTCTCACTGGAACCAGTTTTTATCTCTTTCTGCTTGACAAATTGTGGAAAAGAATTCAAGATCTAAACAATTGGCCCCACACACTCGATTAAACACAAAATGACTATACAATTAAGCAACTAACACCTTATTAATACTATTTAGATCTTAAACTTCGTATGTTAGTCTTCAATAGTTTACTAAGTTTTGAAATAACTACTTACCTACCTCACATTCAAAAATTTAAAAATCCACTAATCGTTAATCCATTACTTTTGTGTTGACTTAAGTCTTTATTATCCCTATAATCATATAAAATCTTGCTTATATTCTATAGTTCAATTCGTTTGAATTTTAAGTTTACTTTTCATATATTCTGTAATCTTTTATAAATTCTCCCTACCCCCTTCTCATTTTTATTGTTTAAACTTTTTTCTTTATTGTACTTATCTTTGTTTATTGTATTACAAGAGTCTAGTGGACAAATCTACAGCTGTGACAATGAGTACTCACATCATTACCCGTAAAGCGATAGCTAGGGATATGGTAAACAAGCTGAAGTTAGCGTTGCTTGAGTTGAAAAAATGCAAATAAGACAATATGCAGCTATTTTAATATATAATATATTTTTTTTAATATCTTTAGACAACTCACACAACGCTATCTGATCCCAAACTAAGCAGAGCTTGTACTATGGAAACCAGATAACTGATAAACATACTTATATATTTCTAAATACATACATATTATAGATAAATAACACCCAGACACAGAATAAACCATCGTGCTCATCACACAAAGTTTTATCCTGGGTGGGGATCGAACCCACGACCTCTTGCGTAGCAGTCGGATACACTCCCACCGCGCCACAGAGGCAGTCAAGTATTGATAGAGCGCTGTGAATGTGAAGTGGAAATTGTGAGGATCAATGAGAAAGCAGGTGAACTAAAAAAACAATTGATAGACCTGCACATTGAAAACTTGGATATCAAAGATCAGCGTGATCGTCTCGCGCCGGAAGTGAAAAGTTTTGGTAACTGCAGTGACATCTATACAAGGTCTCTGAGCCATGATGCAGAATTGGAACACCAACTTCAAGAAGCTCATATAACCATTAACTCTATAGAAGAAACAATACAGGCGACAGTCAATCAACTCAAAATCTCTTTAGTGAACTCTTAAGTTTTAAATGTGTAAATAAGTTTAAGTTACTTAGCCATAAAAAATCAAGATATTATTCTTGTAGTGTATTATTGTAGTGTCCCAAGTTATTATTATTATAATAATTAGTAGAGACACACATTTAACTTAGTTAAATAAAGTACAAAGAATGGGATGTGATCTTTGTTGGTGCACTAAACACATTCTGCCACATGCTTAGATAATATTTTTTGCAACTGTAGCTATTATAATGAGGTCATATTGAGTGATTTAACTTCTGATCACTGTAGAAAAAAAATCACTTTTCCTATTCATACAGTGGCTAATCTAAACGAGATCACCTGAAGGCCATTGGCCTTCAGGTGATATAGTCCGCCTAAACAAAGAATGATCCTAACTACCTTTACGCGTCTTTGTTTAACATTATCAAATATGAATTTAATAATATATTCACAACTATGACTTTTTATAAAAATCTAAAAATTTGCTTTTGTGATTGGGAAACAACTGGCAAACAAATAAGCAGCAATATAAATGTGACCCTAAATTTGTTCAACATGTTATAAATCATTCCAAAATATTTAAAAAGACTTGTGCTGCTGCTAAATCAAAGCCACTTGATCAATGCTGAATCTGGGTGGGCCAAGCCACGTGATCATAATTTTTAATTAAGTGTTGGTAATTACAATTGTAACTGACAATTTAGATCTAGCGCAAATATTTAAAAAATTCTTTGCTGAAATACCTATAAATACAACCAGCTCCTTAAATTCATGTCCGGCTAAAGCCGGCAGAACTTGTAAGAAGCAGTGTTAAAGAATTTACTGTACCATTGTGTTTTATTTAATAAACCCCAATGATTTATTAAAAATATTTAAGTCAATGAATTGCAAAAAGACAGCAGACTTATGGGGATTTATTTTTGTTAAATTAATTAATTACTGTATTATAATTAAAATAGAACCACATTTTGCTACAATATTTAATCGATGTGTTAATACCGGCGTGTTTCTTGATTTAATGAAACACAGTAAAGTAATCTCTTTGTTTAAAGCCGGTTCAAAAAGCGACACTAGTAATTTAAAACCTATCTTACTAACTATCAGTAAAATCCTTGAAAAGAAAACCATAACAAACCATACTAATGCAGTTAGAAACACATTTTAATTCTAATACTCTACTGCATAGTGAACTATATGGGTTCACAAAGGGTCGTTCAACAGTAGATGTTGGCTCTTAACTACTAAAACACATATATAGTGCCTGGGAAAACTCGCAGGATGCCATTGGAGTTTTCTGCGACCTCTCAAAAGCATTTGATTGTGTGGTGCATAGTACACTTTTGCTGGAACTTAAGCTTTACGGCATAACGGGTGCAGTGCTTAAACTTTTTGCTTTTTATCTTAGTGAGCGAATGCAGTATGTTGACATTAATGGAATAACGCCGTCCGGATCAACAGAAAGTATGGGCTTGCCACAAGGATCAATTCTGGGTCCTTTACTATTTTTGATGTTTATAAACGATCTGCCATTTTTTACTAGTAGGTAACTTATGCGATATTTTTTTATTTGCTGATGACACTTCTCTTATATTCAAAACCAACCGTAAAAATGATAACTCTGACGAAGTAAACAGGTCCCTCGCATTAGTTCTTGACTAGTTTACATCAAATAACTTGCTATTAAATTCTAAAAAAACAAAATCTATTAAATTTAGTTTACCAAATGTAAGAAATATCAGTATAAATCTTGTTTTAAACAATGAAATATAATGCAATGAAAAATAATTTTGTTGATTCAACGGTTTTTTGGGAATGGTTTTTTACATTAAATAGTAAGTTACAGTGGGGCGGCGCCCAAATAACATGTCTCGCAGGGTAACTCAGTTCTGCAGCGTATGTAGTCAGCAAAGTCATGTAGACAGCTTACGGAAACAGCAAGGTTAGTTTATTTCGGTTATTTCCACAGAGTCATGTCGTATAGCATACTACTTTGGGGCAAGACGGTAGAAATTCAAACAATTTCTATTCTTCAAAAACGTGCAGTGCGTGCGATTCACAAACTAGGTGCTCGAATTTCCCTTAAGGAAAAGTTTAAAGAGATAGGTATTATGACAGTTGCATCTCAGTGTATATTTGCAAACATTATGTTTGTTAAACAAAATATGCATTTATATCAAAAAAATAGTGACGTTCGCTTAGTGAACATCGTATCCAACATAAAACTCATAATTCATTCATGGTTCTTTCTGTGAGAGCATTTAACAAGATACCAGCAAGTAATAAGAGTCTATCAGAGATTAAGTTCAAAAATGAAATCAAAAATCATCGTATACGTAGAGGTAATTATACAGTGGATGAATATTTAAATGATAAAGAAAAATGGATCTAGTTTGCTTCTTGTTACTTTGTAATGCTTGGGGGAATTTTGTTGTCACTTTGTTTTAATTGTCAAATTGAATTAGAGCATGATTTGACTTTTGTAAGTAAGAATTCTGTGTGAAAAATAAAGGCCATTGTACACTACGAATCCACCCTGGTAAGGTATATCAATGAATGCAGAGAAAGAGAAAGTAGAGTGCAAAGATCGTACAAATGACGCAAAGTCTATGCCTACCCCAAGCAAAGGAAACTGTTTTAATTTCACAAATATCTTAATATTTTCATTGTTTATGCATTTGGTTGTTCGGTAAAAATATAAAGCCCAAGTAGCACTACCACAGACGATAAAAATATAAAAAAGTTTTTTGTATGTCATTATAGCCAATGCCTATCATGTATTAGTCTTAATACAAGAATATAAATTATTGTTACAATATTTTTATCGAAAAACATTTTATACATATTTATTTGACCTACTCTCATGCTCATAATATTACGTTTAATATTATATTTCATTTTTTCCAGATAGCCCGGTTAAACAAAATCTATTTGGGTATATCCATGTTCTGCAAACGTTGCAAAACTACATGAAAAAAGTCTACCTATTCCGTACTATGGTAATGATAAAAGGGGCCTTCTCAGCTGTCTGACAGTGGAAGTCCTATCAAAATCCGTCTAGCTGTTTCGGAGATTATTTGGAACAAACAGATAGACCGACAGAAAGACAGACAAAAAAAAAGTAGTTTTGTTCTATGTACCATATTTAATTTCCTAAGCATTTAGTAAAAAAACTGTTATTTTGATATTACAAACAGACACTTCAATATTGTTTATTTGTATAGAAGAAGATAATTGATTTTATCATTTTATATTTAACTTGAAAAATTACACGTTTCAAGCATTTCGCAGTTTCATAGTTTCAAGAGTAATTGACTTACTCTTTAAGATATTACAATCTAACTTGAGAGCTAATAAGTAACTTTATATTAACTTAAACTGCTAAAATATTTAATTTTAGCATCCGTAAATATCCTGCAAAGACTACCTATTTTTTCAGCTTACATAAGGGCTTAAAAAATTTAAAGAGTTTTTATTCTTTCATTTATTTAGGGATTTATGTACGCAAAAATGACGATGTTGATTGTTTTATAAAGATAATTTAATAATATAAATAAATAAAATTATATTTAATCAATAAATAAAAAAATATTTATTTATTGCACAACTGTGTACATAAGGTGTTATTATAATTATTTATAAGTAGCTGTGCCCCGCGGAGTTACCCGCGGCTTATTAGCCTATGTGTTAATCCAGGGTGTCAGCTGACTCCATACCAAATTTTATTAAAATCGCTCCAGCCGTTTATACGTTAAGAAAGCTGTTTCTTACAAACATACACACTCACACACTCATAAATTTTCGCCTTTATAATATTAGTATGATGACACCATATCGGATATGCACTATACAGGGTTAGTTTACAATGTTTATACAAAAGAACAAAAAATAAAATATTAGTATAAAAAACAGATGGGTTTAACTAAAATTATACACACATTTTACACAGTTTCAAAATACTCACTCAAGTTATAAAATACATTATTTAGTAGCCATTTTTAAGTGAGCTTTATTCAGATTACCGTTTAGTTCTAATGGCTACAGGTGGTTAAACTCAAGAATGGCAGTTATGTAGGCACTTTTATAGTAAGTTGCTTTTGAAATACTTGGTAATTTGGTCTTCTATTAGATTTTAAATCAAAATATTGGATTAAATTCCTGAAAAGATACGGTTAGTTCTGTATGTTTGCTTTGATAATTACAAAATTGCAGTAGTTTTGTTTTTGTCAAGTTTAGTTTTAGATTTAGACTGTAGCCAATCTGTTTCTGATTTGAATATCCTGTTTATTTCACTTTCATAACTAAAGTCATTTTTACTATAATTTTAAATAAATATAGTACCGTCATCAGCATACATTACACATGGTGGTCTATTATATTAGGAAGTTCGTTTACATAAATGGAAAACAGATATGGCCCTAAAATGCTACCTTTGGAGACACCAATTAGTACTTTTTAAAGTCGGATTTAACTGTTTCAATTATTTTGATTGATTCGTTGTACACCTCAATCATAGTTGCCTGCATGCTATTGTGTAAGTAATGTTCTATTAATTTCCCATATTGAATTAAAGAGTTGTTGTTTTTTCTTTTTTTTACCCAAATTGATTTACATTTAGGATATTATTAGCGTCATATTAGCGTTTTAAAACACACACACTCTATTATACATAAGTTTTTAAAGGTTTTTGAAAAATTTGGCAGCAGTGCGATCGGTCATCATTTTTTTATTTTATTTTACTTTATTGGAAAACAAACAATTGTGCTAAAATAAATTTCAGAATTTAGGTGTTACACTAAAATTTAAATGAAAGTACAACCCACTACATTTCCACTTATTACTACATTAGTTAAAAGGTACAGTTAAGTAAGGTAATTAAGGTGAAGCTAAGTTGGTTAGGTAATACATAAACTAGATTTCATTAATAACAATTTCAGTAATTTACACATAAGTCTTAAATTATTTTAAGACTTTGAAGAGCAGATTTTTTAAAAGAGTAGTGTAACAAATATAACTAAGGTAACAAAATTATTATTATTATAGATCTTAACTAAACTTAGGAGAGGAGCCCGCTCACTCGCGTTTGTACGGCTTGAAGTTGTAGCAAAGAGCGGATAATCGCGCACCTATCTTCCCATAACAGTTTTGGGCACTATGTAACCTTTAAAAAACGGGCCATAGGGTTACTTAAGATCTAAGAAACTTAGACATACAGAGTGTAACAGAAAGGTGTGGTCAAATTTCAGCATCAGATACTGCATCTACCATGGTGCCATAGCAGGTTGCATTATTAATACATGGTTAAAGCATGTTTCTTTCGTTAAAATTCAGTAGTGAAAGGATGGCATTAGAATTATACTTTCCCTACTACAAAATTTGATTGGATTATTATGACATAGAACTTTTTAAGTCATATTTTTTTTAATTAATAACTTTTTCGTTCAATTACAAATAAACAAATTCAAAAATAATAAATATTTTTTTAGGGTACTCCGATTTTGATAAAATTAGGTATGTGCACTCAGTATCATGGGCACATACCAACCCTTGAATATGACCACACCTTTTTGTTACACCTTGTAAAAGGAGGTTTGCACGATGTACGAATTCAGTAAAGATTATGCTATTTAAATCCTACTGCCAGAATTTCTACACGTGCAGTCTGAGGTGAGATATGGTCGACGGGCATACAGCGACCAGCGTGTCCAATACAATAACATACTTAGGGTGCTGTTAGGGTTGCCGTGGAGGTGCAGCGCATAAGGTATGTTTGCAGAGGCACAAATCGACGGCTTTGCAGTCGTAACGAGAAAAAAGTGCGCCTCCTTGATGATCACGCGGACGAAACCATGAGAAACATTGTTTGTTTGTCTGTAATGGAAATATGTTTTATTATTAACGTTAAAAGTATAACATAGGCTATTTTAGGGTACACCTCGCTATGATCGGTAAGTAAGAGTGAAACAGGAATAATGGAGGAACGAAAAAAAAAAACACCAACCCAGAGGAGAGATAGACCCCGATGATGCGCCGATGAGTGCTTCATGTAGTGCTATAAATTGATTAATTATAAAACTTACACACTTATTATACAAACATTATTTCGTAAGTAAATTATTACTAACATTATATGTTTTTTTCTGAAATAAATGATTATTATTATTAAGTGTCTTTCTTTCTCAGCATGTTGGCCGGTTTTTTAAATGAGAGGTCGGAACCAATTAACTGCCATTTGTTTTACATATTAGGGAATTGGTGTTCAGTAGTAACTAGTGATGATTATTAAAGTGGCCAAAAAAAGGTGTAATGAAATGAAATGGTCTTTATTTCGGCAATTCAGTACAGAAAAAAGAGAAAAAGAAATACAGACACACCATTTAAATTATTTTAGACAGTTGAATGCCGAAAATAGGACCCTGTTCAGCATATATGCCAAACAGATGCCTGACGCTGGTTTTCAACTGGACCCTTTATACGATAAAATAGGTCTGGCATGACCCCAGTCACGCATCTTGTTCTATTAATGGCTTTCCATATTCTTGCTATTTATTTTTTTGAGTTCGGTATATTTAATATTTATTTTTGTGTTGTTTTATTACATTCAAGTCAGTGTCGGTAACAGCTTTATGTAGTAACTGCTTTACCATAGAAAAATGTCCTTAGGTTGTCCAATTGTTTCCTCCATAACGCTTGGATATCAATGAGGCCTCTACTACCGTTGGCTCTTTTACTTGTCATTCTCTCTATAACAGATTTATGGTGCAGATCAATTGTATTATCTATATCTGTACTAAAATTATAAAGATGAAAGATTTAATTGTTTGTTTGATTGCTTGTTTGTATTGAATAGGCTCCGAAACTACTAGACGGATTTGAAAATTTCTTTCATCGTTGTGAAGCTACACTAACCCCGGGTGACACAGGTTATTTTTTGTCCCTTTATTCCCACGGGAACGGGAACTACGCGTTTACAAGTGCTTTTTCCGTCTCTAACCTCAAACTTATTTAAAATAGTAGCGGTTCTACTATGAACTCAATTCATTCTTTGACAATTTTAATAGGTATATTGTCATGAACGTAACTAGTATCTTATTTGCAGGTTAGATATTAAATGCACTAGTGGTTGCTTGGTTAAGATTTGAGTGATATAAACATTGTTAAATATATTAACAATTTCTTTTGGGGATTTTACTACATTATCATCATGCACTTTGCAATCTAGGTATTTTGCTTAGTTAATATCCAGGTTGCTTTAGTTTAATTTCACTTTTCGAGATAAATTTCACATTATTAAAGTTTTGAAGTAATGGTAATATCTTGATTTGGAGAGGTGACACTGATTGTTTTTACCCGATTATAAGGAAAGGTTATGTTTTTCGCGCGTATCTTGTAAATATGTATACATGTATGTGTGTAATATTCTTTATTACCTCATATCTTACAATCTACTCAACGGATTTATACAATTAAGACGTCGGTAGATTCGTCTTGACCGCCCAAGTCTTCTTAGATAGGTGACGTTTGAAAAAAAAAAACAAACATGGCGGCTGTGAGATGTCAAAATAACAACGTGTGAAAAAAAAATTGTTTCGAATACTGCAATATGGGTATCAAATTAAAGGGCTCCTCTTATGCATTTCAAAAAGATATAACATGATTATGACTGTGATACTAAAAAAAATTGTTAGCAACCATTCTTTTTTCAATTTCCTATAATTGATAATACCGATAAAAGTTAGTTGTTACATCCTACAACCACTCAAAAGTAATAAATAAATCAATAAAACACCCGCCTGCGCAAAAAATTATATAAATATATAATTTCATGCAATCGGAGTCATTGATGAATCTCGATGAACTTATTAAAGTGCCTCCGACTGCATGAAATTATATAATTCTGTCGGATTTTTTTATATTTATAATTTATATTTTTATTTACCCGACTGTAAGGAAGGGTTGTGAGATGTCCAAATAAAGAGGTGTGAAAAAAAAAGTTGTGTCGAATATTGCAATATGGGTATCTAATTAAAGGGCTTACCCTAACCATTTCAAATATATATATTTGAAATGGTTAGGGTAAGCCCTTTTCAAATATATATAGCACTGAAAGTGCTACTAGTTGTAATGGTGCCTGTTTGATGCGTTTTCTGGCAAGAAGTTATCAGGGTTGAAGGTGTCAGTGTCTTTATAGAAATCTGTACTGTAGATTTTTAAAATATAAACACCAAAAAAGGAGCGTCGACATTTGTTCTGGACAATTTTGGAAAGCCTGACAATTTTTTTTTTTTTTTTACAATTTGTAAGCAACATCTGAAAAAATATAGATACTATAACTGACTTACCAATTTTAACATCTATATTTAGTTTTCAAGTATTACACTCTCGAGGTATTTTATCTTCAGTGTGTCAGCAAAAGTGTCAGGTATGTCAGACTCTCCTAAGATCTCGTACAGCCCATTGTAGACTTTATTCTGTGGTCCTCTGACTGCAACAAAATACTTAATCAATTAAAACGTTATCAATTACTAGAGAATAGGCCATACGAAATGTCGTCATGCCCAAAAAGGCTCATCGTCGTCGTTGTAGTCGTTGCACCTCTACCTATCGACGGCGCTGCATCTCTACCTCTTAAGTTTATTTTTAATTATTTTTAAAGTTTTAACCCGCATCTAATTACACTAATTATCTAATCTTTTATTTCACTATAATTCACTTTTTCATCATTATAATAGTGAATGTTTTCAAACAAGCAATATGTTATACATAGTCTATATTATGGAGTACACGATTTTATCATACCACTTAATATATTTGCTTCATGCATGGCTTGAGTAATCTACTAATCTTTTCTACACTTACTTCTATTTCTTTTACATAGCTAAATAAGCTTATTTTACATACTTACCAATATCTAGTTCATCATTAAAGTCCAAATCATCTTTATAACCTTTGAACACAGCATCAGATAGTGTTTTAGTTTGATTAGTTGAAATATCATCGTCAGCAATACGTATAAACTCTGTTAATGTATAATACCCGCAGGCAGATGCAGGAATCAGAAGAGGGTAGAATTTTAATAGTGTCGGGTCAAGATAATGACGGTTATCGATTAGATTCGCCGAAACAAACTTAAATGCAATTACCAATCGATACTAACTTTATAAAATGATAAAAATAAATAAATCACTATTATCTTAACTAAGTAACAGACCGGAGGCTGAGCCGCAGCGTCCTCTGTGCTCTTTAAAGCCTAACAGCGATCGCTAACCCGCTCGCCAAGCGTGGCGATTGTGGCAATTACCCACAGGATCTATACATATAATAAAACTGTAAATTTCACGTGTCTGTACATGGCCGAACTTAATGAAAAAAAATATTAGGAAATGTTCGAAAAGAGTATTCAAACACTTTGCTGCATTTTTAGAAATGTCTGTCTGTCTGTCTGTCTGTCTGTTTGTTTGAACACGCATCACGCGAAAACTACCGTACAGATTCGCTTGAAATTTTGCACGTGCAATCTAATAGATGCAGATTAACATTTAGGCTATAAATTATCACGTTTTTTCCCATAGGAGCTAAGCAGTAAGGGATAATGTCTGTAGCTATTTTGCGTTATAAAACAGTAACTACTTGACGGATCTTTATGAAAATTTGCAGTTTTATAGTAAATACTATAGGACATTATTTACACTACAAATCATTACGCTAACGTCTATGGGGAACGAGTAGCAACGTATTTTTTGTCGCACCATAATTGTTTATCACAAAATTTTCCACAATTAGACATTATCTATAATTGTAACCCATGGAATACATAACTTCACGCTAAAACTAAAAGGAGCTAAACACAACATTGTTAAGTTTCATAAGAACAGTTATTTTAAAATGGTAAGTAGCGAACAGTATAGCCTCGAAGCTATGCTAGCGGACTTTGACGACGAAGTCCCGGGCTCGAATCCGATGTCTGATTATGTTCTTTTTGTATTTTTTGAAATTGTCTTTATCCTTTTTTAATATTTTTCTCCATGTTTTAGTTAGTTTTTCACCGTAAGTAACTTATTTACTTTGGTTATTATTTTTTTATATTAAAAATCAAGTAAATTATGCACCTAGGTAAGTTAATTATAGGTATTGCATGCACTGCTGAGAGTAATGAATTAATCGTAGTAGTAATGAAAAACAATATTACATTATAATTAAAAAGTGTTCGACATTTTCCAGAAATGATGTGTTCGTCTAAAAAAAAGACATTACACACGTAAAAAAAACATGTAGCGCCATCTATGAAATCAAATTGTTCACCGTGATCAAATAATTCCTTATTTGTGAAAACATTTATTAGGGTATAGGTGCTTGAGATGAAGGATTTGTTTCTTGCTGAGTGGAAACATTCTTGAAAGTAGATGGCGTTGTATTCAATAACGTTCTATACTTAGTAAAATAAGTTTTAAAAAGAAACACATTGCTATGATTTTTAGAAATGTTTGTCTGTCTGTCCGTTTGTTTGACCACGCATCACACAGGTGCATCGAGGATCATGTTTTGGGGTTATGGTTGGAGATCACGTGTTTATCAATTCAACGATAATGAATGGCTCAACATCGGTCAAGTGTGAGTAGTTCGGGTGACGGGAGTAGGGGGGTCGTTGTCTGTCAACCGTACCTTTAGGGATATCTGGTACCAGTATTAAAAGTATGCTCTGTGATATCTGACATTTTCGCGGGCATGACACACATGACACGCTCTGTGTTTGCTTACTAAAGTGTTACAGCAGTTTTATTATTAGTACTGCGTTGTAACACTATATGAAATACACCCCATTTTTAGCCAAAATGGCAAAACAGAACCCATAAAGTTCCCTTATGTCCGTCCGCAGCTTAGCTCAGAGACTGTTAGTGCTAGAAGGTTGCAACTTTTGCATGAATAAATTACTAACACCGATAAAGTGAAAGAACAAAATCTTAAAAACATAATTTTTTTAAGGGTACCTCTCTTATATGTAAAGTGGGGATGTGATTTTTTTCTCACCTACCTACCCCATCGTGTGTGGTATCATTAGATAGGTCTTTTAAAAAGCGTTTAGGGTTTGTGAAGACTATTTTTAGATTTAAGGATTCCTTTGTGTATAATATTAGGCTTTATAGTGAACATTTTTGTTAGAGTTAAGTGTCCCCCTGCCAGCTAAATGGTTGATGTTGGGTTTGTGAAAAAAATCAGGGTAGTAGTATAAATACTAAAATTATAAGGAAAACTATCACAGTTAAGCACTTAGGCTTTACAAGTTTACGATCACATGAGAAGAAATTCTATTAAAAAATATTAGGTAATAAGTAGGTATAACGTTGAAAGAATGAAACAAAAACAACAGAAAACCCACTTCTTAAGCCGCACACCAAACTAACTATCTAAAAGAATAGAACATATCGATTTTTATTTAGTAAGTATTTAGTCAACAGGACTGTTTCCAACATATTTACACAGAAGTTATTTCGTTACCTAAACTACCTTAATTTAAACCAGACTTTCACGCGAACGAAGTCGCGGGCACAGCTAGTCTACAATAAATAAGTTATTTTGGGGAAACCCGTACCCAGTAGCGGGACATCATTTGGGTTGATATGTACGTTATAGTAAGTATAAATGTACCTTTGTATTATTCAGCACTTAATTTCTCTTTAGCAGGTCCAACCAACATGCGAGTAAGTCTAAGCGAATATAATAGATACTTACTTTAATTTGAACAACAAAAACAATACAGTGACCTGTGGCATTGACCCACAATAATGCAGTAATGTTTAGGTACTATATACTGTACAACCCCAGTAAAAATAAATAGAAGTAGTTTAACTTCAAGTAAATGATATACATACTTTGGGGATTCTCATTTCAAGAACATATTTTTTGATGTATTGATAATATTGACGTAGAAGTTTGTACTGGCACTAAGTTTTTTATTATTAAAAAATTAAATTAAAAATTAAAGAATTTGGTAAAGTCATTTTCGTTGTTTTTAGGGAACCCTTGTAGTTTCGTCATGTCCGTCCGGCCGCAGCTTAGCTAAGATACTGTTAGTATTAGAAAGTTGTAATTTTGCATGGACGTACATATTATTTACGCCAATAAAGTAGTAAAATAAAATATTGAAAACCACCGTGTGGGATATCATTAGATAGGTCTTTTAAAAACGTAAAGGTGTCGGGAAGACCAGGGATCTATTTGTGAAATATTAAGCTTTAAAGTGCAAATTTTATTAGAGTCAAGTGTTCGAGCTAACCTAAATGGTTGATGTTGGTATGTGAAAAAAATCACGGTAGTAGTATATATAGTGTAATTAATAGGAAAACTATAACAGCTAAGTAGGCTTTACAAGTTTACTAGCAACAGCCGATCAAATCAGAAGTAACAAAATTTTTGTACAAATTCCATTGAAAATAAAAATAATAATAATAATTTATTGGCATAATAATTTGATCATACATTTCTTATTAGTTTACATAATATTTTGTTTAACTTGTTTATTTCTTAAAATTATGGTCTTACCAGCGCCCTTGCTAAGTTGAAAGACAACTTGTAATAAGGGTTCTGGGCCCGACCCTGAGGGGGTTCTCTCATAACAGGGTTGCTCATATAACATTAAAATTGTACAAAAAAAAAAATGGACGAGTATGTGTGTGCCTGTGTTGCGCGCGTGCGTGTGTGTGTGTGTGTGTGTTTTTTTATAGAGGTTGAAAAATACTATTATGTATCGGTTTGATGCTTCTCTCAATTCGACACAATCAAAGTCCCTTTTAAGTTTTTTCAAAACTTTTGTGCAGAAATTTCTGTACATTTTGTACGTAATACTGTAATGTAGGAGATTCCTTGAATTTCTTATGCATTGCATCCCTGTTACGCAGACATCGAAGCATACCAACTGTCATCCACGGTTTGAGTAATCGCGTAGTGTTGTGCAGAGTGATAATAAAAGAGTGTGTACTTATGAGTCTAGTAGAAGTGGTAATTAAATAATTAGTAGCTTCGTTAACATCGGTAAGTTGGTATATAAGGTTTTCAAGGAAATCGTGATAAGTTTTTGTCACTATTTTTAAGGTTAGTTTGGGGATTTTTTCTAGTTTGAGGCAAAGTAATAAGGCATTATGATCGGTAACAGAGGAGTCTATAGTCATGGTAAGCGCTGACAGGCATGGTCTCGAGTGGCTAGAGTGTGGGCGGGTAGCAGGCCATTAAAAGCTATGAGGTCGAGATATTCAGAGGTTTGGTTTGTGGGTGTCGTAGAAGCGATATCAAGGTTATTGTTCTATACGATGTTAGTTTCGACAAGAGTGTGTAAAGGGACTGCAAGAAGTTACTCACATCACTAATAGAAGGTGACCGGTAAATACACACTATTGCTTTATCAGTTCCAATTTTTAGCACCAGAAAACTGGCGTCTAATAGGTTTGGTTTTTCGACTGTATAATTTTCTAAATTCTTGACAAAGTCCACCACACCGTCGTTTTGATTTAACAATTTTTGAGTTTGAAAACTAGTGTAGTTATCAATAGTCGTCCTTACAGCGCTTTAACCAGCATTCAGTCAGTACCAAGATTTCACAGTTAAGGTTCATTCTACAGATAAGAGCCAAAAAGGAGTCAAAGTTTGCGTGTATAGAGTGAATGTTCTGGGTGATTATCTTAAAATGCTTAAAGGTGTTCGTAACATATTTAGTGCATTCTTCAGGTTTACAGTTTAAAGTCCTAGAGACCGACAGCTCATAATACAGCTGATAATTTCTGTAATATTATCCATTGATTAAGTGTGGGTTTTTTTTGGTCATCTAGGTGCATGCGTCTTTGAAAAGGTACATCGGATTATGCAATATATAATAATATATTGCATAATCCGAACTCATTGTTGACTCTCCAATATAGTCAAATAAACATAACGACTTATTGTAAATAGTTTCAATTATTTGATTGTTTTTTTTTTTATAATTTGGGTGTTAATGTAATATGGCGGTGTGCTGTTAAAGTTTGGAAATGTTAGCATATGTTTATTTTCTTGTTTGAAAATAAAATATAAGAACAAGTGATCCATATATTTAGATCCTTCATAACGTAGAGTTCGTTAATGATTTCATGTCCTGCTTACGTCATTATTTTTGGTTTAATTATTTTACACGTTAAAGTTAAGCAACTTTATTTATCATACATTGTCATTATTAATAACATAAGTTGAACTTATCAAAACTTGGTGATTCTTTTGATAATAGTATTAAATTATGTCCACTTTATGAATACGTACTTGAAGTGAAAACATTGATAATAATAATAAAATACTTCCGAGGCTTATTATCTTTCTCTTCTAGAAGAATCTCCAGACGTCTGAGAAAGGTAGAGATGGACCTTCAAAGTAAATTAAGATTAAATATTTTGACTTTAAGTAAGTATTCAAAAGTGTGGACTTTTATCTTCGTGACGATTCTACACTTACATTTCTAAAATATGCACTAATTAGTGAAACGCCTTACTTAAATCTATTAATTGAAAACGAAACTAAGCTACTTTTAAAGGCACTCTCTCTCTGGGCGCAATTCTAAGCCTGAATCCGTCTGCCCTCTTCAAAATAATATCAGCTTTGAGTTTGAATTCACTTTCAGGAACATCTGATATGCATCTGTAGTTTCTCAATATGGTTGCTAGAAGAATCTTGAGCTTTAGCAAAGCATATTTACGACCTGAAACACACAAGTTTAGTCAAACACAGACATCTTGACATCAACATCATCATCATCATCAGCCCGTATCGGTCTACTGCTGGACATAGGACTCTAATAATTTTCGCCACAAAACCCAGTCTTCTGCCTTACTATGCATCCAGTCCAAACCCAGTTCTTTAGGTCTCCGTTCCACCTGGCTGAGAACAGTTCTACCTTACCGTTAGTATCTACCAAATTATAATAAAAAATATGGCAATTAAATAATTAATGAATGCGACTAAAATGTATATATTTTACGTTATATAGGTTTACCTATATACCTTTTTTAAAAGTGAAATCTCGCAATAGAGGACAAACTTTACCAACTTAAGCAATTAACCAACGTACAATTAACGACAATAATGTATACCCAGACATGAACCCAACATTCATATATCTCACAAAGCTCTGTCCTATATGGCCACCCAGAGCCTCTTGCGCAACAGATGTTGTTATCTTGAAATTTCTTATCCTCTTACATGACAATGGACACATACCAAAGAGCAACAATGTCTTGGAGGTGTGACCGGACTGAATCAGAAGGACGGTAATGTTATTCCTGAGTTTGTTTATGTATGTATGTCCATTTCTTTACTACACTCTATAGGCCAAGCTGTTTTATCATGTAAAGTGTTGTTGTCTTACCGACACAGCTTCTTGGTCCTGCACTGAAAGGAATGTAGCTGTAGTAGTGCCTGTTTGATGCGTTTTCAGGCAAGAAGTTGTCAGGGTTGAAGGTGTCAGGGTCTTTATAGAATTGGGGACTACGGTGGATTTTGTAAGTAGCAACCACTACTGTAGATCCCTTAGGTAGGACATAGCTGTTGGTAGCTGAAAATAAGTTCAATATTTAGGTTTTAGATTAAAAAACACAGGCTTTTTGCCTAAAAAGTTTACTTTGTAAAATTGTAAGCAGCATCTAATAATATAGATGACTTACCAATTTTAACATCCATGTTTAATTTTCTCGCAATTGCTGGTACAGGGGGGTACATTCTTAAGGTTTCGAGTATTACTCTCTCAAGGTATTTCATCTTTAGTGTGTCAGCAAAAGTGACAGGTCTATCAGAGTCTCCAAAGATTTCGTACAGCTCGTTGTAGACCTTATTCTGGATATCTGTGTGAATGCCGAGGAGGCAGAGCACAAAACTGGAACCAGCTGCAGTTGTATCGTGACCCTGTAATGAATGTAAGTAAGAGGGGCCCCTGACTCAATGGTTACCGAGCAGATCAAGATATCTGCGAGGTTAAGCAACGTTACCACTCCATAAATGGGTGACCGTTTCGAACATTGTCAAACGCCTACGTGCCTTGGAGAGCATGTTAAGCCGTTGGTTCTGCGCTTAATCACTTGTTGTATTTTCGTCCCATCGGACTTTGAGAGTGAGGGAATAGAGAGTGCACTTGTGTCTGCCCATACACTCGTGCACTATTCTTTGGTCTTCTGACCGAAACAATGTAGGTACTTATATAAAACGTTATCAATGACTAAGAAATAATGGAAATTAATTAAAAAACAATGAAATGTGTGTAATAAAATGTATATTAAGAATGAGCAAATTGTTTATTATAGATTTTGCCGTGTCATTTTATCGAAATGAATCGATTAATTGCGATAAAATGACGCCTATTTACGCATCAAACTCGCAATCGTGAGGTCACAGGTTCGAATCAAATCCTACCCATTATACTACCGACAATAGGACACACGAAATTAATATTATAATATATATAATACTAATTTGTATTATACAGACTGACTGGCATTTTGCTTTTAAAAACAATTCACCATAACATAATTAACGTCGATTAAAATTACCTCAAACATAATAGTGTCGACCTCTTCTTTAATTTCGAAGTCGGTCAATTGGTTTGTACCATTTTGTGCAGATTCAATCATAAGATCCAAAAATGCGAGTCGTTTTTTCTCACCTACGGAAAAAATGAGTTAAAGATGACGATAAGAATCTCCGTTTCAAAACATTCACTCTTGCATCATGAGTTATTAATGATTAAAAAGTAAATGTTTTCGAACAGACAATACTATTCACAATTGAACCCGATTTACAAAAAAAAAAAAAGAGTCGAGACGAAGTTCGCCGTGACAGCTAGTTTAATTATAGAAAACCTGCCTAACGTCCGTCAGCAATCCTCGTCCCCCCCACCACTTCTTTATTACACACATTGGCCATTGGCCGAGACTAGCATTAATCCTTTGGCTAATTGAGCCTTTCGACCCTCAAAAAAAAAAATATAGAGAGAGCCTTCCTTAGGCAGGATACGCCCCTAGTAAAACCTACAATTTTATCACACTATTTATTAGATAATATATTTGCTTCATGCATGGCCTTGAGTAATCTACTAATGCTTGCTACACTTAGTTTTATTTATTTATATGCTTCTTTTACATACTTACCAACATCTTGTTCATCATTAAAGTCCAAATCATCTTTATAACCTTTGAACACAGCATCAGATAATGTTTTAGTTTGATTAGCTAAAATGCCATCGTCAGCAGTACTTGTCAACTCAGCTAATGTAAGTGGGATGAAACCTTTAGATTTATTTTCCAAATATGTTTCTTTTTTGCTTTTGATCACCTGAAGTAAATTTATGTAAACTGATCTTTACTCAAAAAAAATAAAGTGGACATTATAATATATCCAACAGATCATTTTCTGTTAAAAGGTGGTAATATTAAATAAATTATTTTTATAATATATTAAAATATCATAGCATATTATGCTATTGCGATGTTTTGGCTGATTCCGTGAAAATCGATACTACGTTGGTTCAACAAACTTACGCGTCGAAACTATTAATTGAATCTTTAATGAAAATTGTACCTTATTAGTAAGTCCATGGATTATATTCAAAAGCTTCTTTTGCTTTTCGAAAAACGGGGTTAATTTAAAAAAAGCATCAAAGCGTAACCAAAGTTTGTAATGTCTCTGATGGATGATGTCACACATTCTGAAATGTTAACAAAAATGTTAAGATTAGTCCTCTAATTTATAATACACTAGCTGTCCCGGCGAACTTCATCTCGACTCTTTTTTTTTTTGTAAATCGGGTTCAATTGTGAATCTAAACCATCCTCGAATCCCCTTGAACTCACATAAAAAAATTCATCAAACTCGGTCCAGCCGCCTAGGAGGAGTTCAGTGACATACACACGCACACAATAAATATATATATAAAGATACTTATTTGTGTATGTATTAAAAATTAGGGCAGTTTAATAAACGAAGGTTTTGCCTTTGATTTTCGATCCAGTTTAAATAAACAGAGAGGTGTCTTATGGACATCCATTTGAAACCTAGTTCCTTTTGGTATATATTTTTTGTATTTGTTTTAACTTTAAAGAAAATCTAGAATAACATAGCATTTAAAAAATATAAGCCTATTTCAAATTAAGATTTTTCACACATAAAGGTACACATTACATTACACACTCAATGTTGAGTTAAGCTCGCCTTTGTACATAAATAATTTTTTTTTACTTATTGTTTGTTTGTATTTTTTTTCTTGTGTACAATAAAGAATTTGAATTACACACAGCCAGTTTAATATACTTAGATTAAATAATCACAAATTCTTCACATAATCGTAAATAATAGATTTTTGTTTGATGTCAAAATGTTTGCTTCTTTTCGCCTAGCCTCTCAGCCCGAAACAAATGATATCTTGCGATAAAAAACTATATTACAAAGCATATAGAAGAAGACAAATTCCATGAGGAATTCTTCGATGCCTTAACTGGTTGTGACTCCCTTTTTATGTAATCCTTTTTTTTGTAGGTAAGTTGCAAATAATGTTAATAGTTTGTATACAGTTAGTTCGAAGGGTAATCTAGCATAATGTATTTAATAACATTGTAAATTTTCACTTTAATAAAGTAAAGAATTAATTTATGCAAGATATATTAAAAAAAAAGAGAATAAGAAAGTGAATATTTTTATCAACTGCTGAGTTTCGATAAAATCATGCTTTAATCATCAAAACACTAGAAGAGCAGTTAGTAAGAATTGCCTGTGAAAGTATTAATAAAAAAACAAATCTTTACTTACTTCATGACAGCCATAGCATAATCAAAACCGGATTCATCTTGCGTTTTTCTGGTTATACCCATTGCAGTTTCTGAAATATAATTTATTTTATATTTAGCGTACAACAGACTAATCAAGTAGTTATAGGTATTAACAATATAAATTAGGTAAATATATTTTTTATCTAACTTAGTTTTTTGTTTGCCAAGGCTTCACCCACGTGGATACCGTGTGTTTCTTTATTCTGATGTTGGTACCAATGATCTTTGCTTTTATTCTTTCCACTAACCACTAAACTCACTTGCATGATAAATACATACCTAGTAATATATCTACAGTTGCTGTGCTCATATAGTCGTGGACGTCGAACGTTTGGCCAACTTCTGACTTCAATTTTTCGACAACATTCTTGCTATTTTGGTTAAACACGCCGACGAATGACTTTAGTATGTTGATATGGAAGGTAGGAGCAATCATCTTGCGATGTGAACGCCATTTGTCACCTGCAAATTTTATTTATTGTAACGTATTATATAGTAATGTGCTGTGATATACTAGTTGGGACAATAGAGGGAACCAAGGCACTAACAATGACCACTTTGTGAAACCTTGGTTCAGTCTAGCCACTGGAATAGCTAAAAGGAGTACTTAAGTAGTTATTCGTGTCAGAACAAAGGAATTGTGAGATGTAGCCGGATCGTCCTTAATGCCAGTTGCATTAGATTGTAATGACTAGTGCAGTAAATACCTATACCCAGCAGTATGAGTATAGGCCTTAAAAATGATGACGATTTTTAATAAAAAGGCCCAACATACCTGTGCTAATAAGTAGACCTTCTCCAAGCCAGGGCTTAAAGAATCTGTACTCAGAAGACTTATCAATGTGCACTTGACTGTTGAGGATAACCTCGACATCGTCCGGATCCACGAGGAACACTACCAGTTTAGAACCAATCCAACCTCGAACTACATTCCCATATTTTTTAGCTTCATCGAGAGCAAAGTTTAATACATCTGAAAATACAAATACATGTTATTTTAATTTAAAAGTAAATTGTTACACACTTTCTGTTCAATTTGGGGTCTGTGCGTATGTTGAAACACCACACAACAATTGCCTAACGTATTGCCTCAAAATAGAAGACCTCATTTTTCTGTTCTGAAGGTGTGGGGTGTAGTTTAGTCCAAGCTAAATCAAAATACTGAGGCACACAGGTATCAAAATAAATATAAAATGTAATATGTACTATTTAATGAGCACAGAAGTATCAGTAACATAGAAAATTTCACTTACCATCGGGAGTTTTGCCGAATAGTAAATGTGCGTTACCCAAGAACGGTAAAGTCTGAGGACCTGGAAGCAGGTTACCCATTTTGAAGAGCCTGGATTGCTGCTGCCATCTGTATAATACCCACAGGCCAGATGCGAGAATCAGGAGAGGGTAGAATATTATTCGTGTCAGATCAAGAGAATTAGGGTTATCAATTAGATGCGTCATTTTGCTGAAATCTAAAGAAAGACGTTTGTTAATTTTGACCGTAACTAAACCCTTTCGATACTACTATTATAAAATAGCACCAATAAATATATCACTATTATCATAGTAAGTCTATATGTACCTTACTATTATTAAGCACGTAATTTATCGTCGGCTAGTTCACCCATCACAAGTCTTTTAGCGAATGTAATCGATACTAATATGACTTTACCATTTATAACTTTAAAATCAATGCATTGACCCATAATAATGCAGTAATATTTACCATAAACTATACAGCCACAGTAAAAATAAATGGAAGTAGTTTAACTTCATGTAGGAATCAATAGGACGACGTCTATTATAAAGATTCTCATTTCGACGACCATGATGTAGAAGTTTTTATTTATGGGTTTTCGGCGTTTTTAGGGTTCTTTAAAACTAACATATACAATAAAAGTACCTTTCGTGTACTAGTTAGTCGATTTATTTGAGGTTTCATTTTTGATGACACATTGTCAAATCGCGGTTCCTCATATGTATACAAAAACACGTATACTTATTGATATATATGATTATAAAATATTATATTAATTTTAGAATATTAAACACAATCTTAGTGGTATAGTCACTCTGCGAACCCATTTGCAAATTCCTCTTTGGCGTTTTTGAGAATATTGAATAATGTGTGGATGACTACACGAAAGTTTGAGGTTCAAAGGTGCGTCTCAAAATATGTCATTGAATGGAAAATAGTGAATGTGTCGAAAACTGAAAACTTCGTGAAGGCAGTTTTACACTTGTCCTGTAGGTTTTGATTATTCGTGCAGGATCTCCTAACTAGTGATTATGATTGTATTGCGACAACGTTGCATAGTCTCCTAGGTTTAAAGTTTAAATTTTCTTTGTTTATGTTTTCAAGCAAGCATTGATAGTTTGCAGTTACACAAGGTTACATTCCAATAAAGTTTACCTTGTCTTACTGCCAATCCAAATTAATAATGAAATTATTTTTGTAAAGAAAACCTTGATGATTATAATAGAGTGACGCATGAGTTTCTTGGCTGCTTTTTCTCATGAGCTTCACACTTGGAACTGCCGCCTAACTTTTTTTTTTTTCAAACATATCAGAATTTTATTATTATTTTAGTATATACCTATTATTTTACCGTTTTCAAAAAATTACTACTTTGGTTTTACGAAATAAAGATATTTGCGATTGCGTTTAAATATTTTTTTAGGTTAGGGTGGGATTGTGGGTCCTATCCATTACTAGCAATCCTGTTAACCCCCAAGCAAAGCTCAATTGCTTGTGTTAGGAGTGGATTCACGTCGGTAGCATAATTGTTTAAATAATTATTAATTTGGTTTTACGTTTGAGTTTGAATGGGTAGATTCGAACTGGTGACATCACGATTGCGAGTCTGATGCCTTAGCCATTACGCTACCATCGATATAATATGAAAATAACTAGGTCTGTCTGTCTGTTACCTTTTTACGCGTTAACCGATTTAGATAAATTAGAATATCCCTGTCTCGAAATTAGAATGTCTCTGTCTTGAAATTAGAATGTCTACAACTTGTGTCACCTTTACTTGATGTTTCTATTTTGTTCCTACTTTATATCTTATCGATCTATATTATATTGTATATATTGCTACTGCATACTCTTGATTAAAATTATTTTACTTATTTCATTTTATTATGGCACAAACTATGCTACTATCACATGTAATGCCACGTTTTTTAATTAATCTGAATTATTAATGATCATCAAATTTATAAACGTAGGTAAAAGCTGACCCGGTGACCCTCGTGCCTACCACTTAAATTTGAATTCCGTACGGCTTATTGACTTATATTTAAACGACGACAATACAACTATACCAAAATGAGGAATTCCTGACTGAGTTGCACCCGAAGAGATCGAGATATCCGCGAGCTAAAGCAACGTTAACACTGTCGATCCACAGATGGGTGACCGTTTTCGAAAAAATGTCACATCCGAGCGTTTGGACTTCTTCCATTTGGACATACGCAAGGTTATAGGTACTGAAGACTATAAATTTGTAACTGAAGAAGAGAAAATAACAAATTTGAATATAATTGTCATTTTGTGAAATTGTCTTCCTCTTTTGTGACTATGTAGCATAGTGATGCTTAGAAAGAGAAGGGGGATATTTTACTAAGCGATATAACAGGATAAACCCCAGGCACAATTACTATTAACCTTCTTGATTTGCCTACTTACTGACAATACGGATGTCTTTATGACTTATGATGATATACGTCTATCTGTACTGGACAACGTCCGTTTGGAATTTCAAAACCGGACGACGTCCATTCAAATGGAATACGTTTTTGACATTCAGGATAAGTGTTGGACAGATATCCACTCCATTTAATTTTGTATTGATGGCTGCATTGTCAGTGCCCGCTGTTGTCGCTATATTATGTCATTTAGTAACAACATCTCATTTCATTGTATAAGGTATCACAAAAATGGCTTAGTAAATGTTTGCCTAAACTGATAGAAGTGCGCACTTTACCAACTTACTCTCATAGTCCAATGAGATGGAAATCTGAGACTACCAGTTTATAAGCACAGGACTTTTAAAACAACTATAAGTGTGTAAGTTTTCGAAAGCAGTCATGCACCGTCTATATGGACCTACAGTGGCAAAAAATTGTGGAATACATAACTGTAAAGTATAAAACAGTTTTTTAACTGTCTTCCCACTTTCGTTTTTTAAATTTCTGTTTTAATTTTTTTTAAAAAGACAACTAGTAATGTGGGATTGTGGGTCCCACTTTAATCCTGTTAACCCCTCCAGCTAAGCTCAATGGCTTGTGTTAGGAGTGGGTTCGCGTCGTTAGCACATAATGATATATGTGCTTAATAGTGTATGTATATAATATATTTAACATAATAGTGTATAATCTTTCGCAATTGTGAGGTCGTGGGTTCGAATCCGGGTAGGATTCGAACCCACAACATCACGATTGCGAGTCCGATGCCTTAGCCATTAGGCTACTGCCGCTATAAACCTACTTTAGCTTCCGCCCGTGACTTCGCCTGCGTTAAGTTTGGTCTGCCATTTCACCTCTTTAAGATTTGCTTTAGGCTTTGTAGTGGGTGACAACTATCTGTTTACCAAATTTCAATCCATTTATAAGTGTGAGCTATACAGCTCACACAAGTAAGTTGATGTATCACTCAATGACAGTTTCCTCTTATGCCTCTTATATACAGAGTGGGCAGTTGGGCACCTACAATACAATCCTAAAAGAGCTGAAACTTTCTTTGCTTTATCCACGAACCACTTGAGAACAATTGAACAAAATTTGATAAAATTTAGTACATACAATGCTAATTTAAAATTACGCGGAAGAAACTAGGTGAAACATTGTTTGTATGTCTGTAATGGATTTTTTTTTCATTATTATCGTCAAAAGTACCTATAATATAGGCTATTTTAGGGTACACCACGCTAGGATCGGTAAAAGTGAAACAGGAATAATAGATGAACGCTGGGTGGCTACGATTCGATACTGTGGCCTTTTAAATATAAAATGTAGGCGTATAATAATATAAAATAAGTATTGGTGTTGCGTACTTTGTATTTTAAAGTAACATATCAGTCGCGTGCGGCGCACCGATCTGAGCGCACGTACGAGTTCACCAGAGATATTCGCGTTTCAATGTCGAGTGTTTTTTTCATCTACCCACCTTAAATTTATTATTTATAATCATGAGTAAAGCTGATGAAGATGAGTGTTTGAGTGAAAATAGTGTTGAAGTAGATGAAAGGGAGATGCCGATTAGTGAGGAAGGAGTCTTAAGTCCGTTGTTAGCACGTAAAGTGCCAGAAAAACGTCAGCGACGAATTACCAGTGAAGACGAAGGATATATCACTGTCAGAAGAGGTTCAAAGTGCGTAAGCAAAAATATTATATCTAAAAATAAAGAGAATGATAACAGTCTGGATATGGAGAATACTTTACCTGTAGAAGATAAATATGAAATATGTATCACATCAAAAGACATACTGCCAAAACAAATAGGGTTAGCTAAGTTATTGAGAAAAGAAAGCATTGGAGGTATCATAGCTATCAAATATAAAAACCCATATAGAGTGATTTTACAATTTAGTAGTGAAGAAGATGCTGAGAAATTGAGTACATGCATGACTATGAAGAGCTTGGATATAGATGTCAATCTACACATAAAATAACTTTATCATATGGAGTTATAAAAAATATAGACTTGGACGTGGAAGAAGAAGAATTACATAAAGAGTTCAAGAGTGAGTTTGAGATCATTTCGGTAAGGAGAATGAAACGTTATACAGGAGAGAAATGGATAAATAGTGAAACTATTCGCGTTTGTTTTAAAGGCCCTACCTTACCTTCATACATATACAGTTACGGGTGTCGATTCAAGGTGGATCCATACGTTTTCCGGTATCTCAGTGTTCGGGTTGTTGGAAATTCGGTCACCTTACACGACAATGTCCAACTAAGAAAATAGTATGTCCGAAATGTGGAGGACGACACGATAATTGTACAACCACGCAGTATTATTGTATCAACTGCAAAGGGGAACATATGGCACTCAGTAAAAATTGCCCAGTTTTCATTAAGGAAAAACGTATTCGTTTACTCATGTCTCAAGGGAATCATACCTATAAAACGGCATTAAATATATACCTACAAAATTACGATAAAAATAACCTGATGTCTACCCAAAGTTACAGCCAAAGTACTTCTATTATTAATACTGAAAATAACACTGAACAGTTGTTAGATAATTATAGACCATCCTATAAAGATATAATATTAACGACAAATACTAAAACTAATCAAGAAAATTCAAGAGCAAGTAGTCATGGAAATGTTAAAATATCAGGAATATCGGCAATAGAAGAAAATAATAAAAAGAAAAAAAATATCAGGAAAACTACTGAAACACGGATGGATTATAATGAGTGTGAATTTAACGATGATGCTGAGGGTCAACAAAACATTATAACAGAAAATGTAGAAGAAAAACGAATAAAGAGGATAGCCTTCAGAAATAGTAATATAATAAGGAAAATTAAAGAAATCTTGATATCTGGATCTAGTTGGGAAGATAAGATCATTTCGGTTTTGAAGATCATAGTTGAAGAATGTAAAAAGTACTTTATGGAGGTTTTTAAAGAAATTGAGTGTTTTAAATCTATTTACAATATGTTTATCAATGGCTAGCACCGATAAAGTACATACATTAAATATCATCCAATGGAACTCACAGAGTCTCAAACCTAAGCGACTGGAATTTGAGAGTTTATTATCTCAAGAGAGGATTCATTTAGCTTTAATTAGTGAGACATGGCTAGATGTGGATACAGAACTCAACATTAGCGGATACCATATATATAGAAAGGACCGAGGAGACTCATACGGGGGAGTTGCTATTGTAATTCACAAATCACTTAAGGTACAGTCATCAATAATTACTTTGAGAAATGTAGGAATTGAAATGATACACGTTAAATTATTGAACTGCTCTAAGTTAGAAAATGTCATATCGATATATTGTCCATCAAGTATACGCACTAACCAATCTGACTGGAACGAATTATTTTCTCTATTTTCAAATAAAACGCTTATCGCTGGTGATTTCAATGCATATCACACGAATTGGTCGTTTAAAAATGACACAAGGGGGATACAAATTTTAGATTCAGCGATAGAAACCGGTTTCATTTCTTTAAACGATGGCAGTCCTACAAGGGTAAAACTAGTCAGTGGTGTACTCCAAGAATCATCCCCAGATATTTTGTTTACGTCATCAGACATTGCTGTCGACTTTGAGTGGAATGTAACCAATGAAAATTTGGGCAGTGATCATTTAATAATAAAGTCTCGTATTAATTTTTGTAATGATTACACTACCTTTAGAACACGTAACTATAGATTAGCTAATTGGAAATTATATAGAGATCATCTTACCACGGCCTTTTCACAAACAATAATAACAAGTAATATCCAAGAGAAATATGACTACCTTATTGAACAAATTAATATCGCGGCTAATAAGAGTATTCCTTTGATAAAAATATGTACCGATCCAGTCAGAAAATTTAAACCAAAGCCGTACTGGAACCCCGATATATCCAAATCTGTTGCCCAGCGTAGATTAGCACTTAAACAATTTAGACGCAACCCTACTCCTTGTAACCTTTATAAATTCGAAAAATGTGTTGCTGAGTCGAAAAAAATATTACGTAAGGCTAGGCAACAAAGTTGGAGTTTGTATTGTAGTAATATAGACGAAACTACTACGGCCTCGGAGATGTGGACCCGGATGCGGTGGTTTAAAGGGTACAAAAAACATCAATTTCAGCCTACAGAACAACAAAAAGAGGAACTATTATGCAATCTTGCACCAGACTCGGTACTTACCCAGATGCCTTCCTTTTGTTCGGAAAATACATCGTTAGAGGCTGATATCAGCCTTCAAGAAATGGAGAATTGTTTTAAGAAAAAAGACACTTGCCCAGGCAAAGACCTCATAACTTATTCAATGATATATAATGCACCAAAAAATGTTAAATTGTACTTATTAGATGTTTTTAATGTTATTTACCACATTGGTTACATTCCCCTACAATGGAGACATATTCAAATTACACCAATACCAAAGCCAACTGATGGAAACAATAGACCTAATTTTAGACCTATTGCTCTAATGTCCTGTGTTTGTAAAATCTTCCACACAATCCTCAATAAGCGTTTAGAGTGGTTCGTTGAAAAAGAAAAAATCTTATCACCTAACACTACAGGTTTTAGACGGTCTCAGTCGAGTTTAGATGCGTTGGTAAGACTTATTTGTCATATACAAATACATTTTTCTAAAAACATTCCAACATTGGCTTGCTTCCTCGACATAGATAATGCATATAATAATGTTTGTATTAATAAAATGGTTGACGCTTTGGAGGAGATAAAAGTGGGCACAAAACTATCTAAATATATATGGATGTTTCTTAGTGAACGGCGACTTCTAATTAAAAGAGACAGCGTCCATAACACTGGATATATATCCCGATGGACCCACAAAGGTATTGCTCAAGGCGACCCTTTGTCCCCTCTGTTGTTTAATATAGTCACGCTGAATATTACTCAAAAAGTTAACAATGTTATGATATCCCAGTACGCAGACGATTTTGTTTTTTACACAAGTAAATGCCAATTGAGTGATAGTATCAGCAACATGCAAACGGCATTAAACACAATGTTAGGGGTCTTAAATGAAATTGGCCTACAATTATCTTCTTCTAAGTCCAAATATTTTATATTTCACAAAGGTTTCAAAGCACTAAACGCTGATTTATTTGTTAATGGGCAAACTTTAAACTCTACTGAAACTATCAAATACTTAGGTATGTGGCTAGATCGACAATTAAGATGGGGAAAACATTTAACTGAAATCTCGCAAAGAACACAAAAATATGTCAATCTGCTTAAAATATTATCTGGGCCTTCGTGGGGCGTTCATCCAGTACATATAAGGAGATTATATATTGGATTAATTAGAAGCAGAATAGATTACGGGAGTTTTGTATATGACAATAGTGCCAATGTACATTTATATAAATTAGATAAAGTGCAGAATATGAGTTTAAGAATTGTTGGTGGATTTATAAGAAGTACCCCTATTCACACGATGGAATGTGAGTTATGTATTCCCCCACTATTTATAAGGCGGTACTTTCTAGCATGTAAATACATTTTAAAAGCCCAATCATTGGCAAATAACAATACAATCCGTTTGTTAATTAAACTACGCGCTCTTTGCACCAACAGGTATTGGCAGAAAAAGAAAATACCATTATTGATTACAGTATTCGATAAAACCAACAGCGAAGTTATCAGTTCTAGTAGTCCTTTGGAAATGTTTACATTGAATACTTGGGTCACAAATATACAAATTGATAATGTTATAAACTGTAATTTAGAAGCAATTAAAGATGGTAAAAAGGAATATAATCCTGTTATTCTTAAATATGCAATTTTATATGAATTGCATACTAAGTATGACGATTGGTATACAATATACACCGATGGTTCAAAGAGCGCTAATGGCCTTGGGGCAGCCTACTATGACCCACAAAGTAACAGCAGAGGTGGTTTTAGAATCAATAATAAGGATATATCTATAATGACACTGGAGCTTACTGCAATTTCAGAAGCTCTAACCTACGCTATGGCCAGAGGACACAGTAGAGTAGTTATACTAACAGACAGTAGATGTGCCTTACAGCATATTGCTCGATGCGCCTCTGGATGCAGAGGTACATCGAAAGCTTATGCCATTTTAGGTCAAATTCATAAATTTAATTGTAACAATAGAGGTTTGAGGTTGCAGTGGGTTCCGTCTCACATTGGCATACCAGGTAACGAGAAGGTTGATCTTCTGGCTAAAAAATCCGCTTTAGAGGGTTTGAACACTGAAATTACATGCCATTACTCGGAAGTATTATTTAAATATAAGAACAATTGTTACCAAATATGGAAGGAATATTATAATAAAAAGTCGCAAGAAAAAGGTATTTGGTACAAAACCATGCAAAGTGAACCTCTTCGTATCCCCTGGTTTGCCGGTGTGAGAATAAGTAGAAAATATATTATAATAGCTCATAGGTTAAGAACAGGACACATGCCACTCAACAAGTTTGGTTTCCTAATGAAAAAAGTGAATAGTCCAAATTGTGAACACTGCGGAATAATAGATGATGTGCACCACTTGTTAGTGGAATGTGTCCAAAACAGTAGTGAAAGAGATGCTTTGGTGAGTGAGCTAAACATTAATAGCTTAGATTTGGGAGCATTTCAGGTTCTCTTATCCAACCCAGGTAGCGATGTTTGTTTTAACATCTATAAGTTTGTGTATAGCTCACTAACTAAAAGAATGTCTTTTAATAATAACGAATAGGTACAAGTTTATGTTTGGTTATAGTATATTTATTTTGTAATTGGTACGATGGGACTGACATGGTCATATTATGACTAAAAGCCCCTAAATAAATAAAGATAAAAAAAAAAAAAAAAAAAAAAGTAACATTACTTAAATTATTTTTAATTAAATAAAAAAGCCAGCCAAGTGCATGTCGGGCCACGCACAATGTAGGGCTCTGTATTCCCCCCCCCCCTCCCCCATCCGAATAATGCGGCTTAAGAAGAGGGTTTTCTATTGTTTTTAATAATAATAATAATAATAATATTCTTTATTGTACACTAATACTAAAAAAACAAGTATACATTTACTAAACTTATATTAAGCACAATGGGCGGCCTTTTCGCTAAGAGCGATCTCTTCCAGGCAACCTTTGGATGGATATAAGAGACAAGTGAAGAGATAGACAGGGGTAGTGTACAGCGTAAATAATGAATAAATGTTAATTTAAAAATATTAATAATTTAAAAGAAATAATAGATAAAATAAAAGTTTAATTAGAAATATAGGGATCCTTCAACATTATTTTAAAAGATGCCAACAATTGAGCTCGTCTTATAGAAAGAGGCAGTGCAGTCCATAGTATTGTTGCCTCGACAGTAAAGGAATTGTCCTAGAATTTTGAGGAATGCGCTGGAATTTCCAATCTTAAATCCTCCGATGACCTAAGGAATCTTGAATGTGTATCATGAAGGAACTTGAAACGTATAATGAGAGAATGTTAGTATTCTGACGAAGACGTATTGGAAACCACTTGAGCACGTTGTGGAATGCAGAAACATGATTATATTTGCGCAAGCCAAATATAAATCTAATACAGAAACTTTGGAGGCGCTAAAGTTTGTCAAGTTGCTCCTCGGTGAGGTCGAGATAGCTGGCATCAGCATAGTCAAGTATCATCAGGTAGTCAGCCATTGGGATTTTGGTACTAATTGGTAGAATGTTTCGGTGTCTTCGCAAAGACCCTGCAGATGCAAATAATTTGCCACTGACTTCCTGCAACTGCGGACCCTAGGAAAAATTGCGATCAATAATAATACCTAGGTTTTTGACACTGTTGCTTAATGTTATTGGGGTGCCATTAAAGATAACTAGAGGCAAATGATAAATTGGAAATATGTTGATAGAGCGTAGTATGCCAGAATATGAAAATCTACAGTATTAAATGCATTACTGAAGTCAAGTAAAGAAAGTACGGTCAGATTTCCTTCTTCTAGGCCTAGTCTAATGTCATCCGTAACATTGACGAGATCAGTAACGGTACTGTGGGCAGGACGAAAACCAGACTGAAAAAGATTTAAAAGACAATTTTGGGACAAAATGTACTAAGTTGAGAAAGGATAAGTCGTTCAATTACTTAAGAAAGGAAAGGTCAGACAAAAAAAGGTCAGACAGCTTACCGATGTAGAAAAAGCAAGACTAGTTTATTTCGGTTATTTCCACAGCGTCATGTCGTATGGCATTCTGCTTTGAGGCAAGGCAGCTTATATTCAAACAATTTTTACTCTTCAAAAAACGTGCAGTGCGTGCGATTTACAAACTAGGTGCACGAGTTTCCCTTAGAGAAAAGTTTAAAGAGATAAGTATTATGACAGTTGCATCTCAGTATATATTTGCAAACAGTTTGTTAAACAAAATATGTATTTATATTACAAAAATAGTGACGTTCACCCGGTGAACACGAGAATTAAGCACAAATTAGTAGGTCAATACCATAGGATAAATAAAACTCATAATTAATTTATGGATCTTTCTGTGAGATAATTTAACAAGATACCAGCTAGTATTATGAGTCTATCAGTAATCATCTTATACGTAGAGGTTATTATACAGTGGATGAATATTTAAATGATAAAGAAAAATGGATCTAGTTGCTTGCTCCTTGTTACTTTAATATGCTTGGGTGAATTTTTTTGTCACTTTGTTTTAATTGTCACATTGAATAAGAGCATGATTTGACTTTTGTAAGTAAAGGTTCTGCGTGACGAATAAAAGCCATTCTTTTCTTCCTTTTGATATCAGAATAAATATTTTATATTTAATCATTCGTTACAAGTACTTTGGCCAATATTTAAGCACATATAGTTTTTAACTTTGTTGTAAGTAGATGCTCCTGCTATATTATACCCACTAAGGCTGATTTTGGTTTATCTCATGTTTTAACTTTTTGATTATACTCGTACAATTTGCATCCTTGTATACCTTACCTCATATATATATATATATATATATATATATATATATATATATATATATATATATATATATATATATATATATATATTATATGATGATAATTATTATGAAGCCAATTGTATAGTCTTTTTTACAAGTGTTTTTTGTAGTAACAGAGTAAATGGACAACATTTTATTTGCCTTGTTATACAGGTGTAACAGAAAGGTGTGGTCAAATTTCAGTAGCAGATAGGGTATATTATCAATATTTCACCTACCATGGTGCCATAGGTGGTTGCATTATTATTACATAGTTATAGCATATTGTTTTTGTCAAAATTCTGTAGTGAAGGGTGTATGGCATAAGAGTTATACCTCCCCTGGTACAAAATTCGATTGATATATTATAGCATAGCACTTTTTAAGTCATACTTCTTTTTTATTAATATTTTTTTCACTTATAAATAAACGAATGAAAAAATAATAAATCCATTTTTAGGGTACCCCGATTTTTAAGAATTATGTATGGGCACTCAGTATCATGGGCACATACCAACCCTTGAATATGACCACACCTTTTTGTTACATCCTGTATAGATAACCACTAAGGTAGCCGAAATGGCGTTGGGAGAAGCTAGTTTTAACTTTGGGAACTGAGCAGACAGTGTGCTTACGTCTTTTGTCTTTAAAAAGTAAAGGATCGTAATACGTCAGCACTTCCGGTTTTGCATAGAGCTCCTTGGTTGGGTGCAGAAATGGTAGGGAGTTTCCTACTTTTAATATAGCTCTTTGCACACGTTCAAACTTTATTAAAGATGTTTTAGAAGCGCCCCCCTCCCCCAAATAGTGATGCAGTACTCGATTATTGATTGACACAGCGCTAGGTAAATCATTCTAATAATGTGAGCATCTGCTACTTGACGAAGATTTTTGAAGACGTAATAGGTTTTCTAGTTCTGGCGGCAAGAAGTTCTATATGAGGCTGGAAGGCGAGTTTACTATCTAATGTAATCCCGAGATATTTGATCGTATCACTTTGATGTAGGGTGGGACACAGACATGTGACATTTTGGGACGCATTGCAAGAAGGAGAGTGAGCGCGGTTGGCAATGAGGTATTTTTGATGGAGAAATCCATATACTTGGTCTTAAAAAATTCAAAATATAAGTTATGATAGGAAGGATCTGATCAAGAATAGGAAGGATGTAATTGATACTACGCTCTTTCTAACATCGCAATCGGTAAATTGATTCAAAACAAAAGGGGGGTAGTTGGGCGATGGAAGAGATGAAAGATGATCTAATGTATTTGTTTTAATAGTCCTATCAAAATTGAACGAAGAGGAGAAATGCAAATTAAGTGCGTTAAGATCTATTAGTTGGATTGCATCTTGTCTTTGTATTGTAACACCCAATGTTCTAAGAAATTTCCATATTTTGGCTAGATCTCCATTTCAACAGAGGTATGGATATGTTGGCGCTGCGCATACCTTATTGCAGTGATTTATATATATATATATATATGTATATATTTCTCTATTGCTAAAGGTAGGTCTACACTTATATTTAGTTTTAGTTAGTAGGCTGCGGTTTTCTTATTCATTTTTTTTTTTATATCGTCGGTAAGCCACGGTGACGGTAAATGCTTAATTTTAATTTGTCAGATTGGAGCATGCACATCATACAACATAATCAATTTGGAGTTAAAAGCCTCCACGGCGGACGGATAGACGGACATGGCGAAACTATAAGGGTTCCGTTTTGCCATTTTGGCTACGGAACCCTAAAAATCAGACAATAATAAACTCCGAGTAGAATTTTATTACGATAAAGTTCCACTTCCAGAAAAAGATACTCACCCTCATTTGGCGAAGGTGGTTGAGCTGATATGTCCACGATGCGAAAAGGAATTTGTGTACGTAAGTATACTGAAACACCACCGCCGGCACGCACGGAGCGATTGTGCCTGATTAGTTGGTAGACAGGTATATTGTAAGAGGCAGATGGGAGACACGGCTTTAACCATGACTCAGAAACCATAAAATGTTCTTACAGTGAAAACTAGCCAGCATGTCTGAGAAATGGGCTGTAATACTCTGGGCATTTATGTGGACAACATTAAAATTCCTAGGGACTTCTTCGTGGCTTGGAGCGTTTCACCAAAAGATGGAATATAAAACGAAGTGATTACTAAACTTACTCTGTGATGGAATACTGACAAAACTGTCATTACAGCTACTGACAGAGTGAAAAGTTTCAGTATAACCAGCACTATCAGTCTCTGACATAAAAATAAAGTACTAAAATTATTGAAAAAAATTAAAATTAAATAAAATTATGCAGATGCCAAATTAATATATCCAAACGAAATAAAATTATAAAATAAAAACAGTTCTACCCACCCACCAGATGAATGTTAGTTAAAACTAAAAAAACACATAAAAATACAAAAAGTAATTTAAGAATAACATTAACACAAAAAGTATACATAATAAAAAAAAAAGTGTGGCACTCGGGGACTGCCGCGGTAAAGCTATTGCATAGCATTTTTATCAACTTAAGCAATTAAAAAGAAAAAAACCAAAACATAACCACAACTCCTGTGTGGCCCTTTGCTGTGGCCTTTATAATAGAAACAACAAGAAAGGGGAAGACTAAAATGACAATAGGTAACATAATGTCAATAGATGGCGCTGTATTTAATTTTGTTACTATTCAATACAAAATGTACTACGGTCTGAATAGCGCTATTACGATTTTTGCAGCCAGAATCATAAATACAAAATGAAACGACGTTAGACGATGCACGGCCTTCAAGCCACACCTCCGTGCCCGTCGGAGTGGGGAGCGTGAGGTTTTTTCGTTACGGAATTTCTGGATTCGGTCCCCGCGCTCAAGGCCCGCGATAGAAGCTATGCAATAGCTTAATAAATAAAAAAGGATAAAAATTAAAAATACATTGGAAACTATTAACAGGGTCCGGTACAGGAATAGAAATTACACTGAATCTGAAAAGGTTCATAACCAAAGATACGATTAATGTGTCAGATGAAGGTGACATTTTTGACAGAATTAATTACATGATTTTCGGTTATTAGCAGCGATCGCTCGCGTTTATCGGGGCTCTCTAGCGAGGAATATAACAGTCTATACTAATATTATAAAGAGGAAAGATTTGTATTTTTGTATGTAACGAATAAACTCGAAAATTACTGGACAGATTTAAAAAGTGGAGACTGCATGGCAATTGTATCCTTCAAAGAAATGGCAATAAACTTGATGATTTTCTTGGCAGCTTCTATAAGGCGATTGGCACACTGCCCCGCATCACCGAGCGTAGCGCGGGAGTGCGTGTTCTTACGTTGCTTGTAAGTAGCTTGCTTTGTATAGAAAACACACATAGTGCTACACACAGAAAATACATTTACGGTGTTGCGGATCAGGCGCCTACATGAGGGAAGAACACGCGCCATATTTATCGTGAGTTAAATCTGCACACCAATAACCAGGCGCGTGTTTCTGTCGCAGCGTAGTGCTGGGCAGTGTGCAAAAGGCCTTAATTAGCCTAACGCTTGCAATTGCCTTTTTAAACAGTCTTTGATTTGATTGAAGAAAGGTATTTGAGTTTGACGTCACTACTACATGCCTACCTGTAAGCTTTAACTTTAGCTTCATTCATTAAGGGACTATACCTATGGTTTTAGATGCTCTAAGTTTGATTGTGCAACTTCAACAGCCAATGTAAGAACCAGGCGTCAAGGCGTGTAAGTATAGGCGGATCCATTTCTTGTATTATAGGTGTTAAATTTCTTTGTTCTTGCTCTTGAAGAATTTGCAATTTGAATAAATCGTGTGGTATCGTCGTGGTCGTTTTGATTTTGATAGATTGAATTAAGAACTTAAACTTGTTGGCTCACGGACCTACCAACTCTAAATACTTATTATGTCCTGTGTCATGTTTGAAGGCAACCCTAATCGACTTTTGATCGTAATGCATTTGCGTTAGGTATCAAAATATTTTGCTAAAGTTTTTTCCATGAATTACCAAGTGCATTGGTACATCATTATTGCCTGCGCCTGTCAAATATTAATAGCAATTTTCAGATAGACATTTTAGTATATTTAAAACAACAGGCTCAATCGAACTAATAGACATTCATAACGTTACTTATTGAGAAAATTGGATATTTGTTGTAGACTACAGAAACTTTATTATGAGTTAAATGAATCTAAATTCAGAAGTTAAATTTGACGGCCTTTATCGGTTGGTTTCAATTATTTGGTGAATCGACTGAAAGCGTTGTAACCTCATAGGTTTGATTTTGTTTTACGTTAAGAATATTTTTTTGATTACGCCTCTAATACCTAATGTATATAGGTATTAGTGTGATGCGTTTTATTTTTCTTAGCTTATAAAAACCAAGCAAGTGCATGTCGGGGCATGCTCAGTGTGGGGTTCCGCAGCTGTATCTACAAAGAAATGCCCTACGTATGAAAAAATATGATCTGAAAAAGTATACCAACAAAAGAGCGTATCTTCAGGGCACTTACTTCCTTTTCCTGGGAAGCGCTGTTTTTCGCCAATAACTCAAAAACTTTGTATATCCGATCATGTTGAAAATAATTTTAGTTGTAAGTATTTATTAAGGCTTTACCCTTGTATTTTTTTTTTCATAATTTTTGGCCATGCGGTTTAAAAGATAAAGTGGAGGGGGAGAGGAAGATACAAATTTTGCAATTTTCGGAGCGATCAATTCTAAAAATATTTACTTAATTAAAGAAGTTTCTTCAAACCTTTAAATGTTTTTAAAAGACCTTTCGAATAATGTGTCACACGTAGATGTTTGCTGTTTTTTTTAGCTACAAGTAAGGAGTGCCCCCCTAGAAGTATTTCGTTTTATTATTTATCTATTGAACGAAATAGCGGCCTATACAAGACACCTAAACTCCAAATACATTGTGTAGTTTTTGAGTAAAATTCCTGTGATAAACAGACAGACCGACATACAGACGGACGGACATTACGAAACAATAAGGGTTTCGTTTTGTGATTTTGGCTACGGAACCCTAAAAACTTTAATCAACATTTTGAGGTGACTGATGGCGCACTGATTTAAAAAAAAAAATGTCTATCTTAAATGTTCTTTTGGATTGATTAACTGTAGATTGTTTTCTTTGAAACAAAAAAAAATTAAATGAAAAAGTTGTCAAAACATCGGCACAAGTGTATCAAGAGACGATTATTAAGAAGGTGGTTAAGCCTCTTAACAACACCATGTTCCGGGTCATAGAGCTTGATCCACCCAAGCATGATTGGAAACGATGATGATGTTAGACACGTGTCTAACATCATCAGAGTTGAAGACTGGCCATCATCTAGTCCCGATCTTAATCCGCAGGATTATGATTTGTTGTCTTAGTAACGCCATGGTAATTTGTAGTCCCTGAAACAATTCATAATATTGGCACTAAAGAACTTTTACATAAAGAGAGTGTGTTAAAGGAAGGGAACCAAACTAAGTGTTAAAGCCAATGGACATCACTTTGAATGAACTTAATATATTTTTAATGCTATTTAAACCTAATGCTTAATATTAATGTGTAAACTAATTACAGTAAATAGATGTTTTATAAAATAGAAAATAAAAAGATTTTTCCTTTTAACAATATTCATGGCAGGACTATTACCTATACCTATACTACTACTCTGTTTTTTTTCACATATCCAAAAACAATTATTTAGCGGGCAGGGGGTAAGAAGACTTGACTCTAAAAAGTAACAACTTAAAGTTTAATATTTCATAAACATATCGATAGTAAAAAAATAAATTTAAAAAATAAAAAATCCCGCCACAAAAGATATCATATTAGAAACAAGATTCCCAGGTGATGGTGAATATGGGTATCAAATTAAAGAGGTCCATGATTATGTGTAATACTGAAAAAGTTAGTTTGCAACCATTCGTATTTTCAATTTTCAATACTAGACAACAGTTGTGATAAAAGTTAGTTGTTACATCCTACAAATATGTACCAACTCAAAGTATTAAATAAAAAAATATAAAATCTCGCCTGACAATAAAGATGGGAACAAGATCCTCTACTTGATTATATAATTTCATGCAGTCGTAGGCTCTTTACTAAGTTCATCAAGACTCATTAATGCCTCCGACTGCATGAAAGTGTATAAATATGTACGAATGTGTCTTGTTTCCATCTTTTTTATGCAGGCGCGTTATTTATTTTCAAAATTTTATACTTTCACTTTGTTGGCATAAGCAATATGTGTATCCATGCAAACTTACAGCCTTCTAGCACTAACAGTCTCTGAGCTAAGCGGGACGGATGGATTATAAGGGTTCCGTTTTACCATTTTGGCTACGGAACCCTAAAAATAGTATTTCCAACCCCTAAATATTTTTAAAAGACCTATTCCACGATACCCCACACGACGGAGTAGACGAGAAAAAAAATCACACTCCCGCTTGTGATTTTTTTTTCTCGTCTACACACTATAAAATAATTATTTTTCTAGATTTTATTTTATCATTTAGTCAGTGTAAGTTATGTATATATTTATGTCAAATTACAGCTTTCTAGTAAAGAGTCTCTTATCTAAGCTGCGGACGGACGGACTTGGCACATTGTTTACTACGGAATCCTAATTAATATACTGTTTGGAAAATGTGTTAAGAAGTGCACATTTATTCGCTACTGCCGTCCCAAACCTGCGTATTCGTTAAAATTGTGCGTAGAATTTGCATCCCGATGAACTTGTGGCTAGTTATTCTCGTACGTTTCTATACTATCATTACTAGAATGAATATTTGAGTACTTAGTTGATAAGATAAAATACAATCAGTAAGTCGTTCGGAAGTTCATAAAATCCTTGTTTCGCATTACGATTGATGTAGTGTCACGGAGACGTCTAGAGATGGATCACGGTTCAGTGCCTGAGTTGGAAAAAATCAATAAAAATGATACGGACAAAGAAATTAGTGATAATCAGGATGAATACCTAAATTATAATTCTAGTGTAGCTGTTAAAAGACAGGTGTGTATACAAAATGTTTTTAAGAAGTGTTCTTTACTTCTTCTTACCAAAAATTGGTGAGAAAGAAAAAGGTTATACCTATAAACTTTTACTACCATCACTTTTGGAGGAGTTGGGTTAGGGTTCTCTCATAAATAATAATTAAAAAAAAGATTAATAATAACAAAAAATATTTATTTACTTAGGAAGCACTTTTATGTAAATAAAACAGAGACAAGAGAGCTCTAAATTCAATAAGTTGTATGTCGGTCAGTCACATACGCAAGAATAGGCAATTCCCAATTGTAGGACGACATTCGCAAATAAATAAAGAGATACTTAACATTTTCGCAGTTTTTCAAGCAGTATCAGTTTTTACACACATCAAATTGCGTAAACCTTGAACCTGCGTTTGTTTTAGAAAATCGCGGAGAGCTACTTTATATTCCCTCACTCTAATTGTCCCAAAAAGTGGAAATTAGACCTGAGTGTAGAGATCAGGCCCTCTATCTGCGAAGTACTATGGAGACGCATCACATTTTAAGAAAACGGTTATCAATCTGTAGATCTGACAGTGTGTAACTTTGCCATGCTCAACCGATCCTTTGTTTCCGAGCCCTCTATTAAATTCTCATTGATTCTTGTGTATAATCCATTTGTGAAAATTTAGGCATTGCCGCTTCATCACCACAAATAAACCTTTATGGCAATAAACCTCTTCCAATATGGGCCTCCGGTACCAGTCCATCCCAGTGACCGACTAGGTCCATTTAGTCTTCTTCTTATTGTTAGGGTTATCATACCTTAAATACTACCTACTACACTCTTTTATTATCTTTCGTCTCGCGCGGCCTTCAGGTCTTTCTCTGATAGCCAGTCTATTCCACTTGCAAGTTATGTCGATAACTTTGGTTCTTTGTTTGTTATTTTAATGTTAACCTTCAAATGCAACGATAAACTACTTTAAATTTGTGGACTAGACTTTGCGTTGGTACTTACGTAATAGGTATATTTATATGTATTTGTTTATAACGTTACATTAACATATGTATGGGCGTGTAGGATACTGAATATTCATATCTCATAATAATTACGCCATCAGCTGATGACGGTCACATGTTGACCAAAATAGTGTTGATAATCTATAGGACACGGTTTACTAGTTTGTTAAAAGAAACACTTACGAAATTATTATGCCGGATTTTTAAAACATATACGTAATTTTCAACCGACTTCGAAAAGCTCCTCCGTTTTCAATTCGACTGTATTTATTTTTAATGTTTGTTACCTGATTACTCACAGACGGCAGGACCAATTTGAAAAAATAATGTTGTATTTGAAAAGTAGGTACCGTGTTCGATACCTGATTCTACCTCCATCAAATCATGTAATGGAACTGGGTCCTTATTCACTATCTTTATTTCGTTGTCGTTAATTGGCGCATGCGCGGTGCGCTCAAATATGTCCACCGCGAATGCGCGGTGGAGAGCTGCGCTTAGAGATACATAAACGCGCATGCGCTGTGGTTGACGGTGGACTATGCTATTGTAACATACTCGTAAATTAACTACAAACTAATACACTAAAAAGTGAGAAATAAAAACTTTTTTTATAAAAAAAGAAGAAAAAAGGGCTTCTAAAATAAATATAAGGTAACTAAAAAGTAAAAATAATATAGGTACAACAACAAAAAATTATTAAACATTTTGAAGTTGGTGCCAGAAAATGTAGTTTTATGTTTTAGGTCGACTTTTAAATTGTTGTAAAAAAGTTTTGTAAAATAGTAGTAATGTCGAGGTCAATGTTAATACAATATAATAATAAAATGTAGAGAAGTGGATGGTCAAATTTCAGCAGCGTATAGTATTATGGAATTAGTAATACGCCTCCCGTGCTGTCATATTTTATTGCATTAAAAATATTCCATATAATAAATCCTTTTAAACGCATATTTTATTCAATTGATATACGTAAATAAACATGTGCTTAAAAATATTGCGAATGTACTTGTATATACAACGACCCTTGAATTTGACTACACGAGTCAATATTGCGCTAAGACTGTTTGCAGTTGTCTTGCATGATTTTCACATTACACTGAATCATTTCGATAGAATCAAAATAAATAAAGACCGCAAGAGTTCGACATGGCAATCAGGATATGACATATGACAGCGTGTACCTACTACGCTTTTTTTAATTTTAATTTCGAATGCTATGGCATGCTAAAGAACTTCTCGAAAGCATTCTCACCTTAAAATGCCATACTCGTAGAGACAACGTAGACGTCATCTCCCATCCTCATTCTGAGTTTCCCATCGCCTCCAACCTACGGACGTCAGCAATTATACTAATATTTTAAATGCGAAAGTTTAGATGTATGGATGGTTATTTAATCACACCATAACGCCTAAATGGATCTGTATGAAATTTGGAACAGATTCGGATAATAATTTGGAATACATAGGCTACTTATTAACTAAAAAATATACGACTCCCTAACTTAATTTTATATAATTATATTTATTCATCAGATTATATGTATTAATAGTTCAGTAATTTTATACATCAGAGCTTGCCACAATAATCCTAGTTCTGATTTTTTGCAGATTTGTTTATAATGTTGGCCCAATGAATAATCCAAGTTTGTGACCTCGAGCCAACATCATAAACAAGTCTGCCAAAAATCTGCATTCTCAGGCAACAAGGTTACTGACCTATTGGGATAGATTTGTTTTTCGTCTACACGAACGGAATCCCTGACAACAGCTAGTGATAAATAAAGTACAATAGTTTTTATGCCATGTTGCATAACCTGTACGAAGATAGAGGTATAGGTATTCGTTAAGATATTTTGCTACCATAAACGTGTGTCTCGAACCTACTACAGACTCCAGGTCTCACAAAGTCCCAAGCTTATATTACCTCATTGCACAAAACTTGTAAGTCAATATTGTAACCTTTTTAGAAAATAAATAAATATATTATTACAACCTTTTCCAGGCAGTCATATCATTTGGAGTCTTCATGTTGACATTAGGTTCAGGAGCCACAGCTGGTATCTCAGCAATCATGATACCGCAGCTGCAAGAGACGAGGAAAGATATCTCCACTGAAATGGTGTCATGGGTAGGTATGTGTACTCTATGTTCATTTAAATACTTACACGGATATCATGACGGTTTTTGTACACGGTAACCACTTTAACCCTGTTGTTTTCGTTCATGGGCCCTATGATGGCTTGTATTGTCAATCTTTTTAGTAAATATTTTTATTGCTTGTAAGCATTTCATCCATGCATTTTCTTTTCAATGCGTGTTTCTGAAACTCACTAGTATCTTAACTTGTACCTATTTTATATATTAATTTTTATTTTACATTCATTTTCAGCCGCAATTTCATCCCTGGCGTTGTTCTTCGGTAACTTAATCTCCGGTTATATGATGGAAAGATTCGGAAGAAGACTCTCTCAATTAATGCTGGCCGGCTGTTTTGTTTCTGGTTGGCTTATAATTGGATTTTCCAACGATCTGTTATATTTAGTTTTAATAGGAAGATTTATCACTGGATTATGCCAAGGCTGGTTAGGACCACTGGGTCCTGTATTTGTAGGAGAAATTACTTCTCCATCCCATAGAGGATTCTTTTTAGCATCATTATCGTTGGCAATTGCTGTGGGTATTTTCTTAGCTCATTTATTTGGTACCTTTTTGCATTGGAGCATAGCCTCATTCCTTTGCGGATTATTTCCTCTAATCGGTGGGGTAATAGTGTATTATGCACCTGAATCACCGGCATGGTTGGCATCTAAAAATAGAATCGACGAATGTATCACTTCATTCCAGTGGTTTAGAGGAACTAGTCCTGCAATGAAAACTGAACTTGACAAGATGTTGATGGATCTAAAGAGTAAAAATAAACTCCAAGGCAAAATGCAAGCTTTAAGTGAGAATATTAGAAAGCCAGAGTTTTACAAACCTTTACTGATAATGATGGTATTCTTCGTTATTTGTCAACTTACTGGAGTTAATGTTATCTGTGCGTATACGACTGATATGATGAAAGAATTGATGGGTAGCAGTTCAAACACATCATACACTTACGCTGCAATGTTGAGTATAGATGTATTACGATGTGTAGCTCTCTCGGTCGCATGCGTCATGTTAAGAACAGCAGGGAGAAGGCCAATGGCTTTATTCAGTGGTGCCTTTACAGCCATTTCTCTGATAGCACTAGCTCTGTATTTGTATCTTTACAAAATAAGTGTAATTAAAAATATGTCTCCATTCATATCCTTAGGTTTAATGGCATACTATATAGTTGTATCTAACATGGGTGTGGCTTTGTTACCTTGGAATATGGTAGGTGAATTGTTTGCAGTTGAGACGAAGGGAATAGGGTCTGGTATCAGTGTGATGATGACTTCTATTGCTTTCTTCGCAACTGTGAAGACCGCACCTATAATGTTCATAACTATAGGACATCATGGAACTTATTTGTTTTATGGTTTATCGACTCTTGTTGGTACGATATTCTTATTCTTCTGTTTACCTGAAACAAAGGACAAAACATTATTAGAAATTGAAGAATACTTTAGGTATGGCAAGAAAAAAGATAACAAAATCGTATCTGACAATGTATAGTGACCTTGTGCCGACCTAATAGATTTTTATCTATATATTAAATTAGAAATGCGATGTCTTGCATGACACTCGTAGCAGTCATGGTTGGGTAAACTTTAAATGAGTATTCGTTAAATGAAGTTTAATTTTGTCTTATAACCTGGCTCATACATTTTTTAAATGGTATTTAATGGTTCTAGTCCCGTATTACTGAAATACTTAAAATATAATTTGAATATTTAAAATACCGACGAACTTATGCATAAGTTCGTCATTGGTTCAAAACAAATGAATTATCTTTGTTTTGTATATTGAAATGAAAAGAAAATTAGACTTAGAATATCGAATTAATTTTATGATGTTATCCCCAATGATTACCATATACGTAATTTCTTTTATAGGTACATTTCACTACAAGTTAACGAAAAAAAGTTTTTTTTTACATTTTTATCAAAGATTTACTAGAATTAATTATACATTGAGGATTTCTATAAAAGCGGTACGAACAGTAGTTTTTTAACACAAGGCTATCAGCATAAAGGTTTTGTAAAGGTTTTTGTTACGCAATATTTATTGTAATAAATATTGCGTAACAAAACTTTATGTACTAATACACTTTGACAGTTAAATATATACTTATACAGTTTACTTACACTTCCTAATTTTAATACTGTTACGTTGTCTTAATACTACTTTTGAGTTACGGGAGATATACTATACTTAGGTAACATATGTATAATGATTGTGGAATTATGACAAGCTATAAAAGTAACGGTCTAAAAATATAATACACAAACTACAACTCATTTATATTACGTGTCAGATTTTAATGGACATAAATCTCTAATAAATAATTGTATTTTTATACAAATAGAAGATAATGCCGCTATCATTTTTAAATGTATTTGCTATGTCTCTAACTCTAGCTGTGATAATGATAACATTCTTTGTTTGAAGAGACAATTAGATATAGATCAAAGGAATAATGGAGAAATTCGTCATGGAAGACGTTGATGACATTCATCATAGTCATATTGTTAATATCATACATTTATAGGTAATTTCTTTTAGTTGTAGGTTAGCAAGATCTCTCTTACACTGTCAGATCAGATGACACCAACCTTTTTCTTGGCTCTGAAAATATTTGTACAAAATTAAAATTGAAACTCCAAAACCATAAGACACCCAAGCGCCGTCTTTTTTCTAGTTAATAGAGTTCTAGTGTTAGCAATTGATAAAATTTGTATAAATATGTAACTGTAATTAGAATATATAGTATTCGTATTAAAGTATTTCCTACCATTTGTATATTATACAAAGAGGGATTATACTATTATATTTTACGAGATCTAAGAAGGGATTAAACAAAAAATAGAATAAGTAGGTAGTTATTTGTAGAATACAATTTTATACTTGTAGATATGTATTTATTTTTGTAAAAATATTTTAAATGAATACAAACCAAAAAATAATTTGTTTTATTTCTCACCTGTTCGATTTTTTTTCTAAATCTCAGGTTGTGTCAAACTGCCCGTGGGCTATGGGTATCTAGTATATAAAAAGTGCTGAAACTCCGAATTTTACTTCCACGCCTTAAGGTGATTTTTCGTTTTCGAAAAACTCAGTAGAGACGCTATTTCATTTAAAAAACCGGGTAACACTCCAGAAAACGTCCAGCAAACGGAGTGCCGGCAGAAATTAAAACTTGAATATTAACGTTGTGCTGTGTACCTATGTGTTGTGTTGAATATTTTGGAATGATTAGGGAATATATTTTTTTTGGGAATATGTTTTTTTTTTTTAAATAATAAATGTCTATGACAACGACATGACAATTAAAAAGTTTATGTCTTAGAAAAAATAACATAGTGATGAAATTTGAATAATATTTTTCGATCTTACTGACATAATAACAAAATAATATCACATAGAGCATACCAAAAAAAGTGCACAACGCCGCTAAAGAAGTTTTCACTTCAAAAATGAAACCCTACGAAATATGCTAATTTAGCATCCTTGAAACTGCGCTACAATTATCAAAAACCTTGCTTAGGTGATGTATATTCATTCCTAATTTCATTCAATTATCTAAACGACTACAATTTACTTATTCCTTTGTTCACAAGGCAGAACTAATACCCTCACGTAAGACGTTTAATTAACAATAGGGTGTCCACTCTTCAACCCATAATAAAAACAGTAGGTCAATTTCACAGTCCGTTAAAGCAAAGACAAGTGGCACGCGTCTCCTATAAATTACCATGGTTTCTTCCTGTCCTGACATATGCATCCACTACAATATTTGCTACATCTGCGAAGAAGTTTTTTCTTGGTATACGAAGTTCCCACGTTGGTACGCGACATGTTTGTCCTCACAAAAAATAACCAGGAAAACATCTGGGGACTAGATTTATCTATTTTTAGATGACTTGAGTGTTTATGAAGTAAAGTGTGAGGAACTTGTTAATGATCTTGAGTGCCGCTCGGCGGTGATGATACATAGATTGTTGTTTGACACTACAGGTTCAAATATTATAAGTTTATAACATAGGACCATCTATACAATGTGTATCAGAAAAGGGCGAATGAAATGTAGGGGACGTTATTATGCATGCTACTGAGTAGGTACTTGTATCTACTTAATTATGATATTTCGAAAATTCGCAATTCATTACACTATTTCATTCGGTTGTACGTAATTTATTAAAGTAGTAAAAATTATTTAATATCACACAAAAAAAGGACAAGACCATGTGGATCATGCTCAGTGTAGGGTTCCAGAGCCGTTGCAGTATAAAAAATCCGATTCAAAAAAATAATTTCCAGGTTCTAAAATAATAAAAGAAAGGCGATTAAATTTGGAACCTCAGAAAAAATTCATACACACTTTTCGGTTAAAATTATATTGTACTCGTACATACAAGAATTGCCTATTCAAATATATTAGATTTCGAATACATTACCTACCGACACAGCATTTTAAATTAGATTCCAATAACGCAACCCTACGTTATCTCAACTTTAAAATAAAACATGCACCAACAAATTGGCTTTATTTTCACGTCAAGTAGTTCCTGTGCTTTACATTATTCCATCCATTTTGTGCATAACATATCAGAATTAAAAAACAGGGCCAAGTTCAAGCGGAACGAATATTTTAATATTTTACAATAGGGCACGTGGCTGAACGGAAATCATGCACGTGCTATCAATTAGAAGTGGAATAGATAAAAAAAAGTTGACTATAATGTTGTTGAAGGTATCCTAAGAAATGGGTGGAGTCGTGTCTATAAAGATGAAAGTGAAATCGTAGAAATAACCCTCCGTTTTATAATAAAGGGTTAAAGTTTGATTTATAGTTTCTCCAATACTTTCAAACTAGCGAACCAGTTAATCAACTCGATTTTGAGCGTAGTATTTTAACTTTTATAATAATGAAGCAAAGAGTTTGTTTGTTTGAACTTTTATCTCGATTCGATCCATGGAGGCGAAGCCTTTGCACTAACGTTGGTACCTACACAAATAGCTGTGAAAACTGTATGAGCCAAGGTACTTTTTAGTACAACAATATTTGTGCATCTATTTAGGTACAAGTTAACAATAGCTAGGCTGTCCAAGCAAAAGTCACCACACCGTAAGTTTTACCTAGTACTCTAAGACTATCTATCTAATACAACAGTATCAATATAACATAAATGAAATCGCATAAAAATCAGCAGCATAGTTAAAAATGTCAAAAGAATATATAGGTACCTATTGTGTTCACACACAGTATGACGCGAATTGTTCCGCAATTTTATCAAAAACGGTTAATAATTATTAAATAAGATCAAAGAACAAAAAGAGTGCATGATTTTTTAAGCCCCAGTGGATTTAGATAGCGATATCAAACTGTTATTTAATACACGGTATTATTTTGTATGTATTAATTATAATGCCTTCTGATACTTTTGAGACTATTTTAACCGCAGTGCAGTGGAATCACTTTTATAAGAAGCGTCCCTCACAAGCGTCCCCAGAAAACACTACTACCTATAGCAATCTGCTCAATGGTTTCAGAATGCATAGAGGACAAAAACACAAACAATAACTTTGATTTATATAGTATGTATATTTAATCCCTGTCCGACCCGTTAATGTGTTGTTAGGTATCATGTTCCCATTCGATTTATGTAATTTTTCTTTTTTTTTTTCTTAATAGAAGTCATATGGGAAAATATGAGGAAGCGCAAAAGATTGTTTTGATTATAAAGAGGCTTTATGCAAACAATGTTATTATAAAATTTCGAAAAATTACATATTTCGACGAAATTGGGTACTTAAATCGTGAATTTTAATATTTTGACGGATATAATTTTTCTCTATATTTTTAGCATTGTTAACATAATACCTACACACCCCTTTCGGGTCGGACAGACATTAATTTACTCCTTGTATCGATTAGGTTTGGCCAACATTTTGGCGTTTCTTTCTACTTGGTGTACTACATAGTCCTATGATAGAACTAGAGCTGTTTTTCGCACTAGACCTACGATATGAGATATTACAAAATATGTAGGTAGTAGAACTAATGGGATAATTTACTGATTCCCACCCCCACGACTGTCCGCGACCTCCAGGAGGTCGCGACTAAAATACCCATGACTGTCCGCGACCTCCTGGAGGTCGCGGTACGACTATATTTTAAAGTTCAAACAAACCTACTAAACCTGCACCTATCCTTTTCAAACTTGGCAGAATGTTAGATCGTTGGATAAAGATGCATAATAATACCACAGTTACACCATAATTTCATATTAAACCTGTTTATTTCGTCTGTATCTAGTTGCCGTTGGCGCGCTTTTATACATGGTATTGTGTGTTGTTGTGTTGTTTGTGAAGGGTGTAGTCAGTGTGAAACTGTGTTGTTTTAGTGTTATACTGTGATAAAAACATCGACAGGTAAGTCATAAACACTTTTTAATACAAACACAACGTCTCAAATAACGATTTGGATACAAATTTTACATTTTATCGTAAATTGGCCGCCATTTTGAACAAAAAAAAAAAATCGTATTGTTTTATTGTTTTTATAACAAAAACATTCTTGTGGCTGGAAACTGTTGTTACTATTACCGATAACATACATATCTATAGACTTATCACTCATTTCATTTGAATTACTCCGATTAGATATTTCGTAAACTTAAAAATAAAAAAAAAACGAAATTCAGGGACCCCCGGGGGTCCGAGGGGCCGAGGCAATACCAGTGATTTTTCTAATATTTTCGTATAAAACATCTCTATTTTTGTATTTTTTAATTAGTAAATAACATTTAATTAAAGAATATACATTAACATGCAAAATAAAATTGTATAAATTACGATAAATACGCAATAGTGTGAGACCCTCCATTTTGGTATCATATTACAAGACTCTTATCGCTATATCGTGTTAGCTGGAACTCGTTTGTTTACATAATAAATATTATAGCACTTGGAACTGTTTATGTTACGAACAAAGACCGACTGAAGCTATTAAGATAAGATTTATAGCCACTCGAACCTCGAGGCACGCTACAATTGAAGTTTAAAGTAAACAATATTTTTTTTGTTTACGTTTCGGGTCGTTCTTATCAGGTACTTAAGTGCCGGTCTTAAGTGGGCTGGTGGTGTAAAAAAAATGTATGAAGTGGGTTGTTTTTATGATTGATTATTGTTTAGTGGTTTATATTATTGCGTATAAATTATTTAGTATTTGAATTAATGGCTTTTATTATTATTTATGATTTTTTTATAAATAAAAGGAGAAAAAATCACGTGACGCGCCTTTAACTTCCAATTGATAAAATTCTACAAGGTGGTATGTGCAAAGTTATATTTTTTCTCATAGCTTATTTATCAACAAACAATTATATATATATATTTAAATAGGTTTAATACATAATTCTAAAGATATATCGTTCGTATCCTTCCCGGCCGACGTTTGACGTCAATTTGACAGATGTACGGTGACGGCCATGGTATTAGCGCCATTTTGATGGGACTGGGTAGCGGGTATTCTACTTGTCCTGTTCCACAAATCTACCATCGAACAAATGCGAGTTTTCGTTCCAATTAGTACGACGTTTCGATATAATCCAGAATAGTATAACTTGTGAGACTTTATTTTCAAGTTTTCTATGATAGGACCATTTCTTAAATAATAATAAAATAACTTTATTTCAAGAAGTTGTACAATTACTAATAAATAATACATCAATATAATCCTTAGTAAGTTACCTATATTTTTACGACTCTGGTACCCAAGGTATGATTTATCTTGTGTTATGGGTAACTTTTACCCACGTAGCTCTCACGGGTGGGATATGGTTATAGTTCATTTACCTATCTTAATTTGCTTATTATAAGTATAGGTAATATTAATTGTATGTATTTAAAAGTGTAAAAACAAGTTAAAATGTTTAAATAATAATTATTTTTACGCAAAACTCTGTGTTTATATTTTTATACTTAGCCATTTTCCTCCTACACAAAGTTAACCCATAATAACAAGTTAGTCATTATTAAATTCCTAATGATATGTTTTATGGTTTGTCAATATACAATGAATAGTTTTTGTTGACCATTTGTCATCAATTTGTCAGTCTGTTCTTATTCTTTGCTTAGCTGATTTGTTAGATAGGCATTTACAATGTAATGATGATGTATCATAGACATATTTTATTATTTTATCTACTTTACTAAGCAAACTGAATGATTCTTTGTTGAGTCAGAATTTATCTTACTGTACTCATAAGACAAGTTTATCACAATGTGAGACGATTTTTAAAGGATTAATTATTTAGTAATGTACTATTTTTAATCTCTAATCTGGGTCATAATTCTGTAGCAAGATAATATGACTAACGTTAAATATCCAATTCATGTGTTTGTTTCATTAAACATACATTATTTGACATTACAGTTATGCGTAGTTGTTGGAATGTTGAATATAAAATTTACATCACTTTCATATTCAAAATACTTTATAGCGGCTCTGCCCGCGGTAGGTATATTGGTGATCGCGATAAATTAAGTTTTAAGTAAAAAGGAGTAGATATGTTAGATAAACAATAATTAATCTTTCAGAACGGCTACCTAAGGGACACATAGATAATCCATGAGGTATTGCAATCTTACACTATTATAAATAAGTCGAAAACGTAAGAAAGTATGATTTGATTATCACGAGCGAACTAGAGGAAAATGTAATCCGCTGCTTTCATCTGTTGACGCTGGCGATGCAACACTGACATATAAAAACTTGGTTGATTCTCAAGTTTTTTTTAAGGACCGATGCCTTGGTCATTATGCTACTGCTGCTTTACAAGCATCAGCTTGTAAAGCGGCAGTAGCATAAGACTAAGGCATCGGACTTACAAGCATCACCTTGTAAAGCGGCAGTAGCATAATGACTAAGGCATCGGACTTACAAGCATTAGCTTGTAAAGCAGCAGTAGCATAATGACTAAAGCATCGGACTTACAAGCATTAGCTTGTAAAGCGGCAGTAGCATAATGACTAAGGCATCGGACTTACAAGCATTAGCTTGTAAAGCGGCAGTAGCATAATGACTAAGGCATCGGACTTACAAGCATCAGCTTGTAAAGCGGCAGTAGCATAATGACTAAGGCATCGGACTTACAAGCATCAGCTTGTAAAGCGGCAGTAGCATAATGACTAAGGCATCGAACTCATAATCGTGAGGTCGCGGTTTCGAATCCTACCCATTATACTACCGACGTGGACCCACTCCTTTTTTTTTTTTTTAGTTCGGCGGGAAAAATTCCTGACGAACACCCCCACCATCCGGGGAAGATGATGGAGGTAGTGTGGGGTTTGCACCCACTAAAAAACCCGCCGTGTATCGCTCGCCACCTTTGCGAACGGGCCGCCGGAATTCGTGGACGTGGACCCACGTGGACCCACTCCTAACACAAGCCTTTGAGTTTAGCTGGGGGGGTTAACAAGATTGTTAGTAACGTGGGACCCAATTTCACATTGCTAGTTACTTTATGTTTAAAAAAAATCTACACTTTTTTACTTAAAACATCATTGATCGCGATAAACAATAGTTTGTGTATTTCTTCAAGCTTTAAGCTACGAACATAGGTACGAAATTTTATCAAAATCATCTCTGTTGTTATAAAGATTATCCATAAAAGGATACAGAGCTCGGTGACAGTGTGGTAGAACGGAACTTGAGTGACCTCGCTGATGATAGAGAAGGTAGTATTTTACCAAGGAAAAGCTCATAAACACGGGAGGACTAAAACATGGCGGGAGTTTTTGGGCCCTTTGGCTCTGTCTCTGGACCCTCCATTACGTATTAATAATGTTGTACCTAATTAGATGTTTATTTACCAATGCGCGAAGGTTATTGGTTCTAGTAAGTTGGATATTCGGTTAAAAATGTTTAGTACCTAATTGATGACCTGAATAGCAAACAATGATTGTTTTGATTGTGATGTTATATACCTATCTATTAATTTATTGTAGAGTGATCGATTCAGCCCTGGCTATTTAGTTATCGTAGCGATTGGGAAATATATACTTATCTTAGATTACTATGGTTACATATTTTCGTAACTGTGTGTTATCGTGTATGTTATTTTTGTTTCAAACAAATAAAACAATAACTTTCTGCGTATACTTTACCTAAGTTTAAGCAGAAAGTTACTGTTTTTTTATATGTAGTGTGTTTGTCGTTATCAAAATTTTAATTGATTGTGGCGAGAAATTAACTTGAAGACATTGCCATCGCAGAAGGTTAAGGAAAAATGATAAGGAAACTTAAAAAATTACAAAAATTAAATGTAAATAAAATTAAAGGTAAATTTACAAAAATTTTAATCTGTCTTCTATCTTCACTTGTTCATTGATCCGGTTAATGAAATTGCATACTATTAATTTAATAATTTCCTTTCATTTTTAAAGTTTGATATTATTAATTCATATTCATGGTTATGCACTGCTTGAACTATTTACATGTGCATGTGTGCATGTCATACACGTGTCACGTGACATATGCAGTGTGGTGGAAGCAGGGTTGATACGCACTGAGCGTATAGCAAGCATATGTGCCATTTTCCCCGTGATTCCGGTACTAATAAACTGTTTTATTAAATGAACAAACAACTTCCTTATTTAATAGCGAGCTTTTTTTTACTCTTTGCCACTTTTTAATTATAATAAGCTGCATATAGGTGAGTATTATATACATCTGCCTATACCTACAAGTCTTCTCGAGGATAATGTAAACGCTACCTATCTGGAGTAGTATATATACGGAGGTAAGGGTCATGTACCTAAAGCTCACTCATGCAACGTATACATAGGTATCGCTAATGAACATCAAATCCCGAAATATCGGCGGTAATCTAATGATTAAGACATCGGGCTTGCAACTGTGAGGTCGCGGGTTCGAATCCTGCCGATTATACTACTAACACAAGCCATTAAACTTAACTGTTGGGGTAAACAGGATTGCTAGTAATGTGAGATCCACAGTGGGACTAACATTGCTAGTTATCTTATTAAAAAAAACCGGCCAAGTGGAAATCTCACTCCCGCATGAAAGGTTCTGTACCATTATTTATACAACGTTAGATCGAGCAAAAAAATACACCATCTGTAATTATTTCAACTGTTTATCTGTCACAGTTCATGAGATATAGCCTATAAAAACGGCAAAAAACGTTCACGTTTGTTATATGGGAGCCCCTGACAAGCTTGCCAGAGCTGGAACAGAGCGGTATACCCAAATGCACCGCCTCAGGCTCGCTCAAGACATGGGGACAAAACCAAAGCGTCAAACTCTGGTCAAAGTCACCAGGTCAAGATCATTCCAAAGCGCTTTTTGTGGGTTTAAATGCCAGATTCACTAAAAAAACGCTTACCATAAGTAAGAATTAAATCAGGATTCTTACCAGAACACTTACTGGACACTGAAAACTCAATAAACTAAACGATACCAATGTTTGCAGGTTCTACCACAAGAGTGAGAAATAACCCATTTACATCCTCTGTGGGCGCAAGGCAATCCATAACACCAGATGCCAGCACTTTGGAGAGCACATAACAACCCCAGAAAAGATTAAATCCTCTCCACCAAAGCGTATAGTGGACTTCATGGTAATAATAATAATAATATCTTGGGACAACTTACACTACGCTATCTGATCCCAAACTAAGCAGAGCTTGTACTATGGAAACCAGACAACTGATAAACATACTTATATATTTGTAAATACATACATATTATAGATAAATAACACCCAGACGCAGAATAAACCATCGTGCTCATCACACAAACTTTTATCCTAGGTGGGGATCGAACCCACGACCTCTTGCGTGGCAGTCGGATACATATCAGACTTAACCTTGGGGATATCCTTTAAGGAAGAAAGAGGTGTCACAATAGACATTTTAGGTCGACCCTAAAAGAGGGTCTGATTCCATGTTTGAGTGCTTTGCTCGGACGCGCGTTTATCATCTTCACCTACTTTCGGTCTTTTGTTTGTGGTATCAATGTAGTAGGTACGTTGCGTAGTACATATAAGTGAAATAAGAGAACAAATACACTGGCCATGTTCCATTCTTTGCTTGGCGGACGTGACTTAATAACTTATTGTTTACGATTATTACACGGAATTAATAGTAATGTTTTTGAACTCCTATTTCATTACTAGGCATAATCACAAGGGTCACTTCAGGTCAACCTAATTAATATTTATGCACATTGTCATAATACATAAGCACTTTGTATCCTCGTATTGTTGAATTATTTTTGCATATATCCATTGTGTTTTCGCATTTTTGGAATGCTGATTATGTATCGTTAGTAATATATAATGTAGGTATTCACTTACTATGTATAAATGTATAAGTGTATTGAAACGAAGACGTCGTGCTGTTTTTATTCATTTTATGAAACTAGTGGCCTCTTTATTAGCTCAAGGGTTTTTACAGGGCAATTTTAGAATTCACCATTGATTGCTACACAAATGTAGCCTAAATAAAAAATAATTAATGCATCTGGTGTGGACTAAGATTGGGCGCTGGTGTAGGATGCGTACTGTCTTGCTTTTCCTCCTCCAAATTCTTAACGCGATTGCCATGTTGACCTAACCCGTGCGAACTGACGCATGTGCGGTGCGCTCAAATATGTCCACCGCGCTTGCTCGGTAGAGAGCTGCGCTTAGAAATGCATCAACGCGTATGCGCGGTTATTTGTCGATTCCATGATGGTTAGTTGAACCTTAGTATTAGCTGTTTTTTTTTCGGTATGACAAGGGTTATGCAGTGCCACTGGTGCTTCTTTTATTTCCAATTGTATCGCATGTCGCTGCAATCGCCAAAACATTGATGACATTGTATGCATTCGGTCTCAATACTTCAGCAGGCGGAATCGCCATTCGCGTGGCTTAGCAACCACTTAATAACGTGACCGCTTAGCAACCAATCAATAACGTGCCCGTTCCTACGTAACACTTTTTCGTGCATACACCCGTCATCGATTTAAAACACGTTATCACGTCAAAAAGCTGTATTGTTAATACTATTTTATACTTCCGTGGAGTGACACATGCGTAGTTCTATTTTTAGTGATTTAATTGGGTCCCGTAATGCACATGACGAATGCACTCTAGCTTAACATTTTACTGGTAACAGTCGTTTCTTTTACACACTCGTGATAAAAGAGGAAATAACACATGCTACTTGTGTAATAAATGAAGATGTTTGGCTTAATTTTCCAAAATCTATAGGTACGACAAATAAATAAAATTAAAAGTATGTTTGAAATGTCAAAGGGCGGCCTCTGTGGCGCGGTGGGAGTGTGTCCGACTGCTACGCAAGAGGTCGTTCGATTCCCACACGGGACACTACTTTGTGTGATCCACAAATTGTTGTGTCGAGTCTGGGTATATTTTGTGTCCTTAAATTGAATGTTTGTAAAGTCCCCCGCGACACAGGGATTGTACCCTAATGCGGGAGTCGTCTTTTTAAAAAATCATTATTTTGTCTGTCTGTCTGTCAGTCGGTCTGTCTATCTCATCACTATCTCAACAGCTGGACGGATTTCGACGGGACTTTCACTGTCAAATAGCTGAGGATGTAAGGTGTAACTTAGGCTATTTTTATCATCACGCTAACGTTTATAGGGAGGGAGCAGCATTGTAACTTAACACGGACGAAGTCGCGGACACAGCTAGTGTTTAATATAAAGCGGTGGATAGCACACACACACAGTCAGTTTGGTATAATAAACATTAAAACCTTAATAAAAAATACAAACTCTTTATTCTGGCTTCACATAACTAAAATAAATATTATACTTTTTTCTAGCCTCTCAGCCCGCAAACAGAAAAGTGCGACAAGGAACTACGTTCCAAAACCACGGTTAGGTTAGCCTCACCAGAATTAATTATGCGAAATCTTATTTTTTTATATTATATTTATATTTTTTATATATTTTATAATGCAACGGTCATACTATTTGAATCGAATTACAACTCTTAGTAGTTTGTTTTTGAACAATTATAAAACCATATTTCTTTATTAACTTTATTTTGCTTGCACAACCGGGGCACAGGCTTTCGAATGATGGTACGACGTTAATCCACCTTATTGACTCAAAGCACATTGGCCAATGTTACATATGGCATCGATTTTTTGTTTACCTATAAACACGTTTCTACAGTTGTGATTAAAAGTGCTATAAAATTAAATTATCAGTTTATAATCGGCTTTAACTTAAGTTAGTATCATCAACGATTCCCGACAATTTACGGCGTCAAATAAAATTCTGAACTGTTTATTGTTTCAGCTATATTTAGATACTGATAGAAAAAATATCGTAATAATTTTTACAAAAATATCTGCTGTCGTTAAGGATTTCCAAATAATTGTGACAATCTAATGACTTGTTGCGATCAAGCTTACTTACTTTTGGTAAACATGCAAATAGTAAGGTAGGTACTCAGTGTTTTCAGTTCCAAAGATTGACACATTATCACAGTTTTACAATACTTGCATGGTAAATTTGTGACGTCACGTTGCGTGTTGCGAGCATGCTCCAGGATCAAATGTGTAAAGCGGCAACACCGCCGAACCGCCTTTTGCAAAGATAGTGGGTCAGTCCTGTGCTGAGAGAATGTAGTAAATAAAATATTATAGGTGAATGTAATTGGGAATGAAACAAAAGTTATCACGAGTATCACTATTCACAAGTCGCAACTATGTATTTGCAGCTGATACATTCGGTTGAATTACGTATCAGTCTTTGTCTGCCGCTATCAAGTAAACAACGCACTATCTTACATTGTGCAATGCACGTGTAAGGAGACCATATGTTTCGTTTGATCTCACAATCGATTTAAACTAATTATGAGCAAACAAAAGCATATGCCACCGTGACTCAAACTTTTTTCTTTTTGAAGTTAATTTGTAGTTTTTGTACAATCTGTGCGTCTCGCCAGATGGTTTGGTTGGCGCGCACGCCGTATGGCGGCATACGAGCAACTTGCTGCAATTTCACTGTCTACTATCTCAAACAATCTGGCCCCATAGCGGATACACCAAAAGATATATTAGTCTGTTTTGTAAAGTACTATTTTTTGGTAAAAAAAAAGCAATGCTTTCTGGTAGAGTACATGAAGAGCATTTAGTTGTGCTGTAACGTATCTGTACATTCTGTGGTATACTAAAAGTGACCCAACAAAATGTAGTTATTTGTTATTTGTCCAGCCATGAAATTGACCAATCAGGTTCCCGTATTATTAGACTTTATCTGTTGGACAATACTAAGTTAGTTAAGTAGGTAGGTTCGATATTTTTACATATATGCGGTAGCCTAATGGCTACGGCATCCGACTTGCAATCGTGAGGTCGCGAGTTCGAATCCTACCCATTATACTACCGACGTGAACCCACTCCTAACATAAGCCATTGAGCTTAGCTGGAGGGGTTAACAGGATTGCTTGTAATGTAGAACCCACAATTCCACATTTCTAGTTATCTTTAAAAAAAAACTCTTTTGCACTACAGTCACACTTAATGATTGCAAAGGCTAGGGAACTCATCAACAAATATTTGTGCGATGTCAATGAAGATTATAAACACTGTTAACTGATATGACTTTAATGTACTTGAAAGCAAACTTGTCTGTCTGACGCATAAGTCTACACATTACTAATAGTAAATATTATTAGTAGCTCTTTGTAAACTAGGTTATACGGTCTCGATCTACAATTTATTTAAAAGTACAAGCAGTAAACCATAACTAAAGGTTAAATGTTAGTAATATTGACATACTGACCCTTTACTTTTATTTATCTGTTGATTAGATTTTATTAGAAAATGTATTGGTGTCAACTTCCTCCCGTCAATCCAAGTTAAACAATACGACACTGAAAGCGAATTGATAATCACGAAAAGATTAATAAAGTTTAAAAAAAACATTTACTTACTGCTGTCACTAGGCTTCAACAAAACCTATTTTTATGAACAAAACCATCCAAAAGACTCCCACGTGCAAACTATTTGCTTTCGAAAGAATGTCTTTGTTAATTAAACAAACAAACTAGATTTTTTAAATTCTTTACTGGTCCCAAGGGTCTGCGCATAAGATGCACAGATTATTAAATACAAAATATACGTCATCCTAATCTCGAAACACGTGGATGCGCGAACTACGCGTAGAAAAAGTGCTTATTCAGTTTCTATAGTGAATTCGGTAGTACCCTAAAGGTAAAGTCTGTTTTTTGCTCGTTCCCATGAACCCTGTGACAATGGTGTCGACCTCGCTGATAGACTTCGTGGAGATCTAAGCAAGAATAAATATTATATGACAATAGGGAAGCTTCTTTGACTTTACTTTGGCGTATAGTGAGGTAGAACGATTTTGACCGTTTGCCGAAAATTGTACCTATACTTATAAATTTAAATGTATGAAGGAAAAAAATCGTCTCTGGTGTGACTTGAACCCGCGACCTTAGAGGTACCGGCCCTATGCCGTTACCAATTATGGCATCGAGAAATGTCCGCCAAAGTCGAATTTGGTCTCCACATGATACGTTTTTATGGCAATCGTTAAACGTCCCGCCTAAGACAATTTTTTTCTCCATATATTTAAATTTATATGTAATTAAAAAGCAAAAAATAATATAGGTACAACAATAATTAATTATTTTGAAGTTGGTGCCAGGAAATGTAGTTTTATGTTTTAGGCACCAACTGCAAAATGTTTAATTATTCTTCGTTGTTGTATTATTTTTTGCTTTTTAGTTACCTTAAATTATTTTTTTTTGAAGTAAGTTTTAAGTTTTTTGTAAATTAGTTGTTATTTCTCATTTTTTTAGTGTATTGGTTTGTAGTTGATATAAGCTGTAATAGCATAATCTAAACTGCTCATTTCTTTTTACAAAATGTTGCGATTTGCGATACAAGGCCGTTGGATTTTGAGGAGTTCACCAGATACTAGACTGAAGTATCAGGTATCGAACACGGTACTCAGATCGCAACCTGCAGTATTTATTATTGAATAGTTGCCGCTGATCATCTGTGGTCTTCAATATCAGTTCGATTTCACTCAATGGTGCTTTTTAAGAGTAAATGCAGTATATACCCAAATTACTATAGGTGTACCTTTAATAGTTGAAGAGTTCCCTTGATTTCTCCAAGATTTCATAATCAAATCCAAACTTTGATGATAATGGGACTAATCTGGAAGTTTAAGCTTTCAAACACAAAAATAATTTATCAAATCGGTTCAGCTGTCTGCGAGTAATCTGCGAACAAACATAAAAAGTGGAATTGAGAACCTCCTGTTTTTTGAAGTCGGTTGAAAATTAGCATAAAATTGCGTTAAAAATTACAAAAAGTAATTGTAAATTCTACATTTGTGAATATTCTGTTTTTAGGGTTCCGTCATGTCCATATTCTGTCTGTCTGTCCGTTTGTATGTCACAGGTATTTTACATAAAGACTGCCCAATGAATATTGATTAAATTTGGTGAAAAGGTGCCTTGTAGTAGGCGCTACTTAGTTTGATAGCTAAATAATAAAAATAAATATTTTTAGCTCCCCCCCCCCCCTAAAAATATTTATTATTTATTTTCACATACATGTATTGGCACTCCATACATGAAACAGAAGGTGAAAAAAAAAATTGAGCGATATTTTTTCTGATATACTGTCATTGAGTTAATGCTCGTGCCCGGTTTTTTTATTTTTGTTATTAATTCTATTATAAAAAAATAGAAGAAAACAAATCATTCTCTAGTTAAAATACCAACCACTAGGTATATTATTAACGTATACCTAATGAATAAGTCTGTAAATGAACGTTATTAATTTGCATATACCTATTTAAGGGTTATTTTAATTATTATTTATACATAATTAAAATTTTCGTTATTCTTCATCATAATTGGTATTTTTATGAATGATTTTTCAGCTTAAATGTCAACAACATCGGTAAATTGTTAAATGACTGATAATTTGAACCATGATAAAATATTATCTACTTAAATCTTTATTTACATAATCGATATCAATAAAATATCAAGTTTATTGCCTTGAATTTTATTTAGATAGTGGAACAAATAAGATTAGTTAATAGGATATTCTAACGTTGAAATGTATCAAGTATCAAAATGTGTTGGTGACACTATTTTATGACAACAATAGGCATAGCGGCTCGTAAGTTCGTAACGGACTTTTTTTCGTGCGGCATCGATCAGGATATCTTCCTTGTAAGTTTTGTTATGTAAAAAGGGACCCGTCATTCCCACGCATGGAAACCTGATTTAGTATTTTAGTTCATTGTGCTAATTTATTCTTGTAGATAAGGTTTTAAGTTACTAGCTGTTGCCCGCGATTACGTTCGCGTAGAAATGAAAAGATGAAAAATAAATACCTAGGTATATGTCACGGAAACCCTATGTGCTAATTCAGACTACAATCTATCACTGTGCCGAATTTTATCAAGAACCGTATAGCCGTACTGGTGTGATTAAGTAACAAACATCAGTCCATCCATCCATTCATCTAAATTTTCGCATTTATAATTATGCCGTATACGGTACAGGCTTGGGAATAGTACCACCCCATCTTTGACCGTGGGTATCGTCAAAGCGACTAAGGGATTTCACACCGGAGGACGGGCAGCAGCGTCCTCTGCGTACTTTAATGCTTACTGTGATCGCCAACCCGCTCGCCAAGCGTGGTGATTATGTATAGGTAGATAGTAAAGTAGTATTTAAAACAATAATTATACAGGGTTTTCCAAAACTATGCCACACGGAGGGAAAGTATCTTAAATATTATAGATAGAATATTTTACTGAAAGTAGACTTCATTTTGATTTTAAAAATAATTCTAACTGCATTCAAGGATTTTTTAAATAATCGCCTGGACCGGGAATCGAACGATATATTTAAAGTACCTACTTTCCCTCCGTTTGGCATAGTTTTTGAACAACCTATATAAAATGACTAACCTTTGCCCGTGGCTTCACCTCTCGACTTAAAGACTTATATACCCAAATAAAATATGAAAATCCCATAATAAAATGCAGAGTCACTGCATGGTTTCAAGTAAGACCTTTAAGGGTTTTAAGTGCTGTAATAATCTGTGTAGATAATGGCAGAAACGGGTACTCGAAGCATGTAGAAGTAATAATGATAAGAAAAGGATATTGGGTAAGCCGGCACTTGTCATACAGCAGCCGTTCTCAAACTTTTTCGGCGATGAAAACTTTTTGCTCAATTAAATGTTTGACCCAGGTCTAAAACAAACAGAACGAGGTTTTATGTGTATTATTTTAATAATATGTTCCTTTACATTTTCGAATAATACGTATGAAATGATTTACTATACATCAATTGTATGGTGTCTGGCCAAATAGAGTTACAGTCGCATGCCAGGTACCGCATTCATTCTATGTTATATGCGGTGTTATGTGCAGACTATAGTGATACACTCTAAAATAAAATCTCGATTTTTTTTTCTGAACGCAGCAATTTGTTATAGGCAACTAACTATCTCCTAAAATTGTGGCGTTCTATTGGCAAGTGGGTTCATAATTTAAAAATTATGCTTTATAAAAATCGATTCTGTAATTTCTTTGACCTTATAATATTAAATATTTATGGACGATCTAGAATGATAACGTGTTTCTTTTGCCTTTTTCTTGCAATTTGTCATTGAAGGATGTTGGCGTGTTAAATGAATGTCACTGAACGGTGATAAAAGTCCTTTAGTTGGTAGGCACTTTAAATAAATAGCCTGCTAAATATTCCATTATGTGATAAAATATTAAATATAATTATTTAAAAAAGGTCAGGTCCAGTAGACAGCTAGTATTTTTAACGTTAAGTAAGTTTTTGTTTGCGTATTAATTTTAAAAACACGTCCCAAGACAAATTATTTATTATTGATTAATGGTTTTATTTATTTAAGTGAATAAATACTTATATCCTATTTTAGCCATGCAATCAACTTTTATGTAAAAATATTGTTTTCCTTTTAATTTTTGATTTTGGCCACGGCGCGGCTATTATTTCATCAAACACCAGCCATATAAGTACGCTAGAGATATTAAAGTGCACATAGTGTGCGTAAAATCTAATCCGTCGGGTCAAAATTTGACCCAGCCGGATAGAGAAGACCAAGACTTTGTACTTTCCTCGGAGAGCATGTTTTAGTTTCGAAAATATCTTAAAATATTTCAATGCTATCACCCACTATCTATCACAGTCAGACCGAGAGTCTTGACATTGGCATTGCTTAACCTCACTTATATCTCTATTTACTAGGTCGCCCCTAAGTCACAAGCTCTTGGAATAAAAATATATACTACAGGTAGCAGTAGAGGAAATAAGCCATACTTCTCACTAAAATATGATCGATATCCATCCAACTGTATCAAAAACTTTAATCATTTGAAACAGTGCCTGACGAATGGAGCGGAAAATATTTAAATGGAAGTCAAAATAGCGTGCAACTACCCCGTAAAATATGGCGATATTTTGATGTAAAAACTATGAAAAAACTAAAGGAGAAATTTAAATTAGAGTCCGGAAACACCCCTCGTGCGTAACGAAGGAAGAAATAGGAACTTATGTGTACAAACTTTGAAATATTTTGGAATATTTCACGTGCCTTGGCAACAACACTTCCGCAATTTTATCAATGGAAAGTCACCACTGAAAATAATAAATAAATCCGTATTGTAAAAGTGTATATGAAGATATGGCGCCACTGATATGAGTTGACATATTAATGTATTTATAGCCAGTAGTTGATATTTATTCAGAATGTTTCTAACTTGTAAACAGATTAAATATCAATCAGGATTTCTTCGGAATCAGGATTAGAATTAGGAATTATGCGTGTACTAACATGTGATTTCGATTTGTTTAAATAAAATGTTCGAAAAAATGAGATCTCTAATATTATTGAATACAACTATATACAAGTATACTGCGATTAATTTTGTCCATTTTGCAAAAAGTAGAATTTGTATGTTCGGATATAAGGAGGTTTAATATACGAGCGATTTAAATATAATTTTGTAAGGAAGCAGCTTGAATCTTAGAGAAAGACTAGCTGACCCTCGCAAATTCGTCTGCGTCAAATTCACCCGTTTTTGCAAAATAGGAGTAAATAAAAAAATAGGATTTGATCGTAGAAGGGTGAAATTCAGGGTTGTATGTAAAAAAATAAATTTTACCTAAAAATTAAAAAAAAATAGTGGTGGACTACCCTTAACATTTAGGGGGATGAAAAATAGATGTTGTCCGATTCTCAGACCTAGCCAATATGCACACAAAATTTCATGAGAATCAGTCGATTCGTTTCGGAGGAGTTTAACCACAAACACCGCGACACGAGAATTTTATATACATATTAGAGATATAGAGGACTTTTTTATGATATCACGATAACCAACAGAAAAATACCTTCTATATTCTTAATTTACAAGCAACAGTGTAGCATAATAAGATAAAGCTAAATATTATATTTATTTAGTTTGCTGAACACATACCTGCCTAAAGTAAAGACCGTTATAAGAGTCGGCTTAGTAAAAGTTCAAAGCCGGTTGCTTGCACATAATAAAAATTAAATCTCAAAGTTCGACCCTTAAACGTAATCATTCTGTTAGTGCGGGTCTCCCTCGGAATCTGGTATTTTTTACATGGGATAACGGCGGCGCATTACAATCATAATAGGGCTATCGCCTTACCGTTAACGGCTCTGGGTTAGGGCTGGCTCTACCATTTCGATTAACTAGAGATTGAACTTTACTATATGCAAGAGTTCAAACTATTAAGCTTTGGTACTGAGTTTACAGCGGCAGATATTATTAAACTCCACGTTCATTATAATTTTATGTTATAACTTGGCTACTGTATCATTTTATTTTTTATTGCTTTATCATAAATAATGGGTAGTTTAATGGTATAGTCAAGTTTGCATAAAATAGGGAAGACCAATGAATAAATCAATCGAAAATTTGTCAATTAAAATATTTTGCAATAAATAACAGCTAACCAATTTCTCCATTAAAGGAAGATAGCTCCAACCCACGTTGAAATATATTTCTTTAAACGCAGTCACTTTATATTTTAATTTCTTTAAACGCCGTTAATCTGTGAATCATGGTGCAGCTAACCGTTGCGGCAAACAATCGGTAAGTCGTCCTAAGTAGGTCATTTACTGTCAAATGATTTGGTGCATTAGCATAGGGGTCTTTGTTTCTTAGACCGATATTAGGGAACGTGTTGTTAATGGGCCCACGAGACCATTGGCTATTGATAAATTAGGGGTCTAATGTTATATTCTCAGTTCTTTATGTACCGGTTATTTAGTTACATTTTTAAATAAGTTAGTTGATGGTCCTTTTAGTACAAATTTGCGAAGTTCAAGTAATAACTAAATTCAATTTCTGTAAATAGAATAATTTATCTGACACAATCGGGAAACTAATACATAATCTGTCATAATTTTTCTGTATATCTTCTATAGTATGTATATGAATGATTTGTATATATTAATAAAAAAAAGTGTACGAGATAATTACATTTATTGATATAAAATAACTATAATCTAAAATCACAATGTTTCTAGTATAAAGGCACTAAGTTAAGCTATTTAATTTGTATAAAAAGGTGCCCTTGCATGCGTACATATTTACACTTATTTTCCTAGTTAAACTAAAGTTCTTTTCTGTGCGATTTAACTACATACAACATGACAACCTCAGAGTAATTGAGCTACATGAAATCAATTATACAATTATTAAATAACACGATTAATGTACAAAGCTTAAAGTGCAGGCATGTCCCGACCGTTACGGCACACCTTGCGCCCGCGCCGTCAACCGACTTTGGCTCTAACAGCTGTATGTATTACCCTATGTTCTAAAGTAATAAATATATCAAGCTATTTTCATCTACTTGTAAAAAACCACTATACATTATATATCCTATATTAAACTACTAATGTTTATTTAGAGGACGGGCTTGTCTAGTCTTTTCTTGCCACCATTTTAGTGTTTCTTCAAATTGTTCTCTATCTTCAGGAGTTACGTGAATATCAGGCAGCTCTCTCTTCAGTTCAATGTCATCGTTGTAATGATTGTCCATGTCTTCTTTGAATTTATACTCATTCTCTTCTAGTAAAAGTCCAGGGTCAATTGTTTCTATCGGAAGACTCGTATCTTCGTTGAAATTATGATGCATTTGTTGATTAATGGTTTCAGAGTATTTAACTTCAAAATCACCATCATTCACTTGCACATCAGTTTCACTAAGATAATTACGTTCCGGTATCACTGTAAACTGTTCTGCGGAATTGGGAAATGCAAAGTGTCCTTCCAGTAGATGTGAATTAACTTCATCATGTCCCAAAAGATCTGATGATGGGGTCAGAGGTTGACTACCATTTTCTTCTTCTTCGTATAAATGTGGAGTAGCAACTAGTTGGAATGATTCTGCTGCTTGCAAGTCAACATACTGCTGTCGAGGGAGATGAAGAGAACCATCTAGTTCATCTTCATCGACATCATCATCTTCAATGGCTGGCGAATTCAATGAAAAATAACTTCTTTCTTGGCTATTTTCTCTTGGTGACGAAGATGCCGGCGACGGGAATGATTCCATTGAACGACGTGACGCATTTTCCTTATCAGCATGTCCGATATTTAACAAATTTTCTAAGTTTCGTATATACTCAACGGCCATACGTAATGTTTCAACTTTGCTCAGCTTTTTGTTTGGTCCTCTGTTTGAGTTAGCATTCTCGAAGACAGCGGCTACTTCATCAGGTATATGTTTACGTAAAGCTGCAAACCCATCATTGACTTGACGCACTCTGTTTCTTTCCCGCGCATTTCTTCGAGCAACAGCGAGTGGAGTTGGAGACCGCGCTTCCTCAGTGCTATTTTCACGAAGACGAGGTTTTTTCGCCGCTATATTTGACGTGATTGGTTCCGCAGCACGAACTAGAGACGTCACTGACACTGTCGTTGGAGGCGATTGAATTTTCTGCTTCTTTCTCACTATTATAATTTCACGCGGACCATTTTGATTCGCGTTATTATTTGTTATGTTCACAGAATTATTCACGGATTCTTGGAGCACCTGCATCTTGCCGAGTGGCGAGTTGCGGAAGACTACGACGCCGATGGAACTCATTTCGGCACGATGAGTTGCCCTTTTCACATATTATGATTGTTTATGTTGCATTAGTTGCGGATTCGTAAAGAAATTGGATCACGTAGATGTTCGAAAATAACTGTTTTCTAGGAGGTGGAATGTTGCGATGGCGTCAGAGCGCCGGCCACGACAGGAATGGCGCGTGCCGCGCGGGCGCACCTGGGGTGGCCCGCGGGGGGATCAACAGGGGTACTTACGTTTACTAGTTGCACACATGCTCTTTCAAAGGGCGGAATGGGGAATCGTTCGGGTTCAACGGTGTTTTTATGTCACGGAATTTTGTGAGAGATACATTTTATCCATATTTTGTTGTTCACAGTTACCAGTATTGTTACTTGAATATTATATAGATGAATTAAGATGTAAAATTGAAAATTTTGAGGCTGTTGTTTGTTTTACAGTATGATATAGAAATATGTATTATTGATCCAGGCAGATCAATATTTACCTACTTTTTTAAAATAGAAAAAACCATAACGTTTCTATGACTAATAATAAAATATGTACATAGTACATAATTTTAATAATCATTTTTTAAGGTGTTGACCTCTTATGAATCACACAATCATTTTTTATTTGTATAAACAATACAGAAACATCTGTAAGTTTATATATAGGTAAAGTTTACTGGCTACGTAGGCACGCACTAATATTTAACTCTAACTTTTCTTTATAAGTAAGTCTAGATGCTTTTGGATGTATAAATATAAATAAATAGCTGCTGTTACTTAAAATAATAATAGAAATAAAATCAAAACCAGAATCTAAGCCATTTGACTACTCTGATGCTGAGCCACGACGATGCCCCGAACCCTGAATAACATAAAGGACAATATAATTTTCATGGGGTGTCGCACCCAACTATATCTGTCTATGTGTGTGTACCCAATATTACATACCTCTACACATACTTTTACACACACTCACTGATATATTGGGACACACATTCACATTAATCAAGCTAAAACCGTTCGCGTGCTTCAATGGAACTTCGAAATTCAAATTATAAGTGCGCTTGCGCTGGGGTTGGTACTAAAATGCAATAAAAACTATTAGCGAATGTACTATGAGTTCATTATTAAAATTTATTCGTAAAATATTATTATTTGTTTTGTTAAATAAAAAATATTTTAAACATGTGTAAGTAAAGTACCTAAGATTTTAATTTGACTGAACCAATTTAATTGTGGTATGTAATGAAAATATTAATTTAACTCCACTGTCAATAGCGACCTAGCTATAACTATATATTTTTTTTATTCAAAGATTTCAACTACAACACACTATGCCAGTAATTTTGCAAATTTATGCAACTCTACATAATTTTTGGTATTCAGATTTTAGACGTATTCGTCTAATTACTTGGTGGCTGTAGGTTTTAAATGATACAAGGCGTAGGGGTTTTTTGAAAGTAAATTAATCAATTCGACATTTACTTGGTTTAAATTTATTTATGCGTCATAAATGTTATTGTAATGTTGTTATCAAATTATAAATATCGAATTGATTTATTTACTTTCACACAATCCCTACCTATCTTAAATAATTTAGAACCTATTTTTATCATCGAGAAAAAAGTAATCTTTTTTTTCTCTACTATCTTGTTTATGTACGTGTGTGTGTTGTGTATATATGTGTGTATGCGCGTGTGTACTCCCACGCCAGCTGCCTGCCCTTTAGCTTTTGTGTAGTGGCACGCGCCAACTATCCTCTATGACCATTGTTATTGAGGCCTAATAGAACTACATCAATGTGTTTTTATACTTTAACTCATACTCCAATGGGATAGAGTTACTATTGGATTACAGATTTGTAAACATTGTTATTGAGGAATAATGCAACTATATCTATGTGTTTTGATGTTTTAACTCTAATTCCCAAAAGGTAGAGTCGCGTTTTAAATGTTTTTTTGTCGATGATTAACCAATTTGTTTAATCGAAGATTTTAACTTTGATTAGCATGCTTAGCATTGAGTCCTTTAGGTACTTTATTTTAAGTTACTTAGGGTTATTTCATTTTTTTAGCAGTTTAAAGCTATAACGGAAGAATCAACTTTAAATTGAATATACCTATTGGTAGTGTTTGACATCGAGTATATCACTGACGTAAAAATTACCTACCCACTACTGTATTACAAGTAGCTAAGGTAGGCAGTATCTAAATATATACTCGAATTTAACTTCATTAGTACTAGCACGTTGTAAAGGTTACCGTCTACAATAACAAGACTTCCATTTCATTTAAACATTTGGACAGTCATTTGACAAAATCAATTAGAAGTTTATACTTGTGTTATAAGGATAACAACAAAGGCAGTTTGTACTTAGTGTCAAAAAAGTTCATAGGATAGTCATTCGATTCGACAACTGAAATAACTGTCACTTTGTATGGGGTAGCCATTCCAGGGTACTAGTATTATTGAGCTCAGAGTCGAGTAGATATGTACTTAGATACTGTCCAGTAGCGAAGGGTTATTTTTTTCTGAGGTAACCCGATACAAAAATATATCTTGTTGGACATGGTACTTTGTACCTATAATATCTTACAATAATATCTTCGGAAAACTCACACAACGTCATCTGATCCCAAACTAAGCAGAGCTTGTGGCAACCAGACAACTGATAAACATACTTATATATTTCTAAATACATACATATTATAGATAAATAACACCCAGACACAGAATAAACCATCGTGCTCATCACACAAAGTTTTATCCTGAGTGGGGATCGAACCCACGATCTCTTGCGTAGCAGTCGGATACACTCCCACCGCGCCACAGACCACAGAGGTGGTCAAATCTAAGGTCTCTAAGGTCTATAATACTAAGTAACTACAATCTAAAGGGACACCGAAAGTAATGGTGTTCTAAGGACCCTCCGCCACTGGTACTGCCGTAGTAAGTTGTAATAATATAATTCTTCTTACCGTCTTATAAATCGACGACGGGGTGCACGCACGAAAAAGTGTCACGTAACAACGTGTTATTAATTGGTAGCTAAGCAACGGTCTCGTTATTGATTAGTTGCTAAGAAACAGTGAATGGTGATTGCAATGACATGGCATGCAATACAATGCTAAGCAACGCAAATGGCCATATGTCATCAATGTTTTCTTATGACGTAAAATTATCATCCGTAAACCGACTTTACAGACAACCATTTTTAGAAAAAAATATTACATCCTATGTGACTTATACCTACGTATGTTTTTAACAAAATTTATAAAGTAAACACAACTTATTTATTGAATTCAAAAAAGAAATGGTGGTAACGATCATTTTAACAGAATGATTAGCGCCTACGTATGCTGTAGAGCAAAACACATCAATTGAGAATTTACCTTGTGATCGATTCATAATCAGGCGTACTAGTGTGTCTAACAAAGCAATAAGGCACAAATTGTATAAAAAATAAACAAAAACTGAAATAATAAATACCGTTTGTCAAAAATTTCCGGTAACTTAAATAGAAAATATTCTTAAAAAGTCAGGTGAGTAATTCACCTCCTTTTTCTTGAAAGTTAATTAAGTACTTAAATAAGTTACATTGTTACTCTATAGGAAAATCTGAAATTTTAGTTATTATAATATTTTTTTTTATTTTATTTACAAAATTTCCCTCTGGGTGTAAAAGTTCATCACCGGACTTTAACTTATCTTCCCAAAATAGGGTAGATGACTGTCAAGTCAAATCAGTATCTTTTTAAGAAACGTCAAAACGATGCGCCTCGTACTGTAAAACATACGTAATTTAAATGAAATACAAAACAATAATGTTAATATTTTGTATGGTCAAATCGTGTAGTTGCAATGTTTGGTTAGATGTTTATAAACTCATGACAACGTAAAATTGTAGATAAACATTGTTTTCCAGAGTATTTTTGCAAATTCTATTTCCTGTATAGTGTAAAATAATTTATTGTTATTGTAGTCATCTACCCAATTACAATTTTATAATCGGTTCAGTAGGTACCTACCCAATGATTTAGCCTTGAAAAACAAACCTAAAAGTAAGAAAACGTATTTCTTATTTAAATGGTGTAGTTTGAAACTTAAGATTAGCATTTAGCTTTCTTTTCACCAATTAAAACGAAATTCGAACAAAGTATTTGGATTAGAGGTAAGACGAGCGCTGTGTTCCTAATACTCAAAAGTGCATCCTGTAATTCAAGATGTCGCGTTTTTTCGCGCCAATCCGCTCAGTAAGACGAGGCTCACCATCTTGCGAACATGTGGGATCTGTAAGTGCAGCTATGGTGCATACTATCCACACTATATTTAGCTTCGCCATATGGCTATAAGTTGGGGGAAGGTGGAGTAAATTGGAGACACCAGGAAAGTGAGGTGGTTAAATCTATCAAAACAAAGGAACCCTTTAAAAAAGATATGGTGCTTTTTGTGTTGAATGATGCTATTTTTGGTTTCAAATTTAATTTGTAACCAAATGAAACTTTCGAGTAACTAATTTACTTTTAGATCGTGATTTACACCTTATAGATTATGATTTTTTATTGCGTTGTGGGTCATAGTTATGCAGACCTGGCAGCGGACGATTATTATAATAATAATAATAACCATTTATTTCAGGCTAATAAGGCCCATATCATACAAATACATACATAATAAAAATTATTAAACTATTACATAATTTAAACTACATTTACACAAATACGTAACATAAAAACAATAACCTAATACATAATTAGATAATTATTTTAATACATTTAATTTATATATTATTGCAGGGACGAAGAACATTGGGAAGACCTGTAGGCCTACTTTCTTTCTTTTTAACGAAATTCATAAATTTCTTAAGTTTAGGGTGCTATTTTAAATATTTATTACTTAAACACAAGAAATTCGAAGCCATGGACGATTTTCTAGAACGAGTGAATTAAGTATATGTTCCTGGCTCTGTATATTACCACCTCATTTTTGATCGAAACTCCGTTTTCATTGATTAAAAGTAGGCCTCCTCGAGCGAAATAAGCTCAAGAGCGAACGGGATGGCGGCGCAATGTGGACGCCCTCGGTCCCATTTAGGGTCACAGAAAAATAAGTCAAGTGTCGTACTCATTAGCAATATTTTTAACATTTCCAGCTAAGTTGTTTATGTAAGTTCCCGTCTTTGCCGATAGTGTAAATAGTGATTATTGATTAAATAGTGATTCGAACCTGCGACCTCTCCATACCTATAATTCGTGAACGACGGGAAAGACGTGGAACATTGATTTATAATAACGACTATGATTGCTTGCCAATCGAAAAGTGTTCATGGCATTTTATTTTCGATTTTAAAACTTTAAAGTATAACAATAATATTCCATGAATAGGTTTTTATAAGCGAGCCTATACGATTATTTTTATAATTATCTTTCTTTTGGTGTCAATTTTTATTAATTATGGGTGCGGTGTAGCACCTATTGGTACCTATTCACTAAAACTATCGGTTCAAATTCATTTTATTTAGTTTTTTCAAAAGGGTGAAAGTTATGAAAGACAAAATAAAAAACAGCCTTGAACACATTTCGATTGGAAAGCTTTCATAATAGAGTTCAAATCAATACAATTTGATGACCAAAAGTGAAAAAACTAAGTAGTAGTAACTTTTACAAAAAACATCTAACCAACTTCAATCATGGCTGATTGTTTGGCATTTATTGAAAAGTTTCTTTTTGTATCTACAAAATTTATCATTAGATCTTTTCGGAATAAACATTTTACCAACAAAAAAATATGTTTTAAAATACTATTTACCTATGACGGAGTTACGCCCGTTATTAATATTAAAAAAAAAAACAAATATCCAAATTCAGAACCTACTCGTTTTTGAAATCGGTTAAAATACGTCTCATCTGGTTATCAGGTGGGTGAAGATCGATATTCTGCGTTTCTTTATTTTATTTATCTTTAGTCTTTAATAATATTATAAACTTATAAATACAGTTACATTTTTACCACCTAATTATCTTACAATAAATCGAATCATTGTTTACAAACAAAGCCCATAAAATAACAAAAAAAAACGAGTCTAGACGGTGCCTAGCAACAAACAAAAGTAAACCTGTGCATTCATATTCACAGCTGTGTTTTGAATAGTTCCTGCCGACCGACTTACCTCCTAATGCTATAACCTATCTCAATACACGACACCTTGAAATAGCTAGCCTATTGAGGGCTTCCCCGATCCAGACGTATTATTTCATTATTAGAAACTCGAATAAAGGGGAACCTTCAACTTGAAAATGAAATAAGCTAAGGTCACTATAACAAAGACGCGTCTGGCGTTCTTAGACTGCATCTAGATTGCTAGACCAGGCGTTCAATGGGTTTATTTCCAAGGGGGAGATGTAAGCATATCCGCTTTAAAATATTGGCCCTGTTTCGTTCAGAAATAAACAATTATACCTTTAGAAAATACCATATAATATGGATTCGATTGGAAAGTAAAAGTTCTCGATTTCAGCTTTCGTATTTGTTGAGTGTGTTTGTTGGGAATTTTGAAATCATATTCATTGTGTATAATTACTCTCACTTTAAAGTAATAAAGAATTTGAAAAAAACATTACTGTATTATAATTTTATTTTAAAAACTACATTTTATCTTGATGTTTACTAACTATAAAAAATATTCACTATGACGTCAGTCGTTTGCATGGAAGTAACACAAATCCTCCCCTTTTCGTACAATCCTGTAAAAAACATGAACAATTTAGGTTATAGAGTATTTCTTTGAATCTTAAATATTATTATAATTAGAACTAAATATTAACCAATACATCCAGCTGAGATAAACGTAAACTCTCAAGACTTATGAAGACGGCTATCTAGAAAGGAAACTCACGTCAAACTATTCAGCCGTTGTTGCCAATATATCTTTGATAGATTTAAGTAGTTAGTTTTAGTCATGAAACTAACACAGTATAAAAAACTAACACAGTCCATCTTTTTTGTACAAAATCTTATGCGTATAAAAGTACGACATGCTGTTACAAATGTATTTACTAAGCATTAAACTACTGGTACATATGGTGAATAAACCTGTTCCAATTCACGTACGAAATATGTCACGATATACAAAGTAAGAGATGCATTCACACTCATGGTCCAGACTTCATTCATAGTCATTGTTTCACACCAAATGCAAACCCTTGGACTCTGCCCCCTTCCTTTACAACCACAAAAATGCATCCGTTTTCAATGAACTCTTTGCCAATTTCTTAAGGCATTACCACTTTATATTTGCACTTGCGAAAGTATGTTATCCCTTCTTTAATAGTCACAATTATAAATTTACATATGATTTTCTAACTTTGCATTCTTTTAAGATCAAGTTTTGGAGTCTCTTTGTTCAACTTGGTATTAACATTGAATGGCGAAACCGTTACATAGGTACTCTGAATAATGTTTTAGTGTGAAGTAAATGATTCAAGTTCGAAGCTTAGAAGTAATTACAAGTTTCATAGAGTGGTTACAGGCAATTCATAAACATTGGTTATAGAGTTTGTATAAAAAAACTGACTTAAACTTCTCTAGAGTAGAGTCTCATTTGAGGTTATCTTGCTGTAGGATTTGACTACTGATAAAAGCAAAGGGGTTTTAAGTTTGACTTGCGTACCTACATACTTATCGGTGTATCCGTCTGAGACATCATAACGCCTAAATCGATGAAAAAATTTCAGTGCGAATTTTAATTACAAAGCTGGTTCAAGAAAGTTCTTAAGGAGCTTGAAAATTTACAGCTTTTCATGACTCGTGTCACATAATCACACCTTGTGATTTTCTTTTTAATATGTTTAAAATGAAAATCATGATTAATCCCAAACAAAATCAATTCCAACTGTAATCAAAATGAATCCAGTATTATTATTGAACTTAACCGACCAAAAAATATCAGAAACCAGGCAGATGTTTGGGCCCGCGCCGTTCACACATACAGGCAAAAGATAACCTCTCTTTCTATCATATATTATTCTGATACATTAAAAAGGGACAGAAGATGTCAATAGGGGTTGCGTAGAGGGTTGAGCCACGTGGTCTTCATGGTATTATCGTAGTGCGCACGCACACATGGAAGAGACGGGAACCCTCGATCATTTTATTGATCTAGAGAAAAAATCTCTGCGATTCATTTTGTTAGTTCTGTACTGGATAAATGTGATTTGTAGTGATTAATGTTTCTAATATTATAAAAGGGATAATGATTTTTGTTATTATTCGTTTTTTAATTGATTTATGATGGAATCATAGAGCTTCAACAGCCATCAACAATGTTTAATTAAGTCTAAGGTTGTTTTAGGTACTAACTAGGTAGAGCGCAAAGCCGGTCTTGGGCTGTTAGTAAATTTGTATATTTACTGGGGGCCCAGTCCGGGTTGGGGCGAACATTTCAAGGATGCCCTACTATGAACCATTCAGAATAAATTATATCAGTGATATTGAAATCCGCATCTAAATCCGATCATTAGCTTAGCAGATTTAAGTGAACTATTGAATGGAAATTTGTTTTCTACTTTGTAAAGATTTTAACATACGTTCTTCTTATTTTTTCTAAGTACACGGAGACGGCTCTACATACGGATTTTCACCAATAAAAAAAAAATAAAAAAAGTCTAAATACTTTATTTATTTAGGTTACAAATGCAATTCTTAAGAACATCAGACAAAATTTGGAATATAATGATTCAACATTTAATGCCAAGTTCGCAAGAGTAAAGCCGTGAGAAAAGAACTTGGTAATAAAAACTCATGGCCACTTTTTTTAAATGCTATTTTTACAATATATTTGTATATGCCTATGATATCAGTAAAGCCAGTAAGGTGCTGCAACCATTACACCATTAAACTCAAGCAAGCAATAACCATAGTATAGTAATTAAATCTCCAAATGAACGTCGCAAAAGTTTAGTAATTGTAACACTGTAATAAATTTGTCTAATTGGAATACAACATCTTATATGAATGGAATTCAAAATATTTAAATGACAAAACTTAATAGAGTTCAAATAAAAAAGTTACAACATAATTATTTTATAAAGAAATTCTGACTGCATTTACTGTTTCTATCGTAGTTTTATTGTTGCTCTTAAATGTAGTTTACAGTTAACGGACTATAAAAAACCGCTTCCGTAAACATAAGAGCTCACCGCCATTAGCGGTACTAAAATCGACAATTGGTAGGCAAAATAATATGATCTCATTTCTTCTCGGCTTCCGACAGATTCGAGTGTGCTAGAAAAACATTCTACTGGACTCACGTATCGAGTTACACTACTTAAACTGTCGTCAAGAGCCACCCACACGGCTCCTTATTGTTTTTTACCAACTTTTTAATATATTTCCTGCTAGAAAAACAAACAGAGACATTTATTGAGTCGGAAATTTTTGTTAAAATATCTAGTTGCGAATGAGTGATGGATTTCGAATGACTATAACCTCGACCTCTAAAGGAATGAAGCTTCCGTCTTCTAAATTATAGGACTATTATTTTCATAAGGAGGTCCCATTTGTTTGATGACAATAATTTTGTTGTTACCAGAAAAATATAATTTTAGAATAATATGCAATTTTTGGGGAGGAATAACTCAGTTACCGCGGTAGGTAGCTTTAAAAAGCATGTCCTTTTTGGAAATTATAGAACGGCGAAATCAAAGGTTATCTGTTCATCGGTTTGTGGTAAATATATCAAGTTTTACAAAATTTCGGAGGCGAAAGAATTGGGCTGACGGGGAGCGGTAAGCGATCCTAATCGATGTCCAACTGTAGGATTTCGTTTTACGACTCACTGCTGATGTTACTATGAAGCCTTTCCTTTTAACACAAAAGCTGCATTCTTTAAAAATACCTCCTGTATTTGCCATTGATATATAAATCTTTTTTAATGTTAATGCTTGAGCGTGTTTCGTCCTTGATTGATTGATATGTTGTAACTTAAATATGAATTTTCTTCGCTTTGTTTTTATAATGCTACTTATTACTCTGAAACTTTAGTATCCATATTTGGAAAAGTATACATTTTTGAAAAAAGGTCTATTTCATCAAATTTCCTTACATCTAAAATAATGGAACAATCATAGTTAATTGTTCCATTATTTAAGATAAAGATTATTTTAAACAAAGAGGTTTTATGTCAAAAAGTGATCCCTGTGACTCTATCAGATATTAACCACATAACATTTGAAAGAAAAAACCTGAGGACTACCGACACTACTGTGGACATCGCTTTGATTTACGACAAATAAAATTTTGGGACCTTTTTAGCGGCGCAATTAAAATATTTAACGAACCTGTCTCAGTGGGTGGTGGGCGACAGTTCTCACGAGCCTATTAAATATAATTTTATTTGTTTTTGTTACGATTTATGAGTAGACGCCATCTCCTTGTTTATAGATGTGGACATTTGCCGCTACTTTGACGTGTTTTATGACAAGGAAGCTAATGTCGCCAACTTTTTTTGGGTTTTGCTAAATTAGTTTTAAAATATTTTTTTTGTGTTATAAAATAATGCTCATGTTGTTTTTAAAACTGGAAGCGATAAAAGCAAAGAGAAAAGTGAAGATTACAAGATGAGCTTGAGAAATGTTGTAAGCTGTAGGTTTTAGTTTAGTATTTTTGACTAATTTTAATGCTATGGAGGCGACATTTGTTTAGCAGTAGGACCTATAGTAGGATTGTGATTGACTTATTTTACGTGGAAAACATGCTTTGAAAAGTATAGTGGTATTTACGTACTTATAAATATCAAAACTATGTTGTGCCCTGTTAACATATTAATTACGTTTCACATTCTCCAAATTACATGGGTTCTAATTAAAACTTCAATTGGAAAACTTGCTCTTGGCTATATCTTATAGTTTTCAATATGTATTTAAAGACAGGGACAATATTTCTTGCAATACAACATCAATAACTAAAATACCTTTCGCAACATTGTTGTCTTTTAAGCCTGTAATGGCGACAGATACAAAAAACATCAGAAAACGATCGGCTATTTGAATCTGTCAGAATGCAAAATAATGATAATTTAAAATTATGTGTTTATTAGCTCGTACACGCAACGGCTACACACAATACCTACTAAGGAATAAATTTTTAATTTTGGATTCTATAAATGTTGTTATTTATTACTGATCATGGATAAAAAGGACTCCCGTACTTGTAGTGGTTTGCGATTCACATACATTTTTATCCCATGCATATTTATCGATGGGAAAGAGCTCTCCCTTAACCATTTATTAACTTTCAATAAAGAATTTACCTTCCATACTACTTACCAATATAACTGACTGGCCTGTTGGTCTAGTGGTTAGTGACCCTGACTGCTGAGCCGGAGGTAGTGGGTTAGATCCCCACCCAGGATAAAACTTGTGTGATAAACACGATGGTTTATTCTGTGTCTGGGTGTTATTTATCTATAATATATATGTATTTAAAAACATAAAAGTATGTTTATCAGTTGTCTGGTTTCCATAGTACAAGCTCTGCTTAGTTTGTGAATATATAGCGTTGTGTGAGTTGTCCCAACATATTATTAATATGGCATTGTGCTCTATAGACAAAACATTATTTATTAGGTAAGTTTTGTACCTACTTTTGCAGTGATAAAGCAGGTAATTTGTGTTTACGAACAGGTAAAATCTATATTGACGTGCACAAATAGAATCCGTCTACGTATTTATATCCCAGCATCATGTCCATTAATTGCTGACAATATAAAATTACTACCCTTTTTATATTCCGTTTATTCACATGTCAACATTCATAACCGCGATACTATCAACGATGCGCATACACAATCCAGCTAAAATAAAATTTTGTTATAAACGATTTGTAAAATGTCTTGTCAGCATGACGCGAACTTAGTTTAGTGAAATCAAGTTTTTTACTCAACAAAGGGTAGATATAATAGTTTTGTCCCCTGGACAATATTGTGATGAAACGTCTTAGTGGATTCACAGCATGTGGCTGACGGCGTGTTCACTGTTTGGAAGCCACCACCCGCTTTGTAATATTGTTCAGATTAACATATTATAATCATTTTTAACCCTACACTGTGCTGTTCGTCGACAGTTTGAAATAGTAGCAACATTGCGTTTTATTTTATGTTTGTAGTTTAAATAGTAGCGGTGCATGTCAAAGTTTGCTCGTAACTATAAACTTAAGCGCTCTCCTAGTGGCTCGTGAAACATAAGTACCACGGCGGTTTATAAATCACTTGCTGGCGAACGCACGCCATGTATTATGTTATCTATTGCAATAATTTCCGAGGCGTTAAAATGAACCCGGCGAGGGTGTCGGCGTGCAACGAGAACAATTTAATTGAATAAAATTAGCCAATAAAGTGCGTCCATCGAAGGCTGTTACAATGGCATACCGCCTTCGCAGCACGGTACTCGTAAAGCTACCTTATTTACTGGAGACTCCTTTGAGAATCCACATTAAGTGGTCTCAATATACTGTTGGGAACGCCTGCGTACATTCATATGTTAGGCGTAATAGTTTTCGATCCCATTGTGGGCAGGAGGCGATATCTTTGGCAGACTGTCTTGCTGATTTTACAATTCCTTGTTGATCAAGGATTTGTTTACCAGGTCCAAAGTGTCTACTATAACGTAAAAATGAAATGCAATATTAATAATTAAATGCAGTGTTTTAATACAAGAATCTATAACTAATATTATAAATGCGAAAGTTTGGATGTATGGATTGGATGTTTGTTATTCAATCACGCCACAACGGGTAAACGGATCTGGACGAAATTTGGGATATTTTTATTTCGGAAAAAAAATCCCATGGCATAATTTATTTTAAAAAAAATTCACGCGGTCAAAGTCGCGGACAACAGCTATAATTGTCGAATATTTTATCTGTTCCTAACTTTATTCCTTGCGTGACTACATAACCAACGTTATGCTTCCAAACGAAACAACATTTGGACAACTTAACTGTACAATATTTTCATACACAAAATACTTTCAGCTCACGTATTAAACCGATCAAGCATATAATTTAGACATTACAATCTCATCGTGTAAAAATTAAGGGACTGTCTCCACGGGCGAGAGAATCGCGGCGATATTATCGTCGTGCCTTATGTTTCTATACACTCTCTTAGAACGTAGAGACACGTTCTAAGAGAGTGTATAGAAACACGGCGATTTTATCGCAATGATGCGACGTGTGGTTGAGTGCGAGAGAAACATCGTCGTAACACTGCCCGCTTGCCGCGGAACGCGGCGTTATCGCAGCGTGCGCGCTGTCAAACGCAGGCGCCTCGAAAAAGTGACGATCATCGTCGCGGACACGCGGCGATTCTGTTACAAGTGGCGACAATACGTTCGTGAAGACTACCCGACGATAGAAGAGCGGAATCGCCGCAATTCTCTTACCCGTGGAGACGGTCCCTCCTTATTTTTTTAGACCGGTTGAAACTTATTTATTATGCTGACATCTGCAATATAATGGTCGTGCCAACATTGAATATATATTTTTTTGGTGTACGGAAGTAAGAGCACGAGCCATTGGCAGTCAGTGTTAAGACGGTGCGCGCAGAATGTTAAATAACGCGTGCCGAGCCAAGAAGCCTGCCTCATCCAGTACTTAGGAACGCTCCCCACTCAGCCAATCAAACTTGATAGACATCTCCACAACGCTTAATAAGCGAATTCCTCGCACCACTTTGCTGGTACTTGGAAACATCGATGTGGTTATCGAAAAACACGAAATTTGCAATTTTTTCCATCCCTGATTTATTGTCACATCTCATGTAATTTTCTTGCTCGTTATTCCTTTTAACCGCAAAGCACTTCATGTTCCTAATTAGGCAGTAAAATTGTGAGTTTGCAATTATAAATTATAAAGAATTTCGCTATTTGCAACTGTTCGCGTGACAAATGTTGGTCGGGCGGAGCTTTGTCGGCAGCTGTAATGAGACACTACGCAAGCGGGAGACAAATTTATCCCATAAATATCTTTGGGATGCGTCGATCTGCATCGTTAATTTACCGAACTGGATATCGATATCGTAATTCATTCACATCTTTATTATGTCATTTATTCATAAGGTACCTTGATTTATTAATAAACCTTCATTTCGATATGTTGTTTATGATTGGCTTAATTGACAAGGTAGAAGAAAATTGAGTATGTTGTAACGGCAAGTATAACAAGGTACCTCTATTGTATTAGGCTTCGGAATATTTCAATATGACAGCGGAAATTATATACCTGACTATAAAAACTGCTTGAGCTCATACAGCGTTGAAATCTTACTGCTCCAGGCTCTGAAACCTCAATTAGGTTGAACGCTGACATATAGCGGAGGACAGATTCATGCCACACACACGATGCCCAACCGGCAATCCTTTATGCAAATACCAACAATATCTGACCACTTCACTTTATAATACGTCAATTATGTTTTGAAATGGACGGCAGAAGATAACGTTGGAGACTTCGCTTTACACAGCGCTGTTATTACTACGACACTTACGTGTTTCTGCAATTAAGTGTTTAAAGACATTTTAATATGCGCCTTTCGTCTAATCTGTCGACACGAGCACTGATTCAAAACTTGTTAACAACTTGGCGACCGTTCATTATTTAATAAACAAACAGCGAATAGCGATAAGGGCTGAACAAACTCCAAGAACACTTTTTAAGATTTGCCAAATGGAAAAAATGTCGGCCTTTTTTTTTATTCACCTGTTTTTGTGTTGTTATCGCAAAAGTTTCTACCACCCGTGTTCTAATAAACACTTATCGGAACTTGATCTTAGGAAGCAAAGAATTATGGTATATTTAAACAATTTATTGCTGCCACAGAACAAGGGAAAAGCTGATAAGCCTCTGGTTTCACGATAACGTTCTTTTAACTAGAGAATTTGCCGAAATAAAAGAATTGTTTCAAATGTTAAACGTGTTTAGATAGAATCTGACACGGCATTTTTTTATTTCTTTAATTAAAGGTGATACAAAAAAGCTGATTCGGGAAAATCTTATAAAATGTATTTTAAGGGAATGCTGTATGAAGGCAGGAAGAAGGAAATTCCTTTTGCCTGCGGTGGGATTACATAAAAAAAACATTATAACACAGTATGTTACACATATAAGTAATGTACACAACTCTATTCCAACAACCTGTGATAGACTTGGTGATGGACCACAGTACTAGTAGAATCTTATTTTGGCTACCAGAATTACCAAAACACTACTTACCATGGTTTAGTAGTAAGTGGTTATTGTACTTACCTACTACAGTAATAATGCAACATTATAAATAATAATACATTATTGTAATGTGCTATTATTATTTTCTGCTTTGATGATTAAAACTGCAGTTATTTTTAAAATTATCTACTAAACAGCTAACAACATTGCATCCTAATCCCTTGTTAGGTAATAGAAGATTTCATATTTTTCGGGTTTCCGCTTATAGGTACATCGTTAGGTAAGCACTAAGATTTTCAACAACATTAGTAGATAAAATTCTTATAAGATTTAAAAAAAGTAGAGTATCTTTGAATATGTTTATTAATTTTCTAGCAAGAGGCAATTTATGACATTACCTAAATGCTAATAGCATTCTTAATATTTTCGATGAAACGATGAATGAAGAGTGACACTAATTAAGTCATTATGATTCGCGAATTTGAATATTTAACGAGCTATAATGAATGATATTTCACAGCTAATTGCAGATATAATATCATCAGATGCATACGAATTGTTCATTGTCCTGATTGTCTAATCATATGACGGGGAAAACTTTTGTTTTTCTTCTTTAATTATGTTTTTGACATCAATGAATGGAATTTCCTTACAATGTTTTTGCTGTGTACCGTTTGCAAACAAACCTTCAGTTTGTACTAATATTTTTGACGTTGGTACCTACACAATTTATATAGTTCTATTTTTATTTAAATCTATACTTAATATTATAAAGCGGAAAAGTTTGTTTGTTTGTTTGTTTGTTTGTTTGTTTAAACGCGCTAATCTCAGGATCTACTGGTCCGATTTGAAAAATTCTTTTTTTGTTGGATAGCCCATTTATCGAGGAAGGCTATAGGCTATATAACATCGCGCTACGACTAATAGGAGCGGAGAAGCGACGAGAAATGTTTCAAAAACGGGGAGAAATTACGCATACGAAGTTGCGCGGGACAGCTAGTATTGAATAAAAATATAATAAAAAAAATTAACATTTAAATTTTCGGGACGATGATATGAAATAAGAACTAGAAAATAAGGTACTTGCCTATTGATCGTGGCCCTGACTGTGACAATAACAATGATATAATCAATGAGTGACTTATATATTTTATAATAACATATCTAATATCTATACTAATATTATAAAGCGGAAGAGTTTGTTTGTTTGTTTGTTTAAACGCGCTAATCTCAGGAACTACTGGTCCGATTTGAAAAAATATTTTTTGTTGGATAGCCCATTTATCGAGGAAGGCTATAGGCTATATAACATCACGCTGCGACTTATAGGAGCGGAGCAGCGATGAGAAATGTTGCAAAAACGGGGAAAATTTATGCTTACGAAGTTGCGCGGGACAGCTAGTTTCATATATAATTAAATAGAGCAGTTTACTTTAAAGTTACTTAAAGCAGGACTTTTAAGTTTTTGTACTTGAGATTAATTATAACAATTTATATTAAATGTATTAAGTAAAAGGTTAGTGTAGGTATCTATGCTTACAAGTGTAGATAACGCATGTCTATATTTTCCTATTACATTAGCAAATGTATAGGTACTTCATAGAGCAGCCGAGTTTCACTGCATCTCGTCATAAGCAGAGTGGCGCAGTGGAAGCGTGCTGGGCCCATAACCCAGAGGTCCGTGGATCGAAACCACGCTCTGCTAAACACACTTTTTGTTTATTTTTTTTTAATTTTCCGCATAAGAGTAATAAATCTGGGTTAAGTTGACGGCTTCTACGCATTAGGTGGTAACTAAAAAAAAAAAAAAACATTTTCAATGAAGTAATTTCTTTTTGTAGGTATTATTTCTACGGTAGCGTTCAAATGTTAAGACAATTTGCACTTTAAAATCTTAATACTTGGTTACTTCTCAATTGATCAGCTATTACTCGTAAACCTGTAAAGCCGTCTCAGCTGTGATAGTTTTCCTTTTAATTTCATCATATATACTACTAATATCAACCATTTAGTTGGCAGGGGGGGAGGGGAGACACTTGACTCTAACATAAATTTGCACTTTGAAGCTTAATATTTCACAACTAGTTCCCTAAATTAAAAAAAAATATCTTTACAGCCACTAAACGTTTTTAAAAGACCTATCTAATGATTCCCCATACGATGGGGTAGGTGAGAAAAAAAAAATAACATCCCCACTATACATAGGCATAGGGGAGGTACTGTGGCAGGTGGATCGAGGATAAGATCACCTCATCATAGGTTTCATGCGAGGTGATCGTATCCTCGATCCACCTGCCAATATTTATGAAACTCTTTTGATTATTAAGAAAGAAATGACAGTCGAAGACTATGAATTTCATAGCCGACCTTTCAGGTCGTCATTCTATGATTATATAATAAATAATATATAAATGGACCCATTGTGATGTAAAGTGAAATAATATTTTAAGTTGTGATGTTAGGATTTGTAATTCAGGAATAAACATTATACATACTGTGGGAATTTGACTTGTTAATTGAATGCCCGATACAAGTTATTAAGGAACAGCCCCGGTACTTGCTCGACCAAGAGCTACGTCAACATGACAGAACCTTAAAAAAAGTTTTTTTCAAAATTGTATTTTTTCACTTTGTCGACGTAAGTAAATATGTGTCTCCATGCAGAATTACAGCCTTCTAGCACTAACAGTCTCTGAGCTAAGCTGTGGACGGACGGACACACATGGCGAAACTATAAGGGTTTCGTTTCGCCATTTTGGCTACGGATCCCTAAAAAAGAACTATAAATTACTTTTAGGATTTTATTTTTATTTAAGAGGAAGTAAAATATGAAGCACATACATTAATATAATTTTATTTTACAGAAGCTATTAATAGCCATAAAATTCATCTTGAGACTTCACATTTTATATTATATCGTCAACTAAAACCGAAATATCGGTTTCAAGTTTATCGATGGTAACACGATCTTTTCTGCCGACCGTAAAATTGATGCTACGCTTTGACGTCTTAATCCAATCAAGCAAATTAATTTTAATATTACAAGATGGTCGTTGTATTAAATTCTAATAATAATTTGTTTATAACTAGTCAATGATCGAATCAACCTATTAACTTTTTATAAATTAAGGCAGGTCAGGTATAAATAATGACGATTAATATTTGGCGGTTATTAAGCTCTGTTTTGGTTTTGATAAAAATATAATTACCGTAAAATAAAATAGTGTTAAATGGTTGTAATTTATTGCGGTTTATGTAATCAGAAATGTATCGTACCTACTCAATTTGTTGACAAAAATAAAAATGTTTATAATTTACAATATATGTATACTTAAGTTGCATTTTGTTTAATTTTTATAGTCTATATGTTATTCTGATTTATGAACTACATTACCGTAAATTTTCATCAAAAACTGTTTAGTTTTTGCATGTGAGAGCAACAAACCAATCCTCACAAGCTTTCGGGTTTATAAAATTAGTAGGATTATAATAAGTGTTAATTACTTTATTTTAAACCGGCGTGAGTGACAAATTGCTACATCGGCTGTTAGGTTGATATGAGATACCCAAATCTTTGATACTGAAATATGCATGAATACTGTTTTTAACATCTCCAGTTTTTTTAATTAAAATATAAATAATAGTAACAATCAATAAGATAAGAAAATATAACACAATATTTTTGACTGGAAATATTTATTTTTTAATAATTAAATAAACTTATGAATTCTTTATTCATAAGCAACTTATCCACGAATAATTCATTCGCGAATGAATTATTTTTACTATTTGGTATACTTAGATAAGTAATTAAAAAGCGCTCAAGGATCTCTTGTTGATAAACACCACATTTACAAAATGGACATTCAGGTAATTGGACATTGTGGGAATTAGACATTTTGAAACTGTTGGACGTTATAATAATCGGACATTCAGAACCTGAACGTCCGATCGTTTTACCCCCCGTACCCTTGCGCCAGCTACTGTGACGATGGGGACTCACACTTTAACAGCTTTAACTAATATGCATTAAAAAAAATTTTGGGTATGACATACCCGACCTCACTCACGCCGGGTTAAGCCCGATAAAGTTTTTTGGGACTCCAATATACTTGCATTTATGCACATAAGTACCTACTCCAATTTTGATTAGAGGCCATTCGTTACCATATTTACAGATTTTAATAGATGCCGACAGAATTATTCGGTTAATTTTCTCACGTTGTCGTTTCTATTAAAGTAATGCTTATGAGAGTTGATTGTGGTTAATTAAAACAATTAGATGAATTAGATGATGAAACGCACTTATTATTCGTTTTAGGAGTATTCGTTCATTCTTTGTGAAGAGCATTGCGTATACCTATAGCTTTGTATGAATTTAATAAATTATGTCTGGATAATAGGACGCGAATCTGTTGTAAGTAAATATGTAGGTGCCTAATAATATAATATTGCCTGTGCACTTTTTAATGAGCAGGGTTTTGTATTTATGAAATAAATGCCTTCGTTGAAAAAAAACAGTTCATTATTTTTAGATATATCCATTGATATTTAATAACAATCTATTGTCGTTTCCTAAATTTTCTTATGTTGGTTTTCGCTTTTCTTCATCTCCTGAATACCCTATGATTTTCAAATAATATTTTCAAGATTTCTATTGAATCAAAATTTGGAGATTGTTGCGTGTTTGCTTTCTCTAGTTGCACAGTTTTAAGACAGTAAAAGGTATCGATTTAGGTTTATTAAGTTTGGTTTTTTTTTTGCAATTTATTGGCAATATAAAATTTTTATTTTGTAGCGGGCACTGTCTAACACAACGAACAACTCGTAGAAATGATCTGCGACGACATCAACCGAAGAGAGGAGACTCTGGTTTCCTCGCCAAAATAATATATGGACAGGATAGATGTGGCATAAAAATTTAATAGGCGTATGTGGGGAGTGGGGGGAGGGGAGAGGAGGGGGTGATATCTCACATAAATTTACCAGTAGGTCCTTACATCCTTGTGATTGGTACTGCCCATTAAAATGTTATTAATAACCAATTATTTTTTCTCTATTCTTGTCTTGGTGTTAAATGCAACTTCTGTATTAATATATTATGATTACCTACTCATCGGATGTGTACTTTGATTAATTCACATCACATAAAAGAGATTAAGTGTATTATTATTAAAATTAATGATACAACTTACTTTTACATAGCCAGTACAAATGAAATATATTGCTAGTATCAAGACCAATCAGGTCATATTAAAAATAAATGTTGTTAATATTATCTACAGTTTTATAAATTTCGTTTTTCATATTACTAACTAGCTTTGCTAGTGGAGCTGTTTTGCTAGGATGATAGTTATTGTTACTAAATGTAACCCTATCTGTTATGCTAAAGATAATGGGTGAAAGACCAACAAACATCCTACGATCTATACTAATATTATAAAGCTGAAGAGTTTATTTATTTGTTTGAACGCGATAATCTCAGGAACTACTGATTCGACTTGAAAAAATCGTTAACTGTTGGAGAGCCCACTTACCAAGGAAGGCCATAGGCTATATAACATCACGCAAATATTGATAGGAGCGGGGCAGCAATGAAAAATGTTGCAAAACGGGGAAAATATACGCAGACGAAGAAGATCATATAAAGTATTAATTTCTAATCTTAAAATAGCGATTTTTTTATGTCTTTTATTCGTAGATTCTGAGGAGGGAGAGCTCTAAAACATGAAATTTATGTAACGTTATTTACGAATTGCGCCTTTTGCATGAAAAAATAACACTGTTCATATAATCTATTATTATCCATTATCACAACCTTTCAAGTTTATTATATTGGTTGGAAGTGTCAAAACTATCTTTCAACGATAGGGTTTAAAATGACACCATTAACCAAAACGAATGACCAGCATTTCAGTTCTGGTCACTATAAAGCTATTATTAATATGTATCTTTTTTTACCGTATCGTTATCTGACGCAGGAATCCTTTCAATCCATCCGTTCTATTGTTTTTGAACCACTTTTTATGTTGATATCAATATTTTTTACGATGGGAGTAACGATAAAACAGTGATTTGTTCGGAACAGATATCGAATGTACGAGATGCCTTTAGGCTCTTATGATCCGTTTATCATCGGCGGCAAGGTTTCTTTTGTATGTAAATATTTTATTGTTAGGAACTTAAAAACTTACTCTTTATAATGTGGAGTACTACATGAATGAATGCAATGAAAAATATATTTATGCATATTACTCACATTTGTGCAAATACGCAAAACAACAATGTGACATATTCTATATAATATCTATAATAATATAACGCGATAATCTCAGGAAGTACTATTACGAATTGAAAAATTATTTTACTGTTGCCCATTTATCGAGGAAGGCTATTGGCTATAGGCTACATCAGGCAATGATCTATAGCAAAAACGGGGAAAATTTACGCAGACGAAGTTGTGTGGGTCATTTAGTCTATACTAATATTATAAAGAGGAAATATTTGATTGTTTGATTGTATTGAATAGGCTCCGAAACAACTAGACGGATTTGAAAAATTCTTTCATCGTTGTGAAGCTACACTAACCCCGGGTGACAGGTTATTTTTTATCCCAATATTCCCACGGGAACGGGAATTACGGGGGTGAAACTGCGAGGCGTCCGTTAGTGTATTATAAGACTGAAAAGTTTGTTTGAACGCGAAAATCTCAGGTACCTACTACTAGTTCTAATTGAAAAAGGAGCGAAGTAGTAATGAAAAATGTTGCAAAAAGGGGAAAATTGACGCAGACGAAGTAGCGTAATCTGCATTATTTTAATACCTACACATGAAAACGTACGTACTTTGAACCTGTTTGTGCAGTTTCCTACATATGCGTTCATCATTTTCAACCGTGTGATTGATGACAAAGCGCAATCAAATTGACATCCTTAAAATATACGCGATTAAGCAAATAACAAAGCATTTGATGTACGCTGACCTCTCATGTGCGTAGAAACATTTGTACAATGTATAAAAGTTTGCACCCATTGTGTGACCGCATTAAGAGTAATAGAAAGTGTATTGATCATGCTTACCCGAATCCGATCCGACATTAAATACACTTTAATGGAGACGTTATCCTTTTCGCAATATATTTCACTCGTGTGTGGAGAAGTACCGACATTGAAAGTCCAACAATCGACTCCGTGCTAAGTAGATCATAAAATATTATCGATATTAAAGTGCCGACTATAAGCTTTCGAGTGGTGGGAGTAATAATTTTTTGATTTAAGTGGATAATTATTCTGAGCGTTAAGCAGCAAATTATGTGCGACGACGTATTGGAATAAAATGTTTGGATATAGAGTAGATTCTTAAAATCTTAATAACACCTTATTGAAAACTTATTTACGTGAATACGGTTAAAGCAATAAGCACACATCACCATAATTATTAATTCCATCCTAATTTTTATCAAAATCGGCCTAGCGACAAAGTTATTTTCGTATTCAAAGCTACAATAGCTTTGAATACGAAAATAACTTTGTCTGTTAGACAGATACCTTGCTTATTTAGAGGAGGAAATTCTTAATTCGGATGTTTGTATTTTTTATGTAGGTATGTTCGGGTATATCTCCATCATATAAATGGATTTTTTAATATTTTTTTTGTTCGAAAGAGGTTTATTCCGAAATGGTTCCATGTAAATTTCCTGATGATGAATTACGGAGTCAGACAACGATACTGCTCCATAAATGCCAGCAAATCAACCGTGATTGAAGTCAGTTACTTAGATGTTTTTTTGTAAAAAAAGTTTTATTTAGGTCTCGTATTCAAAATATAATTGTATAGTATTATAAGTGTATATGTTAGTTGGCCAATAATTTTTGATTTTGGTCGTCAGTTTTAGGAATGACTGTGGTAAATTGGAAATATTTTTATTTGTGAAACGTTATTGGAAATTAAAGATGAACCTGAGGTTGAAATCAATTAACTATCGACATTCAATTTTGTGTTTGCTTCTCTAGGAATTATTATCTTTAAATTTCATTTTAGGCCTTATTAACTCTGCTTCAAATATCACATTATAATTCATTTTAATTGAGTTGTTAATCGATACATATCGCGTTAGTTCTCGATTTGAATATTCAAATGTATATCGATTATCGTTTTGGACACATAGAATGATTGATATTGGGAGCTGTATAATTTGGTAGTGGCTCATATAGGAGGCGAATTGATAGAGTTGTTTGTTTTAGAGGCGCTATTGGGCAAGCCTCGGGCGCCGCAGCAGCCTTAATGAAGTGTCGAATTTCGTGTTTCTGTTTTCATAAAGGAGAATGCATACTTGATTAGGTTTATTTAAAATTTATTTTACCCCGTGGCTTCCTGTTATGTCGTCAACGTGATTCGTGTTATGTCTTATTTTTGTAGCTTATTTGCCATTCTGGTATCACAACTACATAATTGTACACTTTCATCAAAATTCATTCTGTAGCTTCACTCGCCACGACACGACTCCCATGATGCCTGTACTTCGTTCCAGCGGGCGGAGGCTGCACTTCCTCCGCGCCTCTGGTTCAAAAAATATCCCCGGGGAGTCACAAACAAATACTACGTGAAGTCGGGGTGAACTAACTAGTAGAAAGAAAGAAAAGAAAATACATTTATTTTGACATTTACATACACACACAGTACAGTAAATACAAATAAGCTAGAAATTAAAAAAAAACCCTAGAATAAGTATAGTTCACACAAAAAAACATTGCAGAGTGCAAGCTCTCGTCGAAAACGGTCGACAACTCAGCTTTAGCTAAGCGGTACGCCTAGCGCTTTTCAGTGGCAACCCTGTTGAGTGGCGCACGGACGAGGAAATAAAATTAAACCAAGCAAGAGCATATCGGACCATGCTCAGTGTAAGGTTCCGCAGCCTTGAATAATTAAGAGCGTATCTTCATGGCACTTACGCCCTTTAGTTGAGAAACGCAGTTTTTCGGTAAAAACTCAATGACGGCATATCCAATCATGACCGAAATAATTTTAAAATGTTACATTTTTCTGCTTCTGTTACATGTATGGAGTGCCCCCCCCCCCCCAAATATAATTAATATATTATATAAGCAGCGGCTACCACAAAACACCTTTACACCAATTTTCATAAATATTTATCGAGTTGCCTTTGACTAAAATGCCGGATGCACTAACAGACAGACAGACAGTCAAACGGACATGACGAAACTATAAGGGTTCTGTTTTTGCCATTTTGGTTACGGGACCCTAATAAAAGGTGGGTATAGTTGAAATAAAGAAACAAGATGTTGGTGAACAATAATTGAGAAATATGATCTACAACATCTCTCCAAGGCCATCGAAAACGCCTGTGATTAGGCTATGACGATGAACTCCACACATCATGTGCAAGCTCCCTAATCCTCTCGCTTCTGTTTCATCATCGATTGGCTGTCGATAAATAAATATTTATATTGTGTTAATGACAAAGAGTGTTTTCGTAGATCTAATAGATAAAATGTTACGTCCCGTCACCCGGAGGTGCTGGCATTTGTTCTAATGTATCTTGTTTAATTGTTCATATAAAATATTAATGAATTTCTTGGTACCTGTTGTCGGATTGAGCCAGTTTTACCCGTTGATTTCAACTGGAATTGATTTTAGAAGGAATAATGAAGATAGTGATAGTTCTTTCGAGATTAAAGGGTCGGATTGTTGTAAAACAGGTAAACTAGATTATAGATATGGAATGCTTGAAATTTACTACTTTCCTCAGGGAGTCAGTCTTTAACAAGGTTTCAAATGAGTGGGAGTAGGGCCAGCTTCCAGTGGAAAAGCATTGGCTATTATTGTACGTAGCAATCATACTCTGATTACAGCAATCATTATTATGAATGGGGAGATATTCGCGGTAATAAAGGTGAAAAAACCGGTCAATTGCCAGTTGACCTCGGAGACCTAGGCTTCCGTTTAGTATCCACTTCATTACTAGAATGTCGCTTAAATGCCGTATTTCTTCAGTGCATTAATTTAAGACCTTAATATGTTTTGCAGGTCTAAAATAGGTACCATATCATATCTAAGAATTCGATACTAAAAGAAAGGTCTTTACAAATACACACATAGGGGTTCCGTTTGAGGTATAGAACCCTAAACCTAAACTTACTTAATTGGTAATTTATATGCCAACAATTTGTAGAAAGTTAAAGTACCTTCCTGATTATAATTTAGGTGTGTATGCCATGAATTTGTAATTTATCAATTTAGTATCGTTTACATATATTTCTGGAGCCAAAATAGATAATGACTGGGTTTAAAACAATTTGACGCCGAAAGCAAGTTTTAAGGAGATAAAAATTGTTTTAATGAGATATACTTTTAGAGCATTATCGAAACACTTTATTATATTGGCATATGCGATTGGCGACAGTGAACCACATTAAACTCAACATAATTGGACAGCATCCAGGACAAACTGGTAATTTGATGATAAATTGTGCAGCTCATACGGCCATCGTCACGGTTCTGCCACTTAATTAACGACAATCATGCAAATCACACGATGTAAAGAATACTTCGACAACCCGACCAACTGTAGTAATATGTGAAAAATATTCTACAGACAAAAAAACTTATCGAGTTTTAACATTAAGTGTAATTTCGTAGTTAACGAGCGTAGCTACGTGAAGAAATTTGAAGTATCGGCAGAAGTCTCTTTGGAACTACTAGAAAATGAGGATAAAGAATGCAGCGATTAATTCAAGTTGGCAGTTTTACTGGACTACAATTATTTCTGCAACATTTTTACTTAGCAAGAGATGGGGAATGCTGTTAGAAGAATATATAATATTCGAATATATAAATAATTTGTTTCTAGTACTATGTATGTAACGTTTAGAATAAGGTAAAAATGAAAAGTTTCTTTAGTGTGAAATATTGTAACATAAAGACTAACATGTTTAGAAATTGATGCAATTATTTGAATCTGAATTATACGTCACAAATATAGCAACTATGGTCCTCATTCAGCTATAATTTTACACAGTGTTTGGTATACATCCAAACATATATGATATAAAATTTGTTCATAATAATCATAAATAGCTAAAGTTAAACACATTTACGACTAAGTCTTTTAGCATTTATTGGTAATATTTTAAGGGTTTAATTACTGGCAACATTGATTTGCTTGAAATACATTTTCTGGTGCATACAACATTGGAAATTTTACTTACGTTCTAGACAATTATCAAAATTCACCACGCTATGTTAAAGCGTCCTAATTACATTTAAAAATTATTACAAATTAGAAGAATTAATATTTGCGTAGACACACAGTCCGGTCATTCGCCAGTTTCAAGTTTATATTCTTTTTAGTTTTCTATCTTGCATTACAAAGTCTTGTTCGTATTCAGATATCACGTACTATACCTATTTCAAGTATATATTTTTACACATTAAACGCGGAACTGTGAAAAGAATGACATGTTAGTTTACCGCCATTTTCACAAATCCGATACAACCCTTAATTTCAATGGAGACCACTGTGAAGTTCGGACCTCAAGCCATATTCTTCTTTAGGGAGGTTATAGTTTTTTTTTTATTAAGCAAATGCGACTACTGAACACATGTGATGATTTATCATATAATATTTATACCTAATTTAAAGTTTAAAAAAAAATTAAGTCGAAGGGTTGCTAACCTAGCAACCCTTCGACTTAATTATTTTTAAAAAAGATATTAGACTATAATGACCAAAAAAGATATAAAACTTCGTAATAATAATAAAGCTGTTATAAGGTTTATTACATCTTTTAACGACAAAAAGTATTATATAAATTATTTCGTTAACATAAGTTATAACTTGTGCAAATTGCATATTTTTTTTTAATGTATTTAATTTTATTTCAACATCCTTTTTAATAATAGTAAACTTTTATTGCGAAATACACATTTACGGTAAATGTATTGGAACCCTGATTCCAGTACTAGTCTTTGACGGTATTACAGAAAACTGTCCTCTTTCACATCTCTTGTGTCATGAAATAGGCAAAATACATTATTCAAGTGTAAGTGGATCACAATTCCAAGGATAATCTTGGTATCCATGGAAGGTGGTTTTTATTTTTTTGTAAAAAAGTTTTTATTTAAAATGAGTTATTTGTGACTTTTTGACTGTTTATTGTATGTTTATTTTATTGTAGAATTATGAAATGTCTTTGGGCATTCGTATTTTGTTCGCGAGGCTTGGGCATCTTTTTAATCGTTTCAGCGAATCGGACAATGTATCGGAGAATGTATGTCTTGGCAGCTTCTTCTCATGAGCTTTACACTTGGAACTGCCACCTAACCTCATTTTGTTTTTTTTTTCAAACCATCATAATTTTATAAAATTTTTAGTATGTTTTAATTTGACGTTTTCAAATAATCATTAACCTGATTTTACGAAATAAAGATATTTGACTTTGACTTTGACTTTGACTTATGTAGGTACAACTTTCCTGTGATATCCCCATAGAGACACATATTTAAAGATTTTTCTGTTCTTGTTTAAATATCAGTGATGGAATGTGTGTAGCGTAGGTACATAATAACTTTCAGCATAGCACGGTGTGCTCTTTCTACAGCAATATATGAAATGAAAAGTTTTTTTTTTATTAGTTTATTTATGTATGTTAGGAAAATAAAATAAACAGTTTAGGTAGAGATATGTATTAACTCTACACTATTGTATTATTTTAATGTAAAGATATTAAGCAAGTTAATACTCAAACAAAAAAGTATTCCTTGCCAACACAGATCGTAATTTATAATTGTTTATGTGCACAAAAGAAAAGTGAATGAATCGCGGTCATAATCTCACGGCAAGCTTGCTCTATTAAAATTTCCATAATATGTGCTGTAACCATACATTAATCTAAGAGCTTGCTTCACTCACAGCTATCTCGCAGGCATCACAATCTGCTAAAACTTCTAGCTGCTGTGAAAAAAAAGGCTTTAATAATTCCAATTAACCCTAATAATAGGCCCCGGGCATTGGAGAGGCAACGCGATTAAAAAAGACAAGAAAAAGACAAATCCCTTACCGCTAGAGTACAATAGCAGGTTGCGAGCGTCCGTACGAAGCCTGCCCTTTATTAATAGACCAGCGACCGGTAGCCACCACGGTTGCCATACTGAGCGAAAGATATGATTAACACAAAGGCGATACATAATAAGCGATATTGGGACCAGTTCGGGGAGCTATGGACATAATATATGTAACCGCAGCAGGTTTTTGATCATATCCATTACAAGCTAATGTTCATGGTTGCGACAAACGCAAGCTTGTCGCAACGTTTGAGTTTGCTTTTCGTTGAAACAGTCTAGAGCCGCGTTCGAGGGTATCTCACGAAAACTAGGAATGTATGGCTTAAGAAATATTAAAATAAAATATTTTACATATTTATCTTTTTGTTGATTCTGGGTGTATTTGAGTCCATAATGTGTATGTTTCAGAAGACCCAAAGTTAAAATACATATATTACTAGATGTCGCCTACAGCTTCGCCCGCACAGTTGATTTTACCCCCGGTACGGTTGATTTATCACTTTCGATCAAAACGCTAAAACACGTTTTTCCTTATTTACAGCCACAAAGTTAACTACAAAATTCCACAGACTTACCCTAAAAACTGACAGAGTTCTACACAAATTTGCAACCCTTATTACAGCCCCTTATGAGTTGATTCCAAAAACGCTGAAAACGTGTTTCTGGCTTTTAATTTAAAAAGCCAAACACAACATTTTACATATCTAACTTCATAACTGACGGAGTTTCATACCAACTTGCAACACCTATTTTACCCCTTAGGGGTTCATTTTTTAAAAACGCTAAAACACTTGTTTTCTTTTTACAAAATTTCACAGATTTAACTTCAACACTAATGGAGTTCCATACAAACTGGGAACCATTTCTCTACCCGTTTAGGGGTTGATTTTGCAAAAACGCTAAAAATCGTGTTTCTTTATTTAAAGCCAAAAAGCCAAATCCAAATTTTCCAGATGTAACTTCTTATCTAAGGGAATTGCAACCCCTAAATTACCCCCTTAGGAGACGGGTTTTCAAAAATACATTCTTAGTAGATACCTACAACATAAAAGGCATCAACTGCCAAAACTTCAAGGTTGTAACTAACCCTAGTGATTTAGGCTCTGCATTGATGAATCAGTCAGTTAGTCAGGACTATTGATTATAAATATGTATAGATTACCTAAGGCGTTCTTTATATAAATCATTTTAATTCATCAAGCATTTTTTTAAATTATTACTTCCATTTCTTATTAAGCTCTGAAAGAAACCTTCCATTGCTGTAAAGGAGAATTAATAGTCATAGCTAGTGTGTCTGTCTTATAAGTAAATGCTTACTTGTTATTTGTTATTAAAGACACTTATACATCATTATACCTACTGCTCTTCATTGCCATCGTTACAGTTAAGATGGGGTTTGGGATGGGGTAATATTTTTGTGGTACAGTCAATCAAGAAAGTAGTCTACCCATTTGTCTAAATTGTATTCTGTAACCAAAATAGTGTTAAAGTTGAAATTAAAACTGTCAGAATATTATTGCAAACAAAACCCAACCTATTGTTGATAATGTATGTATAAGATGTGAAAATGAACTTCCACCGTAAGGTGAATAACAAAATTTTTGGCCGACACCTAGCCCCTATATGGCAATATGTTTGTTAAATCCTTTTAATCAGTTTATGAAAACGCAGCCTTAGAAACGTGTTGGAACGTTGACTAAACCACGATTATGAATGCTCTCAAGACCGAAGATTAATGCGACTTTGTAATACTATGGGCGAGTTTGCTTAAGCTTTTAATTAACTTAAGTAAAAACTATGGTAGTGGTGTAAATGGCGTTTCACTTAATAGTGTTATTAACATAATTATGTAGGAGGACGCTTTATATGGACTATTTTAAGAATTTGGAGTCGATTCGGACCTGTACGATGATCAATTTTAATTTAACTGTAATAACGAAAATGACAGGTTTTCCTGCATAAATGACAAGCGGTTAACATCGGTTCCGCCTGCTTTTACGCTGTTTAACATGATAAAATGTCATGTTAATATATGTCAAACTAATCGCTATTCTTTTCGAAAAAAAAATGCGCTTAGTCTTAGTCAGATTCATATTTTTTGCTTCAAAATCATAGGTTGTAAATCAATGGAATTACACTCCGGCATAGAGACACATTAGATCGCACACGCAATATTTATTCTTATATCTTGATAAATACATACAGAATGATTGTAAATAATAACTCAGTGGACAAGAGCTGTAATTGGATGAGCTTTAACATCGATCAGAAGGCAGTTACTATGACCGGTAGGTCTAACACGAATGTTACGATACTTTCATGCAGTAATCGTATCTATAGTTAACATAACGTACGTATGGCAAAGAAACGGGTGCCCACCCGAGCCCAGATTTAAGGGCAGATTACGCGAACAGGGTTCGGCTCTCTCAAAAATTTATAAAGAAAACCTAAATATTAGGACACGAACAATTGTGTCACTAGTCAAAGAGTTTTTCTAGTAGATGAAATAAAGAAATTTAAGGATATGTCTTAATATGAACCCGCAAATCAATTTTAAAGTTGGGGAAAAATGCAAAAATGAGCATTTTCGTATTGTCATAGTCATGGCGTACGTAATCTAACATATGTACGAACGAATATTCTACTTTATTATAACCTGCGCTCCTGCGCACTGTGAAGTAATGGTTGTGTGCGGAAGAGCGAGGCCGGCGATCGTGTCGCTGTGTATGTAGCGCTAAATAAATAATTCTCTCAGTGTAATGCCCCCTTAAATTTGATTCGTGTGAGTCCCACGCACGACGAGGAGGAGTGCAAATCATTTCATCCGATACCATCAATATGAGTAGGTACTGTCATGTTGATGCAGCTCTTGGTCGAGCTGGTACCGGGGCTGTTCCTCAGGAACTTGTTTAAGTCGTTCAAATAAAAATATAATTTCCCAGCTTGAACATAACATTTATTACTGAAATGAAATCTTACAAGTACATCACAACACAACCTAATATCATTATTAGTAAAAAGATCATTACTTATAAGATCATTAATAGATTATTATATATATTAATAAATTATTTACGACCTGAGCTATGAAACTCACAGTCCTAGAGTCTTTTTTATTTCTATTCTCAAACAACTTCCAAACGAGTTTCATCCACAAAGGTTCCATCAACATACGTTTATGATTATTTGCATGTGGCCTCGGCGATATACATCACAGTATGGCCTATGATAGCCTTTGGTGCCCTAGGTTTCTTAAACGGAGGACGCTTTTGGCGCACCTTGATCTATGGTGCCCTGAAAGACACCAGCGCTTCAATGCTGGTGAAATTATTCCCTATCATTAACAAACCACGCGTGAGACAAAAACGCTTGAACGGGTTTTCATCAAACAAAGCTTAAAATCATTCCGATTAAATGAGCTTTCTAATGAAAAAATCTGCATTAAAATCCGTCTACCCATTTAGGTGCTATGACGGGACAAAACACAGATACCCACGTCTAACTTATAACGCTCCTATTTTTTGTTAAGTTTACTTTTATTAGACTTCTCAAAAGCATTCTTTCATTAAACATGGCAGTGACAACGTAAATATCTTTGCAGCAGCAGCTTAATAATATGTCATATGAAGCCACGCCAGTGTCCTCGTGGTTAGTTATAAAAAGAGACTTCGCAAGCCGAAGAGTTTGAAATTCGAGAAGTGAAGATAGATTAAATTGGCGCGGAATAGTAAGAAGACCCCAGTTCAAACAACAACCAGAGAGGAAATTATGCACATGGAGTGCTAATTTCTATGTCAAAATGTGTATACTACTTATTCTTAGATAGTAAAATTTGTGCTAAGGTTACCTATAGGATCCAGAGACACGCCAATTTATTATTCTATTTATTCTTATCAGAACGGTCATATGACAGATGTAGTTATAGAAACCATTATATTCGATATTATGAATCAAATAGTAAAATATTTCTTTTCCTTATGGTAATCTCGCAAAGGTGCGCCTTGTAGATTGGCAATTAAGTATAGATATATCAGATTAATAGGCACTGTTTACTATTTTATTTTTTTGAAGATAACTTATACTCTAGGGTACATCCCTATGTCGCGACGCGCGAGGCACTTTACAAGCGTACAATTAACGGACACAAAGTACTTTCAGACTCGGAACCAGCATTTATGGATCTCAGAATAGAGCCTTCAACAATAAAGTCTATTTTGTATACATGAAATTCAGTGAAATATTTTTTTTTCTATCTATGTTTACCTCTACCTAGGCACGCGTGTTTTAAAATTTGCGTAAATAAACAACTGCTTTTTTATACGCACTGAGACTCAAATTATATTAACGTAGAATTCACGTGAATTATTAAGCATTCTACGAATTTATCCGACACAATTTTTTTTTTTTTTTTTTTTTTTTTTTTTTTTATTACGGCTCAAGTTTCCTGAAAATCCTTTTTATATTTCTTATCTACGTCACGAAAGAAATCTATTTGAAAAAAAAGATCGGGGATCTAATTTCCAAGGTTGATGAGTGAATTAATGATAACGTCAGTGAGTCTGATATTTCATTTTTATGTAGGTCGCCCTCGATTTCATTCGCGTGAAAATTACAAAAAACAAATCTATGAGAATCAATCTATCAGACTATAGTCTATCTCTGTGTCAAAATTGATCCAGATCTGTTAACCTGTTGTAGCGTGTGAGCGTATTCAAACTTTCGCACTTGTAATATTAGTATAAGTATATATATGAGTAAACGGTCAATAAAAGTAAATTCATACGCTAGGGGCGTATGAATTTATTTTCATATTGACCGTATGTATATTATTACTACAAATATTAATGTTCAATACGGCAAGTACCTACTTCCACAGAAATTCATCCACGTACCTTAATAGGGAGGTACTATTTAATACCTAAATAAACAAATATAATGCGAATTAAAATGCAAAAAGTAATTCTAACCGCAAAGTTGCATTGCACATACCTAATGACGAGTATCCGCCAATTAAGGGTCTGCAGAGCGCATGGATAGTGACAAAAACTTGTCTTGTATGCCTTTAAGAGGCGCTACCGAACTTAATTGGACGCAGTGGTTATCGACTGCTGGTTATTGTACCAACTACGTTCGGTGAATCGAAGGTAGATATAGCCTAGCCTATATATGCACATATATATATATATAGGTAGATATAGCCTATAATAAAATGATTGTCTGTAAAATGGGTTTACAGACGATAATTTTACATGATATTGTCATTAGAAAACATTGATGACATTGTAATAAACAACCATGCCAGTTCTAATTTTATCGCAAGTCGCTGCAATCGCCATTCGCGTTGTTTAGCTATTAGTCAATAACGTCACACTTTTTCGTACATGCACCCGGTCATCGATTCATAATCATTCATTTTCATCGTCAAAAAAAACTACACGGGAATTAACGCGATCTTGCTTTATGTTCTCTGTTTGTTTTTGTTTTAAATTCATTGTAAACAAACGGTTGTCATCGGTTGATGACAGCTCAAAAATTGGTTGTTGAAACTGTAGTCGCAATCGACTAAAACATGTTGGACAGCCATTACGGAGTCGTTCTACGGAATAGATGCACTTCATAATTAGTTAAAAAAACTGTTTAGTAACTGGTATTTTTAGGCTTTTTTTGACCGATTGCATTACATGACAATACAAATTTCAATTAAATAATTATTCTCAAGGTTTTCTTTTGTAGGTATAAATTAACAATGTATCACATATCTGCTTTGATTTGCAAAGTTATTAGCTATAGGTTTACCTACCTACGTAGTGCTTATTGTATATTTTAAACCCAAAACAAACAGAGTATAGGTAAGTATTTATCTTAGTGTTTGTATGAGGTTTTCACCGCATTGCATCAACCATAGTTACATGCTGACTGACTCTGACAGCTTGTGGCCATGGTATTTGCATGCAAAGCGAAAGTACACCAGTAAAAATAGCCTAGTGATATCTATACGTCAACGTCGTATTTAGTACTCGATCAATATAAAAACCGCTGTAAAATTACACCGGGCGTTTAATAAACGATATGAAATAATAACCAATATTGGTACTGAGAACTTGATAAAGCCTTAAATAGTTAAAGTATACATGAACTTGGTATTTTTATGGAAGACGTGCAAGTTTGATTAATTATAATCAATTTGTCCCAACACTTTATCAAATAGATTGTTTTTATTATTTTAACGTACGATACGCAAATAATATCTCTATACTATATTAAGCCTGAGTGGTTTGTTTGTTTGAACACGTTAAGTTCCGAAGATATTAAGCTCATTTTTATGCAATTTTGTACGGAGACAGCTTGAAGCTTTAGGAAGGTTATAATCTAGTTATATCGCGATACGATAAAAAGTTAGTCAATAAAACATCTTATTTATATCGGGCTTTCGTCGTCATGATAAAACATATTCTTTGGCACTCCCCAGCCTTCCAGCTATTTGTCCAAATTGATCAAAATCACAGCGAGAAAACATAGTCAATAGATAGACGTGCTGAGTTTTTCACATTTTGAAGATTAGTAGATAGGTACGGATAAAAGCGAAATGCTACCGGATTCGAAGATCGAGAAAGACTGTTGGCGGCAGAGAAGAGAATATTGGCGAGCAGGTTGATGGTCTAATGTAAAGGAAGCGACAGCTATGACAGAATTTAAAATCGATAGTATATAAATCCTACTAGGGTGAAATTTGTTAAAAGACTTTTATCCTTGTTGGATTTTACTCAGAAGTTAACTTTCATATAATGTGCGCTCACGTAGAGACTTCGCTCAAGGACACGGAATCTGGGAACACTTGCTAAACAAAGTGGTCTGTGATTCCGTATCTGCCACCATGCCTGGGTGCATTGATAAGGCGAGATACGTATAAAAAAATTAATGCCTTAGGAACTCAGACACGGCCATCTGATCCTATTCTAGAAAAAGCCTGAGAATGTAGAGACAGAATCATCACACAATAAATCATAATAGGTGCGAATCGAACCCTCTGGCATAAACAGCTATAACACTACCCTGAATCAGAGTCCTAAAACAATGGTGACCTTAAAAAAAGGGTTGGGGTCCTTGAATCAGTGTAGTGTAATAAGCGCATAAGCAATGAGAGTAACTAACTACTAGACCAACAGATCAGTCTAAAGTATGAAAGTTACCTTTTGCACTCTCGTTATTTTGTATAAGTAGTAACCAGCGGACACTGTGGCGCGTGGCAAGAACGAGCTCGCCAACTGGTTTCTGTTCAAGTGACGATTAAGCCTAAATAAAAATAATCGACTCATACCCATCACAACCTCTCAAAACGAACTTTATATCTTTCTCGCGATCCATCCATTAATCGTTGCCTACTCCCGTTTTAGCACCACAGTATTAATTCTCGTTTTCGCAACAAATGCCGGATTAATCTGTTCTTTCTTTTTTTTTCATTCGGTTTCGAATAAGGCGTATATTTCATTTATTTCTTAATAAGCGAAGCGACAGCAATCCTGCCTTGATGTTTAATTAACGGCTAGTGAAATAGGGAGACCGGGTTTCTCGCAAATCTAGTATTTGTTTTTTAATTACGAATATTTTATCTTAAATGTAGTTATAGGTGTTATTTATTTGACGGGGGCTTAAAAGAGTTGATTTGCATGATATACCGTATAATTGAGGTACAGTACAGTTTCAGTAAAGATTAGCAGTTTTTGAGTCCGTGTATCATTTATGAAATAAATGCGGAAGAACATCAAAAAATTAGTTGGAAAGAATGAGGTCAACGCACGCGATGCTCACAGAATACAGGTTTTTATGTTGAATTTATTAAATTATAATCGATACGAAAGTATAACGTTATTACGCTAATAGAGTTGCAACTTTGTCGCAGAAAAGTAACCCGAGAAACCGAATATTTTTGGTATTGTTTACGGTTCGCGTTAATGGGAAAAGGTTCTAGAGTTGATGACTTGTTTCTCGGGTATTTCGGGTGGGTAAAAAGAGGAATCCTGTGTGTCCAGTGGAGCTGTCCATTCAAGAATTTGTTGACAAGCAATTAAGGGTGGGCTGAGTATGTGCACACGATCAAAACGTAGCGAGAGACAATGTTGATATTTATTTTTTATTGATTCTTATTGAATATTATAAATAAGACAATTATGGTTTTCGTTATTGTTTTACAAAGTATTAAAATAATAAAGCATGTCAAAATCATCATTTAAAATGATTTCCTCATTTCATTATTAGATAAGCTTTTTACCGGAGATAAATTAGGCGCAGAAATGGAGGCTTTAACATTTTTAGAAAAAGGTCACAGAGATCACAACTATGCTTATTCTCCCTAATCCTTCATCTGCTCAGTAGCTAGGTCACGGGCAAACAAAAAGAATATTATTACCCGACTGCTGAGAAGGGTTATGTGTTTTATCCGACTGCGGTTATGTGTTTATCGTCTATGAATGTATGTGTGTTCCTTGACTCATACGTCAATTGATTCGTATTATTCTTGCAAATGTCACTAAAGACATTACAGCAATCAAAATTTAAAATAGCGACAGCCAGACGTCATATTCGACTGCCTCTGTGCGCGGCCTCGGCGCAGTGGGAGTGTATCCGACTGCTAAGCAAGAGGTCGTGGGTTCGATCCCCATTCTGTGGCCGGGTGTTATTCATCTATAATATGTGTATTTAGAAATATATAAGTATGTTTATTCGTTGTCTGGTTGCTCTTAGTTTGGGATCAGATAGCGTTGTGTGAGTTGTCCCAAGATATTATTATTATTATATTGTGACAAACTATGCCATGTGGGGTATCATTGTGTAGGTATTTTAAAATCATCATTGAAGGGTTTTTCACTTAAAGTGACCATATCGTATAAAGCGATTTAAAGTTTTAGTTACCAACCATTTTCGCTCAAATTTTAGGTAGTTGGTTACGTCTTACAACTAAGCACTAAATAGTAACAACAAGAAACAAAATAAAACCTCAAATCATGCCGTCGTAGGCATTTTAGTAAGTTCACTAGGATTCATGAATGCCTCCGACTGCATGATTTTAGTTTATCATGTTTTCATCTTTTTCGAAGCAAGTCAGGGGTTTTTTGATTTTATTTTTTGTTTGTTTTTCAAATTACCTAAATCTTTCTTGAAAGTTTTACACACATTTTAATAACAATAACTTGACTGGCTGCTGATTAGTGGTCATGAAAATGTTAACCCTTCGTAAACTTCATTTTTGTGCCATAAAACTGGCTAACTGTCGCCACAAGATACGGAGAATACAAAGGCTAACTTTCGTACGCACTAGAGTAACGCATACATATACATAGTAGGGGCCACGGCCACTAACACTCATAGTAGGGGAGCCTAGTAAGTAATTTTTGGATTTACGGGAGTGTGGCAGTTTAACACAATGGGAGATACCTCATACCCTGTATTAGCTCTTTTAGACTGACGTAGCGTCTTGGGCAGCCGATCAAAATATTTAGTAAAAAAATTGATCAGAGTTACTTGAGCGCATTAGATTATCATACAGATGGTTCAGCTTAATATCGTAGACATGTGATTTAATATTCCAACGATTATATGGAAGGATTTTTCGTAATCTGACCAAGTAGTTTTTAATTTCCAAAAATCTGCAATAAGCTTGCGGCTTGTTCGAATCGTTTTTGAGCTGTGTGTATCTTAATTTGTATGTTAATTTGTGTGGGTCAAATCTTGGAAGCTAAATTAGAACCAGTTCCTGACATTCGACTGGGTTTAAATTTGGTACACTAGTGTATCTTTGATGACAATGCAATATTATCAAAGATACACTTAGATACGCGTTGACGAGTAGAGTGTGATGATGGGGCCGGAAGGTGGTCATTGGTTCTCAGCAGTCTTGTCAGTCAGTCTAATTTAAAATGGTTTAATGAAATATTAACTACAAATGAACTGACTCAGAAATATAGCCAGTTAAAACTAAAAGTAAAAATAAATAAATTGTAAAAAAACAAACATTCAAAAACAATCTTTTCTTTTTAAGCTACAAAAGGAAGAAAATATTTTTTAAATGAAAACAAACCCTAAACAAATGTTAGGTTAAGCCATTTAAATGACATAAAAGCTTGTTGCTAAACCCTTTTTCTTCGTACCATAATAATCTTCAAAACCAAATAGGTCCCCACGACCAGTACCAGCAAATCCAAATTTAGCACGCGGGGCTCCCTAGCTTCCATTTTTTAAAACGTTTTCATTACGAGATTTAAGGTAGGTCCCGACGTACATTGGACAATTTTATTGTTTATTCACCTCAAAAGAGAAAAACGTTTGAATGGGAGTAAGTGGAGTTTTTGCAACTAAGAAAATAGATTTTGTTAGTAGTCTTAATTTATGTGAGTGAAACTCCGACTATGTCTATGTCTATGATCAATGTCTAACACCCGTATTTATAAACGAGTTATTACTTATATTAATTAAAGAGCTCTTGTATTTGAAGTTTACTTTCTGTGCTCTTGGTTTTATGCTATGGTGTTAACGAAATTCAATTAGGTATAACAAAAGGTTGTGGAGTCGTGAATACACAATATCTTTCGAAGTTTTGACCAAACTATAAAATCCTAAACCACCAGGTTTTTAAAGTGCTTGTTTTTAATGAAATAAAAGGTTTCAATGCCTTGAAGTTAGTTTTATCATAAAAGTTTGAGTAAGATGTAAATAATAACCTGTTAATAACCTAATAATAAATTGGTCATTGTTCTGAGTTATTAGTCGTTCGTTCGTTAAAGAAAATGATTTTATTACAGTACTGATTAAGGTTGGATAATTATACGTAATATTAATATTTAATGACGCCAAAATATACCGTAAACTAGATAAATCAGGCCTAAATTATATTAGCCGCGATCCGCTACTCGGCGTGCGTCAAAAAAAAACTACATAAATTGTCTAACTACCAGTCAGAGTCATTAAGCTTAAAAAAAGATAAAATTTTACAATTCTATTAATAATTTATCTGATATCGAATTATTACTGGGTACCCGATATTTGTACCTAGTATTAATTCGATTTGGCGGTATCTGATGATTCCACCTCTTTTTCTATCTCATTGACTAATGTTCTTATGAATATCATATGAGCATAAACTAGTCTACCAAGCTATGGTTACAAAGCTTCACACAATGGTATATGAAAGCTATAAACATTTATAAATAGTAGCATGTTTTATTTGCAAACAGTTGGAAGTTTTTTTATGATTTTTTTAATGGGACTTAAAAACATTAACTGCTATATCAAGCTCTACAAGGCGTATTGTTTGCAGCTGATTTTCGGTTTCAGCTCAATGAACCAATTTACATATTATACAGTAAATCAAATGATTTTACATTCAATTAAATCGATAGTCTTGTACGTTTTCAGCGCATGCAGAATTCAGTTCATTACGTAATACCATTTAAGACGATGAGGGGGGGGGGGATAAAAATCAGGCCAAAATAGTCTTACGTAATAAATGAATGACGATGATGCTATACAAACAACATGATGACTGATATATAAACGCATTGCCCAAACCACTCAACCCAAAAAGGATGAATAACAATAATCAAATTATTCCGTACTAACGATTGCATTTTCAAACAACGTGCAAGGTCGTATTCTCACTTTCTTTGGACACATTTCATGCCGAGATGATATGTCTGTGGAGCGACTGGTGGTGTAATGAAAAGTCGAAAGCATAATGCAGCTAAACACATAAGCGTTGGACCGACCAAATACAAGCTAGACTAAATGGTTCACTTCATAAATGAACAAGAATGACCAACCCTGACAAGACGACTACGACCACTCTGCCAAAAGTGTTACGACGAAGAAGAAAATGATGAAACACGGTTTCCAAATTTTATTCAATATTAAACATAACGCGGCAAACGTTGCGGGAAAAATAATTAATAGAACATTATAGTACATATTAGTTAAAGTAATTCTATTATGCATACTCAAACTAAATGAATTCTAGTAAGTCTCTATCAATCTTATAAGTATCAAGATTTCACTGACATTATCACTCGACTAGTTGTCGGGTTTCAAGTTGTATTTTTTAGAAAAAAATATCCAGGAATCACCATAAACCAGGAATAGCAATTCACCAACGTGGAATCCCCACAACCCAGCGGGATCGTGCATTATTTTAGACTCTACGTGGATGAACAGCTTGTGGATCCATATAAATAAGCAAGTTGAAGAGCTTATAACAATAAGCTCTTCAACTTTATTATAGGTATCCAAAGCAAGATCCCGCGGGATTCCGCTGCGCTCTTTATTGTACACATTTTATGCCTCAGAAAACCTTAGAGGAGAATGCAATTATTGAGAGTACCAAGACTGAAGTGTAAGTAATACAGATAGGATTAAAAAAAATAAACCTACGTAATAAATTATACATACATACAATATTATACAAATATTTTGAATATATACTGAAATATGTAAATATAATACATACCAGCTATTGCATACATTTAAATAATATGTAATACTAGCTGTGCCCGCGACTTCGTTCGCGTGAAAGTCGGGTTTAAATTAAGGTAGTTTATGTTACGAAATAACTTCTGTGTAAATATGTTGGAAACAGTCCTGTCGGGTGAGCCGCGATATGATTCAGCAGCGGAGAATCATCATATAGTCATCTATTGATAGCTTCAACACCCAAAAGCTTTGTGAAAATGAATAAGTACCAAACACAGACTCTTTAGGTATTCGTTTACTGTGTTTTTCTGTCATTAATATGTGTTATTTGTGTCTCTTTTCTTTTTGTCTATTGTTATTTTTATTATTTTACTGTTTTATTTATTGTTTTTTTTATCTTCTGCATGACTTTTCCTGTTAAATTATAATAATGTCTGTACATGTGTCTTCTGTGTACTAAATAAAAATCGTTCTATTCTATTATTTTATATAGTTAATTTGGTGTGCGGCTTAAGAAGTGGGTTTTCTGTTGTTTTTGTTTCATTCATTCAACGTTATACCTACTTAATACCTAATAATTTTCAATAGAATTTGTACTAACATTTTGGTACTTCCCATTTGATCAGATGTTTATCGTTATCGTAAACTTGTAAAGCCTAAGTACTTAACTGTGATAGTTTTCTTTATAATTTTGGTATTTATACTACTACCGTGAATTTTTTCACATACCCAACATCAACCATTTAGTTGGCAGGGGAACATTTGACTCTAACAAAAATGTTCACTATAAATCCTAATATTACACAAAGGAATCCTTAAATCTAAAAATAGTCTTCACAAACCCTAAACGCTTTTTAAAAGACCTATCTAATGATACCCCACACGATGGGGTAGGTGAGAAAAAAATCACATCCCCACTTTACATATAAGAGAGTGCCTCTCTTATATGTTACAATGATGCAAGTAAGAAAAAAAGACATGGACTCCCCCTCCCCCAGACTCCGCGTTGACAGACAATGACCCCCCACCTCCCTCCTCCCGTCACCCGAACTACTCACACTTGGCCGATGAGTCATTCATTATCGTTGAATTGATGAACACTTGATATCCAACCATAACCCCAAAACATGATCCTCGATGCACCTGTGTGATGCGTGGTCAAACAAACGGACAGACAGACAAACATTTCTAAAAATGATAGCAATATGTTTATTTTTAATACTATTTTAACACTTCTTTTACTAAGTATAGAACATTATTGAATACAACGCCATCTACTTTCAAAACCAGTGAAGTTCCTTCTAATACTTAATGTTTTTTTATTAATTTAAGCAATTTAATTAAATAAATAGGAGAATGTTGCCACTCAGCAAAAAACGAATCCGTCATCGTAAGCACCCATACCCTAATAAATGTTTTCACAATTAAGGCGCTGACAACAGCCAAATAGGCTTATCCTAAACAATTTTTTAGCCAAAGCTACGTAGTTTGTGACGGCAGAAAAAATATATGTTAATCTTGAACATATTTCTAAGAACCCTGTTGTATTCAAAACACGAATTAGATTTTTTTTCTCGATAAAAAAAAAATACAAACTAGCCTCTTAAAATGATCTTCTAACAAAAATATCTGTATTACTTAACAACGTACGTTGGTAAAATAATTAACAATAACGTATCATGATATAATACAGAATCTGGTTGTTTTTTATTTTCGATTACTCGACTTATTTTCAAGTAATTAATTGTTTTATGGTTTATAATTAGTTACGAGCGCTGCGTGATCGCCCTTCTCTTTCTTTTATAAGCAATCTGACAGTGATCGCAGAGACGCGCAGCTAGACGGACGTATGTCGCTTTGCCTCGCCATCCATTCACTTCATATTTTGTTTGTTGTTTGAAAAATTATAGACATTGGTAAAGAATATAAGTTGAATAAATATACTATTAATTTATACTATCTAAGTTGTTAATTTAAATATATTTAGTTCTAAGTTTAAAAATATTTGTTACTATAATTGGGAAACAAACAAAAATGTCGGAGGCCAGTAAAAAGCGCTTCTATACCAACAAACAAAAACATCTCATGGAAGTAGTAAAGTAAGTATTATATTTTTCATATTGACAAAATATTGCACGAACAGAAGTGAAATCGTAACCAAACCAAATCTGCCACTGTCAAGCTCGTTTGGTCTAGCGGTATCTGCGTTGGTTCAGAATATCAAGTTTCGAGTTCGAAACCTAGGTTCGGCTGTTCAATTTTTGTATTTATTTTTAATATTTTCTTTTATCTTTTCAGTAAAAAGAGACGTTTGGCGAATAGTTCAGAAGCAGGTGAAACTTCGGAAAGTTTTTCACCAATAAGTTTGTAATAAGTACCTACATACTAATATAGATAATAATTTTATTATTTATATTACATTAACACATTACACAAAAAGAATCGCCACATGGACAAAGAGGATCCCCTTTACATTTTAGAAAGATAGTTACAAACAAGTATAATGATAAACTATCACATTTGCATAGACCTACGACTATCTTAGAACTGGCCTAATAGGAAAATACTCCTAAAATACTTTGTAGCTTTATCCATTGTTTCTTGCCCTTTCCATACAAATAGTTGTGTAGGTTTTAGTATTTTTTACCTATATATGGCGATCTATACATACTGAAGTGTCTGTTCCTTAAGTCAAAATAGCAGTTTTTTACTAAATGCTATGAAAGTACGCATAGTACTTAAAACAAAAATACAGTTTTTTTTATCTGGCTGTCTGTCTGTGTGTTTGTTTCGACAAATCTCCAAAACGGCTGTACGGAGATTGACAGGACTCACTGTCAGACAGCTAATGATGTAAGGAGTAACTTAGGCTACGTCCACAGCTAGTCTACAGCTAGTTAGACATAGTAGGTAAGATTAGTGCTGAAGAAAGTTTTTCTAAGTTTAAATGTAATAAATATTTTGTACAGATTAGGAAATGTGGCTGTTGCAGTTACATTAGAAAGTGATGTTATAATTCCTCTAGAAAATGTTACCAGGTACAGATGATGCCCAAGTGATATGAAACTTCCTCATGATCGTTCTTATACTTCTTATGTTATTGTGAGTCATAGTTTTTTTCCATCACTGGTTTGAAGTATCGGCAAAGGTATCTGAGACAGTTGAATCCACCGATAATATTCCTAAACTTGAGGTAAATATTATTATTTTGAACAGGTTGTCGAAGATAAAATCTGGCAGTTAGTATTTAGTTACTAACGCATAGGTAAGCTTTAAGTATTATTTTTTTTAGACTGCTACAACTGTCACCCTGCACAACAAAAAATCCTTATAAATATTATTATTATTATTACATCGGACGACGAATAAACTTATCGCATTTATTTTTAAATCTTCAGAATATTTCTCGCCCTTACCCCTACTACCCTTGGGTTGTAATTTAAAACACATTAATTTGGTAGGAGAAAACATAAATGGATTCTTGTCGAAGTTCACTCTTTTGTGTAGGATGTGCAATTTAAAATTTATCATTAAAAGTGATTCCAGTGACGAAAATTATTTACCAGTCAATTATTGTGCTGTAGCAGGTATGTTATCAATTTTCGGAGGACTTCAAACTTGGAAGAATTTTCTTCAGCTCTAAATTTACCTTATGTCAAATAAATAATAATATTATTAATAAAAAATAATATATATTATTAACTATCTGTGCAAATAAATAAAATTAAAGAGTCTGTTTGTAATATCAAAATAACTGTTTTATGCATATATATTAATTATTATGGATAACATATATCCATAATAATTACTGATAACAAAAATACAGTTTTTTTTTGTCTGTCTGTCTGTTTGTTCCGGCAAATATCCGAGAGCAAATAAATTATAATTATGCGAAAATATTTAAAATGTTGCTAATATATTTTCGAGTTTTATTTTTCTTTCTTTTATATTGTTTTGAAGTTCATAGCAAATAAAGTCTCCTGAAATAATTAAAAATACAAACGTATAAAAAATATTTATTGCTTTTTTTAATCGCCCTGTCTAATTTCTTTCTAGTTCTTCATATAGAACAAAAAATAAAGCGCCATCTATTGGTTTATTGTTTATTATTGACCGCGTCCTTGTGTTGGTAGTTCGCTGTTTTTACCGTCCTTTATCAATGGCACTAGGACATCGGAGAAATAGTAGGCGTGGCTAAAATAGTGAAACATCGAAGTTCAGTAGCTGTTGTCAGCGTCTTAAGGAATTGTTTGATCACGGTGACTAATTTGATTTCATAGATGGCGCTACACGTTTTTTACGTGTGTAGGTAATGTCTTTTTTTTGAGCACGAACACATCAATTCTGGAAAATATCGAATACTTGTTAAATTGGAATGTAATATTATTTTTCATTTCTACTACGATTAATTCATTACTCTCTGCAGTGCATGCAATACCTGTAAATATCTTACATAAGTGCATATTCCACTTGATTTTTATAAAAAAATATTAACCAAAGCAAATAAGTTACCTATGGTCGAAAAAATAACTATAACATTGAGAAAAATATTAAAAAAGGACAAAGTCAATTTTAAAAAAAATCAAAAAGAACATAATCAGATATCAGATTTGAGCCTGAGACTTCGTCGTCGTCAAAGACCGCTAGCATTGCTTCGAGGCTATACTGTTCGCTACATACCACGTCAAAATAACTGTTCTTATGAAACTTCAAAATGTTGTGTATAGCTCCTTATAGTTTTAGCGTGAAGTTATGTATTCCATGGGTTACAATTAAAGATAATGTCTAATTGTGGAAAAAATTGTGATAAACCATTATGGTGCGACAAAAAATACGTTGCTACTCGTTCCCCATAGACGTTAGCGTAATGATTCATAGTGTAAATAATGTCCTAAGTATAGTATTTACTATAAAACTGTAAATTTTCATAAAGATCCATCAAGTAGTTACTGTTTTATAACGAAAAATAGCTACAGACATTATCCCTCACTGCTTAGCTCCTATGGGAAAAAGCGTGATAATTTATAGCCTAAATGTTAATCCGCATTTATTAAATTGCACGTGCAAAATTTCAACCGAATCTGTCTGGTAGTTTTTGCGTGATTCGTGTTCAAACAAACAGACAGACAGACATTTCTAAAAATGCAGCAAAGTGTTTAAATACTCTTTTCGAACATTTCTTAATATTTTTTTTCACTAAGTTCGGCCATGTACAGACGTGTGAAATTTACAATTTTATTATATGTATAGATATAGATAGATAGCATGATTCAGTATTCAAGCGCGATGGCTTATTATTAGCGTATTTCATGTATAACTTTGGTGTTTATATACCGATTTCTATGATTCTGATAGCTATCGGGAGTTACACGTGATATTGTGAGTCAACCATAAAAGACAGACATATGCTGTCGTGGGATATTTTTTATATAATTTTAAGGAGAACATTTCCGTCATACATGATTTCTGTGTAGCTTTAACCATTAAGGTTGCACACGCGACGGATGCTTAAAAAATGGAGTAACTTCTCCCGTTTTCCCTTCACTGCTCTGCTCCTATTGATTGTAGCGTGATGAAAAGTATACTATAACCACCTCAGGAGTATGAAAAATAATTGTACCAAGTTTCGTTAAAATCCGTCGAGTAGTTTTTGTTTCTATAACGGTTATACAGACAGACAGACAGACAGACAAAAATTTTACTGATTGCATTTTTGGCATCAGTATCGATCCCTAATCACCCCCTGATAGTTATTTTGGAAATATATTTCATGTACAGAATTGACCTCTCTACAGATTTATTATAAGTATAGAAGATAGATTACATGAATAAAATCCAAACTCTGTCTGTCTGTTACGTTTTCACGCTATAATCGCTGAACCGATTTAGAAGAAATTTGGTATGGAGACAGTAAAGTCGCAAGAAAGTACATAGAATAGTTTTTATCACAATAACACACAACATCCCAAATATTTAAGGTGCAAACAGAATGCCTGATACATAAGCGCACCTTACGCGCTATTATTTATAAATAAACGAATATTGGCAAGTATGGCGTCGTGTAATTAATTTAGTTATTAGCGTACAGACATCAAGTACTTACTTTGTAAGCCGATGTACAGAGAAACCGTCAAGAAATCAATAACAAGTTCGATTTTAATAGGAATGGACTGTGGGGATTATGTTTGCCAATAAAAGAATATTAAAAACGGGTATACCTATTATATTATTTATAATTTTTTATACTTATCTTTACAGTTACTTAGTATATATAGTCATTATTCGAATCTGTCTGTATAAACGCTAAATTCTTCTGAAGGTTCATTTCCGTGCATCGCATCGGAGGTGCGCGTCAGACGCTTGTCGTAAGCCGCGCGCGACTCGCGATCAGCCGCGATGCACGGAAATGAACCTTTAATCGCGCAAGAGGATTTTGATGTGGTTTTCATCATCAGTTACAATTTCTTCTTAATATCTTAATAATAATATCTTGAAACAAGTTTGTGAGGTTGTTGGGGGTAACCTCTGGATAAACTAAACCGATTTTTAAAATTCTACTCTTCAATAGAAAGCTACGTTATTTGTGAGTGTATATATTTTATTGCCCGTGCAAAGCCGGGGCGAGCCGCTAGTGATTAAATAAGATAATTACTGAGTTTCTCTCTTGCACCATTTTGATGAAAAATGCATAATGCTGCGTTCACACGCTTTCCTTCAACCCGACATTTAACGCGAGCACAAGTGCCAGGCTGTTTGAGTCCAGCTTGTATGGCCTACCGGCCCGTGCCAGGTTACTTGCCGTGCTGTATTCCGGGTTATTTCCCGGTCTGCCTGCCGCGCATGTGAAAGCACTAAAAGTAACTGTAAATACGAAAGCGAGAGTGACGTTTTCATCAGCGCGTATAGATCAAGTGGTGGACTTCACACACGTAACCCATAGATTTTTAAAATACTAATAATCTCCATAACACAAAATAACTTTGTATTATTAGTTTTAGAAAATATTTCATAAATTAACCCATAATCACCTACCACTTGTTTTTAGAGTTATGACCTTAACCAACTACAGACTATTTTATTGGAGTAACATAATAATAATAATAATATCTTGGGACAATCCACACAACCCCATCTGATCCCAAAACTAAGCATAGCTTGTAATAGTACAAATGCAGTTGTCTGGTTTTCATAGGAAAACCAGACAACTGATATATGTACATACTCATATATTTCTAAATAAATCATTGTATTATAGATAAATCATTGTTTATGGTAAGATTTAGGCACTCAACCAGAATCACTCAAACAAATCACAAAGAAACATCGATTTTACTCCAAGGTCTCTCAGATATGTGATAAATGGTTGTGTGACAAAAGTAGGTGGCAGGTGGTTATTTGTTTTTTTTTTAAATTATATTCTGAAGTTATTTGGTGTTAATAGTTGTAGTATGAAGTTATTTGGTGTTGGTAGTTGTAGTATGAAGTTATTGGTGTTAGTAGTTGTAGTATGTTAAAATTAACCCTGTATATTTTTACAACCATAACACAAAACAAGCTTGCTCTGTAAATATTAGTGTGATGTAAACAGGTTGTAAGCTTTTTAGTGCTTACCTTGATCCAAATTACCCTTGCTGGGGAAGGTTTAACCTTCCCTAAACTGAAATTCGTTATTCTGGGTTCGTGAAAGCGCAGTCAATCAATCACTACTAACAAAATATCACTCACTCTGAAATTCTATCTTAACAAATCTCTGACTAAAGATGAACTATTACTAAGCACTCTTCACGCTCCTTCGGCTACAACCACAACAGCATGTGCTTGAAACTGTGGCCATATCTCAATTTTGAATGCATTTTGTTGGTGTCCTTGTGGTCTAGCCTTCAGCCTAATTAGCCTATAGTTGACCAACCCCTGGTCGTCACCGAGTCACAAAGCCCTCAAGCGACCTTTAAGTTCGACACTTATAGGCAATTTAAGCTTGATCCTACCCAGTGGTTAAGTCATCACATTTGCAATCGAGAGGTCGCAGACTTGAATCTCATCCATTCGATTACAGACGTAAACCTAGTCGTAAACATACGTTATTTCGCTTAGCTGGAGGGTTTGACAAGATTGCTATTCATGGGTGACAAATATTGCTTGTAATCTTTAAAAGATAAAAATGATCAGCCTTACACATGTAGATGAGGATATACTGCATAATACGTTGAACTGCTATTTATCACAATAGAATGGTGCTCAGCAAACCCTTAATTATTGCCACAGCCTTAACCACTACTGTAACTAGAACCCATAATTAGTTCAGCTCAGTCTCAAGTCTTCGTTATCGAGAAGATTATCCCCCTAGTTCGACATCATTTGATTTGTTCTAATTTATGACTCTTTGAGAAACTTAGCCGTAATACTGTAAAGATAAATACTGGTTATTGTCGTGCTATTCTGAAGTAAATCTTAGAACGTATGAAATGTTTAGTTTAGTGAGAGCTGCGTGTATTAGATCCGTTACGGCGTAAATAAATAGGAGATCAAAGATAGCCTTTCTAAAATGTCGGCACAGTGGCGAAGAGGCCTTAGAACACCATTCCTTTCGGTTTCCCTTTAAGTTCTAGTTACTTAATCATATAGATCTAAAAACTGTGTTAAGAGAAATGTTTTTGGACCGAGTTACCTCAGGAAGGTTGTACCCCTTCGCCTCTATTCGGTACTGATGCAGATATTACAGCGGTTATGAATACGGAGATCGCAGTTTGTTTTATCTCAAACTGCCGGATGTCTTAATTCCGAATTCTCAAACGAAGCTTAACATTGAGTCGTGCTCAAAAGTACGCGTAAGAGTTGCATAACTCATTTTGGTGCACTGCACTAAACTACATTTTGTAATCTAAGGGAAATAGAAATTTGACATTGAATGAATGGCGTCTTAAAGTGAACTTTGTATTCGTGATTTAAATAATCTTTTTCACAGCGAAGTTTTGAGTAACAAAGTCCTCTTCATGGTTCTGAAACTATTTCTATAGAAGATAAATCTTTGTTAATACTTGTAATAAGAATAGGAAGTGTATAAATACGTTAGTACAGTGCATGATTTTATATGCGGTTAAAAAGAAGTTGCACGATTTGTAAGCGTCACGCTTCTGTCGACAGATTATTAAGGTGGGTACAGAACAATGTTACGCGGTGTTATTGTAACATGTTACAAAGCGAGCATTTCCACAGTCAGTATGTACAAACAAACACGAATAGGCGAGCACAGAGCTACTCGCTGCTCGCTGCTAATGCTCCGCTAATGGCCGCTATTGGTTTTTTACTTTTGAATTTAAAATGTAAAACAGTGTTACGTTCAGTCAATATGCCGCAGTCAAAAATCTTAACACAACCTCATCAGACGAATATATGTTAATAGGAATTTTTAGCTCACGGTGTAACGTAATACTTGCCGCGAATATTACATTACATCGCGTAACGTTGGTCAGTATCAACCCATAAACAGGAGTTTCCAAGTATGTCACTATGTCAGGAATGAAAAAATGTCAGCTTTTCGTTTATTTATCGATTAAAAAAACATTTTCTTTAAAATGTTTGCTGGTGATATATGGATGATAATGTACCCCTTACCAAAACCACCGATGAGATACATGCACGATGATAAGTTATTATGGTTGAACAAACGCACGCGGCAGCCTTTAAAATAAATGGACATGTGAATTAAAGTTGCAGTGCAGAGTCGTAATGAAGATAACCATTCGGGTGGACGCGGCACGATAAAGTTCTGACGGCATTTCTGACTTGAAGATAAGCCTTTAATTATTGAGATAAAGCCTCCAGGTACTATGGGCTTTAAAACGGCCAGCAATTAGGAGCAAGCAGTCAAGTCTTTCTGGGTCGTTGATCTGTAATTACTGATTGATTAGCGTTTTTGATTAATTCATCTTAATTCTGTCAACCGTTTTATTTTTGATTACACTAAAATGTGACTGAAGTCAAAATGTCAACTGAGTTGTAGCTACGAACTCTCGTGGGAACTCTCAGAGTTTGAGTTGTCATTTATTATTTTTACAAAAGATATCCTGTAAATCAACTATTTCAATAGAATAAATAGACAGGGTTTATTTTGCATGTTTCTAAGTCTAAAGTCCATTACTCTCTTTCAAAACATTCTTAAAGCAATGACTATTTTATTGTTACAAACGTAAACACTACAGGACCTAAAATATCTACTGTGTGATGAATGGTGAAGTGAAACCAGATTAGCATATTTTGATAGCAACATGTAAAAAAGCTGTTTCTCCGCAGATTGACTGTAAATGGTTTTATTTATAATATACCGTACATAGTAATTATATAAATATTATTCTCGATTACTCAGACGCGGTTATACTGACAGTAGTTACTTCAATATCATTAAGAATATCCCATTCTTAATTATATGGCGAGAAGCCGCTCGCCCCTTGCAACGCCTACATTTCGCACCGACGAAATGTGTTTATAACGATTCCTGTAACACCCTTATAATGTTGCAAATATTTTTTCTACGATGTATTCATATCCTAGTTTAGAAAATTGGCATGATTGATGGATTTGCTAACTATTAGCTGCGAATTAAATTAAAACAGATATACCTACGTTCGGTTAACGCCAAACTGTAATTATAATCACATCAATCTTTAGAATTAATAAAAATAAATACGGAATTAAGTTGATTCCACGATATAAGTTTTCAATCATTTGAACGGAAATGACAAATAAGAATAATATGACTTGAGATGTAGGGCTTCCGCAATCAATCTTGTTTCAGAAATGACTTCCACAATGTTTTAACACATGCCTCTTACTAACCTGACTTGCATGACCGTAATGAAAACTTTTATTACATGATTAGGTACTTTTAAGCTTTTGCGTTGCAGATATAAGCCATGTGGTGCCGGCTTAAGAATATTACCACTCCATCTCTTCCTGTGGGTGTCGTCAAGGCGACCAAGGGATGTCACACCGGAGGACGGGCAGCAGCGTCCTCTACGTACTTTAAAGCCCTACTGCGATCATCAACCCGCTCGCCAAGCGTGGCAATCATGGCAATTACCTCTCAGGATTTACAAGGTTCTACTGGGGAGACCCGTGCGCAGCAGTGGGACATCACATGGGTTGTTATGAGAAATATTTCAAAACAGGAATAAACCCTTTCATGTTAATTATGTATTTAGATACCTATCGCACGGCTTGCTTGACGTTTCTCCCGGGTTCCCTCACAAATGGAGTTGTGACGTCGCTTACCAAGTCAACTTGTGATCACGGCAAATGTAACTCGGTTGATAGCAATCCTTAAGGAAAGTACTTAACCTTTATTAAACTTATTTTTTTGCAAACAGGAGCCAATGAGAAATTATATATATTTTCTTTCCTTTACGACTTTTAATTTTTGCACAATGCCTACTAATGTGAATGATGGCGGCCCGCAATGTACCAAAGGGACATTTTGGAGAGCTGATGACGAGAATGGCGGCACTGAGAAGTCGATATCTTAGAGAATCGATAGGACATTTTTTCTATTACGTATTAACTATATGTTCCAATCACACGGAACACCGAGACCAGACAGACGGAGCCACACAAAAATTGTATGCTCGAGAGAGGAAGTCCCATTTTCAAGGGCATTATTTACATTAGGGACAGGTTTATATGGGGATGTCCCCATGCAAACCTGTCAAAAGAAGAGCGATATTCCTTACTCCTTCATAGTAAATGCCAGATGGCCACGAATAGGCGAGACATATAGATAATGTCGGACTATTACTTAATTCAGCACCTATTAAGCAGCTACTCTAACAGATGGTTCGGTTTAACTCGATGATGCTAAATAAACACCGTAAAGTATAATAGTGTATCATTATGCAAAGTTATTTATAGTGCTAGATTTGCATAATGTAAACATCAAGAAAATGAACACAAAAATATTATCTAATGCAGCCATCGCTAATAACTAACAAACTCCAGATGATGACAGGTATAATTAAGACATTACGATGACATTCAAAACGCGATTAAGTCATTGGCTGAAGTTTATAAAAAGCAATATATGGACAAGGGTTAAGTTAAAGTAATATCTACAGCTGAAAAAGACATGGTTGGTAAGTGCGATCGTTATAATTAAGTACAACGATATCATATGATGTGAGCTAACGTTACTTTTAATAAGTTTCTTGGTAGTCGGCACGTTTACTTGGGCCACTCAAATTTATGCATACCCATCTTCTTGACATTTTATTGCTAATATTAATCGTCAGTTGATAACTTAATCTTGCTTGATAGCGGGTACGTGCACCTGTGTTTACCGCCTCCTTCAATTAATAATACATTAATTGAGACAATTTCACATCAAATTTTTCATGAATACATACTTATATCTTGATACTTATATCCATATTGAAAATGTAGAAAGCAAAAGATTGTCAAGATGGTTGGACGTTTATTACTGCTTCAGGCAATATTTATAGGTTTTCAGGTTATACACAGATAGGCGGGACAAGAGGTTGACAATATTAAGAGTAACATAGAGTAGTATACAAGGATATTTTTCAAGCATTTATTTAGAGGCATATAACCACTAGGCACTGACAAAAATTGATATAGACATTAAACACATCCAAAGTCATGAATTAACAGAAATTAAATGTACCTCCAGTAATTTTAAGACTATGAATAAATATATTACCTCAAAACGCATTAAACTACCATCAACATCCATCAAAATAGCACTTTGCATAAATTCTTTTTACTAAAACAAACTCTTTCATGCTTTCGGCAATATAGCTACGAACAGTGCTGTGTAGTGGTAGGTAATATACGTAATGGCTCTTGCATTTCAATTATAAGCAATTATTAAATCCCACCAATAAATCTTGTATGTTGGATTTTGTGAAATGTTTTATGGGAAGATTTAAATCGTTACAGGAGCCTACAATTAGTGCGAGTATACTTGCTAGATGTGAACCGGCGGACGACAGGCGAGAAATTTTTCATGGCACGGGTGCACGTTGTTGAACCTGGTATTTCATCTTAAAGGCTGTGTGTGTAATTTAGAAAAAAAGGAGGCAGTCATTGAGCTTTCTGGCGTGATGATACGTATCGATTTAATTTCAAGTAGGCAAAGAAATATTGTGAACGATAAATTCTAGAAGTTTGACGGCAGTCGCTTTTAGGAAAATATAATAGTCACTTGTATTTTTCTAACTAGAAGAAAAATAAGCTCTTTAGGTATAATTTTAAGAACGATTTATTAAGGTCACTCTTGATCCAAAACTTCAAACGCTAGGATTGCGTTCTAGGTATTGTCATTGGATTTTTGTCAAAAGTCGAATCTACTACGTGAGTTGCAACATTGAAGACTGAAGTTGCATATTCCACCCACGTTGAGAGGGCGTCCGCGTGCGCTTTGTGCCCTGGGCGGCAGGTTAATTTTACAGTTAATATATCTGCACTGATTGCCGCCCGGGATCGGGACACGTTCGCAAAAGTATTTATTTACTATCCCCGGTACTTAAAGTATGACATGAGGAGGCTATTTGCAATGCTAATTCGTTATCGTTTTTGACTTACTGTATATTTTGCTCCGGATTAAATAAAGATCCGTATGCTGTTCTTGTTTGATTTTTAATTACAGCAAAGATGTAATATACTTTCAACTGTTCACTGGGCCGAGCCTTTATGGGACAAAGGCATAAGTGATATGAAAATAGTTTTTGAGATCCTGAGTATTTGTAAATATACTGAACACTAGGAAGAAGCTGTTTGTACTAAAAAATAAAATGAGAAATCTTGGCTTTAGATTACGATCATGTATTGGAATAATATGTGTATATAACTTTTAATTCAGTCGACAAACTTCAAGGGGTAAAATTGCGTGTAGTCAAGGTAATAAAATAAAATAAAAAATATATTTACATGATTTTGTTTTTTATATCGTATGTGCACCGATTGATATAGATAATTTGATAATTAATTGATATGTTTAGGTATTATATGCTTTTTAGGGTTCCGTAGCCAAAATGTGCAAATAAAGCTTAGCTTAGAGACTGTTAGTGCTAGAAAGCTGTAATTTTGCATGAATACACATATTACTTACGCCGACAAAGTAAAAGAATAAAATCTTGAAAATATTTTTTTTATGCATGTCCCGACATGCACTTAACGTAAAAATTAAACAAAAAACTGGGCTTTTGTTTAAATTTTTACCGATAGATCATGAAATCTGTTTACATATCAACCCATATGATGGCCCACTGCTGGGCACGGGTCTCCCCAGTAGAACCTACTGATATGTAGATCCTGGGGGTAATTGCCATAATCGCCACGCTTGGCGAGCGGGTTGGCGATCGCAGTAAGGCTTTAAGTACGCAGAGGACGCTGCTGCCCGTCCTCCGGGGTGAAATCCCTTAGTCGCCTTGACGACACCCACGGGAAGAGATGGGGTAGTACTATTCTTAAGCCGGCACCACACGGAAATCTGTTTATTTTTTTGCAAATTTAATTGGCAATATTTTAATGTAAAACAGATACTGAATCTCCCCTTTTAATTTGTCGACTGATTTCAAAGTCAATCGATTTCATCAGTTGAACTATACCAAGTTGGATCTGTCTGTTAGTATTTTAGCGTATCTGTTACAGAGCCTACGCCTGAGGTGTTCCGGTGGCGCAGGCGGATGCATAAGCAGCTTTTTGTCTTCGTTGTCGGTAAGGCACAATGTAACGAGTTTTTGCTAATGAGCGGATAGAAAGGCAGTTATGTCCTCAACGTCTTGGGGTCAAGCTGTTTCTTTGTTGTGAAATCCTTACTGGTGATATTTAGAGATTAAGAGATCAGATCAGATAAACTATAGTTTAATGGAAAGGACTTCATATTTGGTTCGTTATAATTGTAGTTGTGCGCCTAGATAATTTTTGTCAACGTATTCTTTTGTTTCAAAGTGACATCAATTCATAATTATTACAACTTGTAGTTTATTGTGCATCTCCTAAATATTTTTGACTATTTATTTTTGTTTGTCGATAGAAAATATCTCTTTTGCTATATTTCAAAACGTCGTTGTCATTCTAAGCTTCATATTCTTATTTGTCTCAGAAGAAACAATGTGATGATGAATAAAGCAAGTATGAAGAACAAAAAACATTTACATGTGCGCTGTATACCATACTTTTCTATTATATTCCTTATGGCTAAATTTATAGCCCTGTACTGCATATCGATCAAGAGTAAAATAATGCAGAGAAAAAACAGTTTGGAGTTATATTATACCATTATGGAGACAAACAAATATAGTACGGCCCATCTTATGGTGACTAAGTAGTTTCTTCTAAGTTTCCTTTATAGAATATAAGTTTTTCGATACTATAACCAAAAGCGGCTATGATATGCATAGATTAGGCACAAACGACAATAAATAAAAGATGCCCTGAATCTTTGTCTAAATGTCTGTTTTTGTAGTTGCAGCCTATTTACATTGTTCATTCTTTAGAAAATTCTTTAACTTTACGTTCTTTCGTACTTTGAAATTGTACGCTTTAAAAATATTCTAGATCTCGACACTCACCATTAACACCGAGATCCCTCATATGCGTACAAAGATTCGTAAACGATAGGAATGCTTGCACACAATCGGCGGTCTGCAAATATGAAATGCAATGTTATTCGTACAGTTACCGGCGACCCTATTTGCAAATTCCTTTGTGCTGTTTTTGAGATGATCAACGAATGTGTAAGATTCTAGATTCACACATTCTATTGTGTGTCATAAATGACATTGCTTGAAAAACCACGAAATGTTCGCGATTGCTGTCCTAGAGCTCGCATATTCGTGCTAATCTTTACACGTAAAGTTTGGAACGCGAGAAACAGCACGCGCCGCTCCATCCCTCGCTCCGAAACGTACATGTAAATGCGCAAGGCTAACAGTTCGAACTGGCATGTTGAATTAAGCGATTTTTTGACAATTTGAAGCGTGCATCACGTGTAAACGCAAAGTAATAAAAAATCGGGCAAGAACATTTCGGACCATGTGCAGTGTAGGGTTCCGCAGCCTTGGATATTTGTATCAGCAAAAAAGCGTATGGTCATTGCACTTACGCACTTTTGTTGAGAAAAGGTCGGTTTTTCGGTAATAATGACGTGACTAATGACGGTAATCTGATCATACCTAAAATGGTTTTAGTTTAAAGTATTTATTAAGCGCTACTTTTGTGATTTTTTGTATATCATGTGGTCACACGGTTCAAAAGATAAGGGAGCGAGTATTTACAAAAACTTTATTAGTCAACTTACTTTACTTAATCAAAAAAAAATATTAGAACCCTTAAAATGTTTTTGAAAGACTTGTCGAATTATGTGCCACACGATGTTATTATTATTATATTATTATTATTAAGCTACCTATCAAAGTAAGTAGCGGCTACTACAAGACACCTGTTCACCAATATAATTTCATTAATATTCTTTGTGTTTTAGTAAAATGCCTGTGAGATACGGACAGACAGACAGACAGACGGACATGACGAAATTATAAGGGTTCCATTTTTGCCTTTTTGGCTACGGAACCCTAAAAAGTGACGGTTTGACGTAAACTCATAACTACATATTATGAGTTCACCTCTTATTGAATGGTTCACCTCTTATTTTATGGTTTGACGTAAACTCATAAGTACATGCTATGAGTTCACCTCTTTTCAACCGACTTCAAAAAGGAGAAGGTTCTCAATTCGACTGTATGTTTTTTTTTTGTATGTTTGTTCACCGATTACGCAAAGACGGCTGGACCGATTTGAAAAATTCTTTTTGTGTTTGAACGGGTTTACTGCCAAGTTGGTCCCATTTTCATCAGATCACGATCTGATGTTGGGATCTTGGAGAAATCGAGGGAACTCTTCAAATATTAAAGGCACGCCTACAGTGATTTAAGTACATTTTATAGTGATTCGTGCATTTATTCTCAAAAAGCACCTATTGGTGAAGAAGAACTGATGATGAAGACCACAAATGACGAGCGGACCTATTCAATATTTCACGGTTTGCGATTCAATTGCTTTAATATGATATTGAGTAGCATTTTATTCTCGTCATACTCCTATTACACAATGTAATAGAGCTGATAGTGAACTATTATGTGAACTCCTCAACAGTTAACGGCCCTGCATCGAGGCAAGCAATATTTTGTAAAGGGATTTGAGCAGTTGACATAAGCCTATTGTAACTTAAGTGAATTACAAACCAACCCACAAAAAAGTGACAAATAAAAAACTCATTTTATTACTTATTTTTTTACTACATAGACATCAAAAATAAATACAACTAAAAAGCAAGAAGAAGTTGGTGCCGAATTAAACACAAACAACTATTTCATGGCACCAACTTCAACATTTTAATTTGTTTTTGTTATATTATTTTTTGCTTTTTAGTTCTATTTATTTTTGATGTCGGTAATATTTAAAAAAAAAAAAGGTTTTTTGAATTTGTAAGATTTACCCGTGCTCAAAACCATAAACAGACTAATATGTGATATCATTGGTCTAGAAATACAAAATGCACGTTGCACATTATAATTACGAAAATAATTATGATTCTCTCATGAATGCACACTTTTGCTACGTAGTTTAACTATGTTATTAAACCTTTATGAAACTCGGTACTTTATTCCAAAGTTACCTATTTTATACAGGACTACTATAAGTAAAATATATTTTTTTTTTTTTTTTTTTTTTTTTTAATTGGTTCACAAAACTAGATACAATCATCGATTTACATAAATATGAGAGACAAACTGTAGCATTTCTTGATTATACCCTACTTGATGTGAACACAACTTGCTATGTTAGGTTACATTGCTTACACATTATTTGTAGTAACTAAATAACAGAAACAATTTCATTAATCAATAATTAAAACAAATTACAATGAAGAGTACAATGTGAACTTAATGTTTTTTCTCAGTGAGGCTAAAGAAACGTGCTGAACAAATATATCAATCTTATTTCGTATACTATTTGATAAAGTACACATACGGTAAATGGGAGAGTGCTGGCCAAGATTAGTTTTATAATAGGCTAAATGAAATGTTTTACGGTTACATAACCGACTTTCGGAGCGAGGTACGATCAGCGATACTCGTTCAAGGATATCGGCAGAGTTTACCAAACCATGGACGATCTTATAAAGGAAAATAATGTCAGTAATTTTACGGCGTGTACTCAGTGGTTCCATTTCATAAAATAAAAGGCGTTGTTCATATGATTGTAATTGGTGACAGTTAATGTCGTTAAATGCTAGGTGGTACAGGAAACGTTTTTGTATGCGTTCTATTCGGTTAATGTGTACTTGATAACCGGGGCTCCAAACAGTGCTACAATATTCCAAAATCCCTCGAACAACAGAGTTATAGATTAAAATTGTGAGACTTGGTTGTTTAAAGATTTTCATATGTCTGTTAACAAAACCAGAAAGACGGGAAGTTCTACTCGTGATGTTGTCAATATGGGATCTAAAACTTAAAGCACTATCGAGGATAATACCTAAATCGCGAATAGTAGTTACTTCCTCTAACGGTTGATTATTTATGAAGTAGGTTATACGAGATGGAGATCTTCTTTTTGTAAATTTTATATGGTAACATTTATCTAAATTCAGGACCATGAAATTTTGATTACACCATTGTTGCACCGAGTCGATATCCGTTTGAAGGATTGAAGTATCACTTTGATCACTTATTGCTCGATAGATTTTTAGATCGTCAGCATACAATCTGAACTTGGATCGAATAACATGTTATATATCATCTATATACACCAAAAAAAGAAGGGGTCCCAAATGAGATCCTTGGGGAACGTCAACATCATAACTGTTAAATATTTCTATCCCATTATATGACCATTTAAGTTACCAGTTTAGCAACTAAATAGAATTAAATCGTGACGATACATGAGTAAACGCAAATCTACTCACACTCTGCACCCTCTAGCCCTCTCACCCTCCCTGTGTGCTGACAATAAGGGTTAGAACACACCTGTCCGTCGCATGCGCACGCCACGCGCCGTTTGCCATTCCCTCCGCATATTATTATTATATGTATTGTCGAATTTTGTATTATGCCTGATTATTTTCATCTAGTATTGAAACGAGTGTAACTGGTTTTAATGAACTATATTGTGGTAGATTTTGGTATGTTTATTACCTGCTTTGTGTAGTTCGGTTTCATATTACGTAATGTGTCAATTAGATTTGAATGTCTAATTATTAATTGAAATGAAAGTTATAAAATTTAACCTCGTTCTTTCTTTCATGATTTGTAAAATAATCTATACTAATATTATAGGTAAGCTGAAGAGTTTGTTTGTTTGTTTGAACGCGGTAATCTCAGGACCTACTGATTCGAATTGAAAAATTCTTTTACTGCTAGCCCATTCATTGAGGAAGGCTATATAACATCACGCTACGACCAATAGGAGCATAGCAGCAGTGAGAAATGTTGCAAAAACGGGGAAAATTTACGCAGATGAAGTTGTGTGGGACAGCTAGTTATTGAACACAGCGTGTATAAATTAACAAACAACAAGTATAGTAATAAACAATGAAATCCAATACAATTTAGAATTAAAATTGTAGCTACTGTATTATTTATATGGTTTACACAAATATTCGCAAAACGTTTCAACACACCTTTAAATATTTACTTTTACAGTAGTAACTCTGATTGGAATGCCAATATATTATTGAATTATCACTGATGTGGATGTCGCTCCCTGTAGGAAAGGCTGTAAAACCATGACACAAAAATAAAATAGCTTGTAAAGACATTTTACCAATTGGAGAGTGAACAATGGTCAATTGATCACCGTCAATAAGAACGAGCCATTTCGTCACTTATTCCATATTGGAGTTACAAATTTGTTTTACTATCACGAAGATCGATGTAACGAGTTTAAAACTGAATAAACAAGCTTATAAGAGGTCCACTGAAATGACAGAATTAATCAGGTAGGTTAAAAATAATAATAATAAATTATAACACCCCTTAAACTTGTTCTGGATGAATACACCATATCCATAACAATGGACATTGCGCTACACATGCTTAGATTTTGAGAGTGTAGTACACGGGCACCCTAACCTTAAATCACCATTATAACAAGATCTCAGATTGGCAATATACTGATTTTATAGTATGAACTGCACTGGAGAAATGTAGGTCTGTTTAAACTGGTGATTTGGCTTGTGCAACTTGTGAATGTCGCGTGTCGCGAGGGCGCAGGACAGGTGTGTCGCACCCCTTATTTGAGGGAATTTAAGGCCACAATGCATAACTATACTTGTGTTCAATATAGCGTAGGGTGACCGTTGGTTTTTGATAACTGCGAATTCGGGTTTACTCGATGAAAGTCATTGTTTGGAATGTAATTGAAATCAAATGAATAGAGGTGGTCGTGTTTGTCATTTCTGTAATGTTGTGAATAATATCATAATTGAAATTGTGTAAAGATTGATGTAAAGTCGTTTTCCGTTGGTCAATATCAACTCTGTTTTATTACTGTTTCAATTCATAAGTATAATTTTACCATTTACTCTTTAGTTTATGTTATTAAGTTTCTAAAAACTTTATGACATAAAAATCAAAATAATAAACTGATGCTCCAAAGAAGTTAGAAATTTCACACTTGGGGTTTCAATAATAAGTCTCGATTCAAGATTTATGTCCTGGTGAGGTTGTTTAAAATATTAATTTTAAAGGAAGGAAGTGGAAGCTTTTTCCCAGAGGTAGGACAAGGCTAGCAATAATAATAATGTGTATTATTTGTGTACTACTCGTAATAACGAGTATAGGATAATAAGAACCACTTTAGGCATTGAATTCTTGTCACATATTACTGATCGTTCTTCAAGCAGCCGTCTCAGATACGAAACAACTATACAGTATAAATTAATTTAACATAAGAATATCTGGTTACCCTACAAACGGCTGACACTGAACGATAGTAAAAGCACGTTACACTCGTCAAATGCAAATAAACGTGTTGTATTTGAATAAGAACAACCCTCCATCAATGTACGCACCCGCTATGAACCATGGTTATCGTGATTAACTCCGTAACGTATAACTATTCAGTAAATAAATATATACGTTAAATTATCAACGACTAATAAACAATGATTTTTCTTATCACTTTAAAATACTGCACTTGGATACGATGTTATGAATTTTGCACGAATTTCAAGGTCTTATATACGGGTGAATATAAATATGCCAGTAGCTGACACCCTTGCATAACAGCTACTTCCTAATGGTACGCTGACTGGCATACTTGTATCTATTATATAATTTTATGTCTTAATAGCATAAACATTTTATTTTAAGGCTTAAATACCTTTGTTTATTGCCCGACGTTTCGACCGTATTGCAACGGCCGTGGGTAGATACTTATATCTGATATCTGATACGATACTTGTATCTGATTTTGATTTACTGACATGTAACTAGCATGTACGCTAATGATATGTTTTTGTGTATCTTCACCATCAAACCCTATGCTATATAAGTTGAAGAATGTTTATTAAAATATTTATTTATCCTCCACAATACTGTGGCCGTATGGTACTGGCTTAAGAATAGTGCCACCGACATGTCGTCAAGATTTCACACCGGAGGACGGGCAGCAGCGTCCTATGCGTACTTTAAAGCTTTACTTGTATCGCCAACCCGCTCGCCAAATGTGCAATTATAGCAATTACCCCTAGGATACATAATAAGTAAACCCTTGCCCAGCAGTGGGGCATCATATAGGTTGACATGATATTGTGGGTAATCCTTGGATAAACCATATGCAAAGTATTATTGAGTGAAAAGTGGATTAATAAAACTAAATTAACTTCTTCATTCGTATTTATTAACTACGCAACAATGTAGAGAGCAGCTATAACGGCAGATTAAAAGTTGGCGGCATTCTGACAAATGTATAATTACTGGTCGGATTGTATTAAAAGATATCTGTTCATTCCGTGAAAATACCTATCCAAACTTGGATGGAATATAGATTTTCTTTAAATAGGTAATATAAGGCTAGTACTTTATTCCCATAAGTTACAGAATGCAAATCATAAGAATGTCAGTCAAAATTTGAAATAGAATGATTTTACATTTAATGCTATAAGTTCGCAAAAGTAAAGCCAGTAAGAAAAGAACTTGACAATAAATGTAGAATATATAAATATATGGACTGGTAAATACGTAATCCCAAATAGATTTAAAACTATATAATTTTTTTTATCTCTAAAGGAGACACTATTTTTACAGTACTGCCACTAATTTATATAAATGACTATAACAGTAGAATTTACAAACAAATAAGAAGGGAAAAACTACAAGAAGGTTGCATTCTTTCATAATAAAACGATATGTGCAGTGCAATGCGATTATTATAAGTGCATAAAAACGGCTCAGCTGCAATTCGTTCTAGGAGGCTATTTCACACCTCTGATCGTAATCACAGATGCGATTAAAAATAACAAAATAGCCAACACAATCACTATGTTTATCTGTTTTGACCACAAGTATCATGGATTCTTTAGAATCGTCCTTGATTATATCTATCACGTAGACATGTATCTGAAAGCTTATACGGTATGGCCACTAAAACAGCAAACAATCAGTAACTAGGGATATTTCATTTCTATTACCGAGTTCCTTCATAATATGCGTTCGATGATACGTACCTACTTATAGTATGAATATTTGCACGCATATAAGGGGCGGTCAGCTTATTTCAAATGCAATATTATTCGCATAGTCTTCTGAGAATTGAATAAATAGATAGAATAATATATAGAATAATATACTTATTCTTTGAAAATGGAAATCTGACATATATATGCAACTAATGCATGCCTCTGACGTTACGAGTTACGTCAGATTTATTTGGTAGCGCTTTGACAGGAGCTGACTCGTGGTGGTTACGTAACCAGACAACTTAGGCAACATAATTATAACAAACACCCTTAGGGTACAGTACCTCACCGTTACGCCAGGCCATCGTATGGTTGTTTGCCAACTCAATAGATTGCTCTTTATGAAGCGAGTTCGATTCTTGCACGGACACCATTTTATGCGATATCCGAATTGTTTAACCGAGACTAGCTGTACCTACTGTCTGTGTGTAGCTTCCGTGATATGCATACTTTTATAAGTCTCACATAGCTGTTTTTTCTAAAGCAAGAGTTGTCTTTATAACACATCTTCTGCTATAGGAAAAAAGCTTTGCGTCATGAGGGACTACATTACAAACAAAACCATAATTGCTATTTTACTGGCCACAACGTGAGATATTGAAAGCGCGAGTGAGAATACAGATGCATTGTCCTGGCCGATCAGCGATAGTATTCACAGATTTCAACGCTATTGTGCTTTCGGGTACTTTGAAATAACGATCCACGTCATTCAATGGATACAGCATCAGCATTGAAAGCTCCAAACTCAATATTTGTCACCGTACTATTGACAGATCCGTGTCCATTGTTAAATAGATAATTTTTAGATCGAAATTGTTTGTGTTGCAAATTCCTTTTTATTAAGGTATGTCTCTTTTAATTTTTCAATTTCAATTTCAATTTATTTATTCCATATACAGAAGATAACAAGATATTACAATTATTACAAATGTTTACTTAAATATCTAGCTTAATACTTATGCCTGAACTAGGAAAACCTGTGTTTCAGGCGATTAGTGCCTAAAAACAACTATAATCACATTTTTAAACATTTAAAAGTAAAAATTAACTATGAGTGAGTTTTAAAGAATAAAGATATAATATTTAGACAACACTATATGTACATATAAATCAATGAAACGAAAGCTGTAAATAATTAGTTTCTTAATTAAATTAATTAATATTAATATAATAAAAACCATATTTATTTGAGTACAATTAATAATTTCTCTGTATCTTCGTAAGACATATTTTGGAAGACTTCCTTAAGCTTCTTCTTACAATTTCCTAGGGTCATGGAATAGATATTTGCAATCGCATTTAGCCTATTATAAAGAAGCGGTCCTAGGAAGATGAAGAACTTGGCAGTGAAAGCATGTTTTATTGCTATTTCTCTATTGCAAACTATATCTTTTCTTCGTTTATTAATGTATGCAGTGCTGAAGGGGAGACAAGTGTGCTGCTTGTGGGATAAAGAAAAGGGCGGAACGTAGAAACTTTGAGGATAGCTCTCTGTGCTCTCTCAATTGTTAATAACAATGTTTTACCAGCGCCACCCCATGTGGTAATACAGTAAGTTAATAGTGACTGGCATAGGGCAAAATAAACTTGTTTAGTTAGTTGAGAATCTGCAATATAACGCAACTTTTTAAAAACAAATATTAACTTACGGATTCTGTTATTTAAAGCTTCTATGTGGTATTTAAATGTAAGGGTTTCATCTAAAATAACACCCAGGTATTTTATTTTATTTGTACTTTTAATGGCGGGACAAGTGCATTCAGTCTCAGTGGTGATTCTGCAATAATGAGCAAATAATGTTGGGGTAGTTTGTGTTTTCGGGACTTTGCGCATTGAAAAACAGATAAAATTTGTTTTTTCCGCATTTAGTGTTAGTAAATTGTGCTGAAGCCATTCGGTAACTCTGTTAAACCCATATTGCGCATGCATGTAAGCTTTGTTTTCAGAGCTAGCTGAAAAAAGAAGAGCTGTGTCGTCAGCATACGATACGATTATGCCATGGTCTAAATTCAGGTTACACAAGTCATTTATATAAATTAAGAAAAGGCTAGGGCCTAAAATACTTCCTTGGGGAACTCCAAAAGCCGTATTATTCTCATCATTACTCAATATATTACCAATCCTCACGCATTGAGTCCGCTCTTTTAAATAACTAGTAAAAAGTTTAAGTAGAACGCCTCTTATACCTATACTTTCAAGCTTACGCAATAGGATCGGGATGGAAACTGTGTCAAAAGCTTTCGCGAGGTCTAGGAAAATTCCCACAGTGTGGTTACCCTTGTCAAGTTCTTGTGCTAGATGGTCAGTCAGGTGATGTACGGCATCGGCAGTCGACATTTTAGCTCTAAATCCAAACTGTGTTTTTGCCAGAATGGATTTATTTTCCAAATAATGTATTAGTCTTTTGTTTATTATCTTTTCCAATATTTTGGACATACAAGGTAGTAGAGAAATAGGTCTGTAATTTGTGACTAGACTTTTGCTACCTGATTTATGGACAGGAACGACAACAGCTTTTTTAAGACACTTGGGAAAATGTCCTGTGGATAAACATAGGCGGAAAATATAGGTCAATGGAGGCACCAAAATATGCTTGAACTGTTTAATAATTTTATTTGATATATTGTCCCAACCGACTGCACAGTCTTCTTTAAGGCCCATTATTATAGTATCTACCTCCTGTTCGTCAGTATCTAATAATACAAAAGACTCTAAAGTAGTATTATCCGAAGCACATGCCCTTGTATCGTAATATGATTGAACTTGAACTTTCTCGGCCAAACATTTGCCGATGTTCACAAAGAAGTTATTTGCAATATTGGCAGAAGTTAAATGTGATGACTGTGCTTGTAATAAATCTAAAGACGACTTATGTTGTTTTTGTGTATGTGTTACGTTTTTAATATGCTGCCAGATTTTTTTACTGTTGTTACTTGCCTTTTCTAGTGCGTTTTTGTTGTAGTTTATCTTAAGTTTTTTTAAAAGATCGTTACAAAAGTTCCGATATCTTTTGTATGAAACTTGCAACATAAAATTATCTGGATGGGCTTTAGACCTTTGATGCAGTTTATCTCGGTGTTTCATGCAGCGAATAAGACCTGTTGTTATCCATGGTTTTAAGTTGTAATTTTTGTTGCACAATCGAATATAGGAAGTATTTTTCTGCATAGCATTTTGCACTTTTTCAATTACATATAACATACATGATTGCGGGTCGTCGGAATTGTAGACTGGGTCAAAGCTGACGTTGCATAAATCGTCTTCAAATTTATTCATATTTAATTTACAAATTGTACGTGCGATATTTTGCTTAGGTAATTTACAATCTAAGCTAAGTAGGGCAGCATTGTGATCGGTTATTGTGGAATTAGTAACAAGTGCGATTGAAGGAAAATTTGATTTAAGTATGATATGGTCTAAGCAAGAACCGCTTTGGTGTGTAGGTAGCGTATGTGCGGGTAGCATGCCATGAAAGGAACATAAATTGAGGTACTCCTGCGCGGTGGTGTCTAAGCTTTCTGGATGGATATTTATATTAATGTCTCCAATCAAAATTATATTTTTGTAGGATGATAAACTTTGTAAGGTCGTATTTAAAGAATTAATAAAACTGCTAATGTTTCTAATAGAAGGAGGCCTGTATATTGCTAGTATTGCAAATTCCAATCCGATTTTAATTAATAATTTGTTACAATCTTGAATATTTGGTTCGTCGACGGATACATTCAGGAGATTTTTTGTATAAACTATCAGCCCGTCGTTTTGATTATAAATTATATCGCTCTTGTGTATATTGTATTGCGCTAATTGCGGTAAATTATATTGCTGAGCAAGCCAACATTCTGTTAAAACTATAATATCACAATTTAAGTTAAGTCTTTGTTGAAAAATAATGAAATCGTCAAAATTCTTATAAACACTGCGTATATTTTGTGTTAGTATTGTTAGTGGATTGCTGTGGGAGGAGATAAGCTGTTTGCAGTTTTCAACGTCACAGATTTTGGACTCAGATACCGAGAAATTATCTAATTCGCTAATAAAAGTATTCATTAAACTATCAGTAAAACTAAAATATAGACTAAAAAATAAATAAATTACAGGTCAAATAAACTCACAGTTAACGGCGCTCTTAGGCGCCTCCATAGTCAATAGAGTTAATATACCTCCTTTCAGCCATTATTTTTGCAGGGCAATCAGCGGCACCGGTCTTATGGTTGCTAGGTTTTTTAAAATGAAAGCATGTAGCGCATTTTGACTCCTCTGTCTTCTTCGTGCAGTCCTTTATTGAGTGTCCTTGATCGCCACAGTGGCCACAGATATAGGTTGGCTCCCGACATGACTTGGCTGCATGACCGTACTGCTGACATTTATAGCAGCGTGTGACTAAGGTAAAGTCTCTTACAGGGCAAGAAGACCAATTCACAAAGACTCTGTCTTTCGTTATGAGGGCTTTACGTACGTCTGTTGTCACTTCTATAATGTAGTTGCAAGAATCGGAGTCCTTTTTTCCTGACTTATGACTTAGTCTGATGGATGTCATAAACTTCTCCAGTTTCATATCGTGCAGTTTATCGGCAAGATTCTGGTGGTACAAGCAAGTAAAAACTTCCTTTTCTTGCATAGATGAGGGCACTCCGATGACTACAACTCTCGGCTTCCGTTTAAGTGGCTCGTCGATCCTAAGGCCTGAATCCTTTATTTGCACCGATTGTTTTAGTTTGTCGATGTCTGCCTTAGTGTCTGTGCTGATTATAACACCGCCATTCTTTGTCCCGCGCACACCTCTAACCTGCAGTCTCATTTGTTCAGGGCAGATAATTTTTTGAACAAGTGTTTTTGTCTCCTCACTGGACTTCATCTTGTCATTAGGGTAGATAGCCACTGAGCTCAGGTTCATTGGCTGCACAAAGTTGTTGACTCCTTTTTTGACCATGTCAGCGAAAGAGCCTGTCGTAGTCAGTTTTGGAGAATCTTCAATGCTCGTTTTAAGGTCTTTCAGGTCTTGGGACAGGTCGAGTTGGTCGCGTAGAGTATTTATGTAAGTGTGGGCTTGGATTGCTTTCGCCTTGACAGATTGATACTGCACTACTAACTGCGATGTGCTATGACTCACCTTCCGACATAAATTACTGATCCTTAATTTCTGCTCGTTGTTCAATTTTCCTTCCGACGAAATAGCGCATATCTCATTAAGTTGTTGTTCTATCCCTGTCATCCAGTTTTGAATTTCCGGTGTCGAGATGACTTCCAGGGATCGGGATGCCGGCGCAGGTGCAGGAGAAGGGGAGCAAGCCGTCTTGCCGCCCCAGTTTAATGGACTATCATCCATTATATTGCAGTGTATTGCACACTAAACATTGGTCCGATATTTAACACTTAGCACATATGTACAGATTACGTTATTACTTGAAACTAGGCCACGATTCAGCAATTAATCATTTATTAATTTTACTAAATGAACAATACGTCTGCGCTCATTGAGAGCTAATGTGTAATTCCTTCCTTAATGGAATAACACTAGCGAATTTAATGTTATTATTGTGTATTTATTTATTAAAACATATAATATCTATAGGTACTAATATTATAAAGAGGAAAGATTTGATTGTATGTTTGGTTGTTTGTTTGCATTGAATAGGCTTCGAAGTTATTAGACCGATTTAAATAAATATTTCACCATTAGAAAGCTACATTATCGGGGAGTAACATAAAGTATATTTTGTTGTCAAAAAATTAGAGATCCCTACGAAAATTGCAATAATGTAACTCAAGGTATAAAAAACTACGATATGAGACCCGTGCGAAGCCGAGGCAGGCAGCTTGTTCATATAAAGATATAAGTATATTTTTTAATGATATTGTGAACGTTGTGAACAACATATATTCAAGTACCTACTAGTACTGTTAGTATTATGTATTAATTTATTAAAAATATTATATTCATTGTAAATATGTAAGAATCCTTTTTAAAGATATTGTATACGTTTTATTTACAACATACATTCAAGTATCAAATAATAACGAGCAATTTTGCAGCATCTAAAAAAAAGTACTAAGTCGTAAAGGTACTTGGTAAGTTTGTATATTTTTGGATTCTTAGATCAACTTCAGACCTAGAAATAAGCGAACGGGTGATAATCGGCATTCAAACCTACGAATATTATTACACAGAACAAACAAGAAGACAGACAAAACTCTTTAAATTTAATAAAAGCGAACAAGTATTTATATATAAATAATATAAATCTTACCTACTAATGATATCACTAAGTTTCTACAAATAAATATAAATAAAATTTTAGACATAGCTACATTCCCACGCATGCAATATGGTTAAGACATAACATAGTATAGTTCATGAACCATACCATGAATAATAGACAGCCTGTATTTTTGCTTGTAATTGACACAGCCAAGTCTCACGGTGGAATATAAATTTATGATACCTATACTTAAAACGATTAATCTGACGCAGTTGGTGGTAAAATCCATACGGGAATAATGAGACGAATTCTACGAGCTACTCGGAGAGTGCGTGCCAATTATTGACGTAATTATTTTGAAAATATTGCCAGCTTTTGCGATATTTAATACCATAAAGAGGCTATATTTTTTAATCACTATGTCCATTTATTCAGGCTTCGCGACGCGTGTGGCTCAGATTGTCAATTGACTGTTTATAACCAACTCGGCCCTCTCAACATATTTATACATTAACATTAAATCGCAATGATGTCTTTGAGATGGTTAGTATAAAATCTTAAGGGTAGATATTAATATGAAACGCACTTCAAAAATGATCTCTACCAAGTAAGAGCTACGTAATTTTTTTACAACCTGCCAAAATCCTTTTTTATGTTTCTTTTATATGGGTTGCCAATTTGCCATCCCTGTTTAAATTATAAATGTCGCGTTTATTATTTTTCATAACAACCCTAATCAAGTAATCGGCACTGTAAACTTCGAAGATGCCAAGTGATTCAAAGTGGCGCCAAAAAATAAATAATATCCAGTTTTATGAATACGATATTGGTGTTTGGAGCCGAAGTAATTAACAATTTTTTTGCAACTTCACGGATTTAAGAATAAAGTGATCAGAGCGACATATTTACGAACATGGAGCCGTAAATTAAAATGTATTCTCGTGTTATCCCTGCTATTAAACAAGGCGCTGGCTCGCACGTAATGAGATTGTAAGGTAATCTCGCGTTTCGTTAGTGAGACCACGTCTTATATCCCGCCACAACACAGTCAGGCTGGAGAAGGAAACTTCCATACGTACAACGCTCGAGCAACGTACATATATACTTCATTCCCAGACACGGCAATTTTGGTACAGCTTCGGTATGAAGTGGTCAAATATTTTGTATCCATGAGTGATGCCTGTGTACGCTTTGTTAGCGCGTTAGTATACGCTGTTCTTCTGCGCTCTCGGTGTTTTGTGGCTGCAGTGTGTTCAGCTCCCAGGTATTATCGTGAGTGAGCGACAACTGAAAAGTGGCTCCTGATTACGTCGTGTTCACACGAGAGCACTGCTATTAGTCCCAACGAAAGCCGTCTATTTATTCCTATTATCAATTAGTCCTTAACACCTAGAAACTCGATAAGCCAAAGCCGATTTTGAACTTTAACGCACTTTTAATTAAAATGAAAAAGTTCCTCGTTAAGGTCTATAATGAAATGGAAAAATGTACTTAAAGAGACGTATGGGCGATTTTTCTATTTAAAGAATCTGCCACCGGTGTCCAGAATGTATGGAATACAGGGATTTCGCAGCAGAGAGGTGTTCTATTGCGCTGTGTGTCTCGACCGGCGCATTAAACTGTCTCACGGGTAATGGATTGGGAATTTCATGCTCCAAAGGTCGATTTAAATTAATTTACACATTAAAAAGACAAAGTGAACTGGCTCGCGCGGAACAAAAAGTAAATAGTGTTAATCCGATCTGCGATTGACGTTGTGGGCCGACTCTTATTTAGCCAATTTTATCGCTTATATTGTTAGGATCTGAAGATTAAATTTATATTGGAATTTATAGTACTTCATTGAATAACTGCACTCATTTTCTGCCTTTAACTCTATTTTAGCGATTATATCAACAGGCTATTTTTTATTATACTAAAAACTCGTGGAGCTCGTGGGTTATTAGTAGGTATATTATATCACCTTGTATATATTTTTTCTGACCGTTTCAATTATAAAAGCCAGCCTATTATAAATAGCCTCTCAATAAACTAAAGGGTTATATTAAATTCAAAGAAAGCATTTCAGTTAATGCAAAAATCTTTGCAATGATTGACGGCGGATATTTAAGATGTTTTGAGAAAAAACAAAAAGTGGTTCGAATTTGAAACGGAAGCTAAGTTGGATATTGACCCTTTAAGGCCATCGACTAAATACAATGAAGGAAGAAAAATAGAAGGAAAGAGCGCGGGCCGACACATCTGCCCACCACTATCGAATAAATCTACTAAAATAATATTTTTATTTTGATTACGCTGGCACGGGTTAGGCAGATGTTAGACACGATACATACACACCAAAAGATTAGCTAACATTTGTCTACAATCATTAACCTCTGTAAGTAGCATTGTCTAACTGACAAATAATTTGCCCCGATATTCTCAGCTTTGTACCTACCTATTCTCATGATTAAGGAATAATGTTAACAAGCTTTGGAACGCATCCGTTATTACTCATTGTAATTAGTTGCTATTAGCAAATCGATACGTAATACTTCCCATGTTTTTACATCACCCCCATTTTGTCACTTATTTTTAAGTGTTATTTTTTAAAAACCTGCCTGCATGCTTTATTTTTATATATTTTGTTATAAGTTATCATGTTTCCTCATTAGTTAAGTGATTATTATTATAAATGAGAAATAAAGTCTTAAACCGAATATTATGGTTTGATATTATGATAAGAGAATTTTTTTTCACACATCTATAAACGATACAAATTTTCTATTCCACAACCGTTAACGTCAAGAAAACGGAACTTGTCTAGGCTTCCAGGCTCCATAAGTGAGAGCTTAAATAATTAATGTGCAAATATGCAATCTGGACAGTATATATTTATTATACATATAGTACGTTTATAGTACGTATAGTACGTGTGTTTTAATATTATAGCAATTTGAGAAAGGCACCCGGTTGTAGTTAGATAATAAGTATAAGGCAACATGTAACCTTGCTCGACGTACAAAATAACTGTGTGTCGTATTTTAAGGGCTGTTCTTAACTTTCAAGTCGAGTCACTGACCAATACGATACCGCTTTAATGGGGTACGAACATTATCTGCTTATTGACCAAGTACAAGGTGTGAAGGAGTTTAGAACCCCGAGGTGGGATATTATATCGACTATTATAGATATAAGATAAAGTATAGACGGGCTTGTTACAAAAATACAAGTACGAGTCTGATTAAATACTTGTATCACAATGAATAGGAATTTAAATTTAAAAGTATGTATAATTATGGAAATTATCTACAGTTATAATTTCTTAGTTAATTCTTGCAGATTATTTTCGAAGTGCTTATTTGAAAATTGTAGTCCGTACGTTATGGTTATGAATAATTTGTTTTCATTAATGACTGACTGTTTTGCACATATTAATTTTTACCTTATCTTTGTCGTATAACCTAATAGTTAATGTTAGTTGTCCAAGAACAATATTTAAAGAGAAGAAGTGAAAAAGTGTAGAGTGACCGCCGCACTTAGAAAAAGTTAAAAAGGCAGCTACGAATTGAATGTTGTTTCAAGGGTTCCTTAGTATTTTTTTCCAATCTTAAATTTCTCAATTAACATAATTGGACAACTTACAGTAAATCACAGTAAATAAATGCAAGCAAAGCTAAATAAAATTTGTATTTATTTATTTATTTTTGCATCAAAATAATAAAACAAAATACAATCAATAAACAAATTACAGGTTTTCATTTAGGTATAGACGGTTGTATAAGTATGCTATAGTGGTATATTTTAACTTTTGTTATTTTATTAAAATGAATAAATCTATAAAATTAATAAATTATACGTTTCACATAAGTTTCCCCAAAAAATTCCAGGGTTAAGCTCCGCCTGTAATACTTGTAACAAATCGATCTAAAGTTTTTTAAACTACCAGCTGTTCCGGCGATCCCATTCCACCTCTTTTTTGAGAATCGGTTCAATTGTGAATTTAAATCATTCTCGAATCCACTGGAACGCACATAAAAAAATATCATCAAAAACGGTCCAGCCGTTTAGATGAAGTACAAACACACGCACATAAAAAAATATATAAAGATCTATCAATCTTACAACGAGTTATTTACCTCATATTGCCTGGAAGTATAAAATACGGCCAAATTCGTAAAAAACATGTACTTAATTGCCTAAAATGGCATACTAGTGAAGGGAAAAATTGTGAAATAAATATTAAATCTGGAAGGTTTCCTAAATGTTTTTAGTCATAGCATATTCTATGTAGAGGACTTGCAGGTTATTTTATTCTATCACAGCAATTTAAAAGTAATTATGGCGAAATTGCTTCATCGTATATGGATCTAATTAAAATAATGTCATACTTTTACTATACCTAAGTTGCAAAGATAGTAATTTTATATTATGAGCTACGATCTTATCAGTATTAATATTGCTTACGGGCACCTTTATAAGCCTAATCTAACCTAATTTCATCCTTGATCTAAAATAATACGCGCTCATAACACGCTAATAAACGTACGTACAAGAACATGTTTTTTCTAAACGGTTTGTAGCCGCGGAACCCTAAAACAAATCAATTTGATACGGCACGGTGGGACAAAAGCTTGCCGCCCACAGCCATGTAGTAGTACTGTTCCGCAATTTGACATGTCGTAAAAGACACTAATAAATAAAATTAGTGTCGTTTCGTATGACAATAATGAGTACAGAGACGCCGAAAGAGGCGGGCACAACTTCTATTGGCTGACTTTCGTTGCTTTCGAAAAGATTGTGTTAGTGAGGTCGGTCTTATTGTGCGAAGTAGTAAAATGGTATCTGTGGGTTTTATTGGGCGTATGATTGAATGAAGGTGTAGAATAAAGTTAATGGACAAGAAAATTTTGGCCATTTATCTAAGTTTGGTAAAAGCTGTGTAATATGTGTAAACCTGCATTTGAACATATTATACATCTGAACATTTTGCAAAATGAAGTCAGTGATTCGTTTTGTCATCATTTATTGGTGGTAGGACTGGACGTCTTAGTGCGTATCACCCCAGTGTCACTTATTTTCCCTTGAAATAGTGATTAAAACACATTATTGCCTTTGAAGGGCATTGCAGCAAGTGTAATTTATTAAGCAAATGAGCAAGTAGAAACGCTATAATCTTTAGTCACAAAGATTTGATTAGTGCTGCTGCTTCAATGGTGAGGCGTGAGGTTTACTATCAGACTCGCACCTGGTCGTCTCTTCATTTAGTGGAAAAATATATATAAGATCTTTTACAAAAAAAAAAAAAAATTACATCCATATATATCTTAGACTTATCATCAGGCCGACAGTTCAGGACAGGTTTCACTTTTCTGACTGCGGCATCCTAATCGCTCTCTCGAAAATATGGTTACTTACCTATTTTTTTGAGAACCCTGAACAAACTTCTAATTTATGTAATTCAAACAATGTACGAGTATAAGGACCTAAGCTACTTTTAAAACATTAATGGCAAAAATGGCTTCTCGACGTTTTACATCACTATTTAGATGTCTCGAATAAAATTCAGAAAATATGGACAGCACCGAATGGATGTCATTATAAAATACATTTCTCAAAGATTTGTGAAATAATATTGATATCAATTTTGCGATCCAGGTAGATAATGTATGACCCACTAGCCCAAAATCCTGTCCGTTGATATAAATCTTTAACGCTTCGACACATTTTGACCACACGTCAGGATTATGATCGGTATAAAATACTTCGCATTGTACTATCGCCTTTTACACCGCCGTACAATGGACAGGCTTCTAACTTATAAATTTTGGTGCGAACAAAGGCGCCTTATTGACAAGGTAACATCGATAAATGGACGCCCGGACGCACCGACGGCGATATTAAAATATATCTTCTCAGAGATCGGAATAAATCAATAACGATGATGACTTAAATCATTTTTGGTGTACGAGCAGTCAAAAAGCCGTTTCCAATTCGAAACTGAGTGCTACTGAACGTCAGCTTAGTGTAAGTATACCCTGAGTTAATCCATTCCAAAGAGGGGTACAAAAAGCCTTCCGCTCAATTTCCCTCGAAACGTCAAATGTTTGCTTTCGAAAAGGATTTTAAAATGCAGCGACTTTTTGTGTAAGTATTCGAACGGGATTACCGTATGCAAAGCGGTCACGGACATCCCAAGCTTCGTGTTACTAAACGTAACACAAACGGAAATCTTCATTTCTATTTGGATTGTGACTTGGTATATTTCTTTTTGACAGACGTTTGTTATTAAAAAAAAAATAACAGTAAACATAACTTTTATTGCTAAAAACGATTCTTCTAAAATTGCCACAATATATCCGAAACTCGACAAAATACAGTGGTTAAATTTGCATTGTCTCTAAACGCAAACGTAAACGTTACCGCCACTACGTCAGAATCAGCCGAGTTACAATGGAAACTATTTGATTGCTTCATTATGCGGAATCGGACTCGGTTCATTGTATATCATTTCGCATGTTATATCTGTTCGTATCCTAATTTAATCATCTTGAAGATTGGACCACCGGGGAAAGCGATGTAACGGGTGGCCTCGTCGATTTGCGATTGAACTTTAAGACAGTTCACATTTAGGAGTGATCCGTTTTTCTGATTACGATAATATCAGTGAATTTAATGACTCCAGTTGAGAACAGGATTTGAATTATGTTATCAAATTTACCTCCGATTATGACGATATGATTGAAATTTATGGATCTGAGCTGAAATCAAGTGTAATTAAAGAGAATAATGTACGTAAGATTGAAAGTTGATTTTGAATGAAAGATATTGTATCATAAAGATACACAGCTATCACAAAATGTTAACGGTAAAACTAAGAACTAAAATAACTAGAAATAAATTTAAACTTTGAAATAACAATCGGTATTGAATAAAACATCCTGTATACCAGGTACAACTTCGTCGATGTTTGTAATATCGGAAGATCGTATTTGGTATTATTTATTTGAAACGTGCAGAAAACAGTCAATTCTAATGCCTTCATTCCTTTTGATCCGTTTCAATTTGCCTGATGTCTTATTTTCTACGCGGTGGTCTGCATCTCGAATCTATAAAGAATTTTGGCATTTATCAATATGAAACAAAGGTACTGGACAGTTTCTGAATAATTCCTTTATTTAAATTTGTGGAAAGCGTTAGACACCATTTTAGATTTTAATTTTGGTGAAGATTTTTGTTTTATTTTGACTACATCTATTACATACTTATATGCTATAGCTATTAACCATTAATAATATCACTTTACTTTTATTACCACACTTCTTCTAAACGATATGTCCCGGTGAATTGGTAACAACTCAATGTAATCCCTAGTGACAATTATCGCAAAAAATTACCAATGTCGATTTTCGCCTGTTTCTTGATCTTATTTTTCCTAAGTCAATCACGATACTGTACTAAACGAAAATCCTATTATGTGGGTGTAGTTTTTTGCAATAATAAGTAGAAGATTTGTTTAAACGTAAGGCGGCAATAATTAACCTTATTACCACTATCGGATAAAAAATAAATTATAAATATTACATATTCCGGTGCAATAATCAAAATATACAGATAGAATTACACACCTACAACAATTACCTACTGTTAAATATGTGCGGCATTTTAGTAGATTGAAACTATTAATCGTATAACACAAGAATTCTTAAAATAGAAGATTATAATACTCATGTACAGCTGGCTTTTGTATTACTTTGTATCTTTCATGATATTCACAGTGTTAAATCATCATGCCTGTACAGGTATTTGCAAAAGTTACTTAGTGCAACATCGAACCTAGTAGTTACAACATTTAATCGCAGTTTTGCTTGGTAAGCTGAATACCTAATTGTTTTAAAACTACCAGCTTCTAACATGATTGAATACACCTTTCTAAGGATTTGCCTCAAAGCGATGCAATAATGTCTAGTCAGAACAACTGACTGATATAACTGGTTAAATAGTTCTCTTAGTATCTAATCTTCATGCTTTAATCGTTTTAAGGCATTTGAAGTACTCTGTGTATTCTCTGGGTACTAATTAACTTACAGGTTCTTATTCTATTTAAGGTTTAATTTCAATTTTGTATTTATCTACATTTTGTTATTGAGGTTTTATTTATTTAAGTTAAATACGATCACGTAACCCCCTTTAGAGCTGGAGTTTCCTGATATCTATAAACCTACATCAAAAAGTCCTGGCTCATCTGTTCACTCATCATTGCTGAGTCTAAACCCGTGAGCTTGGAAGGCGCTATTTGCAGATTTTTTTTTATGATGAAAACAAGAAAGGGTTTCAGCAAAATCGAGTTCTTGGGAAGTGAACACTAGTGAATTATATATTGACTCAAAGATCACATTGATGGTAATATAATCAGTGCATATTTAAGAAGAGAATACGGCAAAGTACTTGAGGTACAAAAACTTTTACAAAGGGAACATTGGTAACATGCCATGAAGAACTGTAACAGTATACTCAATAACAGGCATAACAATGGCGTATCGTTTTCTTCGAACGCGAATCGATGGCCAAAGCTGCCGACACGTCTGCCCATGTCTTATGTTAAATTTAGCGTTAGTGATCCCATCTGTGTATTTTGTATATGTGTAACCTTTGAAAGTAAAAGCAAGAAAGTGCTAAAGAATAATTCGAGTACACGCTTGTGTGCTGTAATTTTTGTAACTGGATTAAAGATCCGTCTTACGTTTTCTTTTGCTTCACGACTGGTTTATGCTTCTAAAATACACTAATAGTATTTACCAAATTTCCATCCAATCAAGTAAGTAAAATATTATGGCATTTGAATTATCTATGTTTTGTTGAGCTTTATAAATATTTATTCTGGAAAAATATCAATTGATATGCCTTATGACTTATGAGTAATTTAATAATCTTTTCAACCGACTTCAAAAAGGAGGAGGTTCTTAATTCGAGTGTTTTTTTATGTTTGTTATCCGATTACTCACACGGCTGGACCGATTTGAAAAAAATATTTATGTGTTTGAAAGGGTATACTTCCAGATTGGTTCCATTATCCTCAAAGTTTGGATCTGATGATGAGACCTTGGAGAAATCGAGGGATCTCTTCAAATATTAAAGGCACACCTATCGTAATTTGGGTATGTTTTGTTGTAATTTGTGTATTTACTCTTAAAATTAAAATGGAAAAAGTGTAATGGAACCGATGATAAAGATCACAGATGACCAGCGGAACTATTCAATAATAAATAATGCGGGTTGCGATTACCGTGTTACCGTGTTTGATTCCTGATTCTTCGCCTCCGTCAAATCGGAACTAATGGTCTTGTATCAGGTGAACTTTTTAAAAATCAATGGCCTTGTATCGCAAAACACAACATTTGTAAAAATAAACTAGTAATTTGGATTGTGCCATTGTAACATAAATCAACTACAAACCAATATACTAAAAAGTGAGTTACAAAAACTTTTTTACAAAAAAATAAAAACCGATTTCCAAAATAAATATTAGGTAACTTAAAAGCAAAAAATAAAATAGGTACAACAACAAAAAATAGTTAAACATTTTGAAGTTGGTGCCTAAAACATAAAACTACATTTCCTAGCCAATTTAGTTGCCTTATATTTATTTTGGAAGTCGGCTTTTATTTTTTTGTAAAAACTTTTTATTTTATGAAGAATTTATTTACTTGTTCTAATCAACTGGAAAGTATCTATATTTGGCCTTTATTTATCTTCATACTAAAGAGATATCTTAACATATTTCTTCAGCAAGTAACATATATTTATTTATTGCGCCTGTAATCAGTCAAATCAGAAAATTTTAAAACAAAACACAATTGTAAAAATTGTGCACCTGTACATCTATAATGTATTTATTGCTTTAAAAATGATAGCATCCGTACTACTGAAACATTTTCCAACATAAAAATTAATTTAAAGCTTAACAATAATGTTGACAAACCGGCAGGCGGCCCTGCAAAATTAATCAAGACGTTGTTTATTGGCATAGCGGTCAATTCAAAAATGTACGAAATAACATGTTCTGTTGCATTCTGAACTGACTTTCGCGAATTTTCATTAATGTGCGGTCTTCGCTTAAAAAAATTACAGGTGACATTGTAATAAATACAACGGCAGATGTCGATAACTGGAAGCTGCTGGAAGTGTTGACACGTGTTAAGATGTTAAATCAACATTTTTATCGTCTGATGTCCGATCTTCGCCGTTTTCTTCCGATTTAATAACAATTATAAGTCAATTGATTAATATTGCAGTTTTTTTTTTACCAACAATATTATTGGGTACATCAATAGCATTTTATTCACATTGGCCGGTTTGATGTCATAAAAATCGTGATATACAGCGTTATGGCTAATTGTTGCAAGGTTTTCAATGAGTGATATCGATCATATTGTCATTTTATGGTAGCATGGTATGTAACAAGGGAACAAGCAGGATTCCTGTACTCGTCAACCAGGAACAAATTCTTATTGATATAAAAAATGAATGTACAGTAGTAGTGGAGATACTTCGCTTGGAAAATCTTTGAATGACATTGCTTTGTGATACCAGTAGAATACAGATACAGGAATCATATAGAGAAGTTAATCATATTTTTAGAAAAAATCGATATCTAATGAAAATAATAAAAGTACATATAATATGTACCTATATTTTTATCGGAAGTATAGAGAGTAATGTTTCTTTCTTTGAAATGCTCTATAGCCCAAATGGCGTGACTAATTTAATTATTTGAGGTGTTGTTGGATTCGTGTCAATTGTGGGAGTGATTTCAGTTAATTCATTATAGGCTACCGGTTTTTTTACCTTTTATTAATATTGACTTGTTAATCTAAAATTTAACCAATTATATACAGTTTATTTCGTCTACACAAGTAAAGATATAGCGCAGGGGTTCCCAAATTTATAAATATCACGATGCCCTTGGGAGTTTGTGATTTTTGTGTGCCCCCCCCCCCGACTTCTTTTGTGGGTAATTTCAGTCTAGTGACAAGTTTCCAAAAACTAACTCCAAATAGATATAATAATTTATTTATTAGAAGAGAGTCTACAAATAAGAACGTGCTTGCTTTTCTGAGCAGAGTTTCTCAAAACGGGGCTCATGTTTGGATAGTCAAAATGAGCGCGGCGCTTACACAACTCGGTCACGTTGATACTTATGTCGCAGTCAAATGGCATAATACAGATTTATACAAACGGCATCGACATTTTACAAAATGCCTGCAATGCTGTCACCATGTTTTTGACCCTCGGCGGCTGCTGCAACTTTAAGTCAGTTTCCGATTGCCATACAGGACTAAGGTTGCTCTCGCCTTGGCGATTCTCGAAGTGATGTCATCTTCTTCTTATCTGTCGCGGCCATTTATAAATGGTAGTAACTACGTCATGTCTAGTAGCATTATACAAAATGACGACAGTTTACATTCCGCGTAAGACTTTTCGTAAAACCTGTAAAATTCCTACGCCGTTTATATGACGCCGAGTTATGCTATTTGCCATCGACACATACAGCCAATCCCCAGGCTGTCTCGACATACACTTTGGGAACCCCTGCTATATCGTATAGTTAATTTTCTTAGGTCTTATTCTAAATGACGCTAACAATAGTTCAGGGTGAAATATATAATCCGTACTAGATTCCTATTTATCTTTACAAAAAAGATTGACCTCTTATCAACCAAGAAAAACGGAAAGAGAGTGGGGAGGCAATTGCCCTGCAGTGGGACAATTATACCTAGTAGTAGCAATACTAGTGTTTATGAACATGAATCGGTAAATATACAACGTTATTCTTGGTATAAGTACCTAGTCCAAACCTGAAAGTAATTTGCTCAAAATCAGTAACGCAATCCAATGACTTAGTTTTCGGACCATGTTATATTATTCAATCAATCATTAATTAATTCATTAATCATTCTAACAGTCAACATTTGACGTGAAATTCGATCATCACTTATTTTTCAATAATAACCATGGATTACGTACTACGAGACGACATGAGCACGATAGCGCGAAGAACACAAGACTACTTGAATGGCTTATAAGTTGGAAGTTTTCAATATTTACATCTATGTGTGATTTCTTGAAGTAATTATCTCGTTGGGGTGTCTGAGCTTTGCACTATACCAAAAATAACCTTGTATAGAAAAGTGGACAGTTCTAATCGAGTCTTATTTCTCACTGGCAATTCTGTACTCATCGCAATCATATTACGTCATAAATATGACGAATAGCATGTAAGCACGCTGCTGGCGTGCGTGATGACATCTTCGCGAAGTGAAGCAAAAAGCAGTTACATTGAGCATTGCCGGGTCTGTGTCATCGGATAGTGCTCTCACGCATAAACCATTCATCTCTTTCGCTATTTATCGCGAAGCGGATGCCTTACTAACAGTTATTCTTTCCAATAATGTATTGAATTAATAAGTGCGGAGCTTTTTACGAGTTGTCTTTCATACTGATCTTGGAGTAAAACATGAGGTATTGGCTATTTATTGTTCAGATCATGTCGTAAAGTTGTTTGAGTTAAAAAAATGCTGCTATAGAAATATGAGTTGTATTTTTGAAATATTCGGCAAGTATAATTTATCTGATTTTCATCATATACCGCTGATTATTCAGCTCATCGTCTTTTAGAAGCTAGCATTGCATTAAGGGTCTGTAAAATGCAACTTTGTGGTACTAAGATTAAATACCTATAAATGTTTTAGTGAGTTAGTTTAATTTGTATATATGTTTTATGAGGGAGGTACAATAGAACCAGGGAGATCATCGTCGCAATTCCTTCCCCGCATAAAATATGTAGTCAGCTACATAAGTCGCTAACAAGAACAGTACCTACATATTTCAAATCATCAAAACTCCAATATGTATGGGACAAAGTGTTTGTAAGAATTATGATTTTTGTGGGTATGTGTATAAGAAATGTATGTTGAATTGATTTTAATATTTGCAAATATTAAGCAACTAATATACGGAGTGTTTAGAAGATCAATGCAAAGCCGTAAAGCAGAGCTAGTATAGACTATATAAAACCATTTAAACTAAATCTGTCTACGACGAAGTGTGACTTTTTTTTAGCAAATTTCACTTATTGTTGATGACAAAACCCAATATGTTGCAGTTAGTTGCGAATAATGGTCTACAGAGCGAAGTAGTGTAGACCCTAATTTCAATATTTTTTTAAGATATCTACGTGGTTAATGCCTCAAAAGAAAGAGCAATAACCAGACATGTTTTTTGAATAAAAAAGCACCATACGTGTTTTGTTTTAATGTCGTGAAAATACAGATTTCATAAATTAAAAAAAATACATAAACTTTAAATTATTGTAAAAAAATATCTCATGTCACATATGCCAATGTCAATAATCATGTTTTATTAGATTGTTTACACATTATTTGAATGAAATTAAAAAAATAAAAGATTTGTCTTTTAAACTGACCATTATACGCAAATATCTGCAAAATTTTGAATTTTGTCATCAAAAATTAATAAAATTTGCTGAAAATACGAAGTCACACATTATCTAAGACAAGTTTAGTTCAAATGGTTCTAAATAGTCTATACTAGCTCCGCTTTACGGCTTTGCATCGATTTTCCAAACACCCTGTATACCTTACGTCTTCCGTGACATAAGCGGCCTGAAATGACATACGAAAAGTTATTAACAATGTTGAACAATATAGAGGAAAAAATAATGCCATTAGTGCCGCATCTGTGTTAAAAACCATCATAATAAATGTCCAAAAAAAATATTCTCTGTTAATTTATGTTTAATAATCGTCACGGTTTATAGAGTCTAACATAATACCCTGAGAAGTGTTCTCTCTAATTACAAAAGTTTATTTTCTACTAATCTGCTCCGTGATCTTTATTGATATTATATGACACTTCATATTAAAAGTTAATTTCAAAGAGCTATAAATTAGCTCATGATGGTGTTTGAAATAAGTCATTAATTCTGTAAAACCACTGTTAAAATTTATTATAAGCAACTTATTTTTATTTATACGTCTTAATTGGGTATTGGAGTTGTACGGAATGGTTTGACTAATCAACGCGATCGTGTCCCCAAAGATAGTTTATCTATTAAACAAGCTTTCTAAAAGATAAAAGTCAAATTTGAGATTATAAAGCAATAATGTAAGTTATAAAAACTTGATTTTATTATGCCATCAATCTTGTAGTTCGGCGTGTTGTGTCTGTCGTACTAACGGATGGATCGTGTGAGGTTCCATTTTAATATTTTTTTAATAGTAGGTATTTTATTAAAAATGAATCCATTTTTTATGCAAATACAAACAATCTATATTTGCCTCTAATTTTATGAAAAGAAAACATAAATACAAGAAAGAATACACATATACAAATTAATCTAGAATAGGTAAAGTTCGCGCAGGTATTCCATTTTGTATTAATTAGTCATATTCATAAAACGACGACTGAAGGTGGAAAGCTGAAATATTAAACTTTTTGAGTTAATTTAGGTACATGTGTAACAGTGCTAGGTAATGTAAGCAAAGAAAAAGACATAAGAACACAGTATAGTGCCTTATAACAAGAGGTTCAATATGAATAATGTATTATCTATAGGTACTGTATTAACATCGAGTTTATTAAAACTCGTACCTATTGATACAATAAATGTTATTGGGTAGATATTTTATACATCATGTTTATTTAATTCCTGTCCAACCCGTTTATATGTTGTTGGTATCATATTCCCATTCCATTTATGTAACTTTTTTTAATTAAATGACGAAAAATATAACCTATTTTTTTTTTCTTGAGAAGTCATGGAAAAACATGCCGAGGCGGAAAATATTATTTTGACTGTAAAGGCCTGTTACAAATAATGTTAATAAAATATCTTGAAAATTTACACACTTCGACGAAATTGGGTACTTATTAAATTCCTGAATTTTTTAATTCAATAAAAAAATGTTTTTCGGATTTAAATTTTTTTTCTATTTTTTTCAGCATTGTTAATAGAGTACCTCCCCCTTTCAGTTCAGACAGGGATTAATATACACGTTGTACAGAAGACACCGTAAATTATTTTTACTGCAAAAAAAAATCGTCTGAAAACATTTTGGGATTCTTTCTACTCTATGCACAATTTGAAAAAAACCTGTTTATGTATGCTGAGATGCTATAGGAAACAGAGAGAAGTTGAAAATAAAAATAAGTACGATCGCTGCTTTTCTAATTAGAATGTCTCAAAATGACAGTGCCCGGCTACATGTCGTCATGGTCTGGAGTGGCATGGCGTGACAAGTCAATGAATGCTTATAACATTACACACATTTTAAATACATTCATCGACTCGTGGATACAAATAATTTACATCCTTCGCTCTTCGCATGCCAGACAGGCACAGTTTCAAAATAGGGAATAAGCGATCTAGTATCTACTATATTATACTTCACTAGCATTAATCAACCCATAATGATAATAATTTTATTCTACCTTTTGACATGCAACAAGCCAAATGCAATTCTCATTGCACTATACTGAGAGGAATGACAGGTCTTGCATTTAATGAGATCATCCGCCTTTGGGAATATCATTATTTATTTATAATCGTACAAAAAAATATCGCCCAGCAAAACTTTACATACCTGTAGGTATGTAAATAGTCACAGTAAAAAAAACAGATTTATACAGTTATGTAAACAAATCACTTCACATAATTAATAAAAACAGTGGCATTTATTTTTGACATGGCATTTAAATTGCCTAACTTCAGCATTATATATTATCTGTATTTAGCCGTAGTAACTGTCACTATAATTTTAGTAAAATAGCGATACCTAAGGGTAGTTCATGTACAAGCAATAAACGCCGTGAGAACTATCATATTTAGATATTTATATTTCAATAATCCATCCTTATGCCACTACTAGGTATAATCTAGGTGTCTTTAAACTATATAGATAGAGTGTTTAACTTATTTATTGGCCATAAAAACCGTAAAACGCAGAATAAGTAGTAATAAAATTTAATTCCTGTCATCTGTCATAGTAATAAATTCAGGCAAAGGTAAATAAAAGTGCGTAGGTACTTATGTAATAATAGCGCACTTTTATCGGCATAAAAAGCACTCTTTTCTCACGGTATTATGCCTAAAGGCGTTATAAATTCATTGAAGTAATAAATATACTGACATCATTCGGTCTTTAGAGCTATCTATCGGCTTGTTTATCTTAGTTATTATTCTAAGGTTTATCTTGGCCACGCCTAGTAATCTTAAATACAATAATAATGTGACGGCTCAGTCCTGGCTTAAAAGAAAGACCTTTTTATCTTATCTTGGTTGTCTATTGTCGACCAATTGTGTTATATAAACGATTCAAATCTTTGTGAGACTCTATTTTTAAAGTTGTAGTTCAAAGTGTATAAATGCTAATCAGATGGCTAAAAGAGATACTAAGTAAATTGTTTAATAATGTAAAATGATCAAGGATGCAATTTAATGGTTTAAGATACTACATCTTCTTCAGTAATGTTTTGCCCACCGTTGGATATGCCTCTAAAATAAATTTACATCCCGCACGGTCTAATGCCTGCCGGTGCCATAGATGACCAACAGTTGCTCTTACATCCTCGGATAATCTGGCTGGTGATGGCGAACAGAATGACAATCGAATAGAATGACGTCGTCGCGCGCGAAAAGTTTCGAATCTCAAATTCAAACATTTCATTTTTTCGGTCTTGCAAGTGCAACGACATCATTCTATTAAATTGTCAATAATTTCGATTAAAGTTTATGCAACTTATCTAAGGGGGCAGTAGATAAAACCAGCAAAACTCTAAAATGAATGAAACCATGATGACTTTTTTTGAAGTGAAAACTTCTTTAGCGGCGTTGTGCATTTTTTTGGTATGACTAAAAAATGTTAAACTCGCGTTAGGATCACGTGACCCTAATTGAAAATTCGTAAAACGGAGGGAGAGCAATGAAAAACTGCTACAATATCATTAGAATGCGAAGGTAAATATCGCCACCATCTACAATGTAATTATAGCTCAGGTGGGAAATCGGGCGGCCCAGAAACCAGAAGACCCCAGTTTCAGTCCGAGTAACTATTTTTTTGTTCCCTTTTTTTATTTTTATTTTTGATTTTGGTTTTTTGATTTGTGATTCATTATTTCATATTTTTTATTACTATGTCAGTAAGATCGAAACATATTATTCAAATTTCATCAGTATGTATTTTTTTCTGAGAGATACAATTTTTAATTGCCATGTCGTTGTCATTGTCATGTTAGCGTAATAGATAAATATTTAACCACTTAAATGATAGAACTTTTGTACTAATAAAAAAAATCCCAAAAAAAACAAAATATACAAAAATGCGCAACGTTAATGTTCAAGTTTTCACTTCTGCCGGCACTCCCGGAGTTTAACCCGTTTTTTTTTTTTAATATGTTGTCAAATGCTAAGAGGCTCATATAGGTAACTAAAAAGCAAAAAATAATATAGATACAACAACGAAAAATAATTAAACATTAATTTTATTAAACATTACAACTACATTTCCTGGCTCCAACTTCAAAAGTTCAAGTTTAATTATTTTTCGTTATTGTACCTATACCTATTATTTTTTTGCTTTTTAGTTACCTTATATTTATTTAATTGTTTTTTTTTTTTGTAAAATAGTTTTAATTTCCCACTTTTTTGTGTATTGGTTTGTAGTTGATTTAAGCTACAATAGATTCCAAACTTCTCATTTCTTTTTACAAAATGTTGCGATTTGCGATACAAGGCCGTTGATTTTTAAAAAGTTCATATGATACTAGACTATAAGTTCCATTACATGATTTGATGGAGGCGAAGTATCAGGTATCGAACAAGGTACTCAGATCGCAAGCCAAGCACGAAAGCAACGACCGCTAGCAGAAAATATTGAATATTTCCGCTGGTCATCTGTGGTCTTCATCATTAGTTCCATTTCACTCAATGGTGCTTTTTAAGAGTAAATGCACGAATTACAACAAAATATACCCAAATTACCATAGGTGTGTATGCCTTTAATATTTGAAGAGTTCTCTCGATTTCTCCAAGATCCCATCATCAAATCCGAACTTTGATGACAATGGAACTAATCTGGAAGTACCTATAGCCTTTTAGACACAAAAAGAATTTATAATAAAAATTCTTTTTGTGTCTAAAAGGCTATAGTAGTAAATTTATAAAAAATACAGTCGAAAAAAATAGTAAATTTATAAAAAATACAGTCGAATGGAAAACCTCCTCCTTTATGAAGTCGGTTGAAAATTAAATAAATAAACACAACGATTGAACATCGTGTCGACATTCGTGTAGTGGCCATCGCCAGCCAGATTAACCGAGGATGTAATTGTATCCTCCTTCTATTCTAATAAGAATATTAGTAAAAATAAATAAATAAAACTTTTTTTACTGCCTGGGTGGAGCATTAAGAGTGCGTAAGACTGCTGTGCAAGAGATTTTAAGTTCGTAATTACTATATTATAACTTATGTTTAAAGAAAAAAATATTAAACAAAAATACCACATTCTGTCATCGACCTTTTTGTTACAGAAGTAAAGTCCCCTAAGCATTAGCTTCATATGAATTGAAATATCAAGTTAAGAAATGTTTGTATTCCAATAAAAGGGTAACATGCCATCACTTGAAACTTTAAACGCTTTTTCCGGGGACCAAAGTATCCACGGGTCGAAAGTCAAGTTTGTTGACAATATTGACATCCGTACAAACATAGCTTTGTTATTCTTTCAACGTTTTTGTGTGCTACTGGTATTTCAAGAACTGTAATTGATAATTGATCTTTGGTTATTAGCATCTGTGCTTGTTGTTGAGTTTTTGGAACGTAGTTTCTTATCGTACGTATTTGTCTGCGGGCTGAGAGGCTAGACGGGAAAAAGTGTTACATTTTGATTTTTTTTTTGTGTAAACAACGAAGGAGGTTCTCAAGTCAACCTGTAGTCGGTACGCAATCTGTCTTTATAGCGAACTAGTACAAATGCGATCTAGCCCAAACTATTTTGATTTTCTTTATCAAGATTAGTTGAGATTTTTTTCAAAAAGCGATCTAGTCCTAAGTCATTAGAGTTGTGATAGTCGTGTCGAGATTGTAGTCATAAACCTTCTATCCTATTTGTTTAATGTATGATCACGCATATCTTTTTACGGAGTTGTCTGATTTTAATTGTTTTTTTATTGGATAGCGTATACTTTGAATTTAGTACTACTAATACAATAATTGCATTTTTTAGTACTACTATCAATATTGTACCTTTTTTTTATAATGAAAAGGTTATGGAAGCAGTAAGTTTAGAGTAATTGCTTAAATTCCAAAATCCTTCGAGGGATTTAGATCATTTTATCTACCTAAAACGTCTCATTGAATCAATCAATCCATCAATCAATCAGCCTTTATCGGTCCACTGCTGGATTTAGACCTCTCCTAACTTACGCCACAACATCGGGTCCTCCGCCTTCCGCATCCAATTCATTCCAGCTACTTTCATTAGGTCATCCAATTCATTCCAGCGACTTTCTTTAGATCGTCAGTCCATCTAGCTAAGAGTCGTCCTACCTTACGTTTACCAAGTCGCGGTCTCCACTCTAGGACTCGTTTGCTCCATCGGCCATTGGTCATCCTACTTCAGCGTGCTTAACCTGCGTGCTATGTCGGTAACTTTGGTTCTCTGTCAGATGACCTCGTTGCGAATATTATCTTTCAAAGAGACTCCAGGCATAGCTAGCATAGCCAGGTGCGCGACTTTGAATTTGTGGACAAGCCCAACCGTAAGTGTCCACGTCTTGGCACCGTAGGTCATAACAGTCCTACCTGTATGTATACGCACTGGTTATATACCTTGGTCTTCAGGCATTGAGGTAGAGGCGAAGAGAAGACTCGACGAAGTTACCTAAAACGACCTAGCAGACGTTCTGCTGCTCTTTAATTTAACAGGAATTAAAATACATACACTTGGAATAGTACTATTTTATTAGAAAATTTACCAGTCTAATTTATTATTCCGATTTGTAACTTTATTAAACCATTTGAATATGTTAATCGTAAATAAGATAACACCATTGAAGACGACGTTGACATTAATGAGATTATCTCGACCTCTTATATCACACTCTAGCAAGGAAATCAATTTGTAGACATTATCTTCCCTTATCGCTATTATTCTAATCGAGAGGTAACATAAAACTTATCTATATCACTTTATTAATGACCTTATCTTAATGTACATACGTATAAACAAAATACAAGTATAATTCATGAAGCCTTCACATTCCGTTGCCACGCGACTGGGAATGGGTACCTTCCACAAAAACTCAAATGTCATTGCGCAAGTTTATAATAAGCCCCATTCACACAGCACCCTAGTAGATATTTTTTCAATGTCAAGCCGAGACGGGCATGCAATTTTGTAGAAAAAACAGCAAAATCAATAATAGCCTCGTGCACGTGTTGCCGATGGATTATAGATCGTGTTTTGGGAAGATTTTCTCAGCAATTCCTGAGGCGAAATCAGGTACGAGTGACGGTTCGAACAGGGCAATGCTTAGAGTAGGTACAGTTATTAGCATTTTATTTAAATATTATAAGTACACACATACATAAACCTAAAAAATGCCGTGTTAATAATTATAATGCTTTAAATCTAGGTATAAAGTTTTAGACAGCAAAGCAATGAAAATCTAATTTCCACTAGACCTGTTTTACTTGTGCAAAATTGTCAAAAAATATTGATCAGCTGGTGAACAATGATCATTGTTCAACAAGTGCATTGTTCATCAGCTGTGCATCATTGTTGGACCCGGCTCCATAGGTTTCACTGTTTCATTCTTGTGCCGCACAAAGAAATTCTATACAATTATAACGGCCTAAATTGTAACTGTCTCTAACAAAACTCAGATGTATTTCTTTTACGAAATCCTTACAAAAAGCAGGTAATTTTATTGAAAAGAAACTCTGTATTTTAAGGAAGAATAAAAAACTAAACAGTTATTTTATCAGATATTGAGTGTAAGATATTCTGTAATAAATAGGTCAGCGAAGTATTAGGCGAAATTCATATCATTATGTTTTCGGCGAAAGGTACTTAAGGAAAATTTATCGTTTTTTAATCAATCGGTTTGTCATTGAGATGTGTGACTGGCAAGAATGAAATTGGTCAAAATAACAGAGATAAGATCTGTTAACATGATGGGCAACAAAAATTTAAAATTCGATACCTCCTATAATGATTACCCTTATTACGATTGACTAAATATTAAGAATTATTAGTAAGTAAAAGCGCAGTCCATTATTATGCCATGATAAATTTGAGCAAAGAGGAAAAGTGATGAGCTCCATCTCAAAAATTAAGAATTAAGTAACACAAAATTACGTTTTTCAAAGGGTCTTGCTCTCGACGCGGAAGGCTGTAGTTAGCTCAAAATATGGGCTTTTAACAAGACCTAACAGGTGAAATTTTAATCGGGACTTTATTTACTTGATTTAATGAGAAAGTTTCTTTAACATATTGCGAGTAATTGGAGGTTTCTTAATTGAGGTATAAAGTCGTTTGTAGTATGTAATATGTGTGTATAAATTGAACACATTTTAACGTTACTTGCAAGAGAATACGCTGCCTAAACAATACTTTTTGATATTACTGAATTTGTAAATAGGAACTTATTACTTACATTTTCAATAATGTGGGCTAATACAATTAGAGTTCTTATTAATGTTAGTTAAGTCTATGTTTGCATTAGTTTGCCGTTTTTAAAGACCGAATGTTGTTTATGTAACCTATCTACACCTTTTTACTTAAAACATAATTGGGTATAACATAACCTTTCTTAAAAAACCTTCAAGGTTCAACCTAATGCACACATAGATATTTTAAATATTGCAATGTCACACTATTATAAAAAGTCGTAAAAGTAGGGAAGCATGATTAGCAGTACATATCTCTCGATTGTTCAGTCGTAGAATCCTGCGACTGAACAATCGAGTGATCTATGAGTATGAGTATGTCGTACCCATGGACCGACAAAGATAACATTATATATAATCCATATCGAAAAAGAAAAAAACCTTCTACGTGCCTCGAAGACCACGTTAAGCCGTCGATCCTGTGCCTAATCTTTCTCCGGCCACGCCGGATTTCCGTTCCATCGATCTATGAGAATGAGGTACACACTTGTGCACTTTGACTGGTTGATTGGCCTATTGGTCTAGTGGTTAGTGAGCCTAACTACAAAGCCAGAGGTCGTGGGTTTGATCCCCATCCAGGATAAAACTTTGTGTGATGAGCACGATGGTCTATTCTATTTTGTGCCTGGGTGTAATTTTTCTATAATATGAATGTATTTAGAAATATGTAAGTATGTTCTCAGCTCTGCTTAGTTGGGAATCAGATGACGGTGTGTGAGTTGTCCCAAGATATTATTATTATTATTTTAATGGTGACTATAAAGTAAAGCACGTAAGCACTTTACAATTAAGTACAGTAAAAAGAAATGCTTTATATTGTCAACCACTCCTAGTTACTTTCAGAGTTTTTCGATGAAATTAAAGTGAGTAGATATCAATATAATATTATAAAGGTGAAGAGTTTGTTTGTTTGAACGCGATGATCGCGATAACGGACCGACAGATGGACATGACGAAATTATAGGGGGTCCGTTTTTGCCATTTTGGCTACGGAACCCTGAAAAAGAATTAAAAAAGCGTTTATTGTTGCACCTTTGCACCTATTAACCTGATAAGGAACGTTACTTAACCTCGCTGAATTTTCAGATTGACTTGGCCGCTAATGAGTCTCCCAATTCTTAAATAAAACTCATGAATCCCTTCGAAATCTATAGGCACTAATATATATTACGAGTATATTGCTGAAGTTTTGCTGTTTGTTTATTTAATTGTTTGTTTGGTTGATCGCAATAATCTCAGGAACTACTGCTCGATTTGAAAAATTATTTTAGTGTTGTAAAGACCACTTATAAAGGAATGCTACATAGCATCACGTAACGACCAATAAGAGCTGAGCATCAATGAAAAATGGTGCAAAATGACGCAAACGAGGTTGCGCGGGTCAGTTAGTTTTAATATAATTCTAGGTGCCCAAGTCGATTAAGTTTTTCTATTTCTTAATAAGCGCACGAACCTAGATAGGTAGGTCCTAGTCTATTATCAGAGTCAGTGCTTAGACACAGGCGCAGACACTGGTGTAGATATGACGGAGGCGCAGTAATGTAAGCTCGCGCCGGGTGCATAAAAGATGATGAAGATAAACTATAATCTGAAATATCTGAATTAAACACTTAAAATAAAGGTAGGTAATTCATGTGCTATCCCATTCTGTTTATTTTGAACCTATTATGGTAGTTAAAAGGGCCATTAATTTGCTATAATTATTTCATCGGAAGATAAACTTTTAGTTTTTGCGAACAGAAATAGCGAAATGCGAACGTACGAATTAAATTAAAGATCACGAACGTGTAAAGTATGAGAGGTAATTAAGGATAGTATGAACAATTAACATGGATTGTGTACTGTTACAGTAATTACGGGAAATATCATAAACATCTTGGTCTTTAGTCGGCTCAAGGATATTCTTTTGCAATCCATGGCGACCGCGCAATGCCGAAGAATGACGTTTTCCTGTCACAGTTTCCCTTTTTTGCCATTAACACGATTGCCTACCTCTGTAAAATAGCCGACGATCATGATTAAATGTTCAGAATGTTTAAGAATATTCAACAATAATATAATAATAATACTTGATTTCGGACAAGATCCATAGAAGTGTTAATAACAATATTCTTAATAACAATGTTAGTAATAATTAGGTACAGTGAGTATTTACATATTTTCCATTACAATTTCCGCCCAGTGCGCCTGGATGGGACAGTCGCTACGGGATGCAATAATTTTCAAAATACTGTTGATACTGCCGCGTAATCGGACTAATATTGACGTCACTTTCTTGCTCATAATGGCTTAAAAGCCGTCAATGACAACGTGCGCATTTGCGAATATTTGCGACGCACTGCAGTACCGCGACATCCCAACAACATTCTGAATGCATTACTATATTGTAATCGCAGGACGTTACAGGCTCGCTGTGTAATCCGCAGGCTGCTTGAGTGCCCTGAAAAGGGTTATTTTTACTTCGGTAATACACCAAGTAACCCTACGGTTCGGTATGTTGCTTTTCACCGCCAACGCCCTGCGCTCCCTCTCTATATCTAGGTCATCCTTTAGGTTCTCCGTGACCAATGATATAATTAAATAAATAACCTTAATATTAACTAATACATTTTTTTAATCCTTCTAAACAATGGTAGCTAGTTTTTCATGTTGCCGATATAGATTTAACACCATGATACAACAGCGTGGCACATCGTAAAATTGTTCACTTCATAATGTATTTGATAATATCATGTAAAGGTAAAATTGACCATATCGTATAAATTTAAACCTTTAATGATATATCAATCCATGTTTAGCCATATCATTAACACTTTACTTACACTAATGATATGGCTAAACATGGATTAAAAAGTAATAAAAAGTGTAATTGCTCGTTTACCGTGCGACTTTCACAAAAATCAAGTAACTCGATATTTTTATCTTTCATTTGCACATTATTATTCGATTTTATAGCAAAATAATTAAAGAAAAGTGATGAAAAACAAAAATAAAACTACATAACCGCCTTTATCGATCGGTGGGTAACACTATTATACGATTCTAGCTGACTCGGTGAAAAACTGAAACTTAAAAAGTTTACGATAGAAATTTTACGAGGTATGAATCTACCAAACATACAAAAAAAAAATGTGTGGCACTCGGGGACTGCTGCGGTAAAACTATTGCGTAGCATTTTTTATCAACTTATGTATGCAATTAAATTTTTTTTTTTTCATTACATTTCGGAGCAGCCTGTCTCGATCCGTGCGAGCTTCGTACAGTCGTACCATATACATATAAATTAAGCGAACGCTCGGCCGAGCTACATGGTAGGCGGAGTGGTAGGTGTTAGGTTTTATTTTCGTTACGGAATTTCTTGATACGGTCGCCGCGCTCAAAATCCGCGATAAAAGCTATGCAAAAGCTTAAAAAACATTAAAAATAATCAAGCCGTTTCAGAAAAATTCGACCACAAACACCGTGACAAGAGATTTTATATATTACCTAGAAGATGATCATTAATGTTTGGGGACATCATGATGTAGCCGTATTTAACTATTATGTTTTCAATGTTCTGATGATGATGAAGTGGCGAATTCTTTGACCTATTATATATTTGGCTAATAAAGCCGTACTAGACCATTTTAGATCAGTAGTAGTAAATGAGCACTATGTACAGTGTATCTACTAGTAATCATAAGGTATACAAAACATAGGTTATGCTACAATCTTAAGCGTCTCTACACTTTTTCGTAGCCATTGCAATATAGTAATACATATCATGTAACTGATAAAACGTGAGTAGGTAACAAGTAAAAACAAACCCCGAAAAATGATAAAGCCTGTGCTCACGCCCACAATTGAGACAAATCGAACGACACCTCACAAATGATGAAATTTGTCAAGCCGTTTGGGTTCAAGAACCTACCAAAGAAAGGACATACATAGGTATATACCCTCGACATACATTACCCGTAAATTAGCGTATTATACCATCAACGGTAAGTTCCAATAAAATTTACTTACATAACTTAAAATAGTGTGTTGATTTACAAATTCGAGACATATCAAGTTAATAGCATGTCAAATAAAATGTCTTGTGGAAGCTGCGCGGGTGCAGCGAACAACGTTAATATTGAATGAATCGTAATGGCGAATTTAATTGGTGCTGCCAAACCTGTCGCAGCAAAAGATTGTCTGATCGAAAAAACTTGTCGATATTGAATTAAGCCAATGTTTTCGAATATATGTTTAACTATCGATCTAGTGAGCTCACCCAGTATTCACGCCGCTGCAATTTCATTTAAAAAACTTAGATGTCTAATTGAACATTACATTTTATTGGGATTTTTATACTAAAATTTTTAAATTGATTTTCTTATTCAAGCCCGATAATTAAAACTTTTTTTACAAAGAAAATCTAACCGACTTCAATCACGGTTGATTTGCGAGCATTTATTAAGGTCATATTATTCGTTGTCTGTCTCCGAAACTCATCATCAGATCTTTCCAAAATAATATGAAACCATTTCAGAATAAACTTCTTTCGAACAAAAATAATTTTGAAAATCTGTCTGTACATACACAAAAAAATACAAAAATCCGAATTGAGAACCTATTCTTTTCTAAAGTCGGTAAAAACGCGATCGGTCGAGCCATTCTCAGGTGCTTGATTTATATGGGTTTGGTTTACATACTACTGGCTTGTTTTGACTTTACGAGGGTGAAATTCACTAAGGACAAACTGTTAAACTGAACGTTTCATGTTATTTAAATTGAAATTTAAACACAAAATACCACTTTTAATACAAATCTTGTCCTGACAATTGCCACGGCAAAAAGAAATCAGCAAAATCGGTTGAGCTGTTCTCAAGTCATGCTCCGTCAATTGATTCTTATTTATATATTAAATTGATACATTAACCTTGTTGGTAAGAGCTAGTTGTTGCTTATAATTATTATGATTATGTATAATTAAAGTGACTATAATCGTTTATAATTATTCACTTTTTCATTTATTTTATGATAAAAAAACTTGCAGTTCGTTAACATAAACCCAATCCAATGTGACAAGAAGTGTTATATCAGCATTTTACAAAAATCAAAAGCAGGAAAATAGTGGGGAAAAGTTTTGAATAATTAATAAATTAATTCCAACATCTATATATCTATCGACCTATATACGGCCTTGAATGAAAAATAAGCCGCGGGCAAAAGCTACTAAGATATAATTTGTAGTAATACAAAAATACAGACCAATCACTTAAACATTGATTTGATTAACTGCTTTCCGCATGCCAATTGAATGTGTTTTAGAGTACATTTTTAATGATCTAATGTATATTTTTTATTCAGGTCAGTGGTAAGGTAAATTTTCACTGTATGTATGTGGTAGTAGTCCGCCAAACTCAAGTGGGAGTGGGCGTGACATGTATGTAGAATGCACCCCGATAGGTGGGGCATAGATCGCCACTCAGTTGTGGCCTAGTGATGGACCTTGCACCGTAGTACAGGAGTTTTTTTTTTTATAAAACATAAAAAAAAATAACTGTAAATAAAAGTAGTGATTACAGTTAATCTCAAAAATTATACATCGCATAATAACATGAAGAAAAACGGAAAACGCAGGTCGCAAACGCATTATCATGCCACAAGAACCTACCAACATTATCCGCCACGTGCCCTACTTGAAGTTTACGGAGAGACTTGACTGACTGACAACATGTAATATATTACATGTCAGTCAGTCAACAAACATGACGTCTATAATTTGTAAAGTTGCCAGTGCCGAACGAATCGACTCAAGCAAGTTCAACTCGATTGACTTACGGTGAATCCTTGACACCCAATCGGAAGTTGTATAAATTGAAGACGCGATTCTCTGCATAACATTTTGAACTCGAGACAATTGCATCATCGAGTGATGCGTCGAGTCATCGGCCGGCCACTTACCGAGCGGATGTTGTTAACCGTGGCTTGATTAGCCGAGACGATGTTAAACGGCAGCCCGGGCAAGTTCAAACAATTAACTGTATAGAAGTGTCCGACTCTAATGAATGATACAGACTTGCTCCATTTCATTATACAAACACCGTGACAAGACGCGGCTTACAAATTGAGATTAATTCAAGACGCTAGGTACTGTTACCATTGAGCATAATTCAAAAAGACGGATCAGTAGCTTTCAGTGCGATGTGAAATCGTCCTTATTTACTAACAATTTGATATATAACGGAATGCATGTATTAAAAGGAAATAGCTTAAGACTTTGTATTATTAATATATGTTGCGTAACTAAACCATTTAACCTTAGCAATTCAATGCTTTCTTTCTATTTATACCCAGTGCTTTCATTCAGAAATTCTTTACTAATTGTCATCAAATCAAGCTTTTCTTTTGCAACGGGCATATCTAGTACGTCCGGTGTTTATAGGCTAGATTTTGTCACAACTTACATAAAAGATATATTAGAGTTCAGTAGGTATGTAAATGTAAAGCATGACGCCGGCTCCACACGTTGGCAATGTCGGTCCCAACGCCACTCGTCCAACGTGTGGATCTAGAATATATCATTGGCGCCAACGTTGGGACGAGCGATTTTCTAGATCCATACGTTGGGCGACTGGCGTTGGGACCGACGTTGGGGCCAACAACATGAAAATAAATAGTGTAGTTTTTATTTAGAGATTAAGATATGTTATGTCTTATAAAAAAAAATATATAACATTATTTTATAACTTTCTATTTTATAATACCTTTGATATTATCGGATATTTTATCATCTTGTACAAGAGGAGAACTGCATAATCTAGTTTCAAGTCTTTCAAAGTAAGTAACAAATTAAAATACACAGCCTGTTTTAAATTTGAATAGATACCTACTTTATTTTATGACGGCAAAACATAAAATTAATCGAGACTCAAGTTTAATTTGGTGCAAATGAAATGTTGTCTCTTAATGCTCGGCCGACATATTTTCTGCTCTCGTTGGAAATACCAAAGCATTTTCAAGCTACACCGAATAATTACTTTGTATAATTTAGTCAGTAAACATTAGTAAGATATCATCTTACTTTAGTAGTCGGCTTGGAGCCTGAGAGCTAAGATTTTTAATTCATCCGTACTTTGTTGGGGACATTTATTTACACACTTTCGTTACGAATGCTAATTGCAGATCTCGGTCTCATTACAATGTAGATTTTAATTGCTTAATATTTGATTATGTTTATTTAAATATCAAGTTCTTCGGGTTACATCTAAGGAGCTGTTATTTTTATATTAGTGTAGTGAGTCTAACGTTAATATAAAATAAAATTGCACATGTTTATGAATTACTTTTAATAAATGAGCGGAATATCTACTACTAGGAATTCCTTGCTTAAAAGACCTATGTAGTCTAGTTAAGTGAAAAGTGTAATTCTCAATTAATTCTCAGTCTCCTTTAAAAAAATATCAATCAAGCTTTTTTTTAAAGGTGGTTAAGGATATTTTTTATGATCAATGATTGAATACTTACCTACTACATACTACTACACTATAAATATATGTTTGAGTTTCTTCTTCAGGGACCTCATTCAAGATCCGGCTGTCGCGCCCGGAGCTCTCGACCTACCTCTTAGCTGCGTTTCATAAGAATTTGATTATTTATTTTACAATCCTAACATTATAAATCTGAAACTAACTCTGTTAGACTGTTACCTTTTCACGGAAAAGGCGCTGAACTGATTTAAATGGAATTTGATATGGATATAGTTTGAGTCCTGGAGAAAGATATAGGTTAATTTTATCCCGATAACCGACAACCCCGCGGGTGGAGCCGCGGGCGAAAGCTAGTTGTCTATAAACAATTAAAAAAATCGATAGTACACTTTTATGAAAATGTTGGATCTCATCTAACTTGCAACATGTACCTGCCAACTAAAACATCCGTAAAACTGTCTGTCTGAAACATCTAGAACCTCAGAAATGTATCTCACATAGAATCATTACAAATCTCTACAAAAACATCTTAACAGAAGTTGGTACAATATGTTCGATTTATCGACAGCGCGTACGCTCATATCTTTATCGTCAAGTCCTCACTTACTTGATATTGATTACGTTTAAATCGATATTCACACCCACGCTCGGTCAATATTGATTCTAGATACAACGACACCGCACGCCAAGGAAGTGTTACTTAGAAATTTGTACTGATAACAACACTTTACATTTGATTATTCCATGTACAGATATTCATGTATGTATACTGTAATAATAAATCTGTGAAGCGAGTTGGTTAGTCCTAAGTGTTACTATAGAGTAAGTGAAGGTGCGTCTTTAAACTAAGTACTGTTGTCTTCTAGCAGTGTGGCCACTTGCTGACACTTGTCGCGGTGTCGCTGAGAACTATGCAAACATATTAGTTGATACAACAATAATCTGTGTATTGCATCATCTTGGTAAACCAATCAATTAACTTGTGGCTCGTACGTTGTTCCGTTTTAGGCCATAAAGCTTCACACTCTTATAGGTAACAACGCTATTACTCGATGGTTTTACTCTTTAAAAATCAACCGTGGTTATTAGTATTCTGCACTCTCAATTTTATAATGTGACTTGTGAAAATGCCCATCATTCCAGTGCTCCAGATATAAATAAGTACCTATACAATATCAAAAATAGAACTCAAAGAAGCTGATGAAAAATTCAGTAAGACAGTGACAAATAAAATATTTTTTCTAGCTGCTCCATGTCATACAGTCACGATCACAAATCAAATATCCGTTTACAAAGTATAAAATATATATACGACTGAAATTGATTGTTTACAATCGTGCGCAATTGAAAGAGCTTCGAGTCAGAACAAAATACATTCCACGACTTTCCGCGTGCGTTCAAGATTTGTAATTTAAACCCTCAATAGTGGAACTCATTTAAAATTGTAAATTTTAGATGGGCCATTCATCACGAGTTGGTTGTCTTTACTTGTTGGCAGATGGTGGCCTTGGAGGTAATAGCGAAATACAATTGCACTGTATGGTCGTTTTTCCCGAATTTGTAAGTCTTGAATTATCTACAAATATGTTTGTCATGTCACAGACAAACTGATTGACAAACAACTAAAAGAATTTAACTTTGAAGGAATAAGAGAAGTATGTACTTTAATTTGAAGCCATATTAGCTGCATTTTAAAACAAGTAAGGATAAATACGAAGAACTTCTTAATTATAATATTTATTATTACAGTAAAAATCTACATGTAAAGACTACAATTACCTAAGTGCATATTTTTAAGCGTACCCTGAGAACCTGAAGTATGATACATGCAATTGTGCGATCAGCGTAGGCAGTAGTTGCATGCAAATCCGCGATTACGATCAAATTACCTTCATCGACATTATCCCAGTTAAGGACAGAGCGGTCGGGTACGCCTTTGTCAGCCGGACCATATTGTCTATCCGTCTAGTAATGGATTTTTGCACGTTAAGCTTTCCAACCCTGTCTTTTACCTCTTTAACAAATTATTTTCGATTTGATCCCCTGACGAGAACGTTAACTCTTGTACTATTGTTATCATATGTATTTGTGCGTTAAAAAGAGAGGCAAGTATTTTAATGCTAACTAGCAGTTCACCTCGTATTCGTACGTATTTTCATTTGTATCTGTATACATAACATAGGTATGTCTTATAAGTTGTAATAACCTTCCGAAAAAAAAATCTAAATGATAAACAACTCGTATAAGATCGTCATTAGCCTACTTGAAACTGTGGAACAAATCTAAGAATATTACAAACATTGTAATGGAGAGATGTTTTGAAGACAGTGTAACTTAATGACAATTGAATAATATTAAAATGTCATTGTAACTGGCAAAATAAATCAAACAGAACATAATGCCTTTTAACGTTGCCACTCTATAAATATAGGGTTTCTCGGGCCCAATGCCATCTCTGTCCTTAATTGGGATTGGTGGATGTCACATCCTCGAATTTTTGATACTAATCTAGGACACTGTGCCTCAGGATTTCTTTTACCAATTTTGAGCAGTTTAAAAATAAACGTGTAAAGTACTACTAGCGTAAAATTGCAAATTAATTCCTTAAGTTCGTGATAAGTTAAAAGTAAGTAAAACTCTAGAAATATAGGGTTTCTCGGGCCCAATGCCATCTCTGTCCTTAATCGGGATTGGTGGATGTCACATCCTCGAATTTTTGATACTTATCTAGGACACTGTGCCTCAGGATTTCTTTTACCAATTTTGAGCAGTTTAAAAATAAACGTGTAAAGTACTACTAGCGTAAAATTGCAAATTAATTCCTTAAGTTCGTGATAAGTTAAAAGTAAGTAAAATAAGTTCAAATAAATTCGTTATGTTAATTGATGAGATTATATCTGAAATTTTTACCTCAATAATTAAACTGGAGCAGTCGACGCCTCAGCAATTTGTTAAGAACGCAAAAGTTATCGCCCCCATCGAGCTAAAGTAATTGTTTTGCACGAAAATGCCAAATTGAATAAATACTCCAACTTTGTTTATTGTACAGAACATTGAATCTGATACCAATTTAGAAGATTTAAATTATAATTTTTTTCTGGAAATGTTTTGTTATTCACAAAGGTTGTAGTTTGGATTCCCACACGGGAAACCACTTTGTGTGATCTACAAATTATAATTCCGAGTCTGGCTTGCTGTGCTTTGTGTCCTTGATGATTGAATGTACGTAAAGTCCTCCGCGATACTGGGCTTGTGCGAAAGTTGTTTTTAAAAAATAAACTACAAAAGACGTTATCATAGACAATTACTAACAGTATTGTGCTCAAATATGATGATCTGAGTATGCAATACAAACTCAATGAAATTCTCAGTTACAGATAAACATGGTAAGAACCTGTGAGGGCTGATACTAAAGTTTACTTAGCTCTACTGCATACAAATCAATAACATTAATTGCAGTTGTTATTGCTAAATTGCTCGTTTTCACAAACCGTCGAAATATTGGTGCCTCAAGTATATTCAAGGGATACTTTTTTCTTAAAATTTCCTATAATGTTTTTTCTAAAGAAATGTCGGCATTTATTAAATAAATATTGTAATAAATGACTCTGAACAAGCGAAGAGTCGTTACTTTGTACAGTACTCCAAAAGTAATAATGCGCATAGAAATCTTCGGAAATCTTCGTCATTGTTCGGCAACGGTCGTATTACCCGAGCGTCGAAAGACGATATTTATATAGAGTGGTTAAGAGCAATTTCTCTATGCCTAATTTTATATATTATGTGTTTTGTGCTAAAACAGATTTGATTTACCTGTAACGAAATTTGATTCGATAATTCCATGTAAGTAAATAGCGAAAACGCTACAATCATTGTTGGAGTGATTAGTTTTCAAGTGTCTTACCGAAGTTGGTGTAATTATGGAGGAAAAGGTTTAAATAACATAAGGTTTTATTAGAAGGAGAAAAAAACGTTTTCAAATAGAGGTTTACATAAAATATAATCAAAATCTCAGTTCAAATTTGTTTACAGCACTAATCATTCCAGAAAAATAATACAATTATAAAAAAATTAATCAGAATCGAGGAAGACCTCTATTCCCGACATCGCAGATTCATCAGAGTTTCATTATGCTCTTGTTCATTTACACTTTCCTCACTGCTATCACCTGTGTAAATAATCAGTTTATCGGAATAACTATCGATTCTTGGCTCAAATTTTCTATATTCATCTTCGCATTGAACCGCATGATCAGAAACTTTTTTCCATTCTTCTGGTCCTATTTTATTGATTTTTTCTAATATAGCATCTTTAACTGACGTCACAGTCATTGCAATATTTCTCTTGGCCACGTGTTGCTTTATTTGGGACCAAATATTTTCAATAGGGTTAAAATCGGGATGATATGGTGGCAATCGTATAATTTTATGCCCATGTTCCTCCATTATACGGTCAATGGCAAATTCTGTGTAATTTTCTTTGTATCTTTGTATAATTTTATACAAATCGGGTTTCAGTTTCTTTGGGTCATGCGGAATGTTGTGTTGTTGTAACCAAGCTGTCATTTGTGGTTTAGATGTGTTTGAGTTTGGTGGTTTCACAGACAGCTTATTATGATATGGGGCGTTGTCTATTACCAACACACTATTAGGAGGCAAGTTGGGAATCAATTGATTGCGTAGCCAAGTTTGATAACGTTCCGCGTTTATTTCTTTATGATAGTCACCTTCTGAGTCGACACATTTATGTAACATTAGAGCCCCTGGGACGAAGCCTTTTTCATTGCCTGCGTGTACAATAATTATTCGCTCTCCTTTGGAAATGGGTTGTTTGATACCTTTTTTGTTGCTATCTTGCCAAGTTTTACCCTTAGTATGTGATGTGTGCACATACGACTCGTCCATAAATACTATGTTTCTACCAGAACTCCTCAGCTGTTGTATTTCTCTGAGATATTTGATCCTTTTTAGGCGTATATCATGTTTTTCCATAAGTAATTGTCTGTTATTATCAGTTTTCAGAAACCTAAACCCCATGTCTTTCAAGATCAACCTTAAAGTCTCGGCACAGCCTTTGAAATTAATAGCTTCGATCAACTTTATTCTTAAATTATTTACAGTTGGGAGTTCTTTCAGCGTCAATTGAAAATTGTATATCATATTACGAATAACACAGTAGTCGAAATCATCAAGTACCAGCCGAAATCTACTTTTAGGTCTTCCTTTTTTCGGTGTAGAAAATTTCTTTGATTGATTATGTTTTTTTTCGTTTAAGATATTACTCAAAGTTCGTCGCGAAATTCCTGTAGCTTTTGTAACACGGTCTTGAATTTTTTTAAAATAACCATCATGGTCTCTGTTGAAAACATTGGCTTCATTTAAGAAATAAAGGTACACATTAAATACCATTTGCCGTGCTTGTGAATTAAGCGGTTTTCCACGTTTAAATTTATCCATTTTGGAAGAATTCGTCTGAAAGAAAATGGCATGGGCAGAGTTAGGTATATATTTTTTATGCATGTTTATCTATTTATTTAATTTAAATAAATCTCATTTTTTAAATGTTTTTCTAGTACTTAATATGTATTTAATGTAGGTATTTTATTTTTTTAATATTAAAAAAACGTGAAATATGTTATTTATTTTCCTTTTTTCAAAATATACTATTTAAATCTGAATAAGCTAATTAATGTTGAAATTATATTTACCAAGAAGGGTGTGTAATAGCAGCTCTATATATTTCCACAAATAGAGAACACGTGCAGTCACTACCAATATATAAAGACGACTGACAGACATTTCGCTGACCGGCGACAGCTGCCGAACGCCCGATTTGTTTTCGATTGTGCACACATGATATTGACTCCTATCTCTTTTAAACAAGGTGCAAAATGCAAATGCCTTGTTTAGGGCTCTTACGATTCCATGATTCGAGTGTTTCCGGGAATACGACAATTAGCGAAGATCTGCATGTGCATTATTAATTTGGGAGTACTGTACAGATTTGTCCTATTACAAGTGGTTCACTTGTCACGCGACAAAACCTATTCATTCACAATTTACTCCCTACATAATTCAAACTCAAAATGCACTAAGTGTACTTTGACTCTTAAGCAATAATAAACTCTACAGCAATGGAACTATGACGGAAATGCTGTGCTTTTAAAAGAGAATTTAGTTTTGAATAATGAATTCAAAGTGGTATCAAAGCAAACATAACGCCTTCGCAACCTACTCCCCCTGGGTGAAGAAACAATAATTGAGAATAAATGGCCAACTCGACACCACAATGGTATGAAAGATAAAAGAAAGAATTACACGGAAATTTCGGGGCGTGCGCCATTGTCCAAGTTCTTCACTAGATGACAATTTGCACGTCGAGTGTGTCGTGTATTGTTACGAACATTATAAATAAACATTACAATGAGACTACCAGATGTGTGAAGGACCTTTATGAGTCCCCAGTGAAGCGGCGCAAGCCTTTGATAAAACCATCCATAAAGGAATTAGGTTATGCTTGTGCTACTAGACTGGCCGTGGTCATCAGCTTTAATAAAAAAACTAGAAAATGTATGTATATATTTTCTAATTTTTTTAAGCAACCAATCCGTAACCTCAAATCTCTACACGACTACGACAGACAATCTTTTGACATAAAGTAATATTCTATGTGAAAAGATTGACAAATTGAAATATGTATTAAAATCAATCAGCCTGTTTCGTGCACTGCTAGAATGAATACTGGCTGAAAATATGTATAACTAGGGTATACCTAATATTTACGTGTATTTATGTGTTCTGAAATAGACGAACTACTTAATAGCAATAAACATTATCGTTGCGACGAAGCCATTATTTTCAGGTAGTCGATGCAAATATAAGCAGAATAAAATTAAATCTGAAAGTAGTCCGACGTTGTACAATTGACAATGCACTTGTGGTGTAACAAATTCTTTCCGGTTGCATTGAATCGCCTCGAGACACCGGCAGAGGAAGTAACACTGCAATATAAGCAGTAAAACCATCATTCAGTTGTAAAATATTTATGGCTATACTTTTACAAAAATTACGGTATTAAACATAATAAATTGCAACAACAAAGGTCTTTACAATCGTGATTTATAAGCAGATGATTCTTAGTAGTTATTATGAATTATACGAAAATGTATTAAACAAGTACTCGTTCTCAAAAAACTTAACTTTCATGGTACATATAGATGTATGGTATATATATTCATAAAGATACTATCAGCCGCCGATGTAACAGAAGTTATAAGAAACAAAATAAAACAATAAGAAGCCGAACTCGATAAAAACACGCATACATTTATTGTAGCCACAAAGATGAAGATGTGCTTCTTCATTAAGCAGACCCAATCATCGGAGGCTCTACAAGCTTGTTGTTATTAATTTATAGAAAGTCATCGTGGGCCCATTAGGCGAGATAACCATATTGATCAGACAGCCGATATTCAAAACTATGAACGCTGCTCCTGCTTTTGTATGTGATTGGTCTAATGATCACGTGCCGCTTGTTAGTGATGATCAGTGGCCGGCTATTACCAACGATTGATTCTGTATCACAGCCGCCGATATCGTTAGATTTATAGCCTTCACAGTTCCTAATGGTGCAATTATGACCACAATTGACGTCGTCGATACAGGAGTGGGTTTAGTTAGTGACGCGGAACAGCAGCGGTGTTGTAAAAAAGGGAATCTTAACGAATAGGAAGTTGTTTATCATCATCGGGAAATATAGACGTAATTAAAGCGGTCAAACGATGTTAAATGTAAGTAATGAAAAGCCCAAATCGGAAGTCACTCGTTAATGTCACACGAAAAGCGCCCTATTACCGTTTTATCGGTAAAATCTTGATTATCTGGGTGAAGATCTCACGGATTAATTCTCTAACACCTCATTAGTGTCCATTGGGAGACCGTTTACAAACCAAATGCAAATTTGATGAGTTGTGCTCGAGCATTCACATTTAAAGGCTTTCACCTCGACCAATCAACATCTATTAAGGCCCTGTTTCAACCTACGAAGGGTTTAAGGGCAAATAAATTTTGTTTTTGGATGCTATTAGTTCGGCTGCTTTGTGTTAGTGGCGTGGAGCTCGTATATTCTACCAGTAGTTTTAGTCGGTATATCTTTCGGTCAAAACGTCTTAATTAGAATTCAAAAGGTTTATGTTATAAAATATTGTATTGAATCGTTTAGTCGAATATTAATTCCCTTTTCTTATTATATTTTAAGTTACGATATTATGTTTCTCACAAAGAAGCGTCTATCACATAAATTAAATTTTCAAATGAGATAGGCGAGAAAAATAGTTAAAGGAGGCAGAGTTGTTTTAATAACAGTCCATAATTCGCATATTCATAAATAGCGTATGATTCGGATCAAAATTAACACGACCATTAACAAATCAATGAAATTGTTCCAATTAAGTAGCTGGGTTATTACGCGGTGGCGAGTCTTGCCTTCTCTGATGATTATCACAAAATGAGATCTTGGACGGTGCTCCGTTACGTGTGATATCAAACTGCGTACATTCATTAATGGTCGCCAGCGGATGTCTGGTATTTAAAGTGGATCTTAAACTCTCAAAGTACTTCTAGAATAGTTTCAATGTTAATTTAATTAAATAATTACAACATTATACCGGTTTGGCTACGAAAATAAAACGTAAAGTTTTGATCTTATTTCGAAATAATCTACTGATGCATATCCTATGAGAAGCCTTAGAAATTTGCAAAGATAATTAACAGGAGCAGATGGTTATTAAAGCCTGTTTATGTTTACTCGTTCAAACAATGCCTAATTATAGTTACTTGAATCTACCGACAGTTATTGTAGTTGTAAAAGTGCTGCTTGGAATTTTTATCTTTGTCTTTTTTGCATCTTTATGACTCAGACCTACTTGTAAATTGATTATTGTTTATTTCTGTGTTGTATGTATCCCCTAGTCAGGATTAAAATTGAGTATTTGCAACATTAGAAGAGAGTTTAACTTTTATAAAAGTGGTACCTACCTATAATAACAGCAAAGTATACATTGAATGTGTGAATATTTTGTGCACATGTGACTTTTTAAGACACTGAAAATATATAAAAAAGTATTTTTTTTTAAAGACGTCTCCCGCAGTAATGTACAAGCCCTGTGTCGCGGGGGACTTTACAAACATACAAGTCACGAACACAGAGTACACCCAGACTCGGAACAACAATTTATGGATCACACAAAGTGGTGTCCCGTGTGAGAATCGAACCCACGACCTCTTGCGTAGCAGTCGGACACACAAACACCGCGCCACAGAGGTGGTGCAATATCGTTACATTTTACATTCATTTACGAATTTGAAAGTAAATTATGATTACCGATCTTTATGCCTTAAATCGAACAAATTCTGGTATAGAATTCTTCAAGAAAAAATTTAACCTCGTCTTAAAATCACTTTAGTGCAGGCAGAGCAAGGAATAGCGCGTTAATCTGTTTATAAGTTGGAGTAGCTGGAATCTTATTACTCTGAATATCCCGGACTTAACGAATAACAACAATAATTGTAATTGGACATTGATTTTGTATAATTTTTGCTCGCGGCTAGTTTCTGTTAAGAGATTAATTATGCAATTGAGGGGCTTTTGTAAGACGTTCAAAATAAAAGTTTTTCACTTCTGTTATAGTTTTTGGTGGCTATCTGGCTAAATCGTTAATTCTAATCTGAATTTTGGTTTAATTTCATAACCAAGATTTAGATTAAGGCGAATGGAGCTTTGACCCCGTAGATGATAGGTCTAATATACTTTTGGGAAGGGTTTAGTTCCCATAGATGGATCCGCTACTGGTAGTGTAGTACTACTAGCTAGTACTAGTATTGTGGTTATAGTACATTTTATGATTCATATCACAAAGGTTAGTTTGTATCAACTTTCACACTTTGTAGGTAAATAAGGTAATAGATATTTTACACTGGATTTATTGGTCAATTATGGTCCGTTTAATTTTTTTAGAGAGGAACTCTGTGTCCCTACTAGCGAAAATATATATTTTTTTTATAAACAAAAAAATATTACTTACTTCATTTATAGACCCTACAGTAGTACGCTCAAAAGGATACTGGCGACGACAACAAGACTTCCATTTCATTTTGACATTTGGACGATTATTAGACAAAATATAATGGAAGTCTATACTCGTGTAACAAGGATAACAACGGCCCTCTGTCATAAGTGTCATAAAAGTTTACAAAAAGGTCATTGAATTCGGTATTTGAAATTGCTCTAACTTTGTAAGGGGTAGCCAGCCCAGTGTACTAGTAGTAAAGAGGCCAGTACCCTAACCACTCTTGAACCTAGAAATTTAGAAGAGGCTTTTTTTGCTGCAATGGATTTCTTGTTTGTTTGTTTCAACGGGGCCGCTATGTTGCACTTAACCTCTTGATTGGGCCCTTGTGAGTACGTTGTGTTGTGTCAGTTTTTCTCACTTCAGCCAACCTAAGCACTCCCAGAAGCCCAGCAGTCCCCGCAAGTTGCTGCAGGCTTTAGGAGTTCTCTGCACGGTGGGCTATCTGTGATCCCGATATTGTATAGGTACTTCTTGAGGCCGTCAGAATGCCTATTGCTTTTCGCAGTTTGCTGACTGGGGATAAGATTTTTTTTCAGGCAACTCGAGCTCTGACAGGGTGAACAAACATAAAGTTATGGCCCCCAAGGACATAAGCTACAGTTTAATCAAGAACTTTCTGACGGAATGTGACACGCACAATGTGATTACTCGTCGACTGAACAGTATCATTTTAAATAATAATATCTACCTATGTTAGTAGCATATCAAGGCAACGGCTTCTGCGTTGCATCAGAAGAATTAAGCTTATATTAAAACGTAATAATGTTATAATGAAATCTATAAGTGCACAATTATTAATGTCTTTAATAAAATCCAATCAAATGTTATGATGGTATAATAAAATAATATTACACATACTGTTTTATCTTACTTATATATATTATATTGCTTAACATTACTATTCATGACATGCTTTTACAAGTTTTCTGGTTTAGTAATAATAGGTATAATGATCCCTAATAGAGGTATTGGCTTGATTAGCGTCATAAAATCTTGAGGGTAGGCAGAGATGATCTAAATGTTCTATAAGTGCGTGCTGGCTCAGATATGAGTGTAGGGCAAATTAATTGAATTAGTTTAATGGCCACGTAATAATGGAGATAGTATGCACAGAAACGTAGGGACTATGAAAATGTTTTTATATAAATATTCATACTTTCTGTTAATGTTTTGAATACGAAAGTGCAAAATTTGGTTTTTTATTATTATTAAAATAGTTGTGCCTAAGTACTTAATGTTTAATGATGAGGATTAATTTAACTAAATGTGAATTTTTAATAACAAAAGTGGTTAACAAGCGTCCAACTCTCTTTGAAAATGTTTCCATATAAATATTCATATTTTCAGTAAATGTTTTGAATGCAAAAATGCAAGGTTAAAGGTTTTTTATAATCATTAAAATAGTTGTACCAAGTTAATGTTTAATATCAAACATTAATTTAACTAAATGTGGATTTTCAATAATGTAAATAAATAACAAGCCTCCATCTCTGGAGAGTTTTAAAAACTCTATAGATTGAGTTTTAAAAAATCCGTCGCTTTTAAAATTGTAACATAAAATAAATTTAAATTTTATGGCAAAGCTATAAATTTTACATAACTTTTGCGGTTGTTTTACGGGTTATAGGTTTAATACAGTTCTGAATCAATCTTCGGGCGGCACATCAAAGGAAGGTCCCGTGCTGCTAAACAAATAGGAAAAAAAAATAGCAGTTCAGCTAAAACTATAAATATTAATAAAGCGTTTCAAAACCGTTAAATATGTATGTAGGGTGTCCATTTGCACACCGTCAAACCGGATATTTCTAAAACAATATAAAATAAATTTTAAACTCGAGATAAAGGCCTGCAAGTAAATCGATTTATCTTCTAGTTACATTTATAATTTTATCTTCTCCATTTGGTAAATATGTAGAAATATCAATCGCTTAAACACAACAAAAAAGAAATACCAGTAGAAAAGAAACCAATAATTTTTATTAATAGTTTTCTACTGTACTAATACTGTTTGTACTCAATAGTGAAGATTTTATAAGATACTAACTGCCCTGCCCTATCTACCCACTGCCTACCTTCGCACAGGTGTAGTAATAAAGAAAATGGGACCAGATCTTTCCTTTACAGTAAGATCATGTAGTGAAACAAACATTATGTTACAACAAGAGCCTTACCCAATTCGGTGCCGTCACAAAGCAATGTGACTACACGTGTTCGGCAAATGATTTTCATTTATACATTCTTGTTCAAAGTACGGGAAAAAAGTTATAATTTATAGAAATAAAGAAAACTTGTTTATAACTTTACGAAGTGTGAGAATATTTCAATTCTCTTTTATTATGGTTACCCTTGACACTGACCGCGTCAATTTTGACAGCGCGCATCGCCATTTTAATATCACAAGGTAAAGGTGCCCAAGGCTCGCCCACCAAATTAATCAGCACGCCTCTTTTTCGGACCTATTTGTTTTTAATCATCTTATTTGTTCTGCTAGCTTTTTGCCTAACCGCTGATTAAGATTTTATTCATAAGTCTTTAGGTTTTTTCGCTAACAACTCTTGGCAGGTGGTTTGATTCGGGCTAATATATTCTGGAAGTAAGCATTTGGGACAGCTAAATAGATTTTTGTTGGTTTTAGTGTAGCGTCAAACTGTGAATCAATTTTTGATCAAATCTTTAAAACAATTCTTGTGGAATGTACCTCACGTGAACGAAGCTCATATATATCTGATTGACAATGTCATTATGGCGCTAGTTTATAAACAATGTACAGAACACGGCGCTTTATAGGACAGCTGTCTCTGACCACAATGACAAAAAGTGTCGCGATACCATCAGGTCGAATTACATTCGGCCACGGGTCCTGCGGCGGTTTTAAACGAAAAAAATCAGAAACAAAAAAAAATACGAATGTGCCGTCGCCGCGGTGTAAACAACTCACTGTTTATGAGGAACTTATAGTTTTTGTACCGAATGTATACAGTATGCTGTTTGCGTTAACGCTCAGCAAACAATTACCCACAAAGTTACAGACGTATGTCTGACGTACGCATGATGCACCCCTCTTTGATACGCCGACCGCGTGTCCATTTGGTATTTAGGACGACATAAATAAAATTATCGACGTCAGAATTTTTGGAGACATCAATTTATTGCTGTCCAAGTACGCTCATCGATTTTAACGGTTTCCTGATTTTCGAAGCGAAACATCTCTAAATGCACTTGGTATCGCGAAATAATACGAATCTAATATCGCCACCGCATTCGACCCCTCTAACAATGCGCGTTTCTCTACGGCTTTTAAACATCAATGGGACGGTATTTAGATTACGTTTTTTCACCGTTCCAAGGCACTGTTCTCTTATTTGCCCTTTGTCGAGTTGTGGGCGCGACAAAGCCACAAACATACCCTGCTGTGTGCCCGACCAATTTTTTTGTCCAAATTTCGTATTTTATTTCATTTATTGAGCTTTACTTGTAGAAAAAGTACATTTCATACTTCGAGGTAAAGAAAAAAGTTTATAGAAGATGAACTGTGATATATCGTTTCGTAGGTAGGTTCTATTATTGTGAGGTGGTTTTGTGGTCGTTGCTGCTCTGATGGACTATCTATACCTGTGGTTGACTATAGAATTGAATGTATATTTTTAAGTTTTAAGATCGTGCTATACAAATACTTACTATATTTCTATCTGTTATCCATTCCACACATATTGAATAATGATTTGTATAGGTACTGCTATGACACTAGCTAATACTAATTAAATGATATGAAAATGTGTAGGTAAATAACCTGGTATGTAAATAGCACACTTGACTTAAAAAAACAATCACCAAGCAACGACTGAAAATAAGCATAATTTCATAGGAGGAGGCTTTTACGGTGCCTTTTGGTAGCACGAGTGCAGGGGCGTGCACAAAACACTCCGGAACACGTGCAAGTTCGCACAATGAGAGTTTGCATTTCCGTTCGCCGTGCACTTCCTTTACTCTGATTTTACTTTTTATTGGGAACGCTTTTATTGCATGGTCTGGACGCTTTTGTACGATCGCATTGTGTGCAGGACATTCAGCCACATAACGCATCGTAGGTTTCGATTTCGTTAATGATATCGGAACATTATAATCGCGGTTGAAATCGAAAGGAAATAATGAGGAACCACAAGAAAGCATACATCGATTCGCTTTCAAAATTCAAACAAAAGCGGCCATATTAGATGCAATTCCGTTATGACTTATGAGCCATACGCTCAGGTATTTTAATCTTAACATCGAAAACATGTTTTGGTTTAAATTTACCACTTCTAATCTGTTTGACCAGCGCCCGTCAAGATAAGACCCGTGTACCCCCATGAGAGAGGTTTCTGCTAAATTTATTTGCAATCCCATCTACGTCTCGGGATTAAAACAAAAAGTTAAACACCATTATTCTTCGACAAGAAACAATACAAAGCAAAAAATAGCACAAGTAAGTAGATCAGATAGTACAAAGGACTGTTTGGGGATGTGGAATGATAAATTGTTTTTGTATCCTATGTCGTTCATCGATCTTCGCCTCTTTCTCGCAGAATTAAAGTTCGAAATCCCTTGAAGTAATTATCTCATCTTTTAGTATTGTACGTAGAATTTCTTGTGGTCAAACTTTGATTATTTTTATCTCTACAGTATCTATAATGGTGTCAAAACTTATGTCCGGCGCTCTGCGTGATACAGGAAGGTAGCTGTTGGTGGCATCTGCCCACACAACGTGACATCTTATTTTCACCAAAATAGATCCATAAGGGTTGATATGTGACAAATTGGCATATTTACTGACTACTAATCGCAGGAGGTCCAATTGTTAGAAGTAACAACATTATACGAATAGATTATGAGTTCCAATTTGTGTGGGCTTTAACCGCTTTCGTGTCAATATTTCCGTGATCGGAAGTAATCTATAAACGTGGGTGTCCTTCAAAATTGATGGCACAAAAAGTGTCAATAATAATCTTTAATTTTATATCGTGTCCCAAGCCACCAATTTATGTAATAATAATATTTTTGGTCTATCTTTCTATTGTTACCTAAATTAGTTCGTATTATTCAGTAGCTTCAGTTATACGAAAGTCCTGCAACATCTTTAATTTTTTTCTGTATATTGTTGCAATTTGTTATGCAAAATATCTAATTAGTATGTGTAAAATGTCGTTCATATTCGTTTAGTGTTTAAACAAGCAAGCTTTTAAATTTAAAATATCTGTAGTATACCCACTTAATTTATTTATTTATACTTTTTTGATATGCAACTACTCACTTGCTTATTCAAGGAATAATACGCGGTCTTCGGTCTTAAAACAATTAAGTGTAATGGCACAATAATTCTAAGGAATTATCGAATTAATTCAATTATATACCACATAATAATATAATTTTGGATTTGCTGCTGCGCGTGACCGAAACGAGTATAATTTAATATGATGGGGATCAACATTACATTACCTTATGGTCTCCGTTAGTAACGAATGTGATAGATAAGGGATATATTAATGGCTATTTACATAGATAAATATCAATCGTAATAAATAAATTCAGGTAAACATTATACCTGTGTACTAAGGGATGAATATATTTGATGAATTTGTTTAGCCTGTCAATAAATCGTAGACATAATGACCACTTTAATAAGGAATCCTAAATATCACTGTAATGTTGTTAACTGTAGAATATGTGACAGTATTTGTACATTAGAATAACAGAATACGTTATGGCAGAGTAAATTGACATTATAGAAGTAGCTACAGGTTGTTTATATTATAACAATAGCCATGGATATGCAAGTAGCCATGTCTTTATGTCAATTGTATTTTTAGTAACCTGAACAATAATTTGTATCACGGAATAGGTTATGACAAAGTACAAGTACTTACAGTTTATGTTGTAATTAACATGTAAATTACTTAAGATGATTATAACACATTATAAAAGCACCACACAGTATTATAAATGAATTAAAACAATAAATATCCACTGGTCACAAATGTAGGTACTGCTTGAAACGTCAAATATTGTTGTTGTGATATTTCACTTCTTTTATGTGTGTTTTATCTGTGTAATAGTTTTATTATTATTCCTTTATTTAAATAACATAATTCTGTGTATTAAATTATTTTATGGGTTAAAGTATAATAATTAGGAATATTTGCGAAGTACCCACATGTTCTTTAATATTCAGTGTATTTGTTCTATAAAAGGACTGACAGATTGTGATCGAGGCTCAGTCTGATTGCAACATTTGTGGATACAGGTACGATCCGATTCAGATTATACTTATTGCTGGTTCTTTTGTGCTGATATCCTATTATTGTGTATTATGTATAGATATTGACTAATAACAATATATTGCAATGTGATATGATTTGATGAATATTGCCTGGTGTGATACTTATCAGCTGTTCTACAGCGATATGGTCGTACATTGCAATAATGTTGTGAATTGGTTATGTTAGAAAGTATCTGTGGTATATTGTATTTAGGATGTATGAAATGTAGTACGGCAAATGTTTATTAGGAGACTGGCTATTATGAAACCTTTGATACAACTAGACCAAACCAGGTTGAAAATATATGATGCTTGTCATTTATTCCTTTGTATTATTTACCTCCCTAATTTATTCTATTCCCTATTGATACTATACTGATTGATAAGGTTAGATTGCAACTGATTGGGTATATAATCCAAATATCCTGACACAGTAGTAAGTGTAGTTCTACGATGAGTCGTAGTGGTCTACAATGAGTCGTAGTACTACTACGATGAGTCGTAGGACTTCTACAAGAAGGAGTCGTAGGACTTCTACGTAGTTCAACAATAAAAGCTTTAGTATTTTATTACAAATCGCTACGACCCCTATGTAAAATCTAACATCAGAAGTTGGATAAGTTCTCATTGGCCACATAACTAATACAACTGTTGTAAGTTTCAGAATGGTTACTGCTGCTTGGGATTGCTTCTTCCGAGTCGATCTGCAATATTGCTGGTGTTGCTGCTTTTACTACTTCGGTAACTACCAGAGCTGATCTACAACGCTGGCTGTTTTTTTTTCCCGTGGTTCGCTCCCGATATTCCTCCAGTGGAATTCTCCAGTCAAGTAAAAAGCGGAGCAGAAAACATGGATTAAGTTTGAGTATGAAATACTCGGAGAGGTATTTAATATTATTTTTGCTTTGTTGAGGTAAATGTGTGAATAGTTGAGAAAGTGAGAATAGAATCAAAATTGATTTTGTACTATGAGTTAGACTATATTAACATGGATTGAAGTTGAATTGCATATTGGGTTATCATAAATGTTTTCTCGTTGAAATGAAATTGAAAGTACTGTGACAATGTAATGACCTTTTACCCAAAAGTAAAAATAGACCGAGTATGAGACCATGACTATAAATAACTATATAATGATGTCAGATTGACCGAGCGGATTGATGACAATCGTGAGTCACTAAACATTTCTAATAAATTTCCGTATAAAGCTAATAGGCCAGTAGTACAAATTGACGTTCATATCGACTCAAGAAAAAAAATTGCATTTGACAAAGACGTTAGTTTTACGTTTACCTACGAGTGTACTGGTGGATTTTGATTATTATAGTTAAATAATAAAACTAGCTTTGACAGATCGAATATTATGATATGGTTTGTTATGCAGTAACAGAATTCTTATTCAAATTAATTAATTTTGTTGGCTTCTTTTTAGTTACTGCAAACAAATTGTTTATGAATAAGTACTCAAAACGTTTAACAAATGCGGGATAAATCCCATCGCATATTGAGTTTATGTGATAAAATAGATGCCTCTAGATAATTTGATATCTAAAAATATATTTTGACATTTTAAGACTTTAGCTGACGAAATACAATGAAATGCCTAACTAATTGTTTTGTTAACAGTATAGGCCGATGACATAAACAATATACCTGGCAATTAAATTTCTGTCACTCGATAGAAATACTCAATTGATGTTAAGGCAAATAAACCACCATCATATACTTTTGTTTGAAAAAAAAAAAATTTTTTTTACCCAAATAGTCTTCGACAATGACTTTATTTCTATACACCCGGCGAATTTCATTTTTGTTTCTTTTACTGTGAACTAATTATTGATACATTTCTTTTAATTGTATTTATTTCAATCTAAAAAGTTTAATGGCAATATTTAAATACTAAAAATCAATGGGATTTTTAGTTTGTTTGTGCACAAAAACAAACATTAGTAATTCATTTTCATTTTACGTCTGTTTTTCGATTTCCTGTTATGCTCTGAACTTAGTTACATGCTCTGAACTTATGTACATGTAAGATAACCTATAGAGTACATTTTGATAAAAGAATGTTTTGATAAAAAGATGTTTTGATAAATGGATGTTTTGATAAAAGGATATTTTGATAAAAGGATGTTTTGATAAAAGGACGTTTTAATAAAAGGACGTCTTGATAAAAGGACGCTTTAATAAAAGGACGTTTTGAAAGGACAGTTTGTTAAAAGGACAGTTTGATAAAAAGACAGTTCGATAAAAGGACAGTTTGATAAAAGGGCAGTTTGATAAAAGGACAGTTTGATAAAAGGACATTTGAAAAAAAAGGACATTATGCGCTGAGATGCAATAGCAAACTGATTTTGATATTGACAGCTCCAAATGCTCTAATAATGAAATGGTTTTTTAAACATTTGAGTATTTCCATGCAATGATTGTAACTTCATTCATTGCTTTAATATTATTTTTCGTTTCTTATTTTTTTTAAATAGTAAAAAAAATGGTTAAATCTTTAGTACCGAAAAAAAAACGGTAAATGGGAAAAAAATATATCAAGATTTTTGTGTAAAGAACGGTTCAGAGTATCAAATAACTACCGAGTACATAGATTGATATAAATACTATATTGAGTACTCATAGAAAAAACACTGATATTTATAAAAAAAAAAAAACATTTTGAGGGTTTAAACCCTTAGTCCAAAATTGCCTTTAGAAATATTTTGTATTTCCCAATTTTTTTTTTCTTTTTGCCAAGTATTACGGTACCGTACAAGAAAAAAAAAAACCAACACAGGTGTCCATTGTAAATGTTTGTGTACCAAATATGTTGAACTAGTAAACTAGACATTTAAAATGCATAGTAGCAAATATGTTGGACTGGTAAACAAGACATTTAAGGAGCATAGTAGCAAATATGTTGGACTGGTAAACTAGACATTTAAAAAGCATAGTGGCTAATAAGTTGTATATTATACAAAACCGTTTTTAAGTGCAATGCTTGACTGTTCATACATTTCGATGATATTTTTGCTTTTATATTTGAATCCATTTTCGTTTATTTTGTGATAATTAGTTTCTTTGGCTCGACACTAGGACTGTTTCAAGTCATCCCGTACACATGACTAGTTGCGTATTTGTGCAAGGTTATAGTAATAGTCCGCTGTATTGCTTATTTGCAGGGTGGTTTGATTTACTTTGCTTAAAAATGATCTCATTTAAAAATGGTTGAGTTTGATTACTCATTGTCACCGAGAAACTGGAAAAAAAAAAACAAAATGATTCCTACTATTTTATTTCTAGATCTAGACGCGTTTTAATTATCATTTGTTAAACCTTAACAGTTGTAAAAGTTATTATAATATACGAGTATATGCAAAAATTACGAATTTATAAACGACTTTGACTGAATATTCATTTGAGACTCGATCCTTGACTTTACGACAAAAAAAAAAGGGAGTCCGCTAGTCGGTCACTGCCCTGATGTTAGTCTGTAATATCACTGGCAGTGGGTGGTAGGACTAACATTTAATTTGTTGAACCTTAAGAGAAGAGTTGAAGTGCTCTCTATTACGAGTATATGGAATGTTTACGAATTTTATCAGCTTTAATTTTGCCACTATTCTTTGACTTATAAACGACTTTGACTTAATATTCGTTTGGAACTTGATCCTTGACTTAATGACAAAAATGAGTCCGCTGGTCGGTCACTGCCCTGATGTTAGTCTGTAATATCACTGGCAGCGGGTGGTAGGACTAACATGTCAAGGCCAGAGGCTAATTAAACAATGTATACGCTGGTCGGTCCCTGCCCTGATGTTAGTCTGTAATATCACTGGCAGCGGGTGGTAGGACTAACATGTCAAGGCCAGAGGCTAATTAGACAATATATCTGCCGGTCGGTCATTGACCTGATGCTATACTGGAAGTCATGTGCGGCAGATGATAGGTGTGGCATGTCAGGGTCAGAGGCTAGTATTTATATATTTACAAATGTGTGTGTATGTGTGTGTCTGTTTATACTTCGAGAGCGAAGTATAAGTCAGTATGGCCGTGATAGATAAGGGATATATTAATGGCTATTTACATAGATAAATATCAATCGTAATAAATAAATTCAGGTAAACATTATACCTGTGTACTAAGGGATGAATATATTTGATGAATTTGTTTAGCCTGTCAATAAATCGTAGACATAATGACCACTTTAATAAGGAATCCTAAATATCACTGTAATGTTGTTAACTGTAGAATATGTGACAGTATTTGTACATTAGAATAACAGAATACGTTATGGCAGAGTAAATTGACATTATAGAAGTAGCTACAGGTTGTTTATATTATAACAATAGCCATGGATATGCAAGTAGCCATGTCTTTATGTCAATTGTATTTTTAGTAACCTGAACAATAATTTGTATCACGGAATAGGTTATGACAAAGTACAAGTACTTACAGTTTATGTTGTAATTAACATGTAAATTACTTAAGATGATTATAACACATTATAAAAGCACCACACAGTATTATAAATGAATTAAAACAATAAATATCCACTGGTCACAAATGTAGGTACTGCTTGAAACGTCAAATATTGTTGTTGTGATATTTCACTTCTTTTATGTGTGTTTTATCTGTGTAATAGTTTTATTATTATTCCTTTATTTAAATAACATAATTCTGTGTATTAAATTATTTTATGGGTTAAAGTATAATAATTAGGAATATTTGCGAAGTACCCACATGTTCTTTAATATTCAGTGTATTTGTTCTATAAAAGGACTGACAGATTGTGATCGAGGCTCAGTCTGATTGCAACATTTGTGGATACAGGTACGATCCGATTCAGATTATACTTATTGCTGGTTCTTTTGTGCTGATATCCTATTATTGTGTATTATGTATAGATATTGACTAATAACAATATATTGCAATGTGATATGATTTGATGAATATTGCCTGGTGTGATACTTATCAGCTGTTCTACAGCGATATGGTCGTACATTGCAATAATGTTGTGAATTGGTTATGTTAGAAAGTATCTGTGGTATATTGTATTTAGGATGTATGAAATGTAGTACGGCAAATGTTTATTAGGAGACTGGCTATTATGAAACCTTTGATACAACTAGACCAAACCAGGTTGAAAATATATGATGCTTGTCATTTATTCCTTTGTATTATTTACCTCCCTAATTTATTCTATTCCCTATTGATACTATACTGATTGATAAGGTTAGATTGCAACTGATTGGGTATATAATCCAAATATCCTGACACAGTAGTAAGTGTAGTTCTACGATGAGTCGTAGTGGTCTACAATGAGTCGTAGTACTACTACGATGAGTCGTAGGACTTCTACAAGAAGGAGTCGTAGGACTTCTACGTAGTTCAACAATAAAAGCTTTAGTATTTTATTACAAATCGCTACGACCCCTATGTAAAATCTAACAAATGCACATATATTATTTAAAAAAAACTTATTTTTATTGCTTATTAGTAGAAAAGTCTATAAGTGTACAGGGAGCCTTTGAATTCAGTGGATGAAGACAATCTTCGATGGATAAACCTGCGTATAGCTAAGATAATTAGAAATATTGTAATACCTATTTTTAATTATAACTAGCTGACACGCACAACTTTTTACGCGTCAATTTTCCCCATTTTTGCCACATTTTTCATTGCTGCTCGGTTCCTATTGGTCATAGCGTGATGTTATATAGGCTTTCTCGATAAATTCTCGATAAAATATTTTTTCAATTCGGATCAGTAGTTCCTGAGATTACCGCGTTCAAACAAACTCTTCAGTTTTATAATATTAATATAGATGATGATGAAAATTAGATTATAAACTTATTTATTTGGGTTTACACAATTTGAAATAATAGTTTCTACTTAAACGTTAGCATATGATGATTACAAATAGGTACCTGCCTACTTAATGACTATTATTACTATTATTATAATATTGACGCACAAATTTCCGGTTATTTTTTGTTAATGTTATTTTGAAATATTTCGATGCATAGCGAACGTACTTACTGAAACTCCTTTTTCAATTTGTCGACTAATTTCAAAGTCAACCTGTATCATATATTATTATGGATAATTCATGTATTCGAGTACATCTTATTTTTACCTACAGAGGCAAATAAGGTCCGCCCATGTTCATTCCGTAATAACTTAATTTTGTACTTTGCGCTACGCGACAACCTCCCTAAGAGTATTCTTTTAAGTGATCTTTTTTCTTTAGTTAATCTTGTTGACCCATTATTAACAAACTTAAAAAAAAGTTTATTCTCAATTATATACGTAATTACGTATGTAGGTATGTAATAATATACATTTTTATTGTAATTTTAAGCATGAAGTTTTTATATACATAAGCTATTGCTACATAGGAAGTGCTCTTCTGATTCATAGGCCATGTTAACACCACACTGCTGAAATAGTACCTACGTAACAATATACAAAGCACATATTTATTAAGGTGCTTCCTCACATAAAACAAGTTAAAAAGTGTTAGTAAAAATTGTTTTGGTGAACATTTTATTGCTAAACAAAACATAGTAAGCATTTTATTGGAAAACAAAACATTTTATAACAAAAGTTATAAACTGTTTTCCTGTAATACATTTATAGTAAAATATAATGACTTTTAGTTAGAAAAGCTTCAAAATATAAAACTGAATAAATCCGGTCAAGTTAAAATGGTGGTTAAAAAAATTTAGAATATTCAATTCAGTTTATTACAGGTTACATGAGGTCCTGCTATGCATCAGACGTACAAATTGCATTTACTTAAATGTCAATGGAGTCATACGGAAATAGCTACTTGTAAATTAAATTTTAGTCATAATAATAATGTCAATGGGAACAAATATAATTCAATGTACTTCTATGTCTAGTCATTTTTCTATAGGCATTTTTTTAAATTATAATAAAAAATTATTGTAAATTTTTGGAGCCATTGAGAACACACTTTTACTATACAGAGTTTTATTACGTCTAATTTCTCTAAGTCTATATTTATTTCGCCTGGATGACGAAGAAGTGCGCTATGTTAGATGTATAACGAAGGGAAAATTAAAATTTTCAGCTTCCTAAAGTAAGGCTTACAGCTGTCTCTTTTTCGTAGTCCACAAATGGATCTAAGGCTTTTTATTTGTGTTCTGATTATTTTGTACTTATTTGTAGAATTGCCCCAGACAAGTATACCATACTCGTAGTTCAGAATAGAGCCAACCTACGCATGATAAGCACATAGAAGAGCTGGTTGAATAGTAGTTTTACTCAGTATGTAAAAAGCATATTAAAATGTTCTAGATAGATACAACATGTATTATCAGTGTGAAAGCTTTAGGGACATCTAACAGTAGTTAGTATGTTCTATTTTTTCTTCGTCGCTACACTCTTTGTAGAGCGCTCATGATCGTCTTGACAGATTTGGTGTCACACCTTATAAGTTGTCGATATTTACAGAGTATATAATTTAGTGCCGCTTTTATTTGGTCGATAAATGTTAGGTAACATTAGAATGTTACCTAACATTTTTGAACGGCTGTGTGGAAGCACCATTAGTCTATACAGAACTATAACCGGTCGCTATCATTGCATAGTCATCTAACAAAAGATAACATTGGTTAATGCCATTTATGAACATTTTATGTGTGACCGGTTCGTTAGCGACTTTGTGTTAAAGATAAATATCTCTCCATATATCTTAGTTCGGATATCGAAGTTACTGAACTGACTTTAAGCAAATACTTGTACACTAGGACATAATATTGTATGAGATGAACTTGAATTAACATCTGACCGCCTTTTTGGATTTAAATTACGAATATAGGGCTCATAAGTTATTCGGGTGTTGCTAGGATAAATAAAAAAAAAAGAAATCTCCCTATTTTGCATTACGGAATACTTACCTGCTTTATACAATACTATCAATAGGAAATTCCTTTCTTTCTTTTGATATAAGAATTAATATTTTATATTTAATCGTTTGCTGCCAGTACTGTGGCCAATAATATTATTTAGGCACACAATTTTTGCCTTTGTTGTAAGTAGATGCTCCTACTATATTGTACCCGCTGATTTTATTTTATCTCATGTGATATCATTTCCATCAGTCCTCTAACATGGTGTATAGTATATAATGGCAGTAAATAAAGTTTATAAACAATTCAAACATTTTATAATTTGGCAATTTGAAAAGAGTGGCGAGTTTTTATTGATTTGTTATTTTATCTGGCTTTCCCTATTGTTTGCGAACTTGACATTACGTTGACAAGTTTACGTTTCACAAGCGTGGTTTTTCATCCTAAGTGAATAAAGAATTTTGAATTTTTGTATCTTGTAGTGATAGTGTGCGTCTTAGCTCTCGTGAATGTTGGTTATTAAAACAAAATATCGTCTAGGCCACTCTAAAAGTGCGTTGTCACAGAACACGGCAGCGGCAGATGACTTAACTTTGCAGTATTCATTTGCATGAGAATGTTTATGACATCGCTGTCTGCTACGTCCCATCTAATGTGCCTTTAGGGTTAAGTTTCCTTTTTCATCAATTTAGGCCATTTTACCATATAGTTTCGGAAATTACTTCTAATATCCCCTTAAAACTTTACTTACTCAGAACTAGTACCCTTTAAAGTGAAATGTATCGATATCGTTTTCTTTCCAGATTAAATTACATTATTACCTAAAGTACCTAAATTACTTCTAATATTATCTCAGTATGTAATTTGTAATACACTTTCTACAGAGAATGTATTAATAATGTTTTATAATAGGTTACCCCCTATAAAAGATTAGTCATTAACTCCTGATTGTCCTGACTTTACATCAGGTACCTTAACGATCTCATTACAGAAGACGAACAGTGGATGTAATTTTTATAGAAATTCTATTACAGTTCTTATTATTACTTGAAATTGAAATCGCACAGACGCATGTTTGCGCCTCAATCGTTTATTTTTACTGTTCAAATCGTATTTTTTAACAGTATATTTTTATTAAACATAATTTTATTATATGTTATCTTAAACGGCTATTACACTCCCCTGAATCAGGGCCCTAAATCGAGGTGGCCTTGAAAATTTGTTATAGAATTAGGGCCCTAACTCTTACTACACCGCTCTTTTTATGGATTTAGGGTCCCTGATTCAGTGTAGTGTAATAAGCGCATTAACTAAGAAGTTAGTATCATATTACTGGTAGCTACATAATCGACACGATAATGTCTTACGCCGCCGGTACTAATCTAAGATTGCTACTGGTTGTATCTACAGATAGGTTTGTTGTCTGTCGGACGCAACTTAACGTTCTTAAAAATTAAAACGCTAGAATCCTCGAATATTATAAATCTAACACTTTAGAAGTATTTAGGTACCTATATTTGAGAACGAATCACACAGAGATAGATAATAATCTGAAATAGCAAACAGGCTATTTTAACTCGGAAAAATAGTACGTCAGATAGGAGAGATTTTTTTTCAAATTTTCTACATGAACTAAGTCGCGTGTTACAGCTTGTTTGTACATATGTTAATAAAAATGTAAGTTCATTAGATGGTAGCACGTAAATAGAATGCGTTCAATAAGTTTCAAGACTAGACGTTCTTACCCTATACAAATAAACTATTCATATTATTACCTTTGTGCAAAAGGATCCATTTATTTTTAAATGAGTTAATAGCTAACCATTCTGTCGGTTTATAACTATTAGCCGCTGGACAGAATATGCTATGGCTCCATAGAATCAAATAGCATCGCGTGAAATCTTTGTAAAATCTACTAAAGACCAACCCGGTTCTGAACACAACTACTGAAAAGCAGATCATCAATGTACTTTAAATCAAAATAGCCTTTCTGATATTGTAATAAGAGTCATTTAATATGAATTATAAAGTTTGTAAGTTCGTAATGCGTGTAATCAGTCCCTGATTGGTTTGAATTAATCGTACCGAGCATGCGTGACTGCTACCATTGCAGACTCCAGGCAGCTTATGAGATGTTGTTTAAGACTGAATGTGAATTAAAAATAATGGCGTCATTAAAACATATACTCTTTGTGCGTGAAATAATAATATCCCTAATGATTTTATTTGCTTTGAATTGTGTTTAAATTGAATAATTCATGTTATGATGACTTGAAGTTACGGTAATAAATGCCCGCGGTTATTATTCTGCAACAGAGTTGCCGATTGGAGAAATTGGAATCGTTAAAATAAATTATACTAATAAAATGTACGGTATTGTTAGCTTCAGCGAATGTAAGACTGAGGGACATTGAAACACAGTTTGGGAATTCGTGTCTCATCGTCATTTTTTATAAAAACGTAAGTCAAGGAAATTAGCATCAGTTTTTATTATGCATCAAGGTTCATAAGAGATCTTTCGGACAGGAATTGACGTAAACGTTATCATATTATATTATTATTGCTGAAGTTAACCTATAGTTTTATTGCTTTTTACTCAGCCTCTTAGGCATGCGATATACTCATTTATTATAGTTCTTTTTAAATGGGTATCGCATATCCCCTGGTAGCTGCATTGAATGGCAATATGTATATTATGTGCCGCTACACGATGACTAATAAATTCGAATATCCTATTGGAATTTACATTTCTTTCAATTTTTCATTTTTTTTCCGCCTTGTCGTAGAAATACAAAATGGGCTAATTTATGTCTGAGTATAAAAAAATAGCTCCCATCACATTTCGTGTGAGAATTTCCGAAGCTGACAGAGCTATTATATTATAAATCATTTTAGTTACAAAACTCTCCATTCAGTTTCAATTACATTTAACTAGTTTTGGCTACCAAAATTATAAAATTTTATATTTTCCCAAATTACTACTGTGTATCCAATTAAAACTCTAAAAGCCAGTTAATAAGCGTATTGGATTAGATCTTTTGTTGGTAGTAATGTATGGTAATAAATCCATTAAAATAATAGCGGTGAGCGGCAGAGTATTCGATTCGTCACCGTCATTACATTGATCTCACCACTGGCCACTGTGGGACCACCGGAATATCTCCATTCGAAAGAAGTTTTACTATAATTTAGTTACACGCTTAACTATTACACTATTTTTGAGACTAAACACAGTCATTTGTTAAATATGCTTCTCTTAAAAGTCTGAGATGACTAATCTGGAACTTTTAATACATCTTCTGGACTTTGCATTAAATGGATATCATTACTTATATGACACACGTGTTCCATACAAGTCAAAACATTCGGCACATCTACGCAAAACTCTCTTTCAATAGCTTTAATGAATACTGTCCTAAATACTTTATTATCTACACTATTAAATAGTTCTAACTAAACGTACGTATCCTGTTCATGGCACTATTCCACGATTAGTTCCGAGGCTTCCACACCAGTGGCTGAGATTGTCTCATTCGATATGCGACTACCGCCCATTAAGCGATTGCTACTGATTGCTCCCCACAACGCATTCTCTCTGGTTTACCTCCGCCTGACATTGTTGTCTTAACGACAATTATAACCATTACAATTTGTTACGCTTCATTAAATAATTAAAATGTTCGAAGAAGTTTTTGCTTTTATTAACTTCTTTAAGATCTTATTTCCAAACAAAAGAGATCATTTAGAATTTTCTGAAGATTGCTGTAGTTATTAATATTTTTTTTTATTTTAGAAACAATTTTTACTCTTTCTTTGTCCTTATGTTCATTTTTATAATTTGTAATATTCATTTCAAACGTACGTATTTATTTACATTTAACTTTAATTAATTATTTTGGATCAAGAAGACGAATAAATTGTTTCATTCAATTGTGTACTTATTAATCTTCAGCATCTTTGATTCCTGTTTTTCGATTTGCATCAATAATTCTTGCAGACAATTCAACATTATCATCGTAAACACTGGTTGCGTCCAAAACAGTGGCACGTTGCCGGAACTACGCAGCCGTTTGACTTCCCTAACCTTTAATTAAGATACCTCTTACCACCATTCACGTTGGTGGTCTTGGTTTAATTCAGCCATTATATTTGAGATTTTGTACATCTCTGATATTTGTTAGGTAAGTGTTGAATGCATCTGTAATTATTACACAATACTGTTGATTTTGAGTTAAACACAAAACCTGTGTTATTGTGGCTTTTTCCTTTATTTTATTTTTATATGGAAATGCCTCTGTTATCATACTTAATGATCTGTTTCATATCCCATTAGATTGACTAAGAAAATCTAGAAATATAACCACAAATAATATTTCGGAAACATTCTAAATTATCAACCGTCACAGTTGAATAGGCGTGACTCGTGCCTTACCTTGATTTGCGCAGTGAGATAGAAAATTGATGCGGTTAGAATAATCCTTGCTGACAATGACCTGATACTCAGAAGTCATTTTTTGAGTGTCACTGACACTAGCAAAATTGACCGCTACAGTGGCATATGGTCCGGTTTAGTACTATGTGGTTGGGATTACCAGAAATCACCCTGTGAAGCGTGAAATTGACATTATTACTAATACTATTTAGAAATATTATGCTCACCGTATTCCTAGAAAATCGATCTCTATAATAACACTCAATTTTCACGACTAATGTAAGAGGTACTTTAATATTATTACCAGATAAATCGGTTTCTTTTCTGATAAATCCACAGTAATGTAAAATATTGTTAGTTAATGTGAGACCAACTATCTGATAGCGCAGCTTTATCTAAGACGGAATGAACAGATACAATATTTTAAACTGGATTTGAATTAGTATATCCTTCGCTTTATCTGTGCACTTTGTTAATGTGGCTCTTTATCAAAGTTTAAATTCAAAGAAACATTGATAAAGTGAACCGAGTTATACGGGGCGCTACCTTTTAGAAATAAGCATTAACAAATTACTTTTGGACAGATATTTTTGTAATGTTCTTTGTATAGGAATGGTTCTATCTCTAGAGATCAATTTATCGGCTCGTTAACGTCTGAAAAATGGGACAGAATTGCTGCGTGATTATAAAGCAGTAAATCATGATAAGACCCTTGATTAACAATGTGGGAAGATCTTTTGAATATTTTTAATAAAGCCCCTTTACTCATCTCATGCATGTTAATATACCAAAAGCTGGTAGCAGACGAGAGGTCAGTACTCGTATGATCGCGTGATAGCGGAAAAGCTTCTTGCACTGAGATTACCTCCTATCTGATTTCTGCCTTATAATCGATCGTTTCATCGTATCAAACCAGACTTCTGGGCGGTGCCCATCATAATGATTGCCTACCAGTACCAACACGTTAACGTTTAATATACTTTAACTACCGTAGCGGCTCGAACCTGCAAAGAGCAAAGTGGTACATTATTAGCAAATTTTAAGCCGCACACATTTTAGTTAACAACCGTAACAGGGGAAATTGCAGCATGTGCTTCATGATTATTAGTTATTAGACATGACATATCAATACTTTGTCTGCTTTCTTCGAATCTTTAAGGTTCCCTAACGAATCGGTAAGAAATTTATACTTTTTATAGTACCTACAAAAAGATATAATATATTTATGATATACATCTTTGATAGTTTTCTTTTTTTCTGTTCGGGGAGCTATTGAAATTATAGTAAAAATCAGAGCTAGCAACATCCATTCGTTTATGAAAATTGACTTTGGATCCGAGCCTATTCTGTTTACCCAGAAACAAATTAGATTATTTTGTTAAAGGAAAATTATGAAGTTGTGTGTTGTGTGAAACATGAGCACCTAAAGAATCTAAACCGCGATTTGAATTTATAGGTTAAAGTTAGGCTTTGGACATTATTCTCTTATTAAAAATAACTTGCAGTTTAGCAGTTAACATAACAACGGTGGGAACAAAAGCCAGATTAGAGCAATTATTCGGAATGTTAGTCTATTGGCTATATAATTGCCCTGTAAAGTAATTCAGATTGGTATTGTTACATAACAAGCCTTATCCTGACGCAGACGAGTTGAACTGACAGCGTCGGACCACCGGAGGCGAACACCGTTTTTTGAATACACCTTCGTTAGAGTCGATCTGGATGACATGTTACCTCTTGCTGTTTTCCTGGACAATTGTAAACGTGGCACTATATGTAAATTGTCTTTTGCAAAGCTTGCTCAAGAACTTGCTACAAAATATTATTGAAACTTGATTTGCTTCTAACTTTCCTGAACGGCAGATATTTTGTTATTTCAGATTTTCGAGATAATGAGAGTAATAATGTTCTGTTAATTGATTTTATTCGCGGTGGTTATTCTAATTAGAGGCTATCCAACTTTGAAAAAGTTATATGAATCGGAGATAAATGGTATCCTGAGGAAGGACATGAGATACTTCTTTTATATTGCTATAACCGAAATCCAGTAAGACAAAAAATCTAGCCTATCAACAAAAAGGCACTTTAGACAATATTATTATTTAAATAATAAACACTTTCAAAATCTAAAATAGTTATCAATGCTTTGACAGCTGTCCAGATCACATGCGCCGATAAAATTAAATTGATTGTGGACATTGTGGAAGTTAAACGTAATCTAGAACGTATTATGAGAGGTCAGTTCAGTGTTGACTTGACACCAATAGCCTCGTAATTTCTTCCGTTTATTGATAAGTGATGTTTACTGTCACTCTACACCTGGATGGGTCAATGAACTAAGATCAAATCTTCAATTTAGTCTTATGAGAACATAAGAATCAAGACATGTGACCTTTTATTAAAATGTGAAAATGAGAAGTTTTCCAGAATATTTTTTGGAGAAAATAATACATTGGAAGATTTGGTCAACATTTTCGCAGCTTCGCATTTAGCGTGAGAAAATAGGTGCAAAATTTGTAACACAGAATTTATGTGCAGGAAAAGTGTAGGTATTATACACTTGTATGACTGCCTCTGTGGCGCGGTGGGAGTGTGTCCGTACTGCTACGCAAGAGGTCGTGGGTTCGATTCCCACACGGGACACCACTTTGTGTAATCCACAAATTGTTGTTCCGAGTCTGGGTGTACTTTATGTCCGTAGTTTGTATATTTGTAAAGTACCCCGCGACACAGGGCTTGTACCCTACTGCGGGAGTCGTCTTTTTTAGAATAACAAAAAAAAAAACACTTGTCCCACCAACGGCGAAAAAGTGAGTAGCGAGTAGCAATTTTATCACTCAAGAAACGTACATACGTAGATCCCGTGTAAACAAAAGAGATACAGCTATTAATAGTGATCGCTGACCGTTCATACTGCCGGCGAGTACTCGCTCTATACTGCATTTCTATTGTTTACACGGACTGAATCTACAACAGTTGTAATCGCCACTCACCGTTGGTACATGTGCCGTAATAAATAATTAACACCAGCAGAAATTAGCTAGAAAATCAGCAAGATTGCCTTTAAAAAAATAAGAATATATTAGAGTTTTGACTTTGGACGTGGTAGTGTTGTTAATTATTTTACAAGTGTTTGATTCCATGCCTAAGAATTCTTCAACTACGTTAAATTTAAGATGAACATAATTTTTCGCTACGTTAAGCAACGTTTTCGGCGTCTTGGTAATAAAAGTAAAATATTCTACATTTTGGTGTGAATCTGTTCACCTGACTGTACCTTATTCAGTTGCGAATCTGTCCAATTACAAATCTGTCCAGTTGAGAATATGTCCAAATGCGATGGAGGAAAAATAAAGACATGGTTTACGCTTTAGTGCTACATGTGTAAATGATTATTGAACGTTTGCGAGAGCTCTATACATTACTGATTGTTCAACGTTGTTTTTGTAGCGGTCAGTCGACGGCGATTTTATGTGGCTTAATTCGATCGAAGCAAGTGGTTGTATCGGCCCTAATTATTTGAATAGCGCGACACGACGGCCCTTTGACTGAAGCCGATAACTTGTTCGAACAGGAGAAGTTATGGAGGTGGCTTCATTTACTCGTATTTATGACGTCATATTTTATTGATTAATGCTGTAGTCGTTGTTGTAGCTATATACAACGCCATTTCAAGCCACTGTCAAGTTTAAATTACCTACTCCGGTTTATAATAAACTGGAGCTATTAAAAAACAAATGTCAAAGTCAACGCAATAAAAAAATTGCCGATTATGCTGCATAATTTTGGCAAAATTATTCTTCTCCTAAGGGACTTTTAAATTGATGTAGTACTTCTCCATGATCGAAAATCTATTGATAAAATATTGGTACGAGCAAGGTAGAAGCAATAATTTATTGTTTCTACCAAAGTCATATATATCTCCTTCTTATTTATGTGAACGCTTTGATTTTCTTGTGGGGTAAACCCTGCCGTTCTTTCCTCTCACTTCTATTACGCACTCCCGCTCACAGCTCTAGCTGTTATGACAGCTCCTTCACTATAAAAGCGTATTTTGCCTTTGGAACTCTCTTCCTCACTCTTTACGCGACAGTCTCTCTATTAACGTCTTCAAGAAAATAACAAAATAATATTTTCTCACTACCTGGTATCTATTTATATACATATTATAATATCTGGTATTTATTTAAATATAAATACCAGATATTATAAAATAGATAAGATACGAATAAAAACAACTAAAAAATAATAGTATATATATTTAAATACAATAATTGCATTTTTGAAAGATAGAAAAATTTGAATCCAGACTCTAGACTATATTTAAGTATCTATTTTGTAGGATTTATTATTATTTATTTTTAATCGTACTTATTGTACTTACACCAACTATTCTTCCAAATTATAACATGCTCCTCTACAACCCATGGTTTGCTGGGAGAAAACAATTTTGAGTTAAGGTCGCCTTTGATCATATTATTGTTTGCTTGTAATATTTTTTGTACAATAATGTATTTGAATGTATTATACTTGTGCTGGTACAGAAAAAAAAACAAAAAATCAGAAGCTTCTTATAACATCACATAAAAGCAAGTTGGTAATTATTATTTAGATTTCTGTATTCCTATTTTTACTTACTCATCAATAAACTTATTCACTATATTCGACTCCACTTCTTTATACAATTTACAAGTTTTTTATGTTGCTAATGCAGGTCCATTAGACATAAAATTATAATAACAACCACAAGGGACTAATGCTTAAGCTTTCGTTTTTCTTCTAGCAAAAGTTATATATGGTTTGCGAATCATTTATTGCCATAGTTACGAAGTAACACCAGAAGCACTGATTGTTTATCTATAAAAAGCAATTATTATTTTTTACTTTTGTCAATTTTAGTCACTTCTCTATTCTCGTCATGTTAAAAACTTTTATATAACATCACTTGCATGTGTATATCTTGGAATTTTGCACTAAATATTTCACCCACTTCCACTGAAGCTATCAAGCGAAAATTTGAAACACACGTTTGGTTCTTGAGACAGTTAACGCTATAAAATCTTTTTTTTAAATAGCATATCTTTTGTCAAAAATTAATGAACAAACTTTAAAGGATTTTGCATATTACAAATGCTTAAGCTTTTAGATGAGTGGTATCCAAAACTCTTCTTCTTCCTCTTATTTTGTGTTGAAGGCAATTTAGATAATTTTCAAGAAGATTTCTGCGAATGTCACTTTCTGATAACTTCACAATGACTAGATCTTACGATTAAATTATTTAATATTAATAAACTAACGTAGGTCAATAAAAATGCATTTACCTTAAAATATTTATGCGATTAAGACCCGTAGTACCTATTAACTAATAATCTTATACCTTTAAAGGAGCAATTTGACTGCCTCTGTGGCGCGGTGGGAGTGTGTCCGACTGCTACGCAAGAGGTCGTGGGTTCGATTCCCACACGGGACACCACTTTGTGTGATCCACAAATTGTTGTTCTGAGTCTGGGTGTAATTTGTGTCCGTGAATTGTATGTTTGTAAAGTCCCCCGCGACACAGGGCTTGTACCCTACTGCGGGAGTCGTCTTTTAAAAAAAAAAAAAAAAAAAAAAAAATCTTGTATATATATATATATATATATATATATATATATATATGTAGATTTAGATCTAAATATATATATATTTATATATAGGATGTTGGAGGCGATAGATCGATCTAGCTAGGTTTAATTTTAAAAAAATCATCCAGGTACTATTTATAATGCGTACATATCGCGAAAGTTTATCAACACGATTATTGCACGTATTTTATTAAATGTATTTTCAAATGTTATATGTGTTAGCTGTGAAAATTATGACATCTGAGTTTGCCGCTATTTTCACCACTCTGATATCACACTCATCAAAAATAACTTCTTCTAAACTAGTCATGTAAATTTATAGTAGGTATGTATGGATTCACTCAGTTTAAAGAAGAATGACATGGTGAAAATGAAAACGCCAAGAAAAGGGTTAATAAAATAAACAAAGAATTCAAAGGTAGAATTTTTCGGCATGCTGTTAAATGCAAAGTTAAGGGTGGCATTTCAGAAAAATGTTGACATGTAACCCTCTGACAATATAACCGTTATTTTATAGGAATTTCGGTGAAACTATTTCTGATATTTTAGATAAAACTACCTGCTACTGAATCCCAATTCATTAAAGGCCATTAATGAGGTTTATTGCGGACTGACAATTTATGGCACCTCTATGCCGTCTGATTAATTAAATAGTCATTGAATAGGACATTATCTGTGGACATTACACTTTGTACGTTCCGATTGGAATTCCAATTTTTTATTGCATTGTGTCTTAAACAAATTCAAAGAAGATCGGCGTGTTTGAAAAGGTCTTTAGAATTTAAATAATACTAATTATTCCTTTCAGTAAAGACAACCATATGGTGAAATCCACGAGAGAAGTAGTAATAAGGATTTGTGATTTCCTTTCTGCAACTATGTTACATTATTAGAAAAAACAATCTAAGGAGTCAAAATAAGACAAGACAGAAGCATTAAGAAATGTGAAAAAAGTAAACAAAATGCCAGCCACTTAGGTCGAAACTCAAAGGGATATGTACAAAAAATCCACCGACCAAACACTAGCACTTGAACTTGTTCGATATTCAAAAATAGCAGCACGTTGCGCGCGCGCCGCTCCAGGGATTTAGGTCACACGCTTATTGACGGCAACGTTACACTCTCGGCCAAGGACGTGGACCCTTGGGGCGGCAATGGGTACCGATATACACAGAATGAGCTTTTTTGTTGGTTTTTTTGCGTAGGAAAGAACAAGACTACATTTTTTTTAGTTGAAGGCAATTTGAATAAAAAATACTTTCGTGGGTAAATTTAAAATTGGCTATTAAACTAAAGGTACGCAAAGATCACTGAGGAGCTTTTGATTTCTTATAGTACTGTATTAGATAACTAAAGCTATTTTTTTTAAAAAAGACGACTCCCGCATTAGGGTACAAGCCCTGCGTCGCGGGGCACTTTACAAACATACAAGTCACGGACACAATGTACACCCAGATTCGGAACAACAATTTGTGGATAACAAAAAGTGTTGTCCCGTGTGGGAATCGAATCCACGACCTCTTGCGTAGCAGTCGAACACACTCCCACCGCGCCACAGAGGCAGTCAAGCTGTAGTTGTTGTTAAGATATTATAAGTATGAAAAAATGTAGGTAAGTAATAAGTCAAAAAAGTGAATCAGTCTTTATTAAAAAAAACATTTTGAGACATTAAACAAAAAAAAACCTAATGAAACAGATTAACAGAGAACACAATTTGCATCGCACTCCAGCAATCGGTTCTGGGCAAGTGGTCACCGGCAGCTGTAGCTGCGCGCGCGACGGTCGCGTGCCTCGTAAACGCACGAGCGGAGCCGAGCTCGCACGAGACAGCGGCCGAATGGTACGACTACGCCGCCTGCGCCGGCGTGCCGCGCTGTCGCCCGCCCGCCTGCTTTGATGACGCCGATATTGCTCACGCTGTTATTACGGACCAATACCAAAATTCAAAGTAAAATCGATTAAATTGGAATTATGACTTGTGCAAATGTTTATTATGTTGTTGCGTTTTAATAAAATATGTTTAAAAAAAATATACAGCTTTATAATTTACATACCTGAGTTACTTTGAAATGAATTAAGTTTAAAAGCTTCAGTAAAATCTTTGCTCTATTCAGCTAATTGTTGTATAAACGAATGCAAGTACAAAGTATCTACATTGAAACAAGACAGGCAAGATAACGAGAAACAAGTTTGTTGAAAACGGATGCACAGCGCATAATAAGCTACGTACAATAATTAATACTTAAGAAAATTAACTAGACTGAGCGACAAAGCAATGGCAATGCGCATTGCGCAAATCCACAGGTGTGTTTTTCAAGTTCCTGTCATATCTAGCAGATCTTGTCCCGTACGACATTAAACAAGTTCAAACAATTAATACTCCGACGGAAATATCCACCCATAATGGTTCAAGCTTCCCTTGCATTATGAAAAATTACTATTGCAATTTGATTTCGATGGGCGGATACCGCGACGTGATCATGTTGCAATATGGATTGTCTTTTTCAAATTAAATGCTAAAGTATGCTTAGGCCCCCCATTTTGTGTATTTCGAGTACCTATGTTATTATTTTCTTTTTGCAAAACGTAACCTGAGTAGAGGCACGTGTGTAAAAAGCACCTTTTGTTATTTTAATTTTGCAACGTCCTGTGTTTTGTTTGTTAAACCTGCGCAGACAGTGTTTCTTTTTAGTAGCAATTCGATTTTCTTATTCTGCCTAAGCGTCTAAAGTGTGGGATGATGATTTAGTATGGAATAATCGAACGCTGATCTTATTTGTACCATCTGACTTACAGCAAATATCGGATAAGTTATGAAGACATTAATTTTAGATCAGTTCGTGTAATATAACTACAGTAAGAAAACAGTGAGTTTTATCATCCTACACTAGTTCTTAGTAAACAGGTTCGGTTAGTGATTGTAGCCGATGGGATACCAACCTATCAAACCGCTATCTGTCTATTTATTTGCGGTTAAAACTCTACTCTTCAAAGAAACCCTTACAGACCCGTTACTTTGTACACACGGTGCAGTTTAGATTGACTTTGATACACAATCTAAACTGCAGCATACATTTATGCCCATCAGGTACATAAAGAATATAGAATGTATAACATCTTGTTTCGGTGTAAGCTATTCTGAGGTTTTATACACTATTATCCAAAAAAATAAAGATTTGACGAAGCCGAAAAAATGGATAGTGCCATAATAAGTTAATTATTGTACCCATTCGTAGGTTTGGGTCCTATTTAGGCGACTTTTTATGCATAGGAATTACGAGGTATAATTGATATCATTAAATTCTCAGCCAAAATAGATTCACTTTGATTTGCATCCCTTTAGTTTTATAGGTACGATTTCGATGCATAGAACATTATTTCACTTTTTAAATAATAATATCGGTAATTATTTTGGTATAATTCTCCGATGGGCACAGGCTTACATTTAGTATCAAACGGATAAGTCACTCCTAATTATATATGCCTAAATATCCTTATTCAGTAAAACCCTAAATTGCAGCCGTTAAGCAAAAATGATGCTCGTATTAAAGCGTATGTTAAATAAACTATTTGCTGTAAAACTTCTACTATTCATAGATAGTTTATACGCAGGCTTAAGAACGGAATAATTTACGTATAAATTAGTCAAGAGGAATGTCTAGATTTATGACTGCAATTTAGGTTTTATTTTTAGTATCAATCTATCGTTTGTAATTAATGAAGCAGATTATATGTTATTTTTGTTTTATTAGCTTTGGTTCTTTAGTAATCATTGGAAATAGTAAACGGGAAATTAAACAAATAGGTAAGTTCATAAACGAATATAATTTACTGAAACAACCTACTGGTTGAATACTGGTATTCTTCTTTATAACTATTTTATAAAATCTTACAATATTAGGAATCTGGCTTATGGTACTATCTTATCTATTTACACTACAAGTCTTTGTCTCAAGATTTCCAATATTATTATACAAAATGAACAAACTGAGTATTTAGATATTAATTCATTTCAACTGTTTATTGCACTAATGTCTTCCAGAACGTGCAATAAGCGAATTTTCAAGGCAACATAGATACTCAAATTTGTTCAAAAATCTGACGTAAACTATTCTTAAAAACTAATGACTAGATAACAATTATATAAACAATTGTAAAACTAAATCTAGGTGGAAGTTCTAATATGTAAGGCTACAACACTAAGGCACAGCGTTATTTCAAATCACATTATAACTAAATGCTTAAGTGGGATAAATGATCGATTCAGTCTTCTGAGTGCTATTCCATCGATGTGGGAAATGCAGTGGGGGTATTCGTTGTGTTCAGTCACTCGGCGGAATGCTTCGATGGGGTCGTTACAGGCCACCATAATCCCCTCTCATTAGGAATAAACTGATTGCGCTTAATTAGAGGTTCTCTCGAAGGCTCACGCGCTCGAGACTAGGGTCCTCTTACGGATTACTCATTTTTTCATAATCACCGATTCGATGATTGGCTGCACTTTGATACCGCAATGAATAAGTTCCTGGGAAAAAGGAAAAGTACATTGAATTGTTTGTTATAAAAGGTATCGTTGTTACACACTTGCGTCAATGGTTGTACAATAACAGGTAATATAGCATTCTTAATGCTTGTTATCGAGAATCGTGCTCTATAATTCCCATGAACACTGTACGATATCACCATATGTTTGCATTGAACTCAGCAAATATTGTAACACGTGTGCTTCGCCCACCGCCCTTCTATTTCCTCTTGAGATTTCGTCTTCCGGTACAATAAATTAATAGTCGACGAAGCGTCTCGAAATGTTTTTTGCGAGTTTTAATATCTTGTTTTTTGATACGGCGCTACCGGTTCTAGTTAATCCACCAGAGCGGACCATATGGCGACTAAGTGGAAAAAAGATTCGCTAAAAGCTCTCACTGACCGGACGCATCGCATTAACATAAGATGTCAGCGAATACGAGATCAGAACATGTTTCCACTTGGGAATTAGAGTCATCTGTTATGCTACTTATTATTAGAATAGATCAGTTTTATGTGCAATTTTCCCACTACATGCGGGGCGAACCGCAAGTTGTTAGAAGTAATTGCTGTTCGGCTATTGTAGCAAATAAGAAGGTAGAATGCGGGTCGCTCGCTACAATCTTTTACAATTTGAAATAGAAAAGCCTACTTTGGATCACAAGAAAAAGTTGTATAACTCCAAGATTTTATAAAACTATATATTTTAACATATGCCATTGTTGTGGACGTCCTATTGTGTCTCCTAATTCTTCAATAGAAGATAAAGTCGATGTCACGGTTCAATGCTCAGTCACAATGGTATACGTGTTTACTTTTTGCGCAGGATGAAGGTGAATTCTCATTCAACTTGTGCAATATAAAAGATTCGGTCCCTTAGGTAACCGTGACTAAAAGATCGGAATAAAAAAATGTATTATTAGCGATAACTACCTGACGCTATGCGGAGTTGACTAGGGGAGCATAAAAACTAATAATTTCGTTTACGATAAGTTCAGAGACTATTTACACCCCTACAAACTAGCTCTATTAAAAAGGTAACTAATAAAAAATTTGATAACTTTGTACCTTGTAATAACAACGGCGCGACGAAAGCAAACAATGTGATAAGAATATATTTATCAAAGCTTTGAAGGTTATGTAGGCACTCTAAAAAGTCATTCATGAATATCGTACCGTGTTATCTCATAGAAAATAAAGGTACTTTATTTATACTGTGTCAACGTGATAAGATTTAACAAATAAATTCAAATATTCTAACAACATCATAATCACTATTGGAAAAGGAAATTGAGCTCACCTTCATTCATTGTTGCTGCCACCATGATATGACATCAAGAAGTTCTTCATCTTCTGGACTCATTGGCTCGTACGAGTCGTAGGCGTCATGACAACTGGGCCCCGCTGAGCTTTCAGACACAAACGAGGGAGCTGGTGAATGAGACTCTTCGGATAACGGGGGAGTATGCGGGCCGTTGGCTGTTGTGTTATTGTAGCTCAACCCGGACTGAGATTCCGAGCACCCTTCATCACTCTCCTCCAGTAACCGCTTCAAACTCTTGATGTACTCTACTGCCAATCTTAAAGTGTCCACTTTACTCAACTTCCTCGAAGAACCCCTTCCTCCAGCAAGAGCCGCCGAAACCGCTGAAGGAATATGCTGTCTGAGGGCCGCGAAACCATTGTTTACTTGTTTCACTCTGTTCCTCTCGCGAGCGTTCCTGCGCGCTACGGAGGCGGGCTGAGTAGGATAGGGCTGGTGGAGATATGACTTCTTCTTACAGCGGCTCGCGTCCATGGGAGCAGGTGCCAATCTCCGAGGAGGCTGTGTCTGCAGATGCGTCAATTTCTGGTCAATGCCGAGATTTTGATAACTATGAATAGCCGCCATCGGCATCGCGAATGTTCGTGTAACTTGTCGAGTGTTTATCGAGAGCGCACTTGTGTGCCGCGCGGAGGTTGCCGGTGGATTGGCGGAGGTGGCGCGCACCCCCGACGCTAAGTAGCGCGCGCGCCGGCCAGTGGGGAGGGGGGGGGGGGACAGCGCGGGCGGCGCGGCGCACGCCCGGCACGCGCCCCACCGCCCGCTTCGCTACTTGTTGCGCTGATCAAAATACGCCGGCGCTTATTATGCCATAGAGCGGTAAGCTCGCGCCGCTATTGTTGCACGTCGTTGCTCGTAATTATCCCGTCCATTACCATGTTCGGAAGACGGGATCTGCTCGTATCGTCTATTTAGAAGTCGTTATAAAGAATAGACGCTGTAAACCGATCGGAGACGATATTGCGTTATTAATATTGCTTCAGGGTTTTGTTTTATTAAATGGACCTTGTAAACCTTGGTTCGTATAAGATTGTTAAATAAAGCAGCTTGTTTACTGTTATAGTTAATATATTAAAATCATTTGGACTTTTAATTTTCAAAATGAAGTAACATCTTGTGACTAAAGTCATACATCATTTTAGACAGTGTAGAGTTTCGACTACGGCGGCGTTTCTACGCCGTAGCACATTATGAGTTTGCAACATTTAAGTAGATTATAACGAAATTAAAATTTCTGAGCAACATTTTAATGGATGCGTCGTTTAAAAGTGCGTAGGCAGGTGCAATGATGACGTTCAAGCGTATCCTAGCTCACTGAGTTGCCAATGGCACTTTATTTGATGGCTTACTCTCATTATAATGTTAGATCTTTTGATATTTATAGTTTACAAGCCGCTCATTAGGTTCTTGGCTGTATGGGGATAGATTAGAATAACTTAAGAAGGTTTCTTTAGACATTTTAAATGTACCACATTAAGTACTTTTACTTGCCGATGCCAATTTAGTGTTTCTAATTTCATGCATATGGAAGTAATTTTTATAGGCATTTCTTGCCAATTACTTTACAAATATGTTATTATTGTATTCATGCATATGCATGCTAGTTTTTCAAGAAGATTGATATATTAAAACTGCCATTAACAATACTAAGTAAGATAGCAAAAACCCCTTTGCCAACGTAATACTTGACCTTCTTCAAGACATATTTTTTTCTTCAGCAGCATAGACAACTGAATGAAAAGATTAGCAGTGCACAGCCTGATAGTTAGCCTTACATTACGTCATCGTCACCACATTGCAGCATCAGCGAATCTTATATTCTTATTCCTCAACGCGTGTTTATCGCGTCTCTACAACGCGCTCCTCATTCTGAGCTACGTATTAGTTCGTAACTCTCATTTGCTCAAACTAATGCACTTGCTACCAATCGCTATTTGGTCTGTGCTTCAACCAAAACAAAATAATGCGTTTGCATGATGATTTCACAATAACTGACACTATAGCTGTTAAGTTCAAAGGTTGTCTTGGTGGATACTAATACAGCGTATGGTTTAAATCTATTACCAGTATATATACATACTTATAATCTTTCGCAATTAATATAGATATATTATGTACATTGCATATTATATAAAAATAAATACGCGATTATGTGTACCTACCTGTAGTCGACGAGTATCACCAGTATGCTTTGGAATATAAAATACTAGTAAAGGAATGTGGATTTTAAAATAAAAATAATAAATCATATTACTTTTTAATTAGCACATATAAGTTTTACTTATTGTACGTATAATTCGCGTGCCACGGCTGAGGTAGAGCAGGTGCGCAGGTGTGGCTCGGTGCGACTTGACTCGCGACACTCTCGTCCTATTTCTACGTCACCTGTGCAGTGACGGCACGACATTTTTGACTTCTGAATTCGAATATAGAAATTCGTTGCATTTGTTTGTTCGAGAAGTTTCTTGATGTTTTTCAATTGCCTGATTCGACATATTAAATGATTTTTATTTTTAGATTTCTAAATTTTAATTTTTTGATTAAATATTTTCAATCAAAGAATTAAAATTTAGAAAACAGAAATTTAGAAAATAGTGTCAGTTATTCCTTCGAGGATTTTTATTTTATTTTGATGATAATGTTTTACGTAAATTAAAACTATAAATAAATTTAGTTAGAATGTTTTGGTTTATTTGTTTTTGGTTGTGACAATATCTCTTCATAGTGCCTAAGTTATTTTTTGCAATTCCTAACAAAAAAAAAATAAAGATCCAAATACTTTCTTAACATACCTACAAATTAAGCTAAAATACGTTGATGATCCCAAAATTAAATAAGTAATGTTAGTGTAAAAAGGTAGAAGCTTTGTTCAACACCAGTATCAGCTAATTTTGAATTAAACTAGTGACGAAATGATATATCTGGCTAGTCCTCATATAACCTTCATCGAACATGCCATAATAGAAAATAAAAATCTCCTATAGACACATCAACCCTTAACTAACGACATCTATATTCAACCCTTAAAAAGTTGGAACTACAATCAATGGTATATTCGACCCAGTGCCATCAATTTCTATTGCGTGATAGCAGATGGCGTTTAAGCGCGTTTGCCGGGACTCGGGGTAGTTTTATAAGGGCGGCGGCAATTAAACTGTGTTTTAGGTTCGGTTTCATAGATGGAGTTGTAAACAAAATACATATTGATATGCTTTCGGTTAGTGTATTTCTTGATATAAAAGTTTATAGTGAATATTTATTTACATGTTTTATGTAAAAGTTTATGAAAATGGATTAAGTCTAAGTTATTGTTAATTTTATTGAAACGAATTTGAATTGCCTGTAGGTGCATTTAAACGACAGTGGTAAAAAAATAACTATGCTCCAAGCTACAAATAAAAATTGAATTAGGGTTAAATCTTATAAAAATATATATAAAAGTAGAAGCTGACTGATTGACTGACATATCAACGCAGCGTCTAAACTATAAGATTTATGAAAATTCACCCCCTAAGGCGGTAAAACGGGGGTGCAAAGTTAGTATGAAATTTTGCCGTTAAAATATTTTGGTAACAATCTGGAAGCCGTGGGCCTAAGCTAGTATAAAATATAAGTGTGTGAGTGTGCATATTTTATTACTTACTTGAAGTATCGAGAAAAGTTAAGTCGATCTCTCAACGTTGTCTTTTTTTTTGACGTGATAAAAAATTGGAACTAACGTTACTGACTGGTTGCTAAGCAACGTGAAATAAAATTATTGTCCGCAAACCAACTTTACAGACAACTTTTTTTTGTCTTCAGCCTACAGACGCCCATTGTTGAGCAAAGGCCTGTCGTTGTCATATAGTAACTACATACTATTTTATAACTTTATATAGGTATCACTTTTATGTATAGTACCACGTAATCACTTTTATGTAAGCAGCCTTATGGTAGTTATTTACCATGTACCATTAATGTTTATTGATACGGTAGCAAAAGTCAATTACGTATCAGTAACACCGCAGACGGCGCTACATTCACACCTATAAGTCCCACAAATGAAGCTATTAATTAAAAATATAATAAACCCCTCGCAATGCTTATTATCTCCCTGTTAATTACTCCCGTTCTCTGTAAACTCTTTGATAAAATCGACGCCCGATTTTACGAGCGAAGAATCGATGAAGATATATAAAATCAGTGTAGTAGTACAGCCGTTCTGTCTACTTGATTAAAAATTACGTAATTGAAATCGTGGGAATATCGGATACTATTTTGGTATGGAAACTTTTTGTTTTTATAACATAGAAAGGTTTAATTTTACTAGTAAGTTGACCCACGAGGCACTGTTCATGTGGATGTCATTTATTGAGACGAAACTTTGACCGATTTCCATTCATGTTTTGTCGCATTTGGTCTCTTTCAGCGATGGAATTTCTAATAAGCCTGAGATCTTCTTCCTATAACTTACACAGTTGTCAAATTTCAACCAATGGGAATGTTGACTGTCAAGTCAAATCAGTCTCTTTTTTTGAAATGTCTAAACGACAAGCTCTATAGAAATGTGTATGGAATAGCAACCTTCCTATCGTCAAATCATTACTTTTAGTATTCGTTTTCATGCTTTTAAATTCAAAAACATGTTGAATTAATAAAAAAAGAACACTTATTTTCAGAGCGTTTTAAGATCTACTATTACCTGATTAGCTTATAATAATTGACTTTAATTGGAGTCAACTACCCAATTAGATCAAGTAGTTTTTGAGATTTTGTGTGTAGTTATTGAGTGGAATGTCCTTTCGCTTACGGTTTCACCTTCTAAAATAGCTAAAACTAATTCCGTCAGGAATGGAATACTTTTGATGGTTATTGCTTCAGTCTATTAAGTATGATTGATATTTGTCAAAAGTGATGATGATTGATATAGATTTTATTACATTCCTCGCGAACAAAATCACGAATACGTCAGATATAATGTTAAGCATGACGAACTTATTCTTACACGCGGCTGCCAGAGATGACATATAGGTTGCAATTAAGACAATAATGTAAAATTTATCTTGATCGATATAAAGTAATTTAATTGGATTATAAAGCCTTTGACTTAATGGATTGAGTAAGGCGGCTTACCATTTTGATTGGAAGCTACGGTGTACCCACTTTTTGCCGATGCAAGCAAGACATTTTAAATAGGCCTTCGCTGCAATTATCCCGTCATATCGCAAATTTATTTACATTTTTAATAACCGCATCGGTTTCAAGTATTAATATAATCAGCGTCACAAGACCGTTATTAAAATAATTTATGCCGATATATAACGATCAGTCGGCACTGCGAAGTGCAAATAATTATTTACAGAGTTATTTAATAAATTGCATAGCTAGCTAAAGTTACATTGGTGTTTTACCAACAGGCAACACAAATGATAATACCACACCTCGTGAGACACAGACAAATTCTGATTGTCATCGAAACAAACGTTGTCCGACTATTTCTCCAAGTGAATAACTTTAGGATAGAGGCAATAACTTGCCTAGGAGCGTAAGCCTATCATTTACTAAATAACAATCGCAAATAAAATGCGATGCGCGCGCGTAGGGTATATTAGCGGTGTTGCGCGCAAACATCGCGGTCGGGTGTGTAATTTCACGTGCGCTGACATGGAGGCTGTTTGGCGCGATCGCCATACCACAATATATCACATGCCCACGTACGCCGCCGCCACACTGTATAATTCGTGTAATTTATAGTACGTAGCAGACTAGTAGCAAACGGCCGACAGGGTTAATAGCTCGTAACCACGCGACACACTCATTCGTGTACGCTCACAGTGCTATCACGCCGCGGGCTTAAAATAAGGTACAGAAAGCCTACTTCCTACAATGAGCGAAAATAGCCCCCCACACGCGTAGACACGTATGTATAGAGATCTCGGTTGAATGACAACCGAGACTTGACGATGACGATGTACGTACGTGCGGGTCTATGCGCGCGTGTACTTGTTGTTGAGCGGTGAGCCGTGGTTCTGTCGTGTGTATTTTGTGCCGCGGGCCCGTCCCGTCAGCTACCGAGATGACCATTCGATTAAACGGCCCTACACGATAGTTCTCCGTATCGATTCATTTTAAAAACAGAACAACTGACAATTGAAACATCACTCAACTTTGCAAATTATACGTCCTGTAAAATCTGATTCATAATTAATTAACCACTGTGTAATTACTATCACATACACTTCACATATCACTCAATTTAAGATTTAAATGTGACCGCACCTTGTCATTAATAATAAAGAATAGTACTTAAACTTCAACCAGCGATGGCTAGCAACGATCAATAAATGTCACTTTAATATTATTAATATTGCAATAAATTTTAAGTGGTGACTGTACTGCACTTCGGTACTGGTGTATTTAAACAAGGCATCATTATTTATTTAAACTCCTAGTATAAAGTTCGCACACCACAGTGTTGCGGCATTATGTTTATTTTTAGTTCGTATGCGATTATTCATTTATCAAACAAATGGCGGAGCTTCATCAAACGAATATCTTTTCGATCTTAACTTGGTATCGTGTACATTATTAATTATGAATACATAGTTAAGCACCGATGGTATACATGTATTAGTATAAATACACACTAGTGGTGTGTTATGAGACTTGCGCTTGCGCTAGTATATTAAAATGAAAGCACTAGTATGATGGTCAATTAACCAGTGCATACTGAGTGCGTAGTAATATCGTCAGGGTGTTGGTACGTACTGCTTCGGGCTACTTGTAGCTATAATGATCTGAACTTAAAAATGCATAAACGTGCAAGTAATGACAGAATCCAAGAATTATAGATACCGGTCAAGTGAACCAAGCCCCACAGTTTGCTTTAGGAGTTTATTTTATATTTACTTACATAATTTTCGTAAATCATTATAAATGAAAATAATATAACTAACCTCAATTTATTTTAAATTATATGTCAGGCAAATATTTTCTGTCTAAATAATAACACAAAATAAGTTAATCGCATAAAAATGTCGTCGGACTGCGCCCAATGCTTTTCTTTTACCAAACTAATTGACGGCAAAGACGTTCAAATTAGAGGGCGCAAAATAATTATAAATATTTTGCTTGTATGTTGGTCTAATTGTGGTCCAAACGGAATGCCTGAGGCACTCCAGACGTCAGTCAGCTTAAACACGTGTACATAATCGCAGGAACAACATATTAATTAATCATGTAGCTTGATTAAAACGAGATTAACATAGTGATTACCTGCAAGATTTAATGTAATTATTCTGTAACATGTTGTATTAATTACCAGGCATGTTTTCGTATCAATCAAAGACCTATCTGACAGTACACAGTATACAGGACAGTATACAGTGTCAAGACAAAGTATGTAAATTCTTCCAAGTCTTTTACTAGAATAAAGTATGGTTTTGTCCTGTAAAAACCAGTTATCAGTTGCTTCAATTGTCTTTTATAGACTTGTTGGGATGACTAAGAAACTTTAGTACTGTTAGTTTTTCATCGAATTCTGTTCCCATTTAAGTTGACTTTTTCAGCCCGGTGCCGGTGGTCTCAAGCTGCGATGTAGGATTGTGTTTTATTGCCTACATTATACCTATCAGATACTATTTTAGTTATCACTTATTAGCATGTGGAATTTTATTTATAGGTCATTCTCTTCTGGAATACTCAGGGCAATATTAAATGACAGGGGTCGTATTTATTTTCCAATAAGATTATATTTACTTTGAATAGGAATCAATATACCGATTCACAGTAAATGTTAGTTATTATAATGTGTATAAAGCTAAATACTCATCTATTTAGATTTTCTTTAGTGTAGCTAATAATTAAAATAATAAATACATATTAAAAGTAATCATTAATTATTGAATAGAGATCTCCAATCAGTACCTGATCACTGCACAATCGGACAAACATTCCTGTTAGAAAATGTGTTTCAAAGTAATTAAATTCCAACACGATAATATTAATCAGAAATGAAGACGAATAAGTTATGGTTGTTACAATTTTGTATAATTGAGAAGAAAATCAATATAATTATTAGAAAATTAGATAAGAAAACTTATAACTGAATAATTTTATACGAAAACATTATTATGCCTATAACCTAACGATATTATTTATATCACGTTAAAACTTATAGATGTACTTTAAAATTAAACACAGTTTGACAAGCTGTCGCTCTTGACTAAATACTATACCATTATGACTAACGGCCGGTCTCAATAATCTATCTATCGATAGATTAGGCTACTAGAGTTATAATTGACATAGCTTCATACAAAATATTTCAAAATTCCACTTCTAGCCTCCTAATCCATCGATAGATAGATTATTGAGACCGGCCTTAAAGGGTATTTCCCCACATTAATGGGTATACCAATTGCCATCATCTACAGTTAAGAATATTCCTTACTAAAAACACAAACTTTTCCTGCTTTTCACAATTCAATAACCGAGTTAACTTTGCAATAACACGTTCTAACAAGACAATTACTACTATTCACTCGCTTACTTCTAACAGCGTTCTAAGTGGAGGCAGTGAAGGCAACGAAACTAAGCAAATATACCGTTACAGGCGTAGCTAGTCAGTGCTATTGTTGCGTCGACAGAGCCCATTGGCTGTGTTTCTAGTTAACCGGGCCGGTTCTTCCAATCACAGCTAAGAGGCTTTGCCTAGCAATTGATTTGTGTTGGAAGTAACGCATGCGCTCTTTGTAGGTATTTTGTGGGTAATTAGAACTTTTAAGAGTAGAGGGATAGGACTGTTAGATCAAATTTAGTAACTCTATAGTAATGGGTATTATCAGAGGAGCTACGTGACTTTATACATTTGTATTTTCACATCAATACTTTAAGTTGGAAAAAAATCTATTAGGTATCTAAAGGTTTTTAAAAATTAGATTTTTCCTGCCTGATTTTTCCAAATCTAGTAAGAATGCATGAAGAGGTTTTATAATTCTAATTGGTATTGGAGGATAGTAGTCTTATATTAGTTGTAGTTTTTACCAGTAAGAATATATTCTGGTTTAATAGTCACGTCGGTAGGTCTAATTGGAAATAAAAAAAGGATTTTACTCGTAGAATACAAATGTTTATTCCATTTACTTATTTTACCACTGCAATATAATAAACAAAAATCATTTTTCAAGGAATTTTAAGACGAATTATTGCCTGACTTCTTCGCCGCCGCTGACTACACATAACTTATTGGAACCTATACAGTGGTTGTGGTCTGTAATAGGGTAGTGTGCAATTTGTCGAAACAACAACTCTTTAAGAAAGGTCAAAACGCAGATTTTATATGAAGATCTCATACAAATAAAAGCTTATGACGTCACTATTTTTTCTAGTCAAATAAGTTCTTTTAAATATCTTAGATTAATGATAAATCATGATATTTAACACGGTACTTAATTGTTGGTAATTTAAATGCTAGTTTTATTTACTAATTAGTCTTTTGGATTTTTGTATACTTAGGAAACTAGTCTATTCTAATTGATATTCGGGGATAGTAGTCTTATAATAGTAAATGTTTTCACTTGTAGGAATAAATTCCAATTGAATATCATTCTAGTCTAATTGAAATATAACTTAATAGACACTAGTAGAATGCCAAAAAATACTAAGGCATACTTTACACTCAGGTCGTATTTTGTTTTTACTGGATACGGTTTGTAAATACAAATTTAGAATAAAACATTCTGACGTTTACCTTAAGTCCTTTTATACGTTCCAGTCTCAACCCGGCGCAGGGTAGCCGGTGACCGGGTAACCGGTGCGAAGTGTATGGCGATGTACGGTAGTTTTCACACGTTAGGGTCACCATTGTCCAGTCACCATATATGTACCGGCGGATAACTGGTTTCAATCCGGCGCCGGATACATGGCGACGGATTAAAAACGAAACGGGTAAAAAGGACCTTATGCTGAGTTTAATGCAAGACAATACACCACACACTCACTTACACTTATGCTATAGCGTCACACAGTTTTACTGATTCGACACTATATAGAGATACCCGTATTCACACATATACGCTGGGTGTATACACTGAGTGTACGATTTATAATGTCATAGTCTGTAGCTTTAGAGAGGACGCATGTTAACATCAATGCAAATGTTATAACAGTATATTATTTGCTTTTGTTTTATGGTAAAAAGGAAATTAACGAATAAAGTTCACTTACTTGTCTTTCAAACTACAGTATGACGAAATACACGAAATAGACTAGCCCACCGATGGTTCCGTACAAATTTATAGGTACATATTATTAAAAATACTTAATTTTAAAAGACTCGCAGTTTTTTAAAATAAACGGCCGTATCTTTTTTTAGTAAACTTAGAAGTTTACTGTAGACCTGACTTTATGGTTAAATTTAAACTCGATACCGCCTTGCATTCCCGAGATAAAGGGTCTTGACAGACAGACGAACAGACGGACGTACAAAAAAGTGATCCTATAAGGTTCTGTCTTTAAAATCGAAACTCAAATTTTGCTCTCGTAAAATAAAACATGACCAACACGTCTCTCCAAAAGGACAACGACTACTTAGAATCGTCTCCATTCACAATACGATTCCCATTCAACTCACACAAACAATTGGCTTCTGAATACGCGCCACTATGACGATGACGTACGGTCGGAACTTTTACTTTTCTATAAAAAATAAAACTGTGCGTAGTATCACGTAGGTACAATTTCCCCGTCATTACTGCGAACGTGTCATATATATAATCTGTGGCGGGAGGCGCCACAGTTTTATTGTCTTCTCTGGTGGCTGTCTTGCACGTGGACGGCATATTGAAGTAGGCACTTAGGTGTTATTTCATAGAAAACAATCTATTCTCATTAATAAAAAAAAACCGTTTTAAAGGAAAAAAATAAAAGACATTTTATGAAAAAATTTAAATTACAATTAAAATTATAAGTATTTAAAAAGAAATAATTCTTGTAATCACAATAATATTATAAAGGCGAAAGTTTGTTCGTGTGTGAGTATGTATGTTTGTTACTTCTTCATGTCTAAAACGCTGGAGCGATTTCAATAAAATTTGGTATAGAGTTAGCTGACACCCTGCATTAATGCATAGGCTAATAAACCGCGGGTAACACCGCGGGGCATAGCTAGTTTAATTTAAAAAGTGTTAAACTTCAGATAATCGATTACGTAACATACTAGCTGTGCCCATTCCCTATATGCGTAAGCGATGATAATATAGCCTAAATTACTCCTTACACTATAAGCTGTCTGACAGTGAATTTCTGTCAAAATCCGTCAAGCCTAGATTAGCCGGAACAAGCACACAGACAGACCAACAGACAGACAGACACAAAAAATAAAAACTGTTTTTTTATGATTAGGTACAAAATCTACTTTCATACGCATTTTGTAATAAAAGTATAATTTTGACATTACGAACAGACACTTAAATTTATTTATTTGTAAAGATTTTGTTAGGATCATTTGTAATAGTTAAATATTGATGCATTTAAGTAATATTTAACTATGAAAATTGATTCATTTAGAACATTCTTTACGTTGGTACATTTGGTGACATTGAACTTGTTGTCCATCAGCGGGTAAAATTACCATTCAAGTGAAACGTCGGGATTTTAGAACATACTATAAAATCTAACGTTAAAATTATAGACTAAATTAAATCAAATAAATATTTACAAAACTTAACATTGCAATTTTCTATGAAAAGACATCAACGCGACGTGTGTTTATAGACGAAACATTTTCCAAGCAAAAAATAACATTCCAAATTAATTGTATCCATCATAAAATCGCACAATATAAACGAAATAATTATCCGAATTGATATAAGTCAATGATCTCTAATTAAAGGGCTCAACAAACTTGGCGAGTAGCAATTTGACAATGGTAAATGTGGCCGATTGACAATGATGGCAGTACCACGTGATTTCATTCATTGTACTTATCCGCAAAAAGAAAGTCGTGAACGCTAAGCAGCAATATGTAATTTAAAATGATTACTGGTCATTTATAAAGTGCCTTTTTAAATGTAATGGAGACTTGAGTTGGTAAATAAGGATGGGTATCAAAGTAAGACAAAATTAAATAATTATATTTTTTCTTGAAAGTAGTTCTTGTATATAATTTTCTGACTGATTTTTTAAACGAGGTCATTATCTTCAGGTGTAATGAATTTCGATATCCCTAAATTTTGCAAATCTGGGTTGAAGAACTTAATGTCACGAGTCTTTAGAAAAACAAAATCATCATCATCATTAATAATAGCTAATGTTCTTTAAAAAAAAAAAACAGTTTTTTAAGTGATAACGTCTAATAAATCGATGAAATGTGAAAAAAAAGTCACGTTATTGATTGGTTGCTAAGCAACACGTTAACACGTAAAATTATCGTCCGGATACACAACCATTTTGTTTAAAAATAGATAGGTGTGGCTTAAATAGTGATACACTAGGAGCAGTTGTCAAGTAGTCAAATTGATGACAAAAAATACTTACTTACTTCTTGGATTCAAGTATTCACAGTTGTTGTATTTAACTTTTACAGCTTCATATCAATAAGTTTTCAAATGTTTAGCTTCGGAATTATATCACATAATAACTTGGGCTTAGACTGAGTCTTGGAGTTGTAAAACGTCATAGAAGTTATTCTATAAAAATATTGGTCAGTATGGTTAAATAATAAGCTTAATATGAATATTGCTATTAATTTTATGTTTAATAATATAAGTATGGTTTATTTCTAGATTTCAACCATTACTCCTTATTTTATAATTTTCATTTACATTTTCATACGAAGACACTAAACTTAGGTATAGACAGGTTTTTTTTATTCTACGACCTACATCGAAATTTAAGTAGGTACAAGTATTAATAGATCACATAAATATTATCTCGTGTTAAAGTTGAATATGGGTTTTATCATTTATTGAAGCTGGGTGCTTATTCACTATCTATTTTTTCGTTTTCGCAGCAAGCACGTGTAAACTGGCGCATGCGCGGTAAGATCAAAGATGTCTGCGCGCATGTGCGATGCCTTTCTATTCTAAGCGCAGCTCTCTATTTACCAAGATAAGATTTTGACAGTTAGAGGCGCGGACTTGCCGCGAAAACGAAAAAATTGATAGTGAATAAGCACCCAGCTTCAATAAAGATAGAAAATATAAAACTAATAAAGTATTAACTGATACTAATACATCTGTATCATTCTATAAATAGGTTTAAATACATGTAAAACCATTGCTATTAATATTAAAGTCCATGTGTAAGTAACTTTATACTAAAACAAACTTTATGCGAGCATTAAGGAAATAAATAATTTCAACAAAGTTGAAGTCACACTTTTATTTTACAAAAGCCGCCACCCGCGTCGGTACATTGATCACTGGACCTTACAAGCTCTACGTACAAACTACACTTAAAGTATGACCGATAGAATCGCATAAGTCATTATTTCTTTAAGAGATACGATGTAGCAATGGTGTTCAATTTACTTTACTTTTTGTGTTAAATAGACGCTTACACAGGTCTTACATAGGACTCTTTTTGAAGTGAAAACTTCTTTAGCGGCGATGTGTGGTATGAGTAAAAAATGTTAAACTCGTAGTTTTCCAAAAAAAAATACCATTCCAAAATATTTAAAAATGCACAACGTTAATGTTTAAGTTTTCACTTTTGTCGGCACTCCCGGAGTGCAATCCGTTTTTTTTCGTAATCTGGGTAAGATTTCCACAATGAGTATGACTCTTTAAAACGTATCGTTTGCCGTAATGTCTGTGTCCATTTTATCTGTATGAAAATGACAAGCAGAGTTTGAGTATTTGACTTCTGTTTTTTATTAATAACAAATTATTATTTACTTCCCACACCATAATATATACATCATAGGAAAAATTACGCTTATTAATTGAAGTTTTCGAGATAATAAAGGTCCTATCGTACATTATGTACATAAGTTCCATGTAGTTACATTAAAGTGTTCTAATTTTCAAAACGCTACAGCGTTAGCCGGTAGACGACGGTCCACGTCTTGTCACTAGAATAAAATATCCATAAAACTAATTAGCAATCTAAGGGTTTACGACGCTATAAATGAATAAAATGAACCCCTGGGCCGGCCAAGTTCACATGACTTTACCGGCGCTTTTTGTCTCAACTTGATGAAGACATTTTCACTAATTAAAAATCTGAAGTTAATATAAATGCGTAGCACATCAATATGTATTAACCTAGTTTTTTCAAAGAAGGTTTTGTACGAAAAGCATCCAGCAGTGCAATACAAAATCTAACTTTAATCTCTATTTTGTTACATCAATGTTTAAGCTTAAATTTCAAGGTATGTAACTTTTACAAAACGTCTATTATAGTCAGATAATAACAGTCTATATATTTCTGTGGCACGGTGGGAGTGTATCCGACTGCTACGCAAAAGGTCGTGGGTTCAATCCCCAGCCAGGTTAAAACTTTGTGTGATGAGCACGATGGTTTATTCTGTGTCTGGGTATTATTTATCTATAATATGTTTGTATTTACAAATATGTAAATTGTCTGATTTCCATAGTACAAGCTCAGCTTAGTTTGGGATCAGATAGCGTTGTGTGAGTTGTTCCAAGATATTATTATTATGTTACAGCAATTGCTAAGAATTTACGACTTTATTCATTTCACTAAGTCTTATACCGATATGGATCACTTCCAGCTTCATGTTACTTACACGTAACACTAATTTACATTAGACACTGTGTTTGAAGAAATTGTTTGAGGTGGTCTGATTTATATGTTCAGCATAAGCAGCAAACTACTAAAATACTTTGATTTTCGTTTCGAAGTACACAGAATAACGTACGACTGCCTCTGTGGCGCGGTGGGAGTGTATTCGACTTGCTGTGGGTTCGATTCCCCCAAGGGATACCACTTTGTGTGATCCACCAATTGTTGTTCCGAGTCTGGGTGTACTTTGTGTCCCTGACTTGTATTTTTGTAAAGTCTCCCGCGATGCAAGGCTGGTAACCTATTGCGGTAGTCGTCTTTAAAAAAAAAAAAAAGCTCTGAAAGTTCCGAAAGAGATTTGGGTGTTGTTTGTACAAATGGCATTCGTCTTTAGTTCGTTTCATATAGTTAAATGACAAATGAATAAATTAAATTGGTTCGTTTCATTGGTTTGTCAAAATCCAACTGAATCGATCGATCGCATTCGAATTCGTTTTGCATTCTCAATAATGCGTACACGCCTTTAGGATTCCTTCCATCAAGGACGACGTAGGAGAACGGAGTATTTAAATAATAACAAAAAGGTCCCGCACCTTCACAATGATCATTATTGTAATTAAACGTCTGACTTGTGGCCGTACTACGGGAGTCCGAACAAAAAACTGAAACAGCGCATCGCAACAATGAGGTATTAATGAAATGCCGATCAATTAACATGATGCCGCGGTGGGGTGCGCGAGTCTAAGTAATGCATAAATAACACATTTCCCTTAATCTACAAATGGTCGGGTTATACGGTAAAAACCGATTTACCGCTCGTAACGCTCGCCCCGTGACGTCGCTCACCGCCAGCGGGGAGTTACCGCAGTCTAGTGAGAATTTTACTATGCCGCCATAAAAATTAATGCTATTCAACTCCATCGTTTCATAAAAACTTTTGCAGTTCGAAATTCTCAAACGCTTACACCAATTTATAATATTATCTACTTTGTAACCAATTAAAATAGTTATCTACTTACAAAATGTATTATCTTTTTTAAACTTGGATAGATTGTTAATAGAAATACCACTTTTGGGTCATAAAATTCTAAGTTTATACCGTTTAATATCAGTGGAGATGCACTTAAGCAAGATTACATGAGCTCTTTTTTATCCACTCATAAGAGCTCGAGATCGGTTAATACGGCTAACGAAATAAAGTGCCAATGAAATTACCGGATCGCTTAGTGAGTATGCTTACCATTACGCGAATATAAAAGTCCTTCACTTAATAAAGAAGTAGATTTTACACAGAAACCAGATATGCAACATTTGCAAGTCCAGTTCCGAAATAATCGCCAGTAGGAATTTAAATAAGGTGCCAATTAGAAGAAGGGTTGCGAGACCTGGCATTATTATAATGTCTTTAATAATTTTATGTGAGCGACATTAAATGTTTGACGTTTACTGCTTAATAATAAAATCTTGGAAGCTGTGCGGCTGCTCGCCGGTCTTGTACTCGGCACAAAGTGGTCAATAAAAAGTTCGATCTTCGAGTACAACTTTTACTTGCACTCATTTAGATTTTACTTCCAAATGCAAATATTCTTTTATAAATATGAATTTGTGTATGTATGTGTGTATGTATGTTATTACACTACGAGCTTTTGCAAACATTTTATCCAAGTCTGTTTTAATGCTTCAATAAAAACTAATGCTTCGATTTTATCACTACAGTAATTATATTGCTGAGAAAGTTGTTTGCACAAAAAAAAAGCATTTTGTTAAGTATTTTTTTCAGTAGGTAGGTTTTCTTAATGTTGTTTTACCAAATACGAGAGGAAATTGAATCAAACGACCAATCATTTAAAGCAAAAACCTGAGAAAAGTTATAGTTCTTACACCCTTTTAAAAAAAATGAGCAGGAGGCCTTTAATGTGCCTACATAGTTCACCCGATCAAAAAAGAAAATAAAAAAAAACAATTTGCATATACCAACCACAGAGGTTGTGCGTGTGTGGCTTAACGCAAAAACCAACTTTTAAAACGTGAAACAATAAATCAAAGCACAAAAAATACGTGTTACCGCGTTCCGTTGTTTACACATACCCATCGACATTGTCGCGAGCCCTAAAAACAACGAGTTTTGTACTTGAAACCTTAAGGAGAAGACATTCTAGAAACACACATGAAAAACACAAAAATGAATATATTCACGCAAATCAAATTTCGTTATCAAAGAATCATCGAAAGTGTGCCCAAAAATATAGTCATTATTATTTTTTCGATTTCGTTTTGAACAAACCGGCTCCGCCTTAAGAGTCCCATGTAATAAATACTTCTCTTTCCTCATTACCTTACCGCCCAAACCGACGACATGCAAATGCAAAAACAGGAAATGACATACACCAATATTCCAGCTACATACTCACTTAGCGAAATTGAGAAATAAAGGGATTTTTTACCATTGAAAACGTGCTCTAATTGATATTTTATTCAACGCTTTTGCTCGTTGGGTGGCGGACATGGAAATATCAATAATGAATATGACACCGGCGACGCTGTGCGGCACTTTTGTTTATGTAAATTGAATATATTTCATACAAATAACTTTTTCTTTTGTACAACAGTGTATGTTTGTTTAAAATATCTGAGTAATTTTATTTTTTGATTTTACTTTTAAATTAGAGATACAGTAGCATTAATTAGCAGTGGGTGCATCTGATCATTTTGTAGATAATTGTTTTTACCGAGTAATATTTTGCTTACCTATATAGGTGAGTGACAGACATATAAATGATGTCGTTCAAAATATAATATGTGGACAAAAAGACGCACATAAGAAATCATTCTGGTTTTAGGTCAAACGTCAAACGTTTGGCCTAAAAACATACGTACATTTCTTTATCCGCTGTAATTTGCTGCACCTATAATAATGTGCTACAGGTAGCTATTTCTAAAAAAAACACAAATATGTAACAAATCAAGCAGATGTTACATAACAAAACGAGCTCCAATTAAAAATAATAACATGATTGAATCATATAAAAACAAACCCCTTTCACCAAAACAATTGATTTGACGTCTTATTTGAAATCTTTCAAATTACAATGTTCCACATGAAAGCATTTTTATTTTTGACTATTAACTAGGGAGATTGCGTGTGGCATTTCTTTTACCCATCTTATTAATAGCAATAGTTCTGTGACATTACGTATTAATAATAGTGAACAGTATTCCGATACCGAATGTTAGAAATTAACAACTTTGTTTACCATCCCATTTTTTATCGAAGAAAGATAATCGCATGCCTTAATAATAATTTGTATCAGGCTATCGTTGTATCAGAATATCAGCCCTTTCGGATGTCGGTATTATTTTTTATAGCTACGGTTCACGTAGCACTGATTGGATCAGTTAAACAGTGACAAAATACTCGGGACATTGCTCCTTTGTCGTGACGTTCGGTTTTGTTCCCGAGATGTATCTCACGATATTTAACCTCTTGTCATTATTAAGACATCACTTGCCCGGTGGCAGGGAGATCTTACAGATAACGTTTCGGTCATTTATATCGAGTCCCGATAAATGAACCAAGTGAACAACGAATCAATGTATTGTTATAATAAAGTAGTCAAATATTTTAATGAGAACTTAGTTATTTTACATTTTTAGTTTGTTTTTTTGTCGCTACGGCTGAGTAGTTTTATATTTTTTAAAGAGAACTGTGTATAAAAGCTGTTAAAAAAAATTCTTGCCCTATTGAGCAATGAATAAAATATCAAAGAGTTTTGTCACCAAATCACTAACAAACCGTTGCTTAATCGTTCGTGAACGTCGGACAGTTTCTAGCTGTATCGTCGGCAGAGGAAACATTAATTAGGAGGTCGCCTTTAATTAAATTGTGACGTCTCAGCGAATTTCCCTTACTTGGTGGTCTGCAGGTAAACTTAGATACGTATGTAAACTTTATGGAGGCTGGCAGTAAATGTAACATTTTAACGATATCAATTAAAGGGCAATCCCTTACGGCACAGTCATTAAGCCAGCCGTAAAGTTATATAAGATCGCGACAGTTTTATACACTGGGAATTTAGGAATAGGTTATTTCTGTGAAAATTTCATTTACTTAATGAAAGGATCGTTCATAAATAATCAATAAAGTAGTCGTTTTTTTAACTTAGGAACAATGAAAATGGTCCTCTAAAACTAAAATAAGGCCATTGTATCTAACACCATGATTTTTACCACCGACAGTAAAAAAATATGATAGGATAGACGAACAAAAAACAGATTATTACACATCAAAAAATAAGTTATTAAATTGATGAGCGGCAATATCCTTTAACAAAAAAGGCGTTAACCACGAAGAATAGATTCATATTTGTTGTTTAATTAAGAAATTTTTACGCTATAAAAGATTTCTTGTAATTTGTTTGAAAAAACAGTTGTTCTAGGATCAAATCACTCGGAAGCTTTTTTAAATTACACGCCTGTAATGCTCTTTTGTTTTAGTTATTAGCAAAATTCTGATTCGTGATCCACCGGTTTTTACAAAATGTAGATATTTTTTTATAATCTATCAGTTGTTGTATTTTAGGTCATCGTGACCAAAGGATGCCAACGAGCCCTATTGCTACTAAAACTTTACTGTTTTTCGTCCGTAGGGATTTATATTATAATGAGCTATCTTGATTTTTTACAGAACATACTTATCTTACTTTAAACGCTAATTTAAAAAAAATGTCAAAGGAGACCCAAACGTAGGTATATTTTTCGGCATTTCAGGGTTCGTTTACATTTAAATATAGCTCGTACTGTAAGTTGCAGGATCCTTTGTACGCGAGACTTTTTTGTTATCTCTAGGTCAGATTTACGTGTATTAGACGTTATTAATATTGGCTCAATACGAAGCGCAAACAAAAGCTAAACCTACTAGTATATTTGAATCGGGGATTAGAGATATATGTAGTTAATTTTATGTGTACATAATTATCCAGTCAACACAGGATAACATTGCTGTTTATCCGTGATAATTACAAACCATCGGAGGATGCGACCTACTTAGTTTATTTTCCTTCACTTTGTTCATTGGCGCCGGAAAGGAAGCCTGTCATTATTTACTGTTATCTGTGTAGTACATGGCACGATAATAAAATTTGCTATTGAGTAGGTACTAAGGAAATAGCTAGACTTTTTTTTCTCAAATAGCATCGCGTGTTCCTTACAAGTCTTCTGTATAATGTATACTCTACACTTAATATTATAAACTTAAAAGTTTATATTTCATCCCGCCAAAGATAGATTGTAGACTGAAATATCACATATGCTAGGCAAAAAATATATAGTTGTCGTGAGATTTATTGTTTAAATTTCTAAACGAACGAAATCACGGGCAACAGTTCGAAGGTATTAAATAAAATAGAAAGAATTTGTTAGAACTAGATGATCTCTGTAGACACGGCCGATTTCAATGAAATATTGTACGGAGTTAGCCGGAAGCTTAAAAATGATTTTTAGTTATCCTCGATTCACACAGAATATGCAAGGCTGAAGCTGAGGACAAAATCTAGTTTGATTGTACCGTCGATAACCATATTTGTAAAATTCACATTTGTTTAATGTTTTTTGTCGAGAAACATTTTGCAACAACCAATTACTTACCAATTTAAGAACTGCCAAATTTAGGAACAGGGATATAGTTGGTCGTCATGATAATGATGTGAGAAATGTCCTCAATAAAAACATCCCGTTAGGACTCGTTAAGAATGACATTTATGTATCATCACGATGCCTCCGTTTGGGAGCTATACTATGTCTAATTTTCTCAGCGAGAGGTCTATCGTGCTGCGCTTTTGTCAATGTAGAATCATTAATCAATATCAAATCAACGTCTTGGGCCGTTTTATTAACATTTGATTCGCTGCCGAATGTATCTTTGACAAAGTGGAATTTGTTCGTTTTATTTGGCGTTGCATTGCCTGGGAACCATTATCAGGTATTGGATTCTTCCCATTGTATTACTATAAGTACTATTTGAGTCACGAATCCGTCTGTATGATACATGTAGGTGTACAAATTACCAAACGTTTATATCGATTCGCTAGTAAAGAACAAAAACATTCATTTGTCAAATAAAATAACAAAGGAATCTAATACATTAACGCTGAGAGCCTATATTTTATACAAATAACTTTTTCGTTTGTACAACAGTGTATGTTTGTTTTAAATATCTGAGTAATTTTATTTTTTGATTTTATTTTTAAATGAGAGATACAGTAGCATTAATTAGCAGTGGGTGCATCTGATCATTTTGTAGATAATTGTTTTTGCCGAGTAATATTTTGCTTACCTATATAGGTGATTGACAGATATACAAATTATGTCGTCCAAAATGTAATATGTGGACAAAACGACATTTCGTTTGACGTTTGACCTAAAAACATACGTACATTTATTCATCCGCTGTAATTTGCTGCACATATAATAATGGTAGCTATTTCTTAAAGAACAAAAACACTCACTTGTCAAATAAAATGACAAAGGAATCTAATACATTAACACTGAGCGCCAGTTTTGCAAAAAAAAGTGAATCGCTCCATCGTTTGCGTATCCTGATAAACGCTTAAACGACTAACCCATGTACCTACATGCTCAAGTATGTAGCTAAGTACTAGAACAAGTTCCCAAACATGTTGGAAGCTGCCGTATTAAACATGGTCATAGACTACAGGGTGGGATCACTCGCACAAGGAATACTAATGAGTACAGAGAACAATTTTAGAACATATCATTAAGAAACAGGTCACATAATGTAAAATACATTGGCTCTGATCATCGTATCGCACTTACATTACTTTGTTGGAATCAAAAATGTTCGTGGAGAAAGAGATAAAGGGATAAGGAGTTTGGTGCGTATGAGAGAGATGGATAGCCGTCAAGGCAGGTGTCGCGATACATCTGCGCGTGCTCACTGACCGGCACGTGCGCCCCTACCTAAGATTTCAGGGTAAAACCCGCCAAGGATTAGAAGTTTCTAGGAGTAAGAAGATTATTACGTAATGTTTCTAAGGTTAAAATAACCTGTAAAAAAATACCTAGTAGCTCCTTATTTGCTTTTAAAAAAGATGTTTATATTATTCTTATTATTTATTTCATACATTATATAGCAGTGGTATTGGTGTGCCTGTAGGTATATCGTTATAAATAGTAGTTGCATTATTCATGCGAACAGTTTTATAAATACAAATAAACTTCTGCCTGCATATCTGAATATTCAAAAAGACATTGGTAAAATATTACAAAGTGTTAATGAACGTAATCAGCACCGTGTTTTACCTTATCTGTAAATATAGGCACGCAACGTAAAAATAATATAGTTGGATACAAAATATAAATTGCTCTTTATATGTCAATCTTGAATCATAATTGAAAAGTAAAATCTTGGCAGTTTTTTTGGTATCATTAACCACAGTGTGTATGGCACGAGCGGTCGCCGATTTTATAACCAATTTCAAGAACAGGAAGGCTGCGCGTGCGACGGGCTGATTTCAATAATAAATCGATGCCTCACAACTCACTGGTGGACAGCGTTTGTCTCAAGCACTAGCCCGAAATTATCGACATTTCACAAAATGTACGGGGCGTGGACCAACGGTTTTTTCTCAGCCGGTTAACTTTTATAGCGGTAGCAGGAATTGTCGATTAGGGGGTTATTAAGCTCTCAAACTACGATTTTGGCGATCATCCTTGATTTTAACATGTCAGCTGTGCCAGTCAGTGGTTTGAACAACATATTAACCAGCAGTTGTGGCATGTCGAGCTAAATATTTCTCAGTACAGATGTGTTCCCGTCCGTCTTAATTTTACAAGGTATTTTAAACGAGCATCGTACATTATATTAAAAACCGTGAAATCAAATTTATGCCATCACTTTACTTAAATCGATTTTCGTTTTTAACGAGAAAAGACGGTGTCGCGTGGAATTACGTAGGTATTAACGTCTATCAACCTATATCATCACAGAAATATGGTAATAATTGAATAATGATCGGCTAAAGATTCCGATTTGAGTTTTTTTACAAAAAACGTTAGTTTCACACCTAAAGTGAGGCGTCGGCTTGTTAAAAAGCTATTAATAATGTTTTAGACGTATTCCAATAAACGTTTTAACACCTTTTCTCTAAAGGTATCATTAAGCTTATTATTGCTCTCCGCGCCCCAGTCTTCGATCTGCAACGTCGCCGTCGCGTCGTGTTCGATTCTTTTTAATATTGAACGAGAGGTCATTACCGGTAATTACTTAAGTATTTGAAATTATTAAATCATCCAAAATTTACAATACTCCATTAGCAATCGTTATTTTCATTTTCTTGACAAGTTGTATCATGTCATTTTAAATCATTTCCGCAACATGCTATATAATTATTGCGTAAAACTGATCAAAAACCATTATATTATTATTGGATAATACTGGTACACTCAGTGATAAATATGAAGTAAAACGTTTGTGCTTACTAAACCAGAACGATGATGTTATCTCAATTGGGATGAATATAAATAAATTCAATATGGCCACTGTGCGTATGGATACCCGAAAATTTATGAATCTCGAAGTAAATAAAGCAATCTGGGAGTTCATTAAAAGGTTTAAATTTTATCTGTGCAGTTTATGTTAACCACCGCGTGCAGTGCGCGCGGCGCAGGCGCATCCGATACCGAATCGTACTAATTGGAACTTTGTACCAACTAATTAGAATAAGTTGTAGCCGTGCAGACCGAATTTATTTTGAATCTGTGCCGCGGCGAAAGTGTTCCTAATTTTTTTTATTACATTGTTTTGTACGGATAAGAGTCGGGTGATGTTGCGGTAAATTCACACGTCAATTTGATGGTCACATTATACACGAGTTGCCAATGTATTTAAGTTTTTTTAAATTACATTTATTTAGTATAAATCACGCGCATGGTGTTAAGAAAAAGAATATCGAATGTATTCTATTATAATAACGCAAACATTAAGCCAATTCACATGCACTGAACGTGTGCCGGAAAGCGTATTTATATTAAGTATTTCGTGAAACGCATAAAAATCGGGATGCTACATTGCTCGCTATATAGTATAAAAAACTGCCATGCCATGCCTCGTAAGGAAATAAATAGATTATTTATTTATTTAATTTGTTTCTTATAAAAAAAGCAGTATGAATTTCCCCGTTGGTTATATTAATTTACCGTTATACCTACGAAAAATTTTACAGAGCCACCTGTCACAATGTCATCAAAATTAATTTTGGTACACCTTGACTGACCGAAACGGTACTTTCTTAAGTTTCAAATACATAAATACAACAATAATAATAATATTGTATGCAATATTTGTGCGGAAAAAATAAGATTATAATATTATACCATCTGCGCAACCGATAGGCCTAAAAATATTGACCTGACTGATAACATCGCAGAACCTAAACTAATGAAGCTAGAAACTTTAATTTGGACAAGATTCCTTTTTTACGAACTCACACAAGGGATTTTTTTAATCATAAGAAGGTTAACTGAGGTAGTCGTGCAGGAAAAGCTGCGAATAACAGCTAGTACTATCGGGCCTTCATATTCGCAATAATATAAGAAAATACCAGTGTCGGACGGCATTCGCGAATAACTGAACTTTCGTGTAGTCTTCAAACACATTCGTGTTGGTCAACTCAAAAAAATCAAAAACCGGATAAGGGCATGTCGGCACACGCACAATGTAGGGTTCCGTAGTCTTCATCCGAATAATGCGGCTTAAGAAGTGGGTTTTCTGCTGTTTTTGTTTCATATTACTAACAACTTGATATAAGTACGAGTATTTTTCAATTTAATCTGTACGAAAATTTTGTTACTTCTCACTTGGTCTGCTGTTTCGTAATTTTGTAAAGCCTACTTAGCTGTGATAGTTTTCCTTTTATAAATATACTACTACTGCGATTTTTTTTCATATACCCAACATCTTTAATATTTCACAAACGGATCTCTAAATCGAAAATTGATCTTTACTAAATGTTTCAACCCAACTTCTAAATGTTTTTATAAGACCTATTAAATGATACCCTACACGATGGGGTAGGAGAAAAAAAATCACATCCCTACTTTACATACCTCTAAGGGAGGTAGGTACTCTAAAATTATTATTTATTCAAAAATTTATTCTTTCACTTCGTCGGCAAGTAATGTTTATCCATGCAAAATTACAGTTTACTAGTACTAACAGTCTCTGAGCTAAGCTGCGGAAGGACGGACGAACATGACGTAACTACGAGTATAAGGGTTCCGTTTTGCCATTTTGGCTACGGTTCCCTAAAAATAAATGTGTGGCACTCGGGACTGCCGCGGTAAAGCTAAGGCATAGGATTTTTTATCAACAACTTATGCAATAAAAAAATAAAAATAAATATATTTTTTTTATCCATTACATTTTGGAGCAGCTCGTCTCGATCCGTGCGAGCTTCGGACAGTCGTACCATATACATATACGATAAGGGAACGCTCGACCGAGCTACATGGTAGGCGGATTGGGTGTGTTATGTTTTATTTTCGTTACGGAATTTATTGATTCGGTCGTCGCGCTCAAAGCCCGAGCCCGCGATAAAAGCTACGTAATAGCTTAAAATTTGCAGATGATTTGCGTGCAAACATTTGTATAATGTTCGAATCTTTGCACGGATATTAGGGAGCGCAGTTAGTATAGAATCAATAATTCTTTGCCTTCCGCATCCAGTCCATCCCAAAACCTTAGGATGTCGGTCCATCTGAATGGTAGTCTTCACTTTGCCTCTACCGCAATGCCTGAAAGGTAAAGTATGAATCGTTGGAAAAAAATAAATATAAATCCAATTACCTGTTAATATTTTCTCACGGCCTGCTGTCATTAAATCACGCACAAATCGTTGTCACACTGACCTGTGACAGGGTCAAAGGGCGTCAACGGACGTCAAGTTCCTGTACACATTAGCTATGCCTTATTTATAGTCATTAGCTTTCACACCGACATTTTAATCTATACGGAAGTCAAGGTACATTACTTGAATATCTATAGTAAATTTCTGTGTATTAATAGTAGTAGGAACCTACCACGGTCGACAGGTAGTACCTATATATAAACTATTATAGCAACTCAGGTGCGTTTGATTGATTAATAAATTAATTTATTCACTTTTTATAATTATACTTTATTCATCATATATTTTAATGTTTTTATTCTTATTATAGAGCAGCATTTTTACTTAATTGTGAGAGTCTGCAGCCTGAGATAGATAAAGGAGTAACCGTAATTCAGGTCACCAGGACCCCTGCTCCGCTTTCTAGCAATTTAACATATAATTTAGTAGGTGCAGTACAAATAAAATAAGAAAAAGAAATTGGTAAATGTTTTAATGAATGTGTATTCAATATTATATATCTGAGTATGATTGTGTATGTGTGTACATTGCAGGTGAACATAGATAACGGCAATTATAAGTTTATCTATCATAGTTGAGCCTTTGGGCCACAGTTTTTTTGCAAAAGGATATAGTGTTCAATTAAACATCATCATTCGATTAGGTACCTGTCTGCAAAATGCATATTACATAATTTATACCTACTTATATAGATCGGTGACTCTGTGGCGACCTAGCAGAGCAAAATGTCGGCGAGGTTAAGCTCTGTCGACTCATAGGTGGGTTTTGGAAAAAAAAAACGAGATACCTCGTCCTGCGTCGGAGGGAACGTTGAGCCGTCGGTCCTGCGCCTAGTTTCTCTTCGGTCGTGCCGGATATCCGTTCGATCAGACTATGAGAGTGAGTAAATAGAGGGTGCACTTGTGTCTGAGCACACACTTGTGCGTTATAATGTCGGCTAATCTCTGATAAAATTGACCGTTTTAACCGAAATCGGTAAAGTGACCATTATTATTAGACCTATTTATTACACCACAGGTAGTATTTCTAGGGATAGATATTCAAATACAAAATAACATGTCACATGATGATAGATCGGTTTGATAAAGCGTTTAGTCATTATCAATGTGAACGGAAAATGCATATAATTGTCCACCCAGATGTCACATAGTGAGGGGCGAAAATACCCACAATTAAGGGTTAATAGCTTATCGTGTGAGCACACATTCCCACGGACGACACGCTTCTGAATAATATTACATGCAGACTTTTTTTTAATATTACATGAGAACACATTTTTTTCACACACATTTCATCTTAACCCATTATCCGAGCAAAATTTATGAAATTTATTTTATATAATTTTTTAGGTTTAAAAAAGTATTTTGCCCTGTATTGTATACTTTCTTATTTTCGAATTCACGATCTCAAGAGTACCCACACAAACGCGCTTAAATGATTACTCCTCTGTATAAGGTCGTAAGTCAAAGCTTAATATCAATTCGTTTTATCATAAACTAGGCTTGTAGCCAGAGATAATTGAAAATAAATTAATATTTTGAAAGTTATAAGCCTTAAAACATTGGAATTTTGCTAAAATTGTTGTTAAAATTCTTAAATGTTTTAAGGCTCATAACTTTCAAAATATAAATTTATTTTCAATTATCGCAGGCTACAAGCCTAGTTTATGATAAAACGAATTAATTTTAATTTTAAGCTTTGACTTACAACCTGAACAGAAACCTATGTGATTACTCCTCTGTATAAAGAGAAACAAAAAGTTTTAATATTAGAAACCTATGTGAGGTTTCTAATATTAAAACTTTTTGTTTCTCTTTTTAGTACGACTACTATGTAGGAGGGTTCTCTAGATGTATTATTATTAGATATATTATTTTACCCTAGTGCAAGAATGGTTTTTAAAAAAATAAATTTAAATATATATATAGCTACAGAATATTGATGCCTGTTTGGCAGAAGACCTCCAACTTACCGCAAAGTCAATTCCGTCCACAATTTGCCTTTGAAACTGCCGGCGATCAACTCCTTATCAACGCATAGAAACGATAAAATCTCCGCCTTGGACGATTTCATCATTGTCCCGCCCATTAACGCCCATTAAAATTCCAATCAACACACACTTATTCATCTGTCCTGGGTGCTACCGATACGAAGAGAACGAGACTTCACTTGCCATGTCCCGGCGTCTCTCAATGAGAAATTACCTGTTTAATTACTTCGGTTATTGTCACAGTTGAATTAATTGATGCCACCGACATCCTAAAGGAACAACCGACGCCGACATTAAAAAAACAATATCCTTTCCAATAACCCAATAAACTAGAATTGATTTCATGTTGACTGTGACTAATTTTGTTAGTTTTGACGCTGAGGTTTCGGCGCCGGTTGTAGTAAAAAACAAACAAAAATTCCGTAGAACTAATGAGTGTATAATTTTGTTAGGGAGGCTCTATGTAGGCGGTCCCTAGATGATCGTCACGCAAGCTAACAAACAAAATCCAGGCAAGAGCACGTCGGACCATGCTCAGTGTAGGGTTCCGCAGCCTTAAATAATTGCATCAGCAGAAGAGCGTATGTTCATGGCACTTACGCCTTTTTGTTGAGAAACGCAGTTTTTCGGCAATAACTCAATGACGGTATATCCGATCATGTCCAAAATAATTTTGGTTTAAACTATTTACTAAGCGCTACTATTTATTAACCTTTGTGTTTTTTTTCATATTTTCTGGTCACACGGTTCAAAAGATATGGGGGGAGGACACAATTATGCAAGGAGCGATTATTTTAAAAAATATTGACTTAATCAAAAAAGTTTCTTTAAAAACCTTAAAATATTTTTAATAGATCTATCAAATGATGTGCCAGGTTGATGTTTGCGGAAAAAGTGTGCGCCAAAAATATTGGGGAGGGGACACAATTATGCAACTTTCGGAGTGATTATTTCCAAAAATATTCACTTAATCAAACTTTTTTAGAAACCTCAAAATGTTTTTAAAATCATGTTACACGTTGATATAAGCGAGACAGACAGACAGACGGACATGACGAAACTACGAGTATAAGGGTTCCGTTTTTGCCATTTTGGCTAAGGAACCCTAAAAACTAGAGTACCAGTCAAAAACCACATACTCCCACTATTCATTCAGGTCTAGTATATGAATGCATATCTATAAATATGAATATTAATTTTACCAAAAGCAATTATCTTATAATTACAGATTACACACTTGACATATATCTTTAGTTACTGGGTTCAATCAGCACTTAACTTTACTTAATCACTAGGCTTCTGTTTTTGCTTGCAACCTATATATGTCAATAAGTATCTTTAAAACTATTCATGTTTAATAATCAGAGTGTAAAACACAAATAAACAAACATCTTATGATTTGTCTTTAAACACACCATAGGAGTGTAATTATATTTGAAACTTGAATATATATCTTTACTTTACGTAGGTACCTACTTATAAATATTGCTTGGGGTAATGGTTGGTAATTGTATACAATCAAATATATTGTAATGATTGGTATTTGAAAATAATAGCAATGAGTTTTTATTGTCAAGTTCTTGTTCTTGTCTCACTGGCATTTCTTCTCTTTTGCGAAAATTGCATTATATACCTATATATAAGTATTATATTCCAATTCATAGGAATGGCATATTGTAACTTAAGGGAATATACTATGACTTTGATCATCGCCGTGATTCAACTGTTGAAGCTAGAAACATTCATTTGGACAATGGGTTTCTTTTATGATGTAGGTAAATAAAGTTACAAAGAAAAGTGTCGATTTAATGACATAAGACATACTATTACAAATATACAGATTATTTTTACAAAATAGGTATTTTAAAAACAAAGGAGTTTTTGATATTGTATACTTTATTAGATTAAATAAGAATTATATCGTAGTAGTATCTACTTTGTTGGAGTATTTCTGTTTGATTACCACCCAGGATTATGATATGATGGTTTATTCTGTGTTATAAATTACCTGTAATATGTATATATTCAGTAGTCTGGTGTCCATAGTACCCACAGGCTCCGCCTAATTTGGGATCAGTTGGCTGAGTGTGAATTATTCCACATATTTTTTTTATTATGCGCGAGCAATGCCGCGAGCAATAGTGGTCTATCCATAAATGTAATATGAGGAAGCCAAACAAAATAATTTGCAATAATTTCACAGTAAATAATTTGCACATGCACAAATTCTATTATTTTCATTTTCAACCCCGATAATAATCATAATTTATTCGATTTCGTTGAAAATTGGTTTCTCACAATACTTAGGGTTGTAGGCTTTTTGTATAATAGGTTAGGGAGTCGCTAGACATCTACAATTTAGAGGTCTTCTGTCAGATGAATTTAAAATAAAACTTTCATTACATATACATACATACATATCAACCCATAAGATGGCCCACTGCTGGGCACGGGTCCACCCAGTAGAACCTACTAGTATGTAGAGCCTGGGGGTAATTGCCATAATCGCCACGCTTGGCGAGCGGGTTGGCGATCGCAGTGACGCTGCTGCCCGTCCTCCGGGGTGTAATCCCTTAGTCGCCTTGACGACACCCACGGGTAGAGATGGGGTGGTACTATTCTTAAGCCGGCACCACACGGCATTAATGGTCAGATAACATGATAAAACTACTTATCGTGAGTACAATGTGCACGTTACTATAATTCTATATCATATTCTGAATTAACTATTCATGAAACGACTTTTCTCGTTGCAAACTGTTAAAAACCATTAAGCTCACGAACATAGTTAATTTCGAAAGCTGTAGCATTAATAAAATAATTTCATACATTAATAATCCCGACTATAAAAATTATTCTATCGGTACTTTAAGGACGAGACATGCACGTACTTCAGTACTTAAATATAAGTAGGTATATGTATCGCTGAATGAAAAGTGGGCGATCGTATCTTCATTTAATTTAGAGCACAGTAAGGTTTTGAAGATAGCCTATAAAAGCACGAGTTTAAATGAGACTGTAAAATGGTTACATTAACCTTTCACCGGTACTATTTAAGTGGAGTAATTGATTTCTTTCTCATGAACTTCATTTTTAAGTTCGTCGATGAGCGCGCGTCGATTTTTTTTGCCGAAAATATAATTTGTTTAAGTACTTAAAGCCAACTAAGTTGGTCCTACACATTTGATGGTGTTACTCAATGGTTCATCCGAGACAACATTTGATTCTGGCTGAAGAGTCGATTGCAGATATGGAAAAAGGAAAAAAAAAATGTACCTAAAGCATTATTGCAAATAATTTGAAGATGATGGTTCTAACTAATTAAATTAAGTATATTCTTAAATGATAAAATCTTTTTGTAACCCGAAGTTTCAATGATTCAAAGTCGCTGAAGAATGTGTATAGTGTCGCAAAATAGTAACAACGAACGCTTTAGCACAAGTATTGCCCTAAAAGCCTTGGTCTTGCTTTACTACCTCTTCGTACTATAGTTTAAATAAAATAAAATAAAAATTATACTTTTTTTATTTTACTTCTTTTTAGTGAAAAGTTCCATTATTAACTCCTTAAAAATCATCGAGTTTATGGTTTTTGCCCACTACAAATTGTGTCCTATTATAGAAAACGGGAATAGTGAGAATCAACATAACTAGATGACCCGCGCAACTTCCTATGCCCATATTTCCCCAATTTTGCAACATTTTTCATTGAATTTCAGCTCCTATTCGTCGTAGCGTGATGTTATATAGCCTATAGCCTTCCTTGATAATTGGGCTATCCAACACTAATACTCAAATGAAATCACAAATAATCTTTCAATTCGAACCAGTAGTTACAGAGATTATTGCGTTTAACCGAACATTGATTGTTTGGTTAAACGCAATAATCTCTGGAACTACTACTACAAACTCTTTAGCTGTAGAGTATTAGTATAGATTTCGAAGGCATTCGTGACTCGTGACTCATTGGCGGCCGAGTAATCTGCGAATTCAGTAAGGTTAAGCAACGTTTCCTATTCAGGCTAATGATTGACCGTTGTTTGTAAAAGTATCCCACCAATCTATGCCTCACGACAATGATATAAACCGCCCCAACTAATCAATTCAAACAATCATTTTAACTAATCTGAGTGTTATCCTATACAAACTTTTTTGTTATTAAACATCACCAAAGGATGATCATGAACTTATTCAAATGCATGCATAAATATTTGATAACCAATAAATATGTCAATTCCTTTTTATTACTGACACTATTCTACATTTTTATATCCAAAATATGCGATTATTCGAATATTGTGGATATATCTTGTCGATAAACTCTCCCCTCAAATTAAAAAAAATATTTAAATAAATTTAAATATGTCTTTTCATTTGAGGGGAGAGTTTACCATATTGACGGAACAAATATTAAATGGTTGACATGTACGAAACCCGTGAACATTTTGTATGTCAATATTTTTTTCTTTTATTTAATTTTTTGGTCCACATTAAAAAAAAATACATATAATAAGAGATAGATTTAGGAATCCGTTTGTGAAATATTGGTAGGTAGCTTAATGGCTAAGGCATCAATCATATTCCGGACGAAGACAAATCCAAAAACACAAAAATCATAAATATTGGTCCAGCCATTCTTGAGTTATAAATTGTGTAACTAACACGACTTTGTTCTATATATATATAGATTTTATTCCAATTTTAATATGATTTAGAGAAACCCGTTTCAGTTTAAAAAAAATGTTAAATCCAAAATAAATACAAGGTAACAAAAAAGCTTAAAATAATAAAGGTACAACACCAAAAAATGGGACCAATCGGAAAGAATAAACACACAAATAATTTTTCAAATCGGTTAATAAAATAAAGTAATTCGATTAAAATACCTTTCCGTAATATCTAAAATTTATTTATTACTAGCTGACCCGCGCAACTTCGCCTGCGTAAATTTTCCCTTTTTTTTTTTAAGAACATTTTTCATTGCTGCTCCGCTCCTATTGGTCGTAGCGTGATGTTATAACCTATAGCCTTCCTCGATAAATGGGCTATCCAACAATAAAAATATTTTTTCAATGCGGCCCAGTAGTTCCTGAGATTATCGCGTTCAAACAAACAAACAAACTCTTAGGGGGATGAAAAATAGATGTTGTCCGATTCTCAGACCTACCCAATATGCACACAAAATTTCATCAAAATCGGTCAAGCCGTTTCGGAGGAGTATGGCAACGAAAACTGTGACACGAGAATTTTATATATTAGATAATAGAGAGATTGGGTCAGGGTTGTAGCAAAGTGGGTGCACTAAGATTTTTTTGTTTTTTCTCAAAATATCGAATAACATACGTTTCAAAACCAAATTGCCAAAAAAAAAACAAAAAAATATTTTTAGTACTTTCATCAGGAAATTTTCATCAAAATTTTTTTGCAGAAAAATTTTCATCAAATTAGGTTAGAACTGTGACCCCCTACACCAGAAACATCTCCATACAATGACTCTTTTTTTTGTTTTACTTAGCAGTTTGTTTTTAAACTCATGTCACTCGATATTAAGAAGAAAAAAACAAAAAAAAAATGTTTTAATGCACCAATTTTTCTTTGGTACACCTTGACCAGAGATAGAGATAGTATTTTATCACATGAAACTACCTCTTAAAAATAATTATTAAATGTAGGTATTTTTTTGAAGATAGAAAAAGAATGTTCAGACAAATCTTAAATTAAAAAAATATTATAAAAATAAAAAAACCTGCCTGTTGTGCAGGCAGGTTTTTTAACAAGATGGAAATAAGATCCCCTACATAATTGTATAATTTCATGCAGTCGGGGGCATTAATGAATATCAATGAATTTAGTAAAGTACCTTCGACTGCATGAAATTATATAATTATGTAGGGGATCTTGTTTCCATCATGTTTATGCAGGCGGGTTTTTTTATTTTTATAATATTTTTTTTATTTAACACTTTTTAGTGGATAAAGGATGTAACCGATGTAACAACTAACTTTTAACACAGCTATTGTCAAGTATTGAAAATTGAAAAAAGAATGGTTGCTAACTAACTTTTTTAGTATTACAGTCATAAACATATTATACCTTTTTGAAATGCTTAAATAAGCCCTATAATTTGATACCCATATTGCAGTATTCGAAACAACTTTTTTTTTCACACCTCTTTATTTTGACATCTCACAGCCGCCATGTTTGTATTTTTCAAACGTCACTTAACTAAGAACACTTGGGCGATCAAGACGAATTTAACAACGTCTTAATTGTGTAAATCCGTTCAGTGGATTGTGAGATATCAGGTCATAAAGAATATTACATAAATACATACATACAAGATACGCGCGAAAAACATAACCCTTCTTTACAGTCGGATAAAAATAATACTATACTTTCAGTTGCTCCACATAAGACAGTATTTTATCGCGTGAAACCACCTCTTAAAAATAATTAGTTAATGAAACACTAAAACACCTAAATTCGGCAGTGTAACTGGGATGGCAAAACTTTTTAAAAATTATTATACTTCCAGCTGCTCCATATTCAATACTTTAACGACATGGCTTTGCACTTATTTCGGAAGGTATATTTAGTCTCCTGTCTCTTAGGCGCAAACGATAAACGTTTCAAAAAACGGGAAACATTTAGAACTAAACATTCTTTGCATATATTGACTGGTTTTAAATGATTATGAGGAGTTCCAGACTTTATGGAAAGGAGAGAGAGTACTTAAACAAAAGAGGTTCGCTTCGGCAATGAAATGTTTATTGGCTGCCGATGCAATGCCATCCAAGAGTTTCGCGCCTCGAGCGTGGATAACGAGCAGTAAATGACGTTTACAGGCATTCAATCAAGCTAGTGATTGGAGGATTGAAAGCCACGGTGAATTTTCAAGACGTGTGCGGCGAGAAAGTAATTGGAATGAATAATTAGATCTATGGTTCAAGCTGCTCTTTACAAGTCGAAATATAAAAATAGGGGTCTATAAAAATGGTGCTAAACGGATTAGTATATTTATTTTGTACCTAACCTACTACAGCACACGGGGGGTATAAACCATATAGCTACTTATGATCTGAATTTAAAATATATAATAACATTTGGCTTACACTTATTATTTTTATTATGAACTCTTTAAATTATTTTATTGAAAATATAAAGTAATTTTAGACATTTACGAAGGTTCCAGACATATTAATTTTACTTCTGCAAAAACGAAAATATTTTAAGTACCTATATGGTTTGCATATAGTTAATAAAAGTGCATTTGTCTCGTTAAAATGTTGAGGTCATTATCAAATTCAGCTAAAACACATTGGTGTATAAAAGTTAAAATTTACGTCTGATAAAGTCTGAATAAAAATTTATGAACATTGTATCCAGAAACACCTTTTATATCTTTTTAAATCATTACTGTTTATTAAGTACATATAAGGTTTAAGGGTTTACAGGCTACATGCATTACCGGGTAAATATTCATCAAATTCGATCGGCTCGACATGTCTCGTGTTGAACAATCAGTTGCGCGGACGCGTGTCATTCAGCGCAGCAATGCGTTAACGAGCACATGCAAATAACGGGTACCTACTTGGCACTAACAATATACATGAAGTACTTACTAGCGACGCGATTGGTAACGACGAACGTTCTACAGAGGTACTGAGATGTATTCGAGTGAAGGAAATCGAATAAGTGGTAGTTCCAATTCACAATTATCGCACGCATTCAATCTTGTGATTAAAATAACTTGTAGGTTTAATAAATCTGAATATGTTAAGGTGTGATTCGGAAGAGCGCAAGCGCCGAAGAAATATCTGCATCGTGCCTTCGCGATCACTAGTTTTGGCCTGCGGCTCGGTTTGCATGGATATTGACCATCATGATAAATCGTAATCAATTACAGGTATTCTATAGTCTATGTGTCACTCTGATGTATAAGCTAAATTACAGTAAGGTTTCATTATCATTCCAGCAGTCATTTTTACGTGACTGGATTAAAAACATCGATAATTCTTTTGCTTTTTAGGGTTCCTTAGCCAAGATGGCAAAATGGAACCATACAGCTTTGCTCAGAAACTGTTGATGCTAGGAGGTTGTAATTTTGCATGGATATACATATTACTTACGCCGACAAAGTTAAAGGAATAAAATCTTAAAAAACATTTTTTAGGGTACCTCCCCTATAAGTAAGTGGGGACGTGTTTTTGTCTTACCTACCCCATTGTGGTCTTTAAAAAAAGTTTAACCTTTGAGATAGATTTAGGAATCCGTTTGTGAAATATTGGTAGGTAGCTTAATGGCTAAGGCATCAGTCTCGCAATCGTGAGGTCGCGGGTTCGAATCCTACCCATTATACTACCGACGTGAACCCACTCCTAACACAAGCCTTTGAGCTTAGCTGGAGGGGTTAACAAGATTGCTAGTAATGTGGGACTTAATCCCACATTGCTAGTTACCTTTTTTATAAAAAAAAAAAAAAAAAAAAAAAAAAATATTACGCTTTAAAAAGCAAATTATTTTTAAAGTCAAGTGTGTAGAGGGGGGGGGGGGCTCCCCTGCCAGTTAAATGTTATATATATATGTGAAAAAAATCACGGTAGTACATAGTGAAATTAAAAGGGAAACTATCACAGTTAAGTAGGCTTTACAAGTTTACGAGTAACAGCTGATCAAAAGAGAAGTAACAAAATTTTCCTACAAATTATTATTAAGAAAGTATAACATTGTAAGTATGAATCAATAACAACAGAAAACCCACTTCTTAAGCCGCATTATTAGGATGGCGGGAGGGGTACTATGGAACCCTACATTGTGCGTGGCCAGACGTGCACTTGTCCGGTTTTTTTAAATTAGTAGGATTAATCTTTTCAACTTAGTTCGTCCTAGGTAGCCCGACACCCATTGCAATTTATAGTCGTAGTTTTCTACTGGAATGCTCAATTTGAACACATTCACGAGCATTCGCAAATTATTATCGAGTTACAGCATTCTAGAGGCGATCAGTATGATCACCCAGCCGGTAACGAGGTGGTTTATTCACTTACGTGTATAATACCCACTTGATTTGTACTAGAAATAAATGATTACACACGTCCCGTAATACCCACGAGTAATTTTGTATAATCTTCATGTTCTCAAAGTGCAACTACGTAATATTTTATCCACAAAATCGTTTATTAGATTATCCTTTTTATACACTTTCCTATTCAAGGTTCATAAATAAATTCACAGCGGGAACTTTGATCTTATTTGTTTTGAATCACAATAAATAATAAGGAATGAATGGATGGCAGACACCGCATGATCCAACAAGTGTGTGCGACAAGATTCCTATAAAAATGATTAACGTTTGCCGCTGGTGCCTTTGTGTCTAAAAAAAGACAGTGGGCTGCAACAAACTTTACATAACTAAGTATATCCATTTTCACAAGTACCTATGGGACCGTCTCCACGGGCGAGAGAATCGCGGCGATATTATCGTCGTTGCCACCTATTTCTACCTATTTTTGCCGCGGAACGCGGCAAGTGCGCTATCAAACCCCCTGCGTTTGAAAAACGACGACCGACGACCCGCCTGGAAAAAGTGACGATTATCGTCGTGGACACTTGGCGATTCTGTTACAATGGCTGAATAACCACTCGTTCGTGGAGACGGTCCCTAACTAACAAAGTATTTTGTCGAAAAGAACATTCGCGACGAACATGGCCTGAAATGTCGCCGTCCCATCTACCAAAAATCTGAATGGTTCGAACGTGCAGCGTAGACAATGATCATTGTAAGTAGTACAATTAAACCATGAAACACTATTTATATTTAAATATATAATTTTTTTTTTTTGTCTATTTATATATTTAATAGACAAAAAAAAGGCTTACAGACTAAAAACAATTAAATAACCCAATTGCCAATTACATGTCAAGACTCACACTCACGGCTAATTGATCCCAAACTAGGCAAATCTTGTAATATAGTAACCAAATAGCTGATAAACATACTTAAATATTTTTAAATAAACACATAATTACAGACAAAATAACACCCAGACAGGATCAAAAATCGTGCTCATCACACATAGATCTAGCCTAAATGGGACTCATGACCTCTGGCATAGCAGTCAGAGTCACTAAACACTAAAAGCAGTCAACGATGTGAAAACTTGCAATTAGTTTTAAATCCCAGACAATGATCTGTTTCCTGTGTTTTTCCAAACTCATTTGGTGTGTGTTATATTATATCCTAACATTATTTGTTGTCAAGTGTAAAAATAATCTGTAACTAATTAATGTCGCTCCAGATACACTATACTCTACTTATTTTTATTTCATTGTAACTAAATAAGTACGTTTAACGTTGATGTAAATGGTGAAATCAAAACATATGTAGCTCCCGGGTTTTTAAAAAAAACTGTAATGGTTGATTTTTTTAAAAACCCTCAGAGTAAACGTCAGCAAAACCTACTTAGTGCGAGACTTTAAAATATTACCCACAATTCAATTTTCATTGCTGTCCGTACCCAATACGCATACCAAGTGGATGCATGTTTACTTAATTGCATCGATGTTTTCTTATACCTGTTTAAGGGCAATGTTAAAACATTGTTGTGATAAGTCTTGATTACACTGCAATTTACCAGACATGGGAAAGAGGTTCTATAAATATTTATTGGTACCCGTGCGCAAAATTATACAGGTGATGGCAAAGTTACTTGCGTTCGAGTACAATAGCATATCTGGCTACCGTGGCTACACCCATTAAAGTAACCGTTTTACACGCACTTGTAAACTACAAACAGTGTTTGAGTTCTTACGCTTTTTCTTACTTATGTTTTTGTAGTAATATGTGACAGTAATTTATTTTATTTATTTATTTATTAGTTCGGAAACTCAACAGCTTTTTGCTTATAACAATGAAATATGTAGTTACAATAATCGTATAATTAAGTTAATATTTTTGGAAATAATCACGAGAGAAATTAGCATTTCTGTGTCCCTTATCTTTTGAACCATGTGACAAAAAAAAATGAAAAGAAATTACAAAGGTAATTTAAAATAAATAATTTAAACTAAAATTATCTCGGATATGATCGGATATAATATCGTCATCGAGTTATGGCCGAAAAACTGCGTTTCTCAACAAAAGGGCGTAAGTGCTATGGACATACGCTCTTCTGCTGGTGCAATTATTCAAGGCTGCGGAACCCTACACTGAGTATAGTCCGACATGCTTTTACCCGGTTTTTTTTTTCAAGATTTCATTTTACCACTTTGTCGCCATAACTATTAGTATATCCATACCAAATTACAGCTGTCTAGTACTAAGGGTCTCTAAGCTAACCGGGGCACAGACAAATTCAAATTCAAAATTATTTATTCACTTAGGATGCAACACAACACTTGTAATACGTCGGGATACTACCTACATGTACATGTAATGCTAAGTTCGCAAACAATATGTAAAGCTGGAACCTGGCAATAAAAACTTACGGCCACTCTTGTCAAATTTCCAATTTTACAATGTTTGAATGTTTATAAACTTGATATGGGGGTAAGGTGCTGCCACTAATGTATTATACACCATGTTAAAGGACCGATGCAAATTATATTACATATAAGTTGAAACATACACGACAACGAAACTATAAGGGTTCCTTGTAGTAAAAGGGTTGCTGCTAGTATAATGTCAGAAAATTAGGTTTTTAATTTAAACTAGCTAACAATTTCTAAGCAATTTCGTTTTCGTTATTTTTTCCCATTTTTGCAACATTTTTCATTAATTCCCCGCTACCCGCCACTTTGGTGAAGATCACCACATGATCAAATGCATAGTTTATCCATACTAATATTATAAATGTGAAAGTAACTCTGTCTGTCTATTTGTCTGTCTGTCTGTTACGCTTTCACGCTCAAACAGCTAAATCGATGGCGCGCAATTCGCCTCATCTGAACAGGCTCTTTGCTTAGCCGTACCTACTAGCTTTCAATTCTACCATACTTACCAACTTTTCCCCGTTGCACTGATCCTCAAGCTAAAAGCAATCTCTACACCAAATATCATCAAAATAGTAAAGAGATTATGCACAATAAACAAACAATTTTTTCTAACATTGTAGTAGAGATGACCACAAATTATACATATAATTTTACCTAGTTACATATAGCTCGAAATAATTGAAAATTAACTTCGACAAACATGTTTAAAACTCTTGTATGTTTTATATCTAAGATTTGTCATCTACACAGGAAACATCTACTTCATTATACTACCTATTTGCGTGTAAATACTTAAATCGAAACATCAAGACATTTTAACATATTCCCTATACACATGTTACATCGAATTAATTCACTTAATCCGTAGAAAAATGGTGTTGAAACAAATATCTAAGACCGATTAATAAATGTTTATTGCCCACGCAATATATTTGGAGTTTTAATCTGGTGTTAGCGGGAGGCCGGCGCCCACCCAGAGGTGTGGACATCTCTAACCAAATCGAATTATAAACCAACCGAAAAACGATTACCGATAATCGAAACCCGCGCCGTCATTACTGGAATGAAATAGAAATCAGATTTGGTTGTCAAAGCTTTTAATGGATGTAAACATTTTATGGTTATCGGATAACGTAAACCATAGAAGATTTAACATATTGGAACAATATAAACCATTCATTTACGGTCTCATTGATTAGAGCATTTATTATGGAATTAATTTGAAATTATCCCACGGTGTTCGTCAAAAATTCAAATTAGGTTTACATACACGAAATAATACTATTATGTTAGTGAGCATATCGATATAATTTATTAAATAATACAATTCAATATTTGTAATGATTAATTTTGCAATATTGTGGGTTCGCGTATACATGCGAATGTGGGCGCTCGGACACATACGCATTTAATTTTTGTTACTAGTATTCAGCGTAGTGCAAAAGGCATATGATATTAATAGTATTTTGACATACATTAGGTACTATTTATTTAAATCATTATTCGCAACATGAAATTAAAGCTACGACCGATGTGAACCATGTTGGCTACAACAGTTTAAATAAAACTGTAATACGTTACAAAGTGGTGAACTACAAAATGCTACGTATCGCTTTTAAGACAATGTCGAGCAAATTACGGGCCAATTAAGCCTTAGGCAAATTGTTTTATTAATGTAGTTTGTGATGCTCGTAAAATTTGCTCAGACAAAATCTTAAAAGTATTTTGTTACATTTTTTATAGTTATAGACATAAGATTCCGTTAAAAATGTTTTTGACATACCTACTAAGTCTGCATATATTTTGTGATTCAAATATTTAAGATAAGTAAAATACAAAAAAACAGGTAAGAACATGTCGGACCATGCTCAGTGTAGTGTTCCGAAGCCTTAGATGACTGTATTGATAAAGCAGAAGAGCTCATGTTCATGGCACTTACGCCCTTTTGTTGATAAACGCAGTTTTTCGGCCATAACTCGATGACGATATATCCGATCATGTCCGAAATAATTTGAGTTTAAAGCATTTATTAAGCGCTACCTTTGTGATTTTTTTCATATTTTTCTCAATTAAACGATTATTTCCAAAAATATTCACTTAATCAAAAAAGTTTAATCTCAAAATGTTTATGCAAAACCTGTCGAATGATGTACACATTGATGTTTGCTGATTTTTTTTTAGATATATGTTTAAAGTGTCCCCCCCCCCCCAAAAAAAACATTTATTTTAATTATTTACTTAGTTTGATAGCTAATCAAACTAAGTAGCGGCTACTACAAGACACCTTTCCACCAAATTTCATCAATATTCATTGAGTAGTCTTTGAGTAAAATGCCTGTGTCATACGGACGGACAGACAGACATACAGACGGACATGACGAAACTATAAGAGTTCCGTTTTGCCATTTTGGCTACGGAACCCTAAAAAGCAGTTCTAGTAAATTATGTTATGAAGGAAAGAGGATCACAGATTAACGATGAACAAAGCATAGTAAGGCGGGGCGTTGGATCAGGCAAAAATGCTAGGTGGAACTAACCAGGGACTAACTGCTTACTGACCTTTATAGAGAGACTAATGAGACCAAGACCACATCATTAAACAGATAAGGGTTTATAGATAAATACTTAGTGCTTATAGATAGTGATGCTCAATAGATTAACGTGCCTATCACAGATGTCGGATATCTCGCTCCTCTAACTTGACATTATACAATATTTCCAACGACGTAATCCACCGAGCTATAAATTAAAAGTTATAACCATTAATGAACCAGTTTTAATTTACGATCACATTAATGATAAATAATCAGGACGGTCGGCATTAAAAAGGCTGCAATTTTCATTTGAAGGCTAGATGCATACTTAATATACACTCACGCTCGGTTTCTGATCAAATCTATTGTTAATTATCAATTATATTGATTTGACAGATGATTTATGCTTTGACAAGCCCTTCAGAAACCTAGCGATAGTGTTATATTGCAAAATGAAAGCTAAATTGCAGTTTTACTCTGACCTGTCAACAAAATATAACAATATTCAAATAAAATACAACTTTTAAGTGTACAATTTGACAAAAAATTTATTGTAATATTCCATAGAAAATCTTTCATACAGACCTTGTCTTGATAATTACGAACCCCAAAAAACGGCCAAGCCAATCGAGCTGTTTCCAAGTGATTCTATATGCGATTCTAAATATAAAGAAATTGCATTTCGTTTATTTACATCGCTCCACTGTATTCTACAAAAATAATTTATCTTTTCAATGATGTAGATCTTCAGTAATTTGTCATAAAGACTTCATCTTGTCAAATGAGGGAATGTAATACGTAACAATCGAAGATCGGGCCATTCCGTAGCGTCGACACCGCCACTCCATCCATCGCCTGTATCGATGATCTGTCACCAATCTGTCATTTTAGATGTTGAATGATGACAGGAATGAATTAACAGCGTGGTGATACAGACCCACACGGTTTCAAATTTATGAACCAAGTATTTTAAATAATAACGTGACCTCTACGAAAATAGGAACTCTTCGAAAATGAGTCTTATAAAATAGACCCACAAAAATATTAAGTTATATCTCAATAAAATTTTACAAAAAAATTAAACCAGCTTCAAAAAAAACTTTATTACAAAAAAATTAAAACCGACTTCCAAAATAAATATAAGGAAACTAAAAAGCAAAAAATAATATAGGTAGATACAACAACAACAAAAAAACATTTTGAAGTTGGTGCCAGGAAGTTTTATGTTTTAGGCACCAACTTCAAAATTATAGAGTTTTATAAGCTACGGGTCTTAATCGCATAAATATTTTATTTTAAGGCTAAATAACTTTGTTTATTGCCCGACGTTTCGACCGTATTGCAACGGCCGTGGTCACGGGTAGACTGATTCAGCTCAGCGTCGCCTCCGAGAAGCGCGGGGTTCGGAAACTACCCTCGCTTGATTTTTATCACTCTCTATTAAGGAACCGTCGGTACTTCGACACACAACACTAACGACATCTGCACACTGGCGCGTAATGTTTGTACACTTGCTGATCACTGGATTCCACGATGTTGACAAACGATATCCATCTTCTCGGTTGAAATTGACGTGTTTTTTTATTTCAACCGCTTCCCGCGCCATCCGCCTGAGTAGTAGTGACGGTCAATAGAGAGGACCTGTGGTTTATGTAGTTCAATCCAGTGATTGGATCCCACATCCAGCAAGTGTTCCGCTATTGCTGACTTGCTTGTCTGTCGGTTTTTTACAGCCGCGATATGTTCCTTAACACTTTCCGCTATTGTGCGTTTGGTTTGTCCGATGTAGGAACTACCACAGCTGCAATCCACTTTGTAGACGCCAGGTGTCTGTAGAGGAATGACATCCTTAGGAGTACATAGGTGCTTAGCTACCTTGGAAGACCCGTAGCTTATAAAATTCTATAATGTGTACAAATCGCGAAAGTTTACGAACATATAATTGCAACTTCAAAATGTTTAATTTTTTTGTTGTTGTTGTATCTATATTAATTTTTACTTTTTGGGTAACTTATATTTATTTTGGAAGTTGATTTTTATTTTTTTGTAAAAAAGTTATTTCTCACTTTTTAGTGTATTAGTTTTGACATAGCAAAGATTAATTTAAGCCCAATACTGTCTGAACTAAGATTCAGGGCATATGCGAGTTGCAGATAGATTAAATGACAACGGTAATGCCTCAACCACAAACCTTAAGGTTATAGTTATAGATAAAACTCAAATCAAGTAAAGTAAGTGCTCTACTGCATCAAATATAGAATGTAAAATATATTAAATTTGATGCAGTACCATCATAATATCCCTAACTTTAATTTTAAAAGTAGCAGGCTTATAAAATACTAGCTTTCGCCCTCGGCTCCGCCCGCGTGGATGTCGGTTATCGCGATAAAATATATCCTATGTCCTTCCCTGGGACTCAAACTATCTCTATACCAAATTTCATCTAAATCGGTTAAGTAGTTTGAGCGTGAAAGCGTAACAGACAGACAGACAGACAGACAGACAGACAGAGTTACTTTCACATTTATAATATTAGTATGGATAAGAGTCTAGGTTAAAAAATAATTACCTTTATTTATTTTTAATGCCATCTAATTTTATTCTCAGGTGTTTCTAAAATAAGCAAGCACCGGCCCCTTTTCTTTCATTATATTCCATTTAGGGTCCACAACTTATGGCCATATCGGGCATTTATCTACAGTTATAATATAAAAAATGATAAGCTTTGTTTCATTAACTATTATAATAAAGTGAACTTATTACACTTTTAATATAAAATCTAATTGCAAAAATAAATAAAAAAAACAACAGATTTATTGTTCACTAGCTGTGCCCGCGACTTCGTTCGCGTGGAAGTTGGGTTTATATTAAGGTAGTTTATATTACAATTCAACTACTGTGTAAAACATATTGTAAACATGCTCCACAATGCTCTGTGGCATCTATGGATATTTAGGCCTAGCTTTAATCAGGGCCCAACATATGGCAGGGCAAGCCAAGCAAATGCCCAGTGCAGCAAAATGAAGGGCGACAAAGTTTATGGCGCCAGACGGTTAGAAGACAAATTATTAAAATTCCCACGACCACACCTCGACAAAAAAGTGATTTGCATCACATCAAATACTATTAATATTGAAAAATTCCCCCACCACGCGAGTACTGGGGCGGTTTCGAGTTAAATGAAGCTCGAAACCGCCCAATTACTCGTGCGAAATTTTGAGTTAAGGAGCTTCGATTCTGACTCCGATAGGTCGAAAATTCCGATTGATTTTAAACCTCCGACTCCAACTTCGGCTCCGACACTTTTAAATCGGACCTTTTAATCGGAGGTACCTAGCCGCTCCTTCAAGCTAATTTATACATAGGTAATAAAGGTATGATGGAAAAAACTCTCACAGATTCCCTATGATCGCAGGTTATGTCCTGCCCGAGCGATCTTTTCCGAGTCTAAAGTACACCTACTTTGTGTCCGTGTTTGTACCGCGGGAATGCAATGTTTAAACAAACAAACAACATTCAAACGTTTCTAAAAGATATACTCAGATATCTTTTTTTGTGTTTAAATACTATTTCTAAACTTATTTCAATATTTTTTTTCACTCACTTTAGAAGATTAAAATATTATTTTATAATGTCTACATTGGTGAATTTAAAAATAGGTGTGTCAACCTGTCGCAAATTAAGATCATCATATATTCATATCCCTCTACGTAAGAATTTGAGTTTTTTTTTTAAATCAATTTTCCTGATTCATTTTTATTTTTATACTTGATGATTTTATATTAAACTATCATGCATATTAAACGTAGGTAAGCAAGGTATTTAACCTTAAATTATTCACGCGATCAAGACCCGTAATACATATATTTTCATAATGTGTACAAATCGCGAAAGTTTATTAACATTTGTAGGTAAGCAATTTTGGCACTCAGAAGAAATCGAATCACAGATGGCGCCACGTGTTTTATTTTGATGTAACGCGGACTTAATCTTTCATTTTTTTTAAGCAATTAACATTTATAAATTCTAGAAAATATCAAGTAATTACTGTTTATTTGTAATGTAATATTGTTTTGCATTTCTACATTTATAACATAATCACTATTCATGCAAAACAATGATAAAGGTGTCTATTGGAAGTGATTATTAATATGAAAATTTGTTAAACAAAGTAAACATGTTAAAGTCGAAAATAAAAGCTTATATAAATAAGTATACATTTAGAAAAATACTTAAAAAAAAGAATAAAAATAATTTTAACACAACACAAAAAGAGACTCACAATTAGGGAGTCGATCCTCCGACCTCGCTCGTTTAATACCGCTACTTGTGCCAATAGACCACCTCAGCTGATGCAAACACGGTTAAAATAGCTGATCTTAAGAAAATTGAAAATGTTGTGTTTAGCTCCTAATAGTTTTAGCGTGAAGTTATTGTTTCCATGGGTTACAATTGTAAATAATGTCTTATTGTGGAAAAAATTGTGAAAAACCATAATAGTTCGACAAAACATACGTTGCTGCTTACTCCCCATAGACGATAGCATAATGATTTATAGTGCAAGTAATGACCTATAGTATTTACAATAAAACTGCAAATTTTCATGAAGATCCGTCAAGTAGTTATTGTTTTATAACGATAAATAGCTACAGACATTATCCAGATAGCTACAGATATTGCTAAGCTCCTATGTGAAATAGCGTGATAAATTATAGCCAATATGTTAATCCAGACTTATTAGAATACACATACAAAATTTCAACCGAATCTGTCCAATAGTTATTGCGTGATGCGTGTTCAAACAAACAGACAGACAGACAGACATTTCTAAAAATGTAGGAATGTGTTTAAATACTCTTTTCGAACATTTCCCAATATTTTTTTTCACTATGTTCGGCCATGTACAGACACGTGAAATTTACAATTTTATTATATGTATAGATATAGATAGATAGCATGATTCAGTAGTCACGCGCGATGGCTTATTATTAGCGTATTTCATGTATAACTTTGGTGTTTCTATACCATACCGATTTCTATTAGTATTTTTTATGGAATAGTTAATTATGTTAACTTTTTTAATTAGGGATGACTGAGAATGTTATAAACGTAAGAGTAGACAAATAAATATAATCAGAAAGCTTCGAACTACTAAGCTATCGGGAGTTACACGTGATATTGTGAGTCAACCATAAAAGATAGACATATGCTGTCGTGGGATATTTTTTATATAATTTTAAGGAGAACATTTCCGTCATACATGATTTCTGTGTAGCTTTAACCATGACGGTTGCACACGCGACGAAAGCTTAAAAAATGGAGTAACTTCTCCCGTTTTCCTTCACTGCTCTGCTCCTATTGATTGTAGCGTGATGAAAAGTATACTATAACCTACTCAGGAGTATGAAAAATAATTGTACCAAGTTTCGTTAAAATCCGTCGAGTAGTTTTTGTTTCTATAACGGTTATACAGACAGACAGACAGACAGACAAAAAATTTACTGATTGCATTTTTGGCATCAGTATCGATCCCTTATCACCCCCTGATAGTTATTTTGGAAATATATTTAATGTACAGAATTGACCTCTCTACAGATTTATTATAAGTATAGATTACCAGCACCCTCCTGTGTTCTTGAAGAATATTTATTGTAGCTGTTTGAAACCTGAAGTGCTCATCGAATATCTCCGTATGCAAACAATTAATAGCCATGTTTAGTGCAATAATTTGATTGGTTGAACTTCTTTAGATAGTATAAAATAAAGGTTACGTGACAACACGAGTGTGCCAAATTTCAGCTCAAGCTTCAGTGAAAGCGGGTGAAATATTGATTGCGAAATTTCAGAACATACATACAAGTCAAGTAAAATAAAAGCTTTTAACAGCGTTGCTTGCCGCTATCTGCACTCTTAGATCTTCAAAACTACGCAACGGGATTTGATTCGGTTTTCACTATCATTTAGATAACTTATTACGGATGGTTTATGTGTGTTAAATCATGCATATTGTGTGTATAAGATGGTGAATAGAAGTAAGTCCGAAGTCGAAGCGGGCCGCTGGTAGGTTATAAAAAAATCAATATGCTTTACAATCTCATATTAGCCTAGTAGGTAAAGAATATTCGCCATTAATTATTATTTAATGTTCATGTATGAGATTTCTGCCACGGCGGACCATTTTATCGACATTAGCCAAGTACTTAGGAGATAATGCACATATGTGCGCTGGCACGAGAGCACTCTCTTGCCAAACAGATTTTGAGAAAAGAGATTTTTATAATCCAATATAGGTACTATTAACTACTACTGATTTGAATATATTTCTAATATAAGTAAAATAATCTATCTGGGGGACTTAAAAATATTTAGAAATCTTTATGGCTACTACGTTGACTATAACGTTCCTAAACTACTGCCTGACTTCAACTTTTCTCAACAATTTATCAATTTAATGAGGTCCGTTGAAAACGGACAAAGCTTGAAAATCCATGGAAAAAGTGCACTTCTCACCTTCTGTGTCTATCTGTGCAAGTGTGTGGGATTGGCGTGAGCTAGACCAGAAACTACACTTATTTACACTAATAAATAACATTGACAACACTACTCAACAAGCAATTTATAAAAAAAAATAAAAAGAAAATCTTCATAATTATAAAGTCCTCATACCCACAGATTATGTCAGTAAGTTCCCACGAGTAATGGATCGGTGTAAGATCAAAGTGCACGCGCAATCGCGAATATAGCGTCTGGTGCGATGGCCCATGAACGCAGATGTGACAGCTCCGCCTGTTAATGTAAACGGACGCGATCAATATACACGGCTATCGGTTCATCGACATTGAGGTATTAAGGTTTTAGATAGAGCACGTATGAGCCGATGTCTCTCTTATACTGGTTATGGGAAAAATGATGGGAAGCGTTTATCGTTTGTAAGGGATCTGAAATTATCGGCTTTAATTATACTTTTAACAGGCTTCAAGGACTGAATCTGAAAGTAGGTACTTACGAAACCAACAATCTGCAGTGGGCCTGATGAATTAAGACACGTATCCTCTCTCCAAAAGGAGGCCTGTGGAGCAGTAGTGAGAATGCCTTCTCTGTTACTATGAAATTGCAAAGGAACTGTATCTGTAACTTAAATATAAATATATTATTATAGATTATATTTAAATAACTAACCTATAGGTACCATTAAGGGTTTTTAAATCCGAAAGTTTGTATTGTTTTTTCATGTTTGACTGTTAATGGATGCTGAATGTTCTGTTCGGGATTGGCTTAAATCCTTGATACATTTTGATTTCGTCATTTTCAGTTTTAAATAAAAACTGCTACAAGTTTTATAGAAATTGGATGAGTATGACAGTAGATACTTGATACCCGTTTATCTAGCCGCATTAGACTGCTCTAGTGGTAACAATAGCCGGCATCGTATGATATATCTTTATACAATCTCTAAAAAAACAATGTAAGTTGTCTGAAGCAAAAACTAATTCAACAAATCAACTATAAGGCCCGGGCCGCACTGCGTTTTTTTCCGCACGCGGTAAACTGCAAAACCGCTGACACGCTCACAGACAGGCCACAGTGTATGAGTGTTCTTGTATTTTACTGGTAATATATTCATTTATTTCTTCTCACATTAATACTTTAGTACCTTACAACTATTTACATCAGTAACACTGTATATGACATGGTCGTTTATGTGACCCCAAGCCTCCAAATAAATAAAGAGAAAAACACTGTATATGTGTGTATGTTAAAAAACATAGTATATGTGAGGAACTGGTATCTAAAGTGGGTTTAAGCCTGTATACAAATCACCAGATCCTCACCCCACGGGAAAAGGGTACATATAAAACAAGTTTATAAGGCTACAACAAATATTACACATTAATAGATGGTGTTAATGTTTGTGTGGGTGCAGTTAAGCGCGCGCAGGATGTGCGCGTATTGCGGCCTGGTCCTAACACTCACAAATACGCCGCAACTTTATTTTGGAAGCACGACATTCATCATATACCAAAATTACTTTTATGACACAAATCGGCGCATTCAAATCAAACAAGTGATAAAAAGCGACGTTGCTAACAACATCATTCCACCAACAAGCGTATCTAATCTTATTTAAGACGAAATATTGGATTTGAAGCATACAAAATTAATAATTACTAAGGTACAATGCGGCTCGATTTGGACATACTTATTTTTGTATTAAACTCGGACGGGAACTAATCGTGTAGGTATTCCTTGTTTAATCTTTATGTTTAGATATCGGTGGCAGTCACGGCTTGTTAGATTTAGGTTAGTCGTTAGAATAAATTGGTGTGAGGCATAAGAACCCTAAGATTTCATTTTATGGTCTGTTAAAAACCTTTCGGGTTGAATTTTCGGTGTAAGGCTAGTTTTACAGTCTCGCTGATCGCCGTCGCCCAAGCATATCAATAGGTATACATATGTTGTTAGATGTTACGTTTCTGTGTGACGCTGACGGATCAGTGCCGACTTGCATCGGTTGATACAACAGCGCCGACGCTCAGCGTGACTGTAAAACTAGCCTATGTTATAAAATTAATGTACCTACGCTTTTTTTGTGGTTTTCGAAATATATTATCAAAATAAAGTACCTATCTACTATATCATAGATATCCATAAAGATGAATATCAAAATATCACCCATAACTAATATTACTCAATATTTACTAATAAAAACTATAAACAGTCATGAGTACATTAGACTGTTACTCAGCAGTGGCAAACACTAAATCCACATCTATTCTTCTAATTTAACATCTCACGCAAGGACCGTAAACTCACATGATTGGTGCGTAGATATCCGCGTTAACTGGCGTTTAACTGCCGGTTAATAAACTGCATGATTCATACACATTCCCCTCAGTGTGTACCATTAACGTTAACTTTAATTAAGTTACTTTAAAATTTATAAACCACAAATTTAAAACCGAGACTGCCGATTGCGCGCTAAATTTATGCGTTCTATTGACTGTATAGTATTCAAGCGATAGAAATGAACTATTTATTTGTTTTATAAGCCATCTGTTGTAGATTCATTCCATTTTATTATTATTTAATTATAGAGCTAGTTCTAATTCATTTTGTTATATTGCACTGTTGTATTTATAAGGACTATGGCTGTAGAAATGCGAAGATAGTACAAATGAATATTTATTAGACCATAAGACAGAGTTCATATATTTGTAAATGATATATACATTACAAAAAAAAAGATATACAAAAAAAAAATATGAGGCGTAATAGCTTGAAATAAATAAAATGTCTAATAAGGTAATTTACACATCGCTAGGATGATTTTCCACTTTCCAAAAGTATCTAGAACGCAGTGAGAATTCCTGCCAATAAAAACTTTTTACAAAAAAGTATTACCGAATTCAAAATTAAATGCAAGGCAACTAAAAAAGAAAAATAGCATCGAAACATTTTGAAGTTGGTGCCATGAAACAGTTTTTTTGTTTATATGGCACCAACTTCAAAATGGGACCAACTTGGAACTATACCCTTACAATCACATTATTATTTCTAATCGGTCCAAGTTGTCTTCGCGTAATCGGGTAACAAACACACAAAAAAGATGCAGTCGAATTGAAAACCTCCTCCTTTTTGAAGTCGGTCGAAAAATAGCGTTAAGTCGATTGTGTACGGAAGGACAAAAATGTCTTCTACGACTTATGGCTGCCACTAGTGGATCAACTGTTGCCGCCACCGGTGGCCAGGTAGCCAACTACAGAACAAGGCGGCAGAGTATTCAACACTATAATTCTATGAAATGAGTACATGATAATAAAGACTCAACTGGTAACCGTATAAACGTAATTATGTTTATAGATACACCTGTAGTCGGACCATTATAATATTTATTTATTTTTTAATACATATCGTGATAATCTTCTTCAGACTTCTGATTGCTCCAAAATCAACCATAAAAGTAAAATACTGTCTTTGGTCTATTTTAATCACTCCGTAAGGCATTAGTTCCAAATAATTAAAGGTACCGATATCCGAATGGTATTATGATATAATACATGTGGCTGACACAAATGAATATAGACATATCATTTAAAATAATAACCAACTTATTCTCGAAAACGAGAAACGATTCAAGTAGAAAACAATTAAGCCGGAGTGTTGGAGGTTTTCGATTAATTCTTTAACTGTAATAATATATCTCTTACTAACTCATTTTACTCAATTATAACTAAAGAGATGGTCTATGGTACCTACTCAATAATAAAAACTCATAGTTTTATAAAAATTTGACATAATATTGTTATTTTTTTATTTTTATTTATTTTTTTGGTTTACCAACAACTAAAACATCAACAATAATCTTTAAAAACACAAACTTTCACAATTACTTAAATCTAAATGTTTAGTTACTTAAAGGTAAATACTATATTTATAATGATAATGAGCCATTCATTAGAAATTATATATTTTGTATGTGCTAATTAACTAAGACCTTAAACAACGATTGATAGTTTTCCGAAACAATCCCAATGAGTCGTAGTGAATATCAGCCTTGTCGCTGCATTTTTTATATAATTTAGTCATTCGGCAAAAAGGTGAGCTTGAGCCAAGCACTGGTTCTACGCAGTGGAGGGACTAACGGTGTGATTGGTTTACGCGGAGTGTGAATCGGAACTCTAAAACGTATCCTTTGTAACAATTCCGGGCAATCGATCATACTTCTTAACAATCAAAATCAATATTGATATGGAGGGCATCCCACTACATTCAAAATGCAAAATAAATCAATCAAGTGAATTCAAGCACTGTACAACAATATGTAAAGTAAAACATCGAGCCATATAAATATAACTCAAAATATGTTGCCCACTAAATAAATCAGACTCCATTAAGATAAACTTAATAAATTCAATGCAATCGTACACTCGATTTATTCTCGACTAGCTGTGCCCGCGACTTCGTTCGCGTGGAAGTTGGGTTTATATTAAGGTAGTTTATATTACAATTCAACTACTGTGTAAAACATATTGTAAACATGCTCCACAATGCTCTGTGGCATCTATGGATATTTAGGCCTAGCTTTAATCAGGGCCCAACATATGGCAGGGCAAGCCAAGCAAATGCCCAGTGCAGCAAAATGAAGGGCGACAAAGTTTATGGCGCCAGACGGTTAGAAGACAAATTATTAAAATTCCCACGACCACACCTCGACAAAAAAGTGATTTGCATCACATCAAATACTATTAATATTGAAAAATTCCCCCACCACGCGAGTACTGGGGCGGTTTCGAGTTAAATGAAGCTCGAAACCGCCCAATTACTCGTGCGAAATTTTGAGTTAAGGAGCTTCGATTCTGACTCCGATAGGTCGAAAATTCCGATTGATTTTAAACCTCCGACTCCAACTTCGGCTCCGACACTTTTAAATCGGACCTTTTAATCGGAGGTACCTAGCCGCTCCTTCAAGCTAATTTATACATAGGTAATAAAGGTATGATGGAAAAAACTCTCACAGATTCCCTATGATCGCAGGTTATGTCCTGCCCGAGCGATCTTTTCCGAGTCTAAAGTACACCTACTTTGTGTCCGTGTTTGTACCGCGGGAATGCAATGTTTAAACAAACAAACAACATTCAAACGTTTCTAAAAGATATACTCAGATATCTTTTTTTGTGTTTAAATACTATTTCTAAACTTATTTCAATATTTTTTTTCACTCACTTTAGAAGATTAAAATATTATTTTATAATGTCTACATTGGTGAATTTAAAAATAGGTGTGTCAACCTGTCGCAAATTAAGATCATCATATATTCATATCCCTCTACGTAAGAATTTGAGTTTTTTTTTTAAATCAATTTTCCTGATTCATTTTTATTTTTATACTTGATGATTTTATATTAAACTATCATGCATATTAAACGTAGGTAAGCAAGGTATTTAACCTTAAATTATTCACGCGATCAAGACCCGTAATACATATATTTTCATAATGTGTACAAATCGCGAAAGTTTATTAACATTTGTAGGTAAGCAATTTTGGCACTCAGAAGAAATCGAATCACAGATGGCGCCACGTGTTTTATTTTGATGTAACGCGGACTTAATCTTTCATTTTTTTTAAGCAATTAACATTTATAAATTCTAGAAAATATCAAGTAATTACTGTTTATTTGTAATGTAATATTGTTTTGCATTTCTACATTTATAACATAATCACTATTCATGCAAAACAATGATAAAGGTGTCTATTGGAAGTGATTATTAATATGAAAATTTGTTAAACAAAGTAAACATGTTAAAGTCGAAAATAAAAGCTTATATAAATAAGTATACATTTAGAAAAATACTTAAAAAAAAGAATAAAAATAATTTTAACACAACACAAAAAGAGACTCACAATTAGGGAGTCGATCCTCCGACCTCGCTCGTTTAATACCGCTACTTGTGCCAATAGACCACCTCAGCTGATGCAAACACGGTTAAAATAGCTGATCTTAAGAAAATTGAAAATGTTGTGTTTAGCTCCTAATAGTTTTAGCGTGAAGTTATTGTTTCCATGGGTTACAATTGTAAATAATGTCTTATTGTGGAAAAAATTGTGAAAAACCATAATAGTTCGACAAAACATACGTTGCTGCTTACTCCCCATAGACGATAGCATAATGATTTATAGTGCAAGTAATGACCTATAGTATTTACAATAAAACTGCAAATTTTCATGAAGATCCGTCAAGTAGTTATTGTTTTATAACGATAAATAGCTACAGACATTATCCAGATAGCTACAGATATTGCTAAGCTCCTATGTGAAATAGCGTGATAAATTATAGCCAATATGTTAATCCAGACTTATTAGAATACACATACAAAATTTCAACCGAATCTGTCCAATAGTTATTGCGTGATGCGTGTTCAAACAAACAGACAGACAGACAGACATTTCTAAAAATGTAGGAATGTGTTTAAATACTCTTTTCGAACATTTCCCAATATTTTTTTTCACTATGTTCGGCCATGTACAGACACGTGAAATTTACAATTTTATTATATGTATAGATATAGATAGATAGCATGATTCAGTAGTCACGCGCGATGGCTTATTATTAGCGTATTTCATGTATAACTTTGGTGTTTCTATACCATACCGATTTCTATTAGTATTTTTTATGGAATAGTTAATTATGTTAACTTTTTTAATTAGGGATGACTGAGAATGTTATAAACGTAAGAGTAGACAAATAAATATAATCAGAAAGCTTCGAACTACTAAGCTATCGGGAGTTACACGTGATATTGTGAGTCAACCATAAAAGATAGACATATGCTGTCGTGGGATATTTTTTATATAATTTTAAGGAGAACATTTCCGTCATACATGATTTCTGTGTAGCTTTAACCATGACGGTTGCACACGCGACGAAAGCTTAAAAAATGGAGTAACTTCTCCCGTTTTCCTTCACTGCTCTGCTCCTATTGATTGTAGCGTGATGAAAAGTATACTATAACCTACTCAGGAGTATGAAAAATAATTGTACCAAGTTTCGTTAAAATCCGTCGAGTAGTTTTTGTTTCTATAACGGTTATACAGACAGACAGACAGACAGACAAAAAATTTACTGATTGCATTTTTGGCATCAGTATCGATCCCTTATCACCCCCTGATAGTTATTTTGGAAATATATTTAATGTACAGAATTGACCTCTCTACAGATTTATTATAAGTATAGATTACATCGAAAATTGATTCGATTTACGAATCTTCCATCGATATGACTGTGAGTACGTAATTTTCATAAATGTATTGGCGGAGGTGATTTTGAACTTTCATTACTTTATTGCACTCGTAGCCATGAAAAACACCGACCTGACACGACTAAGGTTCCGCTGTTCCTTTCTCTTTTCTTGACTCACAGTTACACGCAGTTAACAGGATGAATATGCCAATGTGCAAACTTATGGAATACCAAAACTAGTTTAATATTTACACTAATGTAATAAAATTCTAGTTTGGATGTAGTCCTCAAAAACTGGCAATACGATTTTGATGAAATTTTGTAACAGATAACTGATAAAAGACATATCAGAAAAAAATGGAAAACATTTATCAATATCGGCCGGATGCTACATTTATTATATTATTTCATTTTATGATATTTAAACAATAATAAAAAGCATATAAAATATTCAATTACCTACTAAGGTAGTTGAATATTTTGCATCATAGCTTTACAGGTTTCACTTTTGTGTTATTTATTAAAATCAATTTTTGCAAACCAATTTCTTGTATTCCGTTTTTAGTCACATTCCGTACGTAATCATGGATTCTACGAAAGCGTTCTACGAAAGCATTATGTGCAATCTATATTAATATAATGTGTCATTTGATACACCATACCTAACCATAAAAATAGCTCATCATATAAGTATATTTCTCTAACCATAAAAATCTTTTAGGCGAGACTCCAAGAATGTTAATAAACTATCTATTGACAAGACAAAATAGTACTAGGTACGTCTTAAAATTATTGATTCTACACCAAAGCCAATTCAACTCGTTAGCGTTCAAAATATCCATATTTTACTTTATTATCGGATGGAATCAGTTAGGGACTCAGTGCGTGGTCACTGTAGTTATGTGAATACGAGCAGTATGCTCATCTCTCTTTAATTGATGTCGGTTTTTGAGTGTAGCAATACGCCGCCTGTGCACGTCGATCCAGCACCTCTGTTCGACGGCAATGTATGGAATTTGTATTCAATAATTTATACAGCCGCTTACGTTTGAGTATTCAGCAGTTATTTATTTAAGCGCAATTTATTTTACTGATAAAAAATAGATTTTATCTGCACCGTTTCATCGGGGCGCTGAAGTTTTATGATGGTGTACATAAATAAATGAATATCTTTCGGACAACTCACATACGGTCATCTGATCCAAAACTAGATAGAGTGTACTATGGCAGCCAGGCAACTAATAAACAGACATCATAGCGTATAGCGTTCTACATGAATCCTAGTCATAAGTTCTCTACAAACCCTACACTGCAGTCAAAAGGTGTGGCTTGACTGTTTCTCGTCTACTTAGTCAATACTTTATGTTTATAAGCTCATAGGAGTGTCTTTTACGAAACAATTAAGCCTCACATTACACTAGATACGTACATACTTGAAGCACAAAAAATATCGTATGAAGCAATAACAACGATTTACAATTACTGTGAAAATTCGTCGTTATCAATCTTTAAATGTGCTGAACCCAAAAATCATAGTTCATACATACTCGTATATCACAAAATCGCAACATAAAGCTCTTTAAATAACATCGTTAGAATAACATATTTCTCAAAAATATGGTTTTTATGGCATCTACCGTGGTAACTGGTGCCGACAATTCTGCAAAGAAAAAAAAAGTTATATGTTATAACAATTTTACATTTGAACCATCTGATAATCATATGTCATATACTAACTAGATACTAAGATTGTTTTTCATGACAAGAAGTTTGTCTAAATAGACGTTTGTCGTATGTTAAAGCAAGAAACATGTTTCGTTATTAAAAGATTTTATGATTTAAATATTCTAACAAAATAATAACTAACACGAAAATATTACTGCTTAAAATGATACAGTAAAATAAAAAATTAAAAGTAAACACATACTTACTCGTATATAAATAAATATGATGATTTATACATGTCTATTTACCAAACAACAGGCAGTGGTCTAGTGGTTAGTGACCCTGACCGCTAAGCCGGAGGTCGTGGGTTCGATGAGTTGCAGCACGATGGTTTATTCTGTGTCTGGGTGTAATTTATTTATAATATATATGTATTTAGAAATATGTAAGTATTTATATCAGTTGTGGGGTTGCCATAGTATAAGCTCTGTTTAGTTTAGGATCAGATGACGTTGTGTAAGTTGTCCCAAGATATATATATTATTATATTTCTTATAAATATATATATATAAGAATAATATACTCTTCTATAACATAATAATATACTCTAAACTTCCTGGAAGCGGAATATTGCAAGTCAAAGGTCCGGAGGTGCCTACCACTCGACTTGGTAAGAGTACCTATCACTAATTTTCTTTGTTGCAGGTCTCTCTTTTTGAGTGCGGTCTGTCAATCTATGATCGATTGTTGTACTAAGGGCATTTCCTTACTACTTCAATCGTGGTGATTCACAGATCGAGGGTGGGTGGTGGGATCCCTCCCTTATAATCTACTTAAGATGGATTTCCGCCATGTAACGCCTGATTCAATCGGTTATATAAGAATATTTATTCAGTAAAAATAAAATAACATTATTTTTTTTTCCGAGAGTTGCGAAGTCTTATATAACGATCTTTTATACACACTTACCTACATGAATAATATCGGTGCCTTTGAGAATAATTGTGTTTTTAGTTAAAGAATTACCAGAATTATTTAATGTAGTTGTTGTATTCACTTTTCTGTTGGTAAGTGAGACGTATACGCTCAAGGTTCTTTCTATTCGAACTTTGAGCCCCCTGTTTAAAGGGATAGAGAGGAAAGTGTACAGATGTACTGATTTTTATGTTGTTTTTGCGCTAATCCTAGCTTTCACCAAATTTCAGCTTTCTATTCTTGACTTCAGGAAGTACGCTAACAGGCGTGTAGGGTGGTAATTCATAAAGTATCTCAGCTATACATTTGAAACTTTCCATGTTTGATAAGTACTCTATTGACATCATAGCCTGAGAATTTAAACTTTCTAGCACTTTCCAGACAAAATCTATAGGATGACAAAAATACGACGAAATGCTTCGAGAAAGGGTGGGTAAATGCCCTGCGCTTTCGCTGTCTCGTCTTGGCAGGGGCACTGTTGTGCGCACTGATTACACCCAGTCACTGAATAATTAGCTTGGATGGAAATCGAACCCACGACTTCAGGGCTCAGCAGTCAGCGCAACTAACCCCTACATCAACAGGCTAGTCAAGTGACATTACATGTTTGAAGTCGTGTTAAATTTTGCTGGCAATGTTTGCGTGCAGTTTTTTTTTTATAGATTCAGGCAGAGTCAGTAAATACTGACTCTGCCAGCATGAGCAATATAAATATATTAAAAACTATAACTAAGGAATTCATAATATAGGTAATTATAGTGTCAGGTTTCATGTTGGTCCTACAAGATGATATAGATATTATTTTAATAATATCCTATTATAATATACGCAATGCGTAACCAAGGTGAACTCAGATAATAAGTATATTACTTAAGGGCTACATTCACCTGGCTTGGAATCGAAGTATGACGGGAGCAAACTGTAACAAAAATGATAAGTTCTTTTTTGTTACAAAACTTGATTTACTTCCTTATATACAGGGTGTATTTTTGAAACGGGTCAGTAAGGGCAAGTACCTTAACCGTTGCAGTTACAGCAAAACGTTCTTAGAAGACCTTCCCTAACTTTTTGACATACTTTGAACTGCATTCACAGATTTTGTAAAAAACTTACAGTTGGCAAAAAAAATGCAAAAAGTCCAAAAAATTTTTTTTTATGCCAATCGATTCTATTTCATGTGGGGATCAAAAAACTCTATGAAACCATTTTAGCTTTCAGTACTAGAAAAGACAGAAATCGCCAAAAACGTTTCCCATACATTTCGGCAACAGAAACAAATTTCTACGATGGTCGAACTTTTTGTTATGGCCAGGAAGTGGGTAGAATTGACTGTAAAGTAAATAAAAATAATTTTTACCTTCAAATTTCGAATTTCATTCGAAAATCTGTGTGTCAGCTGAGAAACTTCGTATGAGTTATTATTAATTAAGGATTTTCGCTAAAATGTCTTCTAATCGTGAAAAAATTGACTTATTAGAAGCGTATTTTGTCAATAATCGAAATGCGGGAGCTGCATTAGTGTGGTACCGCAATAAGTATCCGTTGCGACATGTGCCAACAAGAAAGGTTATTAGAAATCTTTTGAAAAACCTGGAATTGCAGGGTTCTTTCAAAAGAAAGCGGCAGCCTCGTGTGGACATGGACACGGAGATTGCGGTTCTGACTTATGTCGAAGCATATCCAGAGGTATCGTCCAGGCATGTCGCCTTTGAAGTAGGTGTATCCCACTCCCTTGTGATAAAGATATGGAAGAAATACGGCTACAAGTGCTATCGATATGGGCGCATAGTTCAAGTGTTACATCCGGGTGATGATGTTCGAAGGCTTACTTTTTGCAGGTGGCTAAGAGGAAAAATAAGCAGAGATCATGAATTTTTAAATTACATACTGTGGTCAGACGAAACGAATTTTTCCAATAACGGTATGTACAACAGAAAAAATCACCACTATTGGTCCAAAGAAAATCCACTAAGAGTTACGGCAAGTCATAATCAGGTTCGCTTCTCATTCAACTGTTGGTGTGGTATAATGTCCAATCGAGTTATAATGGTGGAATTTTATGAAGGGAAACTGAATTCTGCCATGTATAATGAAGTCATTTTACACCATCTTGAAAACGAGATGGACGAATGGCCCCTGTCGGAATTGCGAAAAGTTCATTTTCAACAAGATGGTGCTCCGCCACATAACAGTCACCTTTCACGTTCCAATTTGAGCCGCCTATTCGGTACACAGTGGATAGGTACACATGGTCCAACACAGTGGCCACCTCGTAGCCCCGATCTAACACCACTTGATTTTTTTTTATGGGGCTTCGTGAAAAACGAGGTGTATAAGACGACGTACGCCAGTGTTCAAGAGCTCAAGGATGCATTAATGACCATTTTACGTAATATTCATCCCAGAACATTATTAGCCGCCATTCGTTCAGTGCAAAAAAGGATAGACTTATGTATTCGTGAAAATGGAAATCATTTTGAGCAATTTATTTCATAAACCAATTTCTAAAATGTTTAAATGATTTTTTTTATTTAAAAAAGTTTAAAATTTTACCTGTCCTATGAGTTTCGAGTTGATTTATCATATTTCCGTAGGAAATGTATGGGAAACGTTTTTGGAGATTTCTGTCTTTTCTAGTACTGAAAGCTAAAATGGTTTCATAGAGTTTTTTGATCCCCACATGAAATAGAATCGATTGGCATAAAAAAAAATTTTTTGGACTTTTTGCATTTTTTTTGCCAACTGTAAGTTTTTTACAAAATCTGTGAATGCAGTTCAAAGTATGTCAAAAAGTTAGGGAAGGTCTTCTAAGAACGTTTTGCTGTAACTGCAACGGTTAAGGTACTTGCCCTTACTGACCCGTTTCAAAAATACACCCTGTATATCACAATCAAATTTGTAAGGATGAAACTAAACCCAAGTAGCCCAAATACCAAGTTTTCCTTGAAATCGATTCAAAATTACGTACCTATATTTGTAATTGTTTAGAATATTACATTGTAAACTTAGTTTACATGGACAACAGTTTACAGTTACAAAGGAGAGAAGAAATAAATAATAATCCAGTTTCACCATATCCTGCCGTCCGTCCATCCGCAGCTTAGCTCAGAGACTGTTAGTACTAGGACTCTGTAATGGCATGGATATACATACATACAATTTACGTCAACAAAAAAATTTTTGATTATTTTTCTTCTTATGTTCGAACGATTCCAAGAAACCCCGTATTTATTGCTTAGTGTTATAATAATTCTAGTATTTATGCAAAATTATAGTACTCCTAAAGCTGTACTGGATTGTTTGTTTCAGTATTCTAGACTTATGTTATGTTAGATTGCCTCTGTGGCGCAGTGGGAGTATATCCGACTGCTACGCAAGAGGTCGTGGGTTCGATTCCTACACGGGACACCACTTTGTGTGATCCACAAATTGTTGTTCCGAGTCTGGGTGTACTTTGTGTCCGTGACTTGTATGTTTGTAAAGTCCCCCGCGACACAGGGCTTGTACCCTACTGCGGGAGCCGTTTTATTGCCAAAAAAAAAGTATTAATTAGCACGATTTTAAATAAATTATGCTAATTAAATTACATAATTACATTAATATCTGGGCAATTGATAAAAAATAATTCATTAAATATTGCTCGATTACTCGTTATTAAAATTATTTGTTTAAACATTGATGATGACATGCCAAAAGGTTGTGTTTGCTTAGGGTACATTTTATGACAAATAGATTAACACCGAATTTGACGATTGGTTTGATATTATTACAGTCATACCTAATTCAATTGTTAAAAATTTATATGAAAACAATCTGTTATTAATTTTCAGTGTTTATTTTCATATAAACCTTTTTTTTAACGGACTGGCTTTGTAACGTCCGTATTGCCATCCACCTGCGTCCGGCTGTATTTGGACCACGGTATAATAAATAAAAGTGATATTGATTAATAAAAAAGTAATTATTACTTGGTTGGTAATGGTAATTACACGACAGTTTATTTTCGAGAGAAAGTTATAAAGAGTTAGGTTTAATAAGATATTGTAAAGAGGGCGTTAATGTATAGTTGTGAGTTGTAACACTTCTAAACTCAAGCTGATACAATCCTTTATACAAAATTCAATATAATAACAAATAGTCTGACATTGATTTAAAAAAAACTGGGCAAGAGGGGGTGTAGGGTTCCGCAGCCTTGAATAAGAAGAGCGTATGTGTATGGCACGCAGTTTTTCGGCAATAACTCAATACCGGTATATCCGATTATGTCCGAAATAATTTTTCTTATAGTATTTATGCGCAAGTAGCGCAACTTATGGTCACACGGTTCAAAAGTTAAGGGGGTACACAATTTATGCAACTTTCGGAGCGATTATATCCAAAATTAATCACTCAATCAAAAAAGTTTTTTTAGAAACCTTAAAATCACACGTTGATCTTTGATGAAAAAATCATTTTTCAGCATGGTCCGATATGCTCTTGCTCGGTTTATAGATATATATACATTAATGCTATTCAACATCGCTCTGTCAAGCCCAATAACCAATCATTGAGAACTTTCTATTCTGCCAATCTTTGGCAAAGTAGATTGGGATTGTCTTCAAAACAATAATAGCCGAAAATAAGGAAAAAGATTGACCAATTAAACAACCTCAGCTGTACTGTAAAACATAACCCTTTGTTTTAGCCTTGCGTAAATCCTTTTTAACATTTCTTTAATGGAATCACAAAAAGTTAATACATACGCGTAAATGAAACCCGAAAAAAATAATTCACCGGATTTTTATCAAACATTGTTCAAAATCATCCTGTATTATAACTTCTTTAAAAAAAATCTACGTCCTTGCCTTTAGAACCTACTAAATATGTCACAGATACGTGACTTTTGAGACCTTTTTTTACCATCACGGTTAACAAATTAATACGTTAATAGGTACCCGGAGTTATGTTTAGTGACCAAAGTCCAAAATTAACTTAATCAGAGCATTTGCAGACCATTGAGAAGTAATCGTGTATTTGCACCTGCGTCCGCTGACGAGCTGCCAAGACTGATTTATTCGAAGTGAAACGACACAAGTAAAACAATACAGTACCACTTTACCCCTCGATCAGGACACAGGAAACGAAGAAAAAATGCTCCAGGATGAACCTTTGTATCGTTGAAGCATCCATCATATTGTGTAGCAGACTAAGTTTGTTGATAAGTCTGGTCTAGTTATCTTCTTGACAAAAAGGTCGCAAGTTATCTAAAAGATTCAACTTGTGCGTAGGGAATAGGGCTATACCTATTGTGAAACATGCCAGGTAACTCTTAACTGTATCCATTTAAAATAATGATTCACAACAAAAAAAGTGATGCCAAGACCTAGTATAATACAGAGATTTTGATGTAACTACCACAGTTTGAAAGATACATCTAGTTCGAAGATATCCCGAGCCCCTAACTGTTTTGTCCATTTAGCTGTGAAGGAATTGCGTAGGTAAGTATCTAAAAGTCGCAATACAACACATACCTAATCCAAAGAAGTATAGGACTGGACTTCTTTTAAAAATAAACCTGTTATTTCCCCCAATACTGCCTTTTTAAAATATTATTATAGATACACTTTATTAAAAATAAATCTGTAACATAAAAAAAATGTCTCTCGCAACAAAAAAGGGTAGCAATCAAACATAATCCGAAACTAATCGCACAGAAATCTTCTGGGTGACTATTAATTTTGGAATATTTTCGGTTTATATTACAGGTTTACTAAAGTTTACCAAGGAATGTGAAAAAAAGTCAAATTTGGTCTTGTGTTTTATTAATATTAAAATCGACTTTAAAAGTGAACTTGAAAATAAATTTATTTGCGCATTTATTATATTATACGTTTTTGTTCTTAACGCTTTTTAAGACGAGGTTGAATGATTCTTCTCTTATTCAAATGTTTAGTAAAATCGTTTCTAAGAAAACAAAAAACCTCCCCTTGGGCAAACACTCTCCCTTTATTTACAAAATCGAACACCCCTACACTTTCGATATTGTTAACCTCATTCCCCTTCAACTCTCATAAAATATGCCGATTTATCTTCAAATCTAATGACCTATTTAAATTACCATTAGATCAACAAAATTTTACTAATATCTCGACAGCAATCGTAAAATTCAATTTGAGAAATATTTTCTCGCGGCGATTTCTGTACTCATCAATCAAAGGCTGTGACTATTCAATCATGGTTATATACTATCCCTTTCTAACGCATTAGGATGATCAATTTAAAGTGAGAGATAGCTAGTGAAGTTTTAAAATATCCTTGGTTCACACGATTGCCTCTAGGAGGGTTCAATCCAAAAGCGTAATGAATTTGGTCGAAGTAGAAGTAATTGATTTTCTTACACTTAATAGTTTTGGTAATGTATTGCCCAGCTGTTGGTTCTGGTCAGCTGTATTTGTCATGTTTGTGAAAAGAAATATATATCGAAAATAATAGTGATCATGCTATTAAAATTATAGACAAAGAAGGGATAATTTTCGTTTTGTGATTTTCGACTACTACAAACTTTTTAGACAGCAATTTTCACGCATCAACAATGACAGCAAACCAACTATACATTTTTCATTGACAGCATTTCGCACGTCGCATCACGAATTGGCGTGAATATGCTATAGAAAATAGACAACAATGTGCTAAGAAATAAAAAGGCGGAAAGGCTCTTAAGAAAATTATCCTTCGTTGGTTCAGCCTAGACTGAAGAAGTGCGACAAATGCAATGTGTAGGTATAAGATATATCCGTACTCAATCGCGTGAATTATTTGGAGGTACGAACCTTTTATTTACCCGACGTTTCGACCGAATTGCACCAATCGTGGTCATGGGTCGATTAAGTTCCGATATATATTTAACTAGCTGACCCGCGCAACTTCGAATGCGTCAATTTTCCCCATTTGTGCAACATTTTTCAGTGCTGCTCCGCTCCTATTAGTCATAGCGTAATATTATTACTCTATAGCCTTCCCCGATAAACGGCCTATACAACAGTGATAGAATTTTTCAATTCAAACTAGTAGGTCTTATCGCGTTCAAACAAACTCTTCAGTTTTATAATATTAGTATAGATATGTATAAAAATCTCGAAAGTCTAAAAACAAAAAATTCAATGTGTTTTCTTGTAATGTGAATTGAGTCTAATATCAAATTCTATACACAGCTAATGTCTTGACATTTTTAACAATACTTCCTCCTAGCAATATACAACCCTCATTGAGAGTCAATTTGTGTGATTAATGTCTCATAAGTGCTGTTAACTCGTGTAAATTATAACATAAAAAAGTTGTGATCGACAGATACCAGTCTGTTTTTCATTAAAAGTAATGAAACATCCTCAGAATATTAATCGAATTTTACACCAAGACGTGGATGAAATACTGTATTCTTTCATGATTAATTATCGCAATTGCTTTAGCAGATTCTCCTACACCTATGATAGAAGTACCTACCTACACATAAATATGCAAATTATTCTCTCACAAATATAAAAGTAATGACAATAAGTGGTAGTTACGTATTTCTTCAGCGCACTTCTTGTCTCGTTACTTTGTCAATAATTTAATAGTACACACAAACAACGAGAAACCATTCATTCGCAAAATGATCTTTCGTATCCCCAGTATTGCAACAACGATTTATGAATTGCTTTAATACTAGATAAGCCATTCGATACATTACCTACCATCTTCATTTTATTTTATAGTCAACTCATACAACTCAGATTTTGATAGAAACTACCATGAATATTTTCTGAGAGTCGCGGTAAGCTAAGGAAATTTAAAACTACGAAAATGAGGAAGTTTCGTTTCGGAGAAAGAAAGTAGTACCATTTTTTTTACGTGTGGAGAAATCCTCACGGACCCCACTCCTATAAGGGCACGTAGAAGAGGCTACGTCGAAGTCGAAACGACTAAAAATCCTTTATAACAACCTATGGCGGAGGGTGAGGGTGTCCCTTGCGGATTTGGTGCCTCCACCATCAGCAGGCTCAGTCGTTGTTGAACGACGACATCGATGTTGTTTACGTTGGCGGCTTTACTACCACTTCGTCTAAGAAACCGCGCGTAGATTACGTCACGAAACAGTAGTACCTAACCTGACGCCAGAATGATGGAATTTGATGCCTGGATAGGCAAGGGGAGGAGACAAACGGTCCAATAAATCAGCCGCGGATGACACTTGCAGGTGTGACATCACTGTAACTAGTACTTCTCCTTTACCTATCGGTAATCGAATTAGAAATTAACAAAAATATTACTTGGAGTTGCCGACTCTATATTTGGCAAGTGAAATTACCGGATAACACAATTTAATTTAATTGTATTTTTTTTTATTTCTCGTCACAAATTGTAAAATTCTAATAACTACATCAGTTGGACTAATGCAAAATAGGTTTGAATGTGACCGATCAGCAGAAACTGAATGAATGTTATACTGTGAATAACTGTGAACAATTATACTACCGACGTAAACTCACTCCTAAAACAAGTCATTGAGCTTATCTGGAGGGATTAACAGGATTGCTAGTAATGTGGAACCACAATCCCACATGGGTTATCTTTAAAAACTAAAATACTCATATATCAATGTTTTTATGGTACGCCCGAGCAGATTGAGATATCCGCAAGGTTAAGTAACGTTACCTCTGTCGGCCTATAGGTGTGTGACCGTTATCGAACATTGTCACACCCCTCCGTGCCTCGGAGAGGACTTTAAGCCGTCGGTCTTGCGCCCAATCTCTCTCCGGTCGTGTCGGACTTCCGTTCCATCGGACTATGAGGGTACTCTAATATCTCCTGCGTATTTGGCTAGTCCCTAATGAGATTGGCTTCCGTAACCGAAATCGGTTAGGAGACCATTATCTATACTAATATTATAAAAAGGAAATATTTGTATTTTTGTATAAAACGAATGAGCTCAAAAACTACTAGACCGATTTCAAAAGATCTTTCACTTATATGAAGGTGGATTACCGAAAATTATTATAGGCTTCATTATATTCTCAAAAAAAATAGAGATCCTTACAAGAACTGAGGTTAATATTGAAAAAAAGTACGTGCAAACCCGGAGCGGGCCGCTAGTTATTAATATAACGTCTAAATATTATACCTCTTTTAGTAAATTAAAACACGCTGGCTACTTCTAAAAGCCATTCCAGATAGAACAGAGATTTATATCGTTGACGTATACGCCTGACCAGTTATAATACTCTTTTATTTACCAAAGTTAAATAGTACAGTGAACGTCAAAGCATCAATTATAATTGTGCGTTCAATAAATAGGTGTTTTTAGAGGACAAGCAAGTAAAGTAAACAAAGCTGTTCTCTCAGTAATTATCTCGTAAGTCTGAAATAACATAATGACGTAATTGACTGGTTTGGCGCGTGTTATTTCGTATTTTCGCGTGTTTGGCTCTCCGAAGATTGTCTACAAATGTATATTATTATCACATAAACGCGGGTAAAGTGAAATAATTTAAATAACATATTTTAAGACCACAATCTTATATAGGGACGACTTTAGTTTTTGACTACAGAAATTTGTCTACAGTATTGAAATTGTAATGCATTTTTTTCAATCTTACCTACTCTTTACGCATTTATATTGAATAGCCCAAAATGATACGTAAAAGTTTCTTTAAAATTTATATTAATTATATATACGTAACAATCATAGATTTTTTTAACACCAAGTTAAAGTAGGAACTCTAATCATATCATTTGCGATTGAGTGTGTACACTCTAAGTATAAACCACAAATCGATAAAATTTAATAAATTTTAGGTTTAATCATCTCAAGAGAAACAATACTACCTGACATTTGTATGAATACGTAAACCCATGATAATTTGGCACATATAAAATCCCACTAAGTAATTTGCAAATAGATTCGGAGTTATGCGAATAATATTTATCTGAGAATTTATTTGCTACGCTCGCCGTCCCTCATATGCGTGTAAATCTTTGCACGCATTTAAGGGACCACGGTAAGCCGTTGAACATCTTCAAATAAAAATACTTACGTTTGCATAACCGGCCTCTAGAACGATTGAATTCTTAACATTGCAATCAACACTACCTACAAAACAACGTACGAAACATAGACCTTCAGTTTTTCTCTCTTTTATTATTATCTTAAACTAAAATGATTTACCTATATGGACTCCCGCTATTCTTGTTTACGGACCCATAGCTGAACAAAGGCCACAGATTGGTATCGCTGAACGTAAATGCATTCGGCATGATGCGAGAGTTTTGACACCAAACATCACTGATAACATCTTAAAGCATCTAATGTTTTAAACAAACTCTTTTATGTGGGTTAACTTAATTTTGTGAGAATAAAAGAGATATTTCCATCATTTGATATATTGATACACAATATGAATTAGTTTTTTATTGATGTGGGAGCCGTATTTTTTAAGTCAGATAGCAACTAATATCGAAAATAAGAAGTCATCGTTCGAAATCTTAAAACACAAGCTTCAAACTATAAACGTACATTAATAATGAGTCATCTAGACTCATGTATAAAACTTAGTATGTTAGCTCCATCACTTAGAATTATAAAAAGAGTATCATAAGATCAAATTAGTCATGCATGTTTTGCCTATGATCTAGGTGTTTTTATCTGGCATGCATGCATATGCAAATATAGTCTATAAACAGTCGAGTCTGACTGACCGACGGGTAACAGGTGTACGCGTTTAAAAAGCTGTGTGGAATGAAGACTAAAGACACTTTCCCTTACAAAGTCGCTATGTATATTAGTTTGCCAATTTTACTTGTTTGATGTTGATAACGAGTTATAGTAGTAGTTAAAGAAGTACCTAACAGTGGGGTGTTTAATTTATACATTTTAGATTGGGATTAAGTTAATTGTGAATGAAAATAAAACATAATCTATTCAGTCTGTGGAAGCTGTAATTTGCATTTTCCTTACATATCTGTTGAAATATCTGTACAATACAAAAAAACTTACCTCATAACGAAATAAAAAAAAAACGGATTTGATAGTTTACCTACAGATGTTTAAAAACCTTTGTGATACGTTGATTAAATTATTATCAATCAGTATATATATATATAAGTATTTATAACATATCAATGATTCTTTCAACGAACTTTAGTATTATCGTAACACCAAACTGAAGTAAATATAATACTTAACAAACTTTACTTTCATTTTCTTTTAAACGTATATAATATAATTATTCTTAATAAAATAACAAATCCCACTTTAGCCTACAAGTCATTGCATTGCGTCGTTGAGATACACACACATTTACGGATATAAAGTAGTTTAAAATTCGCAACAAATAGGTGTATTATTTACAGATCACAAAAAGTTTATCTCATGCGCGAATCTTGCATAGCGTTCATAAATTAGATACAGAAGTTTATCATTCGTCACATTTTTATCGTGGTACATTACAATTTCTCGGTTCGTTCCATGCATAACTACGTAAGGCAGTCAACATGTCACCATTAAGTAAAAATAGACACCACCTATAGCTGTCTAGATCAATAGAATAAATTCACGATAAAACAAAATGAAATACCAAAATAGATTTACTAACCAATTACTAACGTGGTCTCCAATCAAACTGCGATACGTTGTAGTAGAAGCACATTCTTCAAGGGACATTAAAATGCGGGTCCTGGCAGGTTGCTACGATGGCCGTACCTGCATGGCGTATGCATTAGGATTCCGCAAGCCACTTAGTAGGCTCACCTACAGACCCGTTGCCCGTATTCCCATTTAAGCGTAAAAAATAGAAGCTGGATAATGTTAGGATCTAGTCCTGAGTAAGGCTAACGAAAGGCATAGAGTCGAATTGCTTAAATAAACTATAGTTACGTGAAACATAATTTCGTAGCCTGAGCTATTAATAATTAATTTTGTAGCTACCTCAAGCTAAATTCAGATAACAAGACGATGAGAAACTCTTAACGTGCGTTTTGTTAATGCGCGTTTGCAACTCTATCAATTTTAATCTAACATGGCTCCATGCATATACTAACGCATTTTCATGTATGAAGTTGTATTCAGAGTTTTGTTAAATCCGTATTACTTGTCGTCTAAATATAGGCTTACATATCAACCCATATGATGGCCCACTGCTGGGCACGGGTCTCCCCAGTAGAACCTACTAGTATGTAGATCCTGGGGGTAATTGCCATAATCGCCACGCTTGGCGAGCGGGTTGGCGATCGCAGTAAGACTTTAAGTACGCAGAGGACGCTGCTGCCCGTCCTCCGGTGTGAAATCCCTTAGTCGCCTTGACGACACCCACGGGAAGAGACGGGGTGGTACTATTCTTAAGCCGGTACCACACGGCCACACAAATAAAGGCTTAATTACCACTTATCATTGATAGTTTTTATGTTGAATATATAGAGATATCTGTACAGTTTTTAAAATATTTGGCAGATATCTTTAATATTCAGTCATACTTTGGTGATCAATGTTTCGACTTCGCTTAAAAAAATGCATTCAAGAGTCGGTGTCTCTAACATATTCTTTGTTAAATGTACTTTGTCAGTAGTGTGAGTTGCATTAGTGGTTAGTGTGGTCACTACAGTAGCAAACCAGTCGACAGCTGACAGTAGACTTATATTAGACGGGGCACCATCTACATGCAAATTGTTTCTCAGTTATATTACACCAGTATTTATTAAGGCGTTAGGATTAAAATGCGCGGAGTATCAAACGATACGGTTAACTGTTGTAGAAGGCGGTTTGATGTTAGGGCAGGCTATTATGAAACTATGTAGTTATTGAAGGTTTCTTCGAACACCTTGCAATCAGAATATAGCTTAGTTTTTACACTTGCGCGATCTTTGCATTTGAATATAGTATCGGGCGTCGCACACAGGGGCCATTTTGGTTTTTCAAAATGAAGGTAAATTTATTAAAATGTTGTTATATACATAGGGCAGGTATTTCCACGTACATAAATAAATTGATAAGTTTGTATATTATCAGACTGACGTATTTGAAGTTGATTGAACGCAGGTGAAATATTCACTGAGCGCAATCAACATTTATTTATATATATCGTGTTGATGGTAACTGTTTTTTGTTTTTTTGTAAGATATGACATAAAATACATATTTACAAACTCCAGCCCGTATTGGGTTCGCCAATATATATATATATGTTCGTAAATTTTCGCTATTTAAACACATACAATTTTAAAAGCTACGGATCTTAATCGCGTAAATATTTTATTTTAAGGCTAAATACCTTTGTTTTATTGCCCGACGTTTCGACTGTATTGCGACGGCCGCGGTCACGGGTAGACGCTACAACATATATATTTTTTTTAATAATATGTAATATATTTTTAAATTATTTTACACACCTATTTATGTAAAATTAACTGAAAACGTCTATTACAACGTTTCATTGTCCCGTAACTTCATGAATATTTGAAGTGACAGAATTAAATTAACAGAGCCCAGAAACATTAAAATATTTATTGCTAACCTAATTTTGGTCTGCGACTTACAGAATACCGGTCTATACACTATATTCAGCGACTTATGAAAAATGGTGTTAACGCTTCATTGTAACTTACTGATGACTAGATTATTTTGTCTTAAAACGTTCCAAAAGTACAGGTCGCGACCAGTACTTTTGAAACGTTTTAATGTACAGGTGTTTTGTAAATCTGAATGTATTCATCAACTTTTGTAGCTGACTGTACCTATTTTGTTTGAAGTCGCGATTATGATTCCAAAAGGGTGCAAGTTTCAAGATACTAGTAAGTCAAGCAATTTATAAATAAAGTACCTACAGTGTGTATTTACGAGGCTATTAATTTTAATTTCTTTGTACTTTTAATTTATTTTTACAACAATTGTATGTAATGTATTAAGATGAGAAGATGATAACTTTACTGTTGTGTAACTTCTGGAATATCCTTTTCAGTTTCTTTTGTTATAAAATACATATATTAGTTATTTTTACACGTTGTCTTGATATAAAACGAACAATGTCTTTAATAGTACTAGCAATTATGTACGTCCGTATTTAGATTAGTATTTTTTAGCATGTCCTGTGTCTAAACAACGCGTAGGTACTATCATTACCTCCTTATAGTCAGATGACGTTGTTTTTCTGCGCCGTATAATGTGCACGTATGATGGCTATACGACCACAATTAACTCGTCCACGAAAGGAATTGCACCTGCTAAAACCTTAATAATTACTCTAAGTTAATTGTTAACTATACTAGTTTTGAGAAAACAAGATCCGTTCTAATGAATATGGGACGACAAAGCGTTAATAAATCAAATTAAACATGCGTGATCATATTTACTAACAACATAATAGAATGTCCTACTAATGAGCTCAACTACAATTATGTTTTTTTGCAATTAATTCCAACTTGTAATTCTATTGACTTTATTTTATGGTAAGACAACTTCTAAGGATATAGCTTGAACTTATGGATTGTAGACTTTGCATACGATGCGTTTATATTTAATACATTTTCCAAAAATAAATTGATTTTAACTGACGAAGTATTGGGAAAACAATTTATTTTTAATTCGTAATGACAAAATAGTAAAGTTGAATGAGTGTCGCGGCCGGCCTTCGCGAAGGCCGCATGTCGAGTGCGTGTGAGTGACCTATCAGCCAGCCGGCAGAAGCGGCCTGCGGTCGCTGCCACTCGATGCACGCGCGCCGCGTGCTGCGCTTGCGCCACCGTCATGTTAATTACTACCACCAATAAGCGCCCGCGCCGAGCTCCGTCAACATATTTATTTTTCACTTAATAATCGAACCAACTTCATTAAAATAGTATTATCTGGATCACTCTTTTTTTCAGATGCGCTACAACCACTACAAGATACGCTGACCCTGAACAAAATGCCAAGATTAATTCTTCACTACGCATTTTATGACAAAGACGTGCCCGGCACGAGCACTCAATAACTTGAGACCTCCTTTTTCGGTGCGAACCTTATTGGCATTCGAAACGTTCTATGAAAATAAAAATCCTAAGGTAGTCACCGAATACCTGATCCTTATATTGCAAAGGCAATATTTAATAGTACGTAGAAAAAATGTTATAGACTGGTAGTTAAGCGTACATAAACTAGTATAGAGTTTTTGTTACGCTTGAGCTTACAACTTTTTACAAGTTGAAAATTTTTCGAATATCGAATACTGCTGTAGTGTAATGACCAGTCTCGACATTCCACAGGCGAGGTTATGCACTACGCACTTTTGATGTAAGTACCTATTATATTTTCAATTCGACTAAATGAAAATAATAGTTTTCCCACGTATATTTTGATTGGTCGTCGAACCCGTCAATATGAGATCAAAGAAGGCCGCCCGTCGCCATCGTCGCCTGCGCATATCGTTCGCTACATCTTTGTCATTCGCGCTCGGTCGACGCGAGGCGACATTGCGGTAACACAAGCGCCGCCGCTGTTGGCAATTAATGTAACCAAAGATCATCAATAAACATGTTTATCACTTGATCGTCGCTGACAACGAATGTACTTAAACAACTACGGACCTGTAACTTATAAAGTTTTGAATATTCAGTCACGCACATCTTTCAACACGCTCTGATCGGAGAAGCGGTCTTGTAGTACTCGTACATGTTACATTTTTTTATTCAAGCTCCGTACACGGTATTTATTTAAAGAGAAAAGCCAATTTACATAAAGGATAGGTGTCATCATGTCACTCAGACAAGACAATTAGTGATATGTCAACTTCAAAGATTAAGGTTAGTTGTGAGGTATTCGATTCCAAAGATCGAATGAGCTGATTCATAACGAGGCAGGGCCGTATTTTAGTGTCAGTCTGACCAATTATGACCATTTACACCAATGATCGGGGGTATGATGAACCGTCCAAGCTAGCCATCAAACCATCTACGGCAATCCTGACTTGAATCTAAGCGAAGTCTTCAGTATTGTTTTCCTTAGAAAATATCCAATTTGATATTGTATGGATAATGTCAACCGCAGATATGTCTGATTTATTAACTGCAGGAAATCATAATTGCCTGTTTACCGATTGCATCAAATATAAATAGACCAATTAGAAAACTTAAAAACACACAGGTACAGGTGTTTACATAACACAAACCCGATAAGTGTTATACTCGTATCTCCAAAATATGTATTTGAAATAGTCGAAATGTGTTTGGCTTCTGACGCCCGCTTATTGCTTTTTACAAGCTTTTGTAAGAGCATGAGTAAGACGTGTGGGTCAAATTTTGGAAGCCAAATTAGTACCTCTTTTTGACGTTCGATTATATTAAAATTTACAAAATCAAATACATAATCGTTTTTACGTATCTTTGAGATTATTATACCACAGACCTGATCTGATCATGGAGTCAGAAGGTGGGGATAGGAACTCTCCATAGAAACTCAAAAAGAGGAAACCAAGCAAGTTTGGGATTATACGATACGTAGTACTCCGATCCTAGATGATTTCCAGGGTATAATGTTGGAGCCGGAAGGTGAAGTGGATGGAAAACCAGCAGTCATGTAATGTACCTACCTGCTGAAATTTGAGCTCGTTAGATTCGTCTTGACAAGTGCTCTTGCGCAGTGTACAGGATCTGATGATGGGCCTGAAAAGGGCTCAGTAGTAATGTTCATTGGTGATTCAATGTGATGGGAAAAAGTATTAATTAAATATAAATTTACAGACTCAGAAACTTGCCAGTAAAAACTAAAAAGTAAAAAGTTGTTTTTAAAAATGATGTTTCAACATTTTTTTTTAAATGCTGCTACCCGGAATCAAATTACTATTTTCATTTATACGTTCAGGCCTTTAGAAATGGTGGAGAAAAAAGAAACTCAACATATCCAAAAGAAACCTGAAAATTTACCATTTTCCTTTTTTTGGGCCAGATGTTTAAAAAAACTTGACTTCATTACAAAGTCATGTATTTAACCATAGGGTACCTATTTATATCGTAGGTAGTACTCTTAACTGGAAATTAATCATAGTTCATTTATCGGCAACAAACAAGATCTTGAGTAGCGAGGTGATCGCGTGGTAAGATTCGGTATTCGAGTTGTGAGACTCGCGTGAGCGACTCACGCGCAGATACAAAGAGATACGCGATTCTGATCATGCGCATTGATAAATTGATCACATGCATATCGGTTACTAGCTTGAATATCGTGGGAGTATATCATCTAGCTGTGAAAATGAGTATTTTGATGAATTCTATTAGAAAATGTTTCAACATTCATTTGTGATTATGTAGGTACATCTATTGAAAAGGATAGCAATATTATTGGTATTTCTATTTACAGTCATATTATCTATATCTGAATAAAAAACTAATTTCAGTATTATATTTTTACAATTGTTTTTGCAAGGTTTTACCCTTGTGTTTATAAATCAGTACCTCGCAAAAACACTTTACTTTACCTTCCGATAGGTAGAATAATGAAATATTGGGAATGCCAACCACTACTGAATACTATTCGTATTTTATTTACTAAATTTATTGCGTAACAGTAAGAAAGACATAACATACTTTTCTCAAAAACCGTATGTGTAATATACTCATGGCATTTTGTTCTGTTTCACGGCGTTTAGCCACGAGGCCTCAAGCGGCGCCCCTCCTCCCATTGTGTTGGACAATACGCTGTAACTCCTCACTAACGAGACGTAGAAATGTAACAAGCGATGAGCTTACAGCGGTTGTCATCATGGTTACAGATTTTGCGTATTCATCAAGCGTTTTAGGGATTTTACAAGATATGAAACGATGTAGCTACTCACCTATAACCACTTGCCTGACGTTTCTAAAATGCTTTTAAAATATACTGGATCTGTAACCGCTCTTAGACCGCGTATTTATTAATGTGCTATCTTTACTCGTGGAATTGTATCGGAATTACGTGATTTTCATTTAAAAGTCTTACGACACCAAAATCAGATATCCTTACTGCTATCCGTCTCTATGTACACTGAGATACCAAATTAATGCATAATATGTGTGACTCAGTGGTAACCGAGCAGATCAAGATATCTACAAGGATAAGCAACGTTACCACCGTCGGTCCATCGGTGGGTGACCGATTTCAAAATATATTACACCCTTCCGTGTTTCGTGACGGCTTCAAGTAAAATGGCTTAATTCCGTCCTATCAGGTTATGAGAGATAGGGAATAGAGAGTGCAATTATGTCTGCGCATACACTTGAGCACTATAATATCTCCTGCATAGTTGGCTAGTCTCTGAAGAGATTGGCCGCCGTAACCGACATCAGTTAGGAGCCCATTATTATTATGTGTATGGAAAATGGAGAACTCAGGTAACTATACATTTTATTTACATAAGCAGAGAAAAAGTGCGGTTTTCAAATTAAAAATGCGTGTTATCTTTTGTGCTGATATTTCAATTCCTTCTGGCTGTACTTTTATCTAGATATATTATTTGTTATAAGCTACTGGTCTAAATCGCGTAAATATTTTATTTTAAGACTAAATATTTTTTACGCAATTAAGACCCGTAACTTAAAAAAATCTATAATGTGTACAAATCGCGAAACTTTACGAACATATTATATTATTTTTACGAGGCTTTCCCACGAATATACCCTATTATATAAATACATCCCGCCGTATTAATCTAAGTTTACAATCTACTACATAATGTCATCCATTACAAAATCTGCAATATTTTCTAATGACAATAGTAATCAAAACGCGTTTGCTTGTCACTTGAAATACAAGCTAAGCCTGCAGCGTACGCACATTTGTAAAAACCATAATAAGCGCCCGCTTTTGGCATATTGTATTGACACACGATAAATATTTGTAAGATTACGCCGAACCGAGATTGCGGCTGAGATCATTGGTCGCTTCAGGCAAAGCAACCTCCGACTGCATAGTAGTACCTACGCATGTATTTCGCTTGCACTCAGTAGGCTGTTTCCTGTGCATTACTAGACTAATATCAGATTAAATATAGCTCTTTATCTTAAAGATGGTTTTGATCACCCAGTTTTTACATATTCTAACTTACAACTTCTTTTAATGGTATAGGTAGGTAGGTAAAAAGTAGCAGTCAGGTATGAGAAAAAGGTAAAAAATGGTTGTCTGTAAAGTCGATTTACGGACGATAGTTTTACGTGATAATGTCATAAAAAAACATTGATGACATTTCGCCATTCGCGTTCACAACAACCAATCAATAACGTTAGTTCCAATTGTATTGCATGTCATATTGCTCCAATCGCCATTCGCTGTTGCTTAGCAACCATTTAATAATGTAACTTTTTTGTAGACACAGTGTTGTTAGTCATCAATTTATAAGACGTTATCACGTCAAAAATGTTAAGTAATTAGAATAGCCTAATCAGGTCAGAGCAAGCCATGAGCAAGCTAACGTCTCACAAATAGTGATTTACACTCGAAACTTGTGGATTTGGTGACTTTCATTCAAAGCTAGTTCTATGAATGTACTAAAATAAATGTCAAAAATGGATTTGGCTTCATATTGGACCAACATTATCATCCCATATACAATGTTTTAAATTCTTATTTGAATTAAAGCTCATTACTATAGCCCAGTATAACTTATAGGCGGGTAATTTCGAACTGAATGAACCGAATAAAAAAAGAATAATCATAAAAACCATTAACACGTGTGCGCTCCAATAATCGATGAGTCGGTAAATTAATACTTTCCTGTTCGTTTTTTAAATTTGTTTAATTTGAAGCAATAGTACTCAGGAATGTTCAGCGCCACCCTTAAAAAGCCTAATTTAATTTAACAGGTAGGCAGCGTTCTTTAATCATAGGCTTACCTCTAAATTATATACTTCGGTAATAGCTGGGCAGCAATCAGCAATACTTCATTTTTGCTACTGTTTTTTTGTTACTATAAAAACTAATTCACCGAACCCTCCCTTCGTAGATTTGCTACTCCTTCCGTTTAGTGGGTTTAGTGGAAGTAAAAAAATACATAGAACGAGAATACTAACAAAAATCATTCCAAAAAGTATTAGTAATTTCGAGGATTCAAAGCGGATATGTATTATCGTGAATTTCTCGTCTAATTGAATGTTATTTACTTGGTTGCAGATATATATTACTTAACTGTACATCTAGGGAAGGAGCTATGTATTAAAAGTTTACAAATAGTTAATCACGATTCAAAAACTCTTGCAATTCAGTAAAAAGCAATTATTCGTAAATAAGGATGATTACGACAATTACTTACGACGATCTGTAATGAATCCCTGTCTCAATAGTCAGTCAATTTATCTAGATTGCCTATCACAAAAATAACTTTCATCTTTTTATAAAAATTACAGAGCGCTAGATCAGTAGAGCGTACGTTAAGATTGGGTGCATCATTAAAATCGGATGACTGTGCACAACTTCAATATTATTATAAAACATGAGAGTTATGATCTGGGAGCAGTTTTCGAAGGCACGTAGTAACACACAGTGATTTTCACCCTCGCAAGCCGTCAGCACACGTCTTCGTAAAATTACAGGGAGCACAGAAAACTTAGCACTCGTTAGGTGTCAAAATTGCCATAATTTCATAACGCGGTGTGTGCCCCGCCTCACGTAAAGAAAGCCGACTTTTTGCCCGTTTCGAAAATTCAAACTCAATTTTTTTAATGATTTGTGGCCGCAACTGATATTCCGAAATTGGTTGATCGGAAACGAAAGCTAAATCGATCGTGTGAAAATAATGTTTGGAACAACCCTAACTTAAAAAAAAATATAATGAATGTAACGGTAATGGCTTAAGTTAAGAATACTGACCAAACCACTGATATCTTAGACATGCTAATCGGATGCTGTATGTATGAAGTAACTAAGTAGTTTTATATCTTACAAATCTACAAGTACACGTGTTTACAGCATTATAATCTATCAATAAACAATACAATTATTTATCTTCCGCTCAATTCATTTTACTTTTGCTTTCTTTGTTCGTAGTATCATGACTAGCTTTTTGAATTGTTTTAAACAATAAACGCTACTCGATTACAATAAGTATATTTACTTTCGATTATGAAACGATGACTTTGTAGTATTATAGACATTGTGACGTAATAAAAAAGCTAAATGTGCAGCGCTTTGAATGAAATGTATTCATTGAAAGTTTAGTCGCACGTACTACTTTCTTTTAATACCTTTTGGCTCATGTTAGTGCCGTAAATTAATTTATCTTTACTCTTCAACATGTTTTGGTCAAATCTTACAAGTCGATTTTGGTTCAGTTGCTATTATCTAAATTAACTGACATTTGGTATACACGCAGGCCCATTTTCACCAACACTTGACTTAAAAAATTTAAATAAAATTGTTCACACATTTATTTTCGGTGAGCTCTGGTCTTAAAGTCGATGAGAAAGGCAATATTATGGGCTCAAAAATTAATATGATGAAGTCAGGGCTTTTCAAAATTCTTACAGGTTACTTGGATAGATTTCCATAAGTAATTTTATACCACGAAATATTTTAAAGCTAAATGATTGAGCCAGAAAGTTTTTCAAAGAACATATCATAGTTTGACCTTCCTTTTGTGTAACAATTTCATAAAATTCTAAATAGATGGTTAACAAAGTGATATTACAATATTGTTAACATCATTGTGATTCGATTAGTCTCGCTCTGATATCAAATAGACAGCTTTGAATTTGGACAATCGATGTTTAAACTCAAGCCACCTCGATGATGAAGTATTTTATAGTTTATCATCGAAATTCATAGGTACAAACGTCTACGCTTTATATATTTTTACACTAGTTTACCAACAGGAAATAGCCTCATTAAGGAAAAAAAATATATTTTTTAAATTAAAGTTTATCAGCATTAATCGCATAATTCTTGATACGATAACTGGTTGAAAAGTGTTCAATGTATATAGTAATAGAGCAATTCATCGCCTCGTTAGCACTATATTTTTTTTTGCAATATTTAGTGCCTGGACTGCAGCTTGCATAATGTCTAGTAGCGGCTATTTCACGCCAAATTACTGATTTTACAAGCGTAATATAATTTATCATCTATTATGATGTGTATTGATACACAAAATTAGTTACATGTATTCAAACTCCAACCAGACGTGAAATTTAAAGTGTTTGATGTGCGTCGGCGCAGACAAGTGTGGCGACAACAACTTCGCTATGCATAGTTGTCCGTTACGGCGAATTGTGCAAAAAGGGTTCTACCTGCCTTGTAAAACCGTGGTCAAAAGTTTATACAAAAGGTCCAAGCAATAGTGCAATGTTGTAGGGAGACTTTTTTGGTAGACTGGTCCCGTGTCGTCTCGCTACATTACACAATATTCACAATAGAACCCTTCGTTCGATCTACTCAAGAACTTTTGGGTTTTTTTCTTGTTTAATTTCGTTTCGCGTCGAAGTCAACAAGATGGACTTAAGGGTTCTCGGCAAACTGCTAAACAATAGTTGCGTCACGGTCAATAGAACACGGTTGGTTTTTGTGCATATTTTTTATGTCCGTTTCTGGCTTGACCGCTATTGCTTTAGTGGTATTCATTTGAACGGCATCGCTGAAAAGATTTGAGAATCTCGTAAACCGCTTATCTCTTAATACGAATTTATTCTTTTCATTATCGATTGTCAGATTTGTGCAAGGCTCTTTAAATTCACAATAGGCTAAGCAATGCTTTCATAAAATTAAGGGTTAAAATTTTATTTCCTGCGTTATTCCTTCTACTTATACGAAACGAAAAACGGTTTTGTACAAAGAAATATAATTTACAAATAAAATGGAAACTAACTTAATCTTGAGGATAATCTTGTAAAAAGAAAGATTCTTGAACACTTATTGCCAAAAAGTATCTTTTTTTGTATTACAAACCTAAAATGATACGGATTGGTAAAATACAAATAGATATAAACCCTGCATTATTACATATATTTCGGGACTGAATCGCGTGAATTACTTAAAGGTACTAACTTTTTATTTACCCGACATTTCGATCGAATTGCACCGATCGTGGTCACGGGTCGAGAGATAGCTTAGCGATGTCTCCGTGAGGCGAGGGGTTTTTCAACTACCCTCGCCTGGTCATCAATATTTTTATAATTTGTACTGTCAGTACACTTACAACGTCTTTACACTGAGGCGCGGTGTCATTATGGCTACGATTGCATTTGCAGATAAGATTCCAAGTTTTAAATAATTCACGCGATTAAGTCACGAAATATATCTAACTAGCTGCCTGCCCCGGCTTCGCACGGGTCGTAGTTTTTAGGGTTCCGTAGACAAAATGGCAAAATAACAGAACCCTTATAGTTTCGTCATGTCCGTCTGTCTGTCTGTCTGTCCGTCCAAATGCCACAGGCGTTTTACTCACAGACTAATCTATGAATCTTGATGAAATTTGGTGAAAAGGTGTCTTGTAGTAGCCGCTACTTAGTTTGATAGCTAAATAATAATAATAAATATTTTTAGGGGGGGCACTCCATACATGTAACAGAAGGTGATTTTTTTTTTCACCTGACATCAACAAAACATTTTAAGGTTTTTAATATTTTTTTTTGATTGAGTGATTATTTTTGGAAATAATTGCTCCGAAAGTTGCACAAAACGTGTCCTTAACTTTGAACCGTGTGATCAAAAAATTTTAAAAAATAACGTAGTTGAGTGCTTAATAAATACTTTAAACTAAAATTATTGATATACCGTCAGATTGGATATACCGTCATTGAGTTATTGCCGAAAAATTGCGTTTCTCACCAAAAGGGCGTAAGTGCCAAGAACATACGCTTTTCTACTGATACCATGTTCAAGGCTGCTAAACCCTACACTGAGCATGGTCCGATATGCTCTTGCCTGGTTTTTTATAGCCTGAGTGCGAAAAAATAGAGATCTCTATGAAAATTGCAGTAATGTAGGTATTCCTACTATAATTTTCATAGAGATCTCAATTTTTTTTGACAAAAATTCGCCTGTATTACTCCCAGACATTGTAGCTTTCTAATGGTGAAAAAAAATGTCAAATCCGTCTTGTAATTTCGGAGCCTATTCAATGCAAACAAACAATCAAATCTTTCCTCTTTATAATATTGTATTATTAGTATAGATATATATAATAAACCCTGCATAGATATACCATACCTTTTGGTTATAGACAAAATGGCTACATGATTTGCCAATCATCTACCTAATAGTAAAATTACTAAAAGATAAAGGAGCGAAAAATTGATGAATAGATTTTTTTCATGCAACTGGTTTTCCATTTAACGCCTATTGTCAGGAACTGATTTTTGCAATAGATAATATATTAACGGATACGCTCTTCGATTTAAGGATATTATAAAAAAACTAAATAAAAAATATGCTTCCTCGACACATGATGGTCCGAAATCAATACGTAGAAGTGCCAACAGTGCCATCGAGATATGCGCTTTGCAAAATGTAAAATAACAATATACTTATTGAAGTAATTGTTATAATTACAAGTACCCTAATAAATTTGGAATGCCACAATTTTAGCAATTTATGTCACACATACTTGTGGGACAATAAACGCGTTAACAATCGCTCACGCCCAAAGCTCGTGCCATTAGAAAGATTTATTTCTTTACACAATACCAACCGTAAATTCAAATCTAACACAAATTCCCGGAGAAGGAAATAAATGGCGTACCAATTATATAGAGAGCAACCAACCGGAAGTTTTCAAGTATTTTATCGAATCTTTTGAACGCAGTGGTGATTTTAAACAAATATGAAACGTACGAACGACGCCTAAGCTGAGAAGAATAGAGGATTACAACGAAATCCTGTTTTTGTTTGTTTTCTTTGGTGTAATTCTTTTGTATCAAATACGGCGGCCGAAATAATACATGTCGAAATAGAAATATGCAGGCAATTATGTATCAGTCAGTCTCGGAAACGCATTATTTTATTCAAAGAAGTATTGGGTTTAGTGCCGATGTGGCGACTACGTTGATCATAAATTTAAGCTGGTGATGCATATGAGATTATAATTTCAAATTATAAAATTTAATTTTAAATTATAACTTATTTAACTCCAAGTTCAAAGCACAAAATATTCCAATAAGGTAATATTTCAATTGAATTGAACTTTGTTTAAATTATATCCACGTAACCACCAACATAATGGAATAAACAAAGACAAGTAATACCAAATCTATCTAGCAGGTATTTATTTATTCTGATAATACATTAATTGATTTTCTACATAACCTATACATTGCATATACCTTTGTCTAAAGGTGACATTTTCAAAGGTAAACTGATAAATAAATCAAAATATAGTAACATATGATGACTATATTATTAACCTCTATTCTCATGAGTCAGCAATCTGATGATATTTAAAAGTAAAATAGGTATAAGCACAGGTGACGAGCAAAATGTCAGCACCTGGAGTATAACATTTTACTAGAATCCTTTGACGAAGCAACGACAAGCTTAATTAAATTGCGGGGCAACCTCAGTTTTTTATTTACAACTCGTGACAACTTAATTGGCGAAGCAAGTTACAAGCTTTGGATAACAGGAATAGATGTTTATCTTCAATATATGACAGGCCTGAGGACAACTGACCTAAAAAACTCTAAAAAGTCTATTGGAATTAGGTGACATAATGTAACACCTTCCCGATTGGAAATATCGGGAGACAGTTCATTTGTCAATATGCTTCAATGCAGTATAAATTAAACTGTGAGATAGAAGCTAAAAGCATCGGCTTCTGTATCTATGGGCAGGCGTCACAGTTATCGAAATTAATTCTATGAATGATTGGTATTGGTATACGTGAGAATAGATAACAGCTCATTTCAAAGCTGCTTATAAATGTAACACGGCTTAGAGACGATATAACAGAAGAAATAACACATTTAGTGTAATTTCTTTCTCGAATCTAAAGTGGCAATATTTTTTTACGATCCGTGATAAACCTTCTCATTTTTAGTGAAACAGCGGCTTAATTTAAGACAAGAATAATTATTCTATCAGAAACACGTTAAGTAACGTCCACTTTTTGGTCAAACAACTCTATTTAATTGGTCTCCTCTAGGAAATCTCATATTCAATTAATAAGTCGATGGTAATTGGATCAACAAGAGTCGGGACTCTTTGGTGCTGATGGATAGTATCAATTTTCGTACCGGTCCCCACGTCCCCAGTAATTAGTTATCATAGTAATATTCTCTCTTGGACCATTATTAAAGTAATCTCATTTGGTAGTCACTCTTTATTAATTAGCGTTATTTAAAAGTTTTTGGTTACGACAAACAAGTTTTTACTGTAAGTACTAATGATTTCTGTTCTTTTTTATAGGTTTTGTTTTGGAGGGCAAGATTTTTAGACATTTTAGCTCATTCTCTTATGGGACAAGCGAAAACATTAATTTATTAATTGAAAAATCAATTTTTACTGTTTATAATAGTACCGATGTAAAGCCCAAGACAATCACAAATGCATCGAACATAATACTCAACACTATGCTACTGTAGTACGTACAGTTAGAATGATGGTCAGTCTTGTAATTATTATAAAGCGGAACCGTTAAGCTTGTGGTCAGATAAAGCTACAATCGACCGGATTTCCACCTGACCGATACTTGCTTCGCCAAATTATCCCTAAACCATTGTCCAAATGGACGCCTTTTTCAGCCACATCAAAGAAAATACCGACAATATACCCTGAGCTTAGAATCAACGGTGCAAAGCGCGTGCCTTTAATCTCTATTGATATAACGGAACGAAAGAAACCTTGTATGAACACCTTACAAGTTTTTTACTCCACTTCTCTTTAGAAGACGATCTTATAAAACGATAGACCGCTATTTTTTGTGTACTTATTGATATTAGAAAACGGTACTGCACTGCTCCGTTATGACAAACAAAAACTACTCGGCTATCAAAGTGTTACAGTTTTTTGACATAACTGTATCACAGCCCCTGATCGCTTCCGAGGTTCGATACACTACCTACTTCAAGGTGGAAGGAAGCAATACATTATTTTTACTGCGATCAACATTATGTTATTGAATTACCATTGGTGCCTTCAGTGTTTGCAGAACGTTTGCATCTGCTGGGGGCTATTTTTTGTTCGATTCATTGTAGAGAACTGTCTAGATGTGGGCGCTTAATTACGGATCACGTTTATAAAGATAATGTAATATAATCCTCGTTGCGAACAATTGTAAAGCAAGGTGGCGTCGCAAGAATTAATTCAGAAATGAGTTTGAAAGACGATATTCTGTTCAATGACTCCAGGTGAAATATTTTGGCACGCTCCTCGCTAACCTACATCTTATCGTTTGATAGCACCTTGTGCCTTAGAGATAGTATTAGATACTTTTCCTTGTAGTAATAGATCAATACGTGGCGATTCGTATGGCAGATGCAAAAGGGTTATTGTGTATATTATTATTGTTATGATTTCTATAGAAACGTTGACAAGGTGTACTTCAAATTTTGGCATGTGCCTTTTGAAGACACATTGTATGAACGGTAGGACTATTTATCTTCTCTGCTTCGAATCAAGCGAAATTTTATTTATGACGTTTTGAATTTGAAATTATAATGATTTTTCTGTAGGATTCAGTATCTGGAAAAATGAATGAGTTGCTAAGCGTAAAATTCAAGAACCAATTGCTAATAAGCTAAACCTATTTTTATTTCAAATCCATTGAAGGCCAAAAAGGTTTTTAAATAGAAGAAAATTGTTAAAAATAGCCGGAAAAACCCACTAAACACCTTTAAAGCCACATTTGTTGCCCATCCAAATGATTCCTAGCTGGTAATTCAAACGTATCATTTAATGAAATAAAAGAGGTATATTACAGGGGCGAAGTCAAGGACGAATGATAATCTAATAATCCTAAATATAATTAAAATAATATAATTAAGATAATTTGAATATAAAATTTCTTGTTAACTCTTTACTTATCTGCGTCTCACCGAAGTGATTGACTGATTACACATAGAGAAACATTTTACGCTTCTAAAATGGTAATAACGTTAATTTCTTCATAACATCATTAAGTCATTAAGAAATAGCTGATGTCCATTCATTTAATCTAATCAGAGTAGTATAAAAGTAGAATTCGCATCGTTAACTCGTGTTACAGGACAACTGTGGGTATGCGTCGTCGGCAAATCTTCAAAGGCTGGACGCCGACGACAGATGACGTATCGCTTGCACAATGCGATAAAATGAAAGGGTGAAGTGCATTGCAATGCAACTCATAGGGGTACTTGTAATGTTAATGTGTAACCTAACACTACGAATTTTGCACGGTGAAGCCACGTGTGCAAATCAAAGTGATCTATTGTGATAGAATGATAGATAGCTCGTTTAATTGTTGAGGGTTTTTATAATAGTGCCTGGGGAACAATATTGTGGCGATAATTTTGTATTTTAACCTTTGTAAAAATTGCGAAATTCCTCTAATTTATTATTTTTAAACTTACGACATTTTTACATATAATTAGATATGACCGTGACGTTACGTGACCGTGACCATGATCGGTCCAATTCAATCGAGACGTTGGGTCAATCTTACCTTTAAATATTCCTCACATTTATTTATAATTAATTTACATTATAATATAAGGTAGCTAATACAGCAAATGTTTTTTTTTTAGTTTCAATATCAAAGAGCATGCTCTATTCTTTCTGGTGCAGTGCGTAACCTCGAATATGACTGCTGTGTTAGAAGTTGTGGGTTCGATTTCCTCATGGACGAGAACTCTGATCACTTAGAATGTTGACAGGCCTGTTGGTGTAGTGGTTAGTGACCCTTAAGTACGTTTATCAGTTGTCTGGTTTCCATTGTACAAGCTCTGCTTAATTTTAGAATCAGATAGCGTTTTGTGAGTTGTCCCAAGATATTATTATTATTATCATATTACCTAGATTTCAATCGAATCACATCGATTATGATTACGGTACAATTCCCATTTTCAAAGATAATTAATAGCATCATTAGAAAAATGGTTGTCTGTAAAGTCGGTTTACGGACGATAATTTTACGTCATAAGGAAACATTGATGACATATCGTCATTCGCGTTGCATATCATGTCGCTGCAATCGCCATTCGCTGATGCTTAGGAACCAATCAATAACGTGACTTTTTTAGACACTTTTTCGTACGTGCACCCGGTCATCGCTGTATAAGACATTATCACGTCAAAAACAATCGTTTATATTACCTGCAAAACACATTGCTGGCTTGTAAACAATAGTGCGTGCTACGAACGATTTCTGCGTTACTATTGTTAAAATAAGTGGTTGAGGCAAAAACTGACCTAAGTAAACATTGCAGTTTGCCAACCGGCGCCTGTAACCTGATAGCTGACCAAATAACAGAACTGTGTTTGTATGGAGGCTGTATTTCACACACGATGTGAACGCTTCTAGATTTAATCACTACAAAATTTATTTGTGTCTGCACGTTTACTTCTGAAACGTTGCAGGAGGTCTAGAGCTAGACACTAGCAAAATTGTTAACATTTTTTTTTCTTTTTAAAAGATAACTAGCAGTCCTGTTAACCACTCCAGTTAAGCTCAATGGCTTGTGTCAGGAGTGTGTTTACGTCGGTGGGTGGGATTCGAAGTCATTATTTTAGCAATAGTATCCATTTCTACTAAAGCTTTCTTGAATCCTTTGTAATGACTGTCTCAAAAATATTTCTGTTGTTACTAGATATTTACAATAAAATCACAGTGATATCATAAGTCTATAATAATAATATCATTTATTCAGACCATTGATTCATTTAGTGTTAGTAAAACAATATTGAAATATAATAGTAGTATTTTAAGATTATGTTTTATTACTAACATTAGTCTTTAAGGTGTTTACCTTAAAGACTAATGTAATTAATAAAACATAATCTTAAAATACTAACGGATGTACTCCATATGAATACAGTCACATCGATTCATGTATAGGCAGTCCAGTCTTACATTAATTATTTTCACAATACTGTTCGAGCTGGCCGTAACTCACACATTTTTAGCGAATACATACGTCATTATAACTATTTAAGTGCCAAATTTCGCTCTATATGAACCTAGCCCCATTAGATATCAGTGCTGTGATAGTATCAAAATAACTTAGAGCTTAAATTTCAACTGCATTTTTTTAAATACGTACTTTTTGTTCATCTACATCATAAAATGTTAGTTAAGTTAAAATAAATGTTATAATACTTGAACAACATAAAAAAATGTTCCAAAATGTTTGTCTTGTTGCTACTTTATCGATACATCTGCCTATACTTGCCCTATTTGTAATACTACCCTTGAAATCTTAATCAGAGAGAACAAGAGACAATACATTAATCACGAAAACCAAAATGAACACCGCTTCCGGACACCAAACAAAATCAACAACATGAAAAAATATTGAACCCTTAAAAAGGCTAATAATTTTTATTCCGCATACTTTCTTATTTGGAAGTTTGGGACATACGGGCAAAGAATTTGGCGAACAAAAAGCCGCGCTCTTAATACACAACACATCTCAATACAATTTGTAATTTAGACAAGACAAACGAAGAGAACAAACGGAAACACCTTTGTGCGAACTCCTGACATCAAACTAAACTGTAATTTATTATAATTTACTGGAAATCGGTTATCACTATAAAAAGTATGGCCAACACAAGCATAATATCATCTATATCCTTGCCAAATTTGTGTGTGGAGTGAAGTGGAAAGAAAACAAACAAGCATCTGTTTGTTATCATTAAACTTTAAAATGAATTTATTTGTTAATATTATACAGATACACTTTCGCGTTTATAATATTAATAAATATTAAATAATATTCAATAACAGTGTTGCTATTGTTACAAAATAATGCCACTTAAGTGAATATAATAGTTTGAGTTTAAAACAATGCTATCAATCTCTACCGGCTGAGAAACGATAAAAAAATCCCCAAATTTCGAATTAATTAGCAAAACTTATATAACTATATAAGTTTGATACTGTGCGTATGTTGGAATACACTATGGATTTTATTAATTAGCGAAACTTGTATAACTATATAAGTTTCGCTAATTAATTCTAAATTTGGGGATTTTTCGATCGTTTCTCAGCCGGTAGAGATTGTATATGTATATCAATGTTATAAAACCTTACATCCTACATTTGTCATACCGTCAGATTGGACACAGCGTCACACTGTGTGTATTCCAACATACGCACAGTATCAAACGATTGAAGATCAGTGCATCGGCAACACAGGGCAGGTACAAATTACTGTGGACGGGACTCGATCACCAAGATGGTGGTCGTCGATAACACCACACCGTCACATAAAGACATAATTTAGTCACCGAACAAAAAGAATAACGGACAGAACTAGATGAACGATGCTGCCTTCGCATTTTAATTAACGATAACATGTTGCGATTGAAACGTCCTCTGCTGAAAAATGTATGTGATTAGTTTTATTATGGCTGTCTTTGGTGTATGGATGGGGACGAGATTCATTTGAACTGTGCGGCTTCGGTGGGAAAATTTGAGTTTCATTAACAGTAATTCAATTTTAAATTATTTTTAAAGTAAAGTGGCGCTCGCCTGTGGCTATGCCATCAGTTATGCTTTCAAGAATTTAGTTACTAGTATTAATATTATCAATAAGTAGATAGTTAGGAGGCATATTGGATGAGCTGCATATGGTTTAATTATTTGAGTTCATTACTGGGGCTAATTTATTTTCAATTTAGCTCGTCAAGACTCAACCAATACGTTTAGAGTTAGTATGGTTAATATCAGACATTACACTTTTTCAGACCCGCTGTCTGTGTTTTGCAATCTATGAGTAAGGAGGTATATAAATAGAATTCAATTTGCTGCAAATATACCTACAACATGTAACAGAAAGGTATAGTTAGATTTCAACATCGAATTATCTAGCCTAGCTACTATATAGTTCCAATTATTTTCTTTTCTGAAAATTCCAGGAATAAAATAGATTAAATTCAGTTGGACACATTAGTAAATTGCTGCTATAAATTGGATAAACGTGCATTTATTATAAGCATCAATGCCTATAATTTTACTAAATTTTTCTTATTCAAAGCGAAATGCATACTGTCGGCACGGCTAAAAGGGTTTTTATTCAATATTAGCAAAATATAATATACGGGTAATGAACCATTGCTTCCTGTGCATCGATTGAATATTCGCAACCCGGATATGTCTTTGTTGAACTAAAAAAATGTACACCAGAACGAAAGGGTGAGTCGGGAAGTTAAGTTCTTCGAGTGCAGTGATTTTACGCTTTGTAATTGATGTCTTTGTAATTTACTTTCTTAGGCGGAACTTTAATTTTTACGTACGAAATCGATTTTGCAATTTGATAATTCAATTATAACAATACGTAAATCGATTACTACGTAAAGGTTTGAAAGCGATTGTCATAGTCATTTTGATTCCATTGACTAGTTAAGTTTGCAACATTGAATGCTGATTGTGATGATCACTGGTCATTGTCTTTATCATTTGAGTACTAGTAAAATTATTCATAAAATAATAACCTGTTTAGCGCTAATATAAACAAGCTTGCTAAGTTTTAATAGTTATTTGTTAAACAAGAGTCCAAAATTGCTTTTTATAGCGAAGCATTCTAAAATTAAAAAAATAGAACACGAGGTGAAAAATCTTTGCACTCAAGTGCAACACGTAAATTTTCATCCCACTTTAGCGAAGAAATTACTAAATGCAAAAAAAAATCATTTGCGCATTACTAACAGTGTTAGTCAATTCTGTTGGCTTCAAATAAGCTTCCTCGTCGCTAGAATCACTCATTTAAGGATTTTCAATTGTTTTCAAGGATCTTATTTTTAACCTAAGGTTTTAACAATATGATGTGAAAAGAAAATGGCGCGCGCAAAGCAAATTAAAAAAAGTACACCAAGAAGGTTCCGAGATACTTCCGAGTCTGACTTTTTAATAAATTAAAAAAGGTTGTATGATGAATTCGGCACCATGGAGGTAGAAGTAAATACCTACTTCTACCTCCATGTGATGCTGTAAATTCAATTTACTTTATTCTCTAGCAGATAAAAACGGCTTCTGCACATAGATATCGAAGAACAAAAATACTCTTTTCGAGATAGGGGGATGAAAAATTACACTACAAATGATCTATTCTTATAAAAGAAAACCCGCTCAACGAGCACATAATTTAAAACATTGTTACAAACAAAAACAATAAAATATATAAACGTTTTCATGCCGTAAATTACATAACATCTTAAAAGTCAGCTAGTGGCGGTAAATACATTGATGGCGGGATACCGGCCACCCATAGGCACCATAGGTGTGGACAGATCGGTCAAAGGGTCGCGGTCGAGTACTAAATCAACCAGACGTGTTATTTGTTTAGTCAGAGTTTGATACCACCGCGCACAAGCTAATTTATTTGAATGGAATTAAATCCCATTATTTTGTGGCCTGTTTGTTTTACTAATATATGTAATAGGTTATGTTTTCTAACAGTGAGTTTTGAAAATTACGAATACATCACGGAATCGGATTCTATTTGTTATGAGATTGAATGGAATATGTTTATTTCAGTTTGTACGTTGGTGTATCTACAAATGTCACGCAAATACGTCGCAATCCAACTAAAACAAACAAATACAGATCTATCTTAATATGTTTCGACAGTCAGTCTAACAGAAAGTCGGTCGTGATTCAGAAATCAAAGTAGATATCATTTCATGGATTAGGAATGAGCTCTTGTTATTTTTGAATGGCCGGTAAAGGGCAAGAGTAATATACTGACATTTCAATTCAATGCTGACTTCTTTTTTTTATCCATTCATAAGATTTGTCTGCCAACATCCTTAATTAATAGATTAAAACGAAAACATTGTGAAATGAACGCATCCGAGAAAAACAACTCGACTAGTGTACTGCAAAGTGTTCACAACACTTAGCCTAGCAAAACCGGCTTTAACACAGTTGAAATAAATAAATAATTCGTCTGTATCAATTGGAAAAGTAACATTCTCCCATCGAAGACGGCTCTTGTAAATCTTCGATAGCAATCTTGATGTACGAACGGATGCAAAACGGGATCGTCTCGACTCCAAAGCGGTTTGATTTAAGGAAATGCACCCTCAACGAAACACAGTAAGTATCGTATGTAACATCGAATAATATCCAATCGGTTTGCATATCCAATTGCAATCTCAATTGTTTTGTTCAATCACTCGACCGATATGTAGATTTAATGGAATACATCGAATTTAAGCAATAGTCCTTTGGAGCTGTAGGCTATCAAACGTGACATGTATGTTAAATGCCGGTACGTTTGTTGTAAGTATTTTTCGAGCTAATACTGATTTTATTCAATACTTACTGATACTTTCAATTTCGTCAAGGTTAAGTCGTATTTATTAGAGTAAATAACGGAAGTTACTAATTTATAAAGTCAATTATTTGCTGGTGAAAGTCTCTCTAAAATCGGTGCAGCCGTTTTGGAGATTACCTACGTGAAACAAATATGTATATAGCCTAAAACTTGGCGATAGGTCCCTTATAGACAGGTAAGTAAGCATCCATAATCATTGTCAAGGGTACGAGACTTCCATCCATGGGAGACTTCACAACCATGCAAATCACGGATACAAAGGTACGATACCGTATCTTAAATAGCCTACTCTACGTCACAAAAAAAACCTTTTCATTAAATTTCAGCTCCCTTCCCTCCCATCTTTGAGTTTGGGCTGGACGTTCATGTGTGATATTTTTATATTAGAATAGAATAATCGGTCATATCTTTAAGCTCTGTTATAATAAATATCATAATACGATAAATATGGATTTTTTCTAAAAAAAGGACTATTAATTTTGATAATCGAACTTTTGTAGATTAATCTAATTGGGTTTAGTTAAACACCCAGGGCGAAAATTTATCAAACGTAAGTCTCGCCTCATAAATAAGACTGCACGCGGTTTCGGAATGTGTGTGATAAAATTTATAGCGGTAACTGTACGAACAAGAGCTCTATCCCACTGTGACCATCGTGATACTAATCTGATAATGCAAATTTGTAACCTTTTTTTGTCACCTGATTCGACCTTTTCTTAAATCCATCATTTTCATAATACCAAGTTGTTTTTGTCAAACAATTCTCGCATTTGCATGTTGTTTCATATTTTGCCTGTCAAACAAACAACATCAGATGATCATAATCTTAGTATTAAACGATTAAGTAATAAAGACAGTAGTCGTTATTTAAGTAGGTAAGTATGTGAAGTTCGTGTTTTACGATTCGATTCTATTCAATTCAATTCCCTAATTGTTATCGCCATTCTATCTCTGGCAGAAAGTGACAAAATAGCACAAAAGCCGGAAAACGTGTTTACGAATAAAAAGTTGTCATCGATGTCAGATTCTTTTCTCATCATTATCGATTCTTTTTAAGATTTTACACAAATTTATCAGTTGGTTAAAATCCGAAACACGTGTACATTACAAGTTATCTGTGAGATTGAAGACAGGAGAAAATAAAGTTTTGGCACGTTCGTTAACGACCGGTCCTGTTGATATGGCAGATGTTATTTTTAGTCATTAGAGAGAAAAAATCAATTAATAACCGCCGTTTGTGTATAAAATTGATTACTGGAGGCTTCTGAAGTCAGCCGTCTGACCGCACCCGGGGCATCCGTGTGAACTCTGAAAATTATAATTGCGTGCTGTCTAATCAACCATGCTTTGTCCTTTTCTAATCTCTAGACAAAACTTAGAGAGCGAAAGAGACGAACCTTAGGAAGTAAATGTTGTTTTCACTCTTCGTGACCACATATTTTGATTGATGAACAGAGAAAACGCCTCGAGTGAGTTAATCACGCCTAAATTTAATTTAGAAGGAATATTAAAACTTGGAGGCTATTTATTATGTTTTGTTTGTTTTAGATAGCATTTTCTTTTTTCTCGACTCAGAAGCTTAATGTTACTTTTTGCTCGTTGAAAATATGCGAAGTTTGACCCTAGCGCATTTGATCTACAAAAAGTTTGATTTGATTATAGCCGTCATAATTACTATCATTTTTTTAAACGTCGCCGAACACTTTTTTTGTCAAATATTATAAACTATGGCAAGTGTAAGACATTAAGGTCGCGTCAAACGTTTCGTGGGAGACTAAAATTAAGATAAACGTTTCCCATTAGATCCATTTAATGTTGGAGCTATTCGGGTCTATAAACATAATGCTTTTAATCATAGTAGGCAGATAGGCTCCAATAATATAAGTAACAACGAGAACACAGAAACCTTAGACACGTTTAACGTGACCACACACGACAGACTTATAGGACCGATTATACTATCGGACCGTTTTAATACTAATCTGTATTTTATTAAAGTGAATTCATAATTATGTTCCATTCTCTCCGAAAAAACTACTACTTTAAGGGATCACCATTCAGGAATATAGATCTATTTTTTTTTAAATTTTGATTTGTTTGAAAATATAACTATTTTTTTTTTATATCTATGCTATTATTGTCATAAAGATATCGGGTTGCAAACTACGAACGAATAACATACAATAAAATGAATTATACTAAAATGCTATTCCAATATAATATTTATAAATCATCTCTATGCATTCCGTCGTTCGGTATATTTCGATGGACATCGCTCATCTTCTTAAAATAACGCATAAATAAATAAATAATAAAGTAAATTGAAAACCTTCCCAAGTAATAGTCGGTGATGTGAGCGAGCTTAATAGCTGTAATGACACCGGAACCCTTTGAATAGCTATGCCACTTAGAAGTTTCCTTTAAACAAACAATTTAAGGGATCTCTTCTTGTAAGTGGTCCAATAAAACTACGAATTTCCTCATAAACAGTAATCACATGAAAATTTGTTTATAATTGGTCGGTATAGTGGCTACTAACAATTTTAATTTGCGATTCAGTAGAACAAAAACGAATTCTTATGCGCTGTGTGCGGGGTCATAACTTTTTTATTACTGTGTCTTTAATTCGTTTTATTACTTAACTTGCAGGTATTAATATAGTTGTAGCGTTTTATGACAAAAATGGGTATTCGTTTTAGAGGCTTTTTGGGACTCCAATTTTAAATTAGTTTCAATTTGCGTTGCTTTTCCGCAATCCATTACTTTTTGCACGGTTTTATGTTCTCGTTGGAAAGTTGCATTACACTTACCTGGGTCCTTATTCACTATCTTTTTTTAAGCCCGCGCTTTTAACTGTCAAAATTTTGGTAATGGTTTAAAGAGAGCTGCGCTTAGATGAGAGAGAGACATGCATTGCGCATGCACGCGGACATCTTTGAGCGCACGAATAAGGACCGTGGTAAGCTTTCTGCTGGTTGATAGGTCTATGAGTTTCTTGCCAGACAACTAATAACTGGCCTGAAAATATACTTGTCTATGACTTGTTCAAATAGTTATTGAAATGAACTATGTATTGTACTGATGCATAGCGTAGGTACGTTATGCATCAGTACAGTACTTAGTAAGTTTTACATGGGCGAACAAGAAAAATCGCACTTCGCCTCTTGATTGGGATATTGTACGCGTTGTACTTATCCTCTCTGTCCAGCCAACCGATGCACTCCCAAAACGCCAGCAGCTTGCTCAAATTACTGCAGGGACAGTACAATACTTTGCAAACTCATAAGTTATTGTAATTAAAAATATAATCTTTAATAGTCGATGGCGTAGGCCCGAATGCATGTTATTCAATAATTTTATTTCAATCTTTGTAATCTCTCATATTTTCATTTTTATTTATTTATATTATATCACGAGTACTGTAATAATAATGGATTCATTGCTAAAATTATTCAAAATGTGTCGAAAAATCAATCCAAGAACTACTACTACTACTGTTGGTTACATAACAATAATAAAATGTCATCAATCCGGCTCACTTGGCTCCTTCTACTATGTGGCTTCAACTGATATTATCTTTATAACCACTTCGAAAATTCCCAATGTCTACTTCTCAGTTATTAAGTGAAATTGACAATTCTTTCAACGTAAAATGCCACAAAGTGGAGGAAGCTGAGCAATGTAGGGCAATTCTTGTTGGCTATAGGTTGAAAATATTGACGTTTAATATCAGAAGCATAGAGCGTAACCTTGAAAGTTTCTGCATATTACTGGAAAAACTTAATGTATCAATAGATATAATGGTTCTTACCGAGTGTTGGCTTGATAGAGATGCAGGCACAATTGGTCAAATAGACGGATATCTATCAATTTCAACTACAAAATTTACAAATCGTGCAGGTGGCGTAGTTATTTATGTAAAAAATTGCTGGACACCAACTGTCGTTAAACCAAATCTGAGCGATGCAAATTGTTTACAGATTCACATACCAAACTTGGTCACCATTTTAGGTATATATCGTTCACCATCCTTCCGCGATACTTCGAATTTTATAAACTCTCTGGAAACAATCGCAACGAATATGCCTAGCAATACATCCTACGTAATTGCCGGGGATATGAATATTAACATCCTTCGTTCGGAATTGTGCACGGATTACATGTGCCTCATGGCCCAATTAGGCTTTAAAGTCGCTGTAGATAGGCCCACTCGAAAAGAAGCGTGCCTCGATCATGTTTTCGTCAGAACGACCCAATCTGTTGAATCCATAATTTGCACATCAGCAATAACTGACCATGATCTGGTTATGGTAGGAGTTGCTTCAAATATCCCCAAACAGAGGAAAGAAAGGATTGCGAAAGCGAAACTTGACCTGGAGTCTATAGCATCAGAACTACAGACCGTAAATTGGTCACCTGTGACGGATAACTCATGTCCCACCGAAGCAGCCCGTGTTTTTATGGGTATCCTGTCATCTGTAATTGAACACCACTCAAATATTATTCAGACCAGCCGACGTAGACATACATTTAAACCGTGGATGACACCTGGACTTATTAAGTGTTCGATACAGAGAGACAGGTTGCACTTAGAGACACGCAAGGACCCAGAGGACCCTGTGAAAAAAATTGTTTATACGCGCTATAGAAATTTTTATCAAGACCTACTAAGAAAAATTAAAAATAACTATAACAGAGAAGAATTAAGTAAATACAGTAAACATCCTCGTGAATTATGGAACTCCATAAGATCTTTAACAAATTCCAAACCATCAAAGATCACTTCGCACAATCTACGAGTCATTAAAGGAAATGTAAGTACGTCGCTCGACCACTGCAACGAGTTCTTTGCAACGATGGGACACAGACTTGCCAGTGAGATACTACGCCGCCGTAATCTCACACAGGATGCTTTAGCCTCCAGAGTCGGGATACCTTTCTCTCCACTGAACTCATTTTTTCTCCACCCTACTAACCCAGAGGAAATTGGGAACATAATCCTCCAACTTAATGACACTGCCGCTCCGGGTATAGATGGTATTTCTAACCGTCTTTTAAAACATATAAAAAGTTTTATATTTGAACCACTTACTCACATTTTTAATCTTAGTCTAGACTCGGGTATTTTTCCAGACGTATGGAAGACAGCTATAGTCGTACCAATTCACAAGGCGGGTGCTGCCAATGATCCCAACAACTTCAGACCCATCTCTCTACTCTGCAGTATTTCTAAACTATTAGAAAGAATTATTCACAAACAACTAGTCAGCTTTCTGGAAACTAATAATATTCTTTCTACCCAGCAGTTCGGTTTTCGCCGGGGTAGGTCAACCGAGCATGCTGTCACACATTTAACAAACACAGTTGTTAAGCATCTAGATGAAGGATCAGCGTGCCTTGGTGTTTTCCTTGACCTGGCGAAAGCATTTGATACTGTTTCAATTCCGATCCTGCTTAGAAAGCTTGAACTTGTTGGGATCAGGGGTATTTCTCTGAATTGGTTTCGTAGTTATCTCACTGGCAGGACTCAGCGCACTAGGATAGAAACTAACTTAAGCAATGAGCATGCAGTGAATTATGGTGTACCACAAGGAAGTATTCTGGGTCCAACGTTATTTCTGATATATATAAATGAGTTGTCCTCAACCAGTACACAAACTGCAGAAATAATCAACTATGCTGATGACACTGTTATCTTATTTTACGATAAAACGTGGACAGGTTTAATAAAAAAGGCAACAGAAGAACTAAGTGAAGTATGGCATTGGCTTGAGAATAACCTTTTGACTCTGAATGCTTCCAAAACCACTTACATTTGTTTTCACAAAACCATTGCATCAGCGCCTCCATCTGATCTGAAACTCACTGTACATTTATGCTCCAAGACAAATCTGTGTGATAGTTGTAACTGTAGTCCCATTAAGCGCGTACCTAGCACGAAATATTTAGGGATTATACTGGACGAGAAACTTACCTTCAGGGAGCATGTTGCAGCCACGTCTGCAAGAGTCAGAAAACTTATCTACACAATGACAACTTCGCGACGTGGCTGCGACAGACTTGCTGAGGATGGTTTACACAACGCTTTGTCAATCTATTCTAGAATACTGCATCCTTGCCTGGGGCGGTACTGCCTGTTCTCACCTTCTCATGTTAGAGCGAGCTCAACGAGCAGTGTTAAAGACGATGCTGAGGAAACCTCTCCGTTATCCATCTGTGGAACTCTTCCGCATCTCCCAGGTTCTCAGTGTCAGGAGGTTGTATTTTAGGAAAATCACGCTCTTATGTCACAAAGAGGTGCTTGCTGTTGGCGACTACGAGAACATGATTGGGAAACGTGTCTTTAATGTTCCACACCCTCTGGTCAAAACCGTTTTCGCGAAAAGGTTCAGCTCCTACCTAAAGTCTTATGTATACAATAAAATAAATAAAACTCTGAAACTGTATCTTCTGACTTTCCGTGATGCTAAAGCTAAGCTAAATAGGGAACTACTGAACTGGACTTATGACGAGACCGAAAACCTATTGAAGAGATTGGTATAGCGCTCTAAAATAGAAATTCAATCACTAGTTTAAATAAATCTTATTGAAATTTGTTAATTTTCTGATATATTGTTGTTATTTTGTTATTATATAAATAACTTTTGTTAATAGTATACAGTATGTTCTGTTTATTACCGCAATGTACAATATAATCTTATGATTAATACTGGTCATCTAAGCTCCCTGCAGGACAGGCTTAGCCTAGTGTGGGGAGTTCCGATATTTATTATAATGCTCAAAGAATTTCGTTACTATAATTCTTTGTACTCAAAGTGTTTAGTGTTTTATTCTATGGTAAATAAATTTTATTTTATTTTATTTTTTATTTAATAATATTTTCAAGTATTAGCAAGCACCAAAAAAGAGTTAATGACTCTTTTAAAAAAAAAACAATTTTAGGTTTTTTTTTTTATGATTTATGCATACGCTATAGCCATGTACTTAGGCAAAGAGCTGCCGCTAATATTCCATTCAAATTAAGAACTGAACAAACTAGAAACGTATTTTCGTATTATGATTATCTCAAACATTTTAGAATCAACTTTGTCTGCTAACCCTACTTCTAAGTTATTATTTTATCAAACAGGCAGATGTATCACTTGTTATCAGGTTTGCGTGGGTGGACTGCTTCGAAGGTGTTGCCAATGAACTGATCTCAATGTGTTCATTGTTGGTGACCCCTTACAACGATTATAGCCACACGAATGCCTACTGTTAACCACTTCCTTGTTTACATAATATTTGTGTATACATGGATCAACTCGCTGCCGGCAGTTTGTAAAAGAAATTCGTCATTCTTAGATATCAGAACAATACGCAGGTGGAAAATGAGAACAAACGATGAAATTGTTTTATTATTAAATTTATGTTCACATATTTATATGTTAATTTTAAACTATGAAGTATGCTGATGTCAAATATCGCGATAAAATTGAGCCTATGAGTTACTTTACTGTATTGAATAGGTACCTATAGTCCGAAACAGATCGATACTGAAATATTAGATGAGAAGGAGAAGACAAAGAAGGTATGCGTCCTACACCCGCGAAGTGCCACCAATTCCCATCGGATGCACTTTAAGTATTATTTTTAATTTCGCTTACATATTTTCTATATTTTTCCACTAAAAATAAAAATCAATAATTGCCATTTTGACCTGTCGCGGTCTCTATACCTACTTGTATTACTCTGAAGTAATTCAAAATCAGTTCTGTATTTTTCCAGCCGGATGGATGGATGCATTATTTTTTGCGTTAATATATTTATTACGATGCCATTGAACTATATATTTGTATTGAATGTTGTGATAAGTACTTACCGCCGCAATCAGAGTTTAATCATTCCTTCATAGTAAGATTTTGACATACAAAATCTTTTTAATCATTAAACGCCTCTGAGTGCGGCACTTCTCGCTAAGATATTAAAAAACGGTTGTCTGTAGAGTCGGTTTACGGACGATAGTGTTACGTGACAACGTCATAAGAAAACATTGATTCACGTTGCATAACAACCAATCATTAACATTAGTTCTAATTGTACCGCATGTCGTATCGTCATTTGCTGTTGCTTAGCAAATCAATAACATGGCATTTTTTCGTGCGTGCACACTGTTATAGATTTATAAGACGCTATCACGTCAAAAAAGACATAGAGAATAATGTTACTTATCTATTCTGCGTAGGTTTATTGGGCACTAACTAAGCCCCACATTGCGTCCGACGCACAACCATGCTATTTATCGACATACCATCTTTAGGGGTGAATGATGAATCACAGTACGTATAATATCCACACGCACCCCTTCGTATTGAAATAATGGCTTTTACCATATTAGTAACTGTTACATGTTTGCCTGCAGATATATTAGGATGGGCATAGGGTCTACAGTGCAGCCGTCGGTACACATAACCACTACCTATGTTGCCTACGTATACGCCATTATTAATTGAATTTTAAGACCTCTCCACATTAAACAGTCCGATTATGAAAGTCTTCTCTCTGATCTTAAATCTTAAAAAATCGTCTTTGTCGATGGGGGATACTATATTTAGGGGTAACCATGGTTTCAGTAAAGCCTTGCAAGATGCTCACGTAATAAATTGTTCGCAAAAAGTGTGAAGTTCAGTGAAGAAACTCATCTGTCTCACCTATAATAGAAATAATTAAATATTACCTTTTATAAAATATACAGTGGGTATATTGTTATGAAATATCACATAGCCAAATATTTAACTAACTTAGCAAAGTAAAGAATATTTTTTTACATTTCAAAATATTAATTAGTTTGCTAAGTCAGTAAAAATGTTGGCTTTCGAAATACATCAAAATCCAAAAAAATGCAAAAATCTTTATTCACTTAGGACGCAAAACAACACTTATCATCAAATAAAATCGGGCAAGAGCATGTCAGACCATGCTCAGTATAAGGTTCCGGAAAATTATTTCCAAAAATATTCACATATTAAAAAAAGGTTATTAGAAACCTTTATAAAATTCCTGTCAAATGATGTACATCACATTAGTTATATTTCGGGACTTAATCGCGTGAATTATTTAAAGGTACGAACCTTTTATTTACCCGACGTTTCAATCGAATTGCACCGATCACAACGGTGGTCACGGGTCGACTGTGTCCACTCGACCCGTGACCACGATCGGTGCCAACTAAGATGTACATCACGTTATAATTTGCAAAAAAAAAATTCAGACAGCTTCTGTTACATATATGGAGCACACTCTAAAAATATTTACAATTATTATTTAGCTATCAAACTAAGTACTACTACAAGACACCTTTTCACCAAATTTAATCAATATTCATTGAGTAATCTTTGAGTAAAATGCCTGTGACTAAACTATAAGGGTTCTGTTTTTGCCATTTTGGCTACGGAACCCTAAATACGATATTAACGCAACACAACTACAAGCGAACTCGTCAGTTCGCGTTAAGCCCCGTATTTCGTAACATATTTGTAGGTACTTGCATCGCAAAAGTCTTAAAGTTATAATACATTAGTTGTATAAATAAATATGGGTTTAATGATGGTGAATTCTTTTGATTAATACCGCAGTAGTAATGATGGATGTGCCTTTCCAGGTAAGGGTGGACCGCCGGCCGAGAGCCACCCTCGAGACTAACGCGATTACACACTCATTAGTTCTAACCTATTTTTATTTGTTTTTTCATGCAATAACTAACCTATGGCGCCGGTAAAGCATATTTGATTCCAATAAAAAAGTAATTTGGTCACACGGCGAACATTGATTCATTCTTCACCCCGATGTTAAAGTTGATGTTTGATGAATTCAAGTCTTTTTTTTGTTACTTTTTACAGGCAAATCTGGTGGTGATATGTTTACAGTAACTGCTTAGAATTAGACAAGTCATACGCTAGTCACTATTTTTTAACCAAAAATGTATTACGTATTACAGGTTACAAAATGCAACTCTTGTGAACATCTAACAAAATTTGAAATAGATTTTTTTTTACGTAATGTCAAGTTCCCAAAAGTTAAAGCCAGTAAGAAAAGAATTTGTCAATAAAAACTCATGGCCACTGACTCCTACAACACACACCATAATATCAATTTTGTTAAATAGATATTGACCAAGGACGTCTTAATCGTATCTTAAAGCGTTTCAATTCACATGAGCGAACTGCAGTCAGAAATCACTTATAATAATTTATAAATTGATCGCATCCGAGCCTTAAGCGAGTATGTCCTATATTTAATTTCGGCGGCCTATTGCTCGAGACCTTTCCCCCTGATCGTGTGAGCGTCTGTATCTATAGTTGAAATGAAATTGAATAAATTGTACTATTAAATTTTTCATTTTGATATAGATCTATAATAAAATAACCGACTTCATAAAAAGACATTTAAAAAACATGGAAACAAGATATTATCTTGCTGCTCTTTCCGATGCTACTGTTTCACACTATAAATAATAGCATACAATCGCCATTTTATTAAATTTAACGAAATCAATTAATGTCTTACTACTACCTATGGGTAATAAATTTGAGTAACGCACAAATTGTTTCTTCGAGTATAGGTGTACGTCATACCCTTTGTCTATGCATTGCATGTTTTTAAAGTTAATCCCCAGCCAGTGCAACCAGGTCGAAAGGTCATGCCAACTAAAGTAAATAGTGAACGATAGTTTAAATCTCTAAATAAATATTTGCCATAATTCAATAGGAAAGTTTTAATGTCAGTGTTTTTAAAATCTTCTACAATACAAAGCTTAAAATGTGGCAAAGTTGCAGAGTTCCCAGACTATAAATAGCACTTCTTAACATCCTTTAGTTGTTAATTCGCTGGTCAGATAATAATTAATAAGCTCAAGCGATACGCTGCTCGTGACCACCGAAGGGTGTCGTGACCGCGGCGTCTCTGACCTGAGTAGATTGAGATATCAAAATTCACAATTTCAATCGTATGGTGATACAAAAGTTTATTTTATAGTTATCATTCACCTTAGCCAACGGCGAGACTGGTTTAGTTTGTATATGAGAGTCATTAGGAGTATGTTGTTTACCAATCTTGATGTTAAAACCATTTCTTGATAATGTTATTGTAAAAACTGACAGAGATCTAGTGGGTTTTGATTTACTAAAACTCATAACTAATTTTCTGAAATTGATGTTACGAAAACTGCTTAACCTACTCTGGCCGACAGACAGTTTATAGGTAGGAGAAGTTAGCCTAAATGTGGCAAAAGGGGATCAAACTTTATATAGTAAGCATGCTTGTGAAATCTCGGAGTACATAGTAGACAAATACCTAATTAGATACCTTACAAAGTGGAGTGTCTTCGAAGTTGTCACTAAAATGAAAATTCTACTAATATTATAAAAGTATTTTTGCAAGGAAATATATATATTGTATATTTATTACATACTCTTTTTTGTAAAATCTATTGTATGAATATTGATTAAACTTCACAGGAAAATAATCTTAAACATCGAAATGATACAGAAATGTGTCAATGCAAAGTCACGGGCAATATAAAAACATAGAAATAACTAGCAAAATGTGAGTAATGAAGATTTTAAAGAGAAATAGATTAAAAAACTTGAAATAGACGATGAATTTTATTTTCCATCACTAATGTAATCTGTAATGTTGATCTCAATCTGCGGCATTCAATTGACAGTGTTCGAGAAATACTTGCAATAGTATTTTTATTAACAAGAAAAGAACTCAATAAAAAGAAACTTTCGAATATAAACATCCAATCAACATCTGTATCAATGCGGTTTACTGCTTTATCAGATAGTGCTATAACAGATTTTACTGTCGATTCTATTTACACTAGCTCGGTAACGATATCTCCAATCTACGTAATGGTTTGTGCAAGTGAGCTAATTGTTTTTGTTCGTTCAAATGATCGTATCCGATCGAAGCTCACGAGGGGCCGGCCAAGTCTATATGCCCTGATTTATATTTACTCGCGTGAAGATGTATCAAGTCCTAAAGCGTTTGAGCTCGCGTGTTCATTGTTTGAGTCGGCGGGCTTTAATTAATCGCGCTTTTAATTGATACAAAAATATTTTGTTGTTAAAAACATGTGTTTGTGTTATCTACATCCTTTACCATGAGCTGCGTGTGAAAATTCTTCGATAAAATTTGGATATACCGAGTACCCGGTAAAGTATTAAGACTCATTAGGGCTAGTTACCCAAAGTATTAAACGGCCCCGTTTAACACCTTATCCCTAAGCCCGAGATTTTCTAAGACTTCGCTGTCCGTTCGTCTGTCTGTCACCAGGCTGTATCTCATGAACCGTGATTGTTCGACAGTTACAATTTTCACAGATGATGTATTTCTGTTGCCGCATAACGACAAATACAAAAAAAATATTATATTTAACAAAACATAAATAACATTCTTCAAATTAATGATTAAGTTAAAATAAAACAAATATTTATGTGGGGCTCCCAAACAACAATCATGTTTTTTTTGCGTTTTTTATAGATAATGGTACGAAACCCTTCGTGCGCGAGTCCGATTCGTACTTGGCCGGTTTTTTTAAGCCCTGACACAAAAGGAAACATGTTAAACCTAAGTTTAACGGGTGTTTCAGTATGTCTGTGTATTTGTGTGTACTTATGTCTATGCCACTGCAGCGCCCAAATGGTTTTGGATGGTTTTTTTTATTAGAAGGCTACTTTAATCTAGACACTTCTCACCTTGTTTTATGAAAGTCCGTTTAGATGTTTTGAACGTAACCAAATTTTTATCCCGTGTTTGATTTTAATGACCGCACATTTTTTCGTTTTACTATAATTTCTTTAAAAACAGTTTCACCTGTTGATGAAATGAGTATTATTTTTACTAACTAAAGCATTTATTTGCATATTTAAGGTATATCGTTTTATTTCGCAGCTATCAATGCCAAAATAAGTATTGCCAAAGTGAAGACCGTAGAAAATATTTTGAACTCCATAACCAACTGTATTTGAAATTGAAATTGAGAGATATTTTTATGCTACATTACGTATTCGATAAACGACATCGAACCAAATCTTAACTTATAATTTTTTACACAAATTGGGTTTGATTGAAATTGCTCCTGGAACTCAATCAAAAATAAGTCATAAAGTGTTATTACTTGATATCTTACATTTCCAATGGCTTCGGGATTGAGTTAGCGTAAAGATAAACAGTGGTTAGCCTCGAGCTCGAATTGAGCCATTTAATTTTATATGTCGAATCTACATAGATAATCGCAGCTCGACTGTGCCTTATGGGTCTGTTTGTTCAATATAATTATTGTATTTATATACCTGCATAATTGACTATGAACTGTACGATTCGAAATTTTATGTGAATATGTTTGGTTTTCCAAAATGGAAGGGGCTATTTTTGATGTTATGGTTGGAATCAAATTTTCATTTTTTTTTAAATTGTTTTACCGGAATACGTGAATGATGTATTTGAACGTGAAGAAAATCATTCAAGCAATGCAATATTCACAAATATATAATAACCATTATATTTTTGTGATTATGTAATTTTCATCCTTAGTAGCATTTAAACGTAATTTTGTTTATAATACAGCCATTAATAAAGGGCGATTTATACTTATAACTCCCGCTCGTGACTTCTTTACATTATATTAAATATTATTGTAATATTACTTTTGATAACACAAAACACAAAAAAATATTAACCCATTTCCACCTGCCACTTACTTTCGTCACAATTATTTTACTCCGAGGTCTATGAGATTTCAAAGTAAAATCATTGGTTTCTGTCAGGTTCAGGGTCCAAGCCTCACAATAAACAACAAATTTACATGAGTAAAATAGTCTGTAGGTGAATAAGGTCATAAAAAACAAATGATTAAGGGTTAAATATTATAAATTTTTCGAAACCGATATTACAAAGTTATTTAGTGTAAGGTAAAGAAGCCACGAGGGGGAGGCTGTATACCACTCTATGAAATTAGGCTTGTAATAATAAATGTAGGAAGACAAATAAATAAATAAATTATTTGGAGCTATAACTATTTATCAATGCCTATTCTTATTTTTTTATGCTCTCTGAACGATATCGAGTGTTTATCATATAAATTTTGTTCACGTTCAAAAACAGATAAGTATGTGTATATCACATAAACAAATCAACAAAAATCCTTGGATCGCACCTGCGATTTTATGTAAACGATTACATTTGTGGGTTACTAATAAAAGTTTAAAATTCATAAGTACGTTGTGTTGGCGCCCGACCCAGTGCGTCGGCGCATGCACGTCGGATGTGCTGAGATTTGCTCGTACCATCCAATGTTTTATGTGCTTCATAGGTTACTTATATTTACAACATGAATAATAATTATAATTATGTATTTCCATAATTGGCAAGTGTAACTAACGTTACTATAGTTATTATTGTAATCTATCGATAATCATACTAATCGATACGAATTGTATCATCGCAGATGATAAGACGAGTAAGGTATACTCTCCTTTCAAAAATATTCACAGTGAGACATATAGTCTAGTAATCATTTTTGTAATTGATAGTCCAATTCAAAATACTTTATTCACTTAGGTTAAAAAATGCGTATCTTATTAACATCTGACAGAATTTAAAATAGAATGACTATACATGTAATGCCAAATTTACAAAGTAAACCATTTAGAAAAACACTTATTTTAAATGCTTGTTTAAAAAAATTATTATTTGTAGCAGTAATACTTCACTAATTTTAATAATTATATCTGTAACATGGTGCGCCTCGATAGACTGGAGCGTTGAAGTCTTTTGTATAGCTATTTATAACTGACTACTTATTGCCTTCAAAAATGGTTACATATTTGTTGCTTATCCCAATAATATGTTCCACAGCTTTGAGCTACCTCTATACTAAATTTTATCAAAATCGGCCACATAGTTTCAGGGATTCTTCTTTATAATATTATGTATAGACAATTTTTCAACCGAAATAGAAAAGTAAAGTTTTGTCACCAATTTCATAGGTTGAAATTTAAATATAGGAAATTCCATATTTTTTTGATTATATAAATAACATTACCAACATCAAAATTACATTGCCTGGGGCTTGAATAACGTCAATAATGTGTGCATATTAAAACACTTCGACACGTCAGACTAATAAGCTGATTATATGTCATTAAAACGACTGAATATATTTACGTAAAACCTACTTCGGAACCATTAAAATAAAACAACTAACAATCCAAAAAGCCATATTCAAATCTGTTCATTGATGTGGGCGCTACGAAGCCATAAACAAACATATATGTATGTACATAAGTTTGCGTCATTTAAAGATGAAATCCAATTCACTCTCATTTTGTTTAGTGCATTCTTTGCACGAAACGGAAAACCAGTTCGCTTTCGACGTTGTTATTACCAGTACAAATAAAATATGAGATAGGTACTTTAAAAACTTGTCATACACTTAAATATTACCCAGTTCTATAACCATGAATTAAAAGTACACAATAATCACGGATTGAACAAAAGAATAGCATTTAATAAAAGCAGTAGTTAAAGGCATGTTCATGTGTCTACATTTAACAGCCTGAGTCGAGATCGGTATCGAACCTACTTCTTTACCCCATACAAACTACACAGAACCATCAATAAACGACCTAGCACATTAACAAGCACACTTATTGCTGTAGTGTTAAGATTTAAAATTGATTGGAGAGCTTGTTTTGCATAAACGTGGGTACATTTGTTAGTTCACATGTTGAAACTTTTGTCATGTTATCTGGATTGGATCTTCCGCTAAGTTTTACGGTAATCGTAGTCTCTGTAGTACTTTTAAAATATTTATGGTCATCGTTTTTTCTTGGTAGGTCTTACATTAGTCGCAACATCATGAACGTTCAGTAGAGCAATATTTACATGATCTCCTGATAACAGTTTTAATAAGTTTTTGCTGGAACTTGTTCTTTCGAATTATTGAAAGCGTTGGGTATGTTATTCCTATAAGCATTAATTAGTAGATGTTCATAGTACCTACTATATCTCGCAATTTTTATTCTGAGTAGCTTGTTGGTCTAATAGTTAGTTTCCCTGACTACGAAAGTTGTAAGTTCGATCCCAACTCAGGATAAAACTTTGTGTGAAGTGCATGATGATTTACTAAGTGTTTTGATGTAATTTATCTATAATATATATGTATTTAGAAATATATAAGTATGTTTATCAGTTGTCTGGTTGCAATAGTACAGGTTCTGCCTAGTTTGGGATCAAATGGCGTTGTGTGAGTTATCCCAAGATATTATATTATTGTTTTTACCACACTATAACCCCCCGTACATTTATAGGGATTTTCATATATTATCGGTGGTTTTAAAGAATAATAGTACCTATATGTCCTATATCGCGGAGAACCTTACAAGCTCATGATGAACAGGCAAAAAGTACACCCAGAATAAGAACAACAATTTGTAGATAAAGTGATGTCCCATAAGGTAATCGAATCCATTACCTCTTGTGCAGCAGTCGCATACACACCCACTGCCCCACCGAGGCCGTAAGCACCAAGCCTTGTGTATACACATGTAGCATCGTAGCACACAAACGGATAAACACATTTGTATTCCGTTTATATTAGAAAGATAATGTAAGCTGCTTGATGGTAATAATCCATAGAACCATTTTTGTAATTTATATGATATGTAATAAAAAGTATGACTTGTAAATTAAACATTTACCATTCTTTTAATGTAAAATAACAAAGTTAACCACGTCATACAATGTGGCAGTAAATCGCAAGTGCAGTAGCAATTTATTATATTTTACGAGTTTCAACATGATCTTCTGAATTATTTATCGTACGAGTCTATCGACAATCGATGTACTGGAGACGAACTAAAAATAATACAATGTGGTAAATTTATAAAATTACGTATGCAGGTATTAAATTATAAGTAAATTCCACATTACGCAGAAACGTAAGTATTAAAAATTCAAAACCGCTCGCTGGAAACCGTTGTCTCCGCCCAATGGGCAGCTGTGTCCCCATCCAGGACTTACTAAGCCTCTATTATGGTTCCCTTTCGCATAAATACGCCGTGGTCCCATAAAAGCGCTCGATCGCGCCAAGCTTCAATTTATTCTTGAAATTAACCTGTCGCATACACTTAAGAACTCCAACGCGTGTTTCAAATGAGGTACGCGCAGATTGCTATGTTTTGAATTGTCGAACCTTCCAAATTGTCCTTATTACAGGTTAAAATTTGAAAGGGAGTTCTCAGTAACTGTTACACTGAATTTCAAAATACATTTTAACACTACTACCTATCTAATATAAATAATATGTATCCAGATTTCGAAATATTAACAGAATCTATACAATTCTTAATATTAGGTTAAGTTAAAATATTGAATCCTTTATATGAAAATTGCGAGCACGGATTAAAATTAGTGGAAATACCTGAAATGTAGAAATATTAATTGGGTTTTTATATTGACGTGATAACGTCTTATAAATCGACGACCGACTGCACGCACGAAAAAGTGTCACGTTACGCTTTCATTGATAGGCTGAAGCATCAGCCTACCAGCGAATGGCGATTGCAGCAACATGCGATACAATTGGAATTAAAGTTATCAGCAAATGGCGATTGCAGTGATATGCGATGCAATTGGAACTAAAGCTGTCACAGGCATGGTTGTTTATTACAATCAAGTTTTCTTATGAAGTTATCATGTAAAATTATCGTACGTAAACCGACTTTACAGACAACCTTTTTTTATATATAATATGGTAATCGAAAATATAATATTCATCGTTTACGTCTATACATAATAAATAGATTGAATATCATTTAAAATATGTGACGGTCAGTAGGTAGGTACCTATATCACATTCAAAATCTAAAATAAAATATGATAGTGTTGCATTATGTTTTGTTAATAAGTATTATCTATACTAATATTATAAAGCTGAAGAGATTGTTTATTTAAAATCTCAGGAACTACTGATCCGAATTGAAAAAATCTTTCACTTTTAGATAGTACATTTATCAAAGAAGGCTAAAGGCTATATAACATCACGCTACGACCAATAAGAGCCGAGCAGCAATGAAGAAGCAGTTGCAAAAACGAGGAAAATTTACGCAGACAAAGTTGCGTGGGACAGCTAGTATGTAATATTCATGGACAAAATAATTACAGCAGGGTTTAAACTTAAAAAAAAATACGCCGAAATTTCGATCACAGGGCTACCGCTAATATTTATTTATTAAACTCTCACGCTCTCTTCTTCATAAATTACAAATCACTTTACATGATAAAAATAGCTAAAGTAGGCGGGGAAATTAAGTTCATAATTTTACTCAGATGAATTTGCAACAATTAATGAAGAATATTAATCAAACATCTTTCGAACATTATTTATGAAACAGCTATGCAAATGGTTATCAATTATACTAACCATCAATTACTTTTTGCGCTATATAACCAAGCAAATTTGTTTGTTAGATCAAAGTGTTATAAAATATGGCGTGTAATATTCTTTATTATTTATATTTTTTATGTTATAATGATTTACTTACAGAACTTCTTAGAAGCAATAATTTAGTTGAGGTGGGGAATATTGACTAGTAAGAACGACGCAGGCGCAGATGTAGTATTCCACCTGCGCTTGGACAATTTACACTGTTTATTATTAGCTAAAAATATTTCTTAGAGATTTGTGTGCATAGTATGTAAATTTTTAATAATTTAAACATACACAAATTAAGAAAAAATTAGATAGCCTAAATATTTCTGAAATTTAAATTAAATTATGAAGTCCGTCTAAGATTAAGTTTGGCAAGATGTTCTTCGCCAAGATTAAGTTCAATAAATATTAATAAAACCCCGACTTTCTTAACTAACTAACTTCATAAATTCTAAAATAGTTTTTAACCGCATGAAAATGTTAATCCGTTATATTATAAACAAAAGTAGAAAAATACTATTTTTTTCTCTTTGTTTGCTCACATTAAGTTTGTTAACCCCTTTAATACTCGAGTTTTCTGAAATTTTTCATATCCATTGTCTATATCACAAAAGAAACCTCAGCAAAATTTTAGAGTTCGAGATTCAAGGCTTTGGGCAGGCTGTTGACAAGCGACTGAATGAATCACGATTTTCATTTTAATAAACAAAGACATATCATTATATGAATAATTAATTTATGTACATACTATTTATATAGTTTATTTCTATATATTATGTTTCCTTGAAAATACCTACTTTCCCAAATCTGGTTCAAAAAACAAATGAATTTTTATTGCATATTATCATGTCTACGAACTCATCGGTATTAATTATATTTTTAACTACTCACCTGTATATGTGTTCTTGAAGGAAAATCGACCGTAAGTACATTTACAAAGGCCTAATTTGTTTCAACAGGACCTTACATTTTTCTGATATAATTATGGAAAGGACATGTGTGGAGCCGACTTTGTGATCTACATTTTAATCAACTTATTTTTTCATTACACTTACCACTAATTTATTGATAAAAAAGAGTTTACGGGTTGTTTACGTAGCTATAAGACGTGTATGTTGATTCAAAATGCAGTATAAATTAAAAAAAAAACAATTTAATTAATTTATTTTGGGCACACTGTTTGTACCCAAAATAAATTATTTGATGTCATTTTAATTTTTTAATTGATTTTTTCACCTAGGTAACTACGACGACGAAAGTAAGAGATCAACGAGAAATGGTTGTCTATAAAGTCGGTTTACGGACGATAATTTTACGTGATAACGTCATGAGAAAACATTGATGACGATATGTCATTAATGTTTTCTTTCATTCGAACTTAGCAACAACTCGTTAGTTAGTTCCAATTGAATTGTATGTCATGTCACTGCAATCGCCATTTGCTGTTGCTTAGCAACCCATCAATAATGTGACTTTTTTCTTGACAATTTTTCGTACGTGCACTCGGTTATAGATTTATAAGACGTTATCACGTCAAAAAATTAATTGTCTTGTAGGTAAATAATATTAACAAAAATAAAACGACAAAAGTAAAACTGACGACAGACCTCTGCGCGACACTCTTGTCGCGTAGTTTTCAGTAAGGCAACGACTCGACGGGCGGGCAGGTGCTGCCCGCGCGCACACTTCTTTCATTAAAATTAATACCAATGTCGCGTGTGCACATTCTTACTCGATAACGCCTCGGCGTAATTAAGGTATGGCTTGAACGAGGGCCGGCTCGGGCGGGCGCGCGCCTGCCACGCGCTCAGCAACGGTACTCCACGAAACGTTTAACAAGAAATTTTGTTTTCATCAATATTTCTGGTTAAAGTATCAGATTAACCGGCTCGTTGCGATCAGGTGCTTGTTTGTAGATAATTTTCTTACATTGTATTAAATGCATGCTCGTCTGCGTACTTATTATTATTGATTGACCATCGACAGTTTTTGGCGACCTTTTTTCTGTTTATGTTGGTAAAGTGGCCTGTTGGTCTAGTGGTTAGTGACCCTGACAGTTAAACCGGAGGTCGTAGTTTCGATCCCTACACAGAATAAAACTTTGTGTGATGAGCATGATGGTTTATTCTGTGTCTGGGTGTAGGTAATATGTATGTATTTAGAAATATATAAGTATGATTTTCAGTTGTCTGGTTACCATTTAGATCAGATTTTTTAAGATTCAGGCCAAACTGAATCTAAACAAATAAAAACAAGTTATGTGTACATTATTAAAATATATATATTACGGGTCTTAATCGCGTGAATAATTGAAGGTAAAATACCTTATTTATTGCCCGACGTTTCGACCCTATTGCAACGGCCGTGGTCACGGGTAGACTCGTCTAGTCTACCCGTAATATATATATTTTAATAATGTGTACAAATCGCGAAAGTTTATTAAAGTTATGTGTACATGTCGATATTTATAAAAAATAATATCTGATAAGTATTAATAAGGTTTTTAGATCAGAACTAACAATCTATGCATTAAGTTATATTTTATTTTTACCCCATTTTTATGCTAGAAATATTAGCCCGCTAAAGCCTAATTAAAAATCCAATAAACTTTAAGATGCAATAAGAAACAATTCGTAATGCTTTCATAAAATTAATTACAATATTTAAGAGTGAATGTCTCTTTACCTTTATATAGATACTATATATATTATCCTACAGTATTAAAGGTACACTAAACTTACTGTAATAAAGATGAAAAGTTTGTCATCCTCATGGTAGAAATAGAAAACCCCTGCTTGTAGACACGTAAAATTTTAAAATGTCACCCCTAAGGGCGTGAAAAGAGGTGCAAAAGATTGTATGGGAATTAAAATTCAAACCCCTTAGGGGGATAAATAATGGTTGAAATGTTGTGTGGGTTAACATTCCGAAGATACCACACTTAGATGAAATTGGGTGTAGAGGTAGCTTAAAGCTGGATAAAGGAAATACTTATTATCGCGTTCCAAACCATGAGGGCGAATCTTCGGGCAAAAGCCAGTAGTTGATACCTACCTATTTATTGTGAAAAATAATATTCAAAATAGAAATAAAATTCAGTTTGCCTTTGCAGCTGGAGTGTTAAACGATACGAAATATCAAAGGCTTATATCGAGTTTGTTTATTGGCAATCAGTATCCGACACTTTATTTATGTTTCTCATTCTTCAGCTGTTAACACTCAACTGATGACGATCTTTTGGGCGTCGCGATTCTTTTCAAATCAATAAAACTGGCAGCAATAAAGATTAAACAACTAGCAACCGATATAAAGAAACAATACTAATTATCTATTTAGAGGCATCTTATCGCCACAGCTAACGAGGTATCGTAAAACTATAAACGAATTTGACAAGCCTTGTTTGTCCGTAAATGAGCCAGTTCCCTAAACTAGCCTTATTTATAGACCTATGCAGATGAACGAAGGGTTAGATATGTGAAATACAGCGTACTAAATGCTACATGTTTTCTCATTAAAAATACATTATGATGTTTTCAAGAAACATTTCGGATTTAAATGTTTTTATGTGAAACTTAATTACAAGATTAAGAACTATTAAAGTTGTTAATTAAAATTCTGTAACCGTTCAAGATACCGGTGGTAGGTCTAAGCCATAGGCCGTCTTGGTGGATACCACAGCAGTGTTAATTATTCTTCCGTAAAATAGTGATGTTAACACGTCACTGTGTTTCAGTTATAGGCACTGTAGCAAGTGCTGGGCATATGAGACTTATAAGCAAATGTCTCAAATGAGAAGCACGGTACAAAGATCTTTGCCAAATAAGATTTTGGGTGGCACTGACACTATTATGGACTAGCATGACACTTACCATCAGGAACACGACCTGCTCGTCTCCTCATTTCGTAGTATAAAATAATAATAATACCAAAAATACATACAGCTCAGCACACAGGGTGAGAAAATTTTCCCATGCGAACACGATCGCGATTAACTTCCTCTCATTCATTGTTAAACAAACGTTTATCTCGAAATTCGTATATCAATCAATCGATATTCGATTGGTCAATGTTCACAGTCGAATCGTATCTTGGTCACAATCGGTGTCGAATGTCGGAGTGTCGGCAACTCGGTCGCGTCTACGTCAGAGTGTCCGACATCAAACGTCAGTCGTAGGTGGCAGAGACAGCGACTGAGACCGATGCGATGTCCCGATAGTCTCCGTGTCACTGTCTTTAAGACATACTATTTGCATTTTGGATGTCGTCCATAGGACGTATGTTATCTGTCCTAGCACATGTAGGTGGTAAAACAAGTATATTCTACCATGATTTTTTTAAAATCTATTAAAAACTGACCAACGAAATGGAGTTGCTTTTTTCTCGTGTCTTTCCATGTCTGTTTGAATAGTTTAAGAGATTCAGTAAGATATATTTACAACTTTACACCTGGTGTTGACAGAATTTGTGGTATAAGCTGTGGTCATAAACAGCACAAAACGTCTACCAGTTTTAGCATCAGACATATATTTTTTTCTGGCTCGGGGACTAAGTGACTGAATGCCCTATAATAGAATATTATCGGGACTTATCGCCACAGTCTCGATAGTAAGTTTAATAAGTGCAAAAATTTAAAAACCTAGTATTTTCGAGCAATGGGACCTCAGACAGATATATTTTGAACTTGCCCCTATGTAAATACTACCCTGCATGCAAACCAAGACCTTACTTAAATACGTATCATTTTCAAACATTTTTTCTTTGATTTTGATCAAATAAACATCGAATAGACAGTGAACCTACGACTCATCGCCACAATATATCACACCTTGTTGGCGGGGAATGCCGAACTCGTCAATTGTTAAGACCACGCTCGATGTGAAATGTAAAACATTCCCTTTATTAATACTTAATACGATCACCCTTTGATTCGATGAATAGGAGTCACTCAACAAGTCGTTAATCAAACTGTATTGGGTACGAATCAGGTAGTTCTATTGTGTGATCGATGGCGGCTAGCTTTGCATTTATGATTTATAGGCCAGTGTAATTTTTGAGGTGGTGTTAATGAGAATCCAACTTTCAATGATGAACTGGAAGCTAAGAGCTACTAATATTAGTTACTCTTGTTATAAATTCGTTGTACGATGACTAACAAAATGTTGGGATCCAGATCTTTATGGTCTTATCAATTAATCGTTTTCAAATAATCGTCAAACGTTAAATACAAAAGAGATGTTAAAACCTTAGTTTTTTTTTTTCAAAAATTACAAAAATAAATTATATAATATTAATAAATACAATAAGTTTTCATGATGTAATAAGTAAATAGATGACAATACTAGGTACACGATTCAAATTAACAAAAAAAAATGAGCATAAGCTAAATAAATAAATAAAATAAGTTTCTTGATATAATAAGTATAAAGATAACAATAGTAGGTACAACATAAATTGTAACGATTCAAATTAACAAAAATTATAGAGCTTCTTCATGAATAATATTGGATACGATACGGTGAACAAAACACACCTAATTACAAATTGCTTATGACAAATTTTTTGCCTATCATAAACGTCGTTGCGTATCTATCTAAACTTCTATTATATCACAAATATTCATTAATATCGTACGTTAATGCATGTACTCGTAAATACATAAACTAATTACTTATACGCAATTACTTTGTTTACATTTAGAATACTTAACCTGTCAATCCCACCCTATTGGTGCGGAACTACGTAATATTTATTGCAGATGACACATTTCCCATAATCATCGCATCACGATGGACGATCCCACCCTCGAATCCCACGATGCACCGCATCTCTATCATTTGTTTTACTTAATTGTTCTATTTGCAGCGAGTAATTGTCCGAATAGCCCCTGAATGTCATATAATTTCCGGTATTCCATATTGAACGGTTAAATTGAAATTTTCAATTGTTTTAATGTAATCTGATCACGTGATGGACGGAAAATAACGTCAAATTAGTTACTTTTTATTTTGAAAATTTATAATTTTATGAAAATAAGTGTTTGTTATACACAGCCTTTTTATAGTCGTTATCGAATGAGCATTCAAAATTTAAATCTTTCATATCTTTTTCAAAAGTAACAATATTATTATATTTTGGCTTGGTTATATTTATGTAGAGTTTCCATAAGCTTAAGAAAAGCCATGTTAATTATGGTCATTATAATCTAACCAACATATTTAATCACATAATTTTCTCTTTCATAAAGTATACTTAATATGTACCTTACCTATGCACGAGAATATTAAATCATTGTTCAAAATAAATTTGGCAAACCTTTGCAATTATAAAAATCTTTTATTTAATTGGTTCGATGACAAAGTCGCAAAAAACCCGTGTAGCACCCATTACGAAACATAAATTCTTCAAAAAACTTGTAACATTGTATTACAAATTTAATGTGGTACAATGCTAGTGTTAATTGAGAACCAGTTTCGTGGGTGGTGAGATGATGCATGGGGTGTATACCACAAAATACTGAGAGTGTAGAAGGCAACCTTTATATGTACTTTGGTTGAGCAACCCTGTTAAAGACATTGTTCATCATCAGCCCGTGTCGGTTCACTGCACAATTTTCGCCCGCCAGTCCTCTACCTACCGCATCCAGTACATCACAGTGACCTTTAGGTCATCGGTCTACTAGCTGGGATCGTTCGACTTTACGTTTACCAAGCCGCGGTCTCCACTCTAGGAGTCACTTTCCTCCAGCAGCCATCGGTTCTTCAGAAGATATGATAGGCATCGGTCACGGACTAGAATCTCAGGCTACTTCGGACCACTTTTTTTTAAAAGTTAACTATTAATGTGGGTTTAGGTCCTACATTACTAGCAATCATGGCAGCAACCTTTGAGCTTAGCTTGGATGGGCTAAGCTCAAAGGTTTGTGTTCGGAGTGAGTCCACGTCGGTAGTATTATGGCTAAGATTCAAACCCTCGACCTCACGATTGCGAGACCGATGCCTAAGCCATTAAACTTTATTTGAAAGGCGTTCCGAGTTTTAATTTCATCGACATTAGTGAGCGATGTCTATGTGTGTGTGTTTCTATGAATGTTACCTACTGTACTCTCGGTATATTGTGTATATACCCTTACAATACGCCAACACAATGACTTGAATTATCCACGCATTCTTATTAGACATATTACATAACTCTTAACATGTTACTTGAATCCATTGTTAGGGATTTAACGACTATTGACACTATTGAAAGCTAATAACGCCGTATTCTCCTTTTATTATCTAAATATAAAATTATTATAACACACGGCTTCAGTGTTGACGTCGGACATCACATTAAATGTACTACTTCATTTAGCCCTTTGCTACGTGAAATCCAAACAAAAATATTTATGGCTGTATTTATGGATCAATAGCATAATGTGCAAAGTCACAAAATGTGCAGGCTACGCAAAAAGTGAAGATCGCTAAATGTGCATTTTCACTCTAAAACGACAATGACCTAACTGTTACTAAGGTATTGGTTGCATTAAACTTTCGATCTATATGATCTGGCAGACATATGAACTATAAAGGATAAATATAAAGGAAGGTTCATTCAGTAAAAAAAAAATTTGTAAAGAAAAACTCGATAATTTTAAAAGAGTGGCCATTAGATTCTTGGCAGCTTCTTCTCATGAGCTTTACTCATTTTGTTTTTTTTTTCAAACAATCATAATTTTATAATTTTTTTAGTATGTATTAATTTGACGTTTTCAAATAATCATTAATCTGATTTTACGAAATAAAGATATTTGAGTTTGAGTTTGAAAAAAATAATAATAAATCGCTCATAATTTTTTTCCACAATCAGTTGGGGTTACTTAATTCCATTGTCTTTAATTTAACCCTCTAATACATAGGACCCTAACGGTACAACATCGATGCATCGATTACTCATAGCAATCATAACAGGGAAAAAATGTTATTTACGGAACCCATTAGCACCTCCCCGCAGGTCATATCCGGCACAAAATCACGGGGTTCAACCCCACAAGATGACTGGCCTATGGCTTATGGCTTGTTATTGGAGTCAATTTTAATCTAATACGTGATAAGTACTTTTTTAAATGGATAAAAACTTTACTCATTCGCGTAGCCCAACGCGAGCCTGAATCAGATAAACCAGAATACAGAACGTACTTACATCATGACAGATAGACAAGAAAAATGATAAAGCAAACGGAATACCTAATGATTCTCTCTACGTACAGATAAGATTACAACCTGCCAAATTTATGACCGCTGAAGACCCCTGGACTAAATTTACGAGATTTTACCACTACCAAAAAACAGGCCGATTCTTTTTTGAAAATGGAATCCGTAGCACCTGATCGGACACAGGCATTTTACGACAGAAAATTAGAAAATGACCCCACAAACAATCAGATACGAGCACCATTAACCGCTAATACAACCAAAGGTATGTATCAATTTACTAATGAAAACAAATACCTAACATTGAAACAACCATATCGATTCAATTAGTAAAGTTAAACAGAATGAGAGTTATTCAATTCACGCAGCTATACTTACGGTAGCCGGCGCTCTGATCAAAGGCTATATGAAATAAAACAAACTTAAAGAAGTGCAGTTCATGGATGATTCCAATCTAATTGATGATGGGCTGTTGCTGACGCCGTTGGCTGTCACGGGGGCGGCGAGTCTCACACGAAAAGTATTGGCATATTTTAAGTATAAAGGAAATATTTACATAAATCATCAGCTTTCCAATATTCAAAATTGTGGTGGAAGTATTCAAAATTATCTAATGGTTGTCTAAGGAATGCCAGACACATTGTGTAGTGATATAAATTTGTGGTAAAGCTATGTCGCTGATAGGAAAAAAGGTGTATTAAAGGTTACTGAAGGCTATAATTTTTGATTCCTCTAAATACATTAACAATTTGGATTGTAATTGGAATTTCATAATGATTGTGAAAGCTCTTATAATTACGAATTCGACAAATTTTTTAAAACATTAATCTGATAATATCCCTAAGCAAGTCATAAAAATAACGGTTTCTACTAATATAATAAATGCAAGTTTGTGAGATTGGATGTACCTATACACAAAAGCACTCGAACGCTTTTTAACGAAATTTCTCAATATTATAACATCAGAATAATTTGGAACTATATTTATTAGAGGTATTTTATCATTACACACATACGTTACTAGATCATCTACGTCATTTTTAAGACTTATAAAAACAGTAATGCTGTTTGAAAGCGCAAGTGCGTTGTTTATTCTTAACAAAGAAGGAGCAATCATCTTAATAAATTTAAATAGTTACTCTAATTAACAAGACCATTTAGTAGTTGAACCGAGGCACTTAACCGCCACTTCAAGCGCGTACGCATGTAATAGTATTAACCTCGTTACATTAACATCTTAACAACCAATTCTCCATTTCCAGAATTGTATCCATTAATGTATAATACCGATGTCTTTTATCGATAATGTACTGATAAACACTGATGAGACTTTTATCCAGCGGTTTCAGGCTTATAAGAAATACTTTTTAAAGTCAAACCCTCAATGAGATCAAGAAAGATAATGCTGATGTGAATTCTTAAGACGATTGATTTATTTTAAGTATAAAGACATCGATACGCCGATTATGTGAAAATATCTTTTAATCCGCTTTAGTGGTTGAACATTAACAGTTATCCTTGTTTCTTTTTTTATCGTTGGTTAATGTAAATACCAAATACCTAGAAACTGTGTATTACTTGATATATATCAATGCATAAAGCATTAAAATACATAGATTTAATCGCGCAGAACCACTCTAATAAAAAAATATTTTAGTCTGAAATTGTTGTAAAAAAAAACAAGAAAGCTATCCATTTTGTATTTTATGTTAAAGTATTCAGTGGTCAAGGGAAAAAAACTGGGCACGCGTTAACGTCCCCGCACTGCTCGCCGCTCCCCAACCACTACGCCAGGTACGGACCCGCACGTACAGGGGAAGGGATGATCGAAAATAATAGGGGAAGAGAATTTTAAAATTTATATTTTTTGCAGCCGGCGCAGGTGATATAACGCAAGCGCGTGCGCCGGCGGCTCACTTGTACGCGAAGCTTCACCGCCGCCGCTTGCGCTCGCCTTTTCAACCCTAAGCTCCCACAAAGCCTTCCTCTATCGCGCAGTGCTTTTGCGATAGCCGCGCCGACCGGTCGTGCTCATAACCGTCGTGAACGTTCGCGCCGCGCGCACGTAAAATGTTACAAGAAATTCAACTCGTTCAAGGTCAGACGAACTACGTAGTCGTCGCGTCCGGATATCCTTCTGCTACGTTAACGAAGACGTCCGTAGAAAAACGGAACATACCTATTGCACCGGCTCCTGAAAAAAATTATGTAACACATGATACACCTCCGAATCTACAATACAGAAAGAAGGTGCACTTCAAAACGAATCCTTACACTGGACCTCAGGCTGCTTCAATCGCGAGACGTAACGCCCGTGAACGCAACCGAGTCAAGCAAGTGAATGATGGATTCAATGCACTCCGCCGTCACCTGCCAGCGTCTGTCGTCGCTGCCTTATCGGGTGGTGCTAGACGTGGTTCAGGCAAAAAACTTAGTAAAGTGGACACACTACGGATGGTTGTAGAATACATTAGATATTTACAACAATTGTTGGAAGAAAGTGATGCTGCTTTGGGCATAACACGCGACCAAGAGAATAGAGAAAACATTCCAAATGGAAACACATTACAAACAATGACTTCAATGGATATGGATGATGGATTTTTTTATGGAAGTGGATCTCCTTGTTCCGAGAAGCCAGATTCTCCTGCGCCCTCCGAATGTTCATCAGGGGTTTCTTCGGCGTACTCAGCTGATCGGTACGAGGTGACGACTACACAACAGCAGCTCGGGCCTATGGATGAGGACGAATTACTAGACGTAATTTCATGGTGGCAACAAAAATAGATAATATGTAAGTTACATATATTTGTTTACATCATCTTTCTATATAATTCCAAATCTTAAACATGTCCCTTTCATTGTTATTATTTCACTATTAAATCATTATTTCTAACAAGAAAGCTATAAGATGTTGCGATATTCAATCAAACTAACCAACTATTTTTTTCTTTCACAGATTAAACATGGGAGTGACAAAGTGGACGAAACCCTCCGAGAACGATAACATTATTTATTTGTAGTGCATTTATCGTTAATACGAAAAGACTCTTGTATATCTAGTCAAACCGGTAGTGCCTTTATTTAGATTTAAGCCTTAGTACTTAATAGTGGGGTAATTGATGTAGTAATTGAAGTACTAAATGTGTACCGACTTTGGCTAATCAATGTTGACTGTTTAGTTTTAATTTTTTAGGGCCTGTTTACATAAATCGAACTTAATTCTATGATGATAGATCGATTAATATTTTCTTTTTAAATTTTAAAATTGGAATAATTTTGTCTTGTGTCAGAAAGAGGTTCAATATATTCGAAAAGATCTTAGTTCATCGGGCGGGTAGTACCTTACTAAAATTAGCTTTACTTATATGTAAGTTAATGCGTGTGCCTTAAAACTGGTTACGAATTAGCATAGGCTGTTGAATTGAACAATGAATGGTCGATAGTACATGTTACCTTTAACTTTTATTACCGAGGCTTTGTATTAATCGCATTTTGTATTATCGACCGAGTCGATGATATTATGTAAATATACCTTAACTAGTTGTAACTATATAGTCTAAGAAATTAAAACTATTTATTGAATTTAACTCTTGTATTATTTTATTTTACATATTTTATTACCAGGTAAGTTAATTACAAGTAGCAGTCAAGATTATGTATGAGGGTTTTTCCATAATCACCACACTACTAGACACCACCTGGGTATTTTTTTTTGGAAAACACAACTGTATCTAACCACAACATTTGATCCAAATCATTAAAGCAGTTACAGATATAGATTGTACTTAGTATGTACACAAAAGTTAATACCTACCTTTCCTTTAATAAATAAAAAAAAAAACAAAAAATAAAAAATTATCACGTACTTAATACAGATGAATGTTGTCACTGACATAATATTATGTTTTATACTCTATCTAAATAAAGTCACCTTTTGTTAGATACCTTTAAACGAGCAATTCCTGTATATATGTACGTATGTATAATCTGAATCTTGGAAAAGGCTCCAACGATTTTAATATTATATATAACGAAATTTAGTATGCAGGGGGTTTCGGAGACAATAAATTGATCTAGCTTCGTAGAAAACGTCGTTTTATCTGTGTTTTCAGTCAAAGAAAAACTGCTACAATATCATTAGAGTATAAAGGTAAATTTTGCCACCATCTACAAGGTAATAATTGCTAAAGTGGGAATCGGGCGGTCCTGAAATCAGAAGACCCCGGTACAAGTCCGGATGATTATTTTTTACCTTTTTCATTAAAATTTTTGAATTTAGTTTTTTTTCATTAATGTTATTCATATTTCATCAGTATATAATTTGTATGTAAAAATAATTTCCAAAAAAACAAGACTTACCAAAAAAATAGCCTTTCTCGGTTTGTTTAGGTACTTGGAATAAACAGACATGAAAAAAGTGCGGATACATGTGTGCGTATCACAAATATTAACCAGCATTACAGTGGGGAATTAATTAAAAAAGAAATGGAAACGACGGTAGGTATCCTAATGGCCAAATCATCGGACATGCAATCGTGAGTTCGCGGTTTCGAATGCTACGCATTATACTACCGACGTAAACCCACTCCTAACACAAGCCAATGCGCTTAGTTGAAAGGATTAACATGATTGGTAGTAATGTGGGACCCAAAATACCACGCTAGCTAACTAGTATATATATATATATATATATATATATATATATATATATATATATATATATTTATACATATATATATATATATATACATATATAGGTAATTATACTAGTTAACTAGCGTGGGGTAATTAATAATTAATGTAACTTAAAATATTATTTTAAGAGAATTTCTTAGTTAACTCACATTAAAACCAATCTGCAAGTGTTTACTAATTGTATAATATATATATATATGAGTTAACTAAGAAATTCTCTTCAAATAATATTTTAAGTTACATAATTATTAATTACCTACATGTTTTGTGCAAACAATATCCTATTCTATACGTGTATATAATAAAAGTAGGTATATGTGCTGTGCATTATATATTATTATAAGTTGCTAAGATAAACCTTGTTATTTTTGTTATATAATTGAATCTTTGCAAACTATTGGCGTTGTTCTCTGTAATCCGGGCGCTTCCAACATAATTATAAAACATAAAAATATTAATAAGATTAAAAATGATAGCTATTCAGTAAATTACGTTGATGATATGCCGATAAAATTCCCATATTTCATATAACAAATACTAAACTCGGTACTTATATAATTTATACGATCTATAATTATATAATATTGTGTTTATATTGAAAAAAACTTCTACAAATTCATACTGATTAAACGAAAGTAGGCAAACCTTGTATTTAAATAGTTATAACATCTATATACTACAACAGAAAGGTGTGGTCTAATTTCAGCAGACCACTGTATAGGCATAACTATTTCATGGTTCTATACCTATATGAATGCATAATTATGGTCTAGTTACTTACAGTATTTTATTTTTGTTGGATTATAGCAGAGGCCAGTGTATGACATGTATTGCACCTAAAAAGTTGAAAATCCTAAAATCAAAGAGCTTGTAAATAAACTTCTTTTCTAAATGATTCGATAAATATAGGACTAATTAATTAAGCACTTCAAAATGTTCTTAGATATAGATTAAAATTAGATAACCTTTAAATTGTACCACACATTCTATAACACGTTGTCTACAGAGGTACAACCACAAGCTAAATGAACAACAAACTATTTCTTCACTTCCTATTCCATCAAATAAAATAACAATTATGGTAACCATATACTTATGTAACCATTAAAGCACAATATTGAAACAACACGATTACAGATCAGAAATATTAAATTACAAACAATGAGATTGCTCTTGAATTATTTTGATAGGTACTTCCAAAACATTAATTTTACAGAATGATTCGTGAAAACATTTATAAGAAAACAAAACAAAACTTATTTTACAAATTACTATGTTACAACTTTAAAATATATTTACCTACAGGTTTATTTTTAATTCATAAGGTTTTGACTTGATGGCAACATATATATAGATTTTTCGGTCCCATTTCTGCTAGGCAGTGACACTACCTAGCATAAATTGGTTTTTGTTGTGAATCTGTCTTATGAATGTTACACTTGTTTCGTGGCCCGATTTCAAAATAAATGTGTTTGAACGAGCTCCTATGTTTCTTCGTAATAACTAATGAGCCACACTGATGTTGATGAGATATATACTTAAATTGGTCTTTATGGCGCGAGAGTCACTAGTACGTATATTAAAATTATGATAAAAAAACAAAAGCATAATTAGACACCAAAATATATGTTTTTGAAGTTCTCAAAACAAAGGAAGCTCCATTTTTCACATATATACACGGTATGTTTCAACTATATTTAGTTATGACAAGAAACATTCATTGCAATTAGGTATTCGAATTAAAATAACAATAATCAATAACCCATTTAAATAAAATATTTGTACAACCAAAGCTTTCAACAAAGCAGCGGGTGGCGACTCTTAAAATTACAGAGATATGCATAAATATTGATTTTTATACTAGGAATCTTAGAGGTTACTGAATTGCAGAAGTATTATGTAAATTGGACAGAAAAGTTCTCACGGATCAACTTCGTCTACTACAAGTCTCAGTATAGGTACCTAGTAATCTTATTATATATACCTTTAAACGAGCAATTCTTGTATATATATACAAGAATTGCTCGTTTATTACATAGGTACAACAAAAAAACATAATTAAACATTTTGAAGTTGGTGCCTAAAACAGTAAACTACATTTCCTGGCACCAACTTCAAAATGTTATTTTTTGTTTTTTAGTTATCTTATGTTATATTATATTTATTTTGGAAATCGGTTTTTTATTTTTTTGTAAAACATAAATTATTTTTTTTATTTTTTAAACTAGAACTCTCGTTTAAAAAAAAACGTGCAAAGCTCGGTCATCCAGTTACAGTAATATTATTGTAGCTGAATATATTTTAGTTACAACATGCACCGATCAAATTACGGCAAAGCAACTTGAAGCCATAAAATAAATAAATATTTACTTGCTAATTACATATAGATAACGTAGCAAAGTATGGTAGAAATATACGGTAACTGTTTCCAAAACTAAATATCAGCTTAGGTAGGTATAGATGATAAACAGCTAGAATAAAAAATGAAAAAAAATATTAACCATGTAGGTTCGTAAGTATAGTTACAGTTACGTGGTACGAAGTGTATTTAACAGGTAAATTTCTTCGCAACCGCTCTTTAAAAACTAGTATCAAAGATTGACCGATGGTATCTAGTTGTAGAATTAAGCGGGCTAGATGGCTTTGGACGGTGCCTATAAAACCAGCACAATAATAATATACAATTATGATGTTTTATTACTATTTCCTGAAAAGTTTTTATGCCAACTCTTCCCTAAACAAAAAAGTTTGTGGCTTTATAACCAAACAAACGTTCCTATACGATGTCAATCCTGTTATTACCCTTTAGATATAATAAATCATTGTTGTCCAGATGTAGAGAATTAGCGGGATGCGCGATCGCGACGAGATATTTCCTAAAAATAATAAAAAAATACCTCACACGAGCCCAATCAACCATTATTATATATGACACAACGATGAGGGCAGATTCTATTAATTTATAACCAATGTGGGTGGATAAACTGGCATTATTTTTTTTATTGGTCGCAGAATGTGGACGCGAATAACTGTAATTTTGTACCTTTTTTATTAAGATATCTTCTAAGTAAATGTATGCAACCCTTGCGCGTGTCTATATGGATTATGGTAATACATAACTTCTTAATACACATTATTACTTTAGAATAGCGAACAAGGAGTCACAGATTAATATTAGCTAGAGGTCTTAAGCCTAAGATCGAAATTTATTAATCGGAATTCCTCTACATGGAGTTTTATTCGTTTTTCTACGAATTCAACAACCAAAAGGTAATTTATATGTCCACGTAAATTATGTTTAACTTTATTGTTAGACCTTTTGACAAATTCACTTAGAGTTTCACGTGTGAGACCGACCGTGTTACCCACTGTTTCTATAAAAACGTTATTGTTTTGATAAAAAATGACATGCCATACAAACATCTGATAATAAGCGTAGGCGGGGTAGCAACAAAAGAGAATTGGTTAGCACCAACACACAACAATAAGAGATGAAGTTTTTGATTCGGGTGTAAAATTAAGTTTTCTAACATCGGTCTTCTTTTGTCTGTTTGTTCATTTTTTCATGTCACACAATCAACACAGTGAGATTGTTTGTTCTATTAACGATTTAACTGCGTCAAAATTACTGTTTTCGAATACTTTTCATCAATTTATAGAACTGTGGACCGTAATTTGCGAACATAATACCAACCACATAATAGAGGGAAGACTGAAGTTGCTTTTTGGTTTCCTAGTATTTGTCAGATTTTTTTCTGTTGTTAACTTATCAATATATTGAAATAATCAAAGAGTCTATGCATTAATCAACTTGCTCGCATATCTGTGGAGCTTCCTGCGTTGTCGGTTTAATAAAAACTACTTTTAGGGTGTTTATCTTGCTAATGATGTTTTACGATGTTGCAGCACTCGACGTTATCGCCCGCCGTCGCCAACGGTAGCTAATGCAATGTTATATCTAACAAAATCTCCTCTATGTGTACGATATAAGGTTCTATTTCATGATAAAATCCTCGATACAGAAACTTAGTAGCATTCTCCCGTCGGTTGACTCTTTGTCGCCTCTCATATCGAAGGTAGCTTAATTAATTGAAGGATTGCGGTAGCAACCGAACTGATTAGAGCCTTTTTGTGCAACACCCTAACTCTTTTGTTGAAGAAGTTATCTTTACGATAGTGGAATTGAGTTCACATGTTCTGCAACTCTTTCATAAAACCGCTAGGAAATAAAAATTTAGTGATCAGTATTCGATTTCTCTCGGTTGATTTGCAGAGGACTGGCTGGTCTTATATAACTGCAAAATGTTTGAATGTTACAGCTATTTGACAAATTTATCCCACTTACTCGGTGTTACGTTCATATTATCGGTAAGTCAGTGCATGTGAATCAATATGTAGTTTGACGTTCTATAAATTTAGTATTGATTGACTAGTTAATCTTATAATATAATAATAATAATAATAATATCTTGGGACAACTCACACAACGCTATCTGATCCCAAACTAAGCAGAGCTTGTACTATGGAAACCAGACAACTGATAAACATACTTATATATTTCTAAATACGAGTACATACATATTATAGATAAATTACACCCAGACACAGAATAAACCATCGTGCTCATCACACAAAGTTTTATCCTGGGTGGGGATCGAACCCACGACCTCTTGCGTAGCAGTCGGATACACTCCCTGGGGGTGGGGTCCTTATTTATGTTCTATCTTCAGTATCCATGGCAAGCCCATGCGTACCGTCAAAATCTTGTCATAATGGTAAATAGCGAGCTGCGCTTAGAAATAAACCAACGCGCATGCGCGGCGGACATATTTGAGCTCACCGCGCATGCGCCAGTTCGCACGGGCATGTCATGGACACTAAATAAAGATTAGTTAATGGACCCTGTAATAAATGCAAAGACATTATTTCTCAAAAAAACTACGTTACGTTTAAATATACCTACTCTTGACTACTGCTATAATGTTACCCTTGTTACATATTCATAGATTACCTACATGAAAGTTTTCTATTACACGTTATTATGAAGTAAAAATTGCTGTCGACAAACGTTTTCCTAAACATGCTTATTTATAATCGTAGGTTCGTGGTTATGCCGGGGGCACGCGGCGTCCGATCCTTTGAGTGCGTCCATACATCACGGCTCCTAAGTAGACAGTATATCAACTGATATTCAGAATAATTAGCCCTTTGGCGACGGACCTCCTGGATTTATTGTGGTAGGGCGGTAATGTGTCCGACAGGCGTGTTGCCGGCTTTTGTTCTGGGTCCCTAAATATTCAATTGGGTTATTATTCGTTAAGTAGATCTGTCGGAAACTGTTCAAGAAGCTTCTTGTGGCTATTATTAAGTAGGTCCCCCGTCCTTATCCTAAGGGCAAAGGTAGATTAAAGTAAGTAGCGGTTAACGAAAGTAAAATTGTGATCGATATAATCTATAACTAGTATTCATAGAAATTCAGTAACATAGTCCACAATCATTTTTATTTCCTCAAACTCAGATATTAGTCACAAATCTGTAGGTCTACTTTCTAACGTCAAAACGAAAATTTCGTAAATATATTTTAAGGTATAAATTAATGTAGAATACTATGTATAAGAAGTTCGAATTGATAGAATTTAGTGAACCTACAGACTTGTTCTGGATTAAATTGTTTTTTTGTATTTTTATCTACTAAACTTTTTTTTCTTTGAATTACTCCCTGGCACAGATAAGGAAACAGTTACAAGCTTCCAGTGCCATTTTCAACCGACTTCAAAAAGGAGGAGGTTCTCAATTCGACTATATTTTCTTTTAATGTTGGTAACATAAATCAACCATAAGCCAATACACTAAAAAGTGAGTAATAAAAACTTTTTCCAAAAAAAGAAAAAGATAACTTTGAGTTGGTGCCTAAAACATAAAACTATATCTCCTGACACCAGCTATTTTTGCTTTTTAGTTACCTTACATTTATTTTGGAAGTCGCTTTTTATTCTTTTATAAAAAGTTTTTATTTAAGCTATTGTTATGTTTTATGTATTACTTATGCCAAAAGTGTGTACCTACCTGAATAAGTATCAAGAATAATTAGAAAACCAAAGTATTGAATAGTTATTCGTTTTACCCCTATTTTGAAGTGATACAGCGGTAATAAAATACGTAGATTTGTCATCTACCTGATATGAACACAGCATCCTTAATTATATTAACACTCAACTGTTAGCTAACTAAGATTAATGTAATTCTAATTTAATTATTATTGAATGTATTTTCGATTACGTATTTATTTAGTTTTATTTAACTACTTGCGATGCACCGAAGGCAAACAGTTATATTATTCATACAGTAACTTCTTTCTTATCGACATCGAATGAGATGTTCAGATGTTCATTGTATTCGATCCACAATAGCGCACATGATCTAGATTAGTGATGCGTATTGTGTCCCCAAAGGGTTGTACGTATTGTCCACACACAAACGCTGCGCCGCATATAATGCGCCAATACCCGCAAACATCTCAACGACGGAATCCAATTCTATGAATTTGTAAAGAAAATAAATATAACTTTTGACAGTTTTCCATTCATCATTTTTATACATTTTTGCAAATCAATGACGTGCAAATAATAATAAAACGTGACTATGTCTCAACTGATTCAAATAATATGTGGTATTTTTGATTCAATTCGCGTAAGTAAGTCAAACTACATTTGTATCGGATGATTATGGGAGCTACAATAAAATCATAATTCTATTTGGCCGGTAGGTACTTAAAATCCGATTTCAGAAAAACTATATTATAACAAGAGCTCAAGTTACATAAAGAAGAAGATATGTAGTTAGACCAGCCAGATTATCTAATTCCATACAAACACTATAGGTACAAGCATATACTCGTAGCTATAATTTACTTATCAATGTTAAATGTATATTATAGTGGGTAGTACGTCTTTGTTATTAAGATAATATATTCTCACTCCCAAACAAAGAGGCCAATATCTCTTTGCTAGACAGGAAAAATCAATTTTACACTCGTTGGACCAAATTTTTCTCATAACACCCACGAACAAGCAATTTGTACCCAAACAATTCTTAAAATAAACCTTTAGACGCCTCACACAACGTAATCTTCACCAAACATAACCACAAAAGCATCTGATAAGATCAAAACTCTTGCTTCAGCAGACAAATTGTTGGCTCACAGACAATAGCATCCATAATATGTTTACAAAACATGTCATTCATAAAGGTTTACTTTAAATAATATTTTTGCAATATGAAATTGATCTACTGCTACGGAGAATTCGATGTAGATCGAATTCTTGTGCTTTATCAGATGGGAGATATCCTTCTGTGAGCAATTGAACAGCAAAAAAAATGAAATGTGGTTAGTATGGATTAAGTGCTTTAGTTATCTCCAAGATGAGGTAGGTTACCTAGCAATCTGTAAGATTTCCTTTTTTAGATATAACCACTCGATTATCACGTATCTACTCGATAAAATGCCCATAATATTATAATCGATGGCGATTATTACTTTTTAAATCGATTGATTTTATCACAAAACGGTAGACCGGCGTTAATCACATTTTTACATATTTTACATTTATCGCTAATGTTTTGTTTAAGCCTCAGCGCTCTTCGTTCACGTCATCTGAAGATATACCTTAGCGCGTATTAAGCTCACGCGGTTTTACATCTTCTACCCTACCATATTGTTCAAGGCGTTCACATGGTAACACACGTTAAAGAAAATCTCGTCAACTCGCATTTGAAAAACTCACGTCAACGTGCATTTGGAAAACTCACGTCATCGCGCATTAAGCGTTCATCTAGTCATACGTTTAAATTATTTTATGCTATGAAGTTTTTCAAGAATTACAAAAGCGAAAAAAATGGATGTGCAAATATTTGTTACTCCCTTCATGCAGTCGCACAATCTATTAAGCGTGTATACATCAGAATGTCATACAGGCTACAATTTATCATAATATTATAACATAACCACTAGCGGAGCTCCGGGCAAATACTAAATAATCGTCAAAATAAAAAGTCTTTAAATATTTTTAATTTTTAAGACTACCTAGATTATTGTCCTTAATTCCTTTGTGTAAAGAGTGAAAGTTCTACAACTGAAAATAAACGTTTACGAGCATAGTCTTAGTGCGGGCTAGTACATTAAGTGGTAGTGGCAGATGTTAAGGATTGTGGCAGCAAGGTGTCCGCGTCGAGTCGCTCAGGTGCCACCGGCACAAGCCACAGCTTTGTCATCGTAGAGTACTGTCGAACACACAAATATTTAACCATATTTTTGCAGTGAAAACTTCTTTAGCGGCTTTGTGCACTTTCTGGAATGTGTAGAAAATGTTAAACTCGCGTCAGGACACGTGACCTGTTCGAAAATTAGTAGGGTGGACGAAAAGTAGAGTAGAGTAGGTGAGGAAATAATATCCCCCTCTCTTTCTTTTGTTGTCTTTGTCTTGTTCTTTGTTTCCTAACCATTCCAAAATATTCAAAAATGCACATCGTTAATGTTCAAATTTTCACTTCTGCCAGCACTCCCGGAATGCAACCCATTGTTTTTTTTTAATAAAGTTACAATAGTTTACTTACTGCCCGACTTATTTAAAGCTTAAATCATTCAGTAAAGATATTATTGGACAAATTTTGAAAAAGGATGATTTAAGTAAGCATTAAACGATTGTAAGTACGTAGGTAATCGTTTAATGCTGCTTATTTACTAAATACGGTCGTAAACAAAGTTTTATTAATCACAAAAGATGATGAAAATTAGATATATAATGAACATCTCAATCGATACACTTATTATTCATTTTTCTTCCTGGCTTCTCGCACTGGGATGCAAGCTAGTTTGCGTAAGACTGTTGCGTTAGGTATAGGCACCTATTAATAATAGGTACTTATTATTTATCCCAGCAAAAGTGGGGTAAAGCCGTCTTGGAGGGCGGATTATATAATGAAAAAAGGTCTCGAAGAAGGCCACAAATGCGTTGGAAATTGTCTTTCAAGAAAATCACAGCGGCAAATACGACTAACGTCACAAAACCGAGAAATATGGCGGAATCTGAAGCAGGCCGACACCAACATGATTGAAAATGGCTAGAAAGAAAGAAAAGGAAACCGATTATTATACTTTTTTTCTCATTATGTCTAAAAAAGTAGACAATGGTAACATGAGACACAGTTTTTTTTATATATCTGTTACTGTCAAAACCACCATCAAGTCAAAATAAATGACAGTTAATCACAGGAGGCCAAGAAAATCTACAATATTATTTATTATGCCATGTTTCACAACATTACATAAAAATTAAGTGCAAAGCTTACGCGCACGAGTGTACTCTGTGTGATTGAAGTAATTTTTTCAACGTCCGCCATGACATAAACGCGGAATATGCGAAAGTGGCGCGCCGCCATTATAATTTCTATATTTTCTTTACTCAGCATTGATGTATCACATTTATTAAATATGCTGCCCAGTTATTTATTTAAGACACCTTTAATTGAAAAAATAAAGACATCAACATCTTCATTTGTCAGTTTTATGCACGCAGTTTACACTATTTTTTTTAATTATACCTATATTTATTTTCTCCAGTTATTAACGTATTCAGAGATAGTGTTGTCAAAGCCTCACTGCAGTTAATATTATTTGTAAGGTACAAAAGAGATTAGCAAGCAACCAAATACCTACTATGCATGAGCCTCTTGTATGATATTTTTTGTTATGTTTGTAATGTTAGGATACTGATTTTTTTTTGTTTATAATATAGTACATTCAAACTAAGCAGAGCTTGTACTATGGAAACCAGACAACTGATAAACATACTTATATATTTCTAAATCAATACATATTATAGATAAATAACACCCAGCCACAGAATAAGCCATCGTGCTCATCACACAAAGTTTTATCCTGGGCGGGGATCGAACCCACGACCTTTTGTGTAGCAGTCGGATACACTCCCACCACGCCACAGAGGCAGTCTAATTGATGATAGAGAATTGTATGACAGAAAATTTTAATAAAGTCTACGAAAAACTCGGAAAGTTCTTTGTATGAAAATCTCATTCAAAAGTGATATTTTCTTTGACTGTTTGACATTCTTAAATAATAAGATAAAGAAGCATAAATGGCTTATATACTGTCTAGTCTAATCCTAATTACGGTTTATTAGACAGATGTTCTGCTATTCCTGTTATGACACAATAAAGCAAGGTGTACACCAGATGAAACTCTTTGATATGCGCTCGTCGGTCAAATGGTTTGTCTATTCCTCCCGATGACAGTTTGCGCAAAAACTTTCTATTTGGAATACCCCTTTCTTTGTAATATTTGTGCAACCCTACTCTTTCACTCGACCAACATTGTACAAATGTTGGGCACATGCTATCCCAGGTGCGAATTTTGTATGTCAATAATTGATTCAGATTTGCGTCAGATGTGTTCCTATCTATCGGCACGCTTCTTGTTCTTCAAATAGAAAATGTGCAAGCATCGGCAAGGTGTTTTAAAGGACATGTGTAACTAGTAATAGAAAAATCGTTCATGATTATGCATTAAGCTATTTGTATGTGTAGGTTTAGTAATAAAAATGCATACAAGTTCCCTTTAGAACGTTTCTTATCGTAAGTAATTTTAGTATTATGCATTGAAAGGGCTTCAATAGATAGCTATGCAATTCATTAGAATGATTGACCTTCTTATGCTTATTCTGTACTAGCTTTTGCTATGTTTGTGTGGATACCAATAATATGTAGTATTCTGGGCCGTTTATCATCTGCGCTGACTTATTCACATTCACGTATGGCAAACCACAACCTTACCTTTACTAGCCTTTTTGTAATTATCCAGAAAAAACAATCACATATACACAGTGTAATAGTTTAGAAGCATAAAGTTTTAGGTGTCGTCGTGGCCCTAGTATGCATAACATTTGTGCTTGCCATACGCGATATGCGTGAATTCTTGACCAACGTGAATAAATCTCCAGATGTACAGCGACATACGTAAATCCTTTTAGTAGTTTTTGCATAAAAGAATAACAAACATTCATTCATCTTTCAAAATTCTCACGATTGGAATTTATTGGGATAAAAACTATAAATAATATTTGTTAATTTAGTAACGAGTCCAACATGTGCAGTTCAACTTATAACCAACAGAGTATCGTAACAAAATTTTAATAAACAAACACGTCTCTATTTACAAGGTCCAATAAACCGTTAATATTCTTGAAAATACGATAGCAGTTAGCAGCTAAAGCACCGAACCATTAATTCGTCAAAATTTGAATGTCAATGAAAGCAGAGGAAAGCAAACAACGGCTGACCAGAGCGTGTAGTAACTTAGTAAGTTAGATATTTCACTCTGCGACGTTAACATTGGTGTTAACGAGCCATCCCTCTATAAAATGCTTTGTGTACACACATAAATCTTCTGGCAACCAGAAGATATCACAATGCGAACGTATAAATATTGTGTTTGATAAAATATGTTTACTGCATAATAAAACGTTATGTGTATTTCTAAATCTACGAATTGAAAAGTATGTTCAATGATTTAGTTGTAACTATTTGATTTTAGTATTTCCTTGGTTACGAACAGTTTGTGTAACAATACCGTTGGTTATGGTTTCTCAGAGTCATAATTTTGTAATATCCACTACGTTTTCTTGACAAACAATAAATTAATTTTACGGTGTTAACGCGATGGTCCCATAGATGGAAATGGAAAGTATGATAAATAAGATATTGAACTTGGAAAGCACATTAATAGAAACTACGTTTAAATCACTACTTAATACATCTTCGCCATTTTATATTGTCTCCTTATTTTTAATGAAAATTGGTGTGTTATCAGTTTAGCTATTTAGTTTAACAAACTAAAATATAGTTAGTTCGCCATTTATTTATTTCATAACGTAGATGCAGATTAGTAGCAAAAGCAATATTTCAAAGCTCCAAAATTCATGGAACAAGTCATGGGGTTTGAATTTTAGTTTTAAATTTCAGGGTTACTATCTTCTTCTAGTCAATTATTTGTGACTACGAGATTATTTGTGTTGAATCGGTTTGAATAATTGCAAATGCTAAGCGAATTATAAAAACAAATAAAATCTATAATAAGTTTTACATAGATGTTTTACTAGATACGAAACATAAATACTCGTATATATTTTTACAGCTAACCTGTAAATAACCTACTACATCTCTGTGTAGATAACTGTTTATAAATTATGAGTTTAATAGTAGTCTTTATCACGCATTAATTTATTAAAATCCAATAAATTATTTAAGACGTAATAAAAGTCAGAACACTTACAACGCGAACTTCTCGCAATCAGTTCAAATTGTTTAATGATCAAATTAATTATTTTAAATGCCAATTAATGCCTCAAGATTCCGATAATGAATTATTTGAGTTCTGACGTATTACATATCTCATTGATTTAATTTAACGCTTTTTAAAGTGTAAAAACCGCGATAATGTACTCCTATCGTCATTTACTTAAGTGGTTGATAAGGTGTATTAAAAAAAAGAAAAGTTATTTTTTTAATTAACACATTAAGGGCTGATATCTTAATCTGTATGGCGCCATTTCTAAAAAGACTTCATCCCTTGATAACAGTCGCGACGAGCTTATCAAAGGTACAGGACGTATCTATAGAACGGTATAATAATGTGCAAAAAATCTGAAGTTCTTTTACAATTAATGGTTTTTGGGATATATGCTTTAGATTTTAGACCACCCTATCGAAAGAATGCAAAAATTTTATGACTTTAAAATGGGTATATTACATAATAATCTAGATATAAGTAATTTGAGGACCAAAAACAAACTACACCTACCTACTCGGAAGAATAATACGTTTACAGTAAAAAACATCTCTAGCATTTCTTCGTATTTTAATAAAAAAACTGAAAGAGTAATTAGTAAATGAAACTTGCGTTAAAAATACGAACGATAAAATTCCGATTAAATTTTGTGTTTTGACATTTCATACAGAGCTTATTAGATTATTATTAGGTATACTTATTGATATTTAAGAAACCTTCAGATTAAATAGTATGTGGGTTACTGCTAATACCAGAGTCATAGAAAGTTGTGAAATAATAATTGCATTAATTATAATTGTAACATAAGTGTAATATAGTTCTTTATCTTTAGACTTTGACACCATCTACATTAAAATATTAGATATATTTTGAGACTTAATCGCGTGAATTATTTAAAGGTACGAATCTTTTATTTACCCGACGTTTCGATCGAATTGCACCGATCGTGGTCACGGGTCAGCTGATGGCAGCTTAGAGATGTCTCCGTGAGGCGCGGGGTTTTTCAACTACCCTCGCCTGGTCTTGATAATTTTGATAAATTTAAATAATTCACGCGATTAAGTCCCGAAATATATCTAATATGTATAAAAATCGCGAAAGTTTAAAAACAATAATCTACATTTAACTTCAAAATCATTATAAAAGATAAATTATTTTATTTTATGAAATAGCGCTAAGTATTTAATTTTATTTTACATAACCACGGTCAATTAATGAAATATCGCATCTGAATTTTCGTAGTAGCCATGCCGAAATAAACTTCGAATAATAATTACTGATGAAGCCGACGTGGGAAACAGTCCTACGGCAGTGATCGCCATACGCGAACATAAATCACACAACACAACAACGAGATTTATACCCACTAAACGGATAATAGCAATTATATCTGAATCATTTCAGTCCGTACTTCAACCAGGTTGAAGCCACCTAATGATACACATAATTAACGAAACGTGTTACATTAACACCTATTAATATACAGACATTAAAGTACAGATAACTGCAATGAAGCTATAAATATTGTAATAATCAATTAGTCTTACTTACATTTATATTCGACCAACTACCTACGTATCTCACTGAAATATTTTAAACGAATAAAGGGAAAATTTACTTCAATTGACTTCTTCTTTCATACTTCGGTTTTGAATGTTGCCAGAAATAAATTATAGGTTTAAAAATAATTCTGTTGACGGTGACGTTCTATTTGCAACGATTGCTTTTGATTTAAAGTTTTAATAATCTTATAATTACCCAAAACTAGAAACTTATCTATCATTGAACGATTAAACCCTTAAATATTATAATTACTCATTTTTTTAATCAGAATTTTAAATAACAGTTTTGTGTGTAGCAATATTTCACACGGGGTAATAAACCTTTGAAATATTGAGGCAATTATAGAAAGCTAAAAAGAAAAAATAAATAAAGACAAAAATCGCTCGCCTACGGCTACGTTGAGGAGGGCCACTGTACAAACCACATTTGGAACATATTTTTTGCTACATTTTATGAGGGAAAAACGCTATCCGTAAGATCTGGTCGTAGTGATTTATAACATTGGACCGTTCTAAACACCGCTTGTTAGTATTCAGCTTAGATTTGCATCCAATTAGTAGCATTAGAATTTTCTTATACGTGATCTACCGTATCTAAAAGCCGATATTTATGGGAATATTAATGTTGCAGTCGTTCGTCTTGTAGGATCAAACGCTTTGAGCGCTCAGTTTGTAAATGTAGGGTGCCCATTATTGCCCATAGTTAAAAATAAGTGTTTATAGGTACCCACATGAATATATTACTTTATTTTGTTTTAACATAATGAAAATACTTACGTATTTTGGCTTTTAAATTACTTTGATATGAGTATTATTGTTATATTAAACAGTGTGATTTGTTACTATATCTATAACTCTATAACGGCTGAACTGTTTTGGTTAAAATTTTAAATACAGATAAGTGATAAATTTAAAATCAACATTAGGAAGCAAACCTACACACACATGTGAAAAACAATAATTCTACAATTACATATAATAAAAATGTATAAGATAATAATAATATCTTTGGAGGACTCACACAACGCCATTTGATCCCAAACTAAGCAGAGCTTGTATCATGGCAACCAGACAACTGATAAACATATTTATACATTTCTAAATACAAACATTTTATAGGTAAATTACACTCCGACACATAATAAACCATCGTGTTCATCACCCAAAGTTTTATCCTGGGTGGGAATCGAATCCACAACCTCAGACTTAGCAGTCAGGATCACTAGACCAACAGGCTAGAGTTTTCAATGCGCTGCCAATACCCTCGGCTATTGGCAGCCCAATATAACAAATATCACTATTCCTGGTGACCAAACTAACGGTTTCCATGCTATAATTCCCAAAAAAAAATGCCACATTAGTGCACAGAACAGGGTCAGTGACAACAGCATTCTAAACACTATAGCAGAAAATATCAACTCTTCTTTTACGTCGTTTATAAGATTAAACATTATCTCAATTACTTACTAACAGTCAATATAAGCATTTTATTCACTATGAATTTCTGTTATCTGTTAATAAATAAATTGTATTGAATTGAAAAGACCAGTAAATAGTGAGTATTTTATCTACCTATTATTCCCTGATTATCCCATAAGAGTTGTATTCTTGTAAAGCTTCCTTTCAACGGTTCACATCTAGTTTAACTTACATCCTAATAACTGTAGTGGTATATTTGGAATCATTTGCATTAATATGAATAAAAATAGTGAAAAACAAAAGCATCGCAACGAACGGATACAGTCAAGGTAAAGCAAGGCTCCCACGGTACAGGCTCTGAAAACAGACATATCATTATGACGCAATATATTTACAGCCAAATATCAATAGTACTCGCGGCTTTTTTTCTATGGACTGGATTGCGATAATAAGCCAATAACATTCTACAAGCTGTAATCTACCCTCATACCCAATTTAATCTAAATGAGCGTAGTATGGTCGGAGATATACTAACCAACCCCTAAGAAAAAAAATAAAAATACACAAACTAAATCTGTTTATAAATTTCTTCTATAATTTCCTTAGATAAGTAAATTTCAATTATCTGTTAGTTATGTTAATTTATTTTTGTTTTGTTTGCCGCTGTAAAAGAATAACCTTAACATATCTTTAATATTATAAAGCTGAAGTGTTTGTATGTTTGTTTGAACGCGGTAATCTCAGGAACTACTTGTCCGAATTGAAAAATTCTTTCTCTTTTGGAGGCTATCCAAAAGTGAAAGAATTTTTCAATGCTTATATAGTCTTCCTATAGCCTTCCTCAATAAGAGGAAGGTTTATAGGCTATATAACATAACGCTACAACAAAAACGGGGAAAATTAGTTACAGCTAGTCAACAATATAAGGCATCGCTTGTTTTACAGTTCCTTTGAGTTTTGTTCCTTCGAATGGTTACTTCGGAATAAATTTCCTCAATTTAAGAAGGTGGCGCAGTTCACCAAGTCAACAAGTAATTAATAAAACCACGCAGAAATAATAAAATACAGTTTGGATATAACATGAACCTGTAAAGTGAAAACAAAAGACCGTATACAATTGTTCATGTATACAAGTATAAGTGGCTCGGTAAGCAAGTGCATATACCTACACATGTTCGCTTAAAACACCAAAGAATAAAGAATTCACAGTCATCCGCGGATTAACGAATGCTCCCGCTGCCGACAACACTGTACACACGAAAGTATTGCTTGTACAACATAAACGAGCAATAAAATACATTTACTAGTCTGACAAAACACTGACATGCCAGGTAAATAAAAAATTAAAAGTCCATAAATCCACAAATAAGGTATCTATCTATAATATCTACCAAAGGACATGTACCAAATACGGCTTGTAGTGGACAGAAAGTTGTGAAACGTTAAAAAACAAATATTTTTCGAAATCTGTATGTGGTTTTCATTTTTTGATAAAACTTGGGGGAAAGATTTTAGTCATAAAGATTATTATTTGCATTTTTCAATGCATTTGCAACACTTTTTCCATCTGTCATGTCATTCGTGTTATGGTGTTGTTTTTCATTTCATTCATTGATTTTAATATTTGGTGTAGTAAAAATGGCGGCAAACTGACCTGCCATTAATTTTACAGTTCCGAATTTAACGACTATAACTTGTAAAAAATGAATTGAAACGTGATAATTGGGTAAGAAGGAGACTTTGTGCAACTAACACAAGCCATTGAGCTTAGCTGGAGGGGTTAACGGGATTGCTAGTAACTTTTCTGTTATGAAATGATTTCTAAATATCTTGTATCTCAATTCCACTAAGTTTTATGGGAAAAATAATTATACAGGGTAATAGAGTAGTGATTTATCTTCAAAACAAACATGATTTCGTGTAAGTCCTTTCCAGGCCTAAAATGTATGGACAAATGGACCACTCCTTTTGACTGTTTACTAGATTTGAACTATACTAGGTAGATGTAAAAACATTTTCCTAATTAGCGGGCACACACAAAAGGTTTACACTCGGCGAGAAATTGGTTGCGGCCTTTGGAGTATTCCTGCCTTCTATAACTAAACGGAACGATGAAATGGTGATTAATACCCGTGCCCGTCATTGCTGAAATGGATTTGATATCTGGTAAAAAATAAATAAGCAAATTGCAGTCCGTGACTGGTCGATATGGCAATCGGAATATGAGGTAAGACGAAGAATAGAAAGTAGTAGACAGTACGCGTCCTATACCCGTTCAGCGGCCGTGCCATCAAGTTGATATATAACGTTATTCTTGGTATAGTGCAAACCTGTAAGTAGTTTGTTCAGAATCCGTAATACAATCCAATGGGGTAGTTTTTGGACCATGTTATATTTTACAATTAATTAATTATTTAATCTTACAATCAAAATCTTGTTCACAATGTGATGAGAAATGTAATCGTTTACTTATTTTTAAAAATAACCATGGATAATGTACTATGCGACGCAATGAGAATACTGCGGCGAAGCGAAAATAACTATAATGACTTATAATTCTGCAAGTTTTTAATATTTTCATTTTCTTTTTTTGAAACTTCTTGAAGTAAAAATCTTGTTGATCTATTTAAATAGATAAAAATGTCTGATCTTTGTACTTTACCAAAAATAACTTTGTGTTCTCGCCAGGTGCATTTAATTATTTTAACTCGTTTGCATTTTTGTCTGTATTAGTGCTCTGAAAATGAATTCAAAATTGCCGAATTAAAATTACATGAGATGTACCAAAATTTATCAATCAAATTTTTTGGTGATCACTGGCTTCCAAGTAGGTAGATAGGTAGGTACTTGACCTATTACCCAGCAGGACACATTAACAGTCCGTGTGTCACATAGCCCACCGCCGTAGGGTACAGTCAACCGCCCAGGAAGCGCAACTCAACGCGCGAATAAGAAATAAATTCCCTGGCAAGCGTAACAAAGGTGAAGTAAAAAGGAAGCGTCCACCCCTTAGGCCATACGCAGGCGCGGGATTTATACACGTGCCTTATGGCTTCATGGGAAATGAGAAAAAATTGCGAAATCGTACACAACTCGTAACGAATGTAAATCTATACAAGTAGTACATAGAGTACCTGCATCGGTTTTTCAGAAGACATTCGTGTTGTATTTTTACAAAATGAAGAAGTATCTAATGTAAACAAAAGTTACTAAGAAATAAATGTAAACAAAAGTTAATCACAATCACATTATAAAATCGCCTCTATTATGGAAACTGTCAACGAAATCGTGTAAATGTTTAAACTTTTAGTGACTATCGAGTTGTTAAATTCTATTCCACTGTGTAAACTGGTTTGTACATTACTATCTAAGTACCTTTAAATGAAACGTTTAAACTTTAATATACATAGGGAAATAATAAAAATAAAAGGTCTCAAATATAAGTGTCAATTCTGCTGTCATTATGGCTAATCGATGACAATATAAAAAATATTCATTTTGTTATTAACATTAAGATGTAAATGGGAGCCTAATTGACACTATATTTCCATACTACATTGTCGGTTACTTATTATATGCCTTGAACGTTAAATGACACGTTCGACTTTTACCAATACTTGACTACATTGTAGGTATGTATTTTGTACTCGCTCAGTTTGGCTAATGATTAAAAGTTTCCCGATTTGTGCAAATGACACAATTTTATAGACGTGTCTTTATCACTATACTTTCAGGATAAATACTTTCTTAAACAAAGTTCACAATTTGACACTCATGTACATACTTCAAATTCAAAAGTTTTTATTTCATATTAACAAGTCAATGATTGTTTAAAAACGTCAAATGAGTACATAATAAAATTACGATTTAAAAAAAAAACCTTTCAGCAAATATGCAAAATTTTAAATATAAAGTAGGTACCTAGGAACAAATCGAATTATAGTCCTGCAATATTTTATATTTCGTTGCAATCTCTCCTGTAAAAACCCCTAATTCGTAGATCAACAATTCTCATGTCCAAGATGGCCTTTCTGATCCTTCTATTCAAAACGATGTCCAATTAAGTGTAGCTGTATAAATCACAGTTGAATAGAACAGTGTGTTATGTTCAGTGACAATGGTAAAGGTGGAAGATATTTGTCTTACAAACATAGATAAACATCAGCTCACCATGTTCATTCACACCTCTACTAACCTTAACATGTATTCCAATAACAAACCCATATTTTTCGGAAATACAAAATGAGGTTAGGCATTTAAAAAATAATATCTCTGCTATCTTTAGCGTAACTTCGATTTTATTGCTTTCTTTTTGTTTTTTTCATTCTAGGCATTTATTTCCTGTTATATTTAATATAGCTCCTTGCGTAGTTACCTATATTTTTTGTGGGAACAAATATCATCAGATATTTTATCAGTGTTTAAAACTTATCTATTATATTTATTTATTTAGAAATATATAAGTAAGTTGTTCGGTTATCTGGTTTCTATAGTACTAGATCTGTTTAGTTTCGGTTCAGATGGCGTTGTGTGAGTTGTCCCAAGATATTATTATCTAAATACCAGTACTGACATCGCACATTTTTTCCTTATAACATCATTGATACTGATTATAGAGATAGCGATATAACTTAAAACGATATTCTATATCCCGTACCGTGGCAGCGATTATAAAAAAAAAACAAGACTGCCTATATCGAAAAGTATTATTTCTTGACTATTAAAAGTAATGAGACTACCAACATTAACTAATAAAAAATAAATTGAATTGTTATATGAAACGATATAATTCAATAAACAATCTACTTCGTTAAGTTTTGGTACAGAATATAAAAGTAAACGTAGATTAAATAATTTATTTTATCGTAAATAAAAACTATTATAATTGTCGATGTTTGATAAGGAACAATCTAAACATGATCTTTTACGTGCAAGCCTCTTTGTTCTCATTCAATGCTTTATATACGAGGTGTTAAATTGTTTGTATGATAATCATCCTCAACGCAACAAGTCTTTTTATTCCGCAGCATACATTACGACAGTTTTTTAATCTTTTGTTGTTGCTTGTAAAAAGGTTTCTACTTTTATTGTTTTTAAAAATGGATAGTATTTATTTTAATTTTACTTTAAATTGGATAAGAACAACTTATCCGACAAATAATAATACATAAATAAAATTTGGTCTTTTAAGTTAAGTTATAAAGTTAACAGAATACCTACACACCTCTTAATAAAACAAAGGCGTTTCCCGTTATCGGTCACAAAGTACGCTTAGACTAGACGGATTTTGATACGGTTTTTACTATTATTGGGATAATTTATCTCGACCATTAATAGGTATCGTGGAGAGCAGTCGGTGAAAAGCCAGAGTACGTCACTAGTAGGTAATATAATTTCATAAGATCGTTTTTCACATAAATATGCTCTAAGGATTTATGATCCGATACTGTTATAACTGCTGGTAGTTGCCGTACTGGGTAATACCAAATTGTTCGGGGTAATTAGATGGGCTCTTCGGGTTGACACTGCGATGTCCTTTGGGCACGCGCGCTGTTTATGACGTAATTATGAACAACGAAGATGTGGAGCAGATATTTCAACATTTCAACAACTTATGAATGCTCTTTTCAAGGTAAAAGGTAAATAATGAATATTACTATATAAGGATAAAAAGCTGTTCACTTCAGTGATTAATGACGTCAGTTGCGATTTCGTCAGTAATTATGTTAGTAAAAATAAGGAATAACCCGAGTTAGCAAAATTGCAAAAATAACAAAAGTAATGTTCCACAGTTAAACGTTCTATAAAATAGCTAATATGTATAACTTCACGAATGACAAAAGCCTTAAGTAATATGTTGAGAACATTATTGCGTATTTTTGTTTAATTGGTCGTTACATAAACTAAAACTTGTTCAACAATAATCAGCTAGCACTATATTTTATCTCATTTTATTAAGTGTCAAACATTAATTTTACAAAATGACGACGCTTTCACTGAACAAGTCTCTTAGAATTATCTCAACCCACACGGTCTTAAAATAAAATCATTCGACTCTAACACATTTATAAGTTATCGCTCCGTTAGTCCGAGCCCCCGGTTACAAAGTAATAAGCAGTTAAACACACATGAGACCGCTTCCAATATTTTTCATAATTATTAACGAAATCGATGCACATAAGGTAATGATAAGTCCGGCGCACTCTAACCATCGAGCATCTTCCTTGAACGACGCCGATCAACTGTAATTTACGATCTCGGGGAAAGTAATAATACAATGTAAAAATTCGGAAGCCATTTATGAAATATTTTAATTTTAACAGTATACAATGCTGAATAATGCCACTACACAAAGTGGCAATAGAAAGAAATAATATTTTCATTTCCTGTTTGGTGTGCAAGTAAAATTTGGAGAGCAAAGTTTTTGCATTGTATGCACATCCGTGGGAGCAGCTACCTGGCACCCGCGGCGCAGTAATTTCTTATAAATCGACATCGAGTGAGATATCCACGGTCATGCGTCTTTTCCCGCTGCGAGTGGTTTGTGCGCAGGCGCGGGACGCGGTCAACAATAGTACACAATAGCGCACATGATCTAGATTAGTGACGCGTATTGTGTCCCCAAAGGGTTGCAACGCTTTGTGAACGAACAAACGATGCGACCGCGCATAATGCGTCGATACCCGCAAACATCTCCACTGTGAATTCGCACTGATTCTATGAATTTGTAAAGAAAATAAATATAACTTTATGACAGCCGTTCACGCTTCGATGCTATCGTTGTTTGTCGATTGTGAATTCAAAACACTGATATCAATGAGAAATAATCTGCGGGCATTTATAAATATGGTGACTCTATTTGACCATAATCGGTAATTTTCGAAAATGCATTTATTTTAGGACAATCGTAGTTTTCACTAACAATCGGTCATAATTCATCAGTATAATTTAGTAGACTATTAATTTAGTTTTCACTTTAAACTTATGTTCAAATTATTACAAAGCTTATTCTTTTTTAAAAGACTAAAAGTTAAAATGAACGTTTTTGTAATTAATTTCATCAAAGCAAATAACCCACAATCATACTTTTAGCTAAATTAGAGCTTGGACCTGTCAAGAAAGGAAGAGGTATGAATCTACAATTTAGAAATATTCTAATAGTTTTTAATAACCCTCTTTTGACGAACATTAGACAACCGATAATTAAACTACTTTAAAGTTTGTAGGGTATAATAAGTATTTTTGTAAAAATATTCATTATGATGAAGCCTATTTAGGGGTTGTTCTGACTCAACCCTTTCGCTTCTTTTGATGTTTCGGAGCTTAGGGCTACAAGTAAAAAAGCCGGATTATTATTAAAGTGATGTGTAATGATATTGTCGTGAAATTTCAACATAAATTCCGATCGCCCCCAGGTGATTACTTTCGGGTATGAGTTACTCATGAATTTGGTAAGCTATGTTTATTGATCAGAAGCCTGCATTTACATAATATTTGTTGGTGTTTACTTTGTAAATAATAAGGCTTTTAACGGTAAAATGCGTACGTGTACATGCGACATGCCGTTTAAATAAAAAAATATCAATATACAAATCTACTGCACTAAGATAAACTGTTCTGATGTGTTTTAATGAAGTATATTACAAGTTTAGAACACGAAACACAAATGTTTAATTTTAAAAACAGATTATAGTTACAAAACACCGACAGCACAGGAGAGTTTTTCTCACGTGCTCCTGCAGCGCACACAATAGACATAGATCATGGATAAGAAATATCGGACCACTATGTTCCGAAGGTGTTTCTAGATCGGTTCCGTATCAGTGAGTGAAATAAATCAAATGTATTTAATGCTAATATGAGTACATTAATAGATGACACAAAAATATGAAATAGAGCTTGTTGCCATATTTACATTTACATCGTGCAAATTTATAAGTAGGTTTATAATAGATTAATAATTCAATACACATACATTAATGATTCAACACAATAAATTAATAATACAATACAATATAATAATAATGAAAAAATATTTAATACAAATGTGGAAATGATAAGTTGAGAACTGCTTATTATTAGGGCAAGATAACAAAACACATTTAAACTTACACTTAAAAATAATAATTAAATACTTTTGGTAAATTGTAAATTTAAGTAATGGTAAATATAAGATATTAATTTGTCATTGAGAAATTCTACAACACTTACTAAACTAAAAAATCTTTTAATTGTCTTTTAAACGCACTATTATTCTGCTTGGGTAGCTTGTTATATATTATTAAAATCCATATAAACCTATCCTTCTGTACTCTTGAGGTTTGGTGTTACTGTTATTATAGAAACATCATTCGCAACATAATTCTAACAACAAACAACATTCCACCTGACATTATTAAAAAACGTAACCTGTCCGCTTATGTCCATTAAAAGAGAAGTCAAAATATTTTATGGATGTAAATGTTAACAATTTTGTCAAACTAGATCACCCACAGAAGACACAAAGGGAACCGATGTAAATCTTGACTTTTATACGCCGCTAGAATTTCTCGATGCAACCCCATAAAATATAGATATGAACAAAATACTAAATGCAATAAAACTTCTCGAAACTCATTCATATGGTTAAAAAACTAAGCTCTATATTTCAGAAAAACTTGTTCCATAGTAATTTTTTATACGCAACCTGACCGCTGTCATTGTTAATTGTACCTCTTGAGCTAAAAAATGGATGAATGGGACCGAATGCTGTCTCTGAGCACCCAACGGTTGACATTGTTCGGAGCGATTTGTCTTACAAGCCCAGATTCGATCTCAGTATTGGATATCGTTTTTTCGCACCTCATGTCAATTATGTCTCCTATCCTTTATAAGATTTTTTAGTTGGATATTTAAAAAAAGAAGTGCTCGTATGTTAAGGTTACTTTATAGTTTTATTGCATTAAAGGATAGGGTACAGAGATACACAATATCAAGCGCTTTCATTCAAATGTACCCCTTTAAATCAATGGCTGGTCATTCATCACGCGAGCGACACTTCTCGCACAGAGTGGACACTAGTGAGTGAGAATCAAAACAACCAAAACAGAACTTTAATATATAGTTATAAAACTAGTTTTCGATCGTGTTCTCTGTTAGTTAATTTACGGAACTAAACGTAGATGCAAGCATTATTGTGTACTCTGTATCTAATTAGATAATGTAATTAAATAAAATACCATTCTCGCCTTTGGGTGGTAACCCTTTAGATATTCTTATCATAGGTATGGGCCATTGGAAAATTTATTGTGGTCTTGTATAATTTATTGCTCTATTTTTTTAGAATAAACTTTGTAGAAAAATCGTCACCAAAATTCTATGAATTGTAATTGTAAACTTTCTATAAACTTGATATACAATATCGTAAAAAGACTAAAAGCAATTCAAATAGAGTAACTTTTTTCCCAAAATTTAATGCAAGGCATTGATGTACAAAAAACTAGCGGAAGAGGATGGGACCTACCAATATTAGTTTTATATCTGCCAGAAAAAAGGCTCGACACTCGAGAGGGCGATTGTCAATCAGAATAACAATAATAATGGGAACCCTTTGAGAATATTGAACCCTTTCGATTCTGCACCTGATGCGGAAGCTATTCGCACACTACGTGGGAACATGATTTTTCCAAAACTTTGGCCTTTTGATTCTACCTTTTTCTACATAATACTAAAATGCGTGTGAATTTCTTTGCACTTTACATTTGAACTGGTGAGAATTCACCTGATTTTGAATCACTTGTCATTTCTTTTTTTTAATTTCACACGAAGGATCAAAACCCACAAAGAATTGTGTTTTGAAGGCTTCTACCATTACCAAATAAAATATAATTCTTGTTTTGTCTTTTCTACTCTATTTTAGATGGTGCTAGTTATCACGATGTATTTTAGATGCAAGATGCTGTTATTTCCGTATTATAAGAAAAAAGCAAGCTATACATTACCAGCAGCTTGTCCCGGCTTCGCACGGGTGCAGTATTGCAATTTTGCTACGGATCTCTAATTTTTTGACAACAAAATATAGCCTATGTTACTTCCCGATGATGTAGCTTTCTAATAGTGAAAGGAATTTTCAAATTGGTCCAGTAGTTTCGGAGCCTATTCCATGCAAACAAACAATCAAATCTTTCTTCTTTATAATACTATAGTATAGATAATAAGTTACCTACGTATATTTATACGTATAAATATATTTGGTAGATTACAGTTCATTAATACCTCAGCCATTTCTCTTCGCAGGAACCATTCTGCTGTACTAATTGATTGAATTGTTCTTAAAGTAACAAATCAAAAAGAAGCCGTGAAATAAAGATTTATAGAGCTTTCAGTACAGTCAAAGCAAAGAGTTTAAAGCTTAACAGTGTTGCAAATAACTAGGTATAAAGTTAAGTTATCGCTGAAGGCTGCATGCCAGTACACTTATCAAGTTTGCACGCTGACGATACCTGTACTAACTGTCCGTCACGTCCTGAATACTGCTAACAATGAACTTGAACGAATAACAAGTAGATATAATGAGCTCATGAAAAATAGTCCTTATTTTGTTAATCTTAAGAGTCTAGTTGCATATCACCCGCATGTAGTAGGAATATACGCGCTACTGCATTTAATGATAGTGCTATCTGAACCTACACTTGACTCTTATGTTCTCGACTACAAGATAAACATTACTCTTTGATGTTGGAAACTTAAACACATACTTTTAAACTTTTCTGTATATTTTTTTTGTTTGAAAACATTTAATGTAGAAAAAGGGAGCTAGACGACAGTTCCAAATAATTAAAATGATGAGAAGAAGCTGCGAAAAAACTTATGAACCACTCTTTTAAAATACATTACAGCAATGATTTTAATGAAAACGTTGTGTTCACTAAATTAGTGTTATACTATTTATGACCTTTTGGTTATGGAATATTTACCTAATTAGTAAGATTTGTACAAACTTGTACGTCACGAAAAAGTAATCATCATTATTACTCACACATCATTCATAATTTTCTTTTATCTCTAACTAGCTGACCCGCGCAACTTCGTCTGTGTAAATTTTCCCCGTTTTTGAAACATTTTTTTTGACACTATACACAGCGCTTGTTGATTGCTCGTATATAATTTATCTAGATCAATGTAACAAAACTCTTTATACTTGTAATCAAGCCACATTGATTAACAAATATCAAGAAATACCAGCACTCTGTACTTGCACACCCGTATCAAGTGCATAACGACATAACTGTGTAACTCGCGTGAGAAACAAAAATTCAATCACGTTAAGTCACACTTGACAATACACATTAATTTAGAAGTATACTATTACGTCATTACTCGTCACCCTCAAGTTACAACGTTATGCGACGGAAACGACAGGTTCTGATAATTTGAGTGCTGTCATAACAGCGGATACAACCCACTTAAGCTTATTTCGCCTAATTGAATCCTAGAGAATTAAGCTTCTCAAACCTATAATCCCTTTTATGAGATTCACGCCGACATTTTAAGGATCACTTCTTTAGCTGCCCTGTCCCCTTAAAGATGTTTTTGTTGATGCATAAATCTAGGGCAAGGTGCATTCTGATTTTTATAAATTAAAGCTATACCATAAGCAGTTTTGATTTTCTTCAGTAGCTACAAAAATCGATATTCGTTCTTAGATAGCGGAACACAGTGGTGTTTTTTTATTATTTAATTTAAACTAACAATGAATCAATTTTGTAGCTAGTTGTACCTACTTATTTTAAGGACAGAGACGAAATACTCAACGGCTGATATACCTAGGTAGGTCAATTTATTTTCATTTAAATCTGTCTACTTGGTTGATCTGAACTTAAATGTACACATTTCCTTACCTTATCTAACTTTAACTTTGACTTATTTATTTAAAAACCCTTACTCCTGTATCATATCAACCCATATGATGTCCTGCTGGGCATGGGTCTCCCCAATAGAACCAACTAATTATAGATCTTAGGGATATTTGCCACAATTGCCACGCCTGGTGAGAGGGTTGGCAATCGCAATAAGGCTTTAAAGTACGCAGAGGACGCTGCTGCCCGTTCTTCGGAGTGAAATCCCAGAGTCGCCTAGACGACACCTACGGGAAGAAATGGGTTGGTACTATTCATAAACCAGTACCCACGACCCTGTTTATCAATGACATATTATACCAAATAGTACTAAGACACAAAGATTAGAGTTGGTGGGTAGAAAATTGCCAAGTTACTTTAATAAGTAGCAAATATATGTTAATTGCTACTCAATAGAGAAAATTGGAACATCTAGGTAACGTAATTGAAGAACGTTAAGCTTGACAGAACAGTAGCTATGAAATAAGAAACCTTGAAAGAACTTGTAGTGTGTAGTTAGATCTAATTTCTTTTTTAGTGAAAACATTTATGTTTGTGTGATTTGAGATTCTAGGGTAGGTCTTTAGTTACAAATCAATCTTTAAAATATTAATTTGATAAACATTGAAATTTCTGTGTAAGCTGGTGCAATCTCTATCAGATCTCTTTTAAAGTTTATCTTTAAATACATTTAACTATATAAATCATGTCTACACAATGACATCGATAGAAATAAATACATTGTAAAATAAAATCAATAATTCCTATTGTAAGTTATTACATAGTAAGGTCACGCTGGGCGCAGCGGTGTTCTATGTAAATCACAACATTGCCACTGTCCTGTCTACTAAACTAACGTCTTCATCCGTGTTTACTAGTGAAGGTACAAGTTACTCGAGTAACTCGAGGTGCCAGTGAGTTGCTCGAGTAAATCGGAAAACGTAATTCGAACTCGTTTATGTCTTTTGTTAAGCAAGTCTATCACCCTTTTAGTGGTATCACTTTTGATACAATGCTTTTATAAACAAGTTCTGTTTTATCACTCATTTATTAATACATGATGACTTTTAAAATACTAGTAACTTCCCGGTCGTGGCTTCGTTACATAACACTAAACAACTTAATATCATATTAGATATATTTATAAATATATATAACTAGCTGTACCGCGCAACTTAGTCTGCATAAATTTTCCCTTTTTGCAACATTTCTCATTGCTGCTCCGTTCCTATTGGTCGTATCGTGAAGTTATATAGCCTACAGCCTTTTCCGATAAATGGGCTATCCAACAGTGAAAGAATTTTCCAATTCGGATCAGTAGTTCCTGAGATTACCGCGTACAAACAAACAAACAAACTCTTCAGCTTTATAATATTAGTATCAATATGTATAAAAATAGCGAAAGTTAAAAACAAAACTTGATATAAGCTTTGGAAAATATTTAATATATTAACCCATAGTCACCTACCACTTGTTTTTGGAGTTATGACCCTAAACCCCTACAGACAATTTTAGTGGAGTAAAATTATTGTTTATTGTGAGGTTTATGCCCTGACACAAATCCTGACAAAAAACCATCGATTTTGCTACGGTATATAGATGTTTGGTAGACGGTTGTGTTGCAAAAGTAGGTATGAGGTAGTGAAGGGTTAATTTGTATATTACGAAGTTATTTGGCGTAATGTAAAGAAGCTACGAGCGGGAGGTTACTAGTATTTTAAAAATCAACCTGTAAATATGGATTTGTATAAACTGAGGTATATCAATATTTTATTTACAGAGGTATAATATTTTATGGTAACTTCTACATCTAAAGCATAAACTTTCTACTGCTAAACATTCAAATACAATTTGTACTCATTGATATAACACACATATACACAAACATTGTTATTAATCATATTTTCAGTCTTTTTATTATTTAAATAGTATCCGTAGAACAACGTTATCGACACTTCGTCCCATCACTATCTTATATTCACATAAACACATAGACAACGACATATTTACGAATATAACCACTGTTGCCGCCTTTAAATGTGTTGGTTTATAAAATACGATATACAGAAGAAAGCATTACGAATCTAGTAATATTTATACGATGCCCCAGTAGCTGATACAAACATATATATTTTGAAAAAGTAATAAAAACACATTTTCGGTACATTTCAAGTTTGAAGAGGTACTTCAAAAAACAGTCGGTGTCTTCTAAAAGGCATTTTTCTATATAAATCGTTATAAATTAAAGCCACAAAAGTACGAGGTAGACGTTATTGCACAATTTGAAGTAACAAATCGCAAAAAAAAATCTGTTTCATTGTAGTTTAGGAGAACTTACCCAGACAATTTTGAACCGCACTCCAATGTTTAAAAAGACGGAGGAAATAAAAAAAAGTAGCAATATGAGAGTAAGTTACGTACGTAAGTTATTTGACGCATTTCATGCGGAAATCATTCTCAAATTGCACATCACAAAAGTGCATCTTCCGATTGCGAATATTGAACTACCTACCCTAGTTGTTTTTTTGTGTAAGTTTTTATTTGATAGAGCGTGCCATAGCGAGAAACAAAACTGATGATTTTCGTTTCATTCAAAAATTTTGAAATGTGTTACGAATTATCTTTTAGACACTATCGGGTGTCGCAATTCATATTTTTGCGTAATATGATATAGGAAATTTCGCGGTCAAATGAGCACTTTTTAAATATGATGCAGATAGTAATAACTTTTAATTATTTTCTTTAGAAAGATGCTACTGGTCGACAGATGTCTAATTTTGAATACAGGAAATATGATTTAGATAAAGCTTTACACAAATGAAAGAGAAATATCTTCATAACAAGGAGTAACATGCACCTTTCAGATTAACTTCGACAATCTATATTTTATTGCTCAATTTTTCTGATTTTCTTATTTATTTTATCAGTATTGAGGCTCATAAAGCAAAGAAACATTAAAACACAGCCATTTTCGAGTTTTTATGTGCATAGGTATATTATATGCCCCAATATATTGCTTTCTTTCAATGACTTCCTAAATCGTCCTAATAATCCATAGAAATATACAGATAATACATTATTCAATTTACACAATCATCACTACTTAGTCCAAATAGAATTATATTTATTTACGAATGAGTCTCTATACGAGTATGACCCGTAGCGCGTCGATCACATTGCAGGTTCCCAGCGCCAACCGCCAGAGGAAGCCGATATCCGACAATAATTATTTATGGACCTGTCTGCCGCTAGCTTTATTTTGCTTTCCGACAGTGTGGATTAATCACTAAGGACTGTTCTTTGAAAAACTGAAGTTGATAGGTTACCTACAAAATTTATTGATTTGACAAGTTTCCTGGGAATAAAGAAAACAAGTTATCTAGTTTACCCTCTTAGTAAGCAAAATTAGGATTTTAATGTCCATAGTTCACATTTCAATTACAAACGGCCGCTTTGCCGAGTTTCAATTTTTTTTATCTTTAAGTATTATACTAGTTTCTTTTGAGAACTGAGATGCAATACATTTGTTTCTTATGTACAAACCGCCAGAATAGTAAAAGTACTACTGTCGTCTAAATGATAAATAACTAAAAGATTTATCGACACCATTCGATCATTAAATCGTTTTGACAGGTTATGTTAATTACTGGCGTCAATCCGTGCTTTATTGAAATCAATCTCGATTATTTATGTAAATTGTGATACCGTTGACTTCCTAAACGACGTTTTTAGTATCTAATTACCTACATAATAAATGAGTAATCTAATGACATGATCATTATAAGTCATAAAGCGATAAATAACAAACTAAGCTCAGCGTTTAAGATCAAAACACTATCATATACATCATGATATACGTACATTAGTCGATATATAATAATATATCGATTCGTAATAAATCTTCCGGTGGTCTGAGCCGAGTCATAAACCATTTGCATAAGCGATATCTTCGTCCATATCATTGTACTAATTATGTCTTTTATTCACCGCCATAAGTATTTTTTTGAGAAATTTGAAAATTATGTATTTATGATGGAAAAAATGTTACTGCAAATAATTTCCCAAAACTTTCATGTTCTATTTCATTCCATTGAAGTTCAATTTTGACAAATAATTGACAATGTCTTTCAATTCATCACTATACCATCAATTCTTATAATTGCGACTTTGAACTTGACATTAATTATAGAATCATTCTATTCCAAATTGCGTGCATTTCGAGTTGCATTTTGTAACCTAACTTTGACTTTGACATCAAAATTGGTTTAGGTATCAAAACGTTACTAACAGTCAGATATTTTGGTTTGAAAATAATAAAAGGAATAAAGTATGTACCAATCTATCTTAATCCACGCAATCTCTCTCTGGTCCTGTCGACTTTTCCCTCGCATCGGACTATGAAAGTGAGGGAAAAGAGAATGCACTTGTATCTGCGCATACACTCGTGCACTATGCACTACTGCGTAGTTGCCTAATCTCGAGATTGAACGCTGTAACCGAAATCAATTATGAGACCATTATTATTATATGTAAGTATACCTATGTACAGCTCACGACCGTGTTTCCACAGAATATCGTAAGTCAAAGTAACAAATTTCTATTATTAATTTTAATGATTTATTTCTTCGACTCTCTCTGCAACAATTAATTAACAGCACAAAGCCTGTGAAAGTGAGAGATTAATTAAAATATAACAAATGAATGCACCTATTGAAACGAGTAAAGCAGATTATAGAATAATAACAATGAATAGAAGTTTGTACCGTAAGTTGAGCGAATTACGAACAATGGCAACCACAGAATAGAAATAACAAAACCGATTATCTTCCTCCGTACCGATTTAGCGAGATAACAATATTTAAGTAAGTGTATTTATAAACAAACGTTTTTCAGATTAAATATTTCTAGCGACTACGTAGCCACCTCTGTTAGAAAATGAGATACAAAGACAACGATTATATTTCCACAAAAAGATGAGTCCTGAATTTTCATCAATAATACATTGCCATAAGACATGTTTCTTATTCTATTTATTTTTAAGTTTATGACCTAGTAACATTTCCATTCAATGTCTGACAGACATTGATTAACAAGTATTTATTGTAAAGTTTTTTTTATCACATGTTTTAAAAATGTGTAAAAATGATAACATATGCATTTATAAATCGTAGTATAATGTAACATGCTGGATACGGTTCTCTTTTATGTTCTATGCAAAACTTGGATATAAAGTGAGTTAAATATTCACTCTCGCTTATCGTTAAGTTTTCGCAAATATCACGAACGCAACAAAGCTCACGTGCCCCAAGTAATACGATTATCAATACAATGCCGATACCAATCGCTATAATAGTTTCCGGAATAAGGCAAAATCATTCGTTTCTTTTGTAGCAATTTTTTATTCAAAACGGAAGCAAATAAAAGCAATGTTAAGTAAACTTTAGATTTTTAGTTTGCTAAGCTTTTGTCATGAAAGACGGAACACGAATCGTTCATTGTAAGACTTCGTGGATAGTGCAATGGTTTGATATTGACGCCACGAACATTGAATCTTTTCTGAAAACTACTAAGGTTTGATCCATATACGAAACAAAACATATGTAGCAGTCAGCTAACATCAAATCAGACAAGTGACTTGACAAGTAAGCAACATCAAATTGTGTGTTTTATAAATTGTTTGTTCCAACTAGTACGATGCAACCTGGTTATCTTAGAATTACAGGCTTAAAAAGCAGCAAAAATGGTAACCAATCAGTACAATCGATTTATTTCGTTTCTATTAATTATCTCCTCCTAATATAATAAACAAAAAAATTGTAAGAGTGCATGAATTTAAAAATTGTTTTGTACACTTCCAACTAGTTCATACTATTGATGACATTTTAAAGTTACATAGTTTATTAGTCAGAATACCTTATAAAGTATAACTTAAATTTAAAATACATTTGGGTTAGATTGTTGTAGGCTGCGGGGAAAATCCAGTAAGCATTAATTGTATTAACGCTTGTAAAGCATTGTTTTTTGAAAAAAGTCTTAGTAGGTAATCAACATTTTCTCACATAGGTACACGTATCGTAAAATTATTAATTACAATTACGCGAGCTGAACCACGCAGGCAACGGAATTAGTTTAATTACTCGCTGGCTTCCTCTTCTATCAGTATTTTCCATAATCGTAAACCACAATCTGCGATTGCATATAAATCTGTTTGTTTTACACACGGACGCTAAAGTACGTGAGCTATTAAAAGTTTATTAAGCCTAATGGAAATTTATATTAGAGGCGACATGATATATGGCACAAGATCTTGTTCCCATATCTAAGGCTGAGTTCTATAGAACATACTTACGCTTAGCATAGGAGGGTTCAGGATTAATCTTGCGGGAGATTATATAGGTATGTAAAAGAGGACACTGAGGGTAGGGTCCTTTACTGTAACAATAAAACCGTTTTAAGGAGGTGGGATGGAGAGGGTTCGAACAGTAGAATCCGAAAAACGGGGTAAGCCTATCGTTAACATTGTAGACATAAAATCTAAAGTCAGTTATTCATCCATGAAATACTGATGAATTATTTATCACTGTGTTTTTGGATATTCATTACTGGGTAAATGATATTTATGAAATATTATTATCTCTCAAATGAGGACCGCAGTGCGGTGACAATCACATCTTTGCCAAACAAGGATTTCGATGGCACTGATAGGTACTGTTATGGGCTAACGTGACGTTTACCAACAGACGCACGACCTGCTCGTCTCTTTATTTCATTGTATAAAAAAATGCTAATCTTGCGATAAGATCAATAGTTTTCACGATTTGCATTATGCTTTTTTATCTAACCCTAAGCACGCTACCTATATATACGAGTATATTCAGCCTTGGGCTGAATATCTTCTATCCATCCAATCGCGATTTCCATTTTTCATAACTATTTAATTTATGAGAAAAGTCCTATTTGGTCACGCATTAAAATTGCGTGTTACGCTAGAGAGTCTATTAAAATAAATTGCTTTAGTAATATGAAGGAGTACTAAAGCTATGAATATATGGGACGCAGATTTTAGTGGCAAATTGCAATGGTGCATACGATTAAAAGCTACCTGATTTATGAGGTAAAATTGTGTTTTATTATATTAGCTTGTTCGTAATGAATCTATGTGTTTTGTACAGAGTTCATTATTTAAACGAATAATGATATGGGTAAATACTACAAGAAGTAAGGCTTAGTGTGACATGTGACAATTTACAACGTAAAACAGAAAGTCGTGGTCAAATTCAAGGGTAGTTATGTCCCCATGATACTGAGTGCACTCAGCAATTATTATCAAAATCTGAACCCTAAATATTATTATATTTTCATCGAAAAAGTTATCAATAAAAAACCGGGCAAGTGCATGTCGGGCCACGCACAATGTTGAGTTTCGTAGCTACCCAGCACAATAAAGCGGAATATTAAGTGGGTTTTCTGTTGTTTTTGTTTCTTACTACTAACAATGTTATTATTTTGTTGTTCGTAAAGCCTACTTATCTGTGACAGTTTTGGGAAGAAAAACTTAAGACTTGACTCTAACATAAATTTGTACTTTAAGGCTTAATATTTCCCAAACGGATCCCTAAATGCAAAAGTGTTTTTTTTCAACCTCTAAATATTTTTAAAAGATCTATCGAACAACACCCCACACGCTGGGGTAGATGAGAAAAATGAAAATCTAAATCAAAAATCAATCACCCACTTCACGTGTAGGGGAGATACCCGAAAAAATATTTCAAGCCATGCCAATTGGCTACCAAACTAAAAAGCACGATTTCATAAGTTGTATGTTAAAATCCAATCAAATTTCACATTAAGGGAGGTATAATGCTTTGCCAATTGCCGGACGCTACTCAAATTCAACAAAAAGAAAATGCTGTAACTATCGTATATGGCGCCTTAGCTGACACTGATAGTGATAACATACACTGTCCACTGTTGAAATTTGATTACACCTTTCTCTTACACGTTGTATATGTGTGATACTCTTTCACGAAAATCCAAAAAACAAATTTAAACAAATTTTTTAGTAGGTAGGTCTGCAATCATGAGCAAAAGATAGGTAAATAATATACTATTTTATAATCAGCCAACATATACTTAGGTAATTAGAGTTATTATTACCTTATATTTCGAATTTACTTGCTAAAAGTATTAAATATAAATTCCACATTTCACAGCATGCTTGTCGAACTTGCGAACGTTGAGTGTCAAATATAAATGGTACCATTTTTATTCGTTGCGAGCTTCTTTGTCCCTTTATCAGTGTCTTTTTATTCGCACATGTAAATGCATTTAGCTCCCACCTCCTTATCTTGGTGAACATCATTAATCTTGTATAACAATGTACCGAAGCGGTGAGCGAGCTTCGATGGCTTAATCAAGCCAGTGCTTGCGGTACCACTATATTCTTTTTTATCTACAGAGATACCATTATTTCACATACTATCTCTAGATTGTGTTGCCGTATTACCTTTACCGTTTCTTTCCGTGAATTGAAAGACTTTGAGACTTGTCAGCACCATTAAATCTTGACAGAATTCTGTATCTGTAGAAATAAATAAAGCATTGCTCTTTACGGTCGTGTGTTCATTTTGACTTTGAAGATATATATCCTCAAAACCAGCTGAAATGTTCTTAGCTAAATTTTTCGGGATTTTCTACATCTTTAACAAAGATTCTTTAACATTTTTAAAAAAGTTTAATTTTTGCTAACTACGCCCACCATGACGAAATATTTGCAGGTACTCGCATTATATGCTGCATCACGAAGAATACCGAGCGGAATTTGTTCACCCAGGTAGTACAAATTAAGTAAGTAGATACTTTTTACAGGGCAAATATTCCAGTCTTAGAAGTTTCATATTATCTAATTTATAGTATAACAACATTGCGCCAATTTATTAGCCACTGACTGTCCCGCGCAACTTCGTCTTCGTAAATTTTCCCCTTTTTTTTATAATCCTATGTTACTTCTAATACCTCCAAGAATATGTGTACAAAGTTTCATGATGATCGGTTGAGTAGTTTTCGCGTGAAAGCGTAGCAAACAAACTTACATTCACATTTATATATTAGTAGGGATTAGGTATGCATACACAATTGACACTTAATATATTTTTTTAAATTTCAAAACTGAGACGGAGATTCTTATTTGTGCTTGGCTATGCAGTAATAGTCATTGTACAGTTTTTTTTTCACACCATTATGATACCAAAAGAGTAAACTGCTAACTACTTGGCGAACAGCCTGGACTGTTAAGTTACACTTAATAAGGATAAGTACGCTTATTATTTATACATAATACGACGGATAGTCTCACTTATAGTAAAATATGTAGTAGGTAATAGTAATTGAAATATTTTTCACACTATTATGTCGGCAATCAAGTAGGTATGCTGTTTACTGATCATAGTTGGCTTTCGCTTGTATATTGATAATCTTATGAAAACTTACCGTACTTGTATGATTGATTAACAAGAAACTGCATCTGTTTATTGATAGAAACTTGGGACTAGGTTGGAATCATTATAAAAATGAGGTAGACTCTAAATATTATTATTATAAATACGTAATATGTATATGCTTAGGTATCTACCTATATGTGTATAAAGAAAGTGTCTAAGACACTGTAAGTATATATATTAATATCTATACCTACCAATAGGTATAATACTTAAACTTTGATTTATGGGGAATGAAGGATTGAAACCACAAAGTTAGTTCATATTTTGATTTTATATTCTCATATTATATAAACATTATTTTTCACATATTTACAACATTTCTTACTCTTAACATTTTTTTTTACAAAATATACAGTCACAGCCACAACAATAACTTAATACTTTACAAAATTGAGCCGACCTAACAACACTTTGCTTCTATAACATTAGCTAAATAAATAACTATATTATATAAACATGACTAGAATTTAGACAAACTAATTGACCTAATGGTTTACTTCTGTTGCCACCAGGTGATCGCATCAAGCAAGTCATCTTCATCCATAGGTGTTGTTTGTTCTTGATGTAATGGGTAATTATTTGGTACATAACCACCTGAATATGCTGATGACACGCCAGAAGAACAATCTGAACCGACGGGAGAAGGCACTGAGTCTGAGTACGGAGAATTATCACCACAAATACCTTCATCTATTTCGAACGGCATCTGAGTTTCCACAGTTTGAACAGGTCTTGTGATTCCGAGCGTTGCATCGCTTTCGTCGATCAAGTTTTGCAAATATTTTATGTATTCCACGACCATTCTTAATGTGTCTACTTTGCTGAGCTTCTTGCCAGATCCACGACGAGCACCACCCGACAATGCAGCGATGACAGCGGCTGGCAGCCTCTTCCTTAGAGCATTAAATCCATCGTTCACTTGTTGCACACGATTTCTTTCCCGAGCATTCCTTCTTGCAATCGAAGCAGCTTGAGGACCAGAATACGGATTATTCTTGTAGGTGTACTTTTTCTTCTCAGCTTGAAGATCCAAATGCAAATATTTTCTTTCAGGAGCAGGCGCAATCGGCACGATTCTCGGAGCATCGCTTTTAACATAAACGATGTGATAGTCGGACGGTTTGTGTTGAATTCCTTGAAGCATTTTGACGGAGCTTGTTGTATGCGCACGCGGCAGGTAAGATTGTAAGGGAGCTTTTAGGAGCTACGACGTTCTCGGCACCGAACTAGTGAATGAGCTCTACGGCCCGATGTTCCGCGTTATATGGGCGCACCTTTACCAAAAAAATGGACCGGGACCCCTCACTCCCCTACTTTAAAACATTTTTTTTGGTTCTTACCTGGAATATTTCTTCCAAGGTGTACTCAAACTATAGACCTGTACACGTGCCATTGAATTTAAATATTCTAATCAAGATATGCATTATAATAGTTTGGTTATGTCGTTTATATCTTGGAATTATGAAATTATTAACACAACTTATTTAAACTTTGTAGAAATGTAGTAAAAAAGACAATTTTTTTGTCATATGACTTCAGTATAATAACCAAATGCATTGATATCAGACTTAATTAATATTGCAAGTGTGTGTTCAGACCAGTCTTACATTACATTAATTTAAGTATTAAATATAGCAGGTAAAAGTATCCACTTGAATGGCTTAAACTAAAGCCTACGTGATATGACAAACTTACAAAAAGTATATAATTGTAGGTACATTGAATGTCATAATTTTATCTTGATGTCACATTTAAGTACGTGTACGAGTATATGTATAATTAAACCTATAATAACGTGTTTTTTATTACTAAAGACTAGAATAATTCATGAAAAATAAGATAAAACAGCTATGATACACGCAGCACAGGTATATAGGTAAAAAAAACAGTATACCCGTGACTACGGCCATTGCAATACGGTCGAAACGTCGGAAAATAAATAAAGGTCTAATAAAGGCCTTGAAATAAAATAAAATATTTTCGCGATTAAGACCCGTAGCTTATAAAATTCTTGAATGTGCACAAATTGCGAAAGTTTACGAACATATAAAAAAAAATGTAACTAGCGACCCGTTTCGCACGGACTTTTCTCCATGTTCTACTTAATATGCATGTATTATATATGCGTAAGAAATTATCCGAATGATAGTGAAAACCGCATCAAAAACTGTTGCATAGTTTGGAAGATCCAAGCGTACAGACAGCGGGAAGCGACTTTGTTTTATACTAAGTGAAGATAATTCGCATCGTGAGCAATAAACGATAAAAATAAGCGTTTCTAATAGCCACAGGCTTTCATAAAACAAGTGAGTAGTTAGAAATTATCTTCATCTTATCCATAAGTAAACTAATGTTAATGTATTTAACTAAGTAGAACTCCTTAAAACTGCGGTAAAAGTTTTATTTTTTTTCTATAAGATGACCTCCCGTACTAAGACTAACAAGTCCTGTTTTGCTGAAGGTTTTGCAAAGTATACCTAGATTCGGAAATAACATTTATAAATCTCACAAAATTTGAAACCCACCACCTTTCTTGTATACCACTTGTAATACTCCCACTGTGTCACCGAAAAAGTCAGCTGGAAAAAGTTTTATTATTACATGGTTACAAGAGAAACTGTGGCGCCTAAGAATCAGCTGTTTCTTTCTCTTTGAAACAATATATATTTCATTAAATTCATGTTAAAGTAACAAGTAGAAACCATGCGGTCTAAGGTTTGACGCAAAATTTATTACGGTCAGTAAAATAAAAATTGAAAGACAAGTTTCATTGTATTTAGAATTACACAAAGGCCGTAGCCAATAGAAATACCTACAACAAATATTCCAACTGCATCATAAATACTAAAATAGATCCTATGTTAGAGTAACAAGGTTGATTTTTTAATGTTAGTGTTAATTTGAAAATGCATGCTCTTTGGTAGGAGTTGGAACCTGCACACTGGGCGGCATTACCTTCAGTGAATGTCTGAAAAAGGTTACCTTAATTTAGAACGAACGACAGTATTTTACACGCTCTTGAATAGTGAAGGGCTCCTATTGTCACACCTATTGTGCTGTAAAAAGATTACACAAGGAATGTGGGCCAGGCCATTGAGACAGAGGGAAGAATGAATTGTTTAGAGCCCTTCAATCATCCATTGAAGAAGGCGCTAAAGTGATTTTAATAGACTCGGTGTCGCCTTCGAGAAGCAACTGATGTCTGTTGTTTTTTTTTTTTTTAGTTCTGTACAATGTTTTTATTTTTATTTTAAAAGTATGAAATTCTAGATACTTGAGGTACCTAAATAATAATTATTATAGTTTCGGAAAAAAAGGTAGCATAAATTTTATCTATAAAACGAAATTACTTAATTAATAAGAGTGTTTTTAACAAATTCCATTGTCATTTTATATTCGTGTAACCATGCGTACGCACATCTCTTCTTGTGGGTGACTTTAAGGCGACTAAGGGATTGCACACCGGAGGATAGGTAGCAGCGTCCTCTGCGTACTTTAAAGTCTCACTGCAATCGCCAGCCCGCTTGCTAAGCGTGGCGATATTGGTAATATCTCCAGGATAATAAATAAGCTCTACTGGGGGAGACCCGTGCCCAACAGTGGAACGTCAATGGGTTGATATGATGAAATATTGTCCTAATAAGATTATTAATTACCACTAAATGAAGAAATGAGCATGTGGTGAGCCTGATGGTAAGCCTCATGGTAGCCCATAATAGTGTCAGTGCCACCCAAATCCTTGTTTGGCAAAGACCTGATTGTCACCACGCTGCGCTTCTTATTTGAGACATTATTTCTATCTTAATCTGCAATTAGCTCCATATACATAACTTAAACTTAAGACCCTACTACTTGGACTTAGGTATCTCTGAGAAGGGTTGCTGTAATCCACACCCGAGCCCTCTGCAGATTGGTAGATGTCACATTCTCTTACTTTTTTCGGTCCTAGGAAAGTGTGACTTCCTCCCGATTTTTTCAGGAAAAAGATAATGTAAGCTAATAGAGCTAAATAAATAATTATTTAAAGAGTCATCGTACAAAATAACATAATTCACTCATTCCCCAGAGTCGAATAACTTCTCACATAGGTAGAATCGAATCCCAGAACGAATATTAAGTCCATCCATCATCTTAGTACAAAACCTCCTTCCTGCAAGTGATTTCGCAAAATATAATAAAATTGTGGGAGTGATACATTCAGACATAAAGCGTAAACACAATAGCGCCACAGGCGTGCTCACAATACTATCGTCAAATAACATTTAGCCAGCCCACACCTTAGAAAATCGCAAAATAGAGACATCTCAAAAATACAATGAATATCGAATAAGCAAACGGAACCATAACCGATAATTACAGACTTTGTATCATTCATAATTCGAGATTTTAAAGCAAAACTAACAATGAACTGAAAAGAGTCTATTGTGAAAATTGCAATGGAAATACATTTTGATTGAGCGTCTCAAATGGACCTTAGAATACTGGCCACACAGTTAAAAAATTCTTTCACTTACATTATCACATCGAATATTTATTGGAGATAGAAAGCCCTTGAAAAACTATAAGAGGTTGTCTCTTCAGTTAACAAAAAGTTGAAGTAGTATTTAACTTGCAAAATTAATGGCCTGGTTATCCTTACGGACGGAGGAAAGTGGCAGCATACGAGTAATAAACTCATTTAAAGGATTATTAGTAGACAAGGAGCGATCAAGTGACAGTTCCATTACGTGGACAGGGTCTAGCTAATATTTATATAGCGTAAAGGCCAGACGATGTAGATATGAGACCCGGTGGTCCGTCGTACTGGAAAGTCTTTGATCGATAAAGTTGTAACTTTAATTACTAAACTGGAACTCCGCTTACTTTAAAAGGCACCGCGCCACGCGACATGGTCCTGCACAGAAACCGATTCCTTGCTGCTAAAATAACTACTACACAGTAACTTTAAACATTATTCAAGTTTTATTGCATTTAAATATTGTACATGTTATTCATCGATGACTGTATAAAGAGGCGAACATTGCTCTCAATTTGTTATTGCTGTAATGGCCCGTATCACATTCTCGAAAGCAATCTAATTAATAATATTTTACTATGGTATATAAAGTAAGATGTGTCCTTATACGAGTAATGTGTACTCGCAGTAAAAAGTACCTAAATTTCAATTTATATTATTTACAGTTATAGCTGTGCATCACTATTTATAACCACTATAGAACCACAATCCAGAACGAAATAATATTTTTTTAATGGATAATATATATATACTACCAACCAGCACTAACTACCTTACCTGTGACTTTGTTAACAGACTTTCAACAGGTATATTATTCTGATAATGACATAATATTAGCACGATATCTTCAGATTTCAAAAAGCTTGTTAGAAGAGAACGATGGATTAAAATTTCCAAATCAGTAACTATGCACGCATCGTTGCGAAAATATTAATTTTACCTAAGAAGAAATGAAAGGGTCAAATACAGACGAATAAAGATATTGGTAACTCTACGCATGGACGGTTGAACTAATAGAGAATATTGTTTGTCGAGAGAAGTGTTTGGCACAAGCCATAATGCATAGAAAGCGCACCTTGCGAGCATGTGTGCAATCCTTTCGCATCTGCCGATCTTGCACTGATTTTTATATGAATAATATGACGAATTATGCCTGGGCTTTTATTTGAGATGGCACCTTTCCGGATGTGCATCGACAGCGGATGTTGCCTTCTCTAGAAACTTATGTGTTGCGAAATACATGGACAATAATTTCATACTAACAAATTTAATATTAATAAAGTGACAAAATCCCAACTAATATTATAAATGCTAATATCAATGTGTGTACTTATTTGGTATACAATTTTGCATGTATATTGTCAAGAGTACAAAAAAGACATGCCTTTATAGATTACATTTTATCGCAATATAGTTGCAGGACCTAGTATGTGCATCTAAATATTTTTTTGTAGCGGTTTTGCTTTTGTAAGTTACTTAGAAATAAAAACCCGCATATTTTTTTCTTACGTAATAGGTTGCATTACTTCCAAAAACCACAAATCCGACCCACATTAAGACATCAATTGTGACATACCTATCGATCCTCCACGGGGGCACGTCTTTAATAAAGTTATACGCATGACAGTACGCACAGAATAGAGCATTGTTGTGCAACACTGCATCGCCCATTGACATATTAGCTTTTTAGTGGCCTCTTTCAGCCTTTGTGTACACATGTTTACAGTAACCTACACGTGGACAACTAAAGCCCCCTTGAGTGTATTTTTATTTAATTTGGGAATTCTTGTTGTGTGTTCCAAAGTTGAATTAGAAAGTTTTTAATGTGATATTAAATGTTGTTAGGCCTAATCAGATCCCCACGATCCGCGGCGCATCCCGCGGAGAGGCGCAAATTTAAATTCAATTAGTAAAATATAATCGTAAATACTTTTACTTAAGTTAGTTTATACTTTCATAGCAACTGCTTAATTATTATTTTAATAGTTTATTAAAGCTTTTAACATAACTCATTGTTTAAGGAGTGTCATTAGAGGCGAACCGCGCGGGATCACGCCGTTTAGAGCTATTAAGAGGGTCGTTTGAGCGAGGGTATCTCACTAAAAGTATTCATTTACTTCGGTGGAGTGACAGGGTTAAAATATTACACTAATTCACGTCGGTCCTGCCCATTTTTAACGGATTCATTTCGGGTGGCCGAAAAAATCAGTTTAAGAATGCTTTCAGCTGTTCTTGTTTCAAAAGGGCTAACCGATTTAGATAGCTCAGAGACTAGCGAACTGCGTAGTAGATATTATACCTCCTATAATATCTACTTACTCTCTTTAGTCCTATAAGATGGCAATTTAACACGACCCGAGAGAGATTAGTCACCAAATTGACGACTAACGTGAGCACGTTAGTCGTCAATTTGGTGACGGTGGACGAGGTACTTATGACATATTTTAGAAACGATCACCTATTTGAAGCAGTGGTAGCCTAATGGTTAAGACATCGGACTCACAATCGTGAGATCGCGGATTCGAATCCTACCCATTTTACTACCGACATTAACCCACTCCTAACACAAACCATTGAACGACCCACTATTCTACAAAAAAACTATGGACTAATAGTGATAACATTGCGCACTTCACATAACAAATCTCTCAATCTGCCTGGTCGCCAATGAGTCCGGGACCCCTCAATCTCGTCAGGTTTTAAAAGTAAAGTGGGTATTAAAGTTTGCATAGTTTTACTCTGATATGGTAACCCAATCAACAAGTCAGCTGTACCTTTATTTTTAGAATGCCAATTATGTCCGATTATCTTGTTTGAAGAGCATGGTTTGACTTGACTTTTATAGGTTGTTGTTCTGGTCAACCAAAGATTTGCTGGCAACTATATTATTTACGTATGACGCAAAATAATTGAGAGTTATTACAAGGAGCACGTTCTTATAAATTGCTAGGCCACCGTAACTTCTACCAGACCCGCCCGAGTACTTAAACTTTAACGATTATTGCAGTAATTACATATACAAGTCTCTACTTTTAGGCAGCGATTTAAGTACCTACTGAAATGACAGGAATAAGTCCAAAATTAATGTCTTACATCCTTATTTCGACACGTAAAATTTACGAATTTTGCAAAATTGGTTTTTGATTTTGTTTCATTCCAATTACAGAACTATAAATGGAACCCCCAACGACATTACGAGGTAATTAAATTAATTATGATCTACCTAGCGGTACACTTATAAACAGTAATCGGATATAAATTACAATAATAACAACTGTCACTTAAAGACCACCAATGTAGTGAAATAATTCAAATGACGAAAACACACGTACTTCATCGCTTAAAGATACCGTTGTTCATTACCTAATTGATCGTAACGCGTTATTAATTCTAATCATATGAGCATCACTTTACATAATACGGGACTACTATCGGGGTGGTCCACAAAACTAAAATTTTCGTTTTCTTAAATGAAGCATTTAAAATCGCTATCGTTAAGGTCAGTCCCACTGAACAGTAGGAGCATTATAATCAATGATGCACCGTGAAAATTTATTAATAATTTGATGTCATTTTTTAGTTGAGTGTGAGAATAAAGGTGTGATATCTGGATCAGTTAATTATGTCTATAACGTTTATAAAGTTCTTATATTGTGAACTTACTAGCGATTCGACGCATGAAAAAAAATATATAAAATATAATAAAACGTGACTGAAAAAAGGTACAGGTTTTAATTAGTTCATTTATTTGGACGCTACAACAGGCACAGACAAATACCTACACACAAAGACATTATAAGATACATACACATACAGCTAACAATGGAAAAAAAAAATTAATGGCAAAAATCGCTTGTATGGAAAGCGTCTCGACCAATTATTGCGTAGTGATAAACCAAGTATTGATAAACCAATCACGTCGTTTAAATAAATTCGCTAATTCGCTGAAATTTTTGAGGCCTGATGGCCTGTTATGTGTTCTGTTTTAATCTTAAATTTTCTTTGCCTACAAACATGCACTCATTTCGAAAAACGTTTTTACAAAACTTCTTTAGCGGCGTTGTGCACTTTTTTTGATATGGGCACAAAATGTTAAACTCGCGTGAGTATCACGTGACCCGTAACGTTACCCTGATCGAAAATTCGTTAGAAGGAGGGAGAGCAATGAAAAACTGCTACAATATCATTAGAATACGAAGGTAAATTTCGCTACCATCTACAATGTTTTTATAGCTCAGGTGGGAAATGGGGCGGTACATGCCAGAAGACCCCAGTTCGAATCCGAGTAACGATTATTTTTTTCCCTTTTTAGGGTTCCGTAGCAAAAATTGCAAAAACGGAACCCTTATAGTTTCGCCATGTCCTGTCTGTCTGTCTGTTCGTATGTCACAGGCATTTTACTCAAAGACTACTCAATAATTATTGATGAAATTTGGTGAAAAGGTGTCCTATAGTTGCCGCTACTCAGTTTAATAGCTAAATAATAAAAATAAATATTTGTAAGGGGGGGATTTTTTTTCAGTTTCTGTTACTCCATACATGTAACAGAAGCTGAAAAATTTTTGTGAAAGTTGCATAAATTGTTTCCATTAACTTTTGAACCGTGTGACCGAAAAATATCAAAAAAAAAATTACAAAGGTAGCGCTTAATAAGTACTTTAAATTATAATTATTTTGGACATGATCGAATATACAGTCATTGAGCTATTGCCAAATTCAAAAATTATTAATCGTATTTTATTGTAATGTCAAAAAGATCGAAAAATATTATTAAAATTTCATCAGTATTTAATTATTTCTGAGAAATAAACTTTTTAATTGTCATGTCGTTGTTATTGCCATGTTTGTGTACAATAGCACAATAGATGAATATTGTATTTAACCACATAAATTAAAGTACTTTTATACTGATAAAAAAATATTCCCAAAAAAACAGATATTTTCCCTAACCTTTCAAAAATATTAAAAAATGCACAACATTAATGTTCAAGTTTTTACTTCTGCCAGCACACCCGTAGTGCATTTTTTTTTTCTATAGAAATTACTTTAATAGTTTCAAGGTTTAATGAGCACATCTAGTATGACTTAAACAGGCCAGTCAATTCAATTCCTTTAAACATAAAGGTACTTACTGTACATATTTATGCTTGTGACTGTACTGTTTTCGGCGCCAGTCAAACACGTAATAAGCTCCAGTAACAAGCAGTAATAACACAGTAACGAAATTTTTAACTACAGTTCACTATACAAGTGTTAAGAGAATACCAATACTTGGCACACCCAGTAATATTTAGCACGTTAACGATTAAACAAAAGTCATAAATGGCAACCATAATTTGGGTAAAAATATGATTTTACTTTGAGTTAAATATAGTGCGCGTATATGCACTTTAAGTTTCCAAACTATATTGATTTTTGAAATATGATCATAAACCAGTTGGCCTGATGGGTTTCGCACCACCAAAAATTGAATGTTTTGCATCCGAAGTTATAATTGCCATACAATATTGGTATGATACCGGCTTGAGAATAGTACCACCGTATCTCTTTCTATGGGTTTTGTCAAGGCGACTAAGGGATTTCACACCAGAGGACAGACAGCAGCGTCCTGTGGGTACTTTAAGCCTTACTACGATCAACCACCCACTCGCCAATCGTTACGATTATGGCAATTACCTCCAGAATTTACCATTAGTTGTTTCTATTGTATTAGGGTCACCTGTAAAGATAGTTGTATTAAGGTGAAACAAATAAATAAATAAATAAAGAATCTTTCGTTAAAAACAAAAGAAACTCTATGAAAATATGAAACATACAAATTTTATTTATACATGAATATGTACATTTTATAGACAAAAAATAATAATTGTGTCTCTCTTATAAAGATATTCATTCCAATCAAAATATTCTTTCTGAATGCTGCATTATATACTAGCTATTGCCCGCGACTTCGTTTGCGTGAAAATTTTCAAAAGTAAATCTATTCCACGAGATCAAAAGTAGTCTATGTGCTATTCCAGACTATTATTTATCTCTATGCCAAATTTCATCCCGATCCATTCAGCCGTTTTGACGTGATTGAATAACAAACATCAGTTATAATATTAATAGTTCAGTTAAATTTAGATTATACATTAAGCACAGGTTCCTAGAAAGTTTAATCAGTGATCAGATCTCTATTAAAAATATATATTTCGACGTCATTATACAATCGTAGGCAAAGGTGGTGCTTCACCAGATATTATGATAAGTTACAAAATTCACCTCTAAAACAATGATTAAACAAAGCGACTGTACTTTAAATATCCATTTAGAATCGAATTGTTAAAGTTATGGCAACTCATTTCAGTACAATAATTAGACACACCGCGTTGATGTCTTTTATACCGATTTCAAATAATATTTTTTCACAGACGAGGAATGAAAACGTCGTTTATCTTTATGACACTGAAATTTTGAAAAAAATAAATAAAACACTTATTATCATCTACTACTCCGAATTTGGTTACATCTTTTTATTACATCGTATAATTATGTAAGTTGCCGACCAACTCAAAACAAATATCCTCCATACATTTGCATGACAATAAACAGTCAAGTAATATAAAAACTGTATTTGTTCAACAAAGTTCACTTCGACAATGAAGGTGGCAGTCCCTTCGTCTGTCATACGACACTTTATGTCCTCTCAGTTTTTTTACGAAGCTCTTCATAAAGATGTTAAATGCTCTTAGGCGACATTTAATACTCTATTAAATTACTTCAAAGCGTTATAAGGGATCACGGTCGGTGAATATCTTAATTTGATTTTGAATGTGACGTGTTACTTGAGTTTAAATAGTTTACGATTATATTAGTTGTTACAGTGACTAATTTATTTTACGATTTGTGTATAATTTGTAGTTTAGTACATACTCGTATATAGGTTTACTACATCACTGGGGTACTGTGATATACTTATATGTAGGTCTCGAGCAAGTAGGTACATCATGGATTTTATTTTTCGTGTAGACTATTTGGTTGTAAAACCTTTGTGGTTTGTGCAGGCCATTCCAGACTTTACTTTTAAATATTTACGAATTACAAACTGACCCGCGCCACTTTGTGTAATTTTTGCAACATTTTTCATGAATGCTACGCTCGCATGAGTCGTAGCGTGATGTTGTAGAACCTATAGCCTTCCTCAATAAATGGGCTATCCAACACAAGATTTTTTCAATTCGAACTAGGAGTTCTTAGGATTACCGCGTTCGAACAAACAAATTCTTCAATTTTATAATACTAGTATATAAGACAGGATAGGAATAATAGTGGAATGGTCGAACAGATTGGTTGTAATTAAATGTTTGTAATTAAGAGAGTTAGAGTTTGTTCGCGCGATGCGGTGTATGTAGGTATAATCTATATTACTGAAATAAACATTATATTCGTTTTGGGTGCAAAAGTGAGTGATTCTGATACAAAAATCCAGATATCTAAACCCGTACCTGCTTAGTGGAGCCCTGAACGTGACTTTTTTCTATTTTTTTTTTAATTTAATGTAAACAAATGACTCCATTTCACCTGATGTTAAGTGGAAATAGAGTCCAAATGCAAGGCCAGACAGTACAACACTATGTGCGTGCAGCACTGACTGTCCTTACCTTGCTCACCTGCAAGGTTCTTCACGCCTCTTTTAAAAGACACCATGTCGTAATTAGGAGGGAACACAGTCATGTGCTGGTAGGGAGTTCCATCTTTTGGATCTGCAGCAGAGTCAAAGAATTTCTTTGTTCGGGATGAACATGTGATATCGAAGGCCAGCACGCGTGATTAGATTTAGGAAGGAAAAGGAGGGATTTAATTAAAATGTTCATCGGAGTTTCGCCGTGGTAAATTCTATAGAAGGCGCTTAGTACTGTGCACATCTCTACGCAGTTGTAAAGGATCCATTTTATTAGAAACATCTGCATCGTCTATAATACGGATTGCGCGTCGCTGCAACCTATCCACGGCATCGAAGTAATATTTAGCGGATCCATCCCAAAGGTGAGAGCAGTACTCGTCTAGGTACTAGGCTTCCTGGTATCTATTTAAACATCGAGCGGAGTTTAAGATTGTTTTGTATAAAGACAACTACAGCGCTATGGCTTAGAATAATCCCAGCTCTGCGGTGGACTTTTACACAAAGTGGTATCTCGTGTGGGCATCGAACCCACGACCTCTTGCACAGCAGTCGTACACATTTCCCCCAACCGCGCCACAAAGGCAATCTAGTAAGCATACAATAGTTTTATTTTGTTTTATGATAATTAGCAATTTGGGATTAGGTCTAATATTACTAACAATCCTGTTAACCCCTCCAACTAAGCTAAATTGTTTGTGTTAGGAGTGCGTTTACTTCGTTAGTATAACTCGCGATCTCAATTGCGAGTTCGATGTTTTGACCATTAGGCCGCTATTTTTATCTCGTCTTGAGTTTTTTCCTTTACATTAATATCACTCACCAAAATTTGAAACACGCTTATTACAAGATATTGCAGAAAGTCACTATTTCAAAGTAGGTATAATCCTTTGATTATACGTTAACCGGCAAAACGCAAACATAATTTTTCGTTCCATTCACAAGCCAAACAACTTTATTGGTTATTCAAACAATACGTTATTAAGTTGTCAAAATTCACACTCTGTGGTGTTTTCACACCACTTAAACGTTCACTCGATAACGATACGTACAATCTTGTAAATCACTTGTATCCACCATTTATTCGGTGTTGGTTTTACTTACAACATCATTCTTGGTTCGATAAATGGATATACCTAATGACAGAACAATACTTTAAATCAAAAGGAAACAGTTTAGACTATGTTTAGGTCGTTTTGTGCTGTCCACTTGAAGTTAACTTGATTATACGAGTACATAGGGATACTTTATACCTCTTTCACTGTGAGGCAATTATAGCAAAAGGATATAAATAAGTATACGTCGCCAGCGACAGGTCGATATGGCAATGTAGGAATGAGTTTAGATGAGAAAGACGGAAGGTACAACAACAACCAAGCAGAGCAAACGCATGCCTAGTCAGTACTAAACTTTTGCAGTCAAAATTTCCCGCCGATTGTATTCTAAAATTACTTTTTATTACTAACTATACTTTCTTTACACCTTGTCCAATAGCCGCATTATTAGCCTATGTTCACATAAGTTCAGAAGCTGTCCCTATGTTGAAATTTGTAGTAAAAACGCGCAAGCACTTTGACGCCTTAAATAAAAGCCTTGATAAACTAACAGGCTTTAATTATCAAGAATGATAATATTATAATCAATATATATTGTAAACTTAGACTTTCTCAAAAGTACCTACGTATTTCAGACGACAATTTACTATATAATGATAGTTTAATTTCAAATAAATAATAATATGACAGCATGAGACATAATGACTTGACGAAATTATTTTTAAAAACTCTACTGTTAATCTGTTTATATGACGACTGTTTTACAATTTTACTTGTATGCTTACAAGACACAATAAAAAGTTATGGCTACTTTTGAAAAGTCCAATTCGCACTAATTTAGTTTTTTCTTACTTCGAATGTAACATTGAAATAAATGACTAATTCTAACAAAGTTTGCCACTTTATTAATTAAAATTCTTGCGTTTTTGTATATTAGACGTATATGGGATGGTCTGGCAACACTGTAAACGTCAGACGTAAATTTTGTATTTCTTTAAATTAAATTAACTTTTATTTTGTAATTAATTAGTTATTAATATTTAAAGTAGTGACTAGTATTATTAAGAATTGCCTTAATCAGTGTATAAAGTGAGTCGTCCCTGGAGAGAGCACAAACTTGCCGATCATCACTGCCGCCAACGGATGAATTTTCAAAAGCTCATCTTAAAACCTGGGGAGTATTTGACTTATTTGATATTAACTAATACTCCACAAGCACATAAATACATGTCTCATCTGTGCATGAGCTTCGTCATTCTCTCACTGGCACCAGTTTTTATCTCTTTCCGCTTGACAAATTGTGGAAGCTGAATTGAAGACCTAAACAATTGGCCCCACACACTCGTTTACACACAAAATTACTGTACAATTAGGCAACTAACACTATAGTAATACTATTTAGATATAAAACTTTGTATGTTAGTCATCAATAGTTTAGGTACTAAGTTTTGAATTAGGTACATACCTACCTCATACCCAAAATCTTAAAAATCCACTAGAATTGTGAATCCACTATTGTGTTTCTTTTAGTCTTTATATTATATTTTTATCATTTTAATATCTTGCTTATATTCTATAGTTGAATTAATTTGTATTTCAAGTTTTCTTTGCATTTATTCTGTAATCTTATATAAATTCTACCTACCCCCTTCTCATTTTTATTGTTTAAACTTTTTTCTTTCTTGTACTTAGCTTTGTTTATTGTGTTACAGGAGTCTAGTGGACTAATCTGACAATGAGCACACACATGATGACTCGCAGGGCAACAGCAAAGGACATGGAAAATAAATTAAAATTAGCGCTACTTGAATTGAAGAAATACAAAGAGGACAACACCCAACTGCTGTCAGAGCGCAGCGACTGTGAAGTAGAAATTGTGAGACTAAATGAGAAGGTAGCTGCACTGAAGAAACAACTTACAGAACTGGACTTACAAAATATGGATCTTCAAGAACAATGTGGCCGTCTTCAACAGGAAATAAACTCTTTTAGTGACTGTAGTGAAGTGTTTTCAGAGTCTCTGAGTCACAATACTGAATTACAACGTGATCTGAACGAAGCTCATAGGACTATAGTTTCCCTTAATCACACAATACAGGCAACAAACAGTAACGTGACTCAGAACCTCTATAGTGAGCTCTTAGGTGTAAAGTGGGTGTCGCACTTGAAACTTAAGTTACTTAGCCGCAAGAAACAGAGAAAATACTCAAAATTAAATAAATTAATAAGCAATATTAAAAAACAAAGTGATAAGTTAGGAAAAGTTAAAACTTTATCTAAAATTAATTCTAAATTGACAAAGGAACATAAAAGACTGCAGTCAGACTTGGACAACTGCAAAGATCAAATGATTGCCAGCAGGTTAATGTATGACCGCCATACACAGGAGCTTAACACACAAATAACGAACTTGCACTCCCGTCTCACAACTCTCATGCTTGAACACCAAACAGAAACTCAAGTATTCATTAACAAGTATGAGGAGGTAGCCAGAGTAGCTAGAGAGGAAACAGAACAATTAACCTCTCAGATTAAAAACAACCTATGCTACAATTGCTCACTACCACCGTTTGTCGGTCAACACAACACTCACACCAATACACGGCAATTACAGAGCAGTAAATGCAGTAAGTCTGACTCTGACTGCAGATTGTTATCTGACCAGCATACTCTGAATTTTACAGAAAATAAAGTTGTGATTTTTTCTGACCAATTAGGTATAGATTTTAGCAGGTTTATTATAGGTCACACAAAGTATAGGGTCATAAATTATTGTTCAACAGGATCAAATTTTTGTAATTTAATTAGTAAATTAAATAATACCACCTTAGATAATAGGTCAACAGTTATAGTATTATATGGTGACAGCTTCTCAGTCACAAAGAGAGACATAATTAAATTAACAGAAACTATTACATACATGCATGAAAAAGTAGGTTGTAAGTTTATTTTATGTAGTCTACCTTATTCGCAGTCAGTATCTGATTTACAAAACAAGCATGTACAGAGCTTGAATCTTTTATTATATAACAGTACTTACTTACATAGTAAGTATATTTTGTTTTTTGACACGAATAAATTTATTCGTAATTTTATTTTAACGAAAGATAGAATGTATCTTTCCACATTCTACAAAAGACAACTTGCTAAGTTATTAGCATTTAATTTACACCCTGACCTAGGTACAAACAGTACTTTGCAGGATTCATTTAGTGTTAGCAGTTCTACTTTGAATGTTATTAAGACTCCTAGTTTAAACTAGTAAGTCAGACAATGGACAAGCCCACAGGTGGTCTAACTGTAGTTCACCAAAATATTCAAGGCTTATCCAGCAAAATAGAGGAACTCGAATTGTTCCTTAAAATGCACAGTGTTGATATTTGTTGCATAACTGAACATTGGTTGAAAACTAATGAACTGATATTTAATAATAGTTATTATTGTATGGTTAGTGCATTTATAAGAGAAAGGGCTATACATGGTGGGTCTATGATATTTGTATGCAACAATGTTAAATGTAAGGAACGCAAGGATATAGTACATCTGTCTGTTGAGCGTACTATAGAATTATCATGTGTGGAGCTGGAGAGATATATTATAGTTTGTGCATATCGACCACCACTGAGTGATTTTAACTTATTTGAATCTGTAATGGAAGATGTGCTTAAAAGGGTAAGTTACGGTATTAAGCATATAGTAGTGTGTGGCGACTTCAATGTAAATTTACTTGAACAATCATCTTTGTCTACCAGATTAGTTAACCTATTTAAATCATTTAATTTAGTGTACTTATTTAATGAACCAACAAGAATTACATCACATTCTGCTACTTGCTTAGATAATATATTCTGCAACTGTAGTTATTTTAATGAGGTAATATTGAGTGATTTAACATCAGATCACTGTGGGCAGAAAGTCACTTTTCCCTCACACACAGTGGCCAAAATAGATAAGATCACATGTAGGCCAATGAGTACGGCTCGCTTAGAAAAATTCAATTCTAACGTTTCTGCTAATATTACCAGTATAGATTTCAGCCACTCTGATCCAAACTATCTTTACTCCTCAGTGTTTAATATAATCAAAAGTGAATACAATAATATATTTAAATCAAAAACTTTTTATAAGAATTCTAAACTTAGCTTTTGTGATTGGGCAACTACCGGCATTTATAAAAGTAGAGCTAAGTTATACGAGTTATATGGTATGAAACAATTTAATTTTGATCAAAACTTTATTCAGTATGTAAGAAACTATTCAAAAACTTTTAAAAAAGCTTGTGCATGTGCCAAAGCTTTACTTATTAGTAGAAATATTAAAAAATCTGATAATAAAATAAAAGCCACTTGGAATATTATTAATTCGGAAAGCGGACGGGCAAAGCCTCGGGATAAAAGCTTTGAATTATTAATTAACAATAAGACTGTTACTGATAATTTAGACCTAGCACAAACTTTCAATGATTTCTTTGCTGACTTACCACTAACCACAACCAGCTCCTTGAACGCTTGCCCAGATAAAGCCGAATCACTCTTGAGAGATAATGTGGATCAATGCAATGTACCATTTGCTTTTAAATATATATACCCCAGTGAAATAATTAAAATATTCAAGTCACTCAATTTAAAAAAAACTGCTGATTTATGGGGTATTTCAGTAAAATTAATTCACAGTATAATTACTGGCATAGCGCCACAGTTATCTATAATTTTTAATCAATGTGTTGATACCGGAATGTTTCCTGATCTGATGAAACATAGTAAAGTAATACCATTATTTAAATCCGGATCAAAGAATGACCCTAGTAATTTTAGACCAATATCCATCTTGCCAGCTATTAGTAAAATTTTTGAAAAGGCTATACTTATGCAGTTAGAATCACACTTTAATTTTAATGATCTACTGCATCCCGATCAATATGGTTTTACAAAGGGTCGCTCTACAATTGATGCAGGTACTAAGCTACTGAAACATATTTTTAGTGCCTGGGAAGATTCACAGGATGCCATTGGAGTGTTCTGTGATCTTTCTAAAGCTTTTGATTGTGTGGCGCATAGGACACTTCTCCTGAAACTTAGGCATTACGGTATTAAAGGTACAGCGCTGGATCTACTTGCCTCTTACCTAAGTGAAAGAATTCAATATGTTGATATAGGAGGAGTAAGGTCGTCTGGATCTCCAATTAGTATGGGCGTGCCTCAGGGATCAATACTCGGTCCCTTCTTATTTTTGGTATATATTAATGATTTACCATTTTATGTTAATAACTTTTGTGACATCATTCTATTTGCTGATGACACATCTCTAATTTTTAAAATCGATCGTAAACTAGAAAATTTTGAGAAAATAAATAGAACACTCGCACTAGTTCAAGATTGGTTTACAACGAACAACCTACTTCTAAATCCCAAAAAAACTAAATGTATTAAGTTTAGTTTGCCAAATGTGAAAAGTACTAATACGAGTATAATTTTAAATAATGAGGTGATTAGCTTTGTCGACTCGACAGTTTTTTTGGGAATTACATTAGACAATAGGTTACAGTGGGGCACCCAAATATCATGTCTCGCAGGAAAACTCAGTTCTGCAGCGTATGCTGTCAGCAAAGTTAGACAGCTTACGAACGTAGAAACAGCTCGACTAGTATATTTTGGTTATTTTCACAGCGTCATGTCCTACGGCATATTGCTTTGGGGCAAGGCGGCTGATATACAAACTATTTTTATTCTTCAAAAACGTGCAGTGCGTGCGATATATCAACTAGGAGCACGAGTTTCCCTTAGAGAAAAGTTTAAAGAGATAGGCATTTTGACAGTTGCATCACAATATATATATGCAAACGTTATGTTTGTAAAGCAAAACTTACATTTATATAACAAAAATAGTGATATTCACTCTGTGAATACAAGAAATAAGCACAAATTGGTAGGTCGATATCATAGGCTTCATAAAACTCATAACTCATTCATGGGACTAGGTGTTAAATTTTTCAATAAAATCCCAGTCAGCATATCAAGTCTACCAGTAAATAAATTTAAGAATGTAGTCAAGAGACATCTTATACAAAGAGCTTACTATTCAATCGATGATTATTTAACTGATAAAGATAAATGGATGTAGTTCGTTGCTCCCTATTAATGTATTGGGTTGTATAGTTTATTGCATTTTACTAGGTGAATATTGTTGTCACAGTTTGATAATGTTACTTAGGTACTAGTTAAGAAAACGATTTACTTTTGTAAGTAAAGATTCTGCGTGATAAATTACGGCCATTCTTTTCTTTCCTTTGAAAAACATGTATACTTATTCATTAAGTAGCAGTAAATTGGCCAATATTTAAGCACATAAAGTTTTTACATCGTAAGTGGATGCTCCTACTATGTTGTGCCCATTGAGGCTGATGTATCCGATCTCGTGTACTCTTCTAATATTAATGACCTCTTTTTTTGCATCAGTCCTCTAATATATGGTGTATAATATAATGGTGGCAGCACCTTACCTGCATATACAGTTTATAAACAGAGAAACATTGTAAACATTGGCAATTTGAAAAGAGTGGCCACGAGTTTTTATTGCCTGTTCTTTTCTCGGGCTTTACCTATTGTTTGCGAACAGGCATTACCAGTAAATGTAGAATCGACTTTTCACAAGTGTAGTATTTTGCTTCCTAAGTGAATAAATGATTTTTATTATTATTATTTTATTATTATATTATGCATGCAAATAAAAACTTCAGCCGTAAACTGGATTTATACAAAGACGTCAGGAACTAATGATCGATTTTAGCTGTACCTATCGCTTAATGAATTTTAATTATTGACTTAATAACGCATACACTGAATAAGCAAACATGGTTTCCATGGAACAAAATTCTTACGATTCCAACATTCAATCAGGACTTCATTTTAAATTTCAAAATAAATTAACAATCGAAAACCAGAAACTAATTAGCGAAACATGAAACTGGCTATTTATTTTATGAGCTTTTTGTAATGTTATACAAATAATAACTTATGTAATGTTCTTTAGTTAACTGCTGTTCAAATCGCCAATTATTGCTGTAGTTATAAATCAAAAACTATTTACCCAGATCTTAATTAAAACGAACCTGTATTAAAACCTCGTGCATGTAATTGTCAGAAATATGCGTAAAACAAATTGCCTCCGTATAAAATCTGTTCCACTGGGATATCAAACTGGTAGGAAGTAATAGTCGGGGAACATGCATTATTATCCTATCAGTTTAATTAAATGAAACAATTCGCTTTACGAGATTTCATAATAACAGTACAAACAATCATGACTGTACTCTTCATATGCATATCCTCTTTGTTATCTATAACAAAGAGGATATGCATATGAAAACCTACTTAATGTTAAATTGTTATTAGAACTTGATCAACCGAACAAGTAAGTTATGAATCCTTGGAATATATCCTTAACTTATGTTTGATGAAGTCTGTGACAATTTCAATGACTGGTGACTTCTCTAAATATTTAATTAACTGTCAAAAGAGCTTATTTTTATTTACTTTTATCCATTAACTATCCCGTTAATCGACTATATTTTTTTACTTTGGAAACAAATTTAACTCTGATGATAGATTGCTGACATGATTCTATATTCACATTAATTCAATGAAAAGAACAAAGCAATTAAAACTAACAGCTATTTTTTTATAATAGTATTAGTTTTTGCAATAAGGTGTTATACCTAAATACTCAACATTTAAAAAAGTGTTTAATCTATAAAGCCGACAAAAAATCGACTACTTTTTAAAGTAATTCCCACATACACTTACGTTATTAACTCTTATATTATACATTTGAAGGATAAGGTTTAACCAAAACGCGATGGATTTTATCTACAGCCGCTTAGCTTAAGGCTATTTGAATAGCAAATGATGTATCCATTTCAGGTGCGATCATCTCTCCGATAGCCGATACTAAATTAATACTCTTTTACTTTGATAAAACAAACAGATATTTAAATATGAGGATGATGCATTTACCTTACTTCCTTCGATATTTTGGAAACAATTTTGATACGTTTCCTTTAACGATCTGTACGGGTAAAACCTACACCTGGGTCCTTATTCTCTATTTTTTTTTCCTTTTCGCCTCAAACCCGCGCTTTTAACTGTCAAAATCTTGTCATAATGGTATTTAAAGAGCTGCGCTTAGAAATGCATCGCGCATGTGTGCGGACATCTTTGAGCGCACCGCGCATGCGCCACTTCGCGCGGGAGTGCCGCGAAAACGAAAAAAAAACAGAGTGATTATGGATTCTAGTCTCGAAACTTTAAACCATTTTTATTGAACACGAGCTGTCCCGGCAAACTTCATATCTACCAGTTATTTTGCGAAAAACCTTCCATAGAGTATTAGAAAACTAAAAAAAATAAAGAATAGAATAAAATCGTTCTATAGTTAACTCGTGACCAAGGGAAATAGGGATTCATTTTTTGGGTTCTGTAGCCAAAATTTCAAAACGGAACCCTTATAATTTCGCCATATCCGTCCGTAACTTTGCTCAGAGACGTTTGTGCTAGGAGGCTGTAATTTTGCACGGATACACATATTACCGACGCTGATAAAGTGAAAGAATAAAATCTTAAAAAAAAATGTACCTCCCCTATATGTAAAGTGGGGGTGTGATTTTTTTTCTCATCTACCCCATCGTGCGGGATATAATTTGATCGGTCTTTTAAAAAGGTGTAAGGGTAGGGAAAACAATTGGGGGGGGGGGGGGGGGATTACGGAACCCTACATTGTGCGTGGCCCGACATGCACTTGCCCGGTTTTTTTATTTAAATAGATTCAAAAGTTATAATTTTATACCATGCAAGTTTTTATTGCTTCAATTTGATTAAACTTAACTGATGATGAAAATAAATAATTCCATGCAGAAATTACAAGAAGCAGTTTCATATCTACAGACAAAGCTTTAGGTATCATTGCATCTGATTTTAATGTTACTTTACAAAAGTTAGTAATACAATGATAGAAGATAGTTTTAAAGCCGATAATAGTCTTAAAGCTGCTTCGAATATGAATATTAAGTACCTACGCGACAAGTAAATGTAGTAAGACTTTTCTTAAAAATATGTATAGTATATACTAAATGAATTAAGGAAATATTCGCTCGCGCGGGATTCAAACCCACGATTCATACCCTGACGCCTATGTGGTCACCGGTGTAGTATATGACTACACCGATGACCACATAGGCATCAGGACGTGGTCTTGGTGCCCGAGAATATCAAATTTATCTTCATAAGATACGATTTCTGATTAAATTTCTATTTCTAAAAATATCGAACTTTCACAAAGCATCAAAATTGTTACAGCCCAATATTCCAATCGTTTAATCCTTGGTTTATTTGTTTGCCGAAAACAAGCAAGTTGGTTGGATAAGTAATAGCTTAATACTACGTTGTGTCGGTGGAGGTGGCTGGTTTCTCGGCTCCACACCGATTCGGAGAGGCTTCGTTTAACCAAATACATGTTATTAACGAACGCAGCAGACTGCTTGTAACAATAGTCTCCTTCGTTTACGATGTTTACTTATACTCGTACCTTGTTAATAAACAACATCAATTTTGTAATTTTGAATATCAAATTATCTAGTAGTTTGACTACCAGTCAATATTAAATTAAATATATTGGTAAAACAAATACCGCTGCTTCTTAAAGTAGTAAGGTGCAATAACCTCTCATCACTTTATTTTAAATTAATAGGTATGTTGTTGTCTATACTAATATTATAAAGAGGAAAGATTTGATTGTTTGTTTGTATTGAATAGGCTCCAAAACTACTGAACGGATTTGAAAAATTCTTTCATTGTTGTGAAGCTACACTAACCGCAGGTGACATAAGCTATTTTTATCCTTGTATATCAACGGGAACGGGAATTACGCGGGTTAAGCCGCGAGGCGTTCACAAATAACTAAGATAACTGGACCATAAAATATGTTATTCAGAAGATCACATATACGGCAAGTAGACTTAAGATATCAGTACTTACTTTTCCTATATGGCCCTGGTTCTTGTCCGCCTACAGTTTATTTTCTGTGGATGACAGATATCGCCATTAACTGTTATGTAATCTTTATAACAATAGATTTTCATCATCATTCGTTGAATATTATCTTCTTGAAAGGGTAACAAACATCAATACATTAACAAAGTTTTGCAACGCCTTCACATTATTCTCTAAATCGCCATTTTTGCTTGAGCTCTACGATAACAACAACAATCTGAATATGGTTTTATAAACATTTACCTCCATTCTTCAATACACGTTCAATGAAAGAGCAACTTGGCCACCCATCTAGCGCCCCACGCATCGTCCTCCGCCACTGTGACGGATCCCAACCACGCCCCTCATTTGTTATACAAATTTTATACTACCCTCCGAGCTAAACCTCTGTTCTGGGATGAAACGAAAATTTGCTATATCGAAGAATGTGAGAAGCTTGCGCGTTAACTCCGAGAGTACAGAATCATAGTTTATATGATTCTGTACTCTCGGAGCATTCTAATAACATTGGTCACAGATACGAAATCAAATACAAATACAAATACAAATAAATTTTATTCGCAGTAAATAGGGTATACATAAACAGGTGTTGAAGTATAATAATGTTAGTTCAAGCCTATTTAACTATTGACAATAGCATGCAAATCAGTTTTATTATTATTAAGTAATTAATTACATTAGTATATCTCTAATAACATTACAATACATTAATATGTTGATAGACACATTATAGATTTTCTTAATATTGTATATAAAAAACAATATATATATATTTATTTTTAATGGATTAAATTCAATATTATTAATTAATGGAAAAATTTAATATTATTAATTACATTAGCTAATCTCCAATCAAATAACAATACATTAAAAGACACATTATACCTCTACGCAACATTATTTAAAATTTAGAAATTCTTTAATGGAATAAAATGTTTTTTCTAAGAGCCATTCTTTTAATAAATTGGTAAACCTGCTCAGTGGTAGCTGTTTTATTTCTTCAGGAATCTTATTATATATTTTTTTGCACATTATGTAGCAATTGTTTTTAATTTTTTCGGTTTAAGGGACTACATCAACTATCAATCTATTTGGGTTTCTGATATTATTACGTTTAATAACATCTTTAGTTTGTTTAAAGAGACTAGAGTTCTTCTTCACAAATTTTCCCACTTCTAGTATATAAAATCTCGGACCAATTAAGACTACTTTGTTGCGAAGGTGAATATGAATTGTATGTACGTATTCGTTGGTTAATTGAAAGGTAGGTCTTACCCATAGACAGTCTTGGAGAGTACTAACCACAGTGTACTGTTTCGGTTGAAGGACACTGTAGCAAGTGAAATTACTGGGCAAATGAGACTTATGAATACAATATGACAATTAGATCTTTGCCAAACAAGGATTTGGGAATCACTGGTACTGTTATGGGCTAGAGTGACGCTTACCATCAGGCTCACGACATGCTCGTCTCTTCATTTAGTGTTATATAAAAAAATGAAAACATGTTCGAAGCTAACCTTTTGTATTCTCGATGTTTTGTACCTTGCACTAGAACCTTTACAATACAAATGTTATTTAGCTTCCTAAGTGACTTTTTTCACATATGGTCTTAACAATAAACTACGTAATAAATAACCGTAGATGTTTGTTGCTAAGAGACAGTCGACTGTGGCTCTTTTAAAATAATTATAACTAGGTACTACATGCATATTTTATATCATGGCAACATGCATATAGAATTAGATGCACAGCTTAAAAGTCATTACCTAAGCGATCAAACTGTCTTATATTATAAATCGGAATTCAAAATGTAACACACTAGCCATTCTCAGCGACTACGCCCGCAACACCAAACAAAGTTCTTGCCTTCTTTAGAAGTAAAATTGTTCAAAAGGCCCTTATAAGTAACGTCTCTTATACATAAACCAGCTGACTGGTAAAATTGATTTAATTCGATTAAAGAGTTTTGGAGATTTCACGTTTCTGTTCAGTTCTCTTTCTTTATTTTGTAATGCTATACCTCAAATTATTATAATTGGTAAGAAACATTGTTATCAAAATAAAATTAATTACTAAATGCTTAGTTAGTGAGCGAATGACTTTACGCTTTTGCATTATACATTACAAGCTGACCCGCGCAACTTCGTCTCCGTAAATTTTCCCCGTTTTTGCAACATTTCTTATTGCTGCTCCGCTCCTTATTTGATGATGATGATTTTTGTTATAATACATATAAACCTTCCTCTTCAATCACTGTATCTATTAAAAAAAACAAATCAAAATCCGTTGCGTAGTTTTAAAGATTTAAGCATACATAGGGATATAGGGACAGAGAAAGCGACTTTGTTTTATACTATGTAGTGATGATTGAGATGGTATAAATTTATAATTTCTAGAATGTATCATGTCTTTACTATAAAATATCACGGACCACCAATCCATAAATATAGTAACAAAGTTGTAATCTCTCTAAGATAATATAAAACACAAATATTTCTATACCATTACAATTACAAACAGTAAGACAACTACCGATCTCTAGCAATCCGCACATCGCAATGTTATATTCCAATGAAGGCCGTAAAGAAATTTAATTAAATTCTCCACCACCCCGGGACAATGCAATTGTACGGGGGCAATCGAGATTGAGATGGCAGAAGCGTATTGCACACAGAGGCCCCAGGGATTGGTACCGCTTCTTGATTAAATAAACCTTCAAGTAAACGTCACGCCTCAGGCTTGCGATGTCAGTCTTCGGCATATCGCACGGAGTACAGTGGAGTGTCATTCACTCATTCTGTTATTAACCATTGAATACCGTGTTATTGTTTATGATATTACGTAAAGCTTGGTGAAATTAATGTGATTTTTTAAACCGGGTTTCTATTTGAAGCGGCGGTAGTCTAGTGGCTAAGGCATCGGACTCGCAATCGTGAGGTCGCGGGTCCGAATCCTACCTATTATACTACAGACGTGATTCCAATCCTAACACAAGCCATTGAGCTTAGCTGGAGGGGTTAACAGGATTGCTAGTAATGTGGGACCCATAATCCCACATTGGTAGTTTACTTTGAAAAAAAACAATGAGTCTGGCCGATACATTCTAGCCAAATTATTCTGTATTCTGTACCCCATATACGGAGGTATAATCTAACCAACAAGTGTAGAATTTGGACACACTCACGGTTTTCCAAGCAGTATCGGTTTTTAACACATATAAGAATCTCAACCCGTGTGGTCTGCCACACATTCCTCGACTCCATCTTGAAATGTCATAATGAATTTGATAGTGGGTTCCCAGATTGATTTCGAGTTCGAGCTTTCTTTTGAACTATTCTCTCACACGGCTTATGCCCTTTAACAAAGAGATTCGGCAAGGGATCCACAGCCACTCCTCGTATCGATAAGAAAGAATCAGCAGTGCTGGTCGACGTTCTGGATATTATACCAGTCGGGGATACGAAAGGGATGCGAAAGTTTTTACGATCCACCACATTGCCAGTTATCTTTTTTCATTAAAAACTTTGTTACAAAAAAAATATTACTGATTACAAAAATAAAAACGAGGCAACTAAAAAGCAAAAAATAAATAACATTTTGAAGTTGGTGCCGAACAAAACATTAAAACTACTATTTCATGGCACAAAATGTTACTTTTTTAAAATTATAATAAAAATTATAGTTTTTGCTGTTTAGATGCCTTGTATTTATTTATAAAATGGGTAATATTTTTTTTTTGTAAAAAGGTTTTTATTTCTCACTTTTTAGTGGGTTGGTATAATAATTCACCTATGTTACAATAGACATAAGTCAACTGCTCAAGTCCTTTACAGAATATTGCTTTTCCCGATGTAGGGTCTTTATTTGTTGAGGAGTTAACATGATATGAGTCATCAGCTCTACTGCATTGTATAATCGTAGTATGGCGAGAATAAAGTGCTACTTAATATCATATTAAAGTTATTGAATCGCAAACCGTGAAATATTGAATAGTTCTGCTCATCATTTGTGGTCTTCACCTTCAGTTCCACTTTACCAATCAGTGCTTTTTTAGAGTAAATGGAATGGGAATCACTATGAAATATATCTAAATCACTAAAGGTATGCCTTTAATTATTGAAGAGTTCTTTCGATTTCTCCGGAATCCCATCATCACATCCTGATCTGATTACAACGGGATCAATTTCAAGGTATACCTATACCTTCAAATTATTTTTTTAAGGTACCTAGCTTATAAAGCACAAAAATAATTTTTCAAATCGGACTGATTTGAAAAATTATTAGCCGTCTTCGCGTAATTGGTGAACAAACATACAAAAAAAAAAACAGTCGAATTGAGAACCTCCTCCTTTTTTGAAATCGGTTGAAAAAGATAACTATTATAGCAATGTAGGTTTATGAGTCCCACATTACTAGAAATACTGTCCCCTCCTTACTTACTTATATCAACCCATATGATGTCCCACTGCTGGGTCTCCCCAGTAAAACCTACTTATCATAGATTCTGGGGGTATTTGCACACTTGGCGAGCAGGTTGGCGATCGCAGTAGGCTTTAAGTACGCAGAGGACGCTGCTGCCCGTCCTCCGTTGTTAAATCACTTAATCGTCTTGACGACACACACGGGAAGGGATGGGTTGGTACTATTCTTAAGCCGGTTCCACACGGCTATTATCCCCTCCAGCTAAGCTAGATTGCTTATGTTATTTACATAGATAACTTTGTAATTTCTATGCTGTACCTATAAAGTTAGTATTTAATTAGATCTAGTTGATTAAAAATATAGACATTTATTTTTAACTAGCTGACCCGCCAAACTTCGTGTGCGTCAATTTCCCCGTTTTTGCAACATTTTTCATTTATGCTCCGCTCCTATTGGTCATAGCATGATTTTGTATAACCTATAGCGTTCCTCGATAAATGGGCTATCCAACACGGTTTTGTTATTCGAACCAGTTGTTTCTGAGATTATTGCGTTCAAATAAACAAACTCTAACTCTTACCTTCTTTTCATCTGGATATGGAGACAAAAAGCTTGTTCCTCCATCGTTTAAAACCAACCGAGAGAGCATTTTTTTTGGAACCAAATAAAGAAACAAACTATTCAGCTTTGTACTCGTATATCTTCTAATATATAAAATTCTCGTGTCACAGTTTTCGTTGCCATACTCCTCCGAAACGGCTTGACCGATTTTGATGAAATTTTGTGTGCATATTGGGTAGGTCTGAGAATCGGACAACATCTATTTTTCATATCCCTAAGAGTCTGTTTGTTTGTTTGAACGCGATAATCTCAGGAACTACTGGGCTGCACTGAAAAAATATTTTACTGTTGGATAGAGCCGATTTATTGAGAAAGGCTATAGGCTATATAACATCACGCTACGACATATAGGAGCTGAGCAGCAATGATAAATGTTGCAAAAACGGGTAAAATTTACGCAGACGAAGTTGCGCGGGTCAGCTAGTATTAGTATAGATTTGACTTGACAACCTATAATTTAGAAAATGACATTTTACAGTCGATCCTGTAGGCAGTCAATTTACCTTAACGACGACGAGCATAGCATGCAAAAATAACGTTCTATAATAAATAGCACTTGATTTTCATTTGCAGAATAAAAACAAGTGCGATATATTATAGAACGTAATATAAATTTCAATAGTCTGTTTTTAAATTCTGATACCTACTTGACCCATTTACAATAATGTGTGACACTGGGTTTATATCTTTTCACGCATCGTTTATTTTATTACATCTTAAAATTGAGTCGTTCTATTCCTGATTGCTTTATCACAGCCATAAATAATTGAAATGCGTATGAAATTGACGTAAATAGATAATTTACATGATTTATATTTAGTTAAGTGGAATACAGATGCGTAATTTTTACTTTATTTTGCTGGTCCTTTTAATATTCATTAAGTTTAAGAGTTTTTTCCATATAACATTGAGCATTCCAAAGCGGTTTGTAATAATTTGTAAAGAAGTGGGGCTATTTGTCTACAAGTAACAACATATATCAGTGGCATGTGTAGTTGGCCTGCCTACTTTGTTTATTTACAATACGAATGCGAATTCTGCATGCGACAACTGTATATTTTACATCTTGATTAATTTATGAGCTGAGTACAAATAGACTCGTTACAAGAAATTATTATTAAAACATAAAACTCGCCTGGTTAAAAATAATTAACTGAAAAATTACTATGTCACTCCTACTCCTATTAAAGAAATTATAAAATCCGTTATAGCTCTCGACCATGCAAAATAAATGGAAAAACTTACAAACAATATATATTAAACGCTCGAAAAACTTTACACCTTCAGAGATATAGCGTTCAAAAAATTGTATGAAAAATTACTTGGCAAATAAGATTTACCTGGTGGTATCCTTATTTGGCAAGGATGTGACATTCAGATCTTTGCCTTTGACACAACCTGCTCGTCTCTTCATTGTGTTGTATTAAAAAAAACGGGTTGCACTCCGGGAGTGCCGGTAGAAGTGAAAACTTGAACATTAACGTAGTGAATTTTCGAATATTTTGGAATGGTTAGTTAGGGAATATTTTTTTTACATATCAACCCATATGATGGCCCACTGCTGGGCACGGGTCTCCCCAGTAGAACCTACTAGTATGTAGATCCTGGGGGTAATTGCCATAATCACCACGCTTGGCGAGCGGGTTGGTGATCGCAGTAAGGCTTTAAGTATGCAGAAGACGCTGCTGCCCGTCCTCCGTTGTGAAATCCCTTAGTCGCCTTGACGACACCCACGGGAAGAGATGGGGTGGTACTATTCTTAAGCCGGTACCACACGAATATTGTATATAACCACATAAATGATAGTACATATTTTTATACAGATCAAAAAAAGAAAGTTTTCACTTGAAAAACCCTCTTCCGCTTTATAGAATTTTATACGCCACGGGCCTTTATAGAAAGAATGAAAGAAGAAGAAAGAAGAAAAAAGAAATAAATATTTTATTTTACGTTAGTCCACCAGTGACCACGGCCCCTGTAATACGGTCGAAACGTGGGTAATAAAACAAAAGTATTTAGCCATAAAATAAAATATTTTAGCGATTAAGACCCGTAGCTTATAAAAATCAATAATGTGTACAAATCGCAAAAGTTTACAAAAATATGTTGCAAACTCTTCAGCTTTATTATATCAGTACATCTATATGGAAAAGTATATAACATACAAATCATCTTTACAAATAAAATAAAAATGAAGTGTCTATTTGTAATGTCAAAATAACAGTTTTTTAGCACTACAACTTCTTGCGGGCACAGCTAGTACGTAATAGTCACCTGCTAGATATAATAATTTGATAAAAGTTTGTATATCAGATACAAACTAATACAAATGAAGGAATTCAATAATTATGTTACCACGGAGTAACATCGTATGTAATTAAAATATGTAAGAATTTCAAATAAAATTATTTACGGTACGTTTCGTTCCACCCAAAATTATGACTTAATAAAATGTTAGGTGCGGTCGTAATTCACGCAGTGATAAAAGAAGCTATGACAGCTATGCCCCTGCTTTATTATGAACGGGGAATCTATTAAACATATTGCTGTCCACATCGACACCAAATTTAATTCGTTCTTACTATTTACTATGCAGTATCATACCGTTTTAAAATTATCATCAAAAAGATTTTAGTAAAGTACAAATGTTCTTACCACATCCAAAACTAATATAGACCGCTGGTGTGACGTTTGTACCAGCGCCAACAGCACCAGTTCCCTAAATATTAATCGGGAGCTTATCACATTTTAACAGAATTAAACAGCGGAGCAATCAATCCGGCAGTTTGAAGAAATTTGGAATTTACCCACAATACATTGCTTTAGGCCGTGTGGTACCGGCTTAAGAGTAGTGCCACCCCATCTCTTCCCGTGGGCGTTGTCAAAGCGATTAAGGGATTTCACACCGGAGGACGGGCAGCAGCGTCCGCTGTCTACTTTAAAGCCTTACTGCAATCGCCAACTCGCTCGCCAATCGTGGCGATCCTGGGGGTAATTGCTATTATTACCCCCAGGATGTAATAAGTAGGTTCTACTGAGGAGACCCGTGTCCAGCAGTGGGACATCATATGGGTTGATACGTAGATTAGATTAACACCAAATTAACACCATGTCACAATTTCCGTGCGACGAATGTAAATTTCATTGCAGTAAGCAATGTTCAAAGCATAACGTCAAAGCAAAGATTACATGTCACGATTATAATATTCTCAGAAAATAAACAACGTATGTTGTTGATATTTACATAAATCAATAATCAAACAATGACCTCGGTACAGTAAAGGAACTTACATAAGTCAGTTGGGTTTCTGCGGCCAAACTAATAAATTCAAAGGATTGACTTGGCGGCGTGGTGAGAACTCGTACATTTACAGAAGCCGCCATATTAAGGGAGCATAAATCTAAGCGAAGTCATCCGAGTGTCGTAGCACCCACAGGGCAGAGAAAAATAAGATAGAAATGCCTTCTGAACGGGGCACGCATTCCACAACTTGTGATCAACTCTGCTCTCACGTTTTAACTGCTTTCGGTGCTGAGAGAATGTGTACGACTGCTACGCAAGCGATTGTAGGTTCAATTTCCATCCCGAGACACCACTTTAAATGATCTACAAACTTTTATTCCAAGTCTGGTTGTAGGTACTTTATGTTCGTGATTTGATTTTTTGTAAAGGTCTCCGAGACACCGCTAAAAAAATAAACAGAAATTGACTGGTTAAGACATGGTTATTTCGCGTACATGGAAGATCCCAAAAAAAAAATCCGTCTTACGGCGTGGTAACCTGTAGAAAAATTTGCGAAATATGTAGTATAGTTACTACATTTTTCTAAATAGGAATATATCTATGAATTAAGTAGATGTATTGTATGCATTAGCTACAACCGTTCCAATACAAAAATGGCATATTAACATTTCTGATACAAGAGTATTATCTGTGGTAGGACGCCCCGCTCGCCTCGTGAATGGATCGATATGAAGGATGGCCCTTGGACCACGACTGCATCTCAACCGCAGCCTTAAACGGGACGTTTTGACAACCGCCGATATACGAATTGAAATATGAAAGAAGCTCATATGAGTGACTTGAGAATTGATATCACAAATAAAATATTGTAATATTAAGTACATTGCTCCGATGTAGTGACAAAAATAAATATAACGACTATATTAGACTATTACATAAGTTTCCCCCGCGACTACAAGAGCAGGGTTATTAGTTATCACATTGAAATGGAGCTAGAGAATGGAACTACTGTGATACAGGGTGTTATTCCAGGTTAGGTTTAAACTGCCAAATTTCATCCAAATTTGTTTGCTCCAACAAAAAGTAAATTGACATGAAAAATACACTGCATTTTCTTTAATACAGGTAAGTTTTTTAAATGTCTTCAACGTCAAGAGACTAAAATTTTATAATACTATAGATAGATATAGGGAGTAAATGGTAAACGAAATTATTACGACCAGACAAAAGGGAAAGTTGATCTGGTCACATAAATTCTATAGAGATATTGTATTAAAAATTTAAACGAACCAGACTTATTATAAATATATTCATCACTCTTTAATCATTTCTTATGTGCAGTCGACGTCAATTTGGCGGCTCGACTTCGAATTCAAAGCTGATGAAAAAATCACAATGGGATTATACTGGCCTAATGGTCCTCCGAACATGGGCATTAATCTCATCATACAATATTGATGTATCCACAATTTATAGCTCTTGCTTAGACGAATCACAAAGTCAAAGCGATTTATTAATGTGTGAAGAAACTCACCTTTGGATATCGATTCCATATGACATATTTTTATAAAACCCACGGGGGCTCGTTAGTAAAGTATTTTGTTTGAATCCGCAGAATACAATTGAATGTGAATCTCAAAAACATAAGTCATAATTTTAATAATCTTATCTAATGCTTCGTTCGGCAAAAAGATACTATTCACAAACAAACTTTTGAACTTAAAAAAGACTTAAAATATAAATAAGGAGGCGAGTTTGAGTGGCGCGGACCCATTGAAGAACTCTCAAAGTTGACTTTAATCTGCTTAAAATCAGGAGACATTCGCTTTCGAAGCACGTTTCACGATTGAATAAGATTTAATCTGTTTCCCCGTACAAACAGGAATCCCTGTCTCCCTCAATGAATTCTTAATCGTTGAATAATTTACTAAAGCATGCATATTCTCAGTTATGACTATAAATATATCAATCAAAAATTCAAGAATGAAATAAATTACAACTTTAATAATGCGTAAATCAGGGTTACTGTCATCAGATATTTTAATACTTATTATAATTTGATAGAAAAGGAATAAACTCCACGTCCTTATGAATAAATAAATAACGAAAAGTACCTAAACTTTATTAAAATCTCATTATACTTAATATTACAACTTATTGATTTACTTAGTCTTTCCCCGGAGCGTCACCCGTGTTGTTTATGTAATTTTATAGCCAATTTGGAATTCTGATGTGTTATGTTATTGCGATGTTCTGATGATGACTGCAAAGTTTCATCAATATCCGTTCAGTAGCTTTTGCGTGAAAGAACAACAACTTTACGAGTAGTAGGTTTAATCCATGGGCGGTGCCACAATAGTGTCAGTTATTCTTCCATTAAATAGTAATGTTAATGCATCACATTGATATAAAAATAATATTTTGGGACAACTCACACAACGCTATCTGATCCCAAACTAAGCAGAGCTTAGACTATGGAAACCAGACAACTGATAAACATACTTATATATATCTAAATACATACTTGCTATAGATAAATAACACCCAGACACAGAATAAATCGTAGTGCTCATCACACAAAATTTTATCCTGGGTGGGGATCAAACCCACAACCTCCGGCTTAGCAGTCAGGGTAGTCACTAGACCAATAGGCCAGTCGAGCATTGTTTCTGTTGAAGGGCACTGTAGCAAGTGTAATTATTGGGCAAATTAGATTTACGAACTAATGTCTCAAATGAGGAGCGCGGTGCATTCAGATCTTTTTCAAGCAAGGATTGGGATGGCACTGATACTGTTATGAGTTACGCTTACATTCAGTCGCACGGCCTGCTTGTCTCTTCATTTAGTTGTATAAAAAACTATTCATGTATCACTAGTTTGCAGGTCCACAATATTAAAAAATAATGATAACTCTAGCTGATATTCGAATAAGCGCTAAATAAAACAAATCACACATTCGATGTTTAACTCCTTCGGCGGTATAGGGCGTACAGTTTTATTGTAATGCAAATCTGTGCTTTTCTCTGTAATAAAAGTATTTAGGTGGTAACACGTGACGACAGGCGCTGCGGGCAAGTCCATGGACGCAAATTATGGCAATCTTGACACCTCCGAGGCGCTAACTGGAGCGCACCCTGCAATTTCAGTCGACGTGCAACATGGCCGATGAGGCCGCTGCCGGCGCCGCGGATGCAACACAGGCAATGATTTGCTTTAATTTACGCCCATTGTGATGTTTCTAACTACCATCGTGTTATTGTTTGATGCTGTAGTGTTGTAAGTACAGTTATAAGTAGGTAGGTATTCCATACCACAAGGAAATGCGATTCGATGTTTCTTTTAACTTTAAGGCAACTTCAAAAGTAGTCATGTGTTTTTAATATGAACCTCGTAGCTCCAGATCTCTGCGTCGTATGCCGTCGTCCTTCTATTTATTGAGTGTTAACAATACTAAGAATCCACCATATTACGAATTTTCACTAAGTTTTTGATCTACAAAATAGTACACCTCGATCTTCAGTAGATCATTATAATAGGTGATGCCATCGGATTTCCTCTAGCAATATTATTACTATTTATTTTTTAATTCGTTATTAACAACCGGTACTGCGCGGCGACGTAAGGCGTACTATAGGCCGTCTGGATGGGTATCAAAAAAATGTCGGCTATGCTTCCGTGAAATAGTGATTTGAAGGGCGCTATAGCAAATTTGGGCAAATGAGACTTATGAACCAGTGTCTCAAATCAGGAGGGCGGTAAGGAATATTTAGATCTTTGCCATACAGGAATTTGGGTGGCACTGATTCTGTTATGGACTAGAGCGTGGCGTTTACCATCTAGCGCACAACCTGTTCATCTCTTCATTTCGTAGTATAAAAACTATAAATAGGTATATCAATATCACCCAACAGGCATATTCTTTGGTATGGCTCTGGCGTAAGACAAAGCAACCTCCACTTTTGGTTTATGAAATAGTTTGTATCTTTGACTAAGTAGGTAATGTCACCAGACTCATCTTGAGTTACTGCAATAACAGCAGGGGAAGGCTAACCACCAACCATTTTCTGACTTCTTTATCAATTCGAAAATGTGTTTTAGAAATATTTAACAATTAATACACATAATACACGCCTCGCCAGATTGTAGAACAAAGCCGATCACTGATAAAATCTCAATGCAAAGGTGTGTGGCGTAGCTGCCGAACGCAACCGTGTGTAATTCAGTCCACAGTCCACCGTAGCGCGGCTCCCAGCGCTTCCACGTCTACCGGACGCAACAAGACGCTCACAGAAACAATAGCCCGAACAAAACAAAACTACCGATCGATTTTAAATCAGCCCTGCAATCTCTGAGCGGTGTAATCTTACAAATATTTATTATATGTCAAAACAATATGCCGAAATGGAACGCTTATTGCGGTTTTTACAAATGTGTCTGGTTTGCTGCGAGCGCTCGTTAGCGTGAGGTACGACGCATTGTAGGGGTACAATGGAAGGCGGGGCGAGCGCGGCCCCAGGCGCCTGCGCAGCGCGGGAAATCGTGCGCCTCAGTGTTCCACATTTAAATCAATGACAGCCTCTGTGAACTATCCGTTTGCACTTCAAAATAATATCATCAATATAACCCCGAAGTTCAAACTTCCTCTTGATTAGTAAAGTGCAACACAAAATATATCCGGTTCATGTAGTACCTGAACGCTGAAAAAATGGGAATGTTTGAGCAGCTTTAAACATTTTATACTCCATCATTCAGAAGTAGTTTTCAAGTTATAAGCTGATTTTGTATGCAATTGCAATCCTCATACGAACAGCCATCAAAATATCATGTGATAACTTTAATTGACATTATTAAGTATCGTAAACATTTAACATTACTGCTTATTTATAGTTTTTTTTTTGTGAATTTAACTAATAAGATAATGTGAATGAACATTTCGTAAAACCATATAATGATTATAACTATTTATTATACGGGAATTAACGCGCATTGTTTACCTTAAAATTGCTTGATGTTTCGACCAGGTTGCACCGGCCGTGGTCACAAGCGGACTACAAACGTCAAAATTATACATCCTGAAAGAATGAGATATTGTTTAAAAAAAAAACAAAATTAAGTTAGGCGGCAGTTCCAAGTGTAAAGCTCATGAAAAGAATATACTTAATTTAAAAGCTAATCTGAAACATTTCTTCATAATTTCTTAATCAGTACCAGACACAGAAGCTTAAAATTGCATATTTTTTAAATAATGCACAGGAAAAATGTTGAACGTGAGCTTAATATAAAGTAGGGAGTTATTACAGCTGACATTCGACCGAAACCTCCCATTACCGACAAAATATTGTCTTACATACAAAACCGGTACAATTTCATATTAACTACATAAAATAAATAATTTAATAACAACCCTCAAGTCCCGTTGCTTTCAATAGTGTTTCGGCGCGTGGTCGTCGCAAGCGCTGCTGGATTTTACGACAAAATAATATTCCTTAATTGTAATGGAGCGTCATGGAGCAAAAAGGCGGCGCACGCGACATCTGTATTAAATTTTAATGGAATAAAGTTGCACCTGCTCGTTCGCAAGTCGTTCACTGTATTCGACTCACAAGTTTCTGATAAGTGTGTCTAATTATAAAATAATTAGTGCAACCTTCAATCACATTTTTGGCGATTAATTTTATATATTTTGTTCTATATAGGACACTTTATGTGGAACAATTTCTACGAACTATCCAAGTAGGTACTTATTTACACTGAATAAACTAAATGCGTTTATTCTTATACTTTCTTCCTTTATAAGTATAAAACAAAGTCGCTTTCCGTGTCTGTCTGTATGTCCGCTAACACCTCCTAAATAACGCGACGGATTTTGATCATCAGTTTTATAATTTTCATGCAAGGTTTATGCTTTGCAATATAGACAGTGGAAAAAAGACCTTGCGAGCAGGATCGGGCCGCTAGTTGATAATAAATTTGTAACAATCGAATATAAAGTTTGGTATATGTACTTTTACGAGATTCTCGAGGTGTTGTTATTTTAATTAATTAATAGGTCCAATGAAATAATTAAAAACATTGAATTCCATTACACTTTTTAAGAGAGGTGCAAAATTTTAAATTGGTAAATATTATACGATAATAAAGGAGGAAACGCATTGTAAAACTGCAAGCACATTTTATAACTGTTTAAAGTTGAAAGGATTTTTAGAAACTTTTTGGTTTTAACCTGCTAACCATGCTCAGGATATGATCAGTGCCGGTAACTTATATTAAATATGGCCGCAACGGTGTAGAAAAATATTACGCCGACTCCACAGGATGGCCCCAACGTCGCGTCGGTAACAACGCCTCCCGTTGAACGTGTGGATCTAGAAAATAGCGTTTGCGCCAACGTTGGGACGAGCGTTATTCTAGATCCACACATTGGACGACGCCAATGTGGAGCCGGTTAATCGTAGCGGAAATCATAAAAGACTGCCTTGGTGGCCCAGTGAAAGACAACTGCCATGTGAGAGGTTGAAGGATAAGATATATACGAATTTGAACGGGTCCGCGTACCACCGGTCATTTTCCTTCCTCGTCAATTTTACTAATTCACCTGTTTACTTATTAGACAGTTCAGTAGATTGACAATTTCGCTAGTTAGGCATTTTCCTGATTTTTCACTTTCCTCCTTCGCTTGTTTTGCTAGGATGTCAATTTCGTGAAATCGCCAGAATTGCGATTCGCTAGTTTCGTCTTATCGATGTTGACGATTCATTTTTGTTCAAGAATATTTTTATGCAACTCACTTTTGATATTATTTGATCCATTTTAGATATATTCGGGACTGAATCGTGTGAATATATAAAGGTACTTTTTATTTACCCGACGTTTCGATCGAATTGCACCAATCGTGGTCATGGGTGCAGTCTGAGCTGTTCATGAAAATGATTATATATCCCTTTTTGATATTTTCAGGACTTAATCGTGTGAATATATAAAGGTACGTTTTTTATTTACCCGACGTTTCGATCGAATTTCACCGATCGTGGTCACGGGTCCAGTCTAAACTGTTCATGAAAATTACTATAATACTTTTCAAAACTCTTGCGGCTTCCATTCACACAGACAAAATCGCAGGCTGTAGCCAGTAGGTATTTTTTAATATTTGTCAATTAAATGGAAAGCAAATTTAATGAAAGAGTCATAACATCCTCTGGTACTTATTAAGCTATGTACTTAACAACGCAATTAATAACACAGCTGAGGTAGGTACTGGTCATTATAACCGCTTCAGGTCCATTCTAGTTACCGTCACTTTGTATAAATTATATAAAAATAAGCACAAGTAGAAAAGGATGGACGTATAGTGATTGGTGTGGGTCAGAGAGTGATAGGTGAGGTGGCAGGGCAGGTGTCACGAGACATCTGCTGGCCCCCAGACAGGCACGTGGCTCAACCCTATAAACCGACCTCTACGACTTCCAGCCGTAGGAAAAAGTTAAGAAATCCCGTGGTAATTAACTCCATTTACTTTTCTAATAATCAAACTTAAATACATCAATATATGAGAGGAGAATGTAGGTACAAATAATTAAAAATGTAGGTGAGGAAAAAAAAATAGTAAAATAAAATATTTTATTAAAAAAATACTAAAGTACACATTAAAAGATCTCAAGTCGTTACTTCCATCCAAGTGAATTAACATCTCATTCAAAGATTGATAAGATTTCAAAATTTACATGAATCTCTTTGTGTAATATTAAAAAACTAACTGTGCCCGCGACTTCTTCTGCGTGAAGTTGCAGTGCTGCTCTCTCCCTATAGACGCCAGCGTGAAGATAATAAGTAGCCTTAGTTAATCCTTTCATTCTAAGCGGTTTGAAGTCCCATCAAAATCCGTCCAGCCGTTTCGGAGTTTACCCGGAACGAACAGACAGAAAACAAAAATGTGTTTTTGTTAAAAGTACCTTAATTATATACTTTCGTATGCATTTAGTAAAAAACTGTTATTTTGACATTAAAAACAGATACTTCAATTGTATTTATTTGTATAGACTAGCAACCTGCCCCGGCTTCCAACGTCGTTCTCCGATCTATACAATATGTGTTTACTAGACTATACTTATAGTCCGAGAGCCAGTAACAGATTTATATGACCAAGTTCCTCTCAAGTGATAATTAGTAAAATGCATCAGAAAATCGAACCATAAAGTCTCGTGAACGTCAGCTGAGGCTCGGTGGGGGGGATGAGGAATTGTAACCTCCTACACTCGAAGAAAAAAAAAAATACATTCATTCATTTCCTCTCGGCTAAAAATTTATCAAATTATAGCTGACCCAATGTCTCAACAAAAAAAAAATATCAGCTGGCTATAACATAGTGTATTGTACGTCAGCTGATGTCTTGATCATGGAAAAAAAAATCTTCACTTTCAGTGATATCCTCTCAAATAAAAATTTACGTGATGATAGCTTATATGTAACTATTGATAAATATATACGTCAGCTGGCTGTATCTCGGTGGAAAAATCGTCAGCTGATACTTTGAAGTTCGTTACGTAGAAGTTAGTCAGTAGCATTTACTGACTATTTAAATGCATCAGCTGACTAGGTTTCCCTCGACTTACTGCTAGCTGATTGTTTTTATATATCACAGAAATATATTTAAAATCAGCTCACAAATTTTCATATGGGAGGAAATGACGTATTTTTAATTATTCGACATAGCACTCCAATATGAGTGTTGAGGTGAATATTCCTTAAAATATTCCTTATCAATATTTTTAAACTTATACGTGTATATTCAAAAAAAATTAGTTCTATTCCAATATTTAAATAATCTATTTGCTTAGTAGAAATTAACTAGTTACTTGATAGAAAATATTTATTATAAAAAAATTATGAAAAATTACAATAAGAATGACAATGTTATCTAATCATTTTCATTTTCGCTATGGCTTGAGTCACAACCATCTTCCTCTGATTCATTTTCGCTGTCAGAGCTGTCTGCGGTAATATTTTCATCGTCATCATCTGTAAAAAAAAAAATTAGAATGCATATTTAAGCATAATATCATTAATATGATAATAAAATAGTACCTTTTTCGGGCTGGATAGTTATTTCATCAATCGATGTTGGTAACTGACTTCCAAAGAACCAGGTGAAATCATATTTATTGTCAGTTTCTTCCCAACCATAGTCTTCCGGATCATCAGAAGTTGGAACCTCCAGGTGTGCATTCGACCAAATTTGAGCTATGTAACATGCTCTTAAAAATTGCTGATATAGTATGGTATGATTTTGCGATACTTTGGGGGCAAAGCCGTAAAGCGTCTATAGCACTCACTGTGGTACAGCTGAAAATTGTTTTTTTCTGTCGGAAGTACAGCCTCGTGTCCACTTAGTTTATTATTTTTTCTTATAGTCAATATAGCACTGCACTCAATGAGATTTTCTTCACTGAACGATTTTAAATTAGAAAGAGATTTTGTTTTTTTGCAAAAAACGCAAAAAGGCGTTACATTAGACATTTTTATAAATTTTTCACAGATAGTACAACAATATTTCTAAAATATTCTTTTCGCGTGATTTCGTTTGCTCGTTTATTCTAAACGTATATTAGTCCCCTTCTTTTCCACTTCTAAAAATGTTTTCCAGTGCCCTCAACAAAAGGGGCCCCCGAGCATGCGTACAACTAACCCCCTCCAAGCGTACCTTAATACTGTCTATGCTATGCTAGCGTGTATTGTTTGAATCTTTAAAAATAACAAGAATAATTAAAAATACGTCATTTCCTCCCACATGAACATTTGTGACCTGATATTAAATATATTTCTGTGATAAATAAAAAAAATCAGCTAGCAGTAAGTCGAGGGAAACCTAGTCAGCTGATGCATTTCAATAGTCAGTAAATGCTACTGACTAACTTCTACGTAACGACCTTCAAAGTATCAGCTGACGATTTTTCCACCGAGATACAGCCAGCTGACGTATATATTTATCAACAGTTACATATAAGCTATCATCACGTAAATTTTTATTTGAGAGGATATCACTGAAAGTGAAGATTTTTTTTTCCATGATCAAGACATCAGCTGACGTACAATACACTATGTTATAGCCAGCTGATATTTTTTTTTTGTTGAGACATTGGGTCAGCTATAATTTGATAAATTTTTAGCCGAGAGGAAATGAATGAATGTATTTTTTTTTTCTTCGAGCGTGGGAGGTTACAACTCCTCATCCCCCCCACCGTGCCGCAGCTGACGGTCATAAGGCTTCATGATACTATTGTCTGATGCATATCACCAATTATCTCTCGAGAAGAAATAATTAACCAAATTTTCACCTGGCTCTCGGACTATTACTACTTGCCGACACTCGCGGCTTCGTACGCGTGGATCTAGTTTCTACGGGATTATGTATTATACATTTAAACCTTCTTCTTGATATTGCCGAAACTGCATTAAAATTCGTTGCGTAGTTCAAAAGATCTAAGCGCACAGACAGCGACTAGCGCGACTTTATTTTATGCTATGTAAAGATACTACTATGCAAAAAAGTGCTTCAAAATGCTTTACTTCTTTTCCCAAGGAAAAAATATGTTATTGCTTAATTTAGAATACAGCTGTAACCACTTTGAAAATATAAAATACATAAAGATGATTAAAGCACAGAATTTTAAAAAAATGTTGGAAGTATAACTTTTAGCCTAAGAGACGTTGAACATTGACCTTCACCCATCTGATAACTAGATTTGACATATTTTTTATCAAAATCTATTGATTTATAAACACGTCTATGGTCTATGAATAGTTGGGGAGCCCAACTTGCTAAATTTGGATTTACTCGAGCGTCGTTGCGACCTATTTGATTTTGTAGATTATTATGGTGAGAAGGAAAATAGTTTAGGATTTATATCCTTTCAATGGTGGGGAAGGGGATGGATAGATGTTAAAAAAATTAATACTCTTCCTCATGGAACGGGGAACGGGGGAAAGAACCTCCCATTCAAAAAACCTACGATTCGGAAAAGCCGCAAGCTCGTGGCGAGTTTTAAAAATTAAAAAGTACATCGTCAGATTAACAAAATCCTTCCACATTATCGTTGGAATATGAACCATCTGTATAATAATCTAATGCGCTCGAGTATCTCTATAGATCTTTTTTTTACTAAATATTTTGATCGGCTGCCCTAGACACGCGTCACTATAATTATAAAAAGCTAATATTTGGTAGAGGTACTCAACAAGGTACGAAGTACCTAAGTATGTTAATCTGCCGAGCTTAGCTGCAACTGATAGTATTTAAGCTTGCCTACTTATTTATTTTCATGGCTACCTTGAACAGGTAAGTCAATATAGGTACCAAACTACACCGCTCCGATCATTGGTATAATCATAGTCATGTTTATAAATCAATAAAATGTAACAAAAAATATTAATCGCGTGAAATATTTAAAGGTACAAACCTTCAAACTGTATCTTTAAATATTTCACTCGAGTCCCGATAATATTCAAATAATTGTACAAATCGCAAAAGTTTAAATACAATTATGTCTCATCTGGTTATCAGATGGGTGAAGGTCGATGTTCCACGTCTCTCCGACTATTTCTTCCCACCGTTTTGTCATTGTTGATCGAAGTTCACACCCACAGGCATTATGTACCGTAATGCTCTGGGCAAAGGATTAACTTAGTTGTTTAAAATATGAAATTGCTTACTTACTACCAATTTTACCAATTTCATGCATACCATTATATCATTATATGATATGCAATTTTGCTTATAATATAAATGATATAAGATAATAAATTGGTGGGTTTGATTTTATCTTTAATTTCTTATTTTCGAGCATGTAATTATAAGCTTGTTTTTCATTAATTTTTTTTTACTCTTAATTTATTTGTTTTGCAACAGTAATTCCTGCGCCAGTTTCTGAAAATGTATTAGATATTAGGTACCTTCCTGATTAAATAGTATCACTTCTTATTTTTCATTATTATTTGCAAACCAAACCAAACGTATTTTTATGACGAAACTGTACTGTAACTGTACGAAAACTTAGCATAGGATATGTAAAATAATCCTGATGTCTGATCTGAGTCCTTCTCTACTGATGGCCAATTTGGAAATCTTTAAACAGACTTGGGACTCATGTCAGTTGAAGCGATGATAACATACTTTGCACACAATCCCTACGGATTGTGTGCAACACAAACAATGACCCACTTTACATGGTGTCCTGTGAGTCCAACCATCTGCACAAAGGAGGACTTGATATCTGCCTCCGATACTACAGTCGACGTGGTGAGTTTTAGGCCAAATCAATATAATAATTGACGCCCCTTAATTACCCAAATTAAAAGAATCCAATTAAGATTTTAGCTGTGGACTAGATACTTCTACTTGTTAAAAGTACAAATTGAACTAGAGATGACCGTCATTAAACACCACCTCTTACCTACATATGGGTTAATCCTCAGATAAAATCCAATTTAAATGCATAAAACATCGCAAGGCTTAATAAACTAGACTCATCTGAAATGGATTGGCTATGAAAAATGCATGTGATTTATTGTGACGCGTTTGTGATAACGAAATACAACACTGCGGGGTATAAGTAGGTGTCTAACAAAGAGTTCGTATTTGTCTCAAAATAGTCAAGACGTTTGTTACTATTTATGGGTTTGTCTTTCCTAACCAGAGTCTTACACATTCGTACACCATACAAAATGTTTGTTCACATGCTTCATATAGATACTTACTTATTTCCGAAGCATAACTGTTAGTCTTGCTTGAAATTTTGTTCACAAGCTCAATGAAATATACTATCCGTCCTTAGGTTACCTACTTAGGTACTGCGCGGGTGCAATAGTTAACGATCTTCTCACTCTGACGATCTACAATTAATGATAATCATATAAAATAAATCTCATATTACAGTAAGGTGACTTGTTTATCAGCGTGATGTTATGAATAATATTTCAACCTACCTATAGTACAATCTCTGTGGAATTTGAACATTCATCCTTGCTTTCCGGATCTCTACCTACCGGCGTGGCATCACGTACGCACCGACGCTGCATCTCTACCTAAGACAGTGCATCTCATACGCAGCGACGGTGCATCTCATATGCACCAACGCTGCATCTCTACCTACCGACGTTGCATCTCTACCCATCGACGTCGCTGCATCTCTACCTCTTGACTCATCGACGCTGCATCTCTACCTCTTAAGTTCAGTTGTAAATAATTATAATTAGTTTTTAAGTTTCCTACCCCTTTCATTTAATTATATGTATAGTTAATTTTATTATACAAATAGTTCACTAACCCAGATGGGGTTAGTGAACTATTACATATAATTACAAATTAACCTTTAAAAAGAACTATTTAATAATAATTAACTAGCTTTCGTCTGCGGCTCCGCCCGACATAGGACAGTTTATATCGTAATAAAAACTGTCTTATGTCTTTCCGCAGGATGCAAAGTATATCCTTACCAAATTGCATCTAAATCGTTTCAGCGGTTTAAGCGTAAAAAGGTAACAGACAGATCGACTGACAGAGTTACTTTCAAATTTATAATATTAGTATGGATTATTAGGTATATGAATATGTACAGCATATTTTGTAATTTTGTTATCTTATCAAAAATAATGATTTCGTGGTTTAGGTACTCCGGAAAACATAAGAACCAATCTTAAAAAGACCAAAAGCCCCTGTCGTGATTTTAAGAGCAATAAACGTTTCGAGCTTTTGCTATTAAACAAACTATTTTTTCTGTCCTCAAAAACTTAATACATATATGGTTTGATTAGTGAAGTAACATATATATTTATCAAATCTATACTTACTAAAATTAACATAGGTTTATCTTAGTCTTTACTAAACTAATTGACATCCCACACTCCTACCTACAATAGAGTGACAAAAGATTTTTGTTACACTTGTACGCAAAAACTAGGGAATAGATTTCTGTGATGTTTACCTTCTTACCACACAGGTTTTTACACAGGTACATTTTGTCACAATACAAAATATATACATCCAAGTGAGCAAAAACTAGTAGAATTTAATAAAGCACCTAAAGTAGGTTCAGCAACGTAGTTATGTTATGCAGCATTCAAGTCTCATTATGCAGCAGCTAGTATTTTGTTATTTTATATGAGTACTATAGACAATATCAACAGAGTGAGTCATGGCCATGGCTAAAAAGTTACACCTGTGTAGGTATTTTGAAAAGCAATAAAAATCAACAAATACAGGACCACTGGACATCCACAGTAGCTCTCTATTTTTAGACAAATGTTTTAATAGAATCCTTCATTGAGGTGACCATATTTTTAGTAGAATATTTTAATTTTCATTTTATTGATCCTACTAGTATTATACATCAGACAATTCGTGAGGATAGATGAATTTTGATGAAATTTAGAGTAATGTAGCTTAGACATTAGAAAAGCAGGTGTTATAAAAATCAAACCTAACGAGAAGAAGAAAGCTGAGAAGGAAGTGGTAGTCTACTATACACAACACCATAGTTGAATTAAAACTAAATTGATAAAGACTTTTTTGAGCTTTTTTTAACTAGAAATTGCTATCCAAAACGAGGTCATGAATAAAGATTTATACCTGTTTCCCTTGATGCCTTCCAGATGTAATGACGTAAGTGTAAGGTGTTTGGTGTGGTATCTAATAAAAGATTTGGGTATTAATCAACAAATTTTAACTTAATTAAATTTACGATACGCGAAGTACGCTATAGATATTGTCAACTTAAATTGTCCATTTTCAGATTTTGCTGTGGGTACTTTCAACTTTCATTACAAAAAAAACTATAACTGGTAGAGGATGACGAGTTTTTCTTCTAGACTATTTTTTGTAATTTTCAAACATTTCGTATTAATTTGTACTACGTATGTTGATTGGTGCTGAATTGGCAAAATGTTGTTGTAGTTGTATTCAATTTTAATTTCGAACGTGCATTATGCATTTAATATAGCCAGCTTATAGTTCACGAATTAGTACTAAGTCTCAGTATAAACGACAGTTTAGACACAGCATTCATAGGCACGCGACACCAGGGTTCAAGACTGGAAACGTTGACGGGTTTCCTAAAAAGGAGTTCTACTCACAAGAATGTTGAATTGAAAATAAAATGTAACGAAACACATTGCCATCATACTTTGACTGGACAATTAATAGTTGTCTAAGTCACTAGAACTACTAGACTTAGCTCGCATTGCTATCAAATGGTATGCCAACCTGTTTGCATAACAACGGTTTGTATTTTTTTATATATCTAGGCAATTCACCGTTCTTATTTAATGATTGGCCCATTGTGCAAAAAAAAATAAAAAGAAGCTTAAATAATAATTAAAATTAATAATTGAAATACTAGGGACACTCAGAAAGTTTAAAAAAACTAAAAAGCTAACTTATCTGGATAAAATATTTCAAAGAAAATAATTATACCTCTTCCAGCGATCAAAACTGTATCCTTTTCAGCAGATATCTTATTTTAAAGAATAAAAGGAAGTCACACCGTGCCTTCACAACACTGTAAGGAGGGTGACTCAAGACTCTGGCCGGTGTGGTATCCAGGACGTTCTCGTTTTGAGTGCTAAATGCGCTGTGTGCATTGTCATGGTGAAGCAGTACCCCGTGTAACCCGGTGTTCAGTCGCTTGTTGCTCATTTCAGACAAAACTTTCTGCCAGAAGTTTTGTCTACAATGAGCAAAAATTTGTGATATACCATTCAGCGTTGATGCTGCTTTGTGCGTGTCTCGTAATGGAATTGAAATCAGATACCTCGTCAAAGTGAAGAAACTATCGATCAAACGTTTCCCTTCGCTTCTCGAGCGCTTCACCGAACCAATCAGCAATGTATGCTAAAAATCTCTTCGTATGTAATTCGCATGTTTGCTTTTTTTTTTTTTTTACTGCAACCTCACTTTCTTCCGTGACAGCCATCGTAGGACGCCCACTCCTTAGTAAGGCGTACCGCGCTTGAACTTTATCAAGCCATTTAGGCTCTAGAGTATCAAAGAAATACACATACATTCATAAACGCATGCATACATACATATCTACATACACTGGAAAAACATAACCCTCCTTCTTGCGCAGACTGGTAAATAAATTGGCATATTTACATAAGACCACGACAACTCACGTTAAGTTCGACCACACTTAGATTTCGAGTTTTCTTAAATCCTTCCTTATCCCTATCTATCACAAGGGACTGGGTGAATGAATGGGTCAGAGTGAGACATGCAAAGAATAAATATTTGCATGTCGCACTCTTACCCATTCACTGGGTGAGAATAGAACCTATCACAGGGTTCACTAACCACAAGATACTATAACCTTATCTATGTGTTACTACTAATAGTGAATTAACTCCTTTAATGTAGTGCATAATGCCGCCCGGCGGCGCCTCATAAAAAATATGCAAGGGTTGTCACAAAAAGAGCAATAAATTTCATTATCGAGTTATTTATTATTTATTTAAAAACAGATGTGCAACCGACAAATTATAATAGCCTTTTATTAAATTTTAACGATATCATGAATTCTCATTCTGACGCATATTCTGATCAAAGTCTTTTACTACTAACTATATTTGCCCTACTACATAAAAAATGTTGTTTAAAATTTAATTACGAAAGTTCAAGAAATAATTAACTACCGAAAGTTCCAAACTCATACAAAGTACCTACCTACCTCGTTTTAGTTAACAAGCAATGTCGCCGGTACAATCCTAGCCATTATACTGCACGCACTACTATTTATTATTACATTACACTACACTCCTGACGTCACACTCTCCTAACAAAATATCTTCAAGCTTCTATCACACATTTTGTCACATCTACGTTTTGAATTATTTAGAATCGTAACTCTTCATTACTAATAATAATAATGAAGAGTTATGATCACCAATTTGTAAAGCGTTATAGGACGTTAAAAGACAGTCGTTTACCACGCAGGTAGTACGCATATTTTAATTTAATAGACAAGTGGGATTAAAGGAACACAAACATTAACAATTAATTTCGACTGTACGAATTACGTTAACGTAACACCCCGTCTCCCAACGTACCTCCACGCGGGAGAGCCTGGTGGTACTGCGGGTGGGTGGGACGCTTCTCTCTCACGGATGTTTCACATCATCGGAGATCTGCCAAGCGCACGAGTTAAGTCACTATTAGTAGTTCGGATTTCTCGTGCTTGTCCAAAAAATAATTAGAATAACCCGGTAAACTTAATAAATTTAAGACGACTGAAGTTTATGAATTTCGTTTTTGGTGCATTCAGATGCATTTATTAAGTAGCTTTGATCTCGCTTAGATGCGTTTTTATCTACATTTGCATACTGAAAATTAATTCAAATATTGCTATTTACTTTTGTACTCATTATTTAAGTCGGCTCAGGAATAGACAAAGACTTGTTGTTTGAATCGGCACCCAACGCCAAAGGCGTCGGTTAATTACGTTCATGTGCCTATACGTAAAGAGAAAGTAGGATAGGATCATTTCAAGTACTACATAAAACGGAATTTATTAATTTAAATACAATCAATAAACATGGTAAAGGTGGAGTTTTATGATGTGACGATCTCGAGAAGTACCAAAAAATATATTTCCTTTAGTTACAGTAAATCATAATTTTATTAATGCAATTATTACACGTACATTAAACACAAGCATTATAGTGAGAAAGCAATAACAATTAGATATTTATAATTGTTCAGAACTTATTTATTGCGGTTTATATTTAAACTTAAAATATATACTAACATTTAAACATTCGCGTTGCATGATTTTAACTATTTATTATACGGGAATTAACGTGCTTTATTTACTTTTAAATTGCTTGACGTTGCGACCAGGTTGCACTGGCCGTAGTCCCAAGCGAACGGTCAGTCAAACGTCAGTAAATAATGCGCGTTAACTCTCGTATAATAAATTAACCTAGGTTACGAAGAACCTTAAAAGGGTGCGCGATAGCCCCAACGACACACTGCCACAAATTAAGTATAGCGAGTGGCGCACTGAGACAGATATTCCACTCGGAACTAAGGGTCATATTTTTACGCACACATTGACCGGTACGTTTACAGGCCGTCTCGGGCAGTCTGGGACAGAAGTTCAGTCGGACTGTCGCTCGCGAGTGTTTACTACGCATTGATCTATTGCTACGTGCTAAAAACTGTATGAGCGTTTTTATTACTAAATTTAAAAATATTTTTCGGTTATTACTAATTTGTAAAAACTGTACATTAGTATTTCTTATATACCACTTGTTTTCGTTTTCCTGACTACATACCTATTAAAAAAAAACGGGCAAGAGCATGTCGGACCATGCTCAGTGTAGGGTTTCGCAGCCTTGAATAATTGCATCAGCAGAAGAGCGCATGTTCATGGCACTTACGCTCTTTTGTTGAGGAACACAGTTTTTCAGCTATAACTCAATGACGGTATATGCGATCATTCCGAAATAATTTTAGTTTAAAGTATTTCTTTTGTTACATGTTTCAAAAGTTGGGAGGGACACAATTTATGCAACTTTCGGAGCGATTATAAAACAACTATTATATACTGCGATATTAAAAGACCTGTCCACGTTGATATTTGCTGAAAAAAAAACAGCTTCTGTTACATGTGGAGTGCCACCCCTAAAAATATGTATTTTTATTATTTAGTTTCCAAACTAAGTAGCAGCTACAACAAGACACCTTTTAACTAAATTTCATCAATATTCATTGAGTATTATGATTTATAGTAACTAAAGGATTTTTTTTTTGGACGGACGGACAGACAGACGGTCGGACATAAAGAAACGATAAGGGTTCCGTTTTTTTTCCATTTCGGCTACTACGGAACCCTAAAAACACACAATATAGGTTATTTTTTAGGATTCCGTAGGTACCTTAAAAGAAACCTTTTAGGTTCCCTTCGTTTGTTTAACTAACGGCTATGGATCTAGTTATTCTTGTAGATCTCAACTTCTTTCAACCATTCATTTTCATTGCACTTTTTTAAAGGCGTATGCCCACCAGCAGTATCGCTAGTAGGTATTTATATTGTGCCACAAGTTGATTAAATGTATAATTCTTGTTTCTAAGTATAACGTTATTATATAATGATATGGAGTCTCACAATTGCCGGAATATTGAGATGCAACTATTAGTCTTTCAGTTTATTTATTTCCTTTTTTTTCTTATGAAGTTATTTTTAACGGTGGTAACACTATTACAAAAATAAAATCGTAATATCGATTAGGGTTATTATCGATTTTTATTAAATAATTAATATAAATAAGTACTTTATTATTTGTTGCACCGTTTGAATGTAAAGAACGATAATATTTATACACGATACTTTTTAATAAGCATATTCTTTGATACCTTTAGATTAGGACCCGGCTCGATTAAAAATAAGAACATAGTAATGAATTTAAATAAAAAAATCGATATGTATAGAATATGACAAAAGTTATGGCAACACTGAAATGTAATGTCATGTCACTTGTTTGTCTGTGCTTATAGCTTCTTTGGCGCTGGTCCATTATGAAAACAGTTTAAAGTAGATATTAATAACAAATAGCTTTTGTTATTTCTCGTGTTGTGTATGATATTGTGGTTACATTACGTGAGTTTGAGATAGAGACTCCATATACATAGTAACAATCAGAAATATTTTGTGAGACAGAGACTCGTACCAATATTGTGACAATTGTGAAGTGTTTGTGAGATAGAGATTCGGATTATATATCACTGTAAAGCCGATTTCATAGCCATAAACTAGTGTTACACATCATGTGTAATACATAATTAATACGCAATATCATAGTTATGTCCTATTTAAAAAAAAATGTATATAAATATTTCGATTATCGAAGTTCATCCACCCATATCAATTAAACCCGGCAAATTAGGTAAATATAGGTATAGGTTTTTCTGAAAGTATATATTAATGTCTACATAAATCAGAAGTTTTCATCTTGGCACAACAAAATTTGTAGCGATACTAAATTCCATAGTCACTTGAACAATAGTCTTTATGTTTTTGGCGGGATCACTAGATATAACACCTTAACACAATGCACGTAAAATGATGGCAAGCCACCATAGCACAGTTACCGTCGTCGTGTGAGACGCCGAGATCTTTCTATTTAGATAAAAGCATGTAGATTTGTAGGTAGGTATTTAAGTATACAAAAGATCTTGAATGATTTAATGATGCCCTGTCTACCCATTTAGGCCTGCACGTATGATAACATGAATGTATAAACGAATCGATGTATCGCCGCAAATAAAAAGCACCTAACCTATTTCAATAAGCCCAAACTAAGCAAGCTAAACTAAGGTTTCTATTTTTCACTGCTAGGCACGGGTCTCTCCAGTAGAACCTACTAAATTATAGATCCTGGGGTAATTGTCATAATCGCCACGCTTGGCGATCACAGTAAGGCTTAGAGGACGCTGATGCCCGTCCTCCGTTGTGACATCCCTTAGTCGCCTTGACGATACCCACGGGAAGAGTTGGGGTGGCACAATTCTTAGCCGGTACCACACGGCAGAAAAAAAGTTACTATTATTACTATTTTTTATCTACCTATATTGTTTAATGTACTAAAATGCCAAGTTGAAACATCTGTTATCAGTTAAACAGTAAAATATAATCATATAAATGTTAATGAAATATTCGAATTAATATTCAGGGCACAGTTCTGCACTCATTAATGAATCATATTCAGGATATCAAGATAAGATAAATCGGGAGCTAATCGAGCTCTGATCCAAAATCGATACTTTAACAATGATCAGATCAATATTTTTTTCATTCAAAAACGGTCGAGATCTTAACGTGATTTAATATATTTATAATTGGAAATTTCAAGGACAATAAAATAGTGACAATGGCTTTCGAAGATCAAAATACGATATCGGTGATGTTTGATGGAGAAATACAGTGTATTGTCTCTAAACCTCGACATTTATATGAAAATGAATGAAAATGATAAAATATTTATTGCAGCTGATACAGTATTACATTAAATGTAAAGATACAATCATTCATAATCTAAAGCAAAATGGAATTTTTACTGAACTATGTTCTTATGAAAAATAATTGTCTTTTAACCTAAAGCTGGGTGGACATTTACTGCTATATTACTGTTGGTCTTCTCTATCGATGAGACTGTATGAAGCCACAGTATCCTGACGGATGATAGTTGCAGTGGCAATGTTCCTCTTTTATTGGTGCATTTCGTTATATGGCTCAGCAAACCCATTGCCGTACGGCATCTCCTCCCACACAGATCGCAGGTAAAACGGGAATCAGTGGGAGCAGCAACATAGGTGGCACTGAGTCTCTTTTTCTGATTTTTTAAGCCATTCCTCATTATGTTTTGTCATTCCATTACAGATTTGACTACGCCATTTAGGTGTTTAGTCGGCTAGTGTCTCCCATGTGTTGGTGTCGAAACCGAAGCTGATCATGTCACAATTGCAGCTGTCTTTGTGTCTCAACATGGGCCGACCATTAGTGCATCTTAGCATCAGCGATTTGCCCAAGAATGACACGACTAAATATGTCCCAACTATCGGAGTCGTCTCTGCTTGGGCCGTAATGCTGTTGCAATTACTCGACACACGGGACATAAAACGGATTATCTCTAAAAAACTTAACGTATTTTGTTTATGAAATCTGTTTATTCGTTATATGGCGCTAGAGTGCCACAAATCAACACACAGACACGCAACCCGTTTTTATTTACGTTGGGAGTTAAATAAACACAACTATGTTAAATACAGTACTTGAAGGTTTTGAAAAAAACACTGCACACATTATTATATTCCTTTTCTTTAAGTAAGTACCCTCCCACTTAATATATATGGGAAAACGGGTAATACTGTCATAGCCAGTGACAATATTATTATTGCAAATGCCGTCTTGTTAGTTTATTTGTACCTGTACTACATAAACATGTAAATTAAGTGATAGATGTTCGAGTGAGGGCACGTTTTTCGCCTGCGTTTCATCAGTAGGTATGCGTACTTTAAAATTGCCAAGCAAGATCGTTTGTGGTCCAACCATTTTAAAGGACAAGTACCAAATACGGCCTATAGCGGACAGAAAGTTGTGAAACGTTAAAATTAAACAATATTTTTTTGAAAGCTGTATGCGGTTTTAATTTTGTAATAAAACTTGAGGGAAAGATTTTAATTTAAAAGATTAGGTATTATTTTTGAGTCTTAGGTTACGGTAATGACGGATAAATGCTTTATGTTGCCAGCATTATAAATAAAACGACGTTTTGTAGGTAGATATTGTTAGTAAGGATAAATTATATTTATTACTTTATTAAAAAAGTTAAGAAATATTTAATATAATTATGTTATATAACTATTTGGTCGCAATCGATTTTTATTTAATTAAAAAATCAATAGTATAAATCTTTTTTCAAAGCATTTGCAACACGTTTTTCATCTGTCATGTCATTCGTGTTGTTTTCATTTCATTTATTGTTAAAAATAATAATAATAATATCCTGGGACAACTCACACAACGCTATCTGATCCCAAACTAAGAAAGCTTGTATTATGGAAACCAGACAACTGATAAACATACTTATATATTTCTAAATACTTACATATTATAAATAAATAACACCCAGACACAGAATAAACCATTGTGTACATCACACAAAGTTTTATCCTGGGTGGGGATCGAACCCACGACCACTTGCGTAGCAGTCGGATACGGAGTTGTAAAAATGGTGGCAAACTGACCTGCCATTATTATTACAGCTCCAAGATTAACGGGTATAACTTGTAAAAAATTAATTGAGTACGTGATAATTGGATAAAAACGAGACTTTATGCAACTAAAGTGTACAATAAATACTTGACACTGACACTTGACAATTTGTCGTTAAAACGGCTAGATAGCCATAAATTCAAAGAAAAAAAAGAAGAAGAAAAATATATTAATGTTTTATTTATTTTCAATTTAATAATAATTATCACAACCTTCTACCCGTGCTTAGAGTACCTACCTACGCAGCGCTGTTCGAGGGCAGACCGAATATGAGGTTCCCTAGTAAACAGGTGATTACCTAATAATTAACCTCTCATTATCTGTTTTATGTTAAAATTGTATTTTGAGGTATTTTCTGTTTTGAAATCATTTCCATTTAAAATATCGCGTATCTCATTTCCAACAAGTTGTAGGGTATTTTTCTAGGCTGCGGAACCCTACACTGAGCATGGTCCGACATGCTCTTGCCTGGTTTTTTTACTTTTCTATTAACTACATAATTATATAACCTTATGTCACTATTACAATTCATTTATTATTATAATTATATAATAATAATATGTTGGCCTAACATTTCACCACTTCATGAAGCTGAAGAACATGCCAAGGAAATATACATATACCTATATATGTATATTTCCTTGTTCCATGTATATGTCCATTTCCTTGGCACGTTCCTCAGCTTCATGAAGTGATGAAATGTTATTGAGGATATGTATGCACGTACCCTCAAAAACATTACACCACTCCCTTCTGACGCAGTCGGGTAAAACAACACCAGAAAGGCATTCGATTCATTCGGTTTTTCATCCATTGAAATTTCTAATGGTTGATTAAATCGAATGGTCACAAAACATACGGAGTATTCGTTGATTAGGAAGCAGATGGTCGTCCTAATGAGTGTTAATTTTAATCAAGAACATAGGTTTATACCTATAGGTTATGTCTCACCTGGTAAGTAATCAAGTTCATCTACCATAAAATACTTTAAGAACGTTAACATTAAATACAAATACGCCTAGGTATTCCTCGTAGTATTAAGATACATTTTTGACTGTGATATATATACTCGTTGTGCTAAAAATTGCATCTACATTATCAACGTAAAAAAAAACATTGAAAAGCTCTACTACATTTTTTACAAATGCCGTATTTTAATATTATAGGTATCATATGTAACTCTTTAACAAGCCAAACTTAATCATTAGTCAGTGAGTCAGAGTATAATGAAATCTTATTCTTGGATTTTAATAATTAATAAAGATAGTAACTATACTTTTGAAACTTGGCATAATTATTAAGTATCCTATGTAATGTCTTTTTGAAGGAGATTACCTTGTAATTCGACAATTTAGTATGTCGGATTACAAGGAGCTCCGGATTAGCCAGTGGCCGAATTCCTGGAGGTCTACTGTATTGTGTTAACTGACGTCCACGCGGGCCGAAAATGGACACATTCATATTATACGCTTAAAAAACGTTATCGAAAATAACGAAATCGGGTAAAAAGTTACCATATACGGCAAATTGTATTGCTCAAAATTTGTTCTACAATGTCAAAATACGTGTACACATAGGTATAAAATATATTGTTGTAGCCACAGTTACCAGGTGTTTTAATTATACGAATATCGAGTTGTCCCGTTTGTCCTGTCAAAATATCCGCTACTTCAGCATGTTTGAAGCGTCCGCAAAATATTGTTGATTGGATTTTCAAGGAATACCGGATATTATTAACAAGAACACGTTAAAACAGTTAAGTGTGTAAACTTTACAATTATGATCAGACAACATGGCTACTAAAAAAATGTGAACAACTGAAAATTGCCTTGAATGATGGTGAAGCATAAAGTAATAATATATTAGGAACTAGTTTCAATTTTAGTCCTACTTTTTAGTAAATATATATATATATTATATTGATTTACTGTCTGAACTGTGACATATACCTAACTGTAATAAAAATTAGAAACTATACAAATTAAGTATGTACATATTAATTTTAAGATCTATACTCATATATAACACCTACTACTCATAAATATATATATTTAGAAGTCGGACGCCGGTTTCGGAGCCGTTGCCGTGTGAAAAAAACCGATTTGAATAATTGCACCAACAGAAGAGCGTATGTTCATGGCACTTATGTGTCTTGTTGACGACGGTATATCCGAACATGTCAGAAATATTTTTTATTTAAAGTATTTGTTAAGCGCTACCTTTTTGATTTTTAACATATTTTTTGGTCACACGGTTCAAAAGATAAGGAAGGAAAACATAAGGCAAGCCACTTTCGGGGGGATAATTTCCAAAAATATTCACTTAATCAAAAAAATTGGTTTAAACCACACGTTGATGTTTGTTAAAAAAAAACAGCTTTTTGGATACGGAACTCTATTTCCCTTGGTCACGAGATAACTAGAGAACGACTTTACCGATTTCATTCATTCTTTCTTTCTTTTTTATTTCGACACCAACAGACATAATTTTTGAGGAAACAAAATAAATGAATATTAGACAACTTTATGCTCATAATACTTGCATTTTAATCAGGAAAATTTTGGACAAAACAATTGACACAAATTTAATATTTACCAAAAAGTCTCAAATAAGCAAACGCAGTCTTCGACGGCCTAGTTTACTTGTTCTACCTAAGACACGTACCAACTATGCAAAAAAAAGTATTACATATGAAGGATCACAACTATATAATAGTTTACCATCTGATATTAAAAATTACAGCTGGACGTGTCGTAATCACTTAATTAAATTGGAATGTATTTCGGTGATTGTTTTTTTTTTGCTCTATATTGTAATGTAATATTTTATTTTATATTCTTATGTAAGTGGCGTTTATGTCTTTTTTAAGAATAAAATTATTGAACCTAAAAGGTTCATAAGTAAAAAAAAAAAAAAATAAGGGAAAAAATAAGGTGGTAGTACGAAGTTGACTAGGACATACATGTAAATATAAAATACTTAAAACATAAATATTAGTGCTTAGTACTCAATATTTTGTAACGTAAAATATTACATCGTTCCCTTATTTGCTTATAAGTAATTGAATTTCATATCCAAATTATTTTTTATATCGTATTAGGTACTACTTATTACAATTACACAAATGACACCGTCATAGTACGTAATATGTTCACTGCTCGTGCCCGCAATTGATTTATCTACCAGTGAGTCTGAAATTGATTAGCTAAATAAGAGACCACTTACTTAAGTTGATTATTATCATCATACATGCTTCAAAATCTTAAGTACTTTCAAAGTAGTTATAACCAGTGAGATCAGGATAAGTAGTGGTAGGTAAATATGATTACCATATCAGGTGACTGGTACAGTCACGGACACTGATACGAAGAGTTTTCTATATGCCAGTGGTATACCAGTACCAGTGGTAGGTCTAAGCCATAGACCGTCTTGGTGGGTACAACACTATCAGTTATTCTTTCTTGAAATAGTGATGTGACATCACTGTGTTTCGATTGACGGCCACTGTTGCAAGGGAGATCACTAGGCAAATGCAACTTAAACTAATATCCCTAATGAGGAGCGCAGAGTCGTGATTTTCAGATTTTTTCCCAAACGAAGTATTGGGTGGCACTGGCACTGTTATGGGCTAGCGTGATGCGAGACCTGTTCGTCTCTTTATTTAGTTATATTAAAAAACCGGGCAAGAGCATGTCGGACCATGCTCAGTGTAGGATTCCGCAGCCTTGAATAATTGCATCAGCAGAAGAGCGTACGTTTTTAGCACTAATGCCCTTTTGTTGAGAAACACAGTTTTTTGGCAAGAACTCAATAACAGTATATCCGATCATGTCCAATTTTAGTTTAAAGTACTAACTTATTAAGTGCTACCTTTGTGATTTTTTCATATTTTTTGGTCACACGGTTCAAAAGTTAGGGAACATAATTTATGCAAATTCTAGAGCGATTATTTACAAAAATATTCACTTAATCAAAAATATTAGAAAGCTTTAAAAGTTTTAAGAATACCTGTTGAATGATGTGCAACACGTTGATGTTTGCTGAAAAAATGTCGAAAAAAGCCCGTGTCAAAATAATTAAATTGAATTTAATTGCAGTTAAGTATTTATTTTAAATACAATTTGTCAAATTGTATGTATGTATAATGCAATGCGAAAGTTTAAAAGTTTTTTTAAACTTATGCGTTTTTAAAAACTTTAGTTTAGATCTTCTTATATGAATAGAATAGCATTATATTTGTTTTATTTATGATTACATTTATTTTTATTACTTGCTAACTTATGTTCGCGGCTTCGCCCGCGTTGATGCCAGATTGTCACCAAAATATTTGAACGACAAAGTTTCATACTAACTTTGCACCCTCCTAGGGGGTGATTTTCATAAATCCTTTCTGAGCGCTCTTCTACGTTATAAAAGGTGTAAAATTTCAAGTTTCTAACCCTTATAGTTTATGCCCTGCGTTAATATGTCAGTCTAGTCAGCATCTCCTTTTATATCTAGATTATATTTATAAAAATTAATCCCTATTTCCCTTGGTCGATTTCATTCATTATTTTTTCATTAGTTTTACTTTTATTAGTATACATTGTAAAAAAGAAAATAAGTAGCGGTACGAAGTTCGCCGGGACAGCTTCTTTAGCTATTATATACACACATCAAAAGTGTCTAGGGATCAAGCATTTTTATGCGGATTTCTTGAGATTGAGATGTGGCTTTGTAATAAATTTATGATTTTATAAATTTATATGGATCCTTTTTGGTGCATTTCATAATTTGAATCAGGAACTGTGAATCAAATTCGAGTAAAAGATGAAAATCAGCTGTCAATATTTTCCCTATAAAAACATACAACGCATTGAAGACATTATTAGTGCTACTGTTTCCCTACTACTGATTAAAACCAACGTTATTATGGAGCGGCGACGTCATTTAAGCAGGGAAGAAATGCTCAGAGCCGTGGGAATGATAGAAGCTGGTTCCCGGCAACGTACTGTGGCTTTAGCTCTGAATACAAGTCAGAGTGTTATCAGTCGACTTTGGACACGTTACCGAAGCACTGGTACCGTGGCTGAGCGCCATGGAGGACGGTATCGCTGCACCACACGGAGACAAGACCGATACATTCAAATCTTAACTCGAAGAGGTCCAACAATAACCGCCATGATGTTAGCCGTGAGGCTTCATCACTCTTCAGGGAACTTAATTAGCGACCAAACAGTCAGAAACCGCTTGCATGAAGTGAACCTTCATTCCCGAAGACCGCTACGGGTACCACCTATAGCAATGCACAATCGTAGGATTCGATATCAATGGGCTCTTGAACACAGAAATTGGGCAGAAGAACAATGGCGTTTCGTGTGCTTTTCTGATGAGTCTCGTTTTGGTATGAGACCGGATACAAGACGTATACGACACTGGAGAACGCCTGGACGCCAACAGCGATTAAAATCCTGCCAGGAAGTCCATCCTTATAGTGGTGGAACCATCATGGTATGGGCGGGTATTTGGATCGGCGGAAGAACTGAGTTGATTTGGATCAGAGGCAACCTCAACGGTCAAATTTATGCTGAGACGATTGTATCAGACGTCATCGTTCCTCTACAAGTGCAAATCGGTCCCTTATTTCAGTTAATGCATGATAATGCACGACCGCACACCGCAAGAGTTGTAAGACAGACTCTCGCCGCAGCTAACATCAATGTCCTGCCCTGGCCTGCTCAGTCGCCAGACTTGAACCCGATTGAGCATGCATGGGATATGCTACAGAGAAGAGCTCTGCCGAATATGGAGGGTATCCAGTCGCAAGAAGACCTTTTTTTGTTGTTGCAACGAACATGGGCGGCCATTCCACAGCGTGATTTGGATGAACTCATTTTGAGTATGCCAAACCGATGTTCTTGTGTTATTAGTGTTCGCGGTAGAAACACGGATTATTAATTGTTTAAGTTACCCAATAAAATTTTAAAGAAAACTGTTATTTCAGTCTTTTTTTCGAACTTTAATGTTAGTGGTTCAAATGTCAAAAATCCCTTTATTAGGAAAATGGCAAATTTCTTTATTAATGCAAAGGTGACTTGGTTTATCGTTACTGTGACAAACGAAAACACTTTATTTGATGAATCCTTAAAGAAATAAAAAAAAAAAATCAATCAGGAGAAAAGTTATTGCAAAAATATATGTTGATCCCTAGACACTTTTGATGTGTGTAGATTTAAAAATCGGGCAAGTGCATGTCAGGCAACGCACAATGTAGGGTTCCGTAGTCACGCCCCCCTAACCCCTCCATCCAAATAATGCGGCTTATGAAGTGAGTTTTGTGTATTTTTTGTTTCATACTTACAACCTACTTAATAATAATTTTAAATGGAATTTGTTCGAAAATTTTATAGTTCTTACTAGCTGTCCCGCGGAACTTCGTATGCTTAAATTTTCCCCGTTTTTGCAACATTTAACGTCGCTACTCCGCTCCTATTAGTCGTAGCGTGATGTTATATAGCCTATAGCCTTCCTCGATAAATGGGCTATCCAACAAAAAAGAATTTTTCAAATCGGACTAGTAGTTCCTGAGATTAGCGCGTTTAACAAACAAACAAACAAACAAAGCAAACAAACAAACTCTTCCGCTTTATAATATTAAGTATAGATTTGATCAGCTGTTACTCGTAATACTTAGCTGTTATAGTTTTCCGATGGACAAAATAATAAAACTATATTTGGCCATTTTGGCTACGGAACCCTAAAAAATTAAGTGACAAGGTGTAAAAACACCGTTGTAGCCTTAAGGGTTAATATAAAATTTTTTAAATTACGAAGAATGCAAACGAACTTTAAAATAATAAAGAACCTAGTTGGTAGTTTGATTTTAAAACATGTAATTATATTATTATGTAATAATAATACTATTAATGTAATAATAATATTATTATTACATGTTTTAAAATCAAACCACGGATTTCAAGTTCGGGAAACATTATAACTGAGCGTAGGTACCCCAATCAAGCGAGCTATTGATATTGGGGCATATCCGTCGGCCTCACGGGTGGGGGGGGGACCCTGCTCTCCCACTTACCGTACCTTATGTTTCTCTACTGAGGCCTAGAGTTACATCACTATATGTATACTTATTACATTACGGCATGGCGGACGGCTAAAGTTGCGTAATGACGCAACCTTAGCCGTCCGCTGATTTCAAGCCAAGCACGGTCAGCGATTCTGTCGTGAAAAATGAAGACATATATCAAACCTTAAAATTACCCACAAGATTTTAATTATTTCGAAGTGTATAAGTAACTGTATGTACCTACTTGACTTGAAGTAGATTTTGCATGTGTTTCGTAGAGTGCAGATGTGGAGTGTATTATTATGGTTTTCTAAAGCATTTGTATCTGAATACTGTTTATTACAACCGTGTCTTACTAAATCTAGAATAATATTTATAAAACTTCATAGAAATAAACTATTAAAAGAAACAGGAGATGAACCAACAAAGTATTTGATTTGTTTAAATCAGCAAAATAACAGAACAAGTCATTTATTTACTAATCTGTGATATAAACTCCTAAAATAATGTAAACGTGACCTAAGACGAAACTCTAAATTTCCATACATTTGTTTTTAATTTACACCAAAGTTTAGTCTTTAAATAATCAGCAATGGTTATACTATACAAAAAAGATATAGATATAGAAAACTACAATCCGTTTGAACATCGTCATGTTGTTAAACCGAACTCGTAAGTACTTACTTTCTTTTACTTAGCTCCATATTTTTAAGCTATTGCATAGCTTTTATCGCGGGTTTTGAGCGCGGCGATCGAGTCAAGAAATTCCGTAACGAAAATAAAACCTAACACCCCCCACTCCGCCTACTATGAAGCTTGGCCTAGCGTTCGCTTAACGTATTTTGTTCTAAGAATTTTTGTACGAACCACTCCAATTGAGCTGAGCTTACATAAAATAAGTCTCCTCTATAATATGGATAATTTTCCTAATAAATATGGGGATAAGCGTTACTTGTATCCCTTTGTAAGGTTTCGTCAGTCCATATGTCTGTCCGTTTGTCTGTCTGTCTGTCCGTCCGTATGTCACAGGCATTTTACTCAAAGACTACTCAATGAATATTGATGAAATTTAGTGAATACATGTGTTGTTGTAGCCGCTACTTAATTTCATGGCTAAATAATAAAAATAAATATTTTTAGGGGGCCATTCCATACACGTAACAGAAGGAAGCATTGTGGGAAGATGGGCTATGAACAATGGTCATTAAATCGGACAGACATGGTGGCTTTGTTGTACAAACATTTCAACTCTTCGATGTACCGATAGTCGACACGGCAGCGCTGGAGAGATTAAAGCACTGCCCAGGTCTCGATTGAATCGAAGGCTTTCTCATCACCACGTACACAATACACAGGGGTCGATTATACTCTTCCGACTATTGTATAATAAATTAGAAACCAGGTTGTTCGGGCTGAACGACGTCGAACCTGCGAGCGAGACAATTCATGATGACTCTTGAAAACAGTTTGTAAACATGATTTATAAGCGAGATGGGCATGTAGGTCTTCAGCAAGGTTTTATTACCTTTTTTGAAGTAAAGTACCACCGCATTTCTAGTCCATGCTTCAGGCATAGTTCCACTAAGAGTTGGGACTTTATGTCGATACTTATTTTATGACTAGCTGTTGCTCGTGACATCGTTTGCGAAAAAATTTGGAAAAGCAAATTTATCCCGCGGGAACATTTTTCCAGCCTATGTGCTATTATTGACTATAATCTATCTCTGTTCAAAATTTCGTTCAGATCCGTTTACCCGTTGGTGCGTGATCGAACAACAAACCTCCACACATCCATTCATTCAAACTTTCGCATTTATAATATTAGTATAGATTACTTTTATGTCAGAGCTTCTGAAAGCGAGTGGTAAACCGATGTTTACCACCCACTTTCAGAATCTCTGACGTAATTCCGTCATCTCCAGATGCATTTTGTTTTTTACTCTCTCATGTATTTCTGTTCCTTAATAATCAGTTTACTAAACAATGGGCTATTTTCTGTGGCTGACAAAAATGAGGGAGGTGAAATCATCAGAGTACAATGTCCCATGACACTGTTCTCACTCTTTATTTAACTTTAAATCTGTTTTCCAGGTTGGCTATACTTTGACGCTTTAGTTTGTTATATCGCAGTGCCTCTGTGTCCCCAAGGTTAGCTGCTAATTTATTGACGTGAATTGATAGTTTTGTCTTTTATGTTGTACTGAACGCTGTTATTTCTTCCCTTATGGTACTGATATTTAAATCCTCATGCATGTCTTTGCATCTGTAGGGAGTACATCTTACAAATATGGTCTCATTCTGTTAAGGATAACTTCTTCAAGTAGCTTCCCCGTAATAGGCTGTAAACTATCGTATAAGCCAGCCTCTTGTGGTGGTTTGGCTTAGGCGTTAAAAATCCTTTTTTTTAGGTAGATGTTTTAATAAGGTCGCCACTTTTGCATATACTTAGGAGCCTTGGTTTCGCTCTGTCACCTTCATTTAAACAACGTACATCTCGACGTATGTTACGAGATCCGTCTCGACCCACGCATATTTCGGCTTGTCAGCTTTGTAAGGTTTTGCGTCTCGCCTTCATTAAATTGAGATTGTCGTCGAAAAGTTTTTGAGTTCTCTAACGACGAACACAGTATTTAGCTCCAACCACATTTTTGCACAGATCTCCAAATTATAGGCCGTCCAAATTTGCACACTCTAATAATTGGAAGCTGTTTGACAACTCGAGCTAAAAATTGTCCGGGTTTTGGATGTAAGCGTAAGCTGGACGGAGCGTGAACTTCACCAAACAAGATCTTCCTAATTGTATTTTGATATTCAGGGTACCTCATATCAGTCGATGATTGCTGGCTATTTTAACTCTGTTGGACACTGAGACATCTCTAAAATGTGCTTATTTGTCGACAAGATGAAGTCGATCTCGTTTTTTTTTTTGGCTTTTTGAAGAAAAATCAACCATAAAAAGGTTTTCTTTTTCTAAAACGTCAGCTAGTCGCTATCCTCTTCCGTTTCGTTGTTCTACACCAAATTGCCCTATTTTCAGCTTTCCGTAATTCCCAACACCCAGTTTCGCGTTAAAGTCCCCCACCACAACAGTGAAATGAGTCGGGGAGGTGTGTACGGCTTTCGAGATTTTCTCATTCATAACCTCAACCTCATCATCTGGGTGTGCCGTAATCGGTGCGTAAACCTGCATCACCTTCAACGAGTACTTGGATGATAGTGTGGTGAAGGTGTGCCACCCGGGCCGACACACTGTCGATTTTAGTAATATTGTGAATAAGAGACTTTCCCTTCGCCCTGTGACAGTTGGTCACCCTCCCGGTAGAAAAACAAGTTGCCGGATTTTAGGATTCTCTTTGGACTTCTGACAACCCTATGATACCCACCGTAACTTGTCAATATTTTATCCAGCTCTAAAAAAATCCCGTCGGTTTTCAGCGTGCGTGTGGTCTACGTTGCCAGTTCGAGTCGTTGGCGGCTGTGGCACGATCTCTGCTGAGGATTCTTAGCATCCCTTGCTAAGGTTGCTACCGCGGCCAAGAATAGCGGGGACTATGGGCCGTTTCGTTAATGTGTCTTTCATTTTGGGGCGATTTTGCCATAATCACCGCTCTTTTCATTTGGGTTGGTGATTGCAGATTGGTATTCGGTACTCAGGATAACACTGTTGCCTGTTATTTGGTAGGAGTTCGCCTTTTACGGGAGGAAATGGGGTGATGCATTCTAAAGCCGACACCACACGACCAACATTTATTTAAGTAATTAATAATAGTAATAAATACACCACTTTGTTTTCCAGTGACATCAGATCTTTAGCAAATTTACTGAAAGCTTCGCTTGCATCCGGTATTCTTGCTATGCCATTGGCTTTTTATAATTCGGGATGGCTCATAGGGATAATTGGCACAATAATTATAGCGTTCATTTGTGGACATTGCGTACACATATTTGTAAGTATAATAACTTTTATTACTATACAAAAACCGGTTTAATGTAAAATAATCTTTCACACTCCGGTCGCTCACGCTCGCCGCACGACCGGGCAAGTGTGTATATAGCCATACGCCTTACACTTAACACCTCACACAAAAGAAAAAAAGCACCGCAGCTCATTTTTTTTCAAGCTGTAGTCACGCTTTTTAAAAATGCATCTTAGGTCCTTCATTCGTCATATAGATAGAAGCAATGTAGTGGCAAAAGTGAAAGAAAAAACCGTAAACCTAAATTGAGTGGTATATAAAAAAAATCGCCAGAAAGTAGGTTTATTCTTGCCTGATACCAACTTTAGAATTCAAATGTAAACACGCAATGTTACCAAAGATAGGGCGAAGACAAACCCCAGCACCATCTGCGATACCTAAATAGTCCGAACGAGAGAGTACTCATTTATTAACGTTTTTTTTTTCAGGTGGAAACCTCACGAGGATGCTGCCGTATGGAAAGGAAGCCGTTATTAAGTTATTCGGAGACATGTTACTCTGCCTTCTCAAACGGTCCTAAATTTATTCGAACGTATGCCAATCCTGCCAAGTAAGAGTAAAATTTTAAGTTATTTAAAATATAACTAATTACACCAACTTTTAGAAGTGGAATTATTATCCATTTACCTTTCCGTTGTGCGGGGTCGGGGTGCTTTTCAGTGAGCGGTTTTATTCATTTCGCTCTGGTAACAGCGCACACAGAGCAAGCTAACATCGTTAGTGGACCTGCCAAGAAAACAAGTAGGATAAATATTATAAAACTAAAACGAATGAACAAGATAATAATGAATAGTTATATTCATATAACTAGTACTTAGTCCTTTTATCCTCTAATGTGTTAGTACCTACTTTAGTGCATGCTTTGATCAATATTGATTAGATTTCTAAGCAATTTTCGCCAAAGTGCACAAAGACGCTCGATTTTACACTGTAATGCGGCTATGAAAGTGATCATTTTTTTTTTACAGAATGTTTGCTGAATTTGCCTTAGTATTTACATACATTGGTGTTTGCTGTATTTTCACTGTGCTTATAGCTACTTCGGTGAAACAGGTGCGAATTTTATTAATTTTGTAGCAAGTATTTTTAAAATCAAATCTTTACATAGGTAGTATAAAATAAAGTCTGTCTGTGCGCTTAGCTCTTTTGAAGTACGCAACGGATTTTATTGTAATTTTCAGCAATAGACAGAGTGATTCAAGAGAGAGGTTTATGTGTTTATAACATTATTCCGCGGGAACGGGAGCCACGCGCACGAAGTCGCGGGTGTTTGCCAGTTAGTTATAAGTGATAGTCCTTTTCTAACGTTCCGGATTCAATCCAGCACCGGGTACCCGGGCACCGACTACCCGCCGGCAAATGTACAGGACAGGATTGAAACCGGAACGTGTGAAAAGGATGATGGCATTATAACTGCCCGTCAATTTACATTCAACACGAACAATACACGCTACAGATGACATGGACAAATATGATATGATATTTGACACACTGCAAATTGAAGATTATTTTGTTTCAGTTAATGGATACGTATGTAACTTCAGTAACTTTATCTATAGAAATGTACTGCCTGATATTTCTGGTACCACTTTGTCTCATGGTACAAATCAGGCACTTAAAATGGCTTGCACCGTTCTCCTTAGTAGCAAACGTTTTACTTTTTACTACATTTGGCATCTGTCTCTATTATATATTTGGAGGAGAACTGACCTTCAGTGATAAGAGTGCAGTAGGACATTGGTCAAGATTTCCTGCGTTTTTATCGTGAGTTTATCCAAACTAATATTTTAATTTCGAAAATAAATTTGTCTTTCTCTCTGCCTGTTTGGTTTAAAGCTTAAACGGCCGCACCAATTTAGATAAAATTTGATACGGAAATAGTTTGCGTCCTGGGAAATGACGCTCAGGCGAAAGCTGGTATGTATAAAAATTGAACACAGGGGCTGCTACATTCCTTTGAGTTAATTGTAAATTAAGAACCTATATCAAGGTGTAAGGTATTATACAAGGTGTTAAAAATTAACTGCAACAATTTCTTGTGCTTGAACAGTTTCAGAATATTAAGATTTTATTTTTATTTGTTGAGCGATTTTTTTCATGTAATAAAAACAATATTGCATAATATTGTTATGTACCTACACTGTACGTACGAGCGCTTTTGTAAGTAGACGGACCACAGAACACACATATTATCTTTGAGACGGATATCTATTACCTATGCTACTATACCTATCTAATTTGTGACGTAAGCCACAATGCGATACAGATCCGGGCATCAGCGAAGCCTTACGTACAGTGTACCTACATAATAATATTATGCCAAATTGTTCTTTTAGGTTTTTTTTTAATTTGCTAGTTTTCTGATTCTGAACAAGCACACAAAATTCTTGCAGTTAATTTCTTAACACCTTATTTATGTACATCTATTATTTTTCTTGATAAACATATAATTTTAAATTGGCATCATAAAATGTTTTTTCGCTAATATAAAATTTTCGAATAGTAACTTTACATTTTGGGAACCTATTAAAATCATTCATCAAATAAAATATATTCCACAGAACTGTGATATTCGCTATGGAAGGCATAGGAGTAGTGATGCCCGTGGAGAACACAATGAAAAAACCACAACACTTCCTCGGCTGTCCAAGCGTGTTAGTGATCGCTATGACAACAGTGACGCTTCTGTATGCCATCCTTGGGTTATTTGGATACTTCAGATATGGTGATGAGCTCAAAGGATCCATCACATTGAATTTGCCCACAGATGATTGGTAGTAAAATTAATATTATTTACATTTAAGTGCCACCGGACTTCATCTTATAGTTAAAAGATCTCTCAGCCGCCATGTTTTTATTAACGTCACTATCTAAGAACACTTGGGCAGTCAAGATCAATATATCGATGTCTCAATTATCTAGTAGTTATAATAAATCCATCCAGTGGTTTGAAAGATACGAGATAATTAAGAGTTAAAACAAACTATAAATCAGGAGGTAAAAACGTTTACAAAAGTTTTTAATAGCTTAAAACTATTTATTATTGACCGTATGACGTAAACTTGAACTTACGACGCTGACACTCCTTATTACTGATAATAGGTAACCAGAACAACATAGACAAACTTTTAGATAAATGTTTGGATTACGAAAAGACACAAGGTTTTGATGATTTAGGAATTGTAATTAATTTCAATTTACACTGATGCAAAACGTAGCTACTGGCGTAAGATAACTATGTCGTTTTTTTTTCAGGCCAGCGGTTTGTGCGAAAATATTCATATCAATATCTATTCTCTTCACTTATCCTTTGCACTTCTTTGTTGTCATCGATACGTTCACGAGGTATGCTGAGCCTCATATCAAAGAGAAATACCGTTGTATCGTACAAATTGGTGTTAGAACGTTCATTGTATGTTTCTGTGGTAAGTGTCTAAAGCTATAGTTTTTTAATTATTCTAAACTTGATATCTCTAGTAACTGATATAAGATATTGATCATCTAAGTCAATATTTTTACGTTATCAAACATTAATTGATTTATAATAATAAAATAAAATCTTAGGACAACTCACACAACGCAATATAATCTCAAACTAGGCAGAGCTTGTATTATGGCAACCAGACAACTGTATCAGTTGTCTGGTATTGTTAGTAGTGGTAGTGGATATAGTGTGGTAGTGGAATAGTGGTTATTATTATTTTTCCAAATACATACATATTATAGATAAATTACACTCAGACACAGAATAAACCATCATGCTCATAATTGGGCATTTCTTGTCAATTACTTTGCCAAATAAAACATTTAAGAAAACTGCTTGGTACTGGCACAACTTAAAAGTGTTTCATTATTTTCTGTTGTTCTGTGTATTATTTTGTTGCTGTTTAGGTACCTTTTTTATTTTTGAAGTTTGTAATATTTTTTGTAAAACTTTATTTTTAAGAGTAGGTATGTCCTCTTTTTTGGTTCATGAAATAAACTCTTCATTAGATATTTTTGATTAATTGTTAAAATGTTGTAATCTCTTACAGGTGGTGTAGGTGTAGCTCTACCGTATCTAGAACAGATAATTGATTTAGTTGGGGCCCTATTCTACTCGACTCTCGGCCTCATCATACCAGGGATCGTAGAGACAGTGTTCCGTTGGGACGACCTCGGCAAATACAACTGGATCCTCTACAAGAACATATTAATTGTGTTATTCGGCATGTTGAGCTTAATCAGCGGTTCTGCAGTCACAATCATGGATATTATTGATCTGGTTAAAGATGAATCGTAAATAAATCAATACATTTTTTTTTTGTATCTACCTATTTTTTTAGATCCCTCAATAGGGTACAGGTCCCGTGTACATGTACCATGACATCACTAGTTATGCCACCCTTGGTAATCGATTTATCTAGCGTTACTAGAACCCTAGATCCGTTGCCTAATTACAAACTGACATGGTTGTTTACACAGCTGGTGCCTGTACTCAAAACACGGTTTTCGACACTATGATAACTTTGCTATGTAATTTTACTAGGCGCTATTGAAGATGTTTGCTCGGTGTCTAATTGTAGGCGCTTAACTTAATGTTTCTAATTTCCCCGTTGAGTAAAAGAATATGTAATACAACAGTATGTAGATACTTAAACTTGTCAATCTTAATCAAGGACTAGCCTGTTGGTCTAGTGGTTCTCACCCTGACTGCTAAGCATGGTCGTGAGTTTCATTCCCACGCAGGATGAGTCCTTGTACAATGATGACGATTGTAAATTCTTTGTCTAGGTGTAATTTATATATAACTAGCTGACCCGCGCAACTTCGTCTGCGTAAATTTTCCCTTTTTTCTTTTTTTTTACAACATTTTTCATTGCTGCTCCGCTCCTATTGGTCGTAGCGTGATGTTATAACCTATAGCCTTCCTCGATAAATGGGCTATCTAACAATAAACTATTTTTTCAATGCAGCCCTGAGATTATCGGGTTCAAACAAACAAACAAACTCTTAGAGGTATGAAAAATAGATGTTGGCCGATTCTCATAGATACCGGATAAGCACAAAAAATTTCATCAAAATCGGTCAAGCCGTTTCGGAGGAGTATGGCAACGAAAACTGTGACACGAGAATTTTATATATTAGATTTGTACGTATTTAGAAATATTTATGAATGTTTATCAGTTATCTGCTGCTTTGGCTAGTTTGGGACCAGATGTATGCGTTATGAGTTTTACACATATGTTTTAAATGTACCCTTTCTAGCACAAATAATACTCATTGCGTTTTTGTTACAAGGCTTTTTTAGGGTTCCGTAGCCAAAATACAACACGAAAACACGCAAGCCTTAGGTATAGTTTCGTCATGTCCGCCTGTCTGTCTGTCTGTCTGTCTCTCCGTCTGTATGCCACAGACATTTTACTCAAAGAATATTGATGAAATTTGTTGAAAAGGTGTCTTGGTTGGTGTAGTTTGATAAATAATTAATAAAAATAAATATTTTTAGGGTCACTCCATACATGTAACAGAAGCCGATTTTTAACAGCAAACATTAACTTGTGGCACATCATTCGACAGGTCTTTTAAAAATAGCTTGTTTCTAATCAACTTTTTTGATTGAGTGAATGTTTTTTAAATAATCGCCCCGAAAATTGCATAAATTGTGTCCCTTAACTTTTGAACCGTGTGACCAAATAATTGAAAAGATTCACAAAAGTAGCGCTTAATAAATACTTTAAACTAAAATTATTTCGGATATGATCAGATATACCGTCATTGGGTTATTGCCGAAAAACTGCGTTTCTCAACAAAAGGGCGTAAGTGCCATGAACATATGTTCTTCTGCTAATGCAATTATTCAAGGCTGCGGAACCCTACGCTGAGCATGGTCCGACATGATCTTGCCTGGTTTTTTAGTTTTGGTTTTCTATTGCGTACTTACCATAGAAGGATTTAGGTGTTACTCTCATTAAACTGAAAGACAGCACATGCAGCCTAAAAGAGAATGTAATCCTAACCACAATTGATATAAAGACTCATTTCACTGCTGCACTCATCACACTGACTGCCTCTGTGGCGCGGTGGGAGTGTATCCGACTGCTACGCAAGAGGTCGTGGGTTCGATCCCCGCCCAGGATAAAACTTTGTGTGATGAGCACGATGGTTATTTCTGTGACTGGGTGTTATTTATCTATAATATGTATGTATTTAGAAATATATGTTTATCAGTTGTCTGGTTTCCATAGTACAAGCTCTGCTTAGTTTGGGATCAGATAGCGTTGTGTTAGTTGTCCCAAGATATTATTATTATTTCAGAGTCCAAATCACCTTACACACATTATTTTTATAAATTTTAACTTTAAAGATTGTGGAAATTCTTGTCATTAAAATGAGGAGACGTGCTGGTCTCCTCATATCGTAGTATAAATATACGACCTACTGCTACGGCGTAAGGCTAGCCCCCAACCCTTAACAGTGGGTATCAGTGCCACCCAAATCCTTGTTTGGCAAAGATCTGAATGTCACCGCACCGCGCTCTTCGTTAATTTGCTCAGTAATTACACTTGCTATAGTGCCCTTCAACCGAAACTCAGCAATACGTTAATATCATTATTTCACGGAAGAATAACTCATACTGTTGTGGTAGCCACCAAGACGGCCTATGGCTTAGACCTACCACTGGGAATGATGTTTAACTAAAACTTAAAACATCATTGACCACTGGTATTTCTTTCTAATTTTAAACGAAACTCAATCTTTCCAACAATTATTTTTAATTACACGTGGTATCGTTTGTAATGTCTATTTTAATTAACAGTAGTGTGTATAACTTATTTAATGTATTTGTAATGCATATTATTTGAAAATTTATAGATTTCTGCACGCCTTATCCAACTGTTCCAAATTTCATACTCCTTCACTCGCGCAATTTCCGTAAATAAGGTGTACAAACTTTTTACTTATCGTGTTAATATAGATAGTACATTTCGTTGCATGAACGACTTTAGTTCTATACAAAAAATAACTATATTTATTGAATTTCATGCTAATTAAACATTAAACCCATTTACTTGTTCACATATTACCAATCAAATTGCAAAAGTGTGCTATTGAAATTATTAAGTTGAAAATTTAATAACAACGTAATGATTAGTTGTTTGAGAAGTGGCGAATCTAAACCGAAAATCTGAGCTCCTAGACAAGTGAGAATTTCATCATTTAATCGAAAAGAATGACAATTGTATAATGACGTCATTGCGTGTGCAAAACAGCGATTTTCTCAACTGTCTCTCGTATGAAATATTTACGAGACACAGTTGATAAAATCTGGTATTAATAAAATGAATGTTGGGATCATACAAAGTGCTTTAAGTCAACCTGCCTTAGAAGTGAAACAAGCATTCTGGCGTGTATTAATATTCGACACTGAGGATTTAGAATGAGTACATGTACAATGGGTTTGATATGTTTGCTTTACAATACAAAACCCAGTAAAAACAATAAATAAATTAAAAAAATAGTTTCTTATTCCCTTGGAAATTTTTGATTTTTTAGAAGTATACAAAGTGCTACTATTTTTCCAGACATTCATTCGTGAATGAATTATTTTTACTGTTTAGTATACCTATTTAAGTTATTGCCCACGCTCAAGGGTATCTTGTTTATAATCACCACATTTACAAATTTAGGACATATAAGGATTTGGACATTCTGATAATTGGACATTTTGGTAATTGGACATTTCAGTAATTAGACTTTCTGGTAATTGGACATTTTGAAACCGTTGGACATTCTAAACCTGATTATGCCACTTGTCTAGAAGCTCAGAACTGCGAAAGTGCTAAACGAGACCAAGATACCCCCTGCCTCCCCCAAATTCAAAATTATTCTGGGTCCACCATGAGGATGAACATTGAATACTATTATGTACCTAAGTCCTACACTGGATGCCGATTTAGTTAGTCCAATCCACGTGGGAGTGAGACCATAACGTGACATAAAGCTATCTACTATTTTTTTTAATTGATTTCGGTATAGTATCGTGGTGTGATCTTCCTCATTATCATCATCAGGCATCCAATATTATTTGATAAGGTACCTTATTTAAGTAAGCCAGAGACTATTTAACTTGCTTCCAAAAACTATTATCTCGTCGAAGCAATTCACATTAAACTCGACTTGACGAATCACAAGTTTAAATTATTAACTTTAGCCCGCGGCTACATTCGTGTGATCGTCTCAGGGTTATTTATACTCCTACATGCATTTCTTATCCATTGTTTCGAAACTAGTGCATTACAAATTTATGTTTCTTAGCTTTGGACTGTTTATAAATTTAGAAAAATCACTTATATGTGGATGTGTACCTACATTACAGTCCATAATTTGATTTGTATTATGTAACATTGCAACACTGTTACTATGAGCTTCAATCGACACTTCAGGTACAAATCACAGCCTTCCGCGTGAATACACTTAATCGTTAATCGTAATAAACCATACATTAGATTACCATCTAACCGAGTCCAATTTCTCAGAAAACCGCCAGCCACACCGATTTCCTACATTCAACACATATGTAGTCCACACCATGGATAATGCAAGTAATCACTCTAATTTGCGTTACATATCACGTAGAAGGAATTAAGAAGATTATTCACTTTTCCAAACGAGATACAGATGATGGCAAAATATTAACATATATTACATTTGATGTATTTATTGGCTTACAAAATATATATTACAAAATGTATTACTTACTCTCAAACTTGTTTGCACTATTACAAATCGTTATTGTGTTGTTATTAAACAACGTATAATTAACGTATATTTTTTATTATACAAACTAATATTTTAAATGTAGAAGTCACTGTTCTTTCTTTAATTTACCACTTAGTCACTCTTCTTTTATTTACCTACGTTACCGAAGTACTATTACTTATTCTGTGCCTACGTTTTGAAACAGCTGAACTGATTTAGATGAAATTTGGGGCATAGATAGTTTGAGTCCCGGGAAAGGACATAGGATATTTTTATCGCGTTAACCGACATTTATACGGGTGGAGCCGCGGGTTAAAGCTAGTTAGTAACATATTAAAAACTAGCTGTTGCCCTCGACTTCGCTCGTGTGAAAGTTTTTAAAAACAAAGCTATGACACAGGCACATTGTTTCTAATTAAACGGTAGCGTATGTGTAATTCCAGACCATTATCTATCTCTGTGCCAAATTAATAGATGTAGATGTATTTTTATACAATATTTGCCATTACACGCTCAATTCAGATCGTGATCTGATGAAGGTTGCGGATCGCAATAGATTGAACGACTGGCCTGTTGTTCTAGTCTAGTGACCCCGACTGGTAAACCGGAGGTCGTTGGTTCGATCCCCACCCAGGATAAAACTTTATATGTCTCTGTAAACTCTGGTTTCTTCTGTGTCTGGGTGGTATTTCTCTATATCTAATATATATAATTATATATGTATTTAGAAATATATAAGTATGTTTATCAATTATCTGATTTCCACAATACAAGCTCTGATTACTTTGGGTGTTGTGTGAGTTGTCCCAAGATATTATTATACATCTTGATTCGGCTAGTTGTAACATGTTACGATCCGTCAATCCAACACGTTACACAGTCAATCTGGATCAAGATCACTAATCACGATCACGGGATGTCGATCTATCTGTCGTGTAATGTCTGCCATATGTCACAGTTAACCGCAAACTTTTTTAATCACTTCGTCAGCTTACCCAATACCTTTGGTAAGTCGTTTTTCAAAACTTTCACCAAGCACATTACGCAGTGCAGTAAAGCCTGTTGAAAAAAACTAAGGCAATAAAATCTTAGAGTAACCTAAGTACCTAACCTAACATGTTTTATTAAATACTAGCTGTCCCGCGCAACTTCGTCTGCGTAAATTTTCTCCGTTTTTGCAACATTTCTCTTTGCTGCTTGGCTCCTATTGGTCGTAGCGTGATGTTATATAGCCTATAATAGCCTTCCTCGATAAATGGGCTATCCAACTGTGAAAAAAAAAACAATTCGCATCAGTAGTTCCTGAGATTACCGCGTTCAACCAAACAAACTTTTCAGCTTTATAATATTAGTATAGAGTATAGATATCACTTTAGGACAAACCGTACCTTATTACTACAAACATCGTCAGTGATTCAAAAGTAATTCCATAGAATACCTGGTCCTTGTATATAATGGCAAAGTGACTAATTATATGATTCATCAGCTGTGCCCGCAACTTCGTTTGTTGACGTTAACGTTTGCGTGATGATGAAGTGAAAAAAAAAATGAAGTTACTCTTTACATCCTCAGCTGTCTGACTGCGAAAGTTCCCTCAAAATCCGTCCAGCCGTTTTGGAGATTAGCCGGAACAAACAAACCCTGTCGGTTTGTTTGTTCCGGCTAATCTACTGCTATATACAGACAGACAATAAAATTAAAAATTGTTTTTTTTTTGCTCTAAGTAGCATTTATACTTTCATATGAATTTAGTAAAAACCGGACAAGAGCATGTCGGGCCACACACAATGACGCATGACCTGCTCGTCTCTTCATTTAGTTGTATTTGTTACAGTCAAAACTCCAAACCGGTCAAAGTACTTTTAATTGGCAAAATCAGTCAAAAGTACTTTGTCTACAGCCTTTCACCAAAAGTACTTTTGGCCGAATGAAGCTGGTCAAAATAACAGATCTAAAAAAACTCCTAAAAGTCGAGGTTCATAAAAATAACAAAGAAAAATTGAATGTGATGTTTCTGGCCTGGAGACAAAGTACTCTGAAGTCTTAGTTCTAACCTAACCTAACCAAATCGATTCTGTGCAATAGGCACTTAGATATATTCAATTTTTATGTAGTATTTCTAGCACTTGTCAGGTGATACAGATTTCGTTGGCCTGTTTTCATGGACGCTTTGTAGAACGTATCATCATCATAATCCGACTAAGTCTGACCTGGTAGCTACAGCACATTACGGCGAAAATTTTCAATTTAATTAATAAAAATCGCTTAACAATTAATTTATAAAACCGGTTTAAGTATTCGGACGATTTATCGCCATTGCAATGTAAATGTGTAATGCTGTTAAACGAGTGATCGATAAACCCACTTTCCTTCTTTTAGTGTTGGTTCAGCTATTACAAAAAGATGCGTTAGGATAAACAGCTCACGAGGTTAATTGGTTCCGTCGTCTTTCATCGGTTCCATCGGTAAAATCTATACAAATTAATAAAATTGAAGTATCTGTTCGTTGTATCATAATAACTGTTTTTTACTAAATGCATATGAAAGTATTATATGGTACTTATAACAGAAACACATTTTATTTGTCTGTCTGTCTGTTTGTTCCGGCAAACCTCCGGAATGGCTGGACGGATTTTAACTGGACTTTCCCTGTCAGACAGCTTATGACGTAAGGAGTAACTTCGGCTACGTTTTTTCATCATGCTAACGTTTTTAGGAAGAGAGCAGCACTGCAACTTTACGCGGACAAAGTCGCGGGCATAGTATTTTATAAAATAAAGGTGGCCTAAGGGCTTAATTGTGTAGATAATTTAAGGCTGAATACGTTTTTTTTTTCCTACTTTTCGACCGTATTGTAGCGGCCACGATCACTGATAAGTCCCTTGGAAATCTCAATTAAGATGCGTATTAATATATCGTTAAGTTTAGTTAATTCACGCAATTATTCTAATACTAGCTGTCCCGCGCAACTTCGTCTGCGTAAATTTTCCCCCTTTTTTTTTTCTAATCCTATGTTACTTGTAATACCTCCAAGAATATGTGTACAAAGTTTCATGATGATCGGTTGAGTAATTTTCGCGTGAAAGCGTAACAAACAAACTTATTACATTCACATTTATATATTAGTAGGGATTATCTGTTTCGACGCATAAATCTGTGGTATCATCGAATGAGTATACAGCATTAGTTAAGCATAAGACTTTTCGTCTACCAAAACTATAACTTAATCCGGTTTTGCTCAACTGGGTCCTTATTTACTGTGATTTTTTATTCACGGTGTGCTCTAAGATGTAAGCGCGCATGCGCGGTTCATTCCTAAGCGCAACTCTCTATTTACCATTATGACAAGATTTTGACAGACAGACGCGCGGGCTTGCCGCGAAAACGAAAAAAAAGATAGTAAATAAGGACCTGGTTTGTATTGTTTGCAGAGGCGAAGGGTTAAAATTTTCCCGAGGAACTCGACTCAAAAATATATCTTCATGGACACAGAAGTTTGCACCTAGATATACATAGTAATAATACTACATATGTATATCTAGGTGCAAACTTTCGTCTTCTCTACTTCGTTCTGGCTTCCCTTAGGTACATAAGTACCTAACTACAGTTGAAAGGAAAGCCGAAAATATTGGTGTTCCAAAATTCCAATTGAACGATGTCTTTGAGTGCATTGCACGAGAAGAATAACTTATACATTCTGTCTGTTTCTTTCGCAGTTTTGTGCTTCAGCGCTACATTTAACTCTCAAGTCTACGACCATAAGTTGTGTACCTACACAACGTCTGTATACCTCCTCAACATCCCTTAAGTTAAATCATCTTAAACCTGTTGTCCTGATCATTCACAATTGACAATGGTTACCTAGGATAATGCAATCAAAGTGTTCTCGTTCTGGGCTCTGGGCATCGATAGGCCTCAATGTTATGTCATAATTCTATTACATTTTAGTTCTGCTTTTGGCCCTCATTCAACTATAAATGGTGACATATCACTACTTACATAACTAAAAACGACATTATGATGTTATAATATTAATATTTTTTGTCGACATTAATGTTAGAATATATTCATAGATCTATGTTTGAAATTATGTATTTATGCTTATTAACGCAGACCCCATTACGAGTTGCCAAAATCCATATTTTAGTCGTGTCCGTATTTCAAAACAAATTCAAATTCAAAATTTTTTATTCACTTGGGATGCAAAACAACACGTCGGGATGATAAAGCCGGTGAAAAGAACCTGGCAATAAAAACGCAGTTGCTAAGAAATCTAAATAAGTTTCTAATTTGCTAAGTTTCTAGACTGCCTCTGTGGCGCGATGGTAGTGTGTCCGACTGCTACGCAAGAGGTCGTGGGTTCGATTCCCACACGAAACACCACTTTGTGTGATCCACAAATTGTTATTCCGGGTCTGGGTGTTTGTGTCCGTGACTTGTATGTTTGTAAAGTCCCCAGTGTTGCGGACTTTACTTTACTTTACGGCTTGTACCATAATGCGGGAGTCGTCTATAAAAAAAATGTCGTGAAGGATAATAAATATGCAGTTATTAATCAAAGAGTCAGTAAAGACACAATTATCGATTTCGACATAACATTATTGCCCTCAAGGATTAGGCAACTAGATGCACATCGGAAATCGGACAGGACCGAGGACAAGAGGTTCGACACAGCACCGACGACTTTTTGGCAAACGCAAATGTTGCGTATCCACATTAATCTCTCTTTAGGACGAAGACGTTAAAGTTTTTTATGTTTACATAATCAAAGAATACTAACTATTGCTACGTAATATAACCATCTCTCAACATGGAATCAATCAAGGGAATAATTGGACAATAATCAAAGAGTTTTAAATTAGCGCAAGCGGTACCCCAGTTATTACAGCATTCTCTAGGTTAGGATGCAACCACACCTTTGGGCGTAGCCAAACTCGCTCACGATAGCATGCAATCATGTTATATCGGGCTCATGATAATAAACCGCAGTGCGTAACATCTCTTTGCCTTATGAACGAGTAACCTGACATATTTTGATGTACTAAAACAAATGCACCTGTTTTGTGGACAGTGTTCGAAAGTAAGCCATGTTTAGTTCGGCAATGATGGAATTTGGTAACAAAATTGGGTTCCAACATAGATTATAACCTCTTCTGGTTCTAAAAATTCAAGCCGATGCAGCGTTGACGCAATATTATGAAAATACGATTTCATATGGCTTTGGCCAAGCAGGATTCCATGTGGTCTGTGAACATTTAAATCCTTTTTATTAAGTACTGGCTGTTCCCGGGACTTCGCCAGCATCGTGGCAGTGCTGCTCACTCCCTACAGAAGAACTACAACAAAACTTAGCCTAAGTTAAAGGTTCGGAGAGTAGCTGGAACAAACAGACAAAAATTATGTTTTTGTTATAGGTATTTTAAAATTCTTTCTTATGCATTTAGTAAGAAACCGGGCAAGAGCATGTCGAATCATGCTCAGTATGGTTCTGCAACCTCGAACCTTGAAGAGCGTATGTTCATGGCGCTTACGCCCTTTTTTTGAGAAACGCAGCTTTTAAGCCATAACTCAATGATCATGTCTGAAATAATTTTATTTTAAATAATTTATTAAGCGCTACCTTTGTGATTTTTTTCATATTTTTTGGTCACACGGTTCAAAAGATAAGAAGGGGGGACACAATTATGCAACTTTCGGAGCGTTTATTTCCAAAAACATTCACTTAATAAAAAAAAGTTTATTAGAAACCTTAAAATGTTTTTAAAAGACCTGTCGAATGATAGATATGTCTTACGTTGACGTTTGCTATTAAAAAAAAACTGCTTCTGTTAGGTACATGTATATGTATGGAGTGCCCCCCCTAAAAATGTTTATTATTATTATTTAGCTATCAAACTAGGTAGCGGCTACTACAAGACATCTTTCAATCTTGATGATTCATCGGCTAGTCTTTGAGTAAAATGCCTGTGACATACAGACGGACAGACATACACGCAGGCGGATATGACGAAACTATCTATAATCTATAATATCTTGGGACAACTCACACAAAGCTATCTGATCCCAAACTAAGCAGAGCTTGTACTATGGAAACCAGACAACCGATTAACATTCTCATATATTTCTAAATACATACATATTATAGATAAATAACACCCAGACACAGAATAAACCATCGTGCTCATCACACAAAGTTTTATCCTGGGTGGGAATCGAACCGACGCGCCACAGAGGCAGTTCCGTTTTTGCCATTTTGACTACGAAACCTTAAAAACTGTTATTTTAACATTACAAACAGACACTTCAATTGTATTTATTAGTACATATAGAGTTATTTTAGTAATAGCTTTATTTTGTTGCTCGATAGATGAACTGAATTCTTTATGAATTCAGTTGAACTGAATTATTTAAGAATTCAGTTCATCCATCGAGCAACAAGTTATACATAATTATATAAAACTAAATGTTTTAATAAAGTCGCCAGTTATAATGCCGTGCCCAGTAACTTGAAAACTTCTTCAATTTCTTAATCCATCGCAGCAACAAACAATTAACTTGTTGCCAGTGTTTAAATGTCCAACAGGTTTTGTTCACTTTGATAAATGTGAACGTGTCGCGTTTATGTCAAGACAAGGCAAACAGTGTATGCCTGTTATACTCCACTAATCATTATGACGGATATATAGTAAACAATGTTTTAAGAAGTCGTGCTCATAACAAAGGTAACGTTTGTAGTTTCGTGAGCTACTTTTGCGTAAACATTATTCTCTTGTCTATCACAGCATAAAATGGTAAACTCTAATTCATACACCGTCTTGGCAAGTACCTGCCACTGCAGTTTCAGCTAACCTTCCGTGAAATACGAATGCAGACACGCTACTGTTTTTCGGCTGAAGGGTACTACAAACTACTATAAGTGTAGTTACTAACAATAATGATAAAATATATAAAAGTAATGCCGGCCTAACGTATGGAGCCGGTCTCAGAGTGAGGAGCGCGATGCAATGACGCTTGGATCTTTGTGGAACAAGCACAGAACATTGATATTCATTTGTTCTAAGGGAATAAGAATTTGAGTGGCATTGTTGCTGCAATGGGCTGGCGTTGTACATCAGATTCATATAGGTACTATTTAATCTTATGTCTTCTTTGTATCAGCCTCTAATATGGTATATAATACATTTAATAGTGGTAGGACCCTACCTATACATATATACAATTTATAAACAAACAAACATTGTAAACATTGGCAATTTGAAAAGAGTTACTGCAAGTTTTAGTTGCCTTGTCGTTTTCTCCAGCTTTTCCTATTGCTTGCGAACAGGAATTACATGTGAATCATGACTTTTCAACAAATGTAATATTTAGCTTCTTAAGTGAATAAAGAAATTGTGATTTTGATAGATTCTTAATCAATTCTTTTTAGTTACATAAAAAATAACTTTTTATTAAACAAGATATCTTGTATATTAAAAAGTATATAATAATTTGTATAGTGCAAAGCTTAGACATCCCAACAAGATTTTTACTTCAAGATCATATAAAAAAATGAAAATATTGAAAACTTGCAAAGTTATAAGCTATATAAGTTGTTGTTCTTCGCGCTATAGTGCTCATTGCGTCTCGTAGTACGTCATGCATGGCACATCACAGTGTGAACAGGATTTGGACTGTTAGAACGATTAATGAAATAATTAATTACTTTAATTGAAAAATATAACATGGTCCAAAAACTACCGCATTGGATTGTGTTACTTCTTCTGAGCAAACTAAACAGGACCAAGTTAGTAGTACGTTGTAGAGTACCTACTTTTGATGGCTGAGCAAGTTTTAGGTTCTAGTCGTTAACCTATTGCCCAAGGGTACATTGTCGCCACTGAACTTGTTTGAATAATCTGTTTATCTGCAGTTTTAAAAAAATGACACGTATAGTATTACTAATAATATATGATAGATAACGTCTATGTTTAATATTAATGTAAATTTTGTAACAAGATAAAGTAATTATTTTGGTGTATGTGTTTTATTTCTTATGAAATATAAGGTGCTTTAGAGTAATTTCGACATATTTGTAGAATAGTTGATACATTATGACTGATTAGGGGTCCGTAGTTACTCAAAGGGTGCCACAAGCAACGGTACCACTTAGCTTACATCGTCCATTTTTGTATGAGGCTCTTGAAGACACTCTAGAGACCATACAGAAAAAATAGGGCAAGTGCTTTGGGTAATTTTCCAATTGATTTTAGCTTTGTTTTCAAAAAAGGTTTACTATATATATATATATATCTATTTTAGATTGCTACATAGTACGAATAAAAGAAGATCAATGTGAATTGTCCACTATTTATTTATTGGAACGAAGTTCCTTGTCACGCGTTGTGAAAGCGGGCTAGACGGAAAAAATCTCACGAAAAGTTGTAACGACACTTTATGACACACAAGCCGTGCGGCGTGCGCGTAAGATATAAACATCTAATTTGACGAAGAAGTCACCTGTCGATTTGGTCTTGAGGCATAAATTCGGTACACAGTAATGGTGATAAATGTGTAGTTGTGGGTTCGAGCCTTCGGTACACAATCATCTTTTTGTAAGTTATTTTCGTTTCGTCTTTCTATTTCGTATTGAACAGTAAGGTGTTGTGAAGATTATTAAAAAAAAAATTAAGATAAGAACTTCGTTCCATCCGGGTGTCCCTTGACACCTCTCAAGTTTTTTATTTTATTTTTTGGAACGAAGTTTCTTGTTGCGCGTTGTGAAAGGGGGCTAGACGGAAAAAAAAATCACGAAAAGTTGTAACGACACTTTTTGACACATACAATCCGTGCGGCGTACGCGTAAGATATGAACATCTAATTTGACGAAGAAGTCACCTGTCGATTTGGTCTAGAGGCATAAATTCGGTACACAGTATTGGTGACAATTGTGTAGTTGTGGGTTCGAGCCTTTCGGCATACAATCGTCTTTTTTTAAGTTATTTTCTTTTCGTCTTTCTATTTCGCATTGAACAGTGTGGTGTTGGGAAGATTACAAAAAAAAAAATTAAGACCAGAACTTCGTTCCATCCGGGTGTCCCTTGACACCTCTCAAGTGTTTTTATTTTATTTTTGTTTCTCTCTCTTACGTTTGTAAACTAGTTAAAAAATAATCACACGTTGCCTCCTAGCTTTTAATATTTTGTTATGTATCTCAGATAATCTATCTACAGCGCTGTGGGCTGCATTATTAACTATTTAAAGTTGTGAAACTTTGTACTTGTATGTATAATAAAGCTTTTTGCTGAAAATAAGACCGAAAGTACCTACATACAAGCTTCATACGTACTTCGCTCGAGAAACGCATACATAGACGTCATTCATAGACACGAAATCTTGAAACACCATTGAAAGAAAGTGGTCTGAGATTTCCTCTCCGTGAGCTATGTCTATGTGTGAGTTGGTCGAGCGCATTGTGCTTTGTTACCCTAGGAGTTTTGTAGTAGATACAGAGCTTTGAAAAATCTCAAATCATACTTTGAGTCTTAACAAAATTGTTTGTTTTACATTCAATAACAAAAAAAGCAATCTTATCAAGTATGAGGCCTTCTTATCCACAAACTACGGTTAATTCGCAATGTGTAGACACGGACGTCAGTAAATATTGACTGCAAAGCGTGAAAGGGAGAAAAAACTCGTGCGGCCTTTGACAGGTATTGTGCACAAAGTAGCGTTGTCTCTTTATAGATAGTGGTCAATTTTGTGAGGTTTTGGCGCAGTCCTGGTCTATACGTCAATGTTGTATCTGCACACCAAAGAGTATATAAAACTTCGCAATACTGCACACGGCGAATCAACCATAGGCTTTCAAAAAAAAGGAAAGTGGCCCATGACATGGAGAGATAGAAGTTAATCTATCTCTATGCCCATGACACGGTTACTGTTACTACAAAATATACGGAACTCGCGGCGTTCGCGTCTAACTTGACCGGTTTTTTAAAGTGATCCAGTTTACTACAATCTCATGGCCACTTCTGTTTATGGAAATTTGATATTCTAATTAATTAGGTACATATACGTACCTATTTCTATTTAGAATATCATTACATTCCTTAATTATTAATCATAACGATGTACTTATTTAATTTTATAAGTGTACTGTTTCATGGTATAGAGTTATAGCCAGGCGCGGATGCAAGTGGGAGGGGGTGCTATATAGATAACTAGCTTTCGCCCGCGGCTCCGCCCGCGTGGATGTCGGTTATCGCGATAAAAACTATCCTATGTCCTTCCCCGAGACTCAAACTATCTCCATACCAAATTTCATCTAAATCGGTTAAGTAGTTTGAGCGTGAAAGCGTAACAGACAGACAGACAGACAGAGTTACTTTCACATTTATAATATTAGTATGGATTGAGAATTTTGATACTAGACTGTAGTGCAGGTAAAAGGCCAATAAAAATACCATAAAATTTTCTTTTTTCAGTTTTTCGTAATTATTTTACAATATTGTACTTAACAGTGACGGCTGCTTCGATATATAATTCTTCTTCACCTAAACTGGTTGGAAAATAAAAAGGAAGGCCTTTTTATTTAACCCGTTTCAGTAGTTCTATTAAATTAGTTGTAAATAATCCGATACTTTTAGTTTTATTTCAACTTACAATAAAAATATGTTTTTAGATTTACTAAATATGCTTAGTATTACACAAAAATGGAACCCTTTTATTTTCGTCATGTCCTTCCGTCTGTCGGTCCGTCTGTATTGCACAGGCATTTTACTCAAAATCAAAAACTACAAGATGAATATTTATGAAATTCGGAGGCTGATAGTTAAATAATAAAATAAATATTTTTAGGGCAATCCATACATGTAACAGAAGTACTATTTTTTTTTGCAATTTCAACGTGTGGTGTCAATCGACAGATCTTTTTAAAAGTTTTAAGGATGTAAGGTTTTTGAAAAAACTTTTTAATTAGGTAAATATTTTTGGAAATAATAGCTCTGAATGTTGCAAAAACCGTGAGACCAAAAATATGAAATAATCACAAAGGTAACGCATAATAAATACCTACTTTGAACTAAAATTATGAAATGATCGAATATACCGTCTTTGAGTTATTGCCCAAAAACGGCCAAAACCGTTTCTCAAAAACAAAAGGAAGTAAGTGCCATGAACATACGCTCTTCTGCTGGTGCCACTGCGGAACCCTACACTGATCACGGTCCGTCATGCTCTTACCCGGTTTTTAAGGCTTACTGTTTAAAACAAGTCCATGGCTAATTATAAGTATATCATTGCAACATTGCAGATATTATCTATTTTACAGTGTTGCATTTCATTAATTCAAAATTCATAACATTGTGTAACATTAAAATAGACCACATAAAAAAATGTTGCATAGCCACAGTTTTGAATTAATGAAGAAAAAAAAATTAGAAGCTGCTTTTTTACCATTGTTCAAACTCAAACTCAAATGTCTTTATTACGTAAAACCAATGAAATTATTATTTGAAAACGTCAAACGTATTTTACCACTTATGGTGGGTTGACACGCTCGCGTTAAAGCGACATTCAACGGGCACGAACACGAGCGCCAACGTGTGAATAGTCGTGAGTCGTGAATGTGCTCTGCTGTTAGAGAACAGGTATTTTGTGCCGCCATCCCGTGTCAGGATTGCTGAGCTACTAACCGGGCTGCTTGCCACGCGTCTGAACTATAAGATAGCATACAAACATACAGACAGCCTGCCTGAGGTTAGGGTTTGCAATTTGCTAACGGATTCATTTTCACAACACCTAATTTCATTGAACACTAGTATACAACGCATGTACTTATAGATATCTGCTATAATAATCGTCTCCTGACTGATTCTCATTAGAGACTAGCTAACTACGCAGAATATATTATAGTGCACAAGTGTACCGATGTGCAGACATAAGTGTACTCTCATAGTACGATGGGACGGAAATCCGATACGACCGAAGAGAGATTAGGCGCAGGACCGACTGGCCTCAGCCATATCTTTATAGCACTTATGTCCTTTTGTTGAGAAGCGCAGTTTTTCGGCAATAACTCAAGACTTAAAAATTATTTAAGTTGAAAGTATTAATTATGCGTTGGGATTTTTTCATGTTTTTGGAACGAAGTTCCTATTCGCGCGTTGCGAAAGGGGGCTAGACGGAAAAAAATAAGATCAAAAGTGGTAACGACACTTTTTGCTATAGTTGTAAGCCGTGCGGCGTGCGCGTGTTTCTCTGTCTGTCTCTCTCTCTCTCAGAAAGCAAGCCAGTTATTTTCGTTTCGTTCTTCTATTTCGCATTGAACACTGCGGTGTCACGACGATTATATAAAAAAAAAATTAAGAAAAGAACTTCGTTCCATCCGGTTGTCCCTTGACACCTCTTAAGTTTTTAGCCATATGGTTTAAAATGCAAAGGGGGAGGAAGCTCAGTTTTTGCAACTTTCCCTTAATCAAAAAAAAATCTTAGAAACCTTAGAATGATTTTAAAAGACCTGACAAATGATGTTTTCTGATAAAAAATCTGCTTCTGTTACATCTATATTAGAAATACCTATATATTTTTTGTAATTGAACTAAGTATAGGCTTAAACAAAACACTTAAGCTCCAAATTTTATCCATTTACATTGTGTAGTTTTGAGTAAACTGCCAGTGACATAGTCGGACAGACAGACAGACAGACGAACGGACACGCCGAAACTATAATGGTTTCATTTTTGCCATTGTGGCCACGGAACCCTTTAATATGAATAAAGCGGTAAATGTATATCTGCTCAAATACTACACTCTCTATGCCTTCAATATTATTGTCCGATGGGACAAAAATGCATTACTACCAACAAGATTAGCCAAAGGACCGACGACTTAACGAGTTCTTCAAGGCACGAAGGAAACTCATATGAAAAAAAAACAATAGAACAGAACGCTAATGAATAATCATGAGACCTTGAAAACCGGTTGTTCCGGTAATGTACACGACTACAACACAGCTGATATGAAAAAGCTGGTATGAATATAATTATCTTTACAAATATTTTGAGTTCGGTTAACCGTTATTTATAGTTTACTAAGGCCGCATTCGCACGGGCGATTTTAACGGACGTAAAATAATCACCCAAATAGAACAAATGCATTCCCAAGTACACGTTCACACGGCAACGCGAAGTATTTTGATCGCGCAGTGTTGTGTTTTCAACCCTGAGCGTTAGGAATAGATCACTAAATATCATCGGGAGGCCAGGTTTTCAGATTTTTAATTCTCGTAAAAAAAATCGCTCGTGCGAATGAAGGCTAACTGTCGCCTGCAACTTAGTTCGCGTGGAAATTTTGAAAAACATCATCTAATCTAATGCTACATATTTTCGGGTGCCTATGTGTTGTTCGAGACTAATAAGCTATCTCTGTGCCAAAGGTCATCCAGAGCCGTTCAGCGGTTCTGGCTTGATGTTCTATTTTAATATTTAATTATTTAATATTCTATATTACCTCCAATCTTTCAAACATCTAGACAGATTTATACAAAATATGAATAACTAGCTGTGCCCCGCGGTGTTACCCGCGGTTTATTAGTCTATATGTGTCAGCTAACTCCATACCAAATTTTATTAAAATCGCTCTGGCCGTTTAGACGTGAAGAAATAACAAACATACACACTCACACACTCACAAACTTTCGCTTTTATAATATTAGTGTGAGTTCAAAAAAGTTAGCCGGCATTCTTTTTTCAATACTCAATACTTGGCATTAGCTACGTTAAAAGTTAGAGGTTACCACTAAAAAGAATTAAATAAAAAATATTAATTAAAAAAATCAAAAACATCTCAATTAACGAAAAAAAATCGACGTTTTTTTTCGTTTTTTAAAAAATAAAATATAGACAGCTATATTTTTTTTTTTTGTCTGTATATTGAATATATTTAAAAAAAAAACTAACCTAGATCGACTAATTAAAGTTTTCAAAGTTCAAAACCATTCTAAGTTTCTTTCGTGTTTGTTTGTTGGGGGTTGGCTTTGTACCAATAAGTTACTGAATTTTAAACTTCTATTAAATTATAGGCTATATAACATCACGCTACTTTGTGAGCTACAAAATGTGCTAACTTCTAAAAATATTTTAGATAATATTGCCATTTTGCTAATTTATACTGCTACCTAAAATTCCCTCAGTCAACCTACGACTCGGGAATCATCCATACTAATATTATAAATGTTAAAGTAATTCTGTATGTCTGTTTGTTACATTTCACGCTTAAACCGCTGAACCGATTGAAGTTAAACAAAATATATTAGATACATATCGGGACTTATTCGCGTGAATTATTTGCGGGGTCATTGGTCGACTTGTGACCACGATCGGTACAATTTGCACGAAACGTTGGGTAAATAAAAGGTTTATCCTTAAAATAATTCATGCGATTAAGTCCCGACATATCGAACTAGCTGACAACATTTTCTCCGTTTTTGCAACATTTTTCATTGCTGCTCCGCTCCTATTTATGGTATCCTTTCTCTATCCAACAGCAAATGATTTTTTTCAATTCGTCCGAATTGAAAAAATCATTTGTTATTGGATAGCCCATTTCCTGAGTTTATCGGGTTCAAACCAAACAACTCTTCAGGGCCAAAAGAATAGAACATAGTTTTTATCGCGATAATAGACATCAACGCGGGTGAAACCGCAAGCGAATGCTAGTATTTATTTGTTATACTGAGAATAATAGGAAGGCTTGGTAATGACATAAATTTATTAAACTTAGTATTGCTAAGCAGCAAAACAAAAGTTACATAATGATTAATTAACTATGTATAAATTATATAATTAAGAAATTTAAATATTACATGCAAAACATTGTTACGACCGCAATATGTTATGAATTTTAAGATTAACTGCTATTTTATTGCTATCTTGACCGTTGTTTTCAATATTAAAGTAAATTAATAATACAAGTTTTTCGAAAATTTTATTAGCAAAATGAAAATTTACAATGTTAATAACTACAAGCTAAATAATCCTACATACGAACTATATACATACTATTAACATTATTTACAACTACAAAAAAGAGTTAGGCGTCGAAGAATTCCTCCCCATCGATGTCTACCGGTATAGTGCCCAGAAGGCTGGCAGCATTGCCACGTTGTATGGCAATGCTTATTCTCTGTGCAAAGAAAAAGCTAGCCTTCTGGTCACGAGATGCACTGACAAGACGCTGGGAAATGTCTTTAAATAAAAGGCGAGCACTTGGACCCCATGGCCCTAGCGTCTCAACCCCAAACGGCGCAAATATATAATCTCCGACTAGATTATTATATTTGCGCCGTTTGAGAGTCTCCGTAGATGCAGCAGCAGCGCAGGCACAGCTCGCAGTGTTTGGAAGATGGGAAGGCGCTAGTGTATCGACACACATTTCGAAAAGAAATAAAGTCATGGTTGAAGAAAAAGCCTTCCAAACTCCATCGACAATAAAGCCTACTGTCGAACAAGGAATTTTACTTATTTAAAGCAAGTAAAGTAAATTTTAAATATTCAGTTATATTAATCACAGCAACTCTTATGATGTCCCACTGCTGGGTACGAGTCTCCCCAGAACCTACTTATTATAGATCTTGGGAGTAGTTGCCATAATCACTATTCTTGGCGAGCGGGTTTTCGATCGCAGGAAGGCTTTAAAGTACTCGTCCTCCATTGTCATCCCCATAATGCTCTTACAATTTAGACGTTTGTTGTCAGCCGGCTGCGGCGCGGGCGGTCCCGAAGCGGTGCGTTAGTCGTACTGCGCACGGACGTCGGTTTTGTTTCATACAGAACGCACGGTGCGGCAACCGTGCGGCGCCTGTACTGCAAACGCACGACAACATGACGGCAACATCGTACACGCAGTCTGTATGAAAAACCCGAACGTCTGTGCACAGTACGACTAACGCACCGCTTCGGCACCTCAGCCAGCAGACAAAAAACAACTAAATTAAAAAAGCCCTTAGAGCGTTTGTCCACCGCAGCCCGTAAACGGGATGTCTGTCATGCCATCGCCGTCACCGAAGTATAGAATTAGTTATAGAATTACTACATATAGTCGCGTGTCCACCACCGCACGTTCATCGAAGTCCCGGTTACCGAAGTAAAATAATCTCGATCTCGTTGACGTCTCGTTGACTGGTTGCGGTGGACAAACGCCCTTAGTGACCTTAATTGACCTCGACGTAGTAATAGTTATTACTCTTTGCTCGCGGGAAGCGATGGCATTATTCTTAAGCCCCACGGCAATATTTATAACTGACTAGCTGACCCGCGCAACTTCGTCTGCGTAAATTTTCCCCGTTTTTGAAACATGTTTTTTCATTGCTGTTCCGCTCTTAATAGTCGTAGCGTGATGATTTATAACCTTCCTCGATAAATGAGCTATCCAACAGTAAATAATATTTTTTCAATTCGGACCAGTAGCTCCTGAGATTATCGCGATCAAACAAACAAATAAACAAACAAACAAACTCTTCAGCTTTATAATATTAGTGTAGATATTGTGATATCAAAATAAAGTCATGATACAATTTATATGGTCATAATTGTGATGTGCATTAATTAATTTTTAATTAAATTGCGTTTAAAAGCTAGTGTAATATAAAAGTAAATAATTACCTTCATAAATTGGTATTAAAAAAGTACGATAAAAATATAGAAAGGTAAATTTTATTGAAAACAACAACAATTCGGGTCTAGGATAACTAGTGATTTGGTAAATTTCCTAATAAATCGATATCAATTGCTACCGATACTGATATCGATACCGATATGAATATCGAATTGGAGAAGGTCAAAATGTTTTGGATAATTAGTAAAAGTAAAATATACGCTTATACGCAAAGAAATCCATTAACCTAATGACTGTAAATTACAAAGAAACGTGCTATTTTAAAGATAATTATTAGTTTTGTAATTTTACTAGTTTGTTACAATATTAGATTAAGCGACCAGTTTTTTTTGTTTTATTTAAAGGACTAGCTGTGCCCGCGACTTCGTTCGCGTGAAAGTCGGGTTTAAATTAAGGTAGTTTAGGTAACGAAATAACTTCTGTGTAAATATGTTGGAAACAGTCCTGTTGACTAAATACTTACTAAATAAAAATCGATCTGTTCTATTCTTTTAGATAGTTAGTTTGGTGTGCGGCTTAAGAAGTGGGTTTTCTGTTGTTTTTGTTTTATTCTTTCAACGTTATACCTACTTATTACCTAATAATTTTTAATAGAATTTGTACGAAAATGTTGTTACTTCTCATGTGATCGTAAACTTGTAAAGCCTAAATACTTAAAGTAGGGACAAGATAATAGGTCACTTTTGACATTTCATCAAAATTCAACAACGTAACCTTGTAACGGCGGGCATAAAATAAGAACTGCACAATTGCTTAACTTTTTTCAATTACGTTTACATATTTATTGTAATAATGACCGATACGAGTAATTTTACGATTTGCTTTCACTAATAAACCATTCTAAACATAATAAACAATTTCTGATCTAAAGAACTGAACGTCGTTACAATGTTGCGTCAGTCAACCCTTTTTCTTTTTAAACACTAGGGATGTTACTCTAAAAATCGAAAGCTGATAGGATTGTAAGTTGAATCGAATGCAATGATTACTTGTGAAGAAAAATCACCATAAATTTATAACCACGTTGTGATTATAATAAAACCTAATTATACATATTTATTATTCTTTTAACTAACTGTGAAAATACAAAAAAATAACTAAATAGAAAGGTCATTGATGTTAAGTGCAATTTAGGTGGATGTTGCTGGCAACACCAGTGCCTGTCGATGACGCATTTCATGTCGCCATAACATGATGATGACGCAGTCTTTTGTTGTTGTGCGAAGTGACTGTGCGTTTTTGGTGTGCTCTCTGTTATTTTCTTCTGATCCGGCTTTTTCATTGAACTGATCTTACTGACTACGTTTACCTGGCTATAAATTGGACTCCGATTGCTTAACGATTATTAAACAAGAAAAACATTACAGTCTTACTATGTCGAAACGAGGGAAAACTCTAAACAGTCAATCTCGCGAACTAGTGCTGAAATTGTACAATTATTTTGGACGTGAATCAGTTAACGATGGGCCTCTTTTACCATTGAAACCACCGAGAGAACGCGTTGCCGAAGCATTGGGAATAGGGAAGAAGACAGTAACTCAAATTCTGAAAGAGAAATACGGACCATCAGGCTCAGAAGATAATACTTTACGTACACCGAAAAAACGAAAGAGGGACAAGAAAATTGTTGACGTTGATAATTTTGATGCTGCTGCAATTCGCAACCACATTTATGGATATTACTCGAGAAAAGAATATCCTACACGGGAAAAGCTATTGAGTTCGTTAAAGGGCGCAGGCTTATTCTTTGGAGGCAAATCGTCTCTATCAAAGGTTTTGAAATCGATTGGCTTTAGATTTAAAAAATCTGACAAGCGGAAAATCCTGCTAGAACGCTACGATATTATTTTGAAGAGAATAACATTCTTACGTCAGGTAAATAAAATTACGGATTGGGACAATGTCGTGTTTATTGACGAAACATGGTTGAATGCGAACCATACGGTTGCGCGGACATGGACCGATGATACAGCGGCCTCCACCTCAAAAGTTCCATCGGGAAAAGGAGCCCGACTTATTATATGTCACGCGGGATCAGCTTCTCAAGGTTTTATTCCAGACTGCCTCCTCGCATTCGCCTCTAAAACTACAACAGATTACCATGAGGAAATGAACATTGATGTTTTTAAAGAGTGGTTTGAGAAGCTGCTAGTCAGCTTAGAAAACCCATCGAAAATTATAATGGACAATGCTCCGTATCATTCTGTACAAGTTGATAAACCACCAACTCAAGCAAATAAAAAGCAAGAAATTGTCTCGTGGCTGGTAAGAAATGGTGTGGAGGCAAGTCCAACTTTATTAAAAGTTGAGTTGTTAAATCTGGTAAAAGCAACTAAGCCGTCCAAGCTCCGCTATGTAATCGATGAACTAGCCCTAGAGCATGGACACGAAGTTATTCGATTGCCTCCCTACCATTGCCAGTATAACGCCATCGAGCTTATTTGGGCACAAATAAAGGGTCATGCAGCGCGGAACAATACTGAACCACCCTTCAGTACTGCTAAAATGATGACTCTGCTACAAACTGCATGTGCAGAAGTCACTACAGAAGACTGGCGAAAAGTCGTGGAGAAGACAAAGAAAATAATTTTACAAGATTTTGAACGAGATGTGAGAATAGACAATATTATTGAAAATGAATTAATAATATCTCTGAGTGCTGACAGCAGTGATGAAGATAGCAGTTCCGATAGTTCAAGTGAATAAAAGCAATTTTTTTGTTAAATTACGTAGGTACTTGTCTTATTTTGCTCCTTTAATTTATGAATAAAAAAAATAATAATGGGACAGGGATTCACATGATCATTTTTAAAATTCACATATGTTTCAAGTCTGTATCGATTCATTCGATTCATTCATTTAATCGATGTTTTTAAGCAGGTCACCTCACTATGAATATAAAACTGACATCTGTCAAAAGTGACCTATTATCTTGTCCCTACTTTAACTGTGATAGTTTTCCTTATAATTTTAGTATTTATACTACTACCCTGATTTTTTTCACATACCCAACATCAACCATTTAGCTGGCAGGGGGACACTTGACTCTAACAAAAATGTTCACTATAAAGCCTAATATTATACACAAAGGAATCCTTAAATCTAAAAATAGTCTTCACAAACCCTAAACGCTTTTTAAAAGACCTATCTTATGATACCATACACGATGAGGTAGGTAGGTGAGAAAAAAATCACATCCCCACTTTACATATAAGAGAGGTACCCTTAAAAAAATAATGATTTTCAAGATTTTGTTCTTTCACTTTATCGGCTTTAGTAATTTATTCATGCAAAAGTTGCAACCTTCTAGCACTAACAGTCTCTGAGCTAAGCTGCGGACGGACGGACATAAGGAAACTATAAGGGTTCTGTTTTGCCATTTTGGCTAAAAATGGGTTGTATTTCATATAGTGTTACAACGCAATACTAATAATAAAACTGCTGTAACACTTTAGTAAGCAAACACAGAGCGTGTCATGTGTGTCATGCCCGCGAAAATGTCAGATATCCCTAAAGGTACGGTTGACAGACAACGACCCCCCTCCTCCCGTCACCCGAACTTCTCACACTTGACCGATGTGGAGCCATTCATTATCGTTGAATTGATGAACACGTGATCTCCAACCTTAACCCCAAAACATGATCCTCGATGCACCTGTGTGATGCGTGGTCAAACAAACGGACAGACAAACAAACATTTCTAAAAATCATAGCAATGTGTTTCTTTTTAAAACTTCTTTTACTAAGTATAGAACGTTATTGAATAAAACGCCATCTACTTTCAAGAATGTTGCCACTCAGCAAGAAACAAATCCTTCATCTCAAGCACCCTAATAAATGTTTTCACAAATAAGGAATTATTTGATCACGGTGAACAATTTGATTTCATAGATGGCGCTACATGTTTTTTTTTTGCGTGTGTAATGTCTTTTTTTTAGACGAACACATAATTTCTGGAAAATGTCGAATACTTTTTAATTATAATGTAATATTGTTTTTCATTTCTACTACGATTAATTCATTACTCTCAGCAGTGCATGCAATACCTATAATTAACTTACCTAGGTGCATAATTTACTTGATTTTTAATATAAAAAAATAGTAATCAAAGTAAATAAGTTACTTACGGTCGAAAAAATAACTAAAACATCGAGAAAAATATTAAAAAAGGATAAAGACAATTTAAAAAAATACAAAAAGAACATAATTAGACATCGGATTCGATCTCGGGACTTCGTCGTCTTCTGTTCGCTACTTACCACGTCAAAATAACTGTTCTTATGAAACTTTATAATGTTGTGTTTAGCTCCTTTTAGTTTTAGCGTGAAGTTATGTATTCCATGGGTAATGTCTAATTGTGGAAAATTTTGTCATAAACCATTATGGTGCGACAAAAAATACGTTGCTACTCGTTCCCCATAGACGTTAGCGTAATGATTCATAGTTTAAATAATGTTCTATAGTATTTACTATAAAACTGCAAATTTTCATAAAGATCCGTCTAGTAGTTACTGTTTTATAACGAAAAATAGCTACAGACATTATTCGTTACTGCTTAGCTCCTATGGGAAAAAGCGTGATAATTTATAGCCTAAATGTTAATCTGCATCTATTAGATTGCACGTGCAAAATTTCAATCGAATCTGTACGGTAGTTTTTGCGTGATGCGTGTTCAAACAAACAGACAGACAGACAGACAGAAAGACAGACAGACATATCTAAAAATGCAGCAAAGTGTTTGAATACTCTTTTCGAACATTTCCTAATATTTTTTTTCACTAAGTTCGGCCATGTACAGACACGTGAAATTTACAGTTTTATTATATGTATAGAAGATAAGTAACTAGCTATGTGGGATTGTGGGTCCCACAATCATTATTAACAATCATGTTAATCCCACCAGCTAAGCTCAATGGCTTGTGTGAGGAGTGGATTCACGTCGGTAGTTTAATATAATGGGTAGGATTCAAACTTGCGACCTCACGATTGCGAGTCCGATTCTTTAACCATTAAGCTACCGCCGCTTCCGCATTAAAGTAACTTTGTAATTTTAACTTTGAATAATTACAAAATATTAATTTAATGCGGGAAGTAGCGTCATTACTCATTATAATCTCAACCATAGCACAAAATACCGAGAGTACAGAAGGCAAGCATAATAATAATATGCTACTGCATTCGAGCATTGCACACATCGCTTACAGATACGGAATCTCGAAACACCGACCGATCGATGACTGATCCTTACGTGTGTGTTGTGTATGAAGCTTACCTTTTGTATTTTCTTTTAATTTTTTTAATTTTTTTTTTTAATTTTCTGATCTCTAACTGGCATTCATTCGTCAAAGTAAGTAATGTTAATACTAAATTCAAGTCCAGAGACCCAACAAAACTGCTAGTACATTTTAATTGAACTACACTGCATAAAAAAATGTGTATCATATGTGTATAACAATATTTAGGGGGCGTTCATAAAATACGTGAGATGTTTCGAGTCAAATCTCATCTTATCTTACGTTGGAGAGAGAGGGGGTCTCGGCAAATATCAGAAACAAAAAAAAAATACTATTTAATCCAGATTGTACATGCTTATTTTTTTGCTTTTTACAATAACAATCCAACGCGATTACGTAAGAAACCCACATTTAAAAAAAATCTCACGTGAGATTGGGGGATGCGGGTGGGGGTTAAATAAAATCTCACGACATCTCACCAAGGGGGGAGGGAGGGACAGAAAATTAAAAAAAAACACCTCACGTAATTTATGGACGCCCCCTTAAGCAAATTCCAAGAGAAACACGAGAACTTTCATTGAAATATTTTAAACGGGAGCTCTGTAAATGGCTAGTTAGATTTTTTTTTTAAAGATAACTAGCAATGCGGGATTGGGTCCATTACTAGCAATCTTGTTAACCCCTCCATCTAAGCTCAATGGCTTGTATTAGGAGTGGGTTCACGTCGTTAGTTTAATGGGCAGGATTCGAACCCGCGACCTCACGATTGCGAGTCCGATGCCGTAGCCATTAGGCTACCGCCGCTTGAGTTGTTTTTTTAATAAACAAGAATTTATAAATAATTAAAGCTAATATATAATATTATAATAATAATAATAATTTTATTGATCAATTATAATACATTTTTTACAAATTAGTGCTTGGGGTCCTCTTTTAAGCAATGAATGCCTGTGTTAGAGGACACCGCTCTTCCGTAGTATGTTGATACATTTTGAATTCATTGATACATTTTGGTTTGGATAGATAGACTAAACATAGGTTGTGTGTGTGTGTGTGTGTGTGTGTGTGTGTGTGTGTGTGTGTGTGTGTGTGTGTGTGTGTGTGTGTGTGTGTGCGTGTGTGCGTGCGTGCGTGTGTGCGTGTGTAAGATATCATATCACATCATTTTATATGTGCTAACAGTGCTTCTGTCTCTTCATATGTAAGCGTTTTTATCCAATCTGTAATTAATATATTATATACTGGGAATATAAGTGTTATAACACTTATATTCCCAGTATATTACTTTCACTTTATTCCCACAATTTAGTATACAACGTTATTCTTGGTATAGTTACCGTAGTATTATTACTTATTCTGTGGTATAGTGCAAACCTGAAAGCAGTTTCAGAATCAGTAACACAATCCAATGGGATAGTTTTTGGACCATGTGATATTTTACAATAATCTATACATATAATAAAACTGTAAATTTCACGTGTCTGTACATGGCCGAACTTAGTGAAAAAAAATATTAGGAAATGTTCGAAAAGAGTATTCAAACACTTTGCTGCATTTTTATGTCTGTCTGTCTGTCTGTCTGTCTGTCTGTCTGTCTGTCTGTCTGTTTGTTTGAACACGCATCACGCAAAAACTACCGTACAGATTCGGTTGAAATTTTGCACGTGCAATCTAATAGATGCAGATTAACATTTAGGCTATAAATTATCACGCTTTTTCCCATAGGAGCTAAGCAGTAAGGGATAATGTCTGTAGCTATTTTTCGTTATAAAACAGTAACTACTAGACAGATCTTTATGAAAATTAGCAGTTTTATAGTAAATACTATAGGAAATTATTTACACTATGAATCATTACGATAACGTCTGTGGGGGACGAGTAGCAACGTATTTTTTGTCGCACCATAATGGTTTATCCCAAAATTTTCCACAATTAGACATTATCTATAATTGTAACCCATGGAATACATAACTTCACGCTAAAACTAAAAGGAGCTAAACACAACATTGTTAAGTTTCATAAGAACAGTTATTTTGGCGTGGCAAGTTGCGAACAGCCTCGAAGCTATGCTAGCGGACTGAGTCCGTTTGTTTGACCACGCATCACACAGCAGGTGCATCGAGGATCATGTTTTGGGGTTATGGTTAGAGATTACGTGTTCATCAATTCAACGATAATGAATGGCTCAACATCGGTCAAGTGTGAGTAGTTCGGGTGACGGGAGGAGGGGGGTCGTTGTTTGTCAACCGTACCTTTAGGGATATCTGACATTTTCGCGGGCATGACACACATGACACGCTCTGTGGTTGCTTACTAAAGTGTTACAGCAGTTTTATTATTAGTATTGCGTTGTAACACTATATGAAATACACCCCATTTTTAGCCAAAATGGCAAAACAGAACCCTTATGTTCCCTTATGTCCGTCCGTCCGCAGCTTAGCTCAGAGACTGTTAGTGCTAGAAGGTTGCAACTTTTGCATGAATAAATTACTAACGCCGATAAAGTGAAAGAACAAAATCTTGAAAATCATTATTTTTTTAAGGGTACCTCTCTTATATGTAAAGTGGGGATGTGATTTTTTTCTCACCTACCTACCCCATCGTGTGTGGTATCATTAGATAGATCTTTTAAAAAGCGTTTAGGGTTTGTGAAGACTATTTTTGATTTAAGGATTCCTCCGTGTATAATATTAGGCTTTATAGTGAACATTTTTGTTAGAGTCAAGTGTCCCCCTGCCAGCTAAATGGTTGATGTTGGGTATGTGAATAAATTCAGGGTAGTAGTATATAAACACTAAAATTATAAGGAAAACTATCACAGTTAAATACCTACTTAGGCTTTACAAGTTTACGATCACATGAGAAGTAACAACATTTTCGTACAAATTCTATTAAAAAATATTAGGTAATAAGTAGGTATAACGTTCAAAGAATGAAACAAAAACAACAGAAAACCCACTTCTTATGCCGCACACCAAATTAACTATCTAAAAGAATAGAACAGATCGATTTTTATTTATTAAGTATTTAGTCAACAGGACTGTTTCCAACATATTTACACAGAAGTTATTTCGTTACCTAAACTACCTTAATTTAAACCCGACTTTCACGCGAACGAAGTCGCGGGCACAGCTATTATGAATATATATATATATATATATTACGGGTCTTAATCGCGTGAATAATTTTAGGTTAAATACCTTGCTTACCTACGTTTAATATGCATGATAGTTTAAGTATAATTTAATTTAAAGTCATCAAGTATTAAAATAAACTTATCCAGTTTTGAAAATAGATGGCGTTTAAATACAAATGAAACAGAATCAGGTAAATTGATTTAAAAAATAAATCTGAAATTCTTACGTAGAGGGATATGAATTTATGATGATCTTATTTAGCGACAGGTTTATCATCATCATCATCAGCCTATCGCACTGCTGGACATAGGCCTCTCTAATTGCACGCCACTTTGTTCTATCCTCGGCTACAAAAGGTTGACACACCTATTTTTTAATTCACCAATGTAGACATTATAAAGAAATAAGTTTAGTATTTAAACTTAACGTTTCTAAAAGATATACTAATTCAGTATATCTTTTAGAAACGTTTGAATGTTGTCTGTTTGTTTGAACACGCATCACAGTACCGCGGGAATGCAATGTTTTAAAAACAGGATATTTTTTTAAAAACTTATCTCACACTAGCCCTATTTCGCGCGAGTACTTGGGCGGTTTCGGGCTGAATTTAACCCGAAACCGATAATAGTAATATTTGATGTGATGCAAATCATTTTGGTAAAATACTATTATAATTTGTCTTCTAACCGTCTGGCGCCATAAACTTTGTCGCCCTTCATTTTGCTGCACTGGGCATTTGCTTGGCTTGCCTTGCCATAGGTCGGGCCCTGATTAGAGCTAGGCCCTAATATCCATAGATGCCACAGAGCATTGTGGAGCATGTTTCCAATATGTTTTACACAGAAGTTAAATTGTAACATAAACTACCTTAATATAAACCCAACTTCCACGCGAACGAAGTCGCGGGCACAGCTAGTTAATTAATAAATTTAACAGTCCAATCTTGTTCACTATGTAGTGAGAAATGTAATCGTTTACTTATTTTCAATAATAACTATGGATTACGTACAATGCGATGCAATAAGCATGATACTGTGACGAACATAAGACATCTGCTTCTGCTTTCATCTTGCTGCTGGCTTTATTTCTTTAAGTAAAAATCTTGTTGGGCGTCTGAGTTTTATTCTATACGAAAAATAACCTTGTATCCCTACTAATATATAAATGTGAATGTAAGTTTGTTTGTTACGCTTTCACGCGAAAACTACTCAACCGATCATCATGAAACTTTGTACACATATTCTTGGAGGTATTAGAAGTAACATAGGATTATAACAAAAAAAAGGGGAAAAGTTACGCAGACGAAGTTGCGCGGGACAGCTAGTAGTATATAAAATGTGGTTATGTTATGTGAAGATGTTTGCATCTACACACGATAACTTTGAACTGTGTCTGACTCAATGTGTGTACGATGAAAACAGTGTTCAGTGAACAAGGGGCGTCAGTTTTCATTGTCAGTTAAAAGTGACCGTGTGTAGAAACCTTTATAGAGGTAGATTAAGGAATAGCACCTGAAACAATTGTACCATTTAGTTGTACCAATATTCTGAGCAAAACAAATATTTCTTATTTCTTATAGTTTTGTTAAGGATACTCTCTATAACCCGATTATGTGCGTAAATACACGAAGTAGAAACTTCATTATAATTTTAAATGAGGGAAAACCGCTATAATTTAAATTTGGCAATGTTTTAGCACATCTATTGAATTCCTAATAAGTAGGAATTAAGGTAAAAACTGAGCAAGAGCATGTCGGACCATGCTCAGTGTAGGGTTCCGGAGACGTTACCGTATGAAAAAAACCGATTTGAATAATTGCACCAGTAGAAGAGCGTATGTTCTTGACACTTACGTTCATGAGACGGTTAATCCGATCATGTCCGAAATAATTTTAGTTCAAAGTATGGGTTTAAAAGATGGGTACACACAATTTATGCAACTTTCAGAGCGATCATTTCCAAAAAAAAATATTACAAACCTTATAATGTTTTGAAATGACCTGTGGAATGATGAACCACACGCTGATGTTTGCTCAAAAAAAAATTTTTCAGCTTCTGTTACCAGTATCTTTATGTAAAATGCATGTGACATTCGGACGGACAGACAGACGGACATGACGAAACTATAAAGGTTACGTTTTGCCATTTTGGCTACGGAACCCTAAAAAGGTTTTATTATTCTAAAAGCATGACATAATTTACTATTATTGCAATTATGAAGAAGAAACACGTAAGGCTAAGCGGAATTGTGCTGGTGTGATCGTATACATATCAACCCATATGATGGCCCACTGCTGGGCACGGGTCTCCCCAGTAGAACCTACTAGTATGTAGATCCTGGGGGTAATTGCCATAATCGCCACGCTTGGCGAGCGGGTTGGCGATCGCAGTAAGCTTTAAATACGCAGAGGACGCTGCTGCCCGTCCTCCGGGGTGAAATCCCTTAGTCGCCTTGACGACACCCACGGGTAGAGATGGGGTGGTACTATTCTTAAGCCGGCACCACACGGCACGACGTGTGATCGTATGATATATCTATACTAATACTAGCTGACCCGCGCAACTTCGTCTGCGTAAATTTTCCCTTTATTCTTTTTCTTCCTTTTTTTTACAATATTTTTCATTGCTGCTCCGCTCCTATTGGTCGTAGCGTGATTTTATAACCTATAGCCTTCCTCGATAAATGGGCTATCCAACAATAAAATATTAAAATAAAATATTTTTTTCAGTGCAGCCCAGTAGTTCCTGAGATTATCGCATTCAAACAAACAAACAAACTCTTAGGGGTATGAAAAATAGATGTTGGCCGATTCTCATAGATACCGGATAAGCAAAAAAAAATTCATCAAAATCGGTCAAGCCGTTTCGGAGGAGTATGGCAACGAAAACGGCTTACATACATACATACATACATATCAACCCATATGATGGCCCACTGCTGGGCACGGGTCTCCCCAGTAGAACCTACTAGTATGTAGATCCTGGGGGTAATTGCCATAATCGCCACGCTTGGCGAGCGGGTTGGCGATCGCAGTAAGGCTTTAAATACGCAGAGGACGCTGCTGCCCGTCCTCCGGGGTGAAATCCCTTAGTCGCCTTGACGACACCCACGGGTAGAGATGGGGTGGTACTATTCTTAAGCCGGCACCACACGGCACAGCCGGCACCACACGGCACAACATTAAAAACGGCTTGACTACATTAAACTATTTATAAAGCGGAAGAGTTTGTTTGTTTGTTTGTTTACACGCGCTAATCTCAGGAACTACTGGTCCGATTTAAAAAAATATTTTTTTGTTGGATAGCCCATTTATCGAAGAAGGCTATAGGCTATATAACATCGCGCTACAACTAATAGGAGCGGAGCAACAACGAGAAATGTTTCAAAAACGGGGAAAATTTACGCAGACGAAGTTGCGCGGGACAGCTAGTATTTATTAAAGTATCACTATCCAATGTTTAATTTATCGATACTAATATTAAAAGGCTGAAGAGTTTGTTTCTTTGTTTGAACGCGGTAATCTCAGGAACTACTGATCTGAATTGAAAAAATATTTCACTGTTAGATACCCCATTTATCGAGGAAGGCTAAAGGCTATATAACATCACACTACGACCAATAGGAGCGGAGCAGCAATGAGAAATGTTGCAAAAACGGAGAAAAGACGAAGTTGCGCGGGACAGCTTGTAAGCAATATTGTTACTATGGTATACTATGGTGCTGCTTTAATTTTTAAACCCATTACATTTTCCGCGTGGGCGGGACTATATAGTATGGAGTCATTTCTCCAAGGCCCTATCAAGGTTTACTGTTATGTATTTCTAACATTACTTACCATAAAAAGTACTCTTGCTATGTAGCAACCATAATTAATGGGACATTATTTGTCAGATAAGAATAATTCGTGATACGGATTTAATTTTTTGGTCAGGTTGGCTCAATATTAATTATACCAGTAGGTAAGTTTTAATTTATTGTTCTAGTAGTTTAATATGTGTTATGTCTTATGATTGTAGAGCTTATTTGTTGGCTTTGACCAAAGATGATAGATAAGTGTGTTCTGAGGTTTTTTCTTTGTGTGTGTGTGTGTATTTCCAAGGTTACCCTTTAATAATAGTATTTTAAATATCGATTTTAAATGTCTTTTGTTCTATTTTGAAAACGGAACGAAAAACAAAGAATCAATTGCAGCAATTACCGTATTATAAATATACATATATAACTAGCTTTCGCCCGCGGCTCCGCCCGCGTGGATGTCGGTTTTATAAAAATATTTTTTTTCTTAATAAAAAGTATCCTATGTTACTTCTAATACCTCCAAGAATATGTGGACAAAGTTTCATGACGATCGGTTGAGTAGTTTTCGCGTGAAAGCGTAACAAACAAACTTACATTCACATTTATATATTAGTAGGGATTATACTGCTATAAATATAAATTTTACAATAGTTCCTTAATGAAAATTAATAATTATGCAAGGAAAAGTCTTTTAGGTTTATATGTAACATACTGAAAGTAAAACGGGGGTCGCAAAGGTATTATGATAATTTGAATTGGCTACTGTTAGACATGAAAAAATGAGTTATGTGTTCAAATAGGATGGACGGAGCAACTCCTCTCACGACTCGAGAAACGAGAGATGTAGATTTAGAGACACCAATTTCCGCCCTGAGTGATCTCACATTTTGGAGATTTCAACTGGCCGTCCAGATTTTCAGATCACACAGATTGTTGGTGCCAGATTTCTTTCTTTGAAGATTTAGAAATGTCACGTTTATCACAATAAAAAAAATCTTGCAAGTCTTGAAAGCTAACATTGAAATAGTGATATGCCGTAAAGAAAAATAGCCGCAAAACGCGCACAATTGGTCATTTGGGAGATATCATTTCTCGACATCTTCAAATAAACTTTTCATATAAACTATTTTTATATTGTATATTGTATAGTATTCGCCATGTCCGTCCGTCCGGCCGTACGCAGCTTAGCTCAAAGACTGTTAGTGCTAGAAGGCTGTTATTTTGCATGGAGACACATATTACTTACGTCAACAAAGTGAAGGAATAAAATCTTGAAAAACATTATTTAAGGGTAGGTAGGTACCTCCCCTATATGTATGGTGGGAAATTGTTTTTTTTTCTCACCTACCCCATCGTATGAGGTCTCATTAGTAGGGTATAATTGGGGGTTCTGGATCACTTCCTCGCTTCGCTCGGCGCGTGATCCAGAACCCCCAATTCTCCACACATAGAACATGATCCAGAACCCCCAATTTTCTACACATGCAATATGATCCAGAACCCCCAATTTTCTACACATGCAATATGATCCAGAACCCCCAATTTTCTACACATACGCGAGCGATTAATAACTACAATGTGTGATGCATTTATCGACGCGAGTCTGAGAAACTAATCAACCGTTTGATTTGGAGCTGAACTCTAAATAATATAATTATGTATGCGTATGTATGACTGCCTCTGTGGCGCAGTGGGAGTGTGTCCGACTGCTGCGCAAGAGGTTGTAGGTTCGATTCCCACACAGGACGCCACTGTGTGTGATCCACAAATTGTTGTTCTGAGTCTGGGTGTTCTTTGTGTCCGTGACATGTATGTTTGTAAAGTCCCCGCGACACGGGGCTTGCACCATACTGCGGGAGTAGTCTTTAAAAAAAAAATGTACATTCTAGTTCAAACACTTTTTATTTTATTTATTTATTAAGATTAATAAAAAAAAAAAACATGATTTACATGAATACCTACTTAAAACTAATACATGCCCAAAAATAAAAACAATGTAACAATTACTTATAGGTAAACACCGCTTATTAAAATGCTATTAACATTTTAAACAATGAAATTTCTTATCGCACACAATCATCTACTAATCAATAAATAATCTCTCCCTTTAATTTGACATATCGATCGGGTACCCAGCTGGTGCAGTGGATAAGCCATTGGCTACTGCTATCGGGTCGCGGGTTTGATTACCACGCGAGCAAATATTTGTATGACATACAGATATACGTTTCGGTTTGGGTGTGACATGAAACTAGGAAAAAAATATTGGACTTGGTTACATTTTTCAATAGAAACATACTTAATTTGGTTTTAAAGTTACCCAGTGATAGATAGGTATCGATCTTATTGTTCTGAGAGAGTACATACCAATTCCTTTTTAGAAAATCGTCTCAGGTATACGCGACGGAGCGGCGCCATCGCCGAATAAGGAAAGTAAGCATGTGGTCATATTGAGTAAGTAACAATCAATTAATTTTAGATCTTATTTGCTGATAACATAGAACTCATTTTTTAGCACACATATCAAAATCGCTTTCTCACTTAGCTAGCGATTTGTCACTAAAACCACTGCTTAAAAATGTGATCTACAAATAAGACTGCATGGCATAATTTCATTTTAATTAGCACACATCTCCTGCACTTGCAGCTTGTCTTTGACAATAATATTTTACAATATATTGTGAACAAGAGAACAGGAAGTATGTACGTACAACTCTACAATCACTATTTATATCGAATAATCTAATAGTAAGTTGAATTTGTGAGTGAAATTTATTTATGGTGTTCTTAATTTTAGGTCGACCAATCCCTTCGATTCTGACTGCGAAATACCACCATCTCAGCCATCGCCGTCGGTAGAAAAAAAGAAGATAAGGAAAAAGGTTGTCGGAAAAACAAATAAAAATTCTGTGAAAAAAATTGCTCCGGCGGTGGTCAAATCTAGCTTTTTTGGGTCCGACTCGGAGACAGAAGTTGATTTGCCAGCGCCAACGAAATCGCTCAAAAAAAGGAAGCTGTCGGATTCAGAGGTATGCTGAAGTTTTTTTATTTGTAAATACGGAGTCCTTTTATTTTCCATTATTTTAGCATATTAGTTAGACTTTGATGTTCTAAATACGATTCCCGAGGGGTTAGGTAAAATTTATGGTTCAGTATATTTTTTTCAGAATCTGTCATGCTTTCCTTTTAAATTATTTACCTGACTACGGCGAAGCCAAAAGGAGGGGTAATGATTTTGGCAGTCTATGTATGTATGTTTGTATGTTCCACCACAGCGCCTAAACTACTCAACGGATTTTAATAAATGAGGTGTCAATGAATTCGTAAGAATAGCCCGGGTGACATAGGCTATATAAATTTTATCCGTAGTCCCGACTACGGATAAAATTTTTAGTTTTTTAAACTTATTCTTGTTTCTAATGATAATCATTTTTAAATTTCAGAACGAGCAAGAACTTGGTGGTGAACCCATTCGAGCGGCTGCGTTGCGGAGCTTCTTATCAAGACGTAGTGGTTCCGGTTATACACTTCAGCGGGACCCCACCCGGCAGGGCAACTACTACGTGGAACTGCGTGTTTACAACGCTCGAGAAGCGGAGGTGCTCAGCAATGACCGCTGGAAACGAGCACTAGTTACCTACAAATCGGCTGTTGACGACAGCAGTCCGGTGTGGAAAGCAGTCACAAAACTTGTGACTGTTGCGAAAGAAGATTATCGGAAGATACAACCGATACTCTATCAGTCAAACGTATTTTAAAATTAGGTAAGTGTCCTACTAGTACCTATTTAAAGGACCCATAATATTGTACCTACATATTTAAAAACCATTTAAAATACCTACTTATGATATACCTATATTTTTCAATGTTTTCCTTTTTTGTTCTTTTGAATAATATTAATAATTATATTAAACTTGTTTGAAAAGCATGTTCTATATTGTTGAATTTAAGTAAGTAAGTACCTATGCATAAAGTCTATAATTGATATTTTTTAATGTTTATTTCCTCAGATAATTGTAATGAAATAATATTGCATGAGTACTTACTCATATAATATTTATAATGATTATTTGTATGATTTTCTTTCAGTAAACCAAAAAACTAAAAACAAAAACCAAAAGCCAAAATCCAAAAGCCAATAAACTCGAATTAATGAATGTCAAATTTTAAAATTCATGACCATTTAATATGATCTTGAATCTTATTTTTTAAGAACTTAATAAATCCAGATCAGTAATTGTGACCTTGAACTTTTAATCTTGAAGTAATCAAAAATTATGACCTTTAAGTACTAAATTAAAACTTATATATCAACTATAGCTCAAAATAAATATTTTATATTTTGTCTAATTGAATTTACGATTAAATTTATGAATTAGGTACTGCTTTACTTTTTGTATTTAACATAACCAAACAAACATGAAATTTTGCCCAGATTGTAAAGTTTATGTTCAAAAATATTCATCACATAAGAAAAGTAATATACATAAATCAAACTGTTTGTTGAGTACTGAATTTGATAATGTGCAAATAATAGCTACAGCTTTTAAAAATAGAATTGCTAGTTACAGATTTAATCCTATGAATACAGATAACATATCACCAGAGATATTTTTATCAGATATTTCTAGCATGGTTTACAAGATTATTGAGACATTGCGAATAAAACACCGAGCGATTAAAATACAATTTGAGCTTTTTGTATTGTACAAGTTACCTAAAAATGAAGAATTGTCTTTGAAATCTTTTAATACAAAGTATTATGTGATAATACAAAATACTAATATAAAATTATTTTTTGAAGAATGTGTGCAAAAATTGCTGTATAAATGCACCGAATTTGAAATGTCAGAATCTGGCTGGGCTATAGAGTCGATTAATCATTTGGAAATGAATATAGTTAAGTATAATCCCTTAAAAGCTGGCAGTTACATATCTTTACCCCTAAAAATTCTTAAAACAAAATCATGTCTTAACATTTGCAATAAAGATAGACATTGCTTTCTCTGGTGTATTGTAGCACATATGTATCCAGCACGGCATAACAGTAATAGAGTTTCATCATATCCACATTACTTAAATTTATTAAATATAAATGGTATATCTTTCCCACCAACATTTGATGACATAAAACAATTCGAAAAAAAAAATCCGACTATAAGTGTAAATGTTTATGGTTTAGAAAAAAATAACACTATTACTGGGCCATTATACAAAACTTTACAACGGAAACTGACCCACGTAAATTTATTACTAATTGAAAGAGGAGACAAAAGTCATTTCTGTTTAATAAAAAATTTCGCGCGACTAGTGCATGATCAACTAACAAAACACAAATCTAAAATTCACTTATGTGATGAATGTTTTATATATTTTGATTCAGAGACAAAACTAAATAATCATAATTGCGCACGAATACAAACACTGCTCCCAGAAGAGAATAGCAAGCTTCGATTTTCTAATTATATAAGAACTCAAAGAATTCCTATTGTTATTTATGGAGACTTTGAAAGCTTACTTCGAGAATATTCAGATAAAAATAAAAGTCAGTATGTCGAAAACATACAAATTCATGAAGCAACTTGTTTCGCCTATTATATATGCTGTGAGAGTAATCCAGAGCTTAATAATTTAGTATCTTATCGAGGTCCAAATTGTTCAAAAAAGTTTGTAGATTCTATTGCTAAGGATTTAGAAACTTTATATGACATTTTATCTTTGCCTAGAGACATGATTCCACTGAATGATGAAGAGCTTCTTTCATTTAAGACTGCTACAGTATGTCATATTTGTAAAGAAAATTTTTCTAATAATGACTGTATTGTTCATGACCATGATCATTTCACAGGTAAATATCGGGGTCCAGCTCATAATTCATGCAATTTAAATAATAAGTCTGTAAAATTTATTCCCATAATATTTCATAATCTTTCAGGATATGACTGTCATTTATTTATAAAAGAACTTTCAAGTGTTTCCGGTCGAATCAATTTAATTCCAAAGACTAAGGAAAAATATATTTCTTTTACCAAATTTTTTCCATTTAATTCTCAGAAAGTAGTCCAATTAAAATTTATAGATTCTTTTAATTTCTTAAGTTCGAGTTTAGACAACTTAGTAAAGACATTGGACTCCAATGATTTAAAGCATTTACGATCATTTTTCATTGATAAAAAATTATTTCAATTATGCCTTAGGAAAGGCGTGTATTGCTATGACTATATAGACTCCTGGGAACGATATGCAGAAACTCAGTTACCAGATCGCTCAAATTTTTATAATAAACTCACATCCGATACAGTGTCTACTGACGATTACAATCACGCTTTAAAGATGTGGGCTATATTTGGTATTAAGAATTTAGGCGAATATACTGATTTATATTTGAAATGTGATGTCTTACTATTGTGCGATGTATTTGAGAAATTCCGATCTATGAGTTTATGTCACTATGAGCTTGACCCTTGTCATTACGTTTCATCACCATCATTAAGCTGGGACGCCATGCTCTTGTTAACTAAAGTAGAATTAGATTTAATATCTGATATAGAAATATATCAAATGCTAGAAAAGGGTATTAGAGGAGGTCTTGCCCAATGTTCGCTGCGATATGCAAAGGCTAATAATAAATATTTGCCAGACTATAACGAAAAAGAACCCGATACATTTTTAGTTTACTTAGATTGTGTCAATTTGTATGGGCATGCTATGACACAAAGACTTCCCACAGGAAATTTTAGGTTTTTAACAAAATCTGAAATAGCTTTATTTGAAATTGCATCTGTTACTGCTGATAGTGATGAAGGGTACATACTTGAAGTTGATATTCATTATCCGCCTGATATACATGACGAACATTCTGATTTGCCATTTGCACCAGAAAAAATGCCCGTTCCTGTTCCATGTGATGACAAAAACACAAAACTAATTGCTAATCTGTATGATAAATATAGATATGTCATTCACTATGTTCATTTACAAGAATGTTTAAAGAATGGTCTTATATTATTAAATATTCATAAAATTCTAGCATTTACTCAAAAAAATATCTTAGAACCATACATAAATCTTAATACAATACTTAGACAAAAAGCTAACTCAGTATTCGAAAGAGATTTTTTCAAGAAGCAAAATAATTCAATATTTGGTAAAACAATTGAAAACAAAAGGAAACAAGTAGATGTTAAATTAGTTAATGTGTGGAAAGATAACTTTAATAAGACCAATAAAATAAAAGGGGCAGAAAAATATGTGAGCGCCCCTAATTTTAAAAATATGGCTATTATTTCAGAGAACCTTGTTGCTATTCAATTAGAGCCTGCTAAAGTAGTTTTAGATCGACCAATATATATTGGTTTTACGATACTGGAGTTAGCAAAGCGTCATTTATATCAATTTCACTATTCTGTTATGAAGAAAATATACAAAAATGACATAAGCCTTTGTTATACTGATACTGATAGTCTCTTGTATTTAATACAAACTGATGATTTTTATAAAGACATGAAACAAAATATAAAATATTTTGATACAAGCAACTTTGAAGACAATAATATTTATGGTATTCCAAAAGTGAATAAACAAATACCTGGCTATTTTAAAGATGAGATGGGTGGTGATATCATTACAGAGTTTATTGGTTTGAGGGCTAAATTATACTGTTTAAATAGTTTAAATAATACAATTAAAAAAGCTAAAGGAGTTAAAAAACCTATTTCTAATAGGCTCACAATTGAAAAATATAAAAATACTTTGAATAATGATATAAATTTCAGAGATACTATGTATGTCATTCGATCCAAAAATCACAAGTTGTATACACAGAAAATTAATAAATTAGTACTCAACGGAAATGATGACAAACGTCAAATTAAAAGAAATATAATTTATACTGTACCTTGGGGTCATTATCGTACTATGTTTTAAGCTATAATTGTGACTGTATTTACTATCTTTTCTGTTTATAATGTTACAGTAATTTAAAGCTAAAATTGTGAATCTACCTAATTTTAGAATCTACCATTGTTTATGTTAAAATAATTTAAAGTTATAATTGTGACTATGTATCTACATACCTACCTAATTTTAGTATCTACCATGTATTTACTTTATGTTTATAATGTTACAATAATTTAGAGCTATAATTGTGACTATGTATCTACCCATGTATTTACTTTGTTTAATGCATAAATAAAAAAATCTTATGAATCATAATGTTTCTTGTTTCATTTTTGTATTTGTGTAATAAATATAATTTGCCTAAGTACCTATAACCTGAGTCTGAGTTCAATTCTCAGCTCAAATACATGTTTAATACAAATGGTTACCTTGCTGTCTTAGTCCATTAGTGATTTATGACCGCATAGTGTGGCAACAGACCAGCTTTCACAGGATCTTGGAATGGCAGCGGTAATTTTTAACTCTCTATTAACTAGTTAACTAGTAAATTCTGTGTGGAGAACCTAAAGCATAAAGAAAATAACTAAACTTAAATAAATAGACTGGGATTTGATGTCTCAAGTACTCTAATATATTTGACTATGCAGAAGATTGTTGTGAGTAGAAGTGTAGCGGCTTTGTGAGCTTTCTTTTTATACACATTGTTTTCACAAGAATAAAGCATTGTGGTTCAGTATTTTACTGTTATATTAAAATAATATAGACACATAAGTTAAAGAAATCAGTCCCATAGCTAAATATCAGTTTTTTTTTAGTATTGGGTTTAATTAATATAAAAATATAAGCAGGAATTATAATCTTAGTAGTTATATAATAGTAGGAGGTAGTTTAATAGTTTATGCACACTTGCCATGCTAGATTTGCTGCACATATTTCAATACAACAATGAAGACTTGGAAATGTAGTTACGGCGTTAACGTTCAAGACTGGGCAACACTGAAAACCAGTAATAAGATGGGTCGTCATGCTCATCCTATGAATGCTGAGTACCTTGCCCTATTTTGTAGGCACATCGTACAACTTTCGTATTTTTCTTTGTGTTTTTATTTGGTTGGCATAGTAAAATAGAGATTTTGCGACATATTTTTGTTTTAAAGTGACAGTGACAAATGACATGTCACATGTTAAGTCACCTAGCGCTACGTCATGAAAATGTTTGTCAATGCGGAATTGCGGACTCTGACCTCCAGCCTTTTGCGCCTATACTTTATCTAAATATTTTTGTTTGTAGTTAATTAGTAATTTCGAAAAGGATAATTTATTTAATATTCCAAAAGCTAATTAAAATACCTGATTATTTAAAAGATAAATTAGGTGGTGAAATTATAACGGAATTTGTAGGTTTAGGCGCAAAATTATACAACAACATTTTGAGTAAAACAAATGTTTTGGTTAATATTAAATTTATTGTAAAAAACAAAATACTTGTAAGCTTCTTGTATTTAAGTTTGCTTGTAAGATGTACAGTAAAATATTATATTGTTAGTGTAAAAATATTTTTATTTACAACATGTGTCACTGACCTAATAACAAGCATAAATATAATAAAATTGTTAGTTAGGTTAATAATTTTTTATTTTTTACTATGTACTTACAATATATTTACTGGGTTGAGTATTCATTATAATAAAGGTATTATATAATCTTATATATTTTAAAAATTTATTGTTCCAATATGAAATAAACAGATTTTTTTAAAATAATATAATTTATCATGACAATAATAATAAGTAGATTACAGTATTTAATAAAAGATTACACATTATGTCTGCTTAACTTTTTGACTATTTTACTAACTAAATGTTCAGTCTCATTCATGACGTCATCGTAATCACTAGTCACTAAATATTGCACACTCACACCCGCGCTGTCAGGATCAAGGTTTATTTTATCCATATTACTATTGTCCAAATTATGTATGTATATTTGTATTAAATTACGAACTTGACCCGGCTCCTTACGCATAACAAAAGAGGTATTTTTAAAACATTTTGATTTAATTTTTTTCTTCTTTATTGCTTCTTGTTCCTCTGCTTTTTGTTTTTTATATTCTTCGCGAGATTTGGCTGCTACTTCTGCATACCAGCTTTCTCTATCCTGAGCATAATAAAAAGGATTGGTGATTGGGTCCGCATCTCCTATTAAATTCTGAAAAAAAAAAAAAAAAAAAAACAGTCATTCAATAAATAAATAACACAAGTAATATGAAAAATGGATTTAAGTAAGTTAAGATAAACGCAATATTTAATTACCTCACGTAAATTATCTGCGATATCTATAGAGGGGCTGTAGGACGGTGCCAGAGACATGATTCTGTAAATAAATTAATATTAATTATTAAACACTTATTGAAAGTAAAAAAAAAATGCATGGCATTAAAATAAAATAGAAAAAAAAAAAAAACAAAACTTACCAGGCAATTGTAGTTTAATTGACAAACAAGAGGTCCAGCTTATGGCAAATACTGCAATGAAATGAAGCGACTACCTACCTAACTTAGATGTGGATTATTTTAAACAGTGGCATTTGATATTGAGTAATGCGAGAATGCAATATTTTCATTAATGATTTCAATAATTAAACGAACCTGTCTTAACCTGTAGAAACGCGATAAATGAATATTCTTTGTCATGTCATGTTTCATATAATATTTTTGCTGACGATTTCAATAATGAAATAAATCTGTCTAAACCTGTAGAAACGCGTTAGTTGAATAGTCATGTCTAATATGATATTATTATTTATATGCATATTGTGCACATGCTTAATTTGATTTAATATGTTTATTACGAGTAATTACATACTTACTTATGTTAATAAAACTTATCTAAACATGTAGGTACAGAAATAGTAACAAAATGTCATGTTATGTTTTACATAATTTCCCCTTTTTAGTATAAAAAGTGAACACAAAAACGTATGTTAGCCATTCAACATAATCATTGACAAGATGAAGTTGGTTAAGCAACCCATATCTCTGAAAGTTAGCGGTATACAATTTAATGAACCTTCTCGCCAAATCAGACATAGTGCTTTATTACCAAATACAATTCGTTGTATAATATGTGGTCCGTCGAACTGTGGTAAAACAAACGTTATGATCAGCTTACTGTTACATAAAAATGGATTGAAATTTAAAAATCTTTATCTTTACTCCAAAACTTCTTTTCAGCCAAAATATCGATTCTTGAGCGAGGTATTAAAAAGAGTTCCTCAGATTAACTTCTATGAATTAAAAGATGATAAAGATGTTATAGCTCCGAGTGAAGCTTTGACTAACTCTGTATTTATTTTTGATGATGTTGCATGTGAAAATCAAGTTAATATCCGTAATTATTTTTGTATGGGCAGACATAAACAAATAGATTGTTTTTATTTATCTCAAACCTATTCTAAAATTCCGAAACAATTGTTACGTGACAATGTTAATTTTCTTATATTATTTAAACAAGATGATACGAATTTAAAACATGTTTACGATGAACATGTCGGCTCCGATCTACAATGGAAACAGTTTAAAGATATCTGTAAAACCATTTGGAGTAACCCATATAATTTCGTACTTATTAATAAAGAATCGCCCGTAAATAATGGAAGGTACAGACAGAATTTTGATACATTTTTGAAATTTGACTGAATTTATATATAATAAATAACATGAATAACAAATTCAGTATTAGATCTTCATTCCCTGAACACAGTTGTTTTAATATAAATATGGAGAAAAATATTAAAATTGAATTAATGAAGTCTGTGAACTCAATAAAGAACAAAATAAAACAAATGAAGAACCAGGAACACTCGATGAATTTATCACTCGATAAAGTCCTAAAACCTGTAACAGATCCCCTTAAGTCTTTAGTTGACGCGAATTTACCTGCGGAAAAAAATAAAAATGTAGAAAATAAAACACTACTTAATTTGGAAGGCATTGAGTCCGATGATATAAATACTAGTTCATCGAGTAAATTTGAAGAATGTTACAGTCCAGATCTGGATTCTACTCAATTCATTGAAAGCCCTAAAAAGGAATCGCTAGATGAAATATCATTAGAGGGAGAAGATATCTGTGGTATATATGATGACCTTAATATACCGTTTGGAATTAGAAGTAAAAACAAGACTTACATGATGGGTAACTCAGTAGTATCATTTTCTAGTTTGAATAATGATAAGAACGTTTTAGTTAAAATCGATGACAAAGTTTACAACTTTACATTAGGTTTGAAAGAACTTTTATTTAAAAGAAAGCCTGATTTAAAATTAATATCAAATGAAGATAAGCGGATCTACAAAGATATGCTACATTATACAAATGCTCATAGAAGAAATTTTAGCCCCAGAGGTCAGATAAAGTCAAGTAAAGGTAAAAAATATCGGGAAATAATTAAACCCTTGTTTTCGGAAACGTCTGACAGTAAACCTAAATCAAAACTTGGAGGAAACTTACCAAAACTAAAAAAATTTAAAAACAACACTGATTTAGTATACTGGGATGATCCCAATGAATTGATTGAGAGATTAAAATTATTAATGGCTTCAAGAGACGCTGGCAATACAAATCATGATAATGAAATATTATCTATCATTGAAGAACTAAAAGAAGCTAATATAATAAAGGAATAAATAGGAACAGCAATAGACATTTAATTCAGTTTAACATACTTAACAATCACGATCATTACCAAAATTTGTTATTAAATCAATCTGAGCTAAAAGACAAAAATATAAATTTGAACGAAAAATCATCATGATCAAAGCCGATGTGGTAAATGAGCTTCATAAAAATGCCAGGATAAATTTTCCTCGACGAAAAGTTATTATGAAAGATATAGACGATCTATGGCAGGCGGACTTAATTGATATGCAATCTATTTCTAAAGAAAATAAAAGCTTTAGATTTATCCTCGCTGTTATTGACACATTTTCTAAATATGCTTGGACCTTTCCTCTCAAAAGTAAAAACAAAGAGATTGTATGTAATACTTTTAAGATATTATTGGATAGAGGCCGTGTCCCTAAAAATATTCAAACTGATAATGGGACAGAGTTTTATAATAATAGATTTCAAAATCTAATGCAATCTTATAATATTAATCATTACTCAACATTCTCATCAAAAAAAGCTTCAATAGTCGAGCGATTTATTAGGACATTGAAATCTAAATTGTACAAAGAATTCAGTTTGAAAGGCAATTATAATTGGATAAATAATACCCTCAATAATGTTATTCATAAATACAATCACACATACCATAGAACGATTGATGAAATCCCTGCGAATGTGAATAATATAAATAAAAAACGTATATTAGAACGTTATGCAAGTTTAGTAAAAAAAGTTAGTGTAAAAGTAAGATATAAAGTGGGTGATTATGTACGTATCAGTAAGTACAAAGGAACATTTGAAAAAGGATATACACCTAACTGGTCAACAGAAATATTTAAAATTCGAGAAATACGTAATACAATTCCTATCACCTATTTAATTGAAGATACTATTAGAGGTCAGCCTATTTTAGGAGCATTTTATGTGCAAGAACTTCAAAAGACTAAACATCCTAATGTGTATCTAGTCGAAAAAGTTCTTAAAAAGAGAGGAAACAGAGTTTTAGTAAAATGGTTAGGTTTATCTTCTGCAGAAAATAGTTGGATAGATAAGTCAAATGCGCTATAAGAAACAAATTAAATAGATTATTGCAAAATAATGTCTGATTCCATTATTTATACTTATAAACTTAGATAACTGTCAATTGTTTATTCAACGCATTATATTTATAAAGTGTTTAATTTATTTTTAAACAGTCTTATTATGGGCACTGGAGAGAGTAGTCTTCTCAATTGGCTTATAAACCATTTACCATTTGAATTACATTTGCCGGGATACAATTACTGTGGTCCAGGTACAAAATTAATTAGGAGACTTGCGCGTGGTGATAAAGGTATCAACAAATTAGACGAATATTGTAAAGAACACGATATTGCATATCACAAATCTTCGAACTTAAAAGATCGTCATAAGGCTGATTTGATTTTGTTTAAAATGGCGAAAAAACGTATAGTTGCAGCTGATGCAGGTACAGGAGAAAAAATTGCAGCGCGTCTAGTGAGCAATATTATGACAAGCAAAATTAAAACTGGTACTGGCCTAAAAACTTACAGCCAAAAATCTTCATGCAAAAGGACTTCTGGAAAAGGACTTAAAAATAAATTTAAAAATGTTCTTACTGTCGCGAAAAAACGAATGAAAAAATTAAAACCAAAATGCAAGAAAGGGGCAATAAAACTAGCTATGGCTGCTGCCAGAGAATTAGTTGAAGATTCTTCTATTAAACTTCCCCGCGTTATTCCTATACCAAAAACGGGTGGAGTTTTGCCTTTGATTCCTATTTTTGCTGGATTATCCGCAGCGGGAGCCATAGCAGGCGGGGCGGCTGGTATAGCTAAAACTATAAATGAATTCAAGATGGCTAAAAAGCTATATGATGAATCGAAGAGACACAATGAAAAAATGGAAGCCCTTTGTATTGGAAATGGATTACATGTTAAGCCACATAAAAATGGTCTGGGAATTTTCGTATCAAAAGAAAAAAACTAAAGTATCGGCTACCCAATCGAGCCTTGACTAATTTTGACATTGTAAAATATGGAAATAATATTCCTTATTTTAGAGGTGTCTTTATGAGAGACGAACTTCCTACACACCCTTTTAAATATGAATGTGGTATTATTAATTTAGATATTTCTAAAAACCCCGGCTCTCATTGGGTAGCCTATGCAAAATGCAAAGATTATATCGAATATTTTGATAGTTATGGAAATCTTAAGCCTCCAAAAGAATTAATAAAATATTTAGGCTCTAAAATTCACTACAATTATGAAAATGTACAAGGCAATCATCCTTTCCATTGCGGACATCTTTGTTTAAACTTTTTAAGATTTTTTTGGATTAATCATGGAATAAAATAAACAGAATTTAAGAAAAGAGTTCAGTATGCAAGTATGTCTACTACAGTAACTATCTCCGGCAATAAATCAGAATTAGAATCATATTTTCAACCACCTCTGAGTTTATCTGGAAAATATGAGTGTGGATTATTATACTTTTCAATACTGAACTCAACATCAGGTCGTCGTTTTAGTAACAATACCTCATCTGTTATCAGAATTGAATGTGATTTGATATACGGTTCCTATACCAACGGATTACCAACTCACATTATTCACGAATTTGTGCCTAATACCGTTGTAGACGACCAATATATAGAAACGCCTCAGAACGTTATTTATTTTCCGGTAAACAAAAATACAATTTCATCTATATCTATTAAAGTTGTCGATCAGTTTGGTTACAGTATTAACTTCGTAGAACATATTCAACTGCGTCTTCATTTAAGAAAAATAAAATGATACAATATAATATAAACCCTTCAGTCAAAGTAAAACGTCTTATTTCTTCTACAACCACTAATACGCGTAGACGTAAGAAAAAAGTGAGGAAGTTGACTAAAGCAAATATAGATTTTCTTAAAGCTTTAGGTTTTAAAGTATGAATATACTACAGATTAATGATTTACCGCATTTCGATTCTTCAATCGAAAGTTATGAAGTCCATTCTTACAATCCCTACAATAACTGCTTCAGAGAAAATGACGAAATCAGAATTCCCATACACCAGCAAGATATATACGTGTTACCATCAGCCAGTTCAATTTACATCGAAGGTCAAGCAAAATTCTTCGGTAAAGATGGAAAGCCGATTGAAAAAATTGTTACATTTAGTAATAACTATATTTTGTTCTTGTTTCAAGACATCAGGTACGAAATGAATGGTATAGAAATAGATCGTATAAAAAATTCCGGCATAACGTCCACAATAAAATCTTATATCTCATTAAATGAAGCAGAAAATAAAGTGGCTGCCTTATGGGGCTGGAATTCAAACGGTATTAAAAATGATGGCCATTTTAGTGCTGTAATACCTTTAAATAAGATTTTAGGGTTTGCGGAAGACTATAAAAAAATTGTAATAAACTGCAAACATGAACTTATATTGAATAGAAGTAACTCCAATTTAAATAGTGTTATACTTGCTGATGATATTGCTTATTGCAAAATAGATATAGAAAGGCTTCAATGGAGAGTACCACATATAAAAGTGTCAGATCGAGAAAGACTGGCTCTTTTAAAATTACTAGAAAAGGATAAGCCTATTCAAATGGCATTTAGAAATTGGGATTTGTATGAGTACCCTTTGCTTCCTAAAACTACAAAGCATTCGTGGGCAGTTAAAACTGCGTCACAATTAGAGAAACCTAGATATGTAATTTTCTGCTTACAAACTAATAGAAAAAATAATAAACTCAATGACGGTTCGCGATTTGATCATTGTGAAGTTACAAATGTCACTCTCTTTTTGAATTCACAATATTATCCATATGAACTTTTGAGCTTAAAGTTTTCTGAGAACAAATACAGTATATTATACGAAATGTATGCCAAATTCCGTCAGTCGTATTACAACAGTCCAGCAGACCCATTGCTTAGTCTAAAGGACTTTAAAGAAAAGGCTCCTCTTTTTATATTAGATTGTTCAAGGCAAAACGATAGTCTAAAATCAGGTCCAGTCGATGTTCGATTAGAAATTGAATGTTCAACTTCAATACCAGATAATACTGCCGCATATTGTTTGATTATCAACGATCGTCTGGTGGAATATAAGCCTTTGAGTAATATAGTGCGAAGATTATCATGACTGCTATTGTAGACGTTCAAGGTTTCAAAACAGAAGCAAATGAGTTTATAATAAAAGAAATTGCTATATGGTGTGATAACAAAATACAAGTGTTCTTAATTAAGCCACCATTTCCCTATTACAACTTGACAAAATCAGAAAGACGTCAAGTAAGCTGGATCGAGCGCAACAGAAAAATACATTGGGGTGAAGGATTTATTCCTTATTCTAATTGCCTATGTTTACTTGAAGATCTGTTAAGAAATAAATGTGTTTACACTAAAGGTTTAGAAAAAGTGTCATGGTTGCAAGTTATGTCGAATAATAATAATGTTATTAATTTAGAAGATAAAAACTGTCCTAATTTGTTAAGCTTGTATGAGCAATATAAAGATTCTGAAACCGTTTACAGTTGTATATATCATGACTCAATATGTTCTTTAAAAAATGTTTTATGTTTAAAAAAATGGTGTTTCGATAATAAACTTTTTAATTAAGTGGTTTTTTTTTTTCTTATTTTGTTTGCTCAAAATTTCCCTGTTCCTCAACCTTAGTCTTAAAAAACTTTCGCAAGCATTTACGTACGTAATTAGCAAGATTAAAAATTTGAAATATCAGTTTTCTAAATAAAATACAAGCTTCGACTTACTTGCTGAATAACATGACATTGAGAATTGGAGATCGTGTACAGGTATTGATAGTAGAAAAGCGATTATGCGGGCTTCATATTGTAGAAATAATTAATCACGAGCAGTATAATGCAATCCTAATACCTTGCTCTAGAGATAACGGCAAATGCTCTAAAATTCGCTTTAAAGGGATTAAGCTATGGGCTCGAATAATCCAGCATCAAATCTACAACAATCTTGTAGATTTGATAGAAGAAACCTAATACATAGGAACAGGCTGTGCATAACAGCTTGAGTTGCTGCGATTAAGCTGTTCATAAACCGGTTCCTATTAAGTTGAAAAGATGAGCAGTTAAGAGAATCATCGATCATGATAGTGTGATATTGGAGCGCTCTGCATTGCATGTGTAGAAAATTGGGGGTTCTGGATCATATTGAATGTGAGGAAAATTGGGGGTTCTGGATCATATTGCATGTGTAGAAAATTGGGGGTTCTGGATCATGTTCTATGTGTGGAGAATTGGGGGTTCTGGATCACGCACCGAGCGAAGCGAGGAAGTGATCCAGAACCCCCAATTATACCCTACTCTCATTAGATAGGTCTTTTAAAAACGTTTAGGGGTTGTAAAGATCATTTTACATTTATTTTAGGTTAAGGGATCCGTTTGTCAAATATTAAGCGTGCAAATTTTTGTAAGAGTCAAGTGTCGCCCCCACCCTCCCCCGCCAGCTAAATGGTTGATGTATATTGGGTATATGAAAAAATCACGGGAGTTGTAAATAGTGAAATTAAAAGGAAGAAGAAATATCACAGCTAAATAGCTAGCTTTCCAATTTTACGAGTCTGATCAAATGAGAATAACATTTTTTTTGTGCAAATTCCATTAAAAATTATCAATAAGTAGGTACTTATAACGTTGTAAGTATGAAACAAAAACAACACAGAACTCAATTCTTGAGCCGCATTATTCGAATGGAGGGGAGGGGGGGGGGCGTACTACACACTACAGAACCCTACATTGTGCGTGGCCCGACCTGCACTTGCCCTGTTTTATTTATTTCTACCATAATGGTATCGTCACACGACTTCTTTTTCTTTCTTTTGGTATTATTTTAGAGCTGAGAGTGTCTTTAATCAACCATAACATCTAAATGCTTGAACGAATTTAGATGATCGAGGTACTAATAAAGACAAGTCTAAAAGGTTCATTTCCGTGCATCGCGGCCAACGGCGGCCGCGCGCGGCTGACAATGTGCGGCTGACGCGTGCTTCTGTAGCAGACCTCAGAAACAGCGCCATACTTACACATAAGCTAGAGACCTGTCAAATGAGGTGCCACACTGGATTTTGCTGAAAAAAAAAAACTAAGAAACCCTAACAAAGGCAACATTACAAGACCATCTCAAATATGTATAACACTGTAAGTTTATGTTAGTTATTTTTTATTCTTCTACTTATAAACCTGCTCTAGAAATTACATTAGATTATTTTGAAATATAATTATTAGGTAATTGAGTGCTAGATATTTTTTTTAAATATTGTAATCGATGTATTTAAAAGCAATAAAAAAATATTTAATATACTAATTAATTTTAATATATTATTGTTAGGTAATCAACCGCGACTTATAAATTACAAGGCCTGTCATTAGCCTGTCCACTATCTGTAGAACATAATTTATTGCATATGCCTTCAATGTATATTTTTGGCATTAATTTTTATCTATGAATACCTATTTACTATCTGCCAATATTTGCAACACAATCACAGTAATCTAAAATATTTTTTTCAAACTAAAAAAATGGCTGTTTGTAAAAACGGTTTACGGAAGATAATTTTACGTGCTAACGTCATATGAAAACATTGATGACATTGTAATAAACAACCATGCCTGTGAGAGCTTTTTTTTACCTTTATTCTTTTAATTTAGATACTTTTGTAATAAACACCATTTATTTTTGATTATGTTCATTTTTTTATTAATTTCCAATTGTCTCGCATGTCGCTGCAATCGCCAAAACATTGAAGACATTGTAATAAACCAACATGCCTGTGATAGCTTTAGTGGACCCGAGCGCATGCGCCCCACTGCCACAATACTTCAGCCTATCAGCAGGCGTAACGTGACGGATAGTGACAGTTTTTCGTGCATGCACCCGGTCATCGATTTATAAGACTTTATTTTGTCAAAAACTTTTTAATACAAAAATATTAAACCGACTTGAAAAGTAAATACAAGTTAGTTAACCAAGGTGTAGGTATTTATTTTTTTGAGTAATTTTTGTTGTTGTTAGGAAAAGTAGTTTTAATAGCACCAGCTTCAAAATGTGTAGTATTTGTCACCAATTTCTATCAATTTCTTATTTTTTAGTGCGTTGCTTTGCAATCTATATAAGTTACAATAGCATTATGTCAACTGTTCATTTACTTTTACAAAATATTGTTTTTCCCGATGCATGGTCGTTAACTGCTGGAATTGACTTGATAATTCACCATCAGCTAAAAGTGTTACTCAATACCAAAATAGAGTTATTGAATCGCAGGCCGTGAAACATTGAATGGTTCCGCTGGTCATCTAAAGTCTTTATCTTCACATCATCTTTCATCCACTTTACTAATTGGTACTTTTTGAGAGTAAATATACACATACCACTACGAAACATATCTAAATTACTATAGATGTCTCTTGAACATTTGAAGAGTTCCCTCGATTTCTCCAAGATCCCATCCCATTATATAAGACCTGTCGAATGATGTACCACACGTTGATGTTTGCTGAAAAAAAGTCAGCTTCTGTTACATGTATGGAGTGGCCCCTAAAATGATTATTTATCTATCAAACTAAGTAGTGGCTACTACAAGACACATTTTCACCAAATTTCATCAATATTTATTTAGTAGTCTTTGAGTAAAATGCCTGTGACATACGAACGGTCATGACGAAACTATAAGGGTTCCGTTTTTGCCATTTTGGCTACGGAACCCTAAAAAAGGAAAAAATAATAGTTACTCACTGCTCACTTCAAACTGGGGTCTTCTGGTTTCTGGACCGCCCGACATTTTTTACCCATCCCAAAAATTATACAACGCCGGTAAAGAAGTTTTCACTTCAAAAACACGCGGACTAACATAGAACTTCTTCCTTTTTGGAGTCGGATAAAAAACAAAGGTATCTTCAAATGCTTAAATAACTGAATAGCTATCCTTTCTTATCCTTGTGGTGAGTTCACATGTTCACATGCTCGAGTTCAAACTTCAAAACGACATTTAACTGGCACGAACACGAGCGGCAGCGTGAATAGGCGTTAATGTGCTTCTCCACTGTTTGTGGACGGCATTGAGATATTATGTACTAGCGTAGTACATTAATACCTCAATGGTGGACGACTTGTTTGTACCACCACAAGCTATAGAATGATCAGCAGAATCGAGATGCCATCTTTGCCAAACTACTTGGCAATATATGATTAGGTATAAATGAGACAAAAGATGTAGTATAGTCTGGTTATAATTATCTAAAGGTGCATCTTATATACTAACGACTTCGTGTTGATAACAGATAGTGGAAACATTTAATAGATACTGAACGTGCGATAAGGAACATAAGATTGTGATGTAGATTGTAGATACAGCACAAAGATATTGTACTGTAACAGTACACCCCCCTTTAAAAAAAAAAAAAATATGGTAATAGTGTTTACAATATAAATTTGACCTAGACCTTACTAGTTATTTGCTGATGTATATAAATAATAATGCTATTGTACGCGGTGGAATTTGATGACGCCTGTTGTGGTGTGATTTGCTGACGTCTGTAATTTTGACTTAGCTGTTGCACGAGTGTTTATTATTTTTTTCCGTTAAACTCTTCATTCTTCTGTCCAGTGTTTTCATTATGCCGTAAATTAGGATCACGCCGATTGTTAAAATAATCTGTCCCATTGCAACATTTCTTGTCCACCGTAAGTCCTCCTGGATCAGGTTACGGAGTTGGTCCGCTTCGTTTTGATTGAGGCAATTGTCCGTATTGTATGTTATCTGGTCCTTAGAACTTTGATTTCCCATTTTAGATGTCTTGTTGTTACGAGTAGTTGTGAATTAATGGTATATGTTAAGATCTATGTTAATATATATACGAATAGCTTGCTTATATCAGCGATTTTTTATAGACGTACTACTGGCTTTACTTTACGTCCCGATCGTGTAGTGTACGTGTGTGAATGCCTGTCGCAATCCTTTGAATCTGGCACGTAGTTTGATTCGTCATTGATCATGAAAGCTGGTTTCAATCTATCAATTGATATCACTGTCTCTTTATCCCTAATTCTAATGCAAAATGTTTTATCTGTTTTACTAATTACTGGGTAGGGTCCTTCATACGGCGGTGTCAGGGCTTTCTTAATTCTATCACACCGAACAAATACGTGTGAGCATTCTTTGAGTTCGGGATGCACAAATATAGCTTGATTGTGTTTTTTTCTTTTCGGAATTGATGTCATTTGTGTGATGTCCTTTTGAATTTGTTTTACAAACTCTTCGTACGTTGATAACTGTGCTGCTGATGACTCAAAAAATCCTCCAGGGAGTCGTATTGGCGTTCCATATGTCATCTCTGCTGAACTATAACCTGTGTCTTCTCGCAAGCTACTCCGCAACCCGAGTAAAACTGTTGGAATTTCTTTTAACCAATTTTCGTTGGATTCTCTTGTCATTAACGCCGCCTTTAAAGTTCTATGAAATCTCTCTATCATTCCATTGGATTGTGGATGATAAGGTGTTGTCCTAATTTTATGTATTCCCAAAAATTGTGAGAGTGACTCAAATATTCTTGATTCAAACTGTCGGCCTTGATCCGTAGTAATGCGCAATGGACATCCAAAACGAGTAATCCATCCCTCGAAAAGTGTCTTGGCTACTGTTTCTGCAGTTATATCTTCTACCGGAAATATTTCGGGCCATGACGTACAACGATCTATGATTGTGATTAAATATCTCTTCCCTTGTGAAATCGGAAGTGGTCCGACGATGTCAATATGTAAATGTTCAAAACGTTGCGCTGTCATAAATGTACCAGGAGGTGATATCGTATGTCGTTGTATTTTTGATTTTTGGCAGGCTATACATGATCTACACCAGTTATTGATATCTTTGTTCATATACGGCCATAAATACCTTTGGGTTATCATTTTTCTCGTAGTTCTTTTTCCTGGATGGCTCATACCATGAATGGTATCGAAAATTTGTTTGCGAAAATGCTTTGGTAAGTAGGGGCGGCTTTTTCCAGTAGAGGTGTCGCAGGTGATGTTTATTGTGGAACCCGGAAGCGTAATGTTTTTGAATTTTAATCTTTTATTGTCATGTAATTTACTTAGTTCATTATCTGTTGATTGACATTTTTCCAATTCAGCGTAATCGATAGGTGATGGCACGTATATTTCCTCTATTCGAGATAAGGCATCGGCGGTAATATTGTCACGTCCGCTTATGTGTTGAATGTTGGTACTGTATTGTGAAATGAAATCTAACTGCCGGACCCGTCGCGGTGTATCGTTTGATGATGGTTTTTGGGAGAATGCGTATGTCAAAGGTCGGTGATCCGTAAATATTGTAAATTCTCTTCCCTCGATTAATCTGTGAAAATGTTTGACGGCCATGTATATTCCTAACAGCTCTCTGTCAAACGTAGAATATTTTTGTTGAGTTTCGCTCAATTTTTGTGAAAAAAATCCTAATGGTTCCCAATTGCGTCCGGATTTTTGTTGTAAAACTCCACCAACGCAAGTAGCACTAGCGTCGGTCATGAGCGCTAGTGATGCGTTGCGGGAAGGATGCGCTGTTAACACTGCGTTTTTCATGCTTTCCTTGCATTTTTCGTAAGCTTTGTCTGCTTCCGTTGTCCAAGGAACAGGTGAATTATCGTTCTTTTTTGAACCATGTAGATATTCGTTTAAAATTCTTTGATTTTCCGCTGCGCATGGAATATTACTTCTGTAGAAATTGACCATGCCCAAAAATCTTCTTAATTCTTGAATTGTTTTCGGTTTGGGAAATTCCATGATTGCTTTGTAATTTTCTTCGGTAGGGAGTATTCCTTGGCTCGTTATATGATAACCTAAGAAATCTATTTCCCTTCTGAGAAATTCGCATTTTTCGAGATTAATGGTTATTCCATTCTCGTGTAAACGTTTGAAAACCGTTTCTAAATGCTGATAATGCAAATCTTCGTTGTCCGATGCAATGAGACAGTCGTCTACAAATATAAATACGTAGTTTAAATCTCTAAATAAGGAATCCATGAATCGTTGAAATGTTTGTGCCGCATTGCGTAATCCGAAAGGCATTCTTAAGTACTCAAAAAGTCCAAAAGGTGTGATGATGGCTGTTTTTTCTATATCTTTAACAGGAATACAATGGTATGCTTTACGTATATCTATCTTGCTTAGTATCTTCTTATTTTCTAATATGTATGTAAAGTCAGTTAATCTTGGTAGTGGGTATTTGTCCGGTACTGTCGTGCTATTGAGCATTCGATAGTCTCCGCATGGTCTCCATTCGCCATTTTTCTTTTTTACCATATGTAATGGGCTTGCCCATGGGCTATCTGACGGTCGGCAAATTCCGAGTTCTATCATATTTTGAAATTCCTTTTTGGCTATGTCGTATTTTTCTGGAGGTAATGGTCTTGCCCGAGCTGCGACGGGTGGTCCTGTAGTGATAATGTGATGTTCAATCTTATGTTTGGGCGCATTGCGGAGAGAGGACCCTTTCGTGATGTCTTCGTATTTGTTTAAAAGTTGCGTAATACGTGGATTCGTTCCCACTGCGATATTACGAATTGTTTGTTGTGTCGCTTTTTCCGAAGTTACATGCGTTGTCAGCTCTGTAACTTTGTCGATAAGTTTGCGACCTGCTATGTCGACTAATAGTTTATAGTGCTCTAGAAAATCTGCTCCAATTATTGGTTGTGTAACATCGGCGATTACAAAATTCCATTTATAACATCGTTGTAGTCCTAAATTCAAGGTAAGCGTCTTCTCGCCGTAAGTCCTAATTTTAGTCCCATTTGCAGCGTATAGTGTGTATTGTTCATTTTGTAAAACTGAATGTCTCTGTTGCTTGCTAATGACTGAAATATTTGCGCCCGTGTCAATCAAAAACTTCATACCACTTTTTCGGTCGGTAATGGTGAGGCGATTGGATGGGTGGATTGCACAGAGTTTCGCCGTTGTCTGTGCTCTTATTCGTTTCCCTGGTTCCGTACGTAAGTCATTGGTTTCCAACTGCATGGTTTAATGCAGTTCTTTGCATATTTTCCGAATCTTTCGTGGTAGTAACAAAATCGATTTGCTCCTCTATAGTTTGTTCTCGGCCTCATAATCGGGAATTGTTGACGTTTCTTGAAATGATTGTGCGTGTTGGGTCGATAGCCATATTGACCTTGCTGAATTGCGTCAATATCTATCTGTAATTTTGCTAGCTGGGCTAAAATGCATGCTGTATTGTTGTCGTTTGAAGTGTCGTTGCTAACAGCTGATATTTCGGTTACTTTTGAATTCATTATTATTTTGTCTGCAATTTGGCTCAGTTTGTCAATTTCCATGTCTTCCGTAACTGCTAGAACCGTAGTAACTGATGTTGGTAAAAGCCTGAACCATAGTAGTTTAATTGTTTCGTCACTGATTTTTCCTCTCCCGAGGACTCGCATTTGACGTAATAACTGCGAAGGTTTTTGATCACCGAGTTCTGTCTCTGATATTAATTTTTGAAACTGTCGCTGTTCTGTTTCTTCGTAACAATCAATTAAACGTTCCTTGATGTTTTTGTATTTATCTGTAGTCGGTGGTGAAGTGATTAGGTCACTAACCTGTAGTATTTCTTCCTTGGATAACTTTGCTATTACTGTACAGTATTTGTATTCGTCTCCTTGCTTCTGTGGTGCTAATATGGCTTCTAGTTGCGTGAACCATAATCTTGGTTGGTCTTTCCAAAATTCCGGAATGCGGGATAAAACCGAGGTGCCAGCAGCTACTTCAAGTGTTCCTTGCTGATTTATGTTCGCCTTGCACGGTGATTGTGCCATGTTTCTTGCTGCGTATTCGTTCGTCGGGGTCACCAATTTGCCAAACTACTTGGCAATATATGATTAGGTATAAATGAGACAAAAGATGTAGTATAGTCTGGTTATAATTATCTAAAGGTGCATCTTATATACTAACGACTTCGTGTTGATAACAGATAGTGGAAACATTTAATAGATACTGAACGTGCGATAAGGAACATAAGATTGTGATGTAGATTGTAGATACAGCACAAAGATATTGTACTGTAACACCATCTCTCACACCTGTGGTCTTTAATGGAACTGCCATTCCTTTTAGCCCGACTGTTAAAGATCTTAGTGAGTCACAAGATTACTGGAATATTACGAGCTCTGGAAGGCTTAAGAATTTTCTACGAATTAAAACCAAGTTTATGCTTGTACAGACTTTAATTTTTCCCATCATTAACTATGATAATGTGTGATATTTCGACCTTAATGTATATTAGCGGGTCAATTCACGTACTTAAAGCAGTGCAGTTGTAGTTCAGTTGCAGTTTAGTTTCGATTAAAACGGCAGGACCGTTTTAATCGAAACTCCTATACCTAATCCTAAAGTTACAAGAATACAAAAATAGCCGTTTTAATCGAAACTGGAACTTATAATTAAGACCACAAATTAAGAGCAGAAATATTCAAAAGTTTGACTGGTAGAGAATGTCTATGGCATTAAGTCCGCCTTTTTCAATTTAAATAAAATAAAAAACATTATTTGGGAACGGTACATAAGATAATACACGAGATAAAATACCTATTGTTATTGACTTATTGTGAATAAGGGTGTAAATCTATGAAGACTGCAGTCGAAAACTATTTAACTAATAATAAATATATAAAATATTTTAACTTATTTTCAGAATGCAGAAACATTTTCAATTTTTCACCCATACTTTTATCGATACATACTAATGATGTGTCACGCGTCGTTAGTACACATGTTAACTTTTTACGAGTTTTCCCCATTTTTTCAAACTACAAAACTATGAATGTAAGTAATATACCAAACAAATGAAGTAAAACATCGTGAAGATACCAGCATATCACACTGGACCCACGTGACGGATGGCCTAAACATTTTTTCAGAGAGGACAGAACACCAAATTTAATATTTTCGTTATTTTGTGGAGAAGGGCTATTGTACCTGCATGAGAACCGTGGTAACTTTAATTTAACAATATATATATATTTGTATATACCCTCTGAAAGACATAAAATAATAATGAAATCCGTATTGAAATCCATTGCATGTTGATGAACCAGACAGATAGACGCGGAAGGCAACCTTACTTAATACTATGTAATACTTATTATACAGTTGCTAACTCATGTGCAAAATACATTATGTATTTATTAATTGTAAAAAATGAGAACAATCAGATTTCCTAAATTTAAATAAACAATGTTTACACATAATACATTATACATTTATTTAAATTGTGTTTGTTACAAGTTTCACTTTTTCGTTGTATTACGTGATGAATTAAAAACCACATTTGCATTTTTTGACATATTTCTAATACCTTTGACATACTTTGATAATCATAAACTTATAAGCATACTTAAGATGGCCTCATAGCTTTAATTAAGGTTTATTACCAATTAATAACAGTACAAAATGTGGATTAAGAATTATTCTACCTTCGCAGGTATATAGGTACTTTGTTAGTAGGTACGGTCGCGGTTCAGTTGTTACATTGCAACCATTATACGATGTTAGGACAATTATGTATTCTGCAGTTGTAGCCTTACTGCTATCCGGCACCGCCTTCACGCCTCTATTAAAAACCGTCGGAACGCCAACAATTTCTAAAAGTAATCAGTTACGGAAATTTCAGAAGAGTTATTTTCATACATGCATGCTAATAAATGATAAATAAGAAAAACACGTTCGTGCATTAATTTAATAATATTTACTAATTTATTTCATTCGTTTATATTATTAGTGTAAACATTATTTTGTTATAAAAAAAAAATAAAATTCTCTTAACAAATGGTGAAATAAACGATTTGGACTAACAGAGTAGTTAGTAGCTTAAGTTTTATTGTCATAACATAATCTTTAAATCAGCCAATGTAACGCTATAATTTCCTACGCCAAGTTTTAAAATTTGCGATTAAACTAATCAAACAATTTTCGAATTCGCCACTGCTCGTTGCTATCAATTAGTAAATTCAATTTACGAATATCATCAATGTCCCTCAATTGCATCTACGCAGATTCACAACTAGACAACCCTATAGATGTCTTGTCATAAAAAAAACAACGGGGTTGCTCTCCGGGAGTGCCGGCAGAAGTGAAATTTGAACATTATATTTGAATAATATTTTTCGACCTTACTAACATAATAATAAAAAATATGAAATAACAAATCAAAACTTAAAATAAAAAAATTAACGTTACTCGGATCTTTTCATTTCTGGACCACCCGATTTCCTACCCTTTGCCTTTTCACGTATTTAAAGCAGTGCAGTTGCAGTTCAGTTGTAGTTAGGTTTCGATTGAAATTTCCATTTTCGTATTCTTGTAACTTTGGGGTCGATCTTAAAAAAGGAATTGACCTGCAGAGCTATAATAACATTGTAGATGGTGGCGAAATTTACCTTCGTATTCTAATGATATTGTAGCAGTTTTTAATTGCTCTCCCTTCATCTTAGGAATTTTCATTTAGGTCACGTGTCTTAACGTGAGTTTTATTTTTACCCATCCCAAAAAGTGCACAACGTCGCTAAAGAAATGTACACTTCAAAAATTTGAAAATAAGAAAACGCTATAATTTAAATGCTAAATAAACCCGCCTGCAAAAAGACAGAAACAAGATACCTAGCCTTCATATTTAATATTGTGTTTAATATGCAGTTGGAGGCATTATGAATTATATTGAACATATTAACAATTAAATTTAAATCTTAAACTAACCAGTCTGATGAGCCGGTGACACCGACAATTTGGTCTGGTTGCCCAACTTTGGCAAAGCAAAGCGTATCTTGTTTCTGTCTTTTTGCAGGTGTTTTTTTTCGTTTTCAAACTATTTTTTATTTAGTATATATAGTCCTTGTAAGATAATGATTACAGGGAGATTTAATAAGAAATATTTCTTTATTATTAACGTTGTGTTCTCTATGATTTACCACTCTAAAGTTTTTTAAACAAAGAATAAATATACTTTCGAAGTTGTCTTATAAAGCCCTATGATTGGAGACTACACTTGCGGGTCTTAGAATAAAATAAAAAACTGGGCAAGAGCATGACGGACCATGCTCAGTGTAGGGTTCCGCAGCCTCGAACAATTGTATCAGCAGAAGAGCGTATATTCATGAGACTTATGCCCTTTTGTTGAGAAATGCAGGTTTTTGGCAATAACTCAATGACTGTATATCCAATCTTAGTCAAAATAATTTTAGTTTATATCATTTATTAAGCGCTATCTTTGTGATTTTTTCCATATTTTTTGGTCACACGGTTCAAAAGTTAAGGGCGGGGGCACGATTTATGCAACTTGCAGAGCGATTATTTCCAAAAATATTCACTCAATTAAAAAAGTTTCTTAAAAAACTTAAAATGTTTTTAAAAGACCTGTCGAATGATGTGCAACACGTTTACTTTTGCTGAAAAAAATAATCTGCTTCTGTTACATGTATGGAGTGCCCCCTAAAAATATTTGTTTTTATTATTTAGCTATCAAACTAAGTAGCGGCTACTACAAAACACCTTTTTATCAAATTTCATCAAGATTCACTGAGTAGTCTTTGAGTAAAATGCCTGTGACATCCGGACGGACCGACAGACAGACAGACGGACAAACAGACGGACATGACGAAACTATAAGGGTTCTTTTTTGCCATTTTGGCTACGGAACCCTGAAAATGGTCTTCTGTAAAGTCGGTTTATTAGTACATTACATTATTATCTCGTTGGTTTACAGACGATATTTTTACGTGATAACGTCATAAGAAAACATTAATGACACATCGCCATTCGTGTTGCTTAGCAACCAATCAATAATGTTAGTTCCAATTATATCGCATGTCACTGTTGCTTAATCGCTGCAATCGCCATTCACTGTTGCTTAGCAACCAATAAATAACGTGACTTTTTTTGCAAATGTTTCGTGAGTGCAGTGCATCACGTCAAAAATTCGTAGCCCGCACATTAAAGACGCGGATAAAATCAGCCATTTTGATTTTTAAAGAATTTTATGACACTCGCGTCATCAAGATAATTTTTTTTTCAAAAAGATTACTTACCTAATGAGAATTTAGTTGAATGTGCTGAAAAGTAGACAAAGTACACACATCAAAAGTGTCTAGGGATCAAGCATTTTTATGCGGATTTCTTGAGATTGAGATGTGGCTTTGTAATAAATTTATGATTTTATAAATTTATATGGATCCTTTTTGGTGCATTTCATAATTTGAATCAGGAACTGTGAATCAAATTCGAGTAAAAGATGAAAATCAGCTGTCAATATTTTCCCTATAAAAACATACAACGCATTGAAGACATTATTAGTGCTACTGTTTCCCTACTACTGATTAAAACCAACGTTACTATGGAGCGGCGACGTCATTTAAGCAGGGAAGAAATGCTCAGAGCCGTGGGAATGATAGAAGCTGGTTCCCGGCAACGTACTGTGGCTTTAGCTCTGAATACAAGTCAGAGTGTTATCAGTCGACTTTGGACACGTTACCGAAGCACTGGTACCGTGGCTGAGCGCCATGGAGGACGGTATCGCTGCACCACACGGAGACAAGACCGATACATTCAAATCTTAACTCGAAGAGGTCCAACAATAACCGCCATGATGTTAGCCGCGAGGCTTCATCACTCTTCAGGGAACTTAATTAGCGACCAAACAGTCAGAAACCGCTTGCATGAAGTGAACCTTCATTCCCGAAGACCGCTACGGGTACCACCTATAGCAATGCACAATCGTAGGATTCGATATCAATGGGCTCTTGAACACAGAAATTGGGCAGAAGAACAATGGCGTTTCGTGTGCTTTTCTGATGAGTCTCGTTTTGGTATGAGACCGGATACAAGACGTATACGACACTGGAGAACCCCTGGACGCCAACAGCGATTAAAATCCTGCCAGGAAGTCCATCCTTATAGTGGTGGAACCATCATGGTATGGGCGGGTATTTGGATCGGCGGAAGAACTGAGTTGATTTGGATCAGAGGCAACCTCAACGCTCAAATTTATGCTGAGACGATTGTATCAGACGTCATCGTTCCTCTACAAGTGCAAATCGGTCCCTTATTTCAGTTAATGCATGATAATGCACGACCGCACACCGCAAGAGTTGTAAGACAGACTCTCGCCGCAGCTAACATCAATGTCCTGCCCTGGCCTGCTCAGTCGCCAGACTTGAACCCGATTGAGCATGCATGGGATATGCTACAGAGAAGAGCTCTGCCGAATATGGAGGGTATCCAGTCGCAAGAAGACCTTTTTTTGTTGTTGCAACGAACATGGGCGGCCATTCCACAGCGTGATTTGGATGAACTCATTTTGAGTATGCCAAACCGATGTTCTTGTGTTGTTAGTGTTCGCGGTAGAAACACGGATTATTAATTGTTTAAGTTACCCAATAAAATTTTAAAGAAAACTGTTATTTCAGTCTTTTTTTCGAACTTTAATGTTAGTGGTTCAAATGTCAAAAATCCCTTTATTAGGAAAATGGCAAATTTCTTTATTAATGCAAAGGTGACTTGGTTTATCGTTACTGTGACAAACGAAAACACTTTATTTGATGAATCCTTAAAGAAATAAAAAAAAAAAATCAATCAGGAGAAAAGTTATTGCAAAAATATATGTTGATCCCTAGACACTTTTGATGTGTGTATATTATGTTCGTAAACTTTCGCAATTTGTACACATTATAGAATTTTATAAGCTACGGGTCTTAATCGGGTAAATATTTTATTTTAAGGCTAAATACCTTTGTTTATTGCCCGACGTTTCGACCGTATTGCAACGGCCGTGGGTAGGCAATACGCCTTAAAATAAAATATTTACGCGAGAAGTAGACAAAGGCTACAATGTTAACCCACGTGTTTTAATTTCACGGTCAAGTACACAAAATAATGTATGAATGTACTTACTCGTTGTAATTGTAACTACACGGCTCAGAGGACGCATGTCGTTACTCACTGTCGTAAAACCGCTGTAGACGAATGGTGATTAATCATATTACCGGTTTATCACTTTAGGTTATGGACTTGCAAAAAATATAATAGCAGTCAGGGCAGTTGTTCTGATTTGGTTACTGATAAGATTACTAATAAGACGGCATTGAAAACTATCACGCATAATCACGTCTTTATCCATGCTAATTGCCTACTGATTAGGACTCCATGCAAACGAGCCATTGACCATAGTTATCGGTAACCGGTTGCAACCACATGTTTCGTTTTCAACCGACTTGAAAAAGGAGAAGGTTCCCAATTCGACTGTATTTTTTTTGTGTTTACCTGATTACTCGCAGACGGCTGGACCGATTTGAAAAATTATTATTGTGTTTGATAGGGTATGCTTCCGGATTGGTCCCATTGTCATCCAAATTTTGATCTGATGGTGAGATCTTTGAGAAATAGAGGGAACTCTTCAAACATTGAAGGCACACCTATAGTAATTTGGGTATATTTGGTAGTAATTCGTGCATTTTCGCTTTAGCTTTTAAAAAGCACAATTGAGTGAAACTGAACTAATAATGAAGACCAAAGATGACTTGCGGAACTATTCAATAATAAATATTGCGGGTTGCGATCTGAGTAAGGTGTTCAATACCTGACACTTCACTTCCATCAAATCATGTAATAGAACTGATACCTAGTCTAGTATCAGGTGAACTCCTCAAAAATCAACGGAGATTCTAGAGAATCCTTTTTAAATTCTGATCAATCAGGGAGAAGGTTTAGCCCATACAATTTGTCTGAGCAAATATATGTTCCTTATACCCAAACATCGGACGATTACGCAGTTGGTTTATCGTTGAACTTGAGTGAAAGTGATTTAGATGACCATAGTTTATTATCGAATAATAGTTATAAGGTGCAAAAAGTGTGTGTTATTAGTGACAAATTGTGTGTGAAAGTGGACACTATCAGTAATATATGCACCAAATTCACACAAACATTTACTAAAGAAATACAAGTCATTAAACATACATGTAATATTATTTTTTTTAGCAGGGATAAATATGTGCGTCCATGTCAAGTTAGTTTTAGATTTATTAAAGTAAGTTCATTAGACATAGAAAAAATCATTAACACGTTATCGAGCAAAAGATATTAAGTTTGTACGTAAACAAATAAGCCCTATAATATCAAACTTTATAAATATGTGTCTATCAACAGGTAAATATCCCGATCAACTTAAATATAGCATACTATCAGACAATCAACATGGATTTAGAAAAGGAAGGAGCACAATTTCTGCCCTGTCGAGCTTTGCGGATTACGTGAATCATAATCTAGACTCTGGGAAACAGTTACAGATAGCACTATTTATAGACTATAAAAAAGATTTTGACACACTGGATCATGGCATATTACTGCAGGCGATGGATGAGTGTGGCATACGCGGCACCACCATTAACTGGTTCAAAAATTACCTAACTAATAGAAATATACGTACTGTTATTGGTGGAGTGACCGGTGAGGATGCCGTAGTAAACTCAGGCGTGCCAACTGGCTCAGTGTTCGGGCCAGTAGGATATGTAATGCATGTTAACAGTGTAGCAAATGTGATATCCGAATGTCAGGTTTATATGTACGCGGATGATATGTATGTGGTCTATGCTTCGAAAGATATCACACAGGTTCAGGAGAATATACAGACAGATTTTGAAAATATCACGAAATGGGCGCATGACAATGGGATCATTCTCAATTTTAATAAAACAAAATGCATGCATTTTCACTCTCCTTACAACCGAAACGCAAAAAACATAGACATGGAACACCTTACCATAATAGGACACACATATGATTGTTTACATAGAAACAAATGTAATTGTGACTGTACTAGGATTCAGTATGAAGACAATTTTAAATACTTAGGCATAAGGATTGATAAAAACTTTAGTTGGGTATTGCATGTTTCTGACGTTTGTAATAGGTTAAGATCAGTGTTAGGAAAGTTTTATCAGCTAAACAGGGTACTGAATAAAGGTACCATGAGAATTATATACTATGCCCTTGCCGACTTACTGATTAACAATGGATTAATTGTGTATGGACGAACATTTGCAACTTACCTTAATGATGTTAAAAACTTACAAATTAGGCTGATCAAATACTTAGTGAGCAATAAAGAAAAAAAGATATGTAGTAACAATTACAATCAATTATTTCCTCTATGCAAAATATTGCCAGTAGATAAAAAAGTTGAATACCTGATTGGTCTGGAATATTATTACAGTGACGAGTATAAACATGCCGTCAACAATAAATACAATACAAGACGTGTTAGGGAAAATAGGATTTATTAAGCCGAAGCCAAGTATATTATACCAAAGGTATTTAACAGCCTTTTTTTTTTTTTTTAGCGTGTGTCAAAATCCCCACGGATCCCAACCCATCGAGGGCACCACAGGTGGGTATGTCGGACTCGAACCGACTAAAAAATCACACGTTCTTACGTCTTGTAGATTCATTACCGGAGATGAGGGTGTCCCTTACGAAATAGTTTCCTTCACCTCCGGCGGACCTTAGCCAAGTATATCGCCCCATCCATTGCTTTTTCAATTAGCTGCTTTGTTTCGTCGGTCGCGAATCGCGTCTCAAGTTTAAAAACGACAGGCTGCCCTGCCCGTCGTTCTCAAGCCAACGATATCAGGGGGGGTGGAGATCGTTTTCTGCCCTTTGTCGAGCGGTGGATGGAACAATGCTGGTCCTCTCCCTTTCTCTTTCCGCAGCCTCTTTTCTTGCTATCACTTCCTCGCAGAAAGCCGCCAGGGCATTCCACGCACTCTCGCTTTGTACCATCGATGATACTAAGTTTTCGAGCGAGAGATGACGTGCCACACAAACGGCCACCGCCAGGTCACAACGTTGCTGTGACCAGGCAGGACATTCTAACAGAGTGTGCAGTGCCGTATCATCACGGAAACTGTCGCAGTGATGACATTCAGGTGTTGGTTCCCGACCAATGCGACACAGGTACTGCCCAAAACATCCGTGTCCTGAGAATACCTGGGTCAGCCGGTACGTGAGACTGCCGTGCTGCCGCTTCAAATTGGGGCTCCATATAAAGCCATGGAACGCACGATGCCCACGTAAAGTCTCCAGCAGGAGGTATCGGGCCCTCCTACATTAGGCAGCAACCGTGATAGCGCCACAGCTGTTCCCATTAGCTTAGGCACTAGACTTTGGAAGTGAGGTTCAAAGCTCCAGCGGCCATCTACGACGAGTCCAAGGTACTTCATTGTGCTCTTAATGCCAATGCGAACGCCTCCTACAGTAATGCTTGAACCCGTGGGTGGTTGATTTTGAGAACCATAGAACCAAAGGGCCTCGGATTTGTGAAGGGCCACCTTGAGGCCCAGGGACCGGATCCTAGCAACAACTTGCGCAACCCCGGCTGTAGCCAGTATTATTGCCAGACGATGTGTTCTGCCTCGCGCTGTGACCAAGGTGTCGTCGGCATAACATGTCACGTTAACTCCTCGAAGGATCGTGCCGCGCAGCACCCAGTCATAACCAACGTTCCACAGGAGCGGTCCAAGGACCGACCCCTGTGGGATACCGCACGTCATCTCTCGCCGGCCATAGCCCGCGCGACTAGGATAAAACACGGCTCTCTTCGATAAATATGCCTCAACAATACGACGAAGATATTGAGGTACTCCATGATAAGCTAGTGCCTCCCTTATGCAACTCCAGGGCAAAGTATTAAATGCACTAGCGATGTCCAGAGATACAGCCAAGATGACCTCACCCTGTGAAACTGCATCCTTTGCTAGAGCTCTTACGCGCATGATTGCGTCCACGGTGGAACGTCCTCGGCGAAAACCAAATTGATTATCAGCCCGGTCATTCTTTGCTTGCAGCCGTTGTACCGCCGCTGCTAGTTCTTCTTGAGTTACTTCAGGTACAATATCAGCGTTTCCGCTAACTATTGGGGCCGCAGACATTGACGGAGGTGCATGCTCAGTCCTCAGAGGGAGCAGGGAAGCCACAACTTCTTCAAGTAGAGCAGGTTGGAGACTTTGTGTAACTGGGGGACAACAAGAGCGCAGTTTACCGCGTACCAGGAGATAAGGTCTCCCCCATGGATCTTGGTCCAAGGTATCCAACAGTTCTTTACGTGCCTGCGTCTTAGCCCGTTTTATTGCCTCCTGAAGAGTCTCTTTGGCTGCCCTGTAGTGTTCGTAAAGCGACGCCTCGATGGCCGCAAAGTCATCAGCGCGGCGGCGCCTTCTTCGATGCCTCGAGTACTGACGCCGCGCTGCAACACATGCGTAGCGTAATTGCGCTATATCTTGAGACCACCAATATACCTGGCGTCTCGCTTGTTTGGGCTGTACCCTTGGCATAACCGCATCGCAAATTTGCGTCATGGATTCTTTGAGCCACTGAGCTTCTCCATCTATGTCGACAGGTCTATTCGGTGCTGCCACCCAGGCCTGTACGATAGAGGCTTCCAGGAGAGCTTCTTTGTCCAGACGCTTATGAGCCCAACGTGGACCGGCGCTGTACGGGGCCATTTGAACCGGAACGTAATTGGTTTGAGCGGAGACGTCAAACCGGATATATCTATGATCGGATAATGTCTCCACTGCTTCTTCAACATGCCAGTCTAGCACACGGCGAGCTATGTCAGGACTAGCAAATGACATATCTACTATTGAACCTCCCTGCTGACGCACGCAAGTGTTTACAGAACCGCGATTTAAAATTAGTAAGCCAGATGTTATGGCCCACTCTTGCAAGATCCTTCCCCTCGGATTCGTGAGTGGGGAACCCCAAGCCGTAGATTTTGCATTGAAGTCCCCAAGCACGAAGACCGGGAAAGGATGACAGCGACTTATCACAACCCCGAGCTGAGTCAGCCAGTTCTCGTACTCAGAAAGAGGACGATTTGGCGAGAAATAACACCCTACGACCCATACCTTGTCAATCAAAGCCGCAACACATCCATGTCCCCGTGCGACTTCAGTAAAGGGAGGAGAGCCGGCAGTGGCTTGCAATGTTATAGCCACCAGGCCATCTATGTCTCCCGCCCAAGAATCAGCAGGAGGGATGAAGTACGGTTCAGCAACGACAGCAATATTTATTAACCACTGCGTCATACTCTGGACCAAGAGGTCCTGAGCCCTGGCGCAGTGATTTATGTTCGCTTGTAGAATACGAAGCTGTAGATTGGCCATTATTGGAATTCCATCTGCGTACCCCCTTGTGAGCCTTGTGGGTCTCTGGCAATTGCAGCAGCAGCTTGCCTATCTTTGGCCTTAAGTGCGGTGCAAACTTTGCTACCAATCCTGTGCTCAGCTGATTTGCCTGTAGCCGCACAAATGAAGCAGTGTGCCGTGGCCTCACACGAGCCGGCCAATTGACCGGTCTTACTGCAGCGGAAACACTTGTCGCTGCAATCTATTTCCGAGGAGCATTGCGCCGCTACGTGCGCTTTAGATAGACAACGGAAGCACCTTGACGACCGGGGATGTAGAAGCTGAACCCGCGTCGATGTCCAATTACTCACTAGGAGCCTGCGACCATCAGCAACTTTTTGGGCCGCAGCGATTGGACAGCTTACAATTACTGTCCTCGAGCCATCAAAGGCAATACGAATTGTTCCTGATTTAACTGAATCCACAGAGCAGACCCCCGCCGTTGCAACCGCCGTCACGATGTCCTTTTGCGTAACAGCATCGTCAAGGCCCGAGATACGCAGACTCGCGGATTTAATGACCCTGGACACTCGAAGAACGGTTTCATCGAATGCTTCCTTTAGCTTTTCAGCTAACGAATCAGCCTTTGAATGGCTTGAAGTTCCGGGAATTTCTAAGAGTCGGGCACCAGTCCTTGTCGGCTTACACCGGATGCCCGAGATTTCGAGAGAACGAATGTCGATCTCCTTGGCCTTCTTAATGATACTGGCATAGCTTACGCCTTTCTCCATGGCCTGTGGCTGCAGTGTAAGGACCACAGCTGTTGAACGTGGGGCACGAAGTCGTCTCCGTTTTTCATCGGCAGAGGCCTTGCCTGACTTTTTCTTCTTCTTCTTTTTCTTCTTAGCTTTTACGATTTCCCACTCTTCCCCCAGGGGGGATTTTTCAGGAATCGCAGAAGCATTCATCACAACATCTCTTTGTTTCTTCTTCTTTTGCAGGCCATCACGAGTTTCCAGTAACCTGGTGTTTTGTGTAGCCTGAGTTAGTGGAGCCTTACTGTTATGTTTCTCATGGTTCCCCACCGAACTTTCAGGACTTGCACAGTAGGTTGGCTTAACACCATTTCCCAATGTCGGCCGTAATAATATTCCCTCTAAAGTAGAAAAACGCTTAGTAAAACGTTCTTCCATATCGGCCATATTTTGGGTGAGTTTTGCCAACACAGACTGTTCCTGCAATGGGGGTGTCGGCATCGCTTGTGGGAGCTTACTGCGCATCTCCTTGCGTAATTCTTTTAGCTCCTGTCGAAGCTCGGCTACCTGAGTTACAAGATTGGCGTTTTCGCGTTGTAATTTGAAAGTCTCCTCCGAAGAAGTGCGTTTTAGGAGTTCCTCGCCTGCCATAGCTATAGATGCTGCCGCTATTGTAAGGGCCTCTTGACAAGTGCTTTTGAGACCTTTTGACACATTCGCTACCCCCTGAATGGCCGCAACGGCACTTTGGATCTTTCGTTCCAGTTCTAAAGCTGTGAGTTCATTAGCCTCTTTAGTTCCATCAATTGACTCACTAGCGTTTTGTGGCGATGCTCTCTCTAAAAGTTCCGCAAGCAGCCGTTCGTCGTTTGCAGCCTTTGCAATCTGCTCTTTTGCTTTGAGAGATGCCGCTTCCATTCTGGCCTTTCTAACTTCAACATATTTTCCCGTAGTCGGTGGCCTCCCCCTACCTCGACGAGAATTCACTTTAGGGACTTTTGGTTCTACTTCTTCTACTTCACTTGAAGCTGAATCGGATCTTAATGATTCTTTAGAACCTTGCCCCTTTGTATGTCTCTTGCGTTTTATTTGAGTAGTCTCGATTATAGGACTATTCGCTCTACTCCTGCAACTCGAAATGTCAGACTCTGACATCGCTGGTTGTTCAAGCGCGACCTTAGCGCTATCTTTGTTGCCGGATTTGCAGCTCGGCGACGGGCTGATACGTCGGTGGTTGTCCCCCCCAGAGTACGTGGGACTGCCGGAGCCGACCGGCTCCGGGAGGGATTCCCCGAACGGAATGCATTCGGGACCCTCCTGGGTAGATTTATTTTTCTTGACCCTCGACATAATTGAAGTTTAGAGACCTGCGTCTGTATGGGTAGCCCTTGGGACTGAGAACTCCTCAGCCATTCATCTTATGGCCAGGCGTACCATCGAAGCGTAAGATTGAGGTTATTTTTAAAGGGGTTTTCTTCCCCGCAGCCCACCAGAACGGTGGGCTCCCGTTCCTGTCCGTTCAGGGTTACGGGTCGGGCCGGTCGGTGGTCTGTATCAGACCGTGTTCACCACTTATCAATAAATTGACAGTTGGCGAACCCGCCGCCCCTTGACGGTGACTTGAGAAGGGAATCCTTCCCTCGCCTGCTCGTTAGAGCCCGCCCTTGCTCCTTGGCTATGCTTTCAGCTCATGCGGAAAGTCGTGCTAAGAAACGCTAGCCAGAACTTTAGCCGCTAACAAATTGCATGTCACCAATACGTACACTGTTTGCCTGCGTTGCCCGGGGTACACCCGTCCAACAACAAAAGATATGAGTTGTTAGATATTCGGGGAGGTTTTCTGGCATTGGTACCCTATTAAGTATTTAACAGCCTAGATATTCCAAGACAGAACCCTAAAGTAACATATGGTGTATTGAAGAAAGGGTTGAGGGATGCATTGTTAGAACATATTTAAATTTTAAATATATTGTATTATAATTTGTGTTTTGTAATTTATATATTTATATTGTATCGTGTAGTGTAGTATTATATTGACTGTTATAAGAGCGTATCTCGCCGTTAAACGGTTACGTTTGGCGAGGATTTATGTATTAGAATAAGATTGTAAAAATTAATTACTAATAAATAAAAAAATAAAAAAAATCCTATAAGTAATGTTAAAAATCAGACGAAAATAAGTTATGTATTATAATACCTTCACAATCATAAAGACTGAATCTATTTGATGTCTGGGAGAATCTTTGAATGAATCTGGCTGAACAAATATATGTTCCATTTAATTCTCTAAGTAACATAAAGGTATAAGAATCAAGCATCAGAAAATAAGATAAGTTAGGGTAATATAAGGTCATACAATACGCACAAGTTACGGCTGGCGGAAAGTGTCTGGCAATGCTGAGTAATATTTTTTATGGTATTTTACACCATTTAAATGATAATAACTTAGGCCAATTTTTTCTTACCTTCCTCATCTGGTACCTGAAAATTGGCCGTCTATTTATCTTAGCTGATTTGCCTCGCTTGCTTGAGTGTACATATTAACACTACCCGAGGCCCCACATTTTGTCTGTCAGAAAATAAAATAGGTCTGGCAGGCCTGGGATTCTAGAACATTATGAGAGTGTGAGAATAGGGAGTGCATTTGACGTGCTTAGCCTTGTGGTTGTCTAGTCGTTAGTTACAAGTTGGCTAGTCTCTGATTTGATTGGTCGATGTTACCAAAATCGTTTAAGAGATTTTATACATGATTTTTCATACGTTTCTTCCGAAGTTAAAAGACTTCCAACTAAAGTCTAACAATGAGGAACGCAGCGCGGTGACTGAACAAGGATTTGGGTGGCCTTGATACTGTTGTGTGCTAGCGTGATGATTTGGTGATGGTTACCATCAGGCCATCGGCGTACCGAGGATGATTTCTTGGGAGGACTTTTCGTAAATTCGGATGATTTAAGTGGTACAATGGACTAAAAGCCGGCCAAATATGTACTTTGGTAGCTTTTTACGATTCCGAGGGGGGGTCAACCCTCCAATCCCCATTAGGTATGCCCATGCATCAGGCTAACAACCTGCTCGCCTCTTTACATAATCGTATAAAAAATACGTTTCGTTTGGACTTGGCGAGTCGCGGCCACCATCAAGACATTCATGATATTTATTTCGTGTCCATGACAACCCCGTGTGGACCGGCGCATGCGCGGTGCCTTCATAGATGTTCACCGCGCATGCGCGTTTATGCATTTCTGAGCGCAGCTCTCTATTTACTGCTCTTTTGTTTGCCGCGAACACGGAAAAAAAGAACGTGAATTAGGACCCAGTGTTTGAAGGTGGCCGCAACTCGCCATACGTGTGTGCCGAGTCCAAGCGAAACGTATTTCCTAAATCAGACAAAAAGAACGTAAACCGAAGACAGCGCATAAGGAAATCTCATAATGCAAAACAGGGCGTAGAAGAGATAGGATGCGTTTTCGCCGTTCTTCATATTTGTTCTGCGATTCAAAATCAGCCTAAAACCACAAGTGGTGGCCACTTGCTTCATACTGCAAGAAAAGTGTGGCGTTCATAGCCTCTGACTAATGTACATAGATGGTACTTTGATCAGAGGTCGGTATGATGGATGTTGCGAGGAGCCTTCGATTATATACAACAGCGAAAAAGAAGCATGGTTGTCTATTTTTAAAACAAAGTTTTTGGAAAAGCCGCCGTTGGATTCCTTGGGATTTTTTTAAATAATTTACCCAAATTATAAGGAAAAATATGATTACTTCTTTATCCTATACACATTGTATGGGGAAACACACGTTTAGTTTTCATACAATACTAAATACCTGACCTTTTTTGGGTTCCGTAGCCAAAATGGCAAAACGGAACCTTTATAGTTTCTCTCAGAGACTTTTAGTGCTAGGAGACTGTTATTTTGCATGGATACATATATTACTTACGCCGACAAAGTGAAAGAATATAATGTTAAAAAAAACTTTTTAGTGTATCTTCCCTATATGTAAAGTGGGGGGGGATTCTTTTTTCTTACCTACCCCATCGTGTGGGTATATGGTACCTTTATGGTATCATAAGATAGGTATTTTAAAAATATTTAGGGTTCTGGAAGACGATTTTAGTTTTAGAGACTCGTTTGTAAAATATTAAGCTTTAAAGTGCAAATTTTTGTTAGAGTCAAGTGTCCCTCCCCCCTCACAGCTAAATGGTTAATGTTGGATATGTGAAAAATTCACGATAGTAATTTATATAGTAAAATTAAAAGAAAAACTATCACAGCTAAGTAGGCTTTACAAGTTTATTATCAAATGAGAAGTAACAAAATTTTCGTACAAATGCCATTGAAAATGATTATTAAGTAGGTATAACGTTGTAAGTATGAAACAAAAACAACAGAAAAGCAACTTCTAAAGCCGCATTATTCGGATGGGGACTGCGGAACCCTACATTGTGCGTGGCCCGACATGCACTTGCCTGGTTTTCTTGTTGTTCGAAGATTGTCAAGTAGAGGAAACATGATGTATTTCCCAACAATCTATTACCTAATATTATGTACATGTAGAATATTCTTGTTTGTCCTTAACTTAACTCGTATTGCCGGAAAGAATGCTGAGTTAGAGGTATTAAAAACCGAGGTCACGGCTAATAGAACATTGTGACGAAATCAGCATATTGCTGTCAAGAAAATCCACTTTCTATTACAATAAAGTTTATATGATTCGGCATATCATTTTAGACAATGTGTTTTCCAAATGATATGCTAAAGAAATTTCCGTATACAAATAATTATTCCTTTAGGTGGTCCACTAAAATAAATTAATAATTATCTTTCTGTTGTATTAAATTATGCAAAAACCTTCTAGTGTTTTTTTTCCTCATACACTTTGTTATTAGCATAGGTCAAGCGTGATATCAAATTGTACAATGGAGTGACATCATAATTGGTTGGATTTCAAAAACTTTTTGTAGATTGCCTAGGGAACTATATTTCAACTTGAAAATGAGTTTGTTAATTAGAACATGTGAGGTGTCGTTGGATTCGTCTGCATAATTTTGCAGATAATTCATTTAAAGCAGTCTACTTTTTGTAGTACCTATAGATAGTACAGCTTTTAGTATAAATCTTTGAATATTTTAAATTTCAAGTACCTATTCTCTAATACAACGTACCTATGTTTAAACACCACCTAAAACAAATATCTATTTACTTTATGCCAATTTTGAACATTAGGGGCAACTTATTTTTACAGCTGGATACTTTAGTAGGACATTGCTATATCACGAAATTTGTACCTGATTTATCACGTGCTAATCCTAGCTTACAGCTACAAAGGCTATATCGAAATGTATGGGTCACGCACGCGGTAATGATGTAGTGCGCCCGACCAACTCAAATATTTCACGACCTAACTATATACATGCCCTTAATAAACTTATAGACCAGACAATTGACTATTATTCTGCATATTTATACTTTTTTTAGGGTTCCGTAGCCAAAATGGCAAAACGGAACCCTTATAGTTTCGCTATGTCCATCCGTCCGCAGCTTAGCTCAGAGACTGTTATTGCTACAAGGCTGTTATTTTGCATGGATACACATTTATTACTTACTTCTATAAAGTGAAAGAATCAAATCTTGAAAAACATTTTTTTTAGGGTACCTCCCCTATATGTAAAGTGGGGGTGTCACTTTTTTTTCTCGCCTACGCCATCGTGTGGGGTATCATTAGATAGGTATTTTGAAAACGTTTTAGATATTATAACATTAAGAGTGCCACCCAACTTCTTGTTTGGAAATTAATTGAAAGGGAAAAATAAGATTTTGCAGGCTTGACATTTTTTTTTCTGTAATTGTTGTTTAAACCCACCTACGTTGATTTCCCCATTGTTTTTATTATAAGATATTTTAAAAATAAGTAGGTAGTGGAAGTGCGTACTTTATTTGCTACTGTGGTATAGAAAAATCCAACAAGCCGCTCCAATCTGCCGAATCCGAGTGGTATATTCAACGAATGCGATACGTTGCGGCACAGCAACGGGGTGTGTATTAATGCCTTAAGGGGACAAAGTGGGTAAAAAAGATCGCGTAGAAAATAGTAGATAAAACACGAATAAAATAAAATGGATGACATAACAAATTAATAACTTACAATTTAGATGCCTTCACGTCATGTGTCGTAGGCATTTTTAATTATAATAAAAACAAAATATATAAGCAACTGACCAATATTTTAGTAACTTGTAGAAGGCCGTTATGTCATAAATTCATGATTTCCTGGTACTAACAAATTTATATTTTATGTAAGTATACCCACATTTTTGGATTACTACATGACTGTATTTCAAAAATATTTGCATTATAAATAAATAGTTCAAACACATTTTTACAAACCACCTTTTATTTAAACGCTCTAAATGGAAGAAAATATTTTTTAGATTAAAACAAACCCATCAATTTGTTACATTATACCATTTAGATGACATAAAAGCTTGTCGTAAGATCGATACCAACACCTTCTAGCGATTTGACTTTGCTCAAGGTCAATGATTGACAGTACTACCATAATATTATGTTACTACACTGCATTTTGTGTCACTTGCAGAATAGCATTAGGAAAATCTCGCTTTTATGTATAATGTAACAAAGTGATGGATTAGTTTAAATTTAAAAACAAATTTCTTCCTTTTAGAACATTAACAAAAGGTTGTTTTTAAAAACGTATTTTTAACTATTTATTAACAACATTGAATCATATTGACTTACATGACTCAGTACTTAGTCATGTCAGTCAATATGGTACTTAGTAGTACCAATAACTTTTCTGCCCTATCATCAGACCCTGAACACTGTACAGGTGACAAGACGATCTAACGAGCTCAAACACGGGGGGAGTGGAAATCGCATTTCTTTTGATACTCAACAATGAACGGGAAGATCTTCACATTTTGTTTCTAATATCGTTCTATATTAAAAGTTCTAAAGATGCCTCAGGTTAATCAGTAAATTGTTTGAGCTGAGTATCATGTAGGTATTTTATGCCATGCTTCAAAAGGAGAGCCAAAAATGTATTTTACGAGAACAATAAAATGCAGTTATTCCGAAACTAACTTGGTACCAAAAATTGCTAATGGGTACGGTTTTTCGTATCTATAATATTAACTAACTAAAATTTAAAAGGAAACCAAAAATTATTCTGTACAACCCTTGGCCACTTATTTTACTTTTAAATTATATGATAAGACATACTCTCTCTCTTATGTCCATAATATAATGATTTCGCTGACCCGCTAGTCACATGGCGGTTCCTAGCTCTACCACAACATAGTAAGCCGGCTCACAGGTCAATAACAAACCCAAGCACACTTAAACAGGCAAGTACACACGATCTGTTTCGGTAGAGATACGACTGAGTTCAATCAAAATCTTTTACGTGTGTTTTCTATGTGTGTGTAAGCCTGTTTTGGCTCATTGTAGGTAGGCAACTGTATCTATGTATGGCTCTACGGTAATTTACACATGCAGAAGTTGGTAGGGCGGCCAGACGTTAAGTATTATAAAGTTGGGGTAGCTTAGATCGTTTCAGTCGATTACTAACTGTGGTGGTTATTGGACACTTCGGATACCCATGTAGGTTGTTCACAATTTTCTTTTGATTTAAAAGTACCTAGTGTATACATAGTAATTGGACCGCGAAGTGTGTTTATATTCATCGTGACCTTTTTTTTAGGTTACGTGTGTAAGTGGCGTGTTATAAAAACCAGTGGTTGTATAGGGAATAAGTAATCAGTTATATTTTTTTTTTATTAGAATAGGATGTCTTACATAACTTCGTTTACTGTATTTTTTTTAAGGAAATTTTACCATTAATACAAAAAATATTTTTGAAGCTTAGGTAAAGGACTTTGTGTCCCGAATTGTTATCCTGAAAAATTAGGGAATATACGACCCAGGATATTCAAAGTAAGAGGTACAGGTTAAATACAAAAGTACCTTTTTTTTTTCTAAAAACCTTTTAAACCAAGAACCTAAAATACTTTAGAACTTGGTACAATAATTTGAGGTTTATATTTTTTGTACCACGTGAGAACCAATCACATTACATTTAAATGCCCATGGGCTTTATTTACGTTAACTATTTCTAATACCTTAAGGCATCATTCCATTATGCAAGTCTTTTCATGTGCGTACAAGTTGCTTGCATTGGAAACATGGTCATACCATAAAGAACAAAATACTATTGATTTCAATCTTTTGTATAAGTTCGAATACCTCCTACAAGTTGTAACTTGTATACAAGTAACTTGCAGTACATTGCAAGTACCATTTTTATTAAACTTTCTTTTTATTTTGTTTTACAGAAAACTTACAGCCTAATTTTCTTATGAATAGCAAACAATGTTAACAATCTATTGCTAATTACAATCCCTCACAGATGGGTGCATAACTAATAAAAATTAATCAGTTTAAACTTATCACAATATGAATTTGTTAACATAAGAAAGCGATGTTAAGGAGAATTTGGTAGCGTTAATTGCGTATTGAGCCAGAGTATTAGATATAATTCGGGACTTAATCGCGTGAAATATTTATAGGTACGAACCTAATCCAAAAACCTGAGCCAAAGTAATCGTTAGCAATATTTTTTATTAACCTACATGAGCTAGTAGAAAACAAATCCATGTAAATAGATATAGTTTAAATTACTAGATATTATTTTTTTTAATATTTTTTGTAAAATAAACACAAAATACTTGTTTTTAGAGATGGGCCCAACTATGACATTGGCCAATCGATTTCAAAAAGGCAGATTAGTAGGCCGACTAGTTACATTTTTTTTTACAACGTCATCTCGTAAATCTTACAATTACTTGCATTTTCTTTAACCCTAAAAACACAGCACTGCTAGTAGGTCCGATTAACCACTTTTTTGCGCCATTCATACTGTCAGAACTAAATACTTTAGGTTTTAAAACATTAATTGCATCTACAGGAACTAAACAATATTACAGTAATTAGGTAATCACGAAACGCTTTGTTAGCAATGCGACGTAGGTATTAGTTTTTATCCTTTGTAGGTATAATTACGTACTAAGTTTTTGCCTTCCCAAAATATCAAAAGATTGAGTATCTACCTTTAATACAGATAGATAATAGGATTCGTTTAGTACAAGTGTATTATATGATGTAGTACTACAGTACCTTTACAAGTGCTCAAAAAAAATGTAATACAATGTGCAACTGAGAGTAGTGATCATATAGGTTCGATACACACACTTAATAAAAATGATATACCCACATATGTGGGTACTCACCATAACTCATTTAATTTTCATCGCTTAAAAAATGTAGGCACCTGCGTAAACTATACTATACGTGTACTATATATTTATGTAACCCGTGATTTAAACAAATCTTATCCCAATAATCTAAATCTGTTTAGGCGTTTAGAAGTTATGGTAATAATAATAGAAACACACAACCATGCATACCAACTCTTATTGGTGGAGTCTTTAAAAAAAAATGATTTTTTATTTATATTATTATTATTATTATTATTATGCGATCACAATCAGATATTGTTGTTAAATGTTGTATTATAAAATCCAAATTTCTAGATTGAGAATATGACATATATTCATTACTTCATAATAAGTTTAGCTAATGACACGAATCATAAATTAAAATTGGCATATTTGTATAACATAATCGTAAATCATATTAATCTTGATCATTTATGAAATCACCTATGACTTAATCGTATTTAATATTTAGAAGCAGTTTATAACTCGTATCGTATCGTTTAGAATATTCATTTCATAAATATGAAATAAGGCGGCAGTTCCAAGTGCAAAGCGCATGAGAAGAAGCTTCCAAAAATGTTATGGGCCACTTTAAATGTATCTGGCCAATAATATGGGCACTCAAATCACATCACATCGGTCGATCGTAGTCACGGGTCGACTGATGATTATGAGTGTCATCCCGTGACTACGATCAGTGTAATTCGATCGAAACATCGTATCGATTAAATATAGGTATCAGGTGATTAAGTCCCAATATGCAACTAAACCAAAGAAAAAAACACATTTCAATGGATATAGTTATAGCGGTCGTAATAATATACATTTATAGGGACAGAGGAACAATAAATCACAATAATAAAAAAAAACAGAGTAGAGAAGGTAACCTTGTAACGTGCGCTCGAGCCAGACACATGGGCTTACTTAGTGGGGGGGGGGGGTTATTTTGGGGTGTTTAGACCCCACCTCTCCCCCAATTGCAAAAAAGTAGGCACCCAGAACACATTTGGTATGTGTTTATCCTATTGTAACCTAAAATCCCTCCCAAAATTACGAAAACCCTCTCTGAAAAATGATCCTTTTGCTCACGGATTGGCATCTCGAGACGCCTTCCAAACAAAGTGGTCTGATGTGGTCTGTATTCCGTCTCCATGAAAGATGTCTATGTGAGCGTTGCATTATTAGATACAAATTATAGAGAGTATAGAAGGGAAGCTCTTGTATGTACCTACCACGACTTTTATACCTACACTCATACGCACACAGGCGCACATCCAGAAAATTGCTCAAGGAGGGGGGGGGAGGCGGGTGGCAAAATTTTACTCAACCGGCCAAGTGTGAGCCACTCACATGTCGATGGGGTGTTGCATTTGATTCAACACGGGTATACTAGACACCACCGCCGCACAAATATAAATTGTTTAGTAGTACGGTAGAGAGGTAACATCCGTTGGCCCAATACTCCTTCAAATTTCTCTGCACATGCGTTTATTTAAAAATAATAACTATTACAACTATAACCTGACTAATATGTATTTTTAATATGTTACAGACAACAAAATGGTAATAAAAGTACTTTTACTTTTCGCCGTGGTGTCATCCACGACAGCCACACATAAGCTTCGAGAAATGTTCTCCTGGAACGTATTAGACTGGAATTATCCTAACGAGTTTGAACGGCAAATAGCTATCCAATCAGGAATACTTGTACCTGAAAATGCTCTCCCCGTTGGTATTGAACGATGGAGGAACAAGCTTTTTGTCTCGGTGCCCAGGTGGAAAGAAGGTTAGTGTCATATCTATACCAATATTAAAAAGCTGAAGAGTTTGTTTGTTTGTTTGTTTGAAGGCGATAATTTCTGGAACTACTGGTTTAAATTGATTTTTTATTAGTGTTGGAGAGCCCATATAACGAGGAAGGTTATAGACGTCATTAACGTCACGCTATGATCAAAAACTTTTTAACAAACAAATATTGCCATGAAATAGTAGTTTTTATGTTTTATTCTGCACCAATTTCAAATGTTTCTTCAAAACTCAATAATAATTTTTTAAACATCCTTACAGTGGAATAGCGCCGTAATCGACATTGACTAGAAGTTAGGTGAAAATAGATGAAGTAATGCAAAGCCTGTATAGAGTATTTTTGCTGTTAATGTCTACGATAAGTATTTACTTGCCGCATACAGAATTTGGCTAAAATATCGGGCGGTATTGATATCAACTCTAAAATAAAATAAAAACAACTAACTATTTTTATAGTTAAAAGTACCCACTTCACAGAATAAGTACTAGTACTACGCCAACGTTGAAGGTTTACCGATATCAGTTGCCTGCCTCTTAGTGAAAGTCCTTTGTAAATCAGTCCAGGCATTACGAAGATTTATCCCAACAACCAGGCTACCACACAGACATCAAAAGACTTTTTAATACTTAAATAACCATAAGAATAAAATCATGAAATTTAATTTCAAGTAAACATATTTTTGTTTTATGCATGGATCGTGACTAGTAGTTCCCTGCAAAATACTATTTGTGCGGTTCGCGCTAACACAAACTAAATTTGGCAAATACGTGCCAAACTTATCTACAATCTTGCTTTCACTGCTTAGGATGCGAACATGTTTATAATAGCAATGACATTGATAGCTCGTTTGCATCTAAATTGTATACATTATATGTAGGTACAATTTACGGGCTACAGGTCTCAGCCTTAAAAATACATAACAATTGTATAATATGTATATAAATCGCGAAAGTTAAAGAATATATAAATGAATCAATACATATACTATGTGAATTATTCCATACTTATATATACAGAGCCCCTGACCCCCTTAGCACACAAACCGCTAATAAAAAAAGAATATCCAAAGTTTTAAAAATTCCAACCGTAAAAGTTTTTTCCTAGGTCATGTACAGAAAACAGGTTTTTGAAAAAATAGGTTCGTAGTAGGCTAAGCCCAGGGCAACCCCCTTTGGCAATGAGCTTGTGTGAAAATGAAACAAAAACCTTGACACCGTATCGCCTTAAATCTAATATACTTATAAATAAAAGCTTATCTGAAAACGACATCCAAATTGTACCAGTCAACGTGGCGACATATGTACACAAACGTACAGATAAATCAAAATAAGTCGTTACGTGCTGTTTACGACCTTAGGTATTACATATTTAGATGGTAGATATTATAAATCTTGTTTGCACATAATACGGTTGCTCAATAGCCGATTTGAATAGGTAGTATTAAAATAAAATTTGCATAACCTAGTAATTTAAATGAAACTAACATAAATTGTAATGTTTGCCTTCAACTTAAACCATTTCTCAAATTGGCTATAGATAGTTACTTGTACTTACATGTTGTACTTATCTTATACACATGTTACAAGATTGTAAATCAATAAATCTTCATAATTTGAATACCTTAGTACCGCAATAGGTGAATGCTTACGACTGCTGTGCTGTATATGTTTAGTGAGATCTATGTTGAAAAAACCTCTAAATAATTCCCCTAGGGGATCAATAGGGATTAAAATTTCAAATAGATCTTCTAAGGGAATCACTGCGGATAAAAATTTCAAATAGATCCGCTAAGGCATTTGGGTGGACAAAAAATAGAAGATTTAAGCAGCGGATCTTAAGGGACAAAGGGGCTGTGTTATAGGGTGTTAGTTTAATCCAAACTTTGGACAAAAACTATGTGATGTATATTTTTCCATCGAGGCGGGGTATGAGGTTATTACCGTATTCATAATATTAATATGGATATGGAAGTATAGATTTGGTATCAAATCATAGGCGTGAGGACGTTCCGAATAAGAATGTAATTGGTAAAATTGTCTCCATATACATTTTTACCCCAAACACCAAATAAACAAACTTGAAATTTGGCGAATTTAAACAAAAAGTAGTGAAAATATTTGGACTTTATTTTATATCTACTTTGTGTTTACATTTTGGCGATAATTTTAGCCCCTTATCTGGGTCCTTACTCACTTTCTTTTTTTCGTTTTCGCGGCAAGCCCGCGCGTCTAGCTGTCAAAATCTTGTCACAACGGTAAATAGAGAGTTGCGCTTAGAAATGCATCGCGCGGACATCTTTGAGCGCACCGTGCAGGCGCCAGTTCGCACGGGCTTGCGCCGCAGAAACGAAAAAAAATATAGTGAATAAGGACCCTAATAAGTAGTTATTAACATCTAAGGAGATATTACTGATTATAGGTTACACTGTTTACGCTGAAATGTTGGGCATATATTTTCTTAATATGTATTTATTCATTTTGAGTTATTGGCCATGACTATCGTTTTTTTAATACCACGACGCGACGGTGGCAAAAAACATAGATACGGCCCGCCCAATGATAAGCTGTACCGTAGCCTACGGACGCGTGCAACATCAAGTGTCACGGACTTGTTGCGAAATTTGAAAATAATGATCAGTAGGTACGTAACCTACGTGATTAAATTCCTTTACGCGATGAAGGTCAGATTTATAGGAGGTCAGTTTCTGAGTAAATCTATTGAAGCACAACGTGTTATTCGACTTCTATAGACAGTCTAGCATTGATGAGCTTATCTTGCTAGTCTAATCGAAACAGACTTTTAAACTGACTTAATACAAGTGTAGACTTTTGCTACCTAAATGAATAAAGAATCTTAGTTTTTTTCTTTTCTCCAGCGCCACTTTTTCTTTTCTTTATGAATGTTGGGTAATAAATACAAGCGGATGAGGCAAGACAGTGACAGTTATGTAGATAAGCTAGTTCCGTCAGGACTTTGCGTGTAAAACTGTCGCGTGAGAACCATGTTCGCAATACTGCATCTTCATGTAATATTTGTTCGCTAATGCCTATGTAGCTACCGTCACTTAATGCCTTAATACGTCACTCTGTATTTGAATGAATACTTATTTCGTAAACCCATTACATACAAACTTACCTACAATAATTTTTAGATACGGGAATACTAATGCGTATGATTTGTATAAATATGGTAAATGAAAAGTAATTTATATTACCTGTCTCAATTCATTATGTCTATTCATTGTTTATTCACTTAGGTATCTATATACCTAAGATAAAAAAACAATTAATAAACACACCTATGTAGGTACCGCTTAATAAATTATGACAAACTATGCTATATATAAGACTTGATACGTAAAACGAACTATATAGATATACCTACATGATAATCGCATAATAAATAATAAAATTGACTAAAAATCAATGTAATATTTTGTAAAACCACCCAGGGTCCTTATTCACTATCTTTATTTCGTTGTTGTGACAAGTCCGTGCTAAAGGTGTCCACCGCGAGTGCGCGTTGATGCATTTCTACTTGGAGTCTATTGCCACTCCTAGTACCATTAGAGTAGAATAAATGTAACTATGTATCTAAAAAGCTATAAAAAAAAACTGATATTATTGTTTAATTTCATTGATTTATACTAAATAATATGTCATGTACTTATCTTAAAACTTGTTTGGTTGGATTGTCTGTTAGTATAAGTTGGATAAATAAATAAATAAATAAATAAATTTCTAAGCGCAGCTCTCTACCGCGCATGCGCGGTGGACACATTCGAGCGCACCACGTATGCGCCAGTTCGCATGGGCTTGTCACGACAACGAAATAAACCCTGGCTGGGTTGTTTTACAAACCATTGCTTGACGATTTTTTTTTGCGGCTTTGCACGTGTTATGTTGGATTATGATCGAAATTTGGAACTATCTATAATCCATTCACTGATAGAGCTGTATCATCTATTGTATCAAACACGGTTTCCTAATATAAATAAGATTATTCCATATATAGATATAAAAAGATCAGTTTATACAATTAACACGAGATTTTTCTATCTACAGGTATACCAGCTACCCTGAACTATATATCTCTAGATGCTCCTTACACGCCATCGCCAAAACTAAATCCCTATCCAAGTTTCGCTGGCAATGAGTTGGGTAACTGTCAAACCGGTCTCAACACTGTCTATAGGATAAAAGCGGACAGTTGCGATCGTCTTTGGGTCCTAGATGTTGGTACATACGGATATGGTAAGTGTTCAAATGATCACAAGTTTTATAATTATATTTGTCTAAATTATTCTTCATTTAAAGCAATAAAGACCAAATTTGAAATATAAGGTCAACTGGTTTAGTTAGTCTAAATTAGGATGTGATAGTTTTATTTTGTAATCCATTACTTGGTTGACAAATGGCCGAAATTAAGAACAACTGACTTATATATTTGTTAGTTTGTTTTTTAGTTTATTTTGTAGTATTCTCAAAAGTTCTTTAGTTTTAATATTTTCCCGCAGTCTGTTGAATATACCCCGTGTTTAAGATTGTTTACATGTTTAAACGTGATTAAACATAATATGCATTCATTTATGCTAAATATATTTTCCGGATCTATTACGATCGAAAAATGGTAATTTATAATGTTTTGGATTTAAGTGCTTTGCTGCAGATAATAAGCATGCGTTTGTACCAATTATATTACACTTACCATTAAAAGCAAATGCTAGCACGAAAGACTGATGAAGGAAGGTCTGGGCGAGTTTCACAAATGTAGTAATGTATCACTAATTAAATAAGTTTTGGCCTACAAGGAAACGCTTGAATGAACGCTTTAACACGCATTTAGTCTATCGCCTCAAATAAACTCTACAAACCTCTCCAACCCAAAACAGGCAAATAGATTTTACCATCTTTAGCTGCCGCTGCGCTGCTGAGACCACCTCTTCAAATTTTCCTCTGAAAGAGGTTACGGACCATAATCTTAAGAGCAAGGCCTGCTGACGATTGGTCGCAGGTCTTCAAATTTCAGGCTTTCAATATTTTTCTACGCTGATTATGACTAAATCACCACAAAGTAACTATCTAAACTAGTCAAGCACCAACTAACGAGACCGAAAACGTATTACTTATTTATTATATTTTTTAAGAATCTGCGATCTTATATAAAAATATCATTTTCAGATCCCAACAATACCCAACTCTGCCCTTACACTCTGCACATTTACGATTTGAACACTGATCAGCGCATACGTAGCTACGTGTTTCGTCCCGAAGATATTGTAGGATCGACCTTCATTGCCAATATCGCTTTAGATGAAGGAAAGACTTGCGACGACACTTTCGCGTACTTCTCAGATGAACTTGGATATGGCCTCATTGCCTACTCATGGGAAAAAAACAAATCCTGGAGATTTGGCCACGGCTTCTTCATGCCGGATCCTGTTGTTGGAGATTACAATATTGGGGGCCTCAATTTCCAATGGTATGCCGAAGGTATTTTCGGAATCACAGCATCCCCCCCAGGAGTCGATGGATTTAGAACACTATACTTTAGTCCGTTGACAAGCAATACCGAATTTGCTGTATCTACTCGCATATTACGCGATGAATCCAAAGTAACAGGTTCCTATCGCGATTTTAGAGTCGTTGGTGTACGCGGTGATAAGGGTCATACCACGTCTCATGTAGCGGATGATGCTACTGGAGTCCAATTATTTAATTTAATAGATCAGAATGCCATCGGATGTTGGAGACAAGGACTGCCTTACAAACCCCAAAACATTGGAGTGGTCGATAGGGATGATGTAGGTCTCATATTCCCGAGTGATATAAAAATAGATGCAGGACGCAATGTATGGGTGATTTCAGACAAAATGCCAGTCTTCCTAGAATCTACACTTGATTACGGTGACCTCAATTTCAGAATTTATACTGCTCCTTTAGATTTTCTGATTAAAGAAACTGTATGTGAAGCACCTCCGCAATATCTGCAGCCTGTGAAGCAGTTCCCACAGCCCAACAAAATTATTCCTCTTCCGCTTCAACCTCTTACGTATTTCGACATGAGCGCGGGTGTAACAGGAAATCCTGGATCGTATGCTGTACTCTCTTCGTTTTCAACTCCTCGACCAAGACTCATCGATACATATGCTCGGGATCTAGCGAAGGACTACGTACCAAAAATCCAGAGCTATATAAACATACCTAAGCAAACTGGTTATCCTTATGTAGCTAGTGGAATCTCGAAGCCTGCTGTTAATAATCGTCCCTCGTGGTGGCAGAAACCACGTTACGAAGTTTATGAAAGTTAATCTAGTACCTACCAACGATATAGTTATTTTAATTATCCACTACTATGGATCATTAGTTTTATGAATTGGTAAGATTGAATCCTAGTGACGAATATTTTATGTCTTAGACGATGTGCAACTGTATTTGATTATACAGTTTCATATTTTATCTAATCACGATGGAGAGCATTAACTATTACAATTTAATAGCTAAATGCATCTGCCAATTGAAATAGGTTTAACGACAAAAGGTGCTATACATTTACTTATATTTCTCATAAAAAAAAAAACATAATTAAGGCTGGTTTTCCTCTCACATTGATCGTCGGCGCTGACTAACTGACGATGTCAGAGTGCCGCTAACCGATCAGCGCTGTCATGCGTCGACTCCCCATACAAAGTGTGCGTCAGCGGCGACGATCAGCGTGAGAGGAAAACCAGCCTAAGTAGCATAGGAAACTCTTAGCATCTATATATTTTACGATAACGAAATAACTTTTAGACTTTACTTGATATAGTTTAAAGCGAACGGTAGTTCTAATACAAGCTATAAGGTAAAATAACATGTGGCACACATTGCTAGTTGTCGTGTGTCATTATGATTGTACAACAAGTATGTCAAATTGTGTGTATCTTATTTATTAAAAATGAAAAATTATAACAATTTTGTTTCAATTTACCCTTTTATGGAATGATACATTTTTTTTTTAAACCTGTTCATGGACCCCATACCTGGTTAAGGCATAAGTGTGTTAGTAGGTAGCAATGTTTGCTAATTACCTATTATGCTAGTTTATTAGTATCCCATCAAAATCAGCAAGTAAGAGAATGCCAAATTATATGCCTTACCTTCAAGCGGGCGTACGGTTATTTGTAACGACGAAGATCGCGCGTAGTCTAAGAGACCTATGGGATATTGTAGGGATTTAAAACTAAATAATTTTAAAAATAATAATAATATATGTATTCCTCTCAAAAAGGTACAGTATTTAAAGTACATTAATATATTCTTATATTAAGCAGCGTAAGATTTAAGTACCTTAGGGAGAGCCGGAGTCTGTACTAGGTTGGAAACCTGTGACAGATCTACACGCTCACACCTCGGATATAAGAAGTACAAGCTAGTTGGATATTATTTAAACAAGAATAGAAGTACTTGTGATGCAAAGAACAGAGAGGAGAAGATAAACTACAATAGTGTATGTTTTGTGTCTGTGTGTGTGTGTGTGTGTGTGTGTGTGTGTGTGTGTGTGTGTGTGTGTGTGTGTGTGTGTGTGTGTGTGTGTATGTATGTGTGTGGGGGGGGGGAGTGAGTGATATAACCATGTGGTAACAATTTTTTTACACTCAATTTTAGTCATAGGGTACAAATTTAAAATCTTGTTTACCTTGTTATACACATACCTTCCAAGTAGTAAAACTATCTGGGCTAGACTTGTTCTAACCGAGATTAAGGGGTATATAAAAAGTAGAAGACAGAGGAAAGTTACAAATTAACTATTATTTTAAATTGAGTCTTAATCTTAGGCTTAGAGATTATGTTAACACATTTTGCTCAAAAAGAAAACTTACACATAGCTCAATTTTCTTTTGAGCATAATAAGCAATTTGACATCATAAATTTTTGTTAAATACTTTTATCTCTATGAATTGCCGCAATGCATGTACACGTTTCTGATAAACTGCATCAAATTGAATAATTCTCTTTTTATTGTGTCTGGTATTGTCAGGACAAAATTTAAAAATAATAATTAAAAAATATCGTATTTTAAAAAAGTCGACGCGCGCGTGTTGTATCTTCGACTACTGCGCGGCAATTAAAACAAATGCCAACTTAATAATTTGGCATGGGGAGGGGGAGAATTACGTGCGACAAGAAATAATTATATTATGAACTAATATGGATTGAGTGCGGTCGATTCGACTTTGCGAGACCTCTTAAAGGTTAAATCATAGGTCCTGTCTGTACAACACGTCAGATACGCTTTCGTCAGACATGCAACTCGCAACATACACAGAAATAAAATATACGTAGGTACTTCAAGCGTATATTACTTTAGTAGTTAAGAAAGGACATTTTCACGAGGACCATGATGCGCTAATGAACATTTGCGTAAGCATGGATATTTGTGCGAAAATTATAGCATCGAAACTGTAGCCTATCGATTCCTTTGGTACACAAGATGACGAGAACAGGGTCTATTTCTAACACGTTTAGCGGGTCAATTCACGTATTTAAAGCAGTGCAGTTGCAGTTAAGTTTCCATTAAAACGGCCATTTTCGTATTCTTGTAAACTTGTGATTGATTTTAAAAACGCTTGCGCACTGTACTAGAATGTCGTTATTGCGCTCTCGAGACGCATACTTGACGCAAGCGTATTTGAGATCGGTCCCAAAGTTACAAGAATACAAAAATGGCCGTTTTCATCGAAACTTAACTGCAACTGAACTGCAACTGCTCTGCTTTAAATACGTGATTTGACCCACTGATCACTGAGCCGTCGCAGGCAGGTGCCCCTCCTCGTTGTTCCGTCAAACGCTTGAGTTGACTCAGTATTTATTTTATTACACATGTTTGATTATGCATATCATGCACATTATGATTGTGAACAATGACATTAAATATTGAAAAAAACTACGGTTTCGGTATTACAATCATAGTGCAGTTATTTTGTCAAAAAAACTCAATCTGTCGATGTGTTTGACTTTGTCTGTAATGTAAACAGTGAATCTTTATAGTTTATTAATAGCACGTTATATGATAAGAAAAAATATGTCACTTTCTAACGAAGCTTCCTTCTTATGGAATCCCCGAGGGGTGTTGCAGATGGATCGCTAGCTTTCTGGACAATCGGAGCATTATGGTCGTCGCTGACGGTGCTTGATCCGGTCTGAAAACCATTAATGCTGGCGTTCCACAAGGCTCGGTGCTCTCCCCAACACTGTTCATTCTGCTTATCAATGATATGCTGTCCAAGAGAACATACATTGCTATGCAGATGACAGCACGGGTGATGCGCGATATACCAGCCAACAGAACGTCCCTCAGAGCATTGTTCAGGTGAGACGGTTGCAACTTGTGTCAGAAGTCGAGGACTCTCTGGGTCTCCGAATGGGGTGAGAGTAACCTGAAGTAATTTTTATAGGCATTTCTTGCCAATTACTTTACAAATACAATAAATGCATTTTTGAAAGATAGATTTTTTTTTTCAAAAATGCATTTATTGTATTTGTAAAGTAATTGGCAAGAAATGCCTATAAAAATTACTTTAATATCCGGCCTGCGACCGAGCCGTGATAGTTCTTTAACTAACGACTAGATGGCGCTGCGAAGGCCCAATTTCGCGAGCATCAACAGATAGAACAATTTGAGATCTAGTAACATAGTCCAGATAGGTGGTTTGCTTCTGGCCCCGGTTTGGCTACGGAAGTCTCGGGTTCGATTCCTGAGTCTGGAATTCAAATTTTTCTATCTTTCAAAAATACATTTATTGTATTTGGAGAGTAACCTGGTTCGATTCAACCCCACAAAGACACAAGTATGCGCGTTCACTGCGAAGAAAGACCCATTTGTCCTAGAGCCACAGTTCCAAGGAGTTACACTCCGAGTCTTCGAGAGTATTGGGATCCTCGGCGTGGATATCTATAGCAAAGTCCAGTTTGGGAGTCAGAACGAAGCGTTATTTCTCGCCGGCACAGCGACTTGTGCTTTATAAAGCGCAGGTCCGACCGCACGTTGAGTACTGCTCTCATCTCTGGGCGGGTGCCTCCAAATACTTGCTCGATCCATTTGCTCCCTCCAAAGGCGAGCTGTTCGGATCGTAGATGACCCCAATCTCACGGACAGACTGGAGTCTTTACAGCAGAGGCGTGACTTTAGTGCACTTTGCGTACTCTACCGTCTGTTGAACGGGGAGTGCTCTGAAGAACTGTTCGACATGGTGCCACCGTCACCTTTCTACCACCGCACCACTCGACATCGTAGTAGGGTTCATCCATTCCACCTGGAAACAATGCAGTCCTGTACGGATCGATTCCGGCGTTCTATTCTTACACGTACGTGGAGACTCTGGAATGAACTACCTGCTGCGGTGTTTCCCAAGCGCTACGACATGTCTTTCTTCAAACGAGGCTTAAAGAGAGTTCTCACTTCACGGTAGGCAGCGGCTTGGGTGTGTCCCTGACATACCTGTAGTCCATGAGCGGCGGTTACCGCTTACCACTAGGTGGGCCGCTGGTTCGTCTGCCAACCATAGGCAATAAAAAAAAAAATAACAACTCCTAGGAATTTTTAAATGTTGTGAAATGAAGGCAATTCTCAATTTGATCAAGCACATTCTTCGCTCTTCATGAAAAATTTACTAGCCTAAGGACTTCTATGTTTTTGTCTACGTTCAGGTATTTTGTAAATCTAGGAAAACATTTTAAAAACTAAATTTTTCCTGTTAAATATGCAGTCGAACAAGTAAATTTTTTTGCCACGTTGGATGGCAATGCTAATTCTTTGTGCAAAGAAAAGGCCAGCCTTCTGGTCACGGGAGGCACTGATAAGACGTAACAAGTAAATTACAATAAATGCATTTTTGTATTTGTAAAGTTATTGGCAAGAAATGCCTATAAAAATTATTTGAACAAGTAAATTGTCATCTAAATTTAATAAGTAGTTTTTGATAAAATTGCGAACATACATTCATAGGGGTTCAATAGAGTAGATATCTACCAACTTTTTTTAAAGTGGGTAAAATTATTTTTACCCGGCTAAGATAAAGCTTAAAAAGGAAGGGTTTCGTTTTTAACAGAGTATGTATTTGTTCTTGTGTATCGATTCCATTAGACAAGTTACTTGTATTAAAGTTACAATTTGCATACAACTTAAACAAACCTGTAGGTATACAACTTTTAGACAAGTTGCATTGGTTTGTTGAAGCTGTATGCTATTTGTAACGTGCATACAAGTATCTTGTTTAAGTCAAAAAGGCATAGACTAGATGCTTTTTTGCTCCATGATAGGCAATAGGTACTTTGAATTTCAAAGTATTGAAATACTAAACGGCATATTTTAAAGTTTGTAATATTAATAAAAAATAAACTGTTTTAACTCACGTAACAGGACTATTCATTGCCATAACTAGTTCATCTTTCATTATAATACATGTATATTCCACTAGAGTTTTTAACCTCAACGTCATGAATAATATTATTTTAAACATCCTCAATTATAATTTTTAACTAATCATAAGATTACGCCTACCAACATTTTCACTATTTAATAGCTGATTGTGTCTGTTAATTAAGATATATTTATAAACAAACTGACGATAATTAACTCTCTATTAATTCACTTCGCTTTAGCGTGATGCTGCGGCTGAGGTGGGGTATTGTGCGGCTATGCCCTAACTTCAGGCCCGCATAACCTTAAATGTCTTAATAAAAATCTGTACGAGCCTCTCACACCTTAGCCGATGTTATGAGTGTAATTAATGCTTCCTTTCTGTCAGTCACCCTACCTAATTTAAACTCAAGTCTTGCGGCCTAGGACCGCAGTCGATGTACATACCTACTCGTACGTAGAAATGGCAAGCAATCTTGTGGCCTATTTAATAAATGCGTGACAATGCGTTAATTTATTTGATTTTTGTCAAAAAGCGCTCTAGTTTGTAGTCATATCGACATTTTGTCAAAAAGCGATCTAGTCATACTGCTTGTATCTTGTCAGTCTTGTAGAAATGTATATATATACTTAAAACCTTTAACAAATAAATCAGAAACTCGCTAGTAGATAAAAAAAACTATTATTGGTGCCAATAATAGGATTTTGATTAAGTTATTGTTCCATAAGTTGGCACAGTTAACAAATAAAATCTGATAAAGGTATTTCTTCAAACTGCCTACATTTTACAGTTTAATTAAGTACAACAAATTATTTTCAAAGTATTAATTAGCTAAATAGCTATGATAAACTATGATTAATAAAGCGCTCACTATAAGAAAAAACAAAATAACTGCACTAAATTACGAGCCCAAAATGTCAGCATTTGTCTCTAAATTCCCATATTGGTTATTGGTATAGTATATTAGTTATATTTCGGGACTTAATCGCGTGAATTATTTAAAGGTACGAACCTTTTATTTACCCGACGTTTCGATCGAATTGCACCGATCGTGGTCACAGGACCCGTGACCACGATCGGTGCAATTCGATCGAAACGTCGGGTAAATAAAAGGTTCGTACCTTTAAATAATTCACGCGATTAAGTCCCGAAATATAACTAATATGTATAAAAGTCGCGAAAGTTTAAAAACTATTGGTATAGTGTTGCTAATTGATAAAAAAAAAAAAAAACTTTTTAATTTATACCAAACTAAAATAATATCGACGGTGGAAAGGCAGAACACTTTAAGCGACACTTTGGACGAAAATGAGTTAAATACATAACTGGAATCCACATTAAATTCTGCGTCGATTGGTCTTAGTTTCATAACGATCTGAACACTTTGATGTCGCTTAATGTATTGCAATTTGGTAGGGCATTTTTTTTTGCTATGATTGAACCGACTTAATATTTTATCTATTTTGTTGTTTTTTTTACTTAACTTAATATACACAATGTATGTTTGGCATTTAAGTTGTTTACGTTTTCTTAGTTGTACTTTTAAGAAGTACTTAATTTGTTTTTGCGTACCCCATAATGCCCCTACATGACCACTTAATGCGTTATGCTATGGTTGCCTAATCTGTCGATTTGTTGTATAAATTGTTTTGCCGTTAAACATTATATTCACAGTATGGATATAATGTGTTTTGCTAATATCTAGATACCATTGTCATGGTTGTTAATTGGTTTTGGCAGTCATCCAATAATACACAAGTGTCGCTTAATTTAACTATGTTAAAAAAAACACGAATATTTTAAAATTAACCGACAGTACTTTTTTCAAATAAAATGTCGCTTAATTTAAATTTTTTAATCCTTATTTTTACGTAATGTCGGTTAAAGTAACGTTTTTTTGAACCATTTCGTGCAAGTGACGAATGTATAAATAGAAGAGACGATCAAATGGCGCTTCATTTATTGATCGGCAGTCGCCGCGTGCGTACGTGTCGCAACACGCGCGTTCATGAATAGACCAAGCGTAAGATATTTTCTTATTATTTTGTTTAATTTAGTTTTAAATTATTGTGTAACTGGGTAATTAATTAGTATGATTAATACGAGTATGATAACTGTGTAGCTAATAATAAATTTGATGCTTATTCATTTTGTTTATATTGCATGTTACAGTTTTAAAATGGATCGTAAAACTTATTTTAAACGAAAAATATTCGAAATGACTGATTCACAGTCAGTTATAAAAAAATCCTGCCGACGTAAAATAACATTCGAAGATGAAATGTCTGACATATCCCAGGAGCCGAAAAAGCAATGTTTGGAATTAAAATTATTGACAGACGCCAACACATCAACAAATCAACCTTTAGTAAGCAGCGAAGGTGTTCTTTCTCCAGAAATATTCCTTAATAATAATCTGCCGATAGCGAACTCAGGTATGTATTCATTATTTACAATTAAGATTTTTCATTTTTGCACAAGGTTTATACTCGTAGTATTAATTATGTACTGAATAGGTATTAACTTATCATTTTAGATGTGACCGACAAGGCAGTCATTGCAGCCTCAGAAGAGTCACAAATTGAATGCCGACAAAACATTATCACTAATAACTCTAATGATGAAAATTTGGAAGAAACAGGTTCGTTATTTTATTATTTTAATAATTTAAGTAAATGCTTGTTGTAAACCTACGCAATTATACCAAACAGACACGTAAATTACTAATATAGTCATAAATACAAATTAGCACACACTTTGTAAAAATAATAAACTCGACAAAGTTGTGGTGACTTTGTCGAGTTTATTAATTTTACAAAGTGTGTGCTAATTCGATTTCGTGGTCTAGCGATTGAGGTGGTCATACGCACCGAGTGTGGTGGGTTCGATTCCCACCCGTGACAAATATTTGTGTAATCACAATACAAGGCTTTTTCTCTAGTGTGAGTGTTGTTTTGTTTTTCAAAACAAAAAAGCACCTTATTGACTGAGCCCCACACGTAGTACCTGGATAATTTTGACTGTATATATTTATGTATATTACTATTTTATTTATATTTTAATGTGTCTATTTATTTACTTATTGCTTTTTTATTATAGTTGACATCTCAAGCGAACTTCAGGTAGAAGATGATAGTAATTTAGTATTAAATACTAATACTATGACTGAAAAAAACACAAGTTCTATATCAGCTAGTAATAAGCTTTCGAAACGATCTAGCGAACGCAAATTGATTAAGAAAACTTACTGCGAATTTATATCTGATAATGAAGATCCATATTTTACTGATGAATTTAGTTCGTGGAATGAAAAAAGTGGCAATGATTCTAATTCGGATACACCAATTACTAAAAAGTCTAAGAAAAAGACCACAAAGAAGAAAAAATTGAAATTAACCGAGGAACTAGACAAGGAAACAACTACTAATGAACCACTGCAGGAAATCATTGGAAAACCGGACGATATTAGTATAGTGGGAGAAAAGGGAAAAAAGATACAACAAACTAATACTAGAAAGGAAAGAAAGATATGTAAAAATAGCGGAAAAGAGTATATTCAAACAAACGGAAAAATACGATCCAAAAAAGAAATTAAACCCAATCCTTGTGTTGGTAAAAAATGTGGGAATAATTCCCAGGTGATAACCGAAGAAAGAAGATTGTCTTTATTTAATCACTTTTGGACATTATCTTCTGAAAGACAACGAGACTGGATTGTTAATATGTCTCGAAGAATTACTATTAAGAGAAAACGTTCAAAAGATAGTGGAAAACGTAATTATTCTTTCGAATATTATATAAACGATAATGAAGACAGACGCAAGGTTTGCCAGCAGTTTATACTAAATACGTTAGCTGTTTCACAAACATACATGTATTACACACTGTCAAACTGCATAGAAGGATCTTCAAAAGAGGACCTCAGGGGTAGACACATTCCTGCAAATAAGACGAAAGAAGCAACGAAGCAAAATGTTTAAAACTTCATCAAAAAATTGCCTGCTTTATTGCCGCAGAGATACCACTAAACTTTACTTACCTGTGGAATATAAAAATCACAAAAATTTGTACCTGTATTTGTTTTGTTTTGTAGTTGTGTCTTGTGATCTCTCCATGCCTACCTTAAATAGAGTAGGTGACTGATTATAATAATTATTATAACTAGACTAGTGTTAAGTTTAAAAGAATAATTACGTTCTGTTGATATCCCAAAAAGATTATTTTACCACCTATGTTCCTTGTTAGTTAGTAAGTGAAACGTAAGTGTTCTTAATAAAAAGGGTGAATTCTGAAATTTGTTTATTTTCACTGCCTTAATAAAAAATTATTAGTAGCTTAAATTATTTTGTTGGCTTTACATTCTAATTTCTCAAGCACTTAAATGGTTTACCCTAAGTTAACCATACAGACATTGCGACACTTAATTTGTTTTGCCCATACAATATTAATATTAATTAATGTTGTTAAATTGTATTGCTTGTACTTTATAAACCAAAATAGTGGCGGTTAAAGTGTTTTCCCATGATCATTTATCGCAGGTCGGATTACGTTAATGTGTTTTGCCGTAAGCTATTATATCGGCAAAAAACATTAAGCGCCACCTATTTTTATAAATCGTTTAGGCTTTGTTTCATTAGTAGATTGAAATTATGGACTTTAAAAAAATAAAACAACTGCTCTTTTTGATATTCTTGTAGAAGTAATAATTTTTTTTTTATGATCATTTTACCCAAAATTACAAAGTTTTTTGGCTCTACTGTAAAGTTTGAAAAATGGCGCTTACTTTAATTTGCTTTTCCACCGTCGATATAATCAATGGTTTCCTTGTTTTTTCAAACTAAAATCTAAGTTGTCAATAATTGGACGAGTGCCAACGATTGGGTGGTTTACCCTAGTTAGTAATAAAGTTATGGCGACCACCCATTCGGCATATTTAACACTAGCTGTCCCGCGTAACTTCGTCTGTGTAAATTTTCCCCGTTTTTGCATATAATCTTCTAAGTAACATATATGACTGCCTCGGTGGCGCGGTGGGAGTGTATCCGACTGCTACGCATGAGGCCGTGGGTTCGATTCCCACACGGGACACCACCTTGTGTGAACCACAAATTGTTGTTCCGAGTCTGGGTGTACTTTGTGTCCGTGACTTGTATGTTTGTAAAGTCCCCCGCGACACAGGGCTTGTACCCTACAGCGGGTGTCGTCTTAAAAAAAAAAAAAAAAAAAAAATCAAGCATCAGAAAGTAAGATGAGTTGTCACATTTTTGGGTCACTTTAAAGTGTCTGGCGGAAGTTATGGCCGGCGGGAAGTGTCTGGCAATACTAAATAATATTTTTTTATAGTATTTTACACCATATATATAAAAATAAACTATCAGAAAATGAGATAACTTAGTCCGATTTTTTCTTACCTTTCTCACCTGGTACCTGAAAATTATCGTCTATACATAGACGGTATAGTTTATATGTACAGTAGTGTTTATATGTACACTCAATGCTAGCTTAGTTAAGCTAGCATTGAGTGTACATATAAACGCTACCCGAAGCCCCACATTTTACTTGTCAGAAAATAAAATAGGTCAGGCATGACTGGAATCTTGGAACATAACTGTTTTGTGCAATGCTGCTACTATAGAAAGTTATCGTAGATATAAGGTTGGATGTGTCACTAAAATGAAGCTACTCACGAAGATTTAGCCTGATAGTAATCATTTTCGAAAATGTGCGGTGTACTAGCATATAATTATATCTTTCAAGCCTTCACTTATATACTGTTTGTCAAGATAATTTATAAAAATATAAAGTTGTAATAAGGTATTCGTCTTGTGTACCTACTAGGTTAAGAAAAAAATTAGTACGATTCTTTGTATATTCACATTACCTACTGAAATTTAAGCTACCATGAATAAGGACATAATAACCATAATAACTCAATGACGGAATATCCTGAAATAATTTTAGTTTAAGGTACTTAATAAGCGCTACATTTGTGATTTTTTTCATATTTTTTGGTCACACGGTTCGAAAGTTAAGGGAGGACACAATTTATGCAACTTTCGGAGCAATTATTTCCAAAAATATTCACTGTAAAAAGTTTATTAGAAACCTTAAAATGTTTTTAAAAGACCTGTCGAATAATGTGCCACACGTAGATGTTTGTTGTTAAAAAAAAAAATCAGCTTCTGTTTCACATATGGAGTGCCCCCCCCCTAAAAATATTTATCTTTATTATTTAGCTATTAAACTAAGTAGCGACTACTACAAGACACATTTTCACTAAATTTCATCAATATTAATTAGTCTTTGATTTAAATGTCTGTCACGTTAGGACGGATAGACAGACAGACGGACATGATGAAACTATAAGGGTTCCGTTTTTGCGATTTTGGCTACGGAACCCTTAAAATGTGTGTTAAAATAATCGGTCATATCCCTAATAATAACATTTCAGTTCTGTACACGAGTAGATAGCATGCCTACAACGACATTGCATCAGTAGAAGTGGATTTTTGTAAACGGTCAATAGAGAAACTAACATGGTACAGAATATATATATGACGGTACATACATCCTACCAAGGGTTGCCAGATGGTCGGGAATCGCCTGGATTTTCCCAACATTTCATGTGATGTCCAGACTACTCCTGACGGTAGGTAGTATCGGGTTAAATGACTTGCTGTAATAGGGGTTGCAAAATTGTATAGAACTCCGTCAGTTTTGAGTTTAGATCTGTTTTGATTGAATTTTGTATTTAGCTTTGTGGCTATAAATAAGGAAACACGAGTTTCAGCGTTTTGATCGAATATGATAAATCAACCCTTCAGGGGGTAAAATCAACTACACGGGCTAAGCCGCGGGCGACTGCTAGTAGTAATGTATTCCATGTATTTTTTTTTTATTATTTCGCGAGACATTCCTGCCACTGCAAACTTAATGAAGGCCTCTTTAGGCCCTGGAGTACTAGCTGAACCTTTGGCGTTTTCAAACTCAGGATGGCGAATCGGGATTTTAGGCACCTTTTTGGTTGGTAGGTATTATTTGTGGTCACTGTCTCCATATATTAGTAAGTAGGTTCATAGATTTTTAGCCTCATAAAAACATACTTCACATAAAATAAATTAAAGAAATGTTGTGTTAAATTCGCAAGTAATTCTCGTCGGAATATACTTAATATGGGATAAAATAGGCCCCATTCAAAATAATAGTCTAAAGGAATTCTTAGAGCCTCTGTGACGCGGTGGGTGGGAGTGTATCCAACTGCTGCAAGAGGTCGTGGGTTCGATCCCCACCCATGATAAAAGTTTGCGTGATGAGCACGATGGTTTATTCTGTGTATGTGTGTTATTTATCTATAATATGTATGTATTTAGAAATATATAATTGTTTATCAGTTGTCTGGTTTACATAGCACAAGCTCTGCTTAGTTTGAGATCAGAAAGCGTTGTGTGAATGGTCCCAAGATATTATATTATTATATTTATATTCTGCAACATAGTATACAAATTCGCACACATACATATATAAAACCATTTTCCTCTAGTAAATATACCTACCTAAATGTTTGTAACCTCGATAACCGATATAGATAATTTTCTTATCGGATAAAATTATATTTTTCGCCCCTCGTAACGTATTAAAACGCCAGCGGCCTACACTTTTTAGGGTCCGTGGCCAAATTGGCAAAAATGGAACCCTTACAGTTTCGTCATGTCTGTCTGTCTGTCCGTCCGTCCGTACGTCACAAGCATTTTACTTAAAGACTACACAATGAATATTGATTAAATTTGGTGAAAAGGTGGCTTGTAGTCTTATAGTAGCCGCTACTTAGTTTGATAGCTAAATAATAAAAATAAATGTTTTTAGGGGGGGCACTCTATACATGTAACAGAAACTATATATTTTTTTCGAGAAAACATCAACGTGTGGCATCATTCGACAGGTTTTTTTAAACGTTATAAGATTTCTAATAAGTAGCGGTATACTTTAAACTAAAAGTATTTTATTATCATATACAACTCTATCAAATTGGGAACCACGCCTGTAATAGTAGTTGTATGGAGTGATATAAATAAAATAAATGTATGTGTGTAAGAAATGCGTTGAATAAGTGTGGCGCTACAATAGCAACTTATAATGTTTGCAAATATATACTGAGATGCAACTGTCATAATGCCCATCTCTTTAAACTTTTCTCTAAGGGAAACTCATGCACCTAATTTATAAATCGCATGCGCTGCACGTTTATGGAGAACTAGCTTTCGCCCGCGGCTCCGCCCTCGTGTATGTCGGTTATCGCTATAAAAACTATCCTATGTCCTTCCACGGGACTCAAACTATCTCCATACCAAATTTCATCCAAATCGGTTTGAGCGTGAAAGCGTAACAGGCAGACAGAGTTACTTTCACATTTATAATATTAGTATGGATATGGATGAAACTTGTTTGATTATCATCCGCCTTGCCCCAAAGCAGTATGCCATATGACGTGACGCTGTGAAAATAACCGAAATAAACTAGCCTTGCTGTTTTCACATCCGTAAGCTATCTGACTTTGCTGACAGCATACACTACAGAACTGAGTTTCCCTACGAAACATGATATTTGGACAATTCGACACAAGAAATTATTTATCGTGTCGAATTTGTTACATAATGCAACGCTTAAGTTTAAAAGTTTTAATGGTATTTGGACGCCCCACTATAACTTACTACCTAAAGTAATTAGAACAAAATACTGTTGAATCAACAAAATTAATAACTACATTGTTTAAATTAGATTTGTATTGATATTCCCTTACATTTGGCAAACTAAACTTAATAGGTACATTTGTTTTTTTTAGAATTTAAGAGTATTGTAAGTATTACTCTGACGAAGTAAAGACCTATTTACTTCGTCAGAGTAATCGTTTTTACGATTAGATCCTTCAGAGAAGAGGCCTATGTTCACATTAACCTATACGTATATTATGAAAATGTTATAAGGCAGTTTTATGCAAATAATAATTAAATTCATTTTAAGGTAGAGGATTACAAATAAATAACTTTTAGTGCTGCTGCAAAAACTAAATATGCTATTTTATAGACTATCTCAATCCGTTCATCTCACAAACTGGCTATTAATTATACTTACGTATCATTATTGACAGCTATTGCACTAAAAGTTATACACACAGTTGATATTACTAAATATTTGTTTTAAAATAAATGCACCAATGCCATGCGAAATAGTCGTGATATGAAAAGTTGCAATAATTTGACGTAAACATCCTGCTATAAATATTATCGATTTGATACGAGGCGAAATTAAAACCGATATCAATACGCCTGTCAAAATGAAGCCGTAATAGTAACATTGTACCTACAGAACTACTACTACTACTACTTTAGACCCCTAAGGGTCTAAAGTATCTATTTATATATTCACACATATTCTGTAGCTAGTGCTAAGTCACTTCTTGTCCCACAGCCACCGGCAAGTATCAAGCAACTTTTTTCTCGCTCAAGAAACATACAATAGATGTTGTACATGTCACCGTAAAATTGTAAATACCGTTAGACTATAATCTATCTTGCGAGATGGTAAACTGTCGTAAGGTTAGAGGTCAGAGGTAGGGTTGTCTCCCCTCCCCACTGCTACTACCTATTCTCTCAAAGACTGATGGTTTCTTAGTGTTTGCCTCCCCCTTGCCTTTTTGTAAAAAAAACCCTAGCTATGCAAATGATTCCATGTAACTTTAGACTTAAAGAACAAACCGCTAGGATATATTGTACCTGTAGTATGACCTAGTGTTTCCATATGGCAACAGGAAAAAAAACTTCCCTAGCATCAAAACTACCCATCCAAGTAATATATTTGATGTCTTAGTATAAACCTATGATATGTATAAACATATATTATATTATGCCGTACCATTAATGACACTTATATCGTTCAGTTCGCCATTTCTGCGAAATTTAGGACTACTAACAAATCCAACCTCAACTATCTAAATTTAAATACCACTGCCGATTTACTATTTCTAATCAATGTATTTCCGACTATGGATTTATAATTTGTGATATATCTCTAAACTAAGTCGATTACCCGCGTTTTTTTTTTCATATTTTTTGGTCAAACGGTCAAAAGATCAAAAAAGTTTGCAAATATATCGAAAAAGTAGCGGCTTATACATGATTTTAGTCTAAATTTCATCCATATGTCGCAACCATATTGTAGAATATGCACAAGCGGAAGCCTGATCGTTAACAAGATATTCACAAAAAAACTGTTTTTTATGAACTTTGGCCCGTAATAACTTTTTAGCAGCACTACATAAAAAAGAATGCAAATCGGATTGGTCTAGTGCTAGAACATTTTGTATGGAAAGACGATAAAAAATTCTGCCGTCGTAAGTGTGAACAGCTCCATACAAAATGTTTTGCCACTAGAGTAATCGGGTTCTTACATGTAACGCTTGCACCGGCGCTCGCACTGATCCGTCGGCTGTCGATTTTTAGCGCGAAAACAAAGGCGTTCGCAGTGCGAACACCTACAGTATTCGCGTTACATTACAATCTCGCTCGTGTACTGTCCATAATATTCGCGTTACATTACAGGATAGATTACATTACTGTCTGGACGCGGCTTAAGATGTCATGGGCGCTGCGGAGGTGCAGGACATGGACGTGTCTGTGTCTTCCCTGTCTAACCTCACTTCCCGATTTCCACCTCGATCTATCGCGGACTATACAGTCAGTGTTATTCTTCCGTGAAATAGTGATGTTAACACATTTATCTGGACATGGCTTAAGATGTCACAAGCGCTGCGGAGGTGCAGGACGTGGACGTGTCTGTGTCTTCCCTGTCTAACCTCACTTCCCGATTTCCACCTCGATCTATCGCGATCTATACAGTCAGTGTTATTCTTCCGTGAAATAGTGATGTTAACACATTTATCTGGACATGGCTCAAGATGTCACAAGCGCTGTGGAGGTGCAGGACGTGGACGTGTCTGTGTCTTCCCTGTCTAACCTCATTTCCCGATTTCCACCTGGATCTCTCGCGGTCTATACAGTCAGTGTTAGTCTTCCGTGAAATAGTGATGTTAACACATTCGTCTAGACACGGTTTAAGATGTCATGGCGCTGCGGAGGTGCAGGACGTGGACGTGTCTGTATCTTCCCTGTCTAAATTCATTTCCCGATTTCCACCTGGATCTCTCGCGGTCTATACAGTCAGTGTTAGTCTTCCGTGAAATAGTGATGTTAACACATTCGTCTAGACACGGTTTAAGATGTCATGGCGCTGCGTAGGTGCAGGACGTGGACGTGTCTGTATCTTCCCTGTCCAACCATGCACATTTCCCGATTTCCACTTTGATCTGTTGCGGTCTATACAGTCAGAGTTATTCTTCCGTGAAATAGTGATGCTAACACATCACTGTGTTTCGGTTGAAGGGCACTGTAGCAAGTATAATTACTGGCCAAATGAGACATAAGAAATAATGTCTCAGATGAGTAACGCCGTGTGGTGACATTTAGATCTTTGCCAAACAAGGATTTGGCGGCACTGATAATGTTATTGGCTTACGTGACGCTTACCATGAGGCGCACGACCTGCTCGTCTCTTCATTTCATAGTATAAAAAGACAATGTCAATAGCTTTGACATTCCAATTAGATACTTTTTTTTATTAACCTTATCTATCCTTTGCTGGGCAAATGTCACCTCTCTACCTTTCCTCACAAATATATACCCTTTTTCAGTAGCAATTGTAGCGACATTGCCGTTATTACATCATGGAACTAGTAGGCGCATTGTGCTACTTGATCCTCGACCTCATTTTCGCAGTGGCCCTTGAGACAATATTCTGCAACGAGGATCTTGGCAAATACCACTGGATTTTCTGGAAGAATTTGATAAGCATTATATTTGGCTTATCCTGTTTATTTTGGGATTTAATGTCGCTTTTATTGATATAGCCAGGTTTTTGCATAACACATTTTATAAATTATTACTTATTTAAATTATCGGAACTTTATAAATTTCTTAGTAAACTTTAATATTATTGCTGCTGGTGTTTTTATTTTTTTATTTTTCACCTATATTAAATATAGCAGGGGGTTTAGACAAAGTCACATTCGAAAAGCGATGTAGATAATGGAAAAGAATTTTATTATGGAATTTGACGTTTGCGGTGGAGACCATAGACATACAGCGTTATCGAATACGCTACGAAACGAATGTACCTTGTCTAACCCCCCCTGGTATCTAAATGGTCACGGATTCAGCAGAAACATTTCAAGATACTTGTCTCAACTGTCCATCTTGTTGACAACGGAATTGACTAGTTTATATACCTACTGCTCGCTCAGTTGACTTTGCTGCCCTGAAACCAGATTAGACTGGGGCTACCAGTTTTCATCTCCCGCTGTGGGGGCTGTAGGGTACAAGCGGCGACATGAACATAATAAACAACAATTTGTGGATCACACAAAGTGGTGTTCCGTGTAGAAACTGAATCCACGAACTGAGCGATAATAATCTGTTTTTGAACGTGATTGTACGTTCTAGCGTATCAAAATTTTAAATTAAGACGTAGAATCAGGTACTATTCGCTAAAGTGTTAAGATTGAAACTGGTCTGTGGAATTAATTCGAAATTATGTTTAATAGCTAGTCATTATAAGTAGTGATAAAGTCGATAGAATAGAGTTTAACTACCGCTGTCTTATAAGCCCTAGGGGATATATCAGTGGGAGAGCAAGATTTGCAAGATGAAGTCATTTTGCTGAGGCATATTTTAGTTTCTTTCTGTGTGGTGCCTATGAGTTTAAAACCATTTTATGTCATTTGCTATTATAAATTAAGTAGGCGTTATTCGGAAGTTATTATGTAAAAAAAACCGGATTAGTACCAGTCGGACTCGCCCACCGAGGGTTTCGTACCAATTTGTAGGTTTTTCAATCAAGCAAAATGAACGTACGTGACGAAGAAATTCGGTACATTTTGAAGTTTTATTACAAAAAAGGTATAAAATGCAACGAACGCCGCGAATAAAATTGTACGAGTAGCACAAATGTGGTTCAAGTGTTTCAAGTCTGGAAATTTTAGTGTGAAGGATGAGGCTCGCTCTATCACGGATAAACTCAGTGCTACGCGTAGTGCGTATCTTTGAAAAAGTAGCAAGATCGACATATTAGTAGTTACGATATTTCTGAATAACTGGATGTTCACAAAACAGTTTTATGTCATAAATAATATAAAATGGCGGGAACTAGTTTTTTTTGATTTATTGCATCTTCAGAATGTCATCATTTAATGGTATTAAAACCAGCCAGTTACATTCAGTACAACCAAAGAGGTTTGATTACTAACAATACAATCAAAATACGAAAATAATTTTATTACATAATGTAGGGGATCTTTTTCGCATATTTTTACGCAGGGGGTTTTTTTGTTATTATTTTTAACCACTGTTAGGTAAAGGTTTAAGAAAGCTTTCTCTGCCTACATCTTGTCAAAGGCTTCAAATCTTCACGCCAGCTGCAGCATTTCCTAGGTCTAGTTCGACGGCGACGTCCATCATTTCCACTGCGTGGTGATCACACAATAATAAATAAATACCCACCTTTCTGGGTACTTATTTATTATTTTTAAAAAGTACTTTTTTAAACTATAATAAAAATAAACTGGACCTAATTTTTGGTGGCAACACCCCTAGGTCGTGTTTGTTAATATAATTTATAGTTTAAAAATATATATTTCGACAGAATAAAACAATAAGAGACATAGAGCGGGATTTTAGACCATTCTATTCAATTTCTAAAGAGTGTGTTGTTTTGATATTTCATAAAAACCCTCCACCGCAATCGGGTAAAAAGAGACTGATTTGACTTGCAAAATGCTGTAAAACAATAATACAACAACTAAGTGCAACGTGAACTTGTTATAACTAGTGTAAACCTTAAGATTGCACTACAAACTTAACATTGACAATGGTCTCGATTTTAATCCCCAATTCAGATTACGATATTATAAATTATTATCTGAAGCACCCTGCTTTATATAAATGTACCTATTTTACAAACAATTCATTGTGTTATTTGTTTAGGCAGACTACAGAAGTAATTTTCAAATGAAAAGTCATTTAAAACTGAATATTAAGAGACAAATAGGTTATTATCAAAAACTAAATATAAATGTACAGTTTTGTACGACGAAACTAATCTTTAACATAATTTCAAATCGTTCTAAATATTAAAAAGAAAAAGTAGGTTATTCTATTCTTAATTCTTTTTATATTTCTTGTTATCCTTATAACCTTCACCGTAATTTTATTTCAATCTTAGTTTTATAACCGCACTATAGGCTTCTTGATAACACAAGCGATATAAATGTATTTAAATCAAAAGGAAAACGACGTCTTATCACAATATACAGATGTAGCCAAGCCTTAACTAAATACAGAAATAAGTTCTATATTGATTAAACAAATACAGAGTGGTAATTATCTAAGTAATAAAATAACTTAGCGTAATTACCCACGAACACATTTTGCTCACATTTTAAAACGTAGAGTCAGTGGTAGTTAATACAAATGACTTACATTTTTAGTTTGTTTCATATAATTATACAGTTATATCTCTGAAGCCTTCTCCTACATTATTTTTGATGATAAATACGTCGGAGTGTTGACATAGTTGTTAAAATGTATTCCTCGTGTGTACAAGTTTAGCCGCGTAATACTAATTGAAACATTGAAGTGTGATTCGTGATTTACAACATTACTTACTGAAACTTGTGCTACCATGAACGTGGAAACGGCGAATGGGAAAACTGAAAAAAAAAAAGATTACAATCCTTTCGAACATCGACAAGTTGACAAGCCAGTTTCGTAAGTAATTTCTTTTGTTATCACATAACTGAGTTTTCACACACCTTCTTATTTTGATACATATTATATCATTAAAGTTATACCTCAACTGTCAAGGAAAATGATAATGGATGTTTGTTTCTTTTTAAAAGAATCTGTCAATTAACTGCAACATTTCAGTTTTGTAAAGGGTCAATTTATAAAATTAAAAAGTGTTAATGTAAAAAAATCTTGTGCAATCTATCTCTATTTATAAAACTGACATATTCTTTTTATAAAACTGACATATTCTTTAGGGCTTTACTTTGCGCTAGATGTACTTTTAAGAAAATACTACTATGCACTATTCAGTGAAGTTTTAAAACATTTTATTTTAGCATTCCATTTCATTACACCGTCTGTCAAAGCACTTTAAATACTTGTGTACCTACCTTTCCTCTTTATAGATACATCATTTCTACAATTAGAATAGATTAGTAGAAGTAAGTAGGTTTTAGATGTATTTGAAGTCTATTAAATAATAACTTTCTCTTGTACATTTTCCAGAGACATTCGTGCTACTGCAAACCTAATTAAGTCTTCATTAGGCTCGGGCCTACTAGCTGGACCTTTGGCATTTTCAAACTCAGGATGGGGAGTCGGAATTTTCGGCACTATACTGGTTGGTGTCATTTGTGGCCACTGTATTCATATACTGGTAAGTATATTATCATTAACTGAATTAAAAAGGCTCTATTTACATTCCTTAAAAATTACTTACAACATTGATCTTTATTTTCTACACATAAGTGTAAAAATTTGACGGCCTTTGTGGCGGTTGTGAGTGTGTTCGACTGCTACACAAGAGCTTATGGGTTCGATTCCCACAAGGGACACCACTTTGTGTGATCCACAAATTATTGTTCCAAATCTGGATGTACTTTGTGTCCGTGACTTGTATGTTTGTAAAGTCCCCGCAACACAGGGCTTGTGCCCTACACCGAGTGTAATCATTAAAAAAAAACATTCAGTATCTGAAAATAAAAGTCAAATATTCTGGATCTCCGGACATTAGCTAAATTTATTATAATGTTGTAATTCATTTCGTCTCTATTCGGATCGGATCGTTCAACTTGCCGCTTAGACTAGATAAGAATTATTTAATTTTTGTTGTTATTCTTCTTCTTTTCTTCCTTGCCTGCTCCTTTTACTTGGGGTGGACCTCTTTCGTAGGTACCAGCGGGTCAATTCACGTATTTAAAGCAGCGCAGTTGCAGTTCAGTTGCAGTTAAGTTTCGATTAAAAAGGCCATTTTTGTATTTTTGTAACTTTGGGATCGATCTCAAATACGCTTACGCACTGTACTAAAATGTCGTTATTGCGCTCTCGAGACGCATACTTGACGCATGGAACATACACCGGCTGGACACTCTGTCTTGGGTTGTCTGTGTATTCAGCTGTGCTATTTACATGTCTTTACAAACGGTTGTCCACCTTGTTGCCTGTGGTCTACCTCTGCCTATTTTTTTATTTGGTATAAGCCAGTGCTTTCTTAACAGGGTATTCCTTATCTCGCCTTATTACATGCCCGAACCATCTTAATCGTTTTTCGCCCATTCATGTTTTTGTTGTTATTATGTTATTATTATTATCTTGTCAAGTGCGCACCTTTATTTGCAATTTAAACATCTTTGTACAAGGTCTCAGCCTCGAAAATTTCATGAACATTTAAACACAAAACTTCAAGCCTAGTCACGAGATTTCTGTGTGAGTGCTTACTATAGGAGTAAGAAACTAGAAGGAAACCAATCATAGAAACGAGTCGTTCGATCAAAACACTTCACAAAGGAATCTAATCAACAAATTAATTAAAAGCTACAACCACTTATGAGACTAATACCTTCTGTCGCCTCTGTTTAAGGACATAGATTAATAAATGAATATACATAAATCTACCTACTTACAGTCACGAATAATGTAGGCAAGGTAAACATATCTGTAGTTTCAAGTTTATTTAAACATGTACATGACTCATTTGTGTATTTATCTGTTTATGGCATATGGAGCCTACTTTCAATAATAATATCCTATAGTATTTCAAGTCGCAAAAACAACACTTTAGCAAAGAAAACTAACTATAATAGTTAGTTCAGTAAACTTAATGTCCTCAGCAACCTGTTACATATTTAGTACCTACTAGGGCAGCCCGACTTCGCACTGGTGTAATATTTTCATACTTCTTTTTATACAAACCTTATTCTGACAATAATTAAAACAACCAAAGAAGAATTAATCAATTTCTTACAGTCGTTCTGAAGTTTTTCTTTTTCTTCCGTGCCTTTTATTTGGGGTCGGCCCTCCTCGTTTTACGGCGCCAAAACAGTGGTTTTGGGTTGTCTGCTCGTCTATTTGAGCCCGTTTTAGGTCCTTAACAACGGTTGTCCACCACGTGGTCTGCAGTCGCCCTCTACCTCTGTTTCGGTCCGGTATAGCTTAGGGCTTCCTTACGGCGCTATTTTCGTCCCGCATTACATGGCCATGCCATCGCATACGGCTTTCCACCATCTTATCCATGGTGGGAGCGACTTTAAAAGAGCCTCTGATGTGCTCGTTCTGCACTTTGTCAAGCCTTGTTACTCCGGCTGTTCAACGTAGCATTTTCATTTCAATGTTGTGCATATTTTGGCACTGCTGTTTTTTGACGGCTCAGCACTCGGCACCGTACATCACGGTTGGTCTTTTTGTAAACTTTGCCCTTCAGCTGAAAGAAATATTTTTTGACGCGCACGCACGAAAAAGTGACGGTCAACTTATTGATTGGTTACTAAGCATTAACGGAGCAACCGTCACGTTATTGTTCGGTTACTAAGCAATCACGTAGTAACGGTCACGTTATTGACTGGTTGCTAAGCAGCTCGAATGGTGATTCCGCCAGCTGCACTAAAGCTGTCACAGGCGTGGTTGTTTATTACGATGTCATCAATGATTTGGCGATTGCAACTGCGTCAACTGCAAGAGTTCCTGGGTTCGATGTCCACACAGGACAGTACTTTGTGTGATCCACAAATGGTTGTTCCAAGCCTGGGCGTACTTTGTGGACATGACTTGTATGTTTGTAAAGTCCCTCGTGACACAGGGAAATAATAAAAGATTGCAGCGATTTGCGATACAATTGAAAATTAAAAAAAAATCATTTTACAAATCATTTTACAACGATGAAACAAGTTAAAGATTTTGTTCTACCAACGTCGACGATGAAGAAATAATATGTGTGAAACGGACAGAATGGGAATTTTCGTGAAAATCTTTCATGCTCCAACGTGAAATCTATCATAAAATTAAAATCCTAGTGCCGTTTGGCAGATTTAGAGCTATTATAGATAAAGTTGAGGAGACATATGATTGCGTGTAAGTAGAAATGTCTTACAAAAACAAACCGGGCAAGTGCATGTCGGGCCACGCACAATATACGGTTCCGTAGCCACCCCGCCCCCTCCCCCTTAATTTTAGTATATATACCATAACTGTGTTTTTTTCCCATGCCCAACATCAACCATTTAGCTGGCAGAGGAGGACACTTGACCCTAAAAATTGCACTCTATCTACAATATCTATATACAAAAAAGCAACATGTACCTATAAATACTTTAGTAAAAGTTTTGTTACAGGTGAAAACCTCTCGAGGATGTTGCGTAAAAGATAATAAGCCGTCATTGGGCTACGCAGAAACGTGTAAATCAGTTTTCAATAATGGACCAAAATGTGTTAGAAAACTTGCTAATCTTATAAGGTAAATACTTACTTTTTTATATTAGCTATATGTATATTAGTTAAGTAAATATTATGATCCATAACAGATCAATAACAAAACATTATATATTATTTGTATTCATAAATACAGAATCTAAGTAAATAATACTTATCTACCTAATAGATAGTTAAATCACAGAAGACTTCAAGATAAAACTTTTGAATGAGTTAAAAAAATATTGTTATCTAAAATTAGAAAAATAATATTAAAGTCCTTAAAACGAGCGGGGAAATTCAAAGCTGTTGAATGAAACGCAATTCATTATATCGAAATTGAGTTTTTAAAATTATAGCCGGCTTAAAAATACACACTGTACCTAGAAGTCTAAACATAACAAAAATAGACAATACAACAGCTTAAATTACAATTTCTGAAGTCTTTCTAAATTTTTGTATTCTTTTCAAGCCCTGCCATAGTTTATTTCTATAATGGTGTAACTGCAATAATACTCCATTATAGAAATGCGATAAATTGAGCATCGATTTAATATTAGGTACTCTACTGCAATCAATGTTGATATTATGAATTTAATAACAATAAATCTTTAATTTTATTTATATAAATTTCGGAAATTCAGGTATCCGTGATTAATTGGCGACCAAGCAAATGAGATAAACGAGGTTAAGCAACGTTCACTGTCGGTCTATAGATGGGTGACCGTTTTTTTTTTTAATGTCATACGTCTCCCCGCCTCGGAAAGCACATTAAGCGGTCGGTCCTGCTCCTAATCTCTGTCACTTCGTCTCGGATTTCTGTCCCTTCGGACTATAAGAGTAAGGGAAGAGAGATACCCTGCGCATACTCTTTTGTACTATAAAATCTCCTGCGTTATTGGCTAGTCTCTATTGAGATGACCACCTTGGACCTTGACCGACATGGTTAGGAGACTTATTATTAAACATACTTGCATAACAATACCACAGTCTTCTAATATTGGAACAAAGTTCCTTATCGCGCGTTGTGAAAGGGGGCTAGACGGAAAAAAATCACACGAAAAGTTGTAACGACACTTTTTGACACACACAAGCCGTGCGGCGTGCGCGTAATATATGAACATCTAATTTGACAAAGAAATCACCTGTCGATTTGGTCTAGAGGCATAAATTCGGTACACAGTATTGGTGACAAGTGTGTAGTTGTGGGTTCGACCCTTCGGTATACAATCGTCTTTTTGTAAGTTATTTTCGTTTCGTCTTTCTATTTCGCATTGAACAGTGTGGTGTTGCGAAGATTATAAAAAAAAAATAATAAGATAAGAACTTCGTTCCATCCGAGTATCCCTTGACACCTCTCAAGTTTTTTTATAAATGTAAAAGTTTAGATAGCTTAGAAATGTATTGATAGATAGATGTTTATTTTTCAATCACGCCAGAACGGCTTTAATGGATATGGACGAAATTTGGAACAGAGATAGATTATAAGCCTAAAATAGCCCGGCAAAATGTGCAGTTCCCGTGGAATTTGTTTTTCAATTTTTTCACGAGCAACAGCTAGTGAAGCTATAAATTCTGAAATTCCAGAGACTATTTTTAAGTAAATAGTGTAATATTTTAACTGTTGTGTTATCTTTTCAGTGGCATTGCGGAATTTTCAATGGTATGCACTTATCTCGGAGTATGCTGTATATACGTAGTATTGATATCAGACTCCGTGAAACAGGTTTGTATTTATTTAGGTATTTAAAATAATTACGGATGGATAATTAACGAATGTAGGTTAATCGTTTTAATTTATCTTTGAACAATGTATCTTCATTCACATTTAAATATACTAACATGTACTAAAGTGGTCCATGAATACATGGCGAAAAAAAAAATCATATAGAGGTCCCGCCACCCCCATGATTTGTAACACCCATCATACATATTATGTGTTCAAAATTTTAGCCCCCTATCTAATATACAAGGGGGTGCTCAACGACTTTGAAATATCCGATTATTATGACAAAATCTTTAAAATGGTAAGGATGTAATTCCTTAAATAATTTAGACATCCGTTAAGAAGGGATTTGGTTGTAAGTTTGTATGAAACTCCGTCATTTTAAAGTTAGATAGGTAAAATTTTGTATTTGGGTTCTTGGTTCAAGTAATGGAAAACGGATTTTGGCCGTTTTTGGAAAATCAACCCCTAATGGGGTTACTCGTTTTTATCAAACTTCGTCAGTTTTAAAGTTAGATCGTATTGCTTATAAATAAAGCGTTTTTCAGCGTTTTTGGAAAATCAACCCCTAAGAGGGTAAAATAAGGGTGGCAAGTTTGTATGAACTTTCGTCAGTTTTTAAGTTAGATCTGTGAAATTTATTAATTGGCTTATTGGTTTAAAAGTTTGTATGTAACTGTCAGTTCTTAAGTTAAATCTGTAAAAAATGGCGAAAATCAACACTTTACGACCTTAAAAAATCTACTCTGACGAAGCCGCGTGCAATAGCTAGCAATCTATATTTATAAAAAAAGGAACCGCTAAATCTGTTCCTAAGCGTAAAACTTGAGAACGGCTAAACCATTCTCTCCCCGTTTCTGCAACATTTTTCATTGCTGCTCCGCTCTTATTGGTCGTAGCGTGTTGTTATATAGCCTTTAGCCTACCTCAATAAATGGGCTATGCAACAGTAAAAGATGTTTTCAATTCAAACCCGTAGTTCTTGAGATGAGCGTTCAAACAAACAAACTTTTCAGCTTTATAATATTAGCTTTACTCAACCTAAAACCAAATGAAATAAATGTTTCAGTAGAAACGAGGTTTCGGTTCTGTTTATCGAGATGAAAATTAATTTAGAGTAAAGAATATTTTTCTTCTTCATCATTATTGAGTATTTTATTGTAATCTTTAAATAGTTATACATCCCTCTCAACTCCCATTGAAATTGATGTAAAGGCAATTAGCTCATTAAACAACTGTATAAAAGTATGCTTTAAGATAACCTTTGAAGCAGCGCCGGTCTCAATATCAATGGCTTTGTTTATTTTCAAACTCTTCCAAAGTACTAAGTCATTACTTGGTGCATTTACTGCCAAAAGCGCGTTGATCCTGATCTTGGTGTAGATGAAAGTACCTACTAAAAATAATAAATCTAACAATTTGTTTTTTATTCCTCCTGTCTGTGTTAGCTTTCAAATCGAGCATGATACATCGGACCTGGATACCAATGAATTTTCGTAGATCGTTTGCTCGCTTAATCGTAGTAGCAATTGCAAACTTGTTTTCTTAAGCCAAAGCGGTCGAAAGAGTCTCTAAATTGTGCCTAGTAAATTATTTCAAGAGAATATTAAGATTAAAACAATCGTAGTGCTCTTTTGGTAATGTACCCCAAGCATCTTTCGTACTTGGGGTGCAAGCGTGGTAAAGAGTTATAATAAAATATTATTGAAAGAATTATATTAGGTACTATGCGTAATAATAGTAACGAAGTAAAACTTATGACGAAGAATAGGAAGTTGTATAAGCTTTACTTTTAAGGTCCCTGATCTAGATATTCTAATCGAAAAATAACGTCTTTTTTCCAATAATTGATGAACTTATTTTTGCACATTATTCGCTCACGATCTAGCAAATAAGTACGAGTATCAATACATTTTCATCAATCAATATTTGTCCTTATTAATTATTTACTAGTTTATGTAAATTTATCTGATTTAACATATATATTACTGTAACCGAAAATGAAAAACAAGCATTTTTTATAAAATTTCGATAGGTCACACTTGATTGAGCCCACCCTCTTGTACTTAAGCTACCTGGCTGAAATTATACAATGTTGTTCCATGTATAAATGTATCAAATTTTAGTGTGGCCAAACTGATTAGAACTAAATTTTGGACCACCCTACCTATTTAATGGTAGGGGGGGTCAATTAACAGTGACAGAGAGGAGTCTAAAATCATGAAAAAAGTACTAACAGTTTTCCGAGGATTGAACTGTTTGGACATTTTTTTGGACAGGCTTTGGCAGTATCTACGAAAGTTTAGCGTAATTTTTTTGACCTTAATCGATTAAAGAAGGTTTGGATTTGGGACAGAGCTTTTTGAGATCCATCAAAATTGGTTCCGTCGCCGAGCATATTTTGGGAGGGACGGCTATACTAGTAGCATCTTTGTTAAAGTCCTCCGTGTCCTTGTACTCTGCTGCGAAAGGCTTATTTATACCTAAACCTAAAAGTTAAACAAATTTAAGTTTAGATTCTGTTGCTTAATGACAAACTCATATAATCAATGACATTTTTTCAATTATTTTTTTCAGTTGGTTGATCTATATGCGCCTACAGTGATACTACGTGTGGAATATTACTGTCTAATTCTTTTAGTTCCACTGTGTATTATGTGTCAGATCAGATATCTGAAGTTTCTTGCCATTTTTTCTGTGTTTGCCAACATTTTATTGTTTGCAACGTATATTGTTTGCTTATATTATATATTTGGAGATTCATTGACCATTTCTGACAAACAAGTTGCCGGTAACCCAGCTAGATATCCGGCATTCTTATCGTAAGTGCAGTCATTTGTTTCAATATTTATATATTTACTTACTTTTATCATGAAAGGTTGGATGTGTTGATATTTGTTAATCAATCATACTTAAACTGATGAACACTTTCCTCTGAAATTGTGAAATTGAACGTTGAATTTTTTGCTATTTTTTTTTAGATTAATTTCTAAGGTTAATTTTTATGTAGCTAATGACCAACCATGATACTATTTATGTCTGTCACATGATTGTGATAAAATACTACCATTCGAAGACATTTTTCTCTCAATTCAATTTGATTAGCTTTAAAAACATAAAGCTAAAAATAATTAAGATGTACTTATGTCAAAATTAAACCATATTTTTTTAGGACTGTAATCTTTGCAATGGAAGGTGTAGGCGTTGTAATGCCAGTCGAGAACGTTATGAAAAAACCTCAACATTTTCTTGGTTGCCCCAGCGTGCTTATAGCTGCCATGTCAGTGATCGTCTTCCTGTACTGCACACTTGGTTTATTCGGATACTTGAGATATGGGAATGTCCTTAAAGGATCGATAACATTAAACTTGCCTACTGAAGAATGGTGAGTACTTTTGTTAGTGGCGGGAAATAGTTGATAACCACAGATATTATTCATAGCCGAATCTAGGATCTAGGAGGTAGGGGGAGGGTTACGTTTGAAGGGCGCCAAATGGCATATTAAAGGGGTACAAGGGATGTTACGGAGCTTCGATTTCGACTCCGAAAGTTCGGAACTTCCGATTGATTTTACACCTTACTCCGACTTCGGCCCGCCACTTTTGATGAGGTACCTAGCTTGCGGCGGCCGCTCCTTTAAGCTAATTTTTAAATCAATATTAATATTATAAAGCTGAAGAGTTTGTTTGTTTGAACACTGTAATCTCAGGAACTACTGGTCCGATTTGAAAAATTATTTCACTGTTGGATAGCCCATTTATTGAGGCTATAGGCTATATGACATCACGTTACGACCAATAGGAGAGAACAGCAATGAGAAATGTTGCAAAAACCTGGTAAATTTACGCACACGAAGTTGCGCGGGACAGCTAGTTGATAGGTAATCACACTAATATTATAAAGGCGAAAGTTTGTGAGTATGTGAGTGTGTATGTTTGTTACTTCTTCACGTCGAAACGGCTGGAGAGATTTTAATAAAATTTTGTGTGGAGTTAGCTGACACCCAGGATTAACACATAGGCTAATAAACCGCGGGTAACACCGCGGGGCACAGCTAGTAAGTGTATAAAGGAAACATGCTCACGGATTCCATATGCCCCGCCCGAGCGAATTTAATATAATTTCTTAAGCCTTATCTCAACATAATAGTCTTCTCCCACCTCCGATTTCGACTCTGACAAACCAAATTTAAAAACTCCAACTCCGACTTCGATTCTGATAAAACTGCCTCCGTAACATCCTAAGTACAAACTGCTATGTTGAAGGGGGCGCCAAACGCTATCAAGGGGCGTTCTCCGAAGATGAAGGGCGCTATCATCAAGTTTTTGCTCTGCCTCGAAATAATCCTTGATCCGGCACTGCCCTTGTTCATATTCCCTAATACTTTAGTATAATGCTACAAGGATCATTTAGCGCGTGGCCAACTGGCGGACAAAACACCGCCATCTTGTAAAGCGCCCTCATGTTAATGTCATCCAAGTGCAATTAGCATGTGGCCGAAATCAGAACTATCACCGCCATCTTGTAAAGCGCGCTCGTATTATTGTCATCCATGCACCAAAAGATCCTTGTAGCGCTTTAACGTATTAACTTTGTTTGTCATTTTATTTTCAAAATAGGACAAGAAAGAAGTTACAAGTATTATTTATTGGGATAGACTTTTAAATCTGTCCTAAATGTATCTACAGTAATAGTGTTTTAACATCCTGCTGCAACCCATGTACCTACTGTTTAAAACTATAAATTAATTATCCTTATCAATCATGTATGAATGATTGTCAACAAATGAAAGATTCACGTAACTCAAACAAACACTTGACCGCTTGACCGATAAACTTATTTAATCAGCGCCAGTGTTCTCGATATTGCAAGTTTTTTGAATCAATGCTTTATTTCTTTTTATAAGATTGTGAATAAATTATGCTTATCGGAACCAGTTTAGTGCATACAATTTGACTGTCATCATAGCTTTTACCATAATGCGAATTTAAATAAAATATAGTAAAGAAGATTTAACTCACACTTTGACCCTTCTAGTCTGAGCCTACTAGCCTACCTACATACGAGTATCTACTTATCTTACAAAATATTTTAAAACGAAGTACTACGAAACGATGTTAGTACACTTCACTTGCACCAATTTTTGTACTATCTTGTGGCGCTTGTCCGCGGAAGCGACGGAAAACCACACCTTGCGGCCAAAAGTCCTCTTCCATGACGAGATGCAGAAATCAATCTGGAACTCGCACCATAAACGAGTTGACGTTGCTCCCGACTCCAGAATCTGCCCCTCTATACAAATGGCATAAACGCTTATCAAAAATAACATGACAAATCGTCGTCGCACGCAAAACCACGAATATAAAAATTAGGTTAAGGTCAAAATTTTCATTTTGCATTTGTTCCGCATCCCAAAACCGCAACTACAAGTCTATTAATCATGATGACAAGATTTTGACAGTTAAGACCATGGGCTTGCCGCGAAAACGAAAAAACCCTGTGTTGTGTTTAGCAAATAAACGAATGAAATCCCTGGCAAATTGTGATACCTAGTGTAAACACAAGCTTGCCTGGAGCGGCTTAATGCCTAGATCGGGCCCTGAGTATCAAACTACGTTCTCGGTTATTAACTATACTCGTATGTATATGGTAAACATTTTCGATAGTATTCATCATTCATCTCACTTTAAACATGGTAGTAACAACATAAACGCCTTTCCATTTTCGCCAACAGCCAAATTGATGATTGCTAAATTATGCATGTCAAACAAAGACATTTTTGTATTTTTATTCTGAATTTGCACAGGAGAGCTACTTTCTATGCCATACAGCTACTTTATATGTTATAGTTACAACTATAACATATACAAAAGTTAAATAATAATATCTTAAGACAACTCACACAACGCTACTTGGTTCCAAACCAGGCAGAGCTTATAATATGGCAACCAGACAACTGATTAACAAACTTAACAATTCTGAATACGTACATATTATAGATAATACACCCAGACACAGAATAAATCATCGTGTTCATCATACAAAGTTTTATTCGGGGTGAGGATCGAACCCACGACCTCAAGCTTAGCAGTCAAGGTCAACCCTTAGAACAACATGCCAGTCAGGTATAGAACTTAAGTCACATAGCCGAGATTCTATCTGGACTATGTGACTTATCTTTCATCTTAGGGTAAGACCCAAAGATGACAGATATCTTATATCTGTTCAATTGTTTTGAAAATCATCCACGTTTGTCCTTATTGATCTAAAATCATACATTAACACATGTTTATGTGGATGTCATACAATGGCAATGTGTTAAGCGTCGGATGTAGGTATTTATACAATTGCCGCAAAATATCAAAGTACAAAAGGTAAGTTCATGCAAACGAGCTCGAGCAACACACATATGGACATTATTCACGAACGTGAAACTCCAAAACACCTTCGCCTGAGGTTCCGTGGCTGTAACGTTATAACGATCTCTTTGTAAGCAAAGTATGTTTGAAGATTTCCTTATCTTCTTCTTCTTTACTGTTTTGCCCACCGTTGGGTATATGCCTCTCAAATGGATTCCTAATCGGCACGGTCTAAGGTATATCGTTGCCACAGATCAGTGTTCCGCAAAGTGTTTGGCGTGGTCATTAGTCGGTGTGCCGCGGAAAAATGGCAAGTTTTATCAAAAAGTCCTATGCTTAGTTGAGAGTTATACGAGTGAAGCAGTAGTAATGAAAATAATGGTGCCATATATCAAAGCTGCCAATCCAAAAAAAGTGCATGCCTAAAGATAGTAGATAGATCAAGGTAACATCGTGGGATTTAGTGTCCCTTTAACATGCCATTTAGCGCTCCTGACATAGATGACCAGCGGTTGCTCTTATATCGTCGGCACATCTGACTGATGGTCTGCCTTCTCTACTCTCAGTATATTGTGTCTTTGCTCAGTACATTGTTTGTCTTCTAATGGAAAAAAACTCCTCATGAACAATCTAGTATTATCGCAGGTGTATAAAACTAAGCGCATGCGTCTGCCAGTCGGCCTAACGTGACAAGAATAAACATTTACTCACATTGTATTATCTGTGAGTTATCATATTATTTTTATAACTATAGGTTTTCGTTATTATGTCAGCAAACGAACAGAAACGAATTCACGTAAAGGTAAATTAGGTGGCTTTTATGACGTCATACATAAACAAAAGAGCAATTGGGGCCTAGACAGATGCGTTATCGTGTGCGGAAAGAAAAAAATATGGATTCACAATCCCTTGGGAAAGTTTTCCCAACAACGTCAAATGTATAAAAAAGATAATGACACTTACCCCTCAGAAGATGTAGACACATGTATCATCATCAAGTTGTGCTGAGCTCGTAATCCCTCAGAGAGAGGAGAGAAAGTCTCTCCGCTGCAATTGAACCTAAGAAAATTCTGAAATTGGACAAAATAAAAATGTTTCAGTCACGAGGGAGAACAATTAGCCTGGCTGTTACCTGCTTTCATCATAGAGCATCAACGTTGGAACAGTTATCCTTAGTTAGACATGTGATCTCAATGACTTTCATTGTTTTCATTCAATTTTTCTTTTGTTACAGGCCTGCAGTATGTGCAAAAGTATTTATAGCAGTATCAATATTTTTCACATATCCCTTACAATTCTACATAGTCATCGACGTCTTCAATAGATACACTTTACATCGTATTAGAGATAACTACAAACAAGTGACGCAAATATGCGCAAGAATCGTTGGAGTAATATTTTGTGGTAAGCATATACATATTACATATCTATACTACGTGCTAAATAAATGAATGATAGTAGGTTTTTCCCTCTTTCATAATAACAACAGAGCAACGACGACGACCGACCGAAAATCCAAGACCTTAAGAAATAGCCACGCTATTAGCAATTCTGATCGTGATCCTTTCCCCATGGAAATAGTTTGCTACTATACAGTAAAACAATAGTTAAGGGATTAGGGCTGTACTAATATATTTTTCAAGGAGGCCCAAAGAACAGCTGATAGTCGTAAGCTATTGAGGAACAATGTAGTACAGCGTTCTGCATAATTGGTGTAGCTTCTATAGCTCCCACTCGTCAGGTCATAGGCAGAGTTGGTTGACACGGCGCGTTAAGCTCATTATTCCCGTAGTTGTTGATATCCCAATGGTTATGTTAGTAACTAAGGTAATTAGTAATTGTTATTAACTAAGGTTTTTATGACTCAGTGGCAACCGAAGAGATTGATAGATCTGCAAGTTTGGGTAATCTCATTGATCTATCAATCTGATACGTCTCCCATCTACGGAGCTGACAGTGAGGTGGTACCGTCAGTTTCATAGATCCCCATATGAAACTGATGGTACCACCACACAGTCAGGTGTTAGAGAACTTTTTCTAATAACATCGTGACTTCTCCATGCCTCGTTGAACATGATAAGCCAACTATCCTGTAATCTCTGTTATAATCAATTTTTGGTCGTGTTAGTCATTCCATTGGGGTATGAGAGTGATATGTCCAGATTCGCCCCGTGACTAAAATATAATATATATAATATCTTGGGACAACTCACACAAAGCTATCTGATCCCAAACTAAACAGAGCTTGTACTAGGGAAACCAGACAACCGATAAACATACTTTTATAAATTTCTAAATACATACATATTATAGATAAATAACACCCAGACACAGATTAAATCATCGTGCTCGTCACACAAAGTTTCATCCTGGGTGGGGATCGAACCCATGACCTCTTGCATAGCAGTCGGATACACTCTCACCATGCCACAGAGGCAGTTACTAGATCATATTGTTATTTACGTTAGGAGTGAGTTTCATGAAAGTATCAAGTAATAAATTTCATGTTCATTCCTTTTTTTAATTTTTATTCCCAAATACAAATACACCTATGTAATCATTTTCATGATGTTTGATGTATGTCAAGGCTCATAAGCAGTTTGACGGATTTGAATAAATAAGGGTCCACTAACCGAAGTTGGTTGCGGCAGCCAATCTCATTAGAGACTAGCCAAATACGCAGGAAATATTATTGTGCACGTGTACGTGAAGACACAAGTGCGTCCTCTATTAACTCACTATTATCGGCCAATAGGACGGCAATCCAACACGACCGGAGAGAGATTAGGCGCAGGACAGACGGCTTAACGTGCTCTCCGAGGCACGGACAGTTGTAAAAATGTTCGAAGCCGGTCACCAAATCTATATCGTAAATTTATCTCAAACTTTGTTTTTAATGCGCACATTATCTTCTACGGTAGAGTACCTAAAGGGTGGGAAAATACAAGTATGCAAATTGAGAATATTCGATATTTCTATTGAAACAGAAATTACGTAAACACCAAACAATAAACAACAATTATTTACATAATACGCTAAACATTTATTTATATTTTATTCTTTGCAATGACTCGCAAACGGATGGGCACATTTCAAAACAATGCTCAACAATACCTAATCATAACTACGATTTCATAATTCGCAATAAGGACGGAAATAAATAATGTTGTTATCTATTACGAAAACATAATCATGACAAGACTTAAGATGTTAATGTGCTGCCTGCACGTGAATACGTCATTTTATAGTATGCAGATAAATATAATAAGAAAATTAAAAAACCACGCCAACATTTGTGATGAACACAAACCACCAGGTTCTTTTTTGCCACCTTTTTTGTCAGGTTCTTGTACCTATTGTTTGCTAACTTGGCATTACATGTACATGTAGAATCCCGAAGTATCACAAGTGTTGTTTTGCATCCTAAGTGAATAAAGAGTTTTAAATTTCACCAACCAAAATCAAATGATTTGACCTTGTTATGTATTATGTAGATATATGTATGTATAAGTATTAATACTTATATTTATAAGTATAACATAGTTTGTATTATAATATGTTTCTATATTATGTGATTTTTTTTTTTAGTATGTATTTGATTTTCATACATTAGTATTTATTTTCTGTTTTGTAAAGTGTGTAGGTGATTTTATCAAAACAAGCACTATAACAAGTAGCTGCTGACTCTCTATGGTCGTAAAAGTAGCCTAGGTTACTCCTTACAACATCAACTGTACAGTGAAAGTCCTATCACAATCCATTTAGCCGTTTCGGAGATTAGTCGGAGCAAACAGACAAAAGCAACACACATAAAAAAACAACTGTGTGTTTGTATTACTTAAATACCGTATACAGAATGATTTTTAATATACTAATAACCTCCCGCTCGTGCCTTCTTTACATAACACTAAATAACTTTGTATTTATTGTGAGGATTAGACCCTAAACATGATAAAGATACATCGATTTTACTTCGTAAGACCAAGAGCTACCAAGATATCTATAGAGCGTACTTAGGCTAAGCTTAAACTTAGCTTAGATAAAAAAAAACCGGGCAAGCGCATGTCGGGCCACGCACAATGTAAGGTTCCGTAGAAAAATATTGCAAAAACGTGGACAATCGACGCAGGCGAAGTTGCGTGGGTCAGCTAGTTAATTATAATTGCAATACCACAACGTTTTGAGACTAGTATAAAATACTCAGAGTAGCACCAAATACTTTCATTATTTTGTGACGATAGTCAGAATCCTACCACAATCACTCAGAATCCTATTTATTTAAAAATCGTTAATTAATATTTTTGTTCTTTTTCAGTGGGAGTTGCCATGGCATTGCCATTATTGGAGCAAATCATCAACATAGTAGGCGCATTGTTCTACTCAATCCTTGGTCTCATGATCCCAGCAATGATTGAGACTGTATTCCGCTTCGAAAATCTTGGAAAATTCTACTGGATTCTCTGGAAAAATTTGTTAATCTTTACATTTGGCATGTTATGCTTAGTTTCAGGATGTACAGTAACTGTAATGGATATAGTTAAGATTTTACAAGAAAAAACAGAATAATAAATAATTTATTTAATTTTAAGTTAGCTCTTAATAAACTTTCATATGAAAACCGCAGTTTTTCTTTTTAATTTTTATCTTAATCAGACTTATAGAGTGGTTACAGATTTAGCGTATTTTACACGCGTTTTGGTCTTTTCTCGTACCTGACCTAAGTACGATATGTCAGTGCGCTCTGCGCGCATAACATAACTTACTGGCACTTGCTAGAAGTAACATATTTACTAAATGCAACCCAACATCGCAGTCTTAACAACTCATTTAATATTCCTTAAATTAGTTCATTAAAACGCCGAATCTGTAACCATCCAAATGAGTCCTCCTAATCCTAATCCTAGTAATAAATAATCCTCATAGTAGAGACAACGCAGTGTAGAGCAGTCATAGCATCAGTAATAAAAGAGCAGTAGTAACAATCGCACTAAGTTAACGTGATCAATTAAGGCCCATACCTTCTTTAAAAGAGGCATAAGCTCTTGAAACGAAAACGTTACATGACTATAGCGCCAGCACCCAAGAACAACCAAACCTGCCTTGAAAAAATCTAATGAATCAGAGGGTTAATTAAACTATCTATTGTAAGGAACTAAACCGTTACAAATGTTTACGCTACCAGAAACTAAATGTAATACTGTCGTACTGTATAATATACCTAACTGTTTATCCAATTTCCAGTAGTCAATCAAAGTATAACCATTGTGTGAGCTCCAACGTTTTGTTATCCATTGTAATATTGATTACAATGAATAGCAACAATTACTTCAGTGTATAAAATAAACTTAAAAGAAGTTAATTTTTTACGGGCCGATATTACTTAGGAACCTTAAAAAAAAGAGCCTAATCTCTTCTCATAGACCTGCAATGCATCTGCTATGGCTCTGGTGTCGCAGATGGCCTACTTACCATCATCAGGTATTATGACATAACAAAATGGGAATAAATATTTATAATTTTTATTGACATGACAAACCTAGACTAAGTAAACCTAGACAGTATTATATTATCTGTGCCTAGACTAACTCTTTAATAGTAATTTAAGCAGGCTCTAGAAGAATATTAAAAGAGTTGTTCATCCAATAATTATAAAAGGTAAGATATACTTAGTATTACTTGAAATTATGTAAGAAATCTATTTATCTATACTAATACTATAAAGCTGAAGAGTTTGTTTGTTTGAACGCGGTAATCACAGGAACTACTGATCCGAATTGAAAAATTATTTTAGTTTTGGATAGCACATTTATTGAGAAAGTCTATAGGCTATATAATATCACGCTACGACCAATAGGAGCGGGGCAGCAATGATAAATATTGCAAAAACGGGGAAAATTTACGCGACCGAAGTTGCGCGTGACAGCTAGTCTATACTAATATTATAAAACTGAAGAGTTTGTTTGTTTGTTTGAACGTGGTAATCTCAGGTACTACTGATCCGAATTGAAAAAATATTTTACTGTGGATAGCTAATTTATTGAAAAAGGTTTTAGGCATATAACATCGCGCTACGAACAATAGGAGCGAAGGAGCAATGAGAAATGTTGCAAATACGGGGAAAATTAACGCAAACGAAGTTGCGCGGGACAGCTAGTATTATCCATACTAATATTATAAATGTGAAAGTAACTCTGTCTGTCTGTCTGTCTGTCTGTTACGCTTTCACGCTCAAACTACTGAACCGATTTAGATGAAATTTGGTATGGAGATAGTTTGAGTCTCGGGGAAGGACATAGGATAGTTTTTATCGCGATAACCGACATCCACGCGGGCGGAGCCGCGGGCGAAAGCTAGTATTATATAAAAAGAGAATCTGACTGACTGACTGATATATCAACACAGGGTGTAAACTATAAGGGTTAGAATCTTTACTTGAAATTTTGCACAGGAGTTCCTTGTATAATATAGAGGAGCACTAAGAAATGATTTCTGAAAATTCATCCCCTAAGGGGGTAAAACGGGGGAGCAAAGTAAGTATGAAACTTTGTCGTTAAAATATTTTGGCAACATGGGCATAAGCTAGTGACATAAATATTGAACATGCCCATATCATTCAAATATGAGTTTTAGGCTATGTACCTACGCTGTTAAGAGATATTTATCAGTTAATGAACTGATAGATAATATCTTTTCTTTAGAAGTACAAGTATTTATATTTAGTTAATTAAATACATTAATTGATAGAAATCACGTAAAATATGACAAAATGGATTTACTACTGAAAGAACTTTGTATCGTATATGACAAGTATATATTTAAAAATGTCAAGTAAGTAGTTAATAAACTTGAGTTACAGTGCATTTGTTCCGTATTGTACTTAGTATTTATCATGACGGCTTACAAGAGCCACGATATAGTATCATTCGGCCTTTGTAAGTGAAGTGTACATTACTACCGTGTCTCCGTATTTCTATAGTGTTTGTTATTAACAAAATAACGTGTTCATAGAAGTAACAGTCCAAAACTAATACGAATATACAATTGAATAAAATCAATTTCTTAAATCAGCTACGGTTTTGATAAGCACATGGAACATATAAATTGATTTAAGTGAAAGTTTGTTTCGTGTGATAAATAAATAAACGGAACTTTACAAGTTTTTAAAATGTTACTAATATTAAAATAATATGATAAAAAACTTCGACAGTTAAAAAGTATAAATAAGTTCATTTTTATTACAATAATACGGAGCATAAGACATGAGTTTATTTATGATTTTATCTTGAAGGTAATTATCAGCCATAAAGCAATAACTGCGGACTCTCGTCAGTACAAATAAAGATAATTATATAGCAGCCTTCAAAATCTTAGTAGGATTAATTCCTTGAATGCTTCTATCATATCACAGTTGCGGAGATTGTCAACACTTGAAGTAAAGCGGATACCGAACTGCTATCTGAAAACAACCACTGATATAATACGAGTCGAAATAAATGTTACCAGAAACTTAAGACAAACGTGTTCACATCTAATGTTGCACAATTTTCACTTAAAGCGCTGGATTTTTAAGAAGCAGCCATGGTTATTAAAGATAAAAAGGATTTTGGAATTGAGGAATATAATCCATTCGAACACCGGCAAGTTGCGAAACCAAATTCGTGAGTACTATCATGTAAATAGTCGTAGCTATAAGATGTTGTTAGAGATATTGTTTAAGCTTTCGAATTATACATTCGAATGCTAAAACAATATCTCTAACAACATCTTTAAATAGCCATACCTAGTACCGGTTTAAGATTTACGGTGAGTGTTCTTTTTTACCCGACTGTAAAGAAGGGTTATGTTTTTCGCGCGTATCTTGTATATATGTATGTATGTATGCAATATTCTTTATTACCTGATATCTCACAATCCACTGAACGGATTTATACAATTCACACGTCGTTAGATTCGTTCTAATCACCCAAGTGTTCTTAGATAGGTGACGTTTTTAAAAAACAAACATGGCGGCTATGAGATGTCAAAATAAAGAGATGTGAAAAAAAAAGTTGTTTCGAATACTGCAATATGGGTATCAAATTAAAGAGCTCATCTTAAGCATTTCAAAAAGGTATAATATGATTATGTCAAAAAGTTAGTTAGCAACCATTGTTTTTTCAATTTTCAATACCTACTTGACAATAGCTGTGATAAAAGTAAATTGCTACATCGGTTACATCCTACAACTACTAAAAAGTATTAAATAAAAAAATAAATTATAAAAATTAAAAAAAACCCGCCTACACAAAAAAGATGGTAACAAGATCCCCTACAATAATTATACAATTTCATGCAGTCGGAGGCATTAATGAATCTCGATGAACATAGTAAAGTGTTATTTGTAAAATTTCTTTGAGTGACTTAAATTTTCTGCAAGTTATGTTTACTTTTCTTTTAATTTCGTCTTCTTTGTTTGTTTTGTTAAACGATGGTTGTTTACCAAGGTAGTTGTCGCAGTTAACTTTTCTATTGTATTAACCCTTACGTGAATGTGCTTTTTAGTGTTGTTATTCATTATTTTCGTTTTGGTAGCATTCATTTATTGTTCTACTTTTGAGCTTGCTTGGTCAAGTGAACATAGCATTTCTTGCAGATTTCTTGTATTTCAGATATTATAACTATGTCATCAGTGAATCTTAGATGGTTTAGATAGCACTTGTTTATTTTTATGCCTTTAGTTTTTCCAGTTTATATAAAGCAATAAATAATTTGGGTGACAGGGGGTCCCCTTGTCTGACTCCTATTTCCATATTTATTACTTCATCTATAAATTCTAGTCTAACATTACTTTACTGTTATTATATATATGCATATTTTTTATGATGTTTATACATTTTGGGTTGATATTTAGGGTTTTGTAATGACTGTCATACAGAGCTGTGGCTAATGCTGTAAAACGCTTTGCTACAATCAATAAAATACATTAAACAAGTTATCACTATACCTGATAGTGATAACTTGTTTTAATGCCGGAATATGATCTAGTGTGCTGGAGCTAGAGCAGAAATCTGCTTGTTCTATGAGTTTTGCGTTATTAATGCCTTGTGTTATGCCTTTTAGAATTATTGATGAGAAAACTTTGTATAAATTTGCTAGTAAGCTGGTTAAGGCCTTTACCTAGTTGTTAATGTCGAGTGGGATAACTTTTTATCTAGCAGTATATGTACACCATTTTATTGGCACAGTTTCAGTTTCTAGTGCTAGATTAAATAATTATGTGAGAGTATCAATTAAAATTGGTGCACATAGTTTCAAAGCTATAACAGAACCTGGGTCCTTATTCAGTATCTTTTTTTCGCTGTCGCGTCAAGCCTTTTGACTGTCAAAATCTCATAATGGCATAATAGAGAGCAGCGCTTAGAAATGCATCGAGCATGCGCGCGGTCATCTTTGAGCGCACCGCGCATGCGCCAATTCACGCGGTCTTGCCGCGAAAACGAAAAAAAAACATAGTGAATAAGGACCCTTGGCTGTTGTCTGATTTCAATTGTTTCAACTGTACATATATTTCTTTTTCGTGTATCGGTAATATAGTGTAGGTAGTACCTATTAGTCTGATGTAGTTCATTTGTTTCTACAATATTATCTTCTTTACTGTTGTATAGTTCTTATTATAAAGATAGAAAGCACTAAGGGAATATAAAATAATTTTAATATAATTTTATGCAGCTTTCCGTTTTTTTCTTTATTTATAAAAATCATCCTGTAAGCACACCTTATAATTGCCAATCTATACAATATCATAGCGTGTTTTGATGATGAACAGACAGGATCGAATTACAAGCTCCAACATCGTAGTTTGTTGGGCAAAGCAAGCTGTTTCACATAACTTCGTTCCGTACACACTCAATCAAAATATGCTGGACATCTTCAACTACTTCACATTATTCACAATTTGGTGAATTTAGTTTTTTCATAAGAAAGCCAGTCTTATTCACTGGAATATGACCGGAATGAAGTCTCATTGCCATAACTAGACTACTTTTACAATGTAAGAAAGAAAGACAATATATTTATTTGTCACAATATACAGAACAACAATTAAACAAAGTAAGTATTTATAGTAAAATATGACATACGTCAGCTATTGTTGCAGTCCAAAAACTGCAACGCTAGTATTCTCGTGGGCCCTTTGTTTCTGCTGCCGCTGTCACCTATGCAGCAATGCAATTTAAACAACTAAAATGTACAAAACATAAATAAAATCTAAAACTAATTTAGAATTACAAACAAATGACCAGTAAATGTTTGAGCTGAAGAAAACAAACAATGTGAGTTTTCTTCAGCCCCAACATTTACTGGAAGTTATGGTACCTCTTAGTATTAAGGATTAACTATCATCCCGAATAACAAACTTTGGTATTTTAATTAAATTTTATTACACTCTCAGACGGGTTTTCTACTATCATTAATGGCATGATGATATCATACTGAATTAATTGCGACTCCATGAAACTGAAACTCAATGACAGTCTTTAACTGAATTACAATATTATATAAACAAGGTGTTAAGTTTATAGTATTTATGTTCAACACACAGTGATTATAACTTAAGATAATTAATTGATTACATTCACTACTTCCACTCAATGGGTTTAGATATTAATCAAGTTAATCATATCAATTCACTTAAATACTCGTTTCCTACAGTTAAAGTCCTTTTTAGTGATCTCTATGCTACGTAGTATTTGCCTGTGTATAGATTAAGACAATTAAATCTTTCAAATTAATGGTGGACGGAATTCCGTTTATCTTTCACTAGCTGTCCCGCGCAACTTCGTATGCGTAAATTTCCCCGTTTTTGCAACATTTCTCATTGCTGCTTCGCTCTTATTGGTTTTAGCGTGATGTTATATAGCCTATAGCCTTCCTCGATAAATGGGATAAACAACTAACAGTGAAAGAATTTTTCAATTCGGATCAGTAGTTCTTGAGATTACCGCGTTCAAACTAACAAACTCTTCAGCATTATAATATTAGTATAGTTTTGAGTTTTGTTAGCCGTGTGGTGCCGGCTAGCCGTGTGGTGCCGGCTAGCCGTGTGGTGCCGGCTTAAGAATAGTACCACCCCATCTCTACCCGTGGGTGTCGTCAAGGCGACTAAGGGATTTCACCCCGGAGGACGGGCAGCAGCGTCCTCTGCGTACTTAAAGCCTTACTGCGATCGCCAACCCGCTCGCCAAGCGTGGCGATTATGGCAATTACCCCCAGGATCTACATACTAGTAGGTTCTACTGGGGAGACCCGTGCCCAGCAGTGGGCCATCATATGGGTTGATATGTATGTATAGTTTTGAAGAATTTGGGGCAAATATTACCAATAGCCTACAAATACTACAAGACATCAGGCCCACGCGAAAATGACGAAATAATAATAATAATGTTTATTGGCATAGTTTACAATCTAGTTGTTACATTTGTATAGAGTTATATTATGAGTACAACCATTCGTAGAAATCTGGTACCCTAAGTAAGATTCAACTTGTGTTAAGGGCACCAGAGCTCTCATGTATTTAATTAAATTGCTGACAGAAATTAGTGGATCTTTAAAATATATATTCCAATAAACAGTAATAATGCCAGTGCTTGTGCGTGAGTGTATATGCGTATGTGTTTGTGTGTATGTGTGGGTGTGTATGTGTGCTAGAGGATAGATACTTTAAATAAGTTCTCAGTTTCATCATAGGACTTATTTAAGCCACTTCGACACTATTTTCCTACACTGAGTTCTAGGGAGATGAAAAATATTGCAATGCCTGTTCGCGATGTTGTACAAATGGCACCCAAGAATTGCATGATGTCGTGCTGCCTGAGTGGTTCTGAACCTCGGGATTGTGCAAACATGGTGAGAACGGCGGGTATTATTAAGTTTAGAGTCATATACTAGAGAGGCGTGCTTTCTGGAAATAGTTTCTTGCACAAAAAGTTGTCTCACAGTGAGAAGCTGACAGTCGTCATAAAGTTGAGCAGTGTGGTATCTGTAGGGTTTAAACGTCATTACTTTAAGTACTGCTCTCTGTGCACGTTCTACGGGTGGTAGATTGTTTTTTGCAGCACCTCCCCAAGCGGTTATACAATATGTACAGTATAGACCAGTATAGACTGGCATACACACAATATACCATTCTCACGGTGTCGAAGTCTGCAGAATGGCGCAACTTCTTAAAAATGAAAATCATTTTACGAACTCGCGAAGTTAAACAAGCAATGTGATATTTCCAATTAATATGGTTATCAATATAAACGCCGAGGTATTTTATAATGTTAGATCTACATATTATTGGGCAGCAGCAAAGAGTGAAAGAAGTTTTAGAAATACAGTTATCTTTATGGACTTTGAGAGTAAAATCAATAAGGGATGGTTGTGTGGCGATCGTAGGACTAAACGTTAAATAGGTTGTTTTGGTGAGATTTAGAGTTAATAGGTTGACTGATAGCCAAGTCATTCCTACATTAAGTGTCTTTTCAGCTCTGGAGAAGACTTCAGGCCAGTCCTCGCCATAGACAAGCATAGCAGTATCATCCGCATAAACAATAATATCGCAATATGCTAACGGTAGTTTACAAAGAGAGTTTACGTATAATAAAAATAGAGTAGGGCCCAATACCGAGCCCTGAGGTACACCGAAATTAATAGGAATGGTTTCACTGATGAAGGAGTCAACTTTAACACACTGTTGCCTATCAGACAAATAGTCTTTAAAAATTCTGAGAGCATAGCCTCGTATACCCATCCTTTCCATCTTCCGCAGTAGGTTTGGAATAGAGACACAAATGCGTTCGTAAGATCTAGAAAAAACCAATAGTAGGAAATAGGAAAGTTTTGATACTAAACGGAAGTGCGTTTAGTATCAAAACTTTCCACAATTTTATCCAACTATGAAATGAACCCGAATCCTACCGGGAACACAGAAATATCGGTTAACTCTGTCTGGCTCCCACAAGGTGGTAGAGAGAGAACGAAACCTTTGATCTTCAGTAGGACAACTTCAAACAAACAGTAAATTGAAATAATGCATTAATTTCCATTTCAGGGACATAAGATCTTTAGCGAATCTCCTAAAAGCTTCCCTAGGATCCGGCCTTCTGGCTATGCCATTGGCTTTTTCAAATTCTGGATGGTTAGTAGGCATTATCGGCACATTCGTTGTAGCCTTCATTTGTGGACACTGCGTACACATATTTGTAAGTAAAATATATTTACCTATATTTATGGATTTGGATTTAATTTTTTTTATATACTCTTAAATCTATTGTTGAGGTGTCACTGACTCAGTGGCGACCAAACAAATCAAGATATTTGCAAGGTTAAGCAACGTTACCACTATTGGTCATTAAATAGGTAACTATTTTAGAAAAAGGTCATACCCCTTTGTGCCTTGAAGAGCATGTTAAGTCGTCGCTCCTGCGCCAAAACTCTCTCAGGTCTTGCCGGATTTCACTCCCATCGGATCCATATAATCTATTGTTTCTTGAATGTGGCATTATAATAGATTGCTTCATCAACATACCTAATCTAAATGCTACCGGTGTCTTTCAGGTACAAACGTCAAGAGGATGTTGTCGGTTCGAGCGAAAGCCTTTACTCAGCTACTCAGAAACATGTCAGTCAGCATTTTCCAATGGTCCGAAATTTATCCGGCCATACGCAAATTTTGCAAAGTATGTATCACATATTTCTCCATTTTCCTAACGTGATACTAACACTAATTTAATTAAAAATATAAAGATATAAAAGTCCAAATACATAACAATATAAGTTGTGCTATTTTATTTAACTTAAAAATTTGTGTTTCCAGGATGTTTGCTGAATTTGCTTTATTCTTTACATACATCGGTGTCTGTTGTATATTCACGGTGCTAATAGCTACTTCAATCAAACAGGTATGATTAGTTTGTTTATATGTGTTTTCTATTATTATATCTTTTTTTACAAATTTTAACACCGGCTCCACACGTTGGCCCCGACGCCACTCATCCAACGTAAGGGTCTAAATTATCGCTCGTGCCAACGTTGGCGCCAATTATTTGCTTGACCCACACGTTTGACGAGTGGCGTTGCGACCAACGTTGAGGCCAACGTGTGGAGATGGCGTGACACCCGAGACTCTCTATTACTTTTGAACATTAGCACGCTTCGCAAGAATAGGAATTGCGATTTAGGGATCATCAATTTTCTTTTTACCCACATTGGAGTATTCAAAACAACTTTTATCTCTTTATTTTTTTGTTGGTTTTTTCTACACGTTACATTTCTAAGAACACTTGGGCAGTCAAGACGAATCTAACGGCATCTTAATTGTATAAATCCTTTCAGTGGTTTGAAAGATGTGAGGTATTATAGAATATTTCGTAAAGCAACCAGATCTCGTTTCCATCTATATTGTGCAGGTGGGTTTGTTTTTTTTTTCATTAATACTTTTGTACAATTGTAGGATGTAACAACTAACTTTTATCACAGCTATTGTCAAGTATTGAACATTGAAAAAAGAATGGTTGCTAACTAACTTTTTTAGTTTTACTGCCATGTGATACCTTTTTAAAATGCTTAAGATGAGCCCTTTAATTTAATACCCATGTTGCTACTGCAACATGGGTATAAAATTAAAGGGCTCATCATTAATCGGCCCAACTTTTTTTTATCACACATCTTTATTTTGACATCTCACAGTTGCAAGATGGGTATTAAATTAAAGGGCTCATCTTAAGCATTTTAAAAAGGTATCACATGGCAGTAAAACTAAAAAAGTTAGTTAGCAATCATTATTTTTTCAATGTTCAATACTTGACAATAGCTGTGATAAAAGTTAGTTGTTACATCCTACAATTGTACAAAAGTATTAATGAAAAAAAAAAACAAACCCACCTACACAATATAGATGGAAACGAGATCTGGTTGCTTTACGAAATATTCTATATTACCTCACATCTTTCAAACTACTGAAAGGATTTATACAATTAAGACGCCGTTAGATTCGTCTTGATTGCCCAAGTCACAGATAATATAATACTGTCAAGTGTTCTGACGTTTGAAAAAAACAAAACATGGCGGCTGTGTGAGATGTCAAAATAAAGAAGTGTGAAAAAAAAAGTTGTTTTGAATACTGCAATATATTTCAAAAACGAATGACTTCATTATGACTATAATACTAAAAAAGTTCGTTAGCAACCATTCTTTTTTAAATCTTCAATACTTTACAATAGCTGTGATAAAAGTTAGCTGTTACGTCGGTTACATATTACAACCACTAAAAAGTATTAAATAAAAATATAATTAAAAAAAAAACAACCCGCCTGTACAAAAAAGATGGAAACAAGATTCATGCAGTCGGAGGCATTAATGTTGTTTTGTAATTAATAAAATTAATCTCGATGAACTTAGTAAAGTGCCTCCGACTGCATGAAATTATATAATTATGTAGTGATCTTGTTTCCATCTTTTTTGTGCAGGCGGGTTTTTTTATTTCTATAATTTAAATAACTTTGAGCATTTTTTTGGTGACAACGCCTGTGGTCGTGTTTGTTAATATATTTTATTGTTTAAAAAATATATTTCGCTTGGGAAACGAAAGAGGGGTCCATCCCATAGAACGAAATCTTAGACCACAATAAATAGAATTGAAAGATATCGCGTCATCTCTTTAAATTTTCAATTTTCAATTAGTCAATGGTAATTTTTCTGGAAATAAACATATTATTATTATTTATATAGAAACTCTTTGTTGCAGCTCTTCGACACTTACGTATCGAATGTGACCATATCTATAGAACTTTACTGCGTTATACTACTGGTGCCTCTGTGCCTCATGGTTCAAATCAGGCACCTGAAGTGGCTAGCACCATTCTCCTTGATAGCAAACATTTTGCTTTTTGCCACATTTGCTATATGCCTCTATTACATATTTGGAGGAGAACTAAGTTTTCATGACAAGGATGCTGTAGGACATTGGTCGAGATTCCCTGCTTTTTTGTCGTAAGTTCTTTTTTCTATTATTAAATCGCAAGCCAAGCAATATGGACCACAACATACGCACCACAAGTTCTCTCTCCATTATGTGGGAATACATCACTTTCGAACAAGGGATCCAAAATTAGAGGGATTTTACCCCGATTTGGTAAGATGTCAAAAGGACCCGCTCTAGGATAAAGGCAGATTCCGCGTTTGCATTCCAAAACAGACCCTTGCTGTTTTAACTGTCCTTTGACACATAGAATATATAAATCAAATTCCTTATTCCACAGTACTGTGATATTCGCTATGGAAGGCATAGGAGTAGTGATGCCCGTGGAGAACACAATGAAGAAACCACAACACTTCCTCGGCTGTCCAAGCGTATTGGTGATCGCTATGACCACAGTGATGATGTTGTATAGCGTCCTGGGATTATTTGGATACTTCAGATATGGTGACGCTCTCAGAGGAACTATAACACTGAATTTGCCTATGGATGACTGGTATTTATACTGTCACTTTCTATACAATATTACTTCTCACTTCTAACCCGTCATAATGAAAAGTGCTTGCTATTTCAAATTTTGCATATCGATGTCTCGTCCAGTCTCACTCAGATGATATATTGGGGATATAGTGGAAGTTGTGGTTTCGATTTCTACGCAGAAACCTACTATGTGTAGATTATTCATTAATATTTGTTCCGGGCATGAGTGTACTCGTTCAGAAAGTAGGTACCTCGGGACACAGGTACCATAGTGGAGGCATTTACTTAAAAAAAGAATAGAAGAAGACGATAGTCTCAATTTTAAAATGGAGTCACTTGACTCCTATAACTGACTAGCTGTCCCGCGCAACTTCGTCTGCGTATATTTTCTTCGTTTTTGCAACATTTCTCATTGCTCCTCCGCTCCTATTGGTCGTAGCGTGATGTTAAATACATTTCTCGATAAATGGGCTATCCAACAGTGAAATATTTTTTTAATTCGGACCAGTAGTTCCTGAAATTACCGCGTTCAAACAAACTCTGCAGCTTTATAATATTAGTATAGATGTCACGTGTAGTACGAGACTATTAGGTTGAGATCTATAGAGCGTACTTTGGCTTAGCTCAAACTTAGCTTAGGTTATACATTACAAAAAACTTGACAAAGCACGCGTTGACCGTTGACTTTGTAGATATAAACATTTAAGATTATGCTAAGCTTGCGCTATGACCAATAATTTCAACGATCAGCAAATGCTTTGTTAAGACTTTCTTCAACCTTGGACTTAAGCTAAGTTTCATCTTAGTCAAAGTACGAGTACACTCTCGATGCGCGTTAGATAAGTGTAAAAAACACAAACATGTTTATTAGCGGAATACTTAGGTTCATAAATATATATTTTACATAATGCCCTTACAGATCTTATAAAGACAACACTTATTTAAAACAATTACACTGTTTATAATTAGTTTCATTTCTATCTACTAATAATAGAAGTCACAGAGAATAATTATAATCATTACGTTTAGATAGAATTTTTCCTGCAGCTACGCCCATGTTATGTTTGATTTTGATTGAAATTTAGAACCCTGTATCACCCCGTCAGGGTATTTTTTCCATAATCCATCAATGAATGCCTACATCATAATCTGTGTGCTAAAATTCAACTAAACCCGTTCAGTACTTTCAGTAGTTTGCTACGTTGATATACTCATATCAGTCAGTCACTATTTCCTTTATATACCTATAAAAAAAGAAGATACTTGAGTAGTCACTCCATAATGATGCAAGCAGTGTGCTAATACTTATAAGCTGTTATTACAATGACTCTTTACGTAATATTTCCATAAGCAATACTTATCTTATCTTTATCCTGTAGGTATTTACGCAAAGCATTTCTATATTTTCGTATACGAGGTTGTATGTCTTCGCTATAAACAATAATAACATGGGCAGAACTGAGGGTAATAGCTAGTAATGAAATGTGCTTAAAATATATTATATTTTCTTTAAATATATTATACAATTTAGACTCGGGCGAGACTCGAACCCACAAGTATAGGAGCTCCATTCCTACGGCTATATTCCACTACTTTAAATTTGACCAATCGGTCGCCAAGGCTCATAGTAGTAGAACATTGTCTCAATATTATAACAAAGCCAGACATTTAGGATAAAAGTGCTTACAATTACTAAAAGTATTTATAATGTATCGTTTTAATCTATTTCAGGCCAGCAGTTTGCGCTAAAGTTTTTATCTCGGTGTCCATTCTGTTGACGTATCCTCTCCACTTTTTTGTAGTCATTGATATATTTACAAGGTACGCTGAGCCTCATATTGAAGAGAAATACCGAAATTATGCTCAAATTGGTGTCAGGACATTTATTGTTTGTTTCTGTGGTAAGTCTTTTCATAATACCTAATAACGCTATTACGAAAAACGTTTTGCAAATGATTTCATCAGAAACTTCGACAGCATTTAAGTACTTATGAGCCTAAAGGGTCTCACTGACGACGCATCCATCAATCCAAATGGTGTGGCCGTCTTTTAAAAACTTGGCGTGAATGTCAAAAACGAAATCCATTTGAATGGACGTCGTTCGGTTTTGGGATTCCAAAGTGACGTTCGTTCAGTCCAAATCGACGTAGGTATATTATACATACATCATGCCACGCCATATGGAAGGCATTCGTATTGTCAATGAGTGGGCAAACAAGAAGCTATTGGCTCTATAATTTATCCTTTCGTCTCGCATAGAAAGAGATTCACCTTCTCTTTTTAAGCATAGTGTCAAACCATAGTTACCATTGGCATAATTGTTCTCTTAACTTCTTATGAAACAAACCTATAGTGTTAGTATAACCAGCAGCATAGCAGTCTTTAGTATAACCTTCTTGCGTACGTCCGAATGGAAAATGTACCTCCAAATGGAAATATAGTCAATAGTGCCATAATTTTTCGGAAGACCTCTAATGTACGTATCGACTGTCGTATGTCCTGTTATGAGCATGAGCACCTATTCACCAACACGAGAGTCACATCTCTCTCATATAGTACTTAGTTTGATGACTATAAATACTAAAACATGTTAAACTGCGGACGAACAATTTTTTTCAGATTATTTTAAGGCGTATTATTACCTAATCACCGTAAAATAATTTATTGTTATTGATTGATTTGACATTCAAATATCTAATTGGTCATACCTACATTCTTAATCCTAGTAAGTAGGTAATTTCGTCCTGTCTTAATATAATCCAAGGTTCCAACTTGCATTTTCAAACATGATGCCACCTAATTAGTATTTTAGATACAATTTTGGAGTAGGTGCCAGATAAAATTCTGTATGCACTTAAATTAAAAAAAAAAACAGCTCTACCATCGACTTTTACTTAATTTTATTTTACTAATTGTCCTTCAGCTGAGGACGATAGTAATGGAATTAGAGCACTGTTATTTACAACAGTAATGTACTGATTATCAAACCACTTGAATCATGAACCATTTTGACAGATAATTCTTTTAAAACCGTCAAAATAGTCAAGTTTTCTTTCAAATTTGACATATTGCACATAGGACCTACTCAATATTAAGAAAACTGCGTCAATACATGTGAGAGATCTATGCGATGTTGGCTGTTGTTACCTTTGTAGTAAATTTGTTTTACTTTGATATTTTTGTAAAATAAAAGGATAGCGATTATTTATTATTGCTCTACTTAAAGTGATGTTTTTATCATTTAGTACGTCACTTTATTGATGGTGATTTTGTAAATGAATTAATTAGTAACTATATAATAACAAGTATAATAACATAATAATGACGAGTCTGTTTCTAAGTATATATATTATATACCTAGTCTGGCCATAAATACTGTTACAATTAAAAATAAGAAAGATATTACATTTGAATTTGGAATCTGTCATTTTTATACGATTGTTCATTGTATTTTCTAATTTTGGCGCCAATACATTGTACAATATTTTGCTATATTAAAATGGAGTGGGGTGATAAAGAAAACCGAATCGCTGTGATTGCATTACACAAAGTTGGTATGGAGCCGAATGTAATTTTTAAAACTCTCCATACGCTTGGTATTAGTCAAATGTTTGTGTACCGGGCTATTAATAGGTACAATGAGACCTTCTCTGTTTGTGACAGAAAAAGATCTGGCCGTCCACGTAGTGTTCGTACGAAAATGGTGGTCAAAGCAGTAAGGGAAAGAATTCGAAGAAATCCTGTCCGAAAGCAAAAGATTTTATCTCGGGAGATGAAGATAGCACCAGAACCATGTCACGCATTTTAAAAGATGACTTAGGACTTGCAGCCTATAAGAGACGCACTGGTCATTTTTTAACTGATAATTTAAAAAAGAATAGGGTGGTAAAATCGAAGCAACTACTGAAGCGGTACGCAAAGGGAGGTCACAGAAAAATTTTGTTTACGGATGAGAAAATCTTTACAGTTGAGCAACATTTTAACAAACAAAATGACCGTATTTATGCTCAAAGCTCTAAGGAAGCTTCCCAATTAGTCGACAGAATGCAACGTGGGCATTATCCGACTTCAGTGATGGTTTGGTGGGGTGTTAGCTATGAAGGAGTGACTGAGCCATATTTTTGTGAAAAAGGTATCAAAACATCGGCACAAGTGTATCAAGATACCATTCTTGAGAAGGTAGTTAAACCCCTTAACAACACCATGTTCAATAACCAAGTATGGTCCTTCCAACAAGACTCAGCGCCGGGTCATAAAGCTCGGTCCACGCAGTCTTTGTTGGAAGTGAACGTTTCGGACTTCATCAGAGCTGAAGACTGGCCGTCGTCTAGTCCCGATCTTAATCCGCTGGATTATGATTTATGGTCAGTTTTAGAGAGTATGGCTTGCTCTAAACGCCATGATAATTTGGAGTCCCTAAAACAATCCATACGATTGGCAGTGAAGAATTTTCCCATGGAAAGAGTGCGTGCTTCTATTGATAACTGGCCTCAACGTTTAAAGGACTGTGTTGCAGCCAATGGAGACCACTTCGAATAAGCTTTTTATATTTTGAATTGTTTTTTTATTTATGTATTAAACTAACACACTGTAAAAGTAATAAATATTATTTGCAATAAAAAAAAATGTTTTTTCTTCGTAACAATATTTATGGCTAGACTAGGTATATATATATATATATATATATATATATATATATATATCTAATATCTTGGGACAATATCTAATATACGATACCGCCGGTCACGATTCAAATTTGTTGATACAAGTGAGTCCAGCTACTCAATAGACAGTAGTCGAAGGCAAGGCAGGCGTGGATATGCTCCCCCCCCCCCACACCCCGACTCGACTGGAAGACCTTTTTTTGGGGAATACTGTACCGGTGTATTTTGATTAGAACAAAGTTCTGGATCTACGCCTGAGGCAAGGGCGTAATTATTCAGCCTAATACGTATCTAACGACGGGCTTCGTTTTAAATGAAACAAATACCTAGGTACCTTGTGTATTAACACTGAAATGTTTTTAATAAACACATGGTTTATTTTTCTGAAATAAGAACTTAGTTCATAGTCATAAATTATTAATTTCTTGTTGCTAATAATTTTTAAAAATCCAATTATCATCTTTACCTGTTGACTTCAACAGCTTAACATTGAATATTTAATTACCTATTATTTTTTACAGGTGGGGTTGGAATAGCACTTCCTTACCTAGAACAGATTATAGATATCGTTGGAGCATTATTCTACTCGACCCTCGGCCTCATCATACCAGGGATCATAGAGACAATGTTCCGTTGGGACGACCTCGGCAAATACAACTGGATCCTCTACAAGAACATATTAATTGTGTTATTCGGCATGTTGAGTTTAATCAGCGGTTCTGCAGTCACAATCATGGATATTATTAAACTAGTTAAGAATGAAACTGTGTAGATTTAAGTAGCAAATATTTTAGATAATAAATTTATACAAAATCACTTGGTCTTTTAAGGTCTTTTTTAGGGCCCGACCTAAGGCAGAGTAGGAAAACTTAAGGGTGGCAAAATTGAGCGAAGGGAAATAAAGTTTCTTCAAAATTCATGACGTAGTTTCTGCGTGCAAGAGAAATAACAATTATGCAATCGTCACAAACTTTTATGGTGGGTTACATGCTCGCGTTCAAAGCGACATTCAGCGAGCACAAACACAAGCACGAACGTGTGAATAGGCACGAGTGCGCTGCTCGGCTGCTTGTGAACAGTTTTTTTGGATCGCTGTCCTATGTTGGGCTGCTTGCCGGCCTTCTTGCCATGCGTCTGAACACACCATACGTTTGTAATAAGACTGTTTCACCTAATAATACATCGGGTGAAATGAGCCCAAGTGTTCTTTCTTACTAGACAGCTAGGTCAAGGCCTTAGAAATATAAATTCTGCTGGACTTCGGCCGGTAGAGTGTATATTAAAATATTCACCAGCGAACCGGAGCAAACATACCTATTATTTACAAATACATATCTATCATTCGTTATTCATTTGGCTGGCTGTCAAATACCATTTACGTCGTTACAATTTATATAAATAGACATGACAATATTTAGCCTGGAATGGATCAGACATCAGTGTGGGACGTCGTGCTCCATAGAAGAGCAAAGTCGAAGAGCCGTTTCGCTTCACGATGGTGCGAATTTTAACTGTACAAAAATTCAATCCCACTATCTTTATGTAGGTACTTCATTATTATAATTATTTTCATAATATTTTAAGCCACGCTGTGTAAATAGTGACAGTCAGTTTACCTTCATTTTCGCAAGTTCCATTTATATTGATTCTACTAATCGAACCATGTTTCATTCTCTCGGTATCGAACCTTACTAAGATGTTGCCAATTCTTGCAATTCAAAATCGTTTAGCCAGCTAATGATGCAATCAGTATCTAAAAATATAACATGGTTCGAGCCAACACAAGCAACACCGCAGTCAAATGTAGTTCGAAGATCTATTTTCAAATGCTGGGTTTGTTTATATTTATTGTGATACTTTTTTCTTGACTTTTGGGGTTCCGTACCTCAAAAGGAAAAACCAGAACCCATATAGGATAAGTTTGTTGTCCGTCCGTCCGTCCGTTTGTCTGTCAAGTCCTTTTATCTCGGAAACGCGTGGAAGTATCGACTTTAAATTAAAACCATATACTCAGGTCTCTAGTCTCTTGAAGCTGTAAAAAATACAAACTTCTAAGTTAATGTAAAAAAAGATATGATAAATAAGATAAAGATCGTATGTCGGGCAATATAATTAACAAAAATATTTAACAAAAAAAAATGTGGCCCGCAAAAAACCTACAATTCGACACTCTCAAGGAATCAAAAATTATACGGTATTTTCCGTTGACCTAGAACTATGAAATTTGGCAAGTAATACCATCTTATACTACAAGTTTAGGGAAAAGTCTGAAAACTACACATTTGTAATGGAATCATAAAAATATTTTTTTAAAAACTGCGTTACTCGATTCCTGAACTAATTCTATTATGTAGGTCCCTTCAATTTGTAAGGAACCCTCGGTGGATGGGTCCGACTCGCACTTTTCCGGTTTGTCTTATATAAACAGTATAAAATCTTATATTTATTTGTTCCATCGTTCATCATCATTACACAGCACTTCACAAGTGAAGCTAAATCTGTCTGGTGGGTATACGGATAAATTGACATTGATTGTCGTAGTCATTGACCCTATATTTGGCACAATTTATTATAGCATATCAATTGGCTACATTTTGTTTAAGAGGTAAATCGGTCAAAAGTTTTTATTGGCAATTATTTACGTATTTCTCATTCAGTGTTATGAAACACTTCAACATAGCGTAGATACTATAGATGTACCTACAGTCAATGATAGGATGAAGTGACAATTTTTAATTGACGAATTTTTTTTTTCTACAAATCCAAGCAAACGAGAACTGGAACTGGAGAATAGACTCAGTCATCAAATCGCTTGCCATGTTGACCTGTAACGTGTATATTGTGAATAAAGGTTTATTTACATTTTTAACACTACTTTTGTACTCCTTTTAAAAGGTCAAATACAGGTCTTCCACAGAAACAGTTCTACTGATTTGTACGGGGCCCCACTGACGATGCCTCCATCAATCCATTTGAATGGACATCGTTCAGTTTTGGAATTCCAACTGACGTTCGTCCAATCCAAATGGCCGTATATTCGTCTAGCTTAGAAAAAGATCCATCTTCTCTTTCTAATCTAAGCATAGTGTTATCTTTACTTCTTCTGAAACAATGTAGTTTTGACAGCAGTCTTTAGTATAACCTTCTTTCATACGTCCAATTGGAAGTACCTAAAGTCAATGGTGTCGTAATTTTGCGTACATCCATTCGGAATGCGTCCATTCGGAAGCCTTCTAAATGGACGTATCGTCAGGGGCCATCTTAATGCCGTTTCGAGATTGGAAGCACTCAAAAACCTACAAACCCGTTTATGATATGTCCCGACGTCTGTGTAATTATGGTCAAAGTTACACACATGTCGGGATATTTCAGACTGTGTAACGGATTAAGGTGATCCTTAAGTCATAAGTCATAGGTACTCAGTCTGGGTGTACTTTGTATCCGAATTTGGTATGTTTATAAGGCCTCCCGCGACTCAGAGCTGTACGTTCGTACTATATAATAATAATAATAATATCTCGGCTCAAGTCACACAACTGTACTATGGCAACCAGACAACTGATATATCAATAATTGTTACATCTAATAAAAAAAAACATAGCATTGAAAAGCATGAAAGTGATGTAAATAACACAATAGACAAATTATTGCTTTAACTTGATAGTAACCAATTGAAAATAAATCAAGACAAAACAGTTTATATTCAATTGAATAATAAAAATAACACTGCACTCAATATAAATAAAATTAATGAGGTAACCCACACCAAATTTTTAGGCATAATAATAGACGAACATATTTATTGGAAATCATACATAGATACTGTTAGCAATAAAATTAATAAATTTGTGTACTGTTCTAATATTATTATCTCTCTTTTTTTGCATCAATCTCTAATATGGTGTATAATATAATGGTGGCAGCACCTTACCTGCATTTATAAACAGAGAAACATTGTAAACATTAAATATTGAAAAGAGTGACCAGGAGTATTTATTGCCTGTTCTTTTCTCGGGCTTTACAATAGGTAAAGCCCGAGAAAAGGACAGGCAAGTTTGCGAACAGGCATTACAAGTAAATGTAGAATCGACTTTTCACAAGTGTAGTATTTTGCTTCCTAAGTGAATAAATCATTTTTATTATTATGTGTATGCACTGAAATTTTGAGATGCTCAGTTTTACTGACATAACGAGTTTAAAACTTGCCTTTAAAACATACACAGACAGAGTAAACACTATTTACACAGGCTCTATACAAAAAACAACAAATCAACAGCCAAATCTTTTGTAATGTGTCAATACAACACTAGATTTGTCAGTAGATAAGACGATTAATTACCTACCTATTAAATTATTCGCTTTATTACTTTATGGGAAGCGGTACCTACACTCTGATTCATAATATGTAGGTAGCTGGTAGGTAGGTACTTAGGTATTATAAGTAGCACAAAGTACAAGTACTTAGGTACCTAATTAGACTAATTGATTTAATATTGTACACCTTTGTGTAATCTAATAATGATACAATGGGTTATTGATCACGGCACTGACCGACTTATACGTTCTTTGAATGTAAACGAAATGTCATGTTTTGAAAACACAATATTAAACAATAAGACTATTAATCACCAACGCTCCTTTTACTCAGAACTTTCTGATAATCAGGATTACATCAGGACAATAATAGTTTTTTTTTTTCTATTTTAAAAGACAACTCCCACAGTAGTGTGACTGACCTGTTGGTCATGTGATCCTAGCCTAGTGATCTTGACTACTAAACCAGATGTCGTGGTTTAGATCTCCACCAAGGATAAAACTTTGTGTGATGAGCACGACGGTTTATGCTCTGTCTAGGTTTAATTTTAAATATAAAAATCTCGTGTCACGGTGCTTGTGGTCGAACTCCTCCGAAACGGCTCGATCGATTATAATGTTTTTTTAAAGTATATTTGGTGGGTATGAGAATTGGTAAGAAAGTATTTTTTTTTAAATTTCGAGGTAAGATTGATGTAGACGAAGTTGCGTGGGTCAGCTAGTTTCTCTATAATTTGCATGTATGTAGAAATATACGAGTGTATTTACAATAAAAATAAATAATAAAAAACATTGATTTGCCTAAAAACATGGTATAAAATGGTGTTACAAAATTGTAGTACTACAGCATGCAAAAATTTCAGTTTCAATTTCTTAACTTACTCGTAAAAAATATCATAATTTTCATTTATAAATTCATTAATGCTCTAAAAATTAAAATTAGTAAGCCATTTATGAAGAAGAAAGATTTAGACATAAGATTGTTTAAGATAAAAATCTTAAACAATCTTATGTCTAAATCTTTTAATGTGCTAGGTATCTTATTAAATACATGTATGCACATTGCCATGCAGCTTTTATTATATTTAGTTAGTCTCGGGAAATCTGTGAGTAGGTACGTTCTAACTACTGTGGGTCTCACCTGTTCCGAGGGTTTACTTCGTCTGCTGTTTTAAATAATTTCTTATCCTTCATAACAAACATACATATTTCATATACATAGAGAGCAGATAAAGTTAATAGACCAAATTTCTTGAATACTGGCTATGGCTCTGGCTGGAATAAGATTCATCAGGTTTTAGTCCGCAGATAGCATTTTTTTTGGGCAATAAAATTGTTCTATTCATGTCGGTGCTGTTACCCCCCAAAATAAGACCGTAGCGTAATATGGATTCAATGTAGGCGCGGTATATGTCAGTGCAGTTTTTAAGTTAGTTACATTTTAAATTTCTTTCAGTGCATACACATAATAATAAAAATGATTTATTCACTTAGGAAGCAAAATACTACACTTGTGAAAAGTCGATTCTACATTTACTTGTAATGCCTGTTCGCAAACTTGCCTGTCCTTTTCTCGGGCTTTACAATAGGTAAAGCCAAAGAAATTTAAAATGTAACTAACTTAAAAACTGCACTGACGTATACCGCGCCTACATTGAATCCATATTATCCATATTACGTTATTTTGTGGGGTAACAGCACCGACATGAATTACAATAGGTAAAGCCCGAGAAAAGGACAGGAAAGTTTGCGAACAGGCATTATAAGTAAATGTAGAATCGACTTTTCACAAGTGTAGTATTTTGCTTCCTAAGTGAATAAATCATTTTTATTATTATGTGTATGCACTGAAAAAAAATTTAAATGTTCCTAACTTAAAAACTGCACTGACGTATACCGCGCCTACATTGAATCCATATTACGCTACGGTCTTATTTTGTGGGGTAACAGCACCGAACAATTTTACTGCCCAAAAAAATGCAATCTGCGGACTAAAACCTGATGAATCTTATTCCAGCCAGAGCCAAAGCCAGTATTCAAGAAACTTGGTCTATTAACTTTATCTGCTCTCTATGTATATGAAATATGTATGTTTGTTATGAAGGATAAGAAATTATTTAAAACAGCAGACGAAGTAAACCCTCGGAACAGGTGAGACCCACAGTAGTTAGAACGTACCTACTCACAGATTTCCCGAGACTAACTAAATATAATAAAAGCTGCATGGCAATGTGCATACATGTATTTAATAAGATACCAAGCACATTAAAAGATTTAGACATAAGATGGTTTAAGATTTTTATCTTAAACAATCTTATGTCTAAATCTTTCTTCTTCACAAATGGCTTACTAATTTTAATTTTTAGAGCATTAATGAATTTATAAATGAAAATTATGATATTTTTTACGAGTAAGTTAAGAAATTGAAACTGAAATTTTTGCATGCTGTAGTACTACAATTTTGTAACACCATTTTATACCATGTTTTTAGGCAAATCAATGTTTTTTATTATTTATTTTTATTGTAAATACACTCGTATATTTCTACATACATGCAAATTATAGAGAAACTAGCTGACCCACGCAACTTCGTCTACATCAATCTTACCTCGAAATTCAAAAAAAAATACTTGCTTACCAATTCTCATACCCACCAAATATACTTTAAAAAAACATTATAATCGATCGAGCCGTTTCGGAGGAGTTCGACCACAAGCACCGTGACACGAGATTTTTATATCTAAAATTAAACCTAGACAGAGCATAAACCGTCGTGCTCATCACACAAAGTTTTATCCTTGGTGGAGATCTAAACCACGACATCTGGTTTAGTAGTCAAGATCACTAGGCTAGGATCACATGACCAACAGGTCAGTCACACTACTGCGGGAGTTGTCTTTTAAAATAGAAAAAAAAACTATTATTGTCCTGATGTAATCCTGATTATCAGAAAGTTCTGAGTAAAAGGAGCGTTGGTGATTAATAGTCTTATTGTTTAATATTGTGTTTTCAAAACATGACATTTCGTTTACATTCAAAGAACGTATAAGTCGGTCAGTGCCGTGATCAATAACCCATTGTATCATTATTAGATTACACAAAGGTGTACAGTATTAAATCAATTAGTCTAATTAGGTACCTAAGTACTTGTACTTTGTGCTACTTATAATACCTAAGTACCTACCTACCAGCTACCTACATATTATGAATCAGAGTGTAGGTACCGCTTCCCAAAAAGTAATAAAGCGAATAATTTAAAAGGTAGGTAATTAATCGTCTTATCTACTAACAAATCTAGTGTTGTATTGACACATTACAAAAGATTTGGCTGTTGATTTGTTGTTTTTTGTATAGAGCCTGTGTAAATAGTGTTTACTCTGGCTGTGTATGTTTTAAAGGCAAGTTTTAAACTCGTTGTGTCAGTAAAACTGAGCAAATTTAAAAATAGATGGTTTTTATTTTTTGCTTCTCTTTTAGAGTAAGGCGCTATAGCAAGACAGTCGGATTTGGCCTTTTTAGATTAAGGCGCTGACAACAGCCAAATAGGCTTATCCTAAACAATTTTTTAGCCAAATCTACGTAGTTTGTGACGGCAGAAAAAATATATGTTAATCTTGAACATATTTCTAAGAACCCTGTTGTATTCAAAACACGAATTTGAATTTTTTTCTCGATAAAAAAAAAATACAAACTAACCTCTTAAAATGATCTTCTAACAAAAATATCTGTATTACTTAACAACGTACGTTGGTAAAATAATTAACAATAACGTATCATGTTATAATACAGAATCTGGTTGTTTTTTATTTTCGACTACTCGACTTATTTTCAAGTAATTAATTGTTTTATGGTTTATAATTAGTTACGAGCGCTGCGTGATCGCGCTTCTCTTTCTTTTATAAGCAATCTGACAGTGATCGCAGAGACGCGCAGCTAGACGGACGTATGTCGCTTTGCCTCGCCATCCATTCACTTCATATTTTGTTTGTTGTTTGAAAAATTATAGACATTGGTAAAGAATATAAGTTTAATAAATATACTATTAATTTATACTATCTAAGTTGTAAATTTAAATATATTTAGTTCTAAGTTTAAAAATATTTGTTACTATAATTGGGAAACAAACAAAAATGTCGGAGGCCAGCAAAAAGCGCTCCTATGCCAACAAACAAAAACATCTCATGGAAGTAGTAAAGTAAGTATTATATTTTTCATATTGTAATATTGACAAAATATTGCACGAACAGAAGTGAAATCGTAACCAAACCAAAAAGCTACACTAAGCTGTTTTGTACAACGTATAGCGAAAATTCATCTGCAAGTGTGAAGCTCGTTTGGTCTAGCGGTATCTGCGTTGGTTCAGAATATCATGTTTCGAGTTCGAAACCTAGGTTCGCCTGTTCAATTTTTGTATTTATTTTTAATATTTTCTTATAGCTTTTCAGTAAAAAGAGACGTTTGGCGAATAGTTCAGAAGCAGGTGAAACTTCGGAAAGTTTTTCACCAATAAGTTTGTAATAAGTACCTACATACTAATATAGATAATAATTTTATTATTTATATTACATTAAAACATTACACAAAAAGAATCGCCACATGGACAAAGAGGATCCCCTTTACATTTTAGAAAGATAGTTACAAACAAGTATAATGATAAACTATCACATTTGCATAGACCTACGACTATCTTAGAACTGGCCTAATAGGAAAATACTCCTAAAATACTTGTAGCTTTATCCATTGTTTCTTGCCCTTTCCATACAAATAGTTGTGTAGGTTTTAGTATTTTTTACCTATATATGGCGATCTATACATACTGAAGTGTCTGTTCCTAATGTCAAAATAGCAGTTTTTTACTAAATGCTATGAAAGTACGCATAGTACTTAAAACAAAAATACAGTTTTTTTTTATCTGGCTGTCTGTCTGTGTGTTTGTTTCGAAAAATCTCCAAAACGGTTGTACGGAGATTGACAGGACTCACTGTCAGACAGCTAATGATGTAAGGAGTAACTTAGGCTACGTCCACAGCTAGTTAGACATAATAGGTAAGGTTAGTGCTGAAGAAAGTTTTTCTAAGTTTAAATGTAATAAATATTTTGTACAGATTAGGAAATGTGGCTGTTGCAGTTACATTAGAAAGTGATGTTATAATTCCTCTAGAAAATGTTACCAGGTAAAGATGATGCCCAAGTGATATGAAACTTCCTCATGATCGTTCTTAAACTTCTTATGTTATTGTGAGTCATAGTTTTTTTCCATCACTGGTTTGAAGTATCGGCAAAGGTATCTGAGACAGTTGAATCCACCGATAATATTCCTAAACTTGAGGTAAATATTATTATTTTGAACAGGTTGTCGAAAATAAAATCTGGCAGTTAGTATTTAGTTACTAACGCATTGGTAGATAACGCTTTAGGTATTATTTTTTTTAGACTGCTACAAGTCACCCTGCACAACAAAAAATTCTTATAAATATTATTATTATTATTACATCGGACGACGAATAAACTTATCGCATTTATTTTTAAATCTTCAGAATATTTCTCGCCCTTACCCCTAAACCCTTGGGTTGTAATTTAAAACACATTAATTTGGTAGGAGAAAACATAAATGGATTCTTGTCGAAGTTCTCTCTTTTGTGTAGGATGTGCAATTTAAAATTTTTTATCATTAAAAGTGATTCCAGTGACGAAAATTATTTACCAGTCAATTATTGTGCTGTAGCAGGTATGCACGTATGTTATCAATTTTCGGAGGACTTCAAACTTGGAAGAATTTTCTTCAGCTCTAAATTTACCTTATGTCAAATAAATAATAATATTATTAATAAAAAATAATATATATTATTAACTATCTGTGCAAATAAATAAAATTGAAGAGTCTGTTTGTAATATCAAAATAACAGTTTTATGCATATATATTAATTATTATGGATAACATATATCCATAATAATTACTGATAACAAAAATACAGTTTTTTTTTGTCTGTCTGTCTGTCTGTTTGTTCCGGAAAATATCCGAGAGCAAATAAATTATAATTATGCGAAAATATTTAAAATGTTGCTAATATATTTTCGAGTTTTATTTTTCTTTCTTTTATATTGTTTTGAAGTTCATAGCAAATAAAGTCTCCTGAAATAATTAAAAATACAAACGTATAAAAAATATTTATTGTTTTTTTTAATCGCCCTGTCTAATTTCTTTCTAGTTCTTCATATAGAACAAAAAATAAAGCGCCATCTATTGGTTTATTGTTTATTATTGACCGCGTCCTTGTGTTGGTAGTTCGCTGTTTTTACCGTCCTTTATCAATGGCACTAGGACATCGGAGAAATAGTGGGCGTGGCTAAAATAGTGAAACATCGAAGTTCAGTAGCTGTTGTCAGCGTCTTAACATAAAATGTACCTAAAGAAACTATGCACTAGTACCTATTGTCAACATCGACATTAAAAAAATATACATAAAGTAGGTATGTTCCTACCTGATTCACTATTTACTTACATAACTAATTAAGTAGCAAGGTACTTTTACCTATCTGTTATATAATTCATATCATAATTATTAAATTAGTCTATGGTCACAGACTAATTTTATTAATCTAATAAATATAATTTAACGTTGTCTCACACTGGAACTAGACTGAACTAGTTGGCTATTATCACAGCCACGTGCAATCAAATGAAAATGTACTTAAATTGTAATCAATTACATTTTAGAACATTATATAAGGTACTATGAACTAGGTACTTCCACGTGGAAGTCAGTATCATTTCACGCAACTAACGTTTTAGTGAACAAGCTGAGCCAAATGCGCAATCGTTACTATGTATTTCATATGTGTTATTAGATGCTGTCTATGTAGATCTTCAATAAGCATTTCCTCGATAATCGCGCCAAATATTCCAGTTTCAGATATCGTTGATCTGAGGAAATTAGCCAAGATATAATTAATTGTGTATTTAGTATTAGGTCTTATAAATGTAGTTCTGTGCACTAAGTACCTATATTATTTCCGTGATAATAAATATAAAATCCTGCTGACGATGTAGTTTAAATGGACACAATTTTATCAATAATGGGGCTCCACTCGCAAATAAAATGAGTAGGTATGGTTTATTGGTATTCGAGTCCACTGTCCACCAGAAGTCATTAGAAAAAAAGGGGCCATCAGTGTATATTCAATAATTCCTCTGAAATTTCTTGACGATCCTGAGTTGTGACGTCACGCCTCAGTATTCGATACAAATTTCTAAGGAACGTTTCATTTTGACATTTCCTAATAAGATACTGAATTGACTTGACAGTCCACATCCCCATTGGCCTTGCCAATAGTTCGTATTCGTAGGAACTAACTTTTGGTCGATTATAAATTCTGGTTTGACAAACTGAGTTGTATCGTCTAATATCTAAACAAATTAAGACCGGCCCTGAAACCTCCCGCATATCAGTTTATTTTAAGCTCCATACTGATGAGTAAATAACAAGATATACATACCTTGTCGTATAATAAATCAACAAAAGAACTTGTTAATTTAATGAATCTTTCTGTCTAACAACATGAAAGATTGCTAAACATTTCAATGCAGACAAAACACGCCTATTTTAAAACGTTAACCTTGAGACGATTAGAAATAGGACACATATATTAAGCTTGATACTTGCATTTGACGCTTTGTGGGCACTGGTGCCTGCAAAAAAATATTCATTGGTATCATAAACCATCGAAAGGATATACGTGGACACGTTCGAATATTATTTTTGGTCTTGTTTGTCCGAATTGTCAGTCTTTTGAATGAGATGGCAGCATCTCTTGGGTCAACATAACATTCCCTATTGCCCTCTTAATATCTAACGGGGTATTATTTTGGCATATTCCAGCCTTCTAAACATCATCAGAGAGACAAGTGAAAAATTAATACAAGTAACTTTTTTAATTTAAACCTGCATTAATTACTTAAAAATCTCAAAATCCAATAGGTCTCCACGTTATACGAATTTAGCGTCATCGTCCCTGAAGGATGATGACGCTAAATTATTATAAAAAGGCGGTATGTCGGGATTCCCTTTCATTTTAGAAACGGGTTCGACCGTTGCACCATTTAGTAAGGATTCGTGAACACGAAGTCAGTCATCATATTCCAAACGGAATCTGGAATCTTAACGATGAGTATATGGAGAATCCAAAAAAAAACTATTTCCAGTGGCTAATAGGCTCGTTAGATCCTATAAAAGTTTATTTTAGTTCCGTGACACAGATGTGAAAGAAATTGTTTCAAAACCCACATGAAAATGACGTTATTTGGCGTGGACAAGACGTTACTTAGTGTAGGTGGCGCTAAATGTGCTTCGGTAATTACTCAAAATAATTTCAACTGAGGCGCCAATTATGCGGAAGATTGCCAAATAAAACATCCTGAATAACTATGTATGTAGGTATATATGTATGTATGTATTTTTGTAAGTATGTATACTATTGTATAGTTATATTGGATTTTAGTATTTATTTTATATTCTCTATCTAGCTATTTTTATTTGTGTATTATGTAAGAATAATAGGAAGTTTTTATTTTTCAATTAGGTTACTGCACCTACACATTCCATTTCTACATCACCCTTAGGGTGGCTTAGACTGGCAGAGAATGATTTTAGCATTAAGTCCACCTTTGTACAACTTTGTGCATAAAGTTTTAAATAAATAAATAAATAACTAATGAGATCTTGTAAGTAATCTACGCCACATATCTTCAGCGTATACCTACTTACATTATTTTCAAAAATAGACTTGCCATCCGTGGCTTGGACGTTGACTACAGTTAATAATTTAATTAATGTTAATATATTAACCAAATATATTAGCAAACATTGGTTCGTTCAATAAACCCATTACAAGAGATTTGCAGTTTTGCAAACGACGTCATTCTATCTATTCGATTAGAAATTATGCCACTTGTATATGGAGTAGAACAGTTATACCTACACACTTAAGCTCACTGTCTACTGCACCGGCCGTTCCAAAAAATAAAGTCAAACTAGAGACCTTTAATTTTATATGTTCGTAAACTTTCGCGATTTGTACACATTATAAAATTTTATAAGCTACGGGTCTTAATCGCGTAAATATTTTATTTTAAGGCTAAATACCTTTGTTTATTGCCCGACCTTTCGACCGTATTGCAACGGCCGTGGTCACGGGTAGACTGATTCAGCTCAGCGTCGCCTCCGAGAAGCGCGGGTTTCGGAAACTACCGTCGCTTGATTTTTATCACTCACTAATACGGAACCGTCGGTACTTCTAACGACATCTGCACACTGGATCGTAATGTTTGTTCGGCGGTGTGTACACTTGCTGATCACTGGATTCCACGATTTTTTCACGTTGAAATTGACGTGCTTTTTTATTTCAACCGCTTCCCGCGCCATCCTGGAGTAGTAGTGACGGTCAGTGAAGAGGACCTGTGGTTTATGTAGTTCAATCCAGTGATTGGATCCCTTTATCTTTAATTTTGCCTCAATACACTAAAAATGAAACGCCATTTTTACACCAATATCTTATGAGAAAATTACAGCATCTACATTTACATTGGGAAACCCGGGTCATTTGCTTTTTCTTCTATGGTACAAGAGCAAATCCTATAATATGGTAGGTATAGTACATTGACGTATAGACCTGGACCGCACCATCCCTTTCAATTAAAAAGTAAACAATGAAAGAAGAAGAAGAAAACGTGCGGCCCTGTCTCTTTGACAGGTATTATCCACAAAGTAGCATTGTCTCTTTCTAGAGAGTGGTAAATTTTGTGAGGTTATGGCACAGTCCAGGTCTATACGTCAATAATATAGAACCTACTTAGTACGTAGTATGTATTGTAAAAAAAAAATACATATTATTTTCTAAAACAATCAAATTCGCAGTTTTATATACATATAAAAATCTTGTAAACCTCACTTTGTAAGAGAAAAAATATTAACTTTGCCACCTATATATATCTTAGAAACAGCAATATTTGTTAAAAAAAATATACATTTATTTAATTTTGATAAAAATAAACGCCGAAACAATAAATTAGCACTCCCAGTACCCAGAATAGAAATGTATAGAAATAGTCCACAATATCGATGTATAAATATTTATAATAAGCTGCCAGATTCCTTAAAAAGCACAGGAAATATTAATATATTTAAAAATAAATTAAAAGTGATGCTATACGAAAAATGCTATTATACCATAAGAGAGTATATGGAAGATGCATTATAATATTATATTTGTGAATAGTATGTAGTTCCTAATATCTAGTTATTAACTTAGTTCGATTTTTTTGTTTCTTCTTTTCTAGGTATCAATTTAATTAGTTTGTAAGTTTTGCAGCACCCTTACGGGGTCTATGTATGTTTAAGGACTGCCTGTAACAACATTGTGCAATAAATGAATAAATAAATAAATATAAAAGCAAACACACCACTATAGTCCGAGAGCCAGGTGAAAATTTGGTTAGTTATTTCTTCTCGAGAGATAATTGGTGATATGCATCAGACAATAGTATCATGAAGCCTTATGACCGTCAGCTGCGACACGGTGGGGGGGATGAGGAGTTGTAACCTCCCACGCTCGAAGAAAAAAAAAATACATTCATTCATTTCCTCTCGGCTAAAAATTTATCAAATTATAGCTGACCCAATGTCTCAACAAAAAAAAAATATCAGCTGGCTATAACATAGTGTATTGTACGTCAGCTGATGTCTTGATCATGGAAAAAAAAATCTTCACTTTCAGTGATATCCTCTCAAATAAAAATTTACGTGATGATAGCTTATATGTAACTATTGATAAATATATACGTCAGCTGGCTGTATCTCGGCGGAAAAATCGTCAGCTGATACTTTGAAGGTCGTTACGTAGAAGTTAGTCAGTAGCATTTACTGACTATTTAAATGCATCAGCTGACTAGGTTTCCCTCGACTTACTGCTAGCTGATTTTTTTTATTTATCACAGAAATATATTTAAAATCAGCTCACAAATTTTCATGTGGGAGGAAATGACATCTCTTTAATTATTCGACATAGCACTCCAATATGAGTGTTGAGGTGAAACAAATATTTCTTATCAATATTTTTTAAACTTATACGTGTATATTCAAAAAAAATTAGTTCTATTCCAATATTTAAATAATCTATTTGCTTAGTAGAAATTAACTAGTTACTTGATAGAAAATATTTATTATAAAAAAATTATGAAAAATTACAATAAGAATGACAATGTTATTTAATCATTTTCATTTTCGCTATGGCTTGAGTCACAACCATCTTCCTCTGATTCATTTTCGCTGTCAGAGCTGTCTGCGGTAATATTTTCATCGTCATCTACTGTACAAAAAAAATTAGAATGCATATTTTAGCATAATATCATTAATATGATAATAAAATAGTACCTTTTTCGGGCTGGATAGTTATTTACCAAAAAAAGTTAAGTTAAAAAGTTAAAAAAGTTAAAAAAAAGTTAAGTTAAAAAGTTACCAAAAAAAGGTATTGATGGCTCTTCCCTACCACCTTGCGAATCAGAGCTATATCAGCAATTTTTAAGAGCATGTTACATAGCTCAAATTTGGTCAAATGCACACCTGAAGGTTCCAACTTCTGATGATCCGGAAGACTATGGTTGGGAAGAAACTGACAATAAATATGATTTCACCTGGTTCTTTGGAAGTCAGTTACCAACATCGATTGATGAAATAACTATCCAGCCCGAAAAAGGTACTATTTTATTATCATATTAATGATATTATGCTAAAATATGCATTCTAATTTTTTTTTTTTTTGTACAGTTGATGACGATGAAAATATTACCGCAGACAGCTCTGACAGCGAAAATGAATCAGAGGAAGATGGTTGTGACTCAAGCCATAGCGAAAATGAAAATGAATTAATAACATTGTCATTCTTATTGTAAATAATAAATAATAATAATATCTTGGGACAATTCACACAATGCTATCTGATCCCAAACTAAGCAGAGCTTGTACTATGGAAACCAGACAACTGATAAACATACTTATATATTTCTAAATACATACATATTATAGATAAATAACACCCAGACACAGAATAAACCATCGTGCTCATCACACAAAGTTTTATCCTGGGTGGGGATCGAACCCACGACCTCTTGCGTAGCAGTCGGACACACTCCCACCGCGCCACAGAGGCTGACTGCCTCTGTGGCGCGGTGGGAGTGTGTCCAAACAGTGTGTGTAGTGTTGCACAAAAATTGTAATTTTTCATAATTTTTTTATAATAAATATTTTCTATCAAGTAACTAGTTATTTCTACTAAGCAAATAGATTATTTAAATATTGGAATAGAACTAAATTTTTTTGAATATACACGTATAAGTTTAAAAAATATTGATAAGGAATATTTGTTTCACCTCAACACTCATAATGTAGTGCTATGTCGAATAATTAAAGAGATGTCATTTCCTCCCACATGAAAATTTGTGAGCTGATTTCAAATATATTTCTGTGATAAATAAAAAAAATCAGCTAGCAGTAAGTCGAGGGAAACCTAGTCAGCTGATGCATTTAAATAGTCAGTAAATGCTACTGACTAACTTCTACGTAACGACCTTCAAAGTATCAGCTGACGATTTTTCCACCGAGATACAGCCAGCTGACGTATATATTTATCAATAGTTACATATAAGCTATCATCACGTAAATTTTTATTTGAGAGGATATCACTGAAAGTGAAGATTTTTTTTTCCATGATCAAGACATCAGCTGACGTACAATACACTATGTTATAGCCAGCTGATATTTTTTTTTTGTTGAGACATTGGGTCAGCTATAATTTGATAAATTTTTAGCCGAGAGGAAATGAATGAATGTATTTTTTTTTCTTCGAGCGTGGGAGGTTACAATTCCTCATCCCCCCCACCGAGCCTCAGCTGACGTTCACGAGACTTTATGGTTCGATTTTCTGATGCATTTTACTAATTATCACTTGAGAGGAACTTGGTCATATAAATCTGTTACTGGCTCTCGGACTACTATTCATTTTGCAAAAATCTTTTTTCAGTGGATGCTTACAACATAAAAGGTGACAACTACCAACAAGTTGGTAGCCCCAACGATTTAGGCTCTGCGTTGATAAATCAGTCAATCAGTTAGTCAGGACAAGTAATTATACACATGTGTGTAATATAAAAAAAAATGGATTAACAAATAAATTGATTTGAAACTGTTTTCAGCTGGTAGGTACATTTTAACTTTTTTTATTTATACCACTAAATGGAAAGAAGAGCGGTCATGAGCCTAATGATAACCAACACGCTAGCCCATAACAGTATCAGTGATTCCCAAATCCTTGTTTGGCAAAGATCTGATTGTCACCGCACTGCGCTCTTCATTCTATTTGAGACATTAGTGTTCTGCGAAATAGTGATGAAACACAATGATGTGTTACATCACTATTTCACAGCAGAATAACCGACACTGTAGTGGAACCCTTAGGACGGCCTATGGCTTAGTTAGACATACTAACGGCTCAAAGATTCGATGTTCAACCGACTTCAAAAAGGAGGAGGTTCTCAATTCGACGGGATTTTTTTAATGTTTGTTATCCGATTACTTGCAGACGGCAAAAAATACTAACGGAAAATATATTTTTATGTTTGAAAAGGTATACTTCCAGATTGGTCCCACTGTCATCAAAATTCGGATCTGATGATGAGATCTTGGAGAAATCGAGGGAAGTCTTCAAATATTAAAGGCACACCTATAGTAATTTGGGTATATTTTGTTGTAATTCTTGCATTTACTCTTAAAAAACACCATTGAGTGAAATGGATCTGATGATGAAGACCACAAATGACCAGCGGAACTATTCAATATATTGCGGGTTGCGATCTGAGTACGTGTTCGATACCTGATTCTTCGCCTCCGTCAAATCATATAATGGAACTGATGGTCTAGTATCAGGTGAACTCCTCAAAATCAAAGGCCTTGAATCGCAAAAATCAACATTTTGTAAAAAGAAATGAGCAGTTTGGATTATGCTATTGTAACATAAATCAACTACAATCCATTAATTAAACATTTTGATGTTGGTGCCTAAAACATAAAACTACATTTCCTGTTGTACCTATATTATTTTTTCTTTTTAGTTACCATATATTTATTTTGGAAGTCGGTTTTTATTTTTTTGTTATAAAGTTTTTATGTGGATTTTGCACGTATTTCGTGTATTTTTACCATGTTTAGTTTGCCGCCATTTTCACAACATCATTATCTTTTGAGTTTCACCATTTTTAGGGTTCCGTAGCCAAAATGGTAAAAAAAGGAACCCTTATAGTTTCGTCATGTCAGTCTGTCTGTCTGTTTGTCCGTCCATATGTCACAAGCATTTTACTCAAAGACTACTAGATGAATATTGATGAAATTTAGTGAAAAGGTGTCTTGTAGTAGCCGCTACTTAGTTTGATAGCTAAATAATAAAAATAAATAATTTTAGAGGGGGCACTCCATACACATTACTCGACAGGTCTTTCAAAAACATTATAAGGTTTCTAATAAACTTTTTTGATTGAGTGAATATTTTTGGAAATAATCGCTCCGAAAGTTGCATAAATCGTGCTTCCCTTATCTTTTGAACCATGTGACCAAAAAATATGAAAAAAAATCACAAAGATTTAGACACTTTAAACTATAATTATTGTGGATAAGATCGGAAAAACTGAGTTTCTCAACAAAAGGGCGTAAGTGCCATGAACATACGCTCTTCTGCTGATGCAATTATTCAAGGCTGCGGAACCCTACACTGAGCATGGTCCGACATGCTCTTGCCCGGTTTTTAATTCGTACTTTAGTGCCATCATAATATTAAATTTGTATAGCCGTATATCTAACCTAATAATTAATATTAACATCTTTTATCTATATCTATATTATAAATGTGAAGAGTTTGTTTGAACGCAATGATCTAAGGAGCTACTGGTTCGAATTGAAAAAATCTTATTGTTTTGGATAGCCCATTTATCGAGGAAGGCTATAGGCTTTATAACATCATGCTAGAAGCAATAGGAGCGGAGCAGCAATGAAAAATGTTGCAAAAACGGGGGTAAGCTAGTATTGTTTTAGAGTGCAACTCGTAGGTACTTACACAAGAAAGTATCGTCGCACTATACTGAACTCTGGCTATTTTTACACATACAACATTTCAACTCATTAACAGCGGGTACACTTTAACCTTGACAGCGAAGTATAAAAATAAACCAAGGTGTGTAAAGTGTAACATTTTTTACATCAGAAGTCCCAAAGAGTTCATTACTGCCAAATAGTGTCAGTTACAGCTACACACCGGTATACTTCACCTATTTATAAATTAAAAAGAACTGTGTGCCAAATCTTCATAAAAGATTGTAAGACATATTACAACATTAAATTCTTGCTTATATACTCACGTGCATGTGTCACCATTCTAGGTCTGTAGCTAGGCTTGAGTTTTTAGTCCGGGATGAGAGCGCCAAAAAATGCAAGCATTTTATAAACACTGTTTTTTTATATTACGTCACATTGGTGGTTAAGAAATAGAAAAAGAGAGTAAAAAATGTGTCTGACGCGTCTGGTGACAAGATTTTGCATGACTGGCGAACGTAAAATTGTTTTAAACTATTTTTTAGGTTTTAGAAAGCAGTTTCACGATATTATTGAGTTCATTCGAAATGTAACTGCGTCATACGCTTAGGAATCCAGCTGACTGATGGAAAGATTGTTTTTACTTCACTAATGTGACGTAATATTAAAAATCCATATTTATAAAAGGCTCTAGGACTATTATGGTAATGCATCTGTTACTCTGTCTAATAACGTTACCCTACCTCTAGGTAGGGTGACAGCAATGAGATCACGAGAACGTGTATGGTAGCATTTCATTTCACTTCACCCTGACTTCACATGTGAGATGTTAGTCGCTCGTACGATAGAGTACTGTGGCGCCGTGGGAGAGTGTCCGAATGCTACGCAAGAGGTCGTGGGTTCGATTACCACACGGGACACTTTGTGTGATCCACAAATTGTTGTTCCGAGTCTAAGTGTACTTTGTGTTCATGACTTGTATGTTTGTAAAAAATGTAGTGTCAAAAGTATCTAAGTCTTTGTGTTTTCCTAAATAAAACATAACTCAGAAGAGATTATCTTCCACAAACATTTTTTTAAGTCAACTCCTGCACTTGTACAAGCCTTGTGTGTGGGTATTACAAACATAGAAATCACGGACACAAAGTACCTACACTACTCGGAGCAACAGTTTGTGGATGACACAAAATGGTGACCCTTGTTGGAATCAAAGCCATGACCTTTGGGTCAGCAGACAGGGTTACTAACCACTACAGCAACAGGCCAGTCAATCTTGCAACGACAATAATAGGTCAGTACAAGACTTAGTCGGTACCTTTTTCAAATGCCACAAGAATGCTTATATTTTTAGCAGTTATCTTGATTTCTGTGGAAAATTATTGTTTTGAAGTGTACATTTAAAAATATTCATGTTACATTGTTTCATATAAATTTCGTTACTAGGCAGATTGCCTAAGAATAATCCATGAATCGATTTGAACAATCTACACACTCATCAAGCGGTCAGCCAACTTTTACATTTATTGTCAATTACCTTTATCTGTTGCTATACTGAAATTACCACTACACAATATTAAAAAATGTTGCCCCATCAATATTGCTTTAACTTACTTACGTATTTGTTATTTTAAATAATGATAATAATCTTCTTTATTGTATACCAATACAAAAACTAAAGTATACATTGTAAAACTAGAATATACAATGGGGCCTTATCGCTAAGAGCTATCTTACTAGGCATCGGGGGTACGTACCTAGTAGTAGTAAGTATATTACTTCTAGGCATATTTCGCGGCGAAACCGGCTGAGCAGGTTTTACTGAAACTTGGTAGTGCAAAGAAAGTTACCTTTTAACCTCGGGAAAACATACTCTATTCTTTCTATGTTGATGAATCGCATGTCATAAATTAGAATCACCTTTATGTATAATTATGTAACGATCATAATTTGAATACATATTTGATTAGATAATACGAATATAAGTGATATAAACATTTCATTTATTAACGATCAAATCTACTAAAACGTATCTAATTTATTCTTTTGTAAGTATTTACTAATTTAGCTTTTGACTAATGATAAAACTTCACAAAGTAGAATTTGAACACAATTTTATAAGAATCTTTACGTTAGGTACATAGCAGGGGTGTAGTTTTCCTTAGGGATTGTTACGTATTTATCCTATTATGTCTCATCCTATTTCTTTACTCATCCTAAACTAGAATTCATAACTGATCTGATTACATCTATACTAATATTATAAAGCGGAAGAGTTTGTTTGTTTGTTTTTATCTCAGGAACTACTGGTCGGATTTAAAAAAATATTTTTTTGTTGGATAGCCCATTTATCGAGGAAGGCTATAGGCTATATAAAATGCGCACGCTGCGACTAATAGGAGCGGAGTAGCGACGAGAAATGTTGCAAAAACGGGGAAAATTTACTGCTAGTTATTTTAATAAAGTTTCTTTATTCAACCTCAATGCGTTCCTTACTCTACCTGTGGCAAATATTGCCAAAATGAAACAATCTTTGATATTTTATCAGAATATATATATAACGAATAGTTATTTTCCTATTTGTTTTACATGTACACTCACTCACTACGAGATGTAAACATTTGTTCACCAAAGATTAAAAATAATTCAAAGATACTTGAAACGTTTTTGAGATCATGAAAAAAAACAAAATTAAAAACTTTAAAAAAACCCACGGCCCATACTTTGTAATAGGAAAAGTAGAAAATTCGTCGGGGGCTGCCAATCGCTGCCATGCACATGCACGAAATATAACACACACTGAATTTTTTTAATCGTTTTGTAAACGTACGAGTACTTTAGCAACACTTACGAGTACTTCAGGAAACTTTTAAAAGAGTGGCCCATGAGTTTCTAGGCAGCTTCTTCTCATGAGCTTTACACTTGGAACTGCCGCCTAACCGCGGCAATCTAAGTGAAAATCATTAACCTGATTTTACGAAACAAAGATATTTGAGTTTTAGTTTGAAACACAACGAACGCCCATCAGCAATGCATCTTTTATAGCCTGTTTCGATTGCCTTGCGTCCAACCTATTAAATACTTAAAAATATGACAGTTATACACACTATAATAAAATAAGTATATCTTCGAGCTTAAGATTCAGATGTATGAACAACAAATAGAGGGGGACCTTCATTGTAATGTAATGATGTTATATTTAAAGTGGCTAATAAAGATAACAGATAAACTACTCACTATGCGTTTCAAATGAGAATATAATCGCAATCGCGACAACTTCACTCTGTACTATCAAATTTGTACCGCTTGTAACAAAATCTTCTAAGTACGTATGTGTATTATGGTAATGGAACGGACGTAATATTTATTTTCTTTGAATTATGTAGGTACCTACTTAACATTTTTCTTTATTATAATGTTATTAGTGTTCTTTATTATTTAATAACCACCAAACAGAAAAAAGTAAATAGGTAAAATATAAGAATATTCTACACCTGTGGCCTTTCAGTAACTAAAACATAATAAATAGTAAAATACAGTGCTTTTAAATAGTTCATTAGAGTAGGTAGGTAATACTAATGACACCTTTTGACGAATCATTTTATTGCCGACCTTACGTAATACAATGAAGTTGCAGTCGTAATGCGAAACAAAATGTCATCATGACAGTTATCAACTCATTTGAAACGCATAGTACTATCTAACTTAGATTTATTAATTCGTCTTCATTTTGTCTCTCGTAGCTGAAATTTGACAGAAACCAACAAAAATAACCTCCGTCATAGATTTCCAGATTTCCAGATAAGCCTCTATACACTTTTTTCCTTTTATGGTAGTTTTTTATACCTTGAGTTACATTATTGCAATTTTCGTAGGGATCTAATTTTTTAACAATAAAATAAAGCCCGATGTTACTCCCCGATAATATAGCTTTCTAATAATGAAAGATTTTTTTAAATCGGTCAGGTAGTTTTTAAGTTTGTTCGTTGCATACAATAATACAAATCTTTCCTCTTCATAATATTATAGATATAGATTGCTCTTTCGTCTTCATTGAAAGAAACTTGGGTAAACAGGTATGTATTTATTACTTAGTTCATAAATATTAAAGAATATTAATTATAATACATCTAACCAATTAAACAAGATATTTACAGAATTAAAATAAAATAAAAAAGGAGGGCAAAACCGTTTAGGCGTCAAAGAATTCCTCCCCATCGATGACAAAAGGTAACGTTCCCAGAAGGCTGGCAGCATTGCCACGTTGGATGGCAATGCTAATTCTTTGTGCAAAAAAAAGGCCAGCCTTCTGGTCACGGGAGGCACTGATAAGACGTCGGGAAATTTCCTTATATAATAGGCGCGCACGTGGGCCCCACGGCCCTAGAGTCTCAACCCCAAACGGCTCAAATACATAATCCCCAACCAGATTACTTTGAGATTCTCAGCGGATGCAGCAGCAGCGCAGGCGTAATTCGCCGTGCTTGGGAGATGGGTAGGCGCCAAGGTATCGACGCAAGTTGCATCCCATACCAAGGGCCGACCCATCCTCCAAGGCAACAAAGACATACCGTCCGGCCTCTTACCATCACTGCGCGTCAAACCATAGCCCGTCGGATTATGTCATTGATGCTTGCGTGGCGGGATATACGACCTGCGCTCCTGCTGCACGACAGGCCATGGTATCCGAGGCCGCACACGTCTTCTCCACAGTGACATCGATGAGGAGAAACACATTGGACACCCAAACGAAGGCATGCAGCGATGCGAAATGTCGTATCGTCCAACTTTGTACCTAAGTTGGACGATGGAAGAGCCTGCAACCAGATGCCCGATTCCCATTCACCCACAGCCAGTAGGCGGGCTCGCTCTGTAAGACTGGAAAAAGTATTTAATAGATGCTGCCTTATTGAACTGCAGAGCGGCCAATCCCACTGCCTCTGGGAGGACAGGTTGGAGGGAAAATCAACATTTGGGCAAGCCATTTTCCAAGCGTTCAAGGCTTCAGACTTACACCTCACTTCGGAATCAACCAGTGTAGGAGTTAAAATTTTCCTGGTTAATTCCTCAGTGCTGTGAAGTGAAGACAAGAACGCTGGTAAGCTTACATCTGAAATTTTCCGAACACCAAGGCCGCCCAGGCGGACAGGTAAAGACGCCTGTAGCCATGCTCGGTCGTTTATAGCAATATTTAAAATTTTGAAAGGTGTGTTTTGCATAATTTTGTCCATTTTATCTAAAAGTGCTAAATTTTTAAACAGCTGAGTGCATCTAAGCGCGTGTGTTAATTTCGGGACGAAAAGGCAATACCGAATGATAGTGAAGGCTGAGTGTAAATTAATTTGGAGTAATCTGTCCGAAACTTCACAGAAATGTTGTATTTTCTCCTCTATAAAAGAATTGTAGGCTTCTTCTAATATCGGGGACCCAAGAATTCGAAAAGAGTTATTTTCAATATGTTTTAAATTTGGAACTAAAGAGTTAAATTTAGATAAAGTCGGAAGTTTGTCAATGTTATCACATAAGAAAATTTCACATTTGCTGCAATTTAATTCTAAGCCAATATCTTGAAATTTATCTTTTAGAAAAGCCAAATCGTTAAACACGGTATCCACATCGCCCCCCAGAAACTTTAGTTTGTTATTATCCTTTCATTCACAAGTCATAGCAAAAGGACTAATAGAAAATTAAGTTATTTAATTCATACTTCTCTTTGTAAACACTGTGTTTACAAAGAACAGCACGCGAGTAAACATCTACTGAAACATTGGCCAACAACATCCCACCTGAAATTTTTACCTACATACAGTACACAGTGTGACTGTGCATTAACTCAACTACTATCACTGACTAAGAAAATTACATCCCAATCATTCCCCTCCAGATCGTTCATCTTCATCTATTTATAAATCGTAATGATTCAACTTTCATTAGCTAAGTACCTACTTATTGCCATGGCAAAACAGGAATCGGTCCAAAATTTCCGATTCCACTGGCCCTTGAACTAAATGTCTATGCCAAGAAGGTCCCTGAAACAGTCACGCTTATTTTATATTTATAATATCAGCATTTGCACACTAGAAACACGATCATTGACTGTGTCGCCGTCCGCGCAATATGTCGCTTGCGCACAAATGCATCCGATTAAAAAAATCGTACACATAAACCAAACTAGTTACACAAAAATAAAACAAGTGCCATTTTTGGATTATTTTTAAAATAAACTATATAATAAAACAGTGATAATGTCAAACAGTTACAACATGAAAGAGTTCAGCTCGACGTAAGTTTTTCTTTAATTATATTACTATAATTGGATATTTAACGCATTATGTGAATTTTATATTACAATAATATTTAAAATTAATTCTAATAAATTGAATGTGATACCTAAAAAACTACAGAAAAATCCTTTTACTGAGGTTAAATTCAAACTTCAAAGTAATTATGTCGTATTCCTACATTCTTAAAACATAAATATTTACGTTATTTTTACGTTAGCTATTCTGATCTTGATTTATTCGTCTAACAATAAAACTATTCATAGAACACATCATTTAAACTCTACATTCACGTTCGACTGAATTGGCGCCAAAGTTGTGTAACCACGTAGTAACAAGTATACCTATAATCTCTGCGAATAAACTAATATTATATCAACTGTACACTTTCTCAATTCGATACTCGTAGCGTCATGCGTGAAAATTTTAATTAAATTCATATATAACGAAGTTTTTGTAGGTTCACATATTAAAACGCAATATATACCTAACGTGCAAACTCATACCAATTCTCTTCAAAATTATTAAATTATCGTAGTACAATGACGATGACGGCACAACATTCTAAAATTATTTCATTTCAGCTAGGCAGCTTTGTTGTCCGTGAAACATAGTTGCACATGAATCTATAAATATGTATCTATTGTAACGATCTTGACTTTTTTTATCAGCCCAATATCAACGTCTGTTACCAGAAAAAATCATGCAAATCAATTCATTCATAAATAGATCCAACAATCAATACGACCGGCTATTAACAAACCGACGTACAACTACCTAAATCACTTTAACAATTGAATTTAATCAAAGTTCTGAGAAATGAAAAAGTTTAACAGTTTTATATGTCACTCCCAGTCGTACATCTACTAAAGTCAGCATATTATGTTGGTTTCCATCCAAGTGCTCTGCTATCTACAAAATGTATGTTTATTATAAAAAATTTAAACCATCTATTAGAAAGGGCTCTGTGTTCTTCTTCAGAAATGAGGTCTGTGTCTCTGTAGGTGGAACGTTATAGGACTTATTACCGTTACCTGAAATAATAATGACTGGCCTGTCTAGTCGTTAATGACCATGGCTGCAAAGCCGGAGGTCGTGGGTTCGATCCCCACCCATGATAAAACTTTGCGTGATGAGCACGATGGTTTATTCTATGTCTAAGTGTTATTTATCTATACTAATATTATAAAGAGGAAATGATTTGATTGTTTGTTTGTATTGAATATGCTCCGAAACTACTGGACATATCAACCCATATGATGGCCCACTGCTGGGCACGGGTCTCCCCAGTAGAACCTACTAGTATGTAGATCCTGGGGGTAATTGCCATAATCGCCACGCTTGGCGAGCGGGTTGGCGATCGCAGTAAGGCTTTAAATACGCAGAGGACGCTGCTGCCCGTCCTCTGGGATGAAATCCCTTAGTCGTCTTGACGACACCCACGGGTAGAGATGGGGTGGTACTATTCTTAAGCCGGCACCACACGGCAACTACTGGACGGATTTGAAAAATTCTTTCATCGTTGTGAAGCTACACTAACCCCGCGTGACACAGGCTATTTCTTGAGTAGCAGTCGGATACACTCCCACCGGATATAGAAGAATAGATAAACAAAAACGGGGTAAAAAGTACCGAATTTCTTCGTCACATACATGCTTACTTGAAAAACAATTGAAAAAAAACCGAGCAAGAGCATGTTGGACCATGCTCAGTGTAGGATTCCGGAGCCTTGAATAATTGTATCAGCAGAAGAGCGTAGGTTCATGGTACTTACGCCCTTTTGTTAAGAAACGCAGTATTTTCAACCATAACTCAATGACGGTATATCCGATCATGTCTGAAATAATTTTAGTTTGAAGTATTTTTTCATATTTTTTGGTCTCATGATTCAAAAGATAAGAGGGGGGGGGCACAATTATGCAACTTTCGGAGCGATTATTTCCAAAAATATTCACTTTGTCAAAAAGGGTTATTAGAAACAAATGCTGAAAAAAATATTTTTAGCTTATGTTACATGTATGTAGTCCCCCCCCCCCATATTAATTTTTAATCCAAATTTTATTAATATTCATTAGGTAGTCTTCGAGTAAAATGCTTGTGACATACGGACGGACAGACAGATGACGAAACTATAAGGGTTCCGTTTTTGCCATTTTGACTACGGAACCCTAAAAATGGATTTAAATATAAAACTATTAAACATTTTTGTTACTACCTAGGTACTACTTCTTTTTTTTAGTTTCATTTATGACAATCTAGCCTATTATTAATTTCTGCCAGGGTCAAATATTTATTGTAACAACACTATAGGTAGATATGCATGTATTTCAAGTATTTTTTTATAAGTTAAAAGTGAAACTGTTAAAATAATGACAGGTCAGTCTGCCGCCATTTTTACAATCATCGAATAGTGATACTTCAATAATTGTAAATGTACACATCTGTCAAAAAGGACTTTGTATTTGAAACAGAGTTTAATATTGATAAGTTTAACTTATAACAAGACCATCTGATCACAAACTGAGGATACTACACTTGTGAAAAGCCATGATTCTACATGTACATACTACATGCCTGTTCGCAAGCAATAGGTAAAGCCAATGACAGGAACAAGACAATGAACTCTCGCTCTTTTTCAATTGCCGACGATTACAATGTTTGTTTTTTTATAAACTGTATATTTGTATGTTTATAAACTGTGTGTATATATGTAGAATATACTTATCCTAGGTGGGGATCAAATCCACAAACTCTAACTTAGCAGTCATGATAACTAACCACTAGACCAACAGGCCAGTCGATTTACCACGTTATTTTCGCACTATAGACTTTCTTCTAAAATTGTAGGCTCAGTAATTTCAAAGACGATTTTCATAAACATTCTTAAATAACTAAAAAAAAATACATACTTATTTGTTTGCATATTACACTATACCTACCGTTTTCATAAAGGTTTTCCAATTTATTGTTTTGCCTCTAAAATGGCCCTCATGATCAAAAGTCAGACTTCTAATAGGTTTTCCTGTAATTTAAAGATGAATACCTACCTATCTTTATCATTTTTTCCAAAATATTAGGCTCAGTAACTTCGGAGATAAGAGGGGGTGGCCTATTTTCATGGATTTTTTTAATAACTCTTAAACTAACTATTATAAAATTATAATAAAAATATATTAGACATCCTTACAACAAGCTCATTGATAATAATCTATAATAAGCATCATTTGATCATTTGATATGTTACACGATGCAGCTTGCAAACCTACGTACGTTCTGACAGACGGACAGACAGAAACACGAGTGATCCTATATGGGTTCCGTTTTTTTCCTTTTGAGGGACGGAACCCTAAAAACATTTAGTTAATGTAGATACCTACATTAAGTTTACCGATTTTAAAATGTCATCTTTGTTTACTTACCTGGTAATACAGCATCTTTATTAAAGAACAACGACTTGAAAGCATTTGCAAAAAAAATAACCGGTTGGAATATCAAAACTGGCGGTAGTAGATCGACACAACCAAAGAAATATCTCCTTCAGAAGTTAACTACATAATTCTAAACTAAACGTCTTCCATTTCATTCATGTGCATAACCAGGGGAGGATTTGGGGATTGAAACCCAACCGAATTCGTAAAAAGGTAGGTACAGAGAGTACCCGTACCTATTCACTATAACCCCCCCCCCCCCAAACCATCCTCGCTACGCCCATAACCCTTAAAAGACGGAATTTTCTCATGCTGTTACTCTAAAGTAAATACTAGTGACGGAAACACTATTGAGAGCGTCTCCGGTTTTTGTGTGAGCAGGTTGAATAATCTACAAAAATTTAGTTCCAGTTCCAAGTTTCCAACAGACATTTCTGTCATGATGTCCCAATGTCACGCGGTATTTTAAAAATACCTTTATTCTTTTTAGTTTATAAATACGTCAACTTTCAATGAAAACAAGCTACCTACGCGTACTTTTGAGCGTTTGTTTACACGACCGTGTTGCGTCTATTCATTTTTCATTCAGTCACCAATCTAGTGCCTACCTTAACTCAGCTAAAACACTCGTATTAAGATTTTATGAAGAAGTACCAATGGATCATCTTAGCTCAATTGGCTCCGAATCTAGCAGGTATTGTGAACATAGATAATTTTAGAATAGGTTTAAATATACTCGAACTTTGTGATTTTTACCTACAATATAGGTACACAAATGACATCTGTTTCAATTTATAAAATTTACATTTAGCAAGCTGAAGTATATCATTAGATTTGAAAACAGTAGCTATGTTATTGTAGTTAAAAATACAATTTAATACGACTAGATATTGATTTTATTATATAGGTAGTAATTTAACTGGGGGTATACTTAGATTTGTTTGACGAAAATCTACTTTTGTCTCTCGTGTCGATGGTACACTGTCGTATTCTTTTAAATAAGGCCTAGGGTCTACATGCCATACCGAAAATACCAAAAATACTTACATTAACAAAACCATCGAATACCTAACCATTTGTTCGTCGTACGTATGTTGTGTACCTACCGTATAAAATTGTTTGATAAATGAAGATTCATTCATACAATGTCGATTATTGCCAATTTCGATTCATTCCAATTTGAATGATTACCATTTAACTTCCTAACCTTGAAGTAAAAAAAACTTTAGTAGGTCGATAAGATTCGATTCTTTATTACAAATACAGTCGGCAACATAGGTAAAGTTTTTTTTTTATTAATATGTCGGAGGAAGCCTTAAACTTAGGAAGGAAGAAAACTTGAATTTTTTTTAATTGGGATAGAGGGAGATCGAATAAATGGCGAATAGAACATAAATAAACGAATTTGTGTCTAAAAACTATCGGCTAGACTAAGGCTCGCGTGCAGGAAGGATAGAAGAATTTGAGTTTTAGTAACATATATACGGCCTGGACTTAAAATTTTTGTTACTTTTAAAAATGCAATTATTGTATCAATAAAGTAATTGGCAAGAAATGCCTATAAAAATTATTATAAGGAACATTATATTTTTTTAAGAATAATTTGGTTTTATATTTTTTGACGTCACAAAAAGCGTCGGGTAGCCCCGGGCACAGTAATCAATGGTGGCTAGCCATTTTTTTGGCCTTTAACCTTCTATTAAAATAAATTTTGAAACACAATTTTTAGGGGCCCAGTATTCACATTCCTGGCAATGAATCCAGTCTTCTTTAAATTTTTCTCCGCATAAATGCAATAAGTTTCATTTTCCTCTTTTTCATCTCATTTTCATATTTAAAGTCTTTGTGCAACATTACAATTACACACTTAGATATTGTACTTGATAACTTTCAATGAAGTTTGACAGGAGCAACGATTTTTTTTCAGTAGGAACGAGTCACTCACGACTAACTCACTCTGTACCCAGGCTGCAACTGAGCTGCATTTGTTTTCATTTATCAGTACTTATGCATATTTATATTAACGTTATAACTACCCAATGCGTTTAGTTTCTTCAGAATAGAAATGTCCGGGGTTACCCGCCTTTCCCTTATTACAACATCCACGGGGGTGGAACAGCAGCGAACAACTAGTTATCCAAGAGATAGATGTTTAGGCAATCCTAATTACATTGTACAGGTACATTGGCGTACCTACCCAGGGTTGCAAAATTAAAGCCGATGTTAAACCGTTTGGGGGTGCCACCAACTCCCTAAATAAATTAAGTTTGAACATGACCAAATGCCAAATGAGATTATGTACGTCGTAAATAAGGAACAAAATATTACCATAGTGATGGCATACATCCAAAAATAATAAACCTAATCACGTTTCTGACTCATAAATAAAATAATAATCACGTGTGATATTTTGCACCGAGCATGATGCATAAATAAAGTAATAACATCGTAAATATTGTAATTTTCACGGTTCATTTTAGCTTAATGCGATAATGTTAAATAAATTTAATTTTATACATAGGTTGGGTGTTGGATGGATGTTGGTACATTAATATTGCCAGCATAAAAAAATATTATAATTTCTTCTTCTTTCTTATTTTTAAAGATATCTTCCGCTTTATCTAAAGAAAAACTCATTGTCGCGGGATCGCGGGAGACTTTAAAAACATATAATTAAATCAATTCAAAGAACACGGTACACCCAGACTTGGAGTGTATAATCTATGCTCGGAACAACATATGATTCAATGATTCATACAAAATGGTGTCCCGTGCGAACGTCAGACTCACAACCTCTTGCATAGCAGTCACATGCACTCCTACTCCTCGCCAGGCAGTAAAATTCTCGGTTATACCTTACCTGACGATTTGAATTAGAAAGATCTTCAAGACTAGCCTTTGCCCTATTGATCGAATTACGTCGAATCAAATCACAAAGAATCGAGATAAAAGTAGTTACCATAAATAGAGAAAAACATTACTCTTCCTTCTTCGCCGTAGTCGGGTAAAAAGTAAAGAAGACTCCTTGCTTAGTTGTGTCGCTAGTCACAAGAATCTAAAAGTAAGTAGGTAGGTAGTATATACTAAATAGGGACTTTAAAATGTATCGAATGTTCAGTAAACTTCGTAACTATAGGTAGGTATAAATCTTATAATTTCTATTAGACAGCTGTCGCAATAGTTACACAAGCCCTATTACGCGGGGAGAGATACTAAAAAATAAATATCTCGTTGAAACGTCTAATTGAAACCAAATCTTTCTATTACTACTTTTTACAAAACAACCAAAACGTAAGAAACTGAGCAACAAAGCAGCAATCTGTTAAAAAAAATAGAGCAGAAAACAGTAGGGAAATAAGGAGGAGTCCTTAATTCCCTACTGTTTTCTGCTATCTCCATCACACACGCTCTTTTTTTATTTTTTTTTCACCCAAATTTTTCACTTCTCAGTTAGATTTTTCAAACATTGTTCTAATGTGCTGAAATAATACTAATAATACTTCAATTTTTTTCGTAAATGTACTAGCGTAGTTGAAGAAAATAAAACTATAATTTATAACTATTAACAGTATTGCAGTAACATTGCAGTGACAATATAAAATAAATCATACTTAACTCTGCAAAGCGTTTTACTGTAGACAATAAAAGAGCACGTTCATAAGGGATTAACAGGGCTTATAAATCTCGGGTACAATTGATACTACTGTTTACACTAGGACAATTAATTAAGCCGGTAGATACACTAGGTACTCATCTACATTTTTTGCACACGTAATAGCAGAGTATATACCGATTAGCAAATCGTCTTATGACGATAAATTTTGTGCTTACTTGTTTAATAGTAGCCGTTTCCCTCTGCTATATAATTTTGACTCCTCGTTGGAGACTTTATTTTCCAAAAATCCGTTAAAAAGTGGACGTCGTACCTATAACAGGTATTAGTCAGCAAATAAATGACCTTACGCTTTTCAATATATGTACCTACTATATGTTATACAGAATAAACAAACTTTGTAGATGAACCTGCATATAGCAAACATTATAAAAAATAAATAAATTAGAAAGCGTTTATTGCCACATAAGTGGATATAATATACTTATTATTTTTATAGGTACCTATTGCATGCGCACCGAATTAAATAGATAATTTGATTTATCAATTTATTTGTTAAGGTAGGTTTTGGCGTATTATCTCAGTGAAGGTCGTGTCTAGTCTGAAGGGTCAATCAATTGCCGCTTTATAGTACGCCAGGATGTTCTGTTTGCTTCAGTTCTCATAGCATCCACAATTACAGCCAAAATACTCAAGATGCGTAAGGAGCATATGGTAGAGAGCCTTGTGGTGATATGGAGTTGTGCAAGGATAGAGGCGTTGATTTCTATACCCAAGCAGTCAACACCACATCTCAAATGCATCGATTTTCTTCCTTTCATTTGTCCTTATAGTCCAGGATTCGAGAATACACGAGTCCGTATCAGCCTCACCTTCGTCTTTCAGAATATATTAAGATCTTTTCATATCCGGGTGAATTTTGTTATCGCTGATTTTGACACCTAGATCCGTATTCTGATTACTTTATCGCTTTCCCCTTTATTGCTGACTATTGAACCAAGGTACTGAAATTGGTCTACAAGTTCTAGATCTTTATGTACAATATGAGCGTGTAAGAGTTCCTTGTCTGTCCTCCGACATGATTTTAGTTTTGTGTATAAATATACTATGCCCGACTATTCCACTCTCCGTCTCCTTTCTTAAGAGAAGAACTCTGAGTTCTTCTTCGGTGGATGCGAATAGCGTTGTGTCATCTGTGTATCTTAAGTTGGTTATCTTCTTGCCCCAACCATCCGAAACACCTATTAGTCGGAAATAATAATAAAACGCTTGATATTTTTAGCTTTTTAGAACCTACCTACTAAATGATTTTGTTTTTACATTATTGTTCTTTAGAGTTCCGTACCTCTAACGGAAAAAAACAAAACCCTTATAAGATCACTTTGTTTTCCTGTCCGTCGGTCTGTCTGTCAAGACCCTTTATCGTAATTATATATACTCATGTCCTAACCTTGAAGCTATGAAAAAATCAAACTTGTAAATTAACGTAAAAAAAGACACTACTTATAACATATACCTACTTACAAATTTCAGTCCGACTCACACTATTTTTTACAATTTGCATTATTTAAATTCAAACAAACCCGTATCTATTTGTCGATTGATTTGAAAATCGTCTCCGTTTTAAACTTACTTTGTAAGAAACGTCGCCGATCCTTTAGCTTACCTACTTGGTTGGACCCATGGGTCCAACATACAGACACTCCTGGAGATTTTTAATCACGCATTGGGGCAGATACCAAAAACATTTTATAAAAAAGATTTGGTTTAATGCCCAAACAGTGGACATGATTATGACCAAAAAGAATATAAAACTTCGTAATAACAATGATCATGAAATTATAATGACACTAGCTGACCCGCACAACTTCGTTTGCGTAATTTTTTTATCCGTTTTTGCATCATTTTTCATTGATGCTGCGGTCCTATTAGTCGTAGTGTGATGCCTATGACTCTCACAAATTACGTAGATTTCTATTCGTAAAAGTTTTTTTTTAAATCGGTTCAGTAGATCCAAAGATTAGGTACTCCCTACAACCTCAGAAACTCACAAACTAGTATAGAAGTATAGATAAGAGATGACAATTTTTGATAACATGACAACAGCAATTTGGATTGACTGGATTATAACTAAGCAGGTGGCACTTAGGTTTAACTTATTATTATTATTTCTTTACAGCATCAATATGACGTAATATTAAAAAAAATGAAAATGCTTCCAATTTTTTGTCGCTCCGACTAGGTATTTCATTTATTTCAATAATGAGTTTCATGAGTGGATCCAGGACTTCATACTGAGGGAGGGGGGGGACACGAGAGGCAAATGGCAGTGATTTAACATGCTTACGACATATTGTATTACCCGACACCGGCCGGCCATATGAAATCGCACACACGAAGGGAATGAGTGTCCCCCAAAAATATTCATTTCGGGGGGCACACAAGAGGAAAATGGGCAAACAAATTTAATATAATACAAAAAATTCGGTACACAAAACAAACGACTGGAGGATCTGCCCTGGATCCTCCTATGATGATAAACTCATCATAATAAACTATACATAATACAGACTATAGCACATTTAGAGCAAGAATAGATACACTGTGTAGTAATATGTAGGTAATATTACCTACTACCTAGTAATACCTAGGTCTATCTGTTATTGTAGTATTCAAGGAAAACCGCAACCTCGATATATCATTCAACAAGAATTCTACATTGAAAGGTGAATATTTACCGAACAAATAGGTAATGTTCTAACTTTTTATTGCGTGACTGCTGTGTCATCTGTTATAACTTACTGACTGAACATGACAAGCATACCTACACATGCATATCATTGTAGGTAATGTATTATTTCATAATAAAGTACCTTTAAACGAGCAATTATATCATCTGAATCTCGGCAATGGCTCCTGCGGTTTTCAGAAATTTAGTATGCAGAGGGTTTTGGAGACGATAAATTGATCTAGCTAGTTTCATTTTTAGAAAACGTCGTTTAAAAAAAATACCGAGCGGAGCTCGGTCATCCAGCTAGGTACTTGATTTTAATCTAATAACAAAAAGCAAGTGAGTGTCCTCAACGTATTCCTACCTTCCTACCTATCTAACCAAATTTCCACGAATTAAAAATTAATATTATACAACATTAAAACGTTGAGAGAGACCGTGGTATATAGTTTTAAAACATTAAAACGTTCTTTATTTTTTCTAATATTAGATAGGTATATATTTAACAAAAGATATAAAAATTAAAATTAATCTTAGATAACAAGTTCTATGACCTCTTAATTTAATAGCATTTTAATCCACAGGCGTGGCCTACTTACAGTTTTAAAGAATTACATCATCGATCGAAATAGAGATTCAAAATGCGATTTCAAATGTTAGCACTATATCATTTACAAACAACTCGTAAAGTACCGCACAATGCATGTTCTATCCCAAAATAAATTAAACCTGTTGGCGTCCAAATGCTTCACAAAATATGCAATAGGTGTACTTTACTACATATATCTGGTAATATTCCAATATGCATTCTTTCGGTCCAGACGCGACAAACTAAAAATAAGTCTAATCGCAAGTACACGTCCTCATGACGACATTCGCCTAGATAATATAAACTAAATAAAATAGCAGGTATCTAACAATCTGCAGACAGTTTCCACCAGATTTATTTTGATACATAGGTACTTTAAATATATTAAACGCACGGAATATAGAACGTACGCAAGCCAACAACACGAGTAGGTACCTATTACCTATTATTTTATGATTGAATATAGACAAACATTTTTTTTTTTAATTTAACGTTCTCAGTTGTTTCTCGATGTAGGATTTAGTATCCCTAAGGTACAGAAGATACTATTCGAGCGCTGCTGCACATTTGATGTTATAAATATTTCGTCACACTCACCTACCAACATCTATTTAATTATAAGATCTAATTATAGGTACATAATGGTCTTCTTCGTCAATCTTGTTTTTATGTATCACATTATTATTTTGATTATTCAACAAGAGTGAACTTTCGAATTGATCACTATAAATAAGAAGTAAGTAGATGTCTAGCTATAGAATTGATAAATTGCAATACAATTTTCTTTTTCAGAGCCATCATAACAGAAAATGGAATCTATCCGTCGACGATATCCATTAACACAATCAACACAAAATGTAAAGAAAATGATTTGGAGATGAATCCGTATGATCCGTTTAAAAACAGAAAATTAAAACATCCGAACTCGTAAGTACTTTGTTATTGATTACATAAAAGTCATATAAATCTCCGTAATCTACATAAAAATTAAAAGCTTCATTGATTGGCACTGACAGTATTAGATACAATTTTGATAACTCTACATAACCAGAAACTATTCATTTTGAGAACAGTATTTCATTCAGGAATTGGTCCACTTGAAACCAAATGACGAGGACAGCTGCCATAGATAGGTATAAAGTTTGTTTGTATGTGTTTAAAAAGAATGACAGAGACTAGAAATGAGAAAAAAAGATTTCAAACAATCAGTTATCCAAAACTAACTCTAAGCGTTATCGAACTCGTCACGATAGGAATGTACCTTTTCTCAGCCCCCTGTAGGTGCATACATACTCGTAGCTTCCAAAAGTATTTAATATTGTCGCTAGGAAGTAGGAAATACCTTCGAGTGACAGTGACAGGTATAGTTCCATCGATTGACCAACGAATGGCTTTCAATAAGTATTTTCTTATGTAGGTCGTTAACAAAAAAAGTCACCTTTCTTTAATTGCAAATAAAAATCGTTCTTATTTACAGAGATGTGAGATCATTTGCAAATCTTCTGAAGTCTTCTCTTGGTTGCGGTATCTTAGCTATGCCTGCCGCATTCACTAAAGCTGGCACAGTAGTTGGCATCATCGGAACAATAATATTGGGATACATTTGCACACACTGCGTATATTTACTGGTACGTAATAATAACACATAAACAAAACAATTATTATGCTCATGAAAGTTTGTAAAAAACAGATTCTATTTCTAGTTCTTTGTTTATTTCATTACTAGCTTTCGCCCGCGGCTCCTCCCGCGTATTTTTCGGTTATTTTCCCGGGACTCAAACTTATCTCCATACCGAATTTAATTTGAATCGGTTTAATTGTGAAAAAGTAACAGACGTATTATTTCCACATCTAGAATATTAGTTGGGGTTGAATCTAATTTTTGAAATAAATGTCTTGAATGGTAAGCAACAAAGATTAGAAAAAAGAAGGCTTTAGATATCTGCTTTTGATTTCATATCTAATGTTAAATTTTCAGGTTAAAACTTCGCAAGATGTTTCAAGAGTATCAAAAGTGCCTTCATTGGGATATGCTGAAACTGTGGAAGCTGTGTTTGCAACAGGACCTCAGCGGCTAAGGAAAATGTCAAAGGCTGCACGGTAAGTAGGTACATCTTCATCAACCTATCCTGCCTACCTCATCCTACTATTTTCTACCTGTCTTTGCTAAGTACAGGCTTTCCTCCAATTATCTATAAATAAAATTTAGAGGTAATCTAAATAATAATAGTAATACCTAATACACGCACAAACGATTAGTCATTTTAAGTACTACCCTAACAGATTGCCTCTGATACCATTGTAGGCTATTTTGTTATGGAGGATCTATTGATTCCACTCTGTCGAATACCTTTTGAATATCCGGGGATATCGCATCCACCTGTTTGCGTATAATAATGGTTCTCGAGACTCAGTACCTAACTTCCAGTAAGGTTTATAGTATTTCGTTTCTTTTCTAGTTGCCATGTGGTTTTAATTTGATTAAACTGATTGCGCCTAATGACCAAAGCAATTACAAATACGACGAATAAAAAATGTCGTCTTATATCACGTTGCTGAAGTGTGATAGCATTTTGTGGTAATAAAACCAATGATGGTAAACATCAAGACCTCTATTATGTAGGCCGAAGTATCTTATAATATCGTCTGCCAATGAATGGTCCTCAAGTGATTTCTGAGTCATGTTTGGTAATTTTGTCCGCGTATTTGTTTCTTTCATACTATTAAACCACTGTAGATTTTCCAAGAGCAATTAAGATATTTTTATTGCGTATTTACACAACACACCCACAGAAGTAAAGGTTCATATAATTTGGAACACTCGGTTCCGAAGGCGTTCCGTGATTCCGTGTCGGGTAGAAGTAGGTACTTTAGTAGATCTATACCCCCATATGAAGTATTCCTTTTGTATATGCTACACAGGGTTGTACAACTGTAAAGGTTTTACAATCAAAGAGATTCAATGTGGTGACGATACTCTCTACAAACAAATCACTGACAAATGTTGAATGCTCTAAATATATCCCTATTTCTCTTAATCACGGCATAACCACGACTTTACCGATTTAATTCATTCTTTTTTTTTTAGTTATCTAATACTCTGTAGAAAGTTGTTGTATGTAAAAAAACAAAAAGAAAATAAAGTAAACGGGGTGGTACGAAATTTGCCGTGATATCTAGTAGTATATAATTATAAAATATGTATATATGTAAGCCAATTGCACGAGGCGAGCGAGCGAAAAGAGCGTGCCGCGGTAACGGCCGCCGAGTGCCAGTAACAAAAATTTTTTTTTTTTTCGTTATTTTTAGGGACCTTCTTCATCTTTTTAGGAGTGTTTTAGCTCTCTTATTCAAATCTACTTTTGACCAGCTTTATTGGGCAATAGTATTTTTGTCTGAAATAACAGCCAAAAGTACTATTGTTGAAAGGCAGCGGTCAAAAGTACTTTTGACCGGTTATACCGTTAGTACCTACCAACTTTCAGAGTTTAGTGATATTTATTTTCATTCAGATAACATGCATGACTTCTGTGTTCCAGAATATTAATAGACTGGGCCATGGCGTTCACCATTCTTGGCGCCTGCGCTGTCTATGTCATCCTCCTCGTGCTATCCGTAAAGCAGGTATTTTGGACGATTGTCAACTTATACAAAACAAAACCACTTGCAAATATATTTCAACACAAATGTAATCGATTTATTAAAGTCACATTTACACCTAAATTATATTAAGAAGACAACAGAAATATATCGTATATTTTTTATTTTTTACCCGACTGCGGAGTAGGGTTTTGTTTTTAAAAATAGACCGTGTCTACTAAAACCTCGATTTTGTAACAATTTCATTATTTTTGACGCACCAGTATACCAGTATAATATTAAATTAAGATTTATAATTTAAGAACTCTGCTCACATGTTATAACAATCGCATCGACTCTAATCGCTAAAGGATGAATTCCTCTCGCACGTTGCCAACCTTAATTTAGAGAAGTTAAATCACTATTCAGTGCGGTGTCGATTTCCAACGATATATTGCAATATCTTATGTGTTGGGCTTAGGCTTTCTATGAAATAAGATAGTAAGTTACTTTCCCCGTTGTGTCCACAAATTAAGCAAAGAATCTCGTTACAACACCGTTCATAAAATAATTATCTGACGTACTTACCTACTACTTTATATTTTTTGCTTATAATGTCTTTATTTATTTACTTGTTATTATTCATTTCAGGTAGTTGAAGACTACTACGGGCCTAAAATAATAAGCGATACCGTATATTACCTGATATTCTGCGCTCCAATTCTAGTATTCACACAAATCAAGAATTTAAAATACCTCGCGCCGTTTTCTGGAGTTGCCAACATTCTCCTAGTTTTCACATTCCTCATCTGCCTGTATTATATCTTCACAGGATTTCCACCTATTTACTCACAGCCAATGTCAGTCAGTATTGGAGATCTTCCTTTATTCATCGGGTAAGAATAATTCTATTTGTAGCCAAATAAAAACTCAGATGAATGACAAGAGTCTCGTTAATTTACACAGATAAAAGGATATCAGTAGGTATTATTCTAAAATGTATTTTATTAAACATTTTTATGAAATTTCTTCAATATATTTCTTCTTTTTCCTAAATTTAAAAAACTAATTAAAATAACGAAAATAGTATAGCACGTGATTGTAATAAAAATAGTTAAAGTATAAAATAGTTAGAGTAGGTCGTTTTTGTCAATAGTATAATAGTACATAGTTTCAAAATTTTTCATTAAAATTATTCGAGTAAGTACCTACCTTCTTTTCGATTCGGCAAAGCAAAGGTGTTGCCATAAAGGGGCTAATAAACAGGCCATGTTTTACTGTAATTTATAGCTGCACTATCGCAATATGTCTGCAATAGTACAATGCACAGAATAAAGCAATAAATCAAAACGTCACTCACAGCCAACTTCAATGAAACTTTACAAATACAATAATTGCATTTTTGAAAGATAGAAAAATTTGAATCCAGACTCAGGAATCGAACCCGAGACTTCCGTAGCCAAACCGGGGCCAGAAGCGAACCACCTATCTGGACTATGTTACTAGATATCAAATTCTTCTATCTCTTAATGCTTACGGGTTAGGCCCCCGTAGCGACATCTAGTCGGTAGTTAATTTAGGTAGTTAAAAGTTCAATGAAACTGGCCTGCTTATTTCATTAAAGTCGATCGCTGAGCGATCGTCCGACCACCTTTCAAAACAATATCAGCCATACGTAGATATACCAAACATGTTTAGCTATATGGCCGGAACATTAGGTACTGCAATGTTGTTTCATGCAAGTAATCCTAGCCTGGATTGCTTGCAATGTTGCCGGCCAAGGCATTGCAGCCACATATTGCAAAAAAGAAATTGCTCGTTTAAAAGCCCCTTAAAAGTGAGGTCGGTTCTTTTTATTCAATCATTTAAACATAACTCTAATTTGAATTTCGCCTTTATTCCAGTACAGTTATATTTGCGATGGAGGGTATCGGCGTAGTACTCCCAGTAGAAAACTCAATGGCTAAACCACAACACTTCCTCGGCTGTCCTGGAGTACTCAACATTACCATGTCTGTCGTGGTGCTACTGTACATGTTTATGGGTTTCCTTGGTTATGTCCGGTACGGAGATGCGGCTAAAGGCAGCATTACCCTGAACTTGCCCAAAAATGAGCCGTAAGTAAAATATTAAATTAATTTTCATCTTAGGGGTTCAATTCTGAAAACTTAAAAATTTAACGATTTTTATTGGGGTACGATATAAATTACTAGAAAGCTGTTTCTAGAACATGCTAATAGGCGACAAAGACAAGACAAGACGACAGCTACTATCTGTTGTTGTACTTGTTATTAGCATATGTCAATGCAGACATTGGGTACCTACTTACGTCTTGATCAAATATGTAATTTTGTAAAGAAATTTAGACGCCTAGTTATCAGCGTGATGCAATTTTGTTATGTCCAAAAAAGGAAGCAGTGAAGTGAGATGCGATTATTGAATACACCAATCAAATGCATTTCCTTCAAAATTAATGTTGCTAGTAATTAAATCCTTAAAAAAATATTAATTACTAAAAGATTTACCTAGTTACCCACAAATTGTATTACTAAACTTTAATAAGATAAATAATTAATTTACATCTTATAAAGGGTCTTTCAACAACGACGGGTCGATGTTAAAATTGAATAAAACTAGATGTGTGTGAGATATTAACGAAATTTATTTTTTATTTGTAAGGCCCGTTTATGCCATTATGCATGAAATATGACATCGTTCAAATGTCCGCCGCGGCTTCGCATGGTGGCACAAATCCGAGAGGTCCAATTTTTAATGACTCTGCTGCATAGATCCGGCTGAATCTGAGCGATGGCCTGCGTTATGTTGGCTTTCAGGGCAACGGTCGAATGTGGTTTATTGGCATAGACCTGCGACTTCAGAAAACCCCACAAGAAAAAGTCTAGCGGAGTCAAATCACACGATCTTGGTGGCCAATTCACGTCACCTCTGCGAGAGATAACCCTACCCGCAAACCGTTCATGCAGAATGTCGATTGTGTCGTTCGCTGTGTGGCAAGTAGCGCCATCTTGCTGGAACCACATGTCATTCACGTCCATATTGTTCAATTTAAGCCAAAAGAAATTGTTTATCATTGATCTGTAGCGCTCACCGTTGACGCTGCTGGCCTCGCCAACTTCGTTTTCGAAGAAGTACGGACCAATGACGCCGCCAGACCAAAATCCGCACCAAACAGTTACTTTTTGTGGATGCATTGCTATCTGGTGAACCTCATGTGGGTTGTGGTCATCCCATATACGGCAATTTTGCTTATTAACAAAACCATTCATCCAAAAATGTGCCTCGTCGCTAAAGATTATTTTTTGGCCAAAATCGGGGTCCTCTTCCAAGCGTTCCGACGCCCATTCAGCGAACACAAAAGTTAAAGTTTTATCATTTGCACATGCTGCTCAACCGTGTAACTTGCCATGGTGATTTGGCATCAGTGACTGAATAAGAAAAAACAGATTTGACAGATGCCGCCAAATCAAAATGGCCGCCACAGATTATTAATATCGACCCGCTCTATTTGAAAGACCCTTTATCTTTAAACTAGCAATTCTTGTATATATATATATGTATATATAATTCGAATCTCGGCAACGGCTCCAGCGATTTTTTCAAAATTTTGTATGCAGGGGGTTTTGGGGGCGATAAATCGATCTAGCTAGGTTTCATTTTTAAAAAACGTCGATTTATCGTTATTTTCAGGCAATGAAAAACCGCTCATTAGAATATGAAGGTAAATTTCGCCGCGATTTCCATTGTTTTAATAGCTTAGGTGGGAAACGGGCGATCCACAAAGCAGCTGACTCCGCTTCGAATCCGAATGAAACATATGTTTTTTTCTTTTTATATTTATTTTATGATTATTTTTTCCCTTTTTATTTAAATTTTTGATTTTTGTTTTTTGATTTGTGCTTTATTATTTCATATTTTTTTATTATTATGTCGGTAAGATCGAAAAATATTATTCAAATTTCATTAGTAGGTATGTCATTTGATAATCTAAATATAATTTCCAAAAAATACGATTTACCAAAAAAAAGGCCAGTGTAGGGTTCCGCAACCGTTGCCGTACGAAAAAATCCGATTTGAATAATTGCACCAGCAGAAGAGCGTATGTTCATGGCACATCGGGCGGTCCCGAAACCAGAAGACCCCGGGTTGAGTCCAGATGATTTTTTTTTTCCTTTTTAGGGTTTCGTAGCCAAAATGGCAAAAACGGAATCCTTATCGTTTCGTTATGTCCGTCTGTCTGTCTGTCTGTCTATTCAATTTGGTGAAGTTGTCTTGTAGTAGCCGCTAATATTAATGTGTATTATTTAGCTATCAAACTAATTTGATAGCTAATTAATAAACTTTAATATTTAAAGGGGGCATTCCATACATGTAACAGAAGCTGAAACATTTTTTTTAGCAAACTTCAGCGGGTGGCACATCATTCGACAGGACATGGGTTTCTAATAAACTTTTATTACACATTGAAAGAAAATTGCAAAAATTGTGTCCTCCCCCAGCCCCTTATCGATTGAACCGTGTCAAAAAATACGAAAAAAATCAAAAAGGTCGCGCTTTAAACAAAATACTTTAAACAAAAACTGTTTCCGATTTACCGTCATTGAGTTATTGCCGAAAAACTGCATTTCTCAACAAAAGTGCGTACGTGCTATGAACATACTCTTTTGCTGGTGCAATTACGCAAATCGGATTTTTTCATACGGCTACGGCTCCGAAACTCTACACTGAGCATGGTCCGACATGCTTTCGCCCGTTTTTGTAGGGTTCCATAGCCAAAATGGCAAAACGGAACCCTTAAAGTTTCGCCCGTGCGTCCGTCCGCACCTTTGTTCAGAGATTGTTAGTGCTAGGAGGCTGTAATTTTGCATGGATACACATTACTTACGCCGACAAAGTGAAGAATAAAATCTTGAAAAACCTTTTTTTTTGGTACCTTCTCATCTACCCCATCGTGTGGGGTATCATTAGATAGGCCTTTAAAAAACGTTTAGAGGTTGGTAAGACGATTTTTAGGTTTAGGGATTCGTTTGTAAAATATTAAGCTTTAAAGTGCAAATTTTTGTTAGAGTCAAGTGTCCACCCTCCTCTGCCAGCTAAATAGTTGATGTTGGGTATGTGAAAATATTTACGGTAGAAGTATATATAGTGAAATTAAAAGGAAAACAAGTTTACGAGTAACAGCTGATCAAATGAGAAGTAACAAAATTTTCGTACAAATTCCATTGAAAAATTTTATTAAGTAGATATTTCGAATGGTGCCACACAGTGATTTTTGCTGATTTTTTTTTCAGCTTTTGTTAAATGTATGGAATGCCTGAAAATATTTATTTAGCTATCAAACTAAGTAGCGGCTACTACAAGACGTCTTTGAGTAAAATGCCTGTGACATACGGACGGACAAACAGACTATTATACTATAAGCGTTCCGTTTTTGCCATTTTGGCTACGGAACCCTGAAAATACCGAGCAAAGCTCGGTCATCCAGGTACTATTAAATTAATTAAGCATGTTTATCCCAAACAGCATGTTCGAAAAAAGTTTAAAAGTGCCGAAAATTGTATATATAACTTACCAAAGCAAGGGTTTCGGTTTCACAACTTTTTTTATAAATTATAACGAATATCGTTTTTCATTATATGACGCCAAAGCGACATTGTAATCAGATAGAGTCAGACTTAGGTATATCGCTCTTGCGTCACTTTATATTTGGCACTTGGTTGAGCACTACAAGTACATAATCACCCATTATATAGTAAAGTTTATTTACATTCGGCAACGATACTTTTAATAAATGGACACTCCCAGTCATTTATCAATTCTATTAATTAAGTAGAAATAGGAAGGTACATAACAAGTGTTTAGGATCTGAATTAAGTACCTGCATATCTGCGAAAGACCTAAGAAGGCATAACCGCATAAACTCAAAATGAAAAAGAAGAAATCATACTAATCAAGATTTTGTCTTGCAGCGCTGCTGTGATGGCAAAGATATCCATCGTGTTTGCCATCTTCTTTACATACATGCTGCAGTTCTACGTACCAATGGAGATAGTTTGGCGGAACACAAAGGAACACGTTGCTCAAAAGTACCACAAAGTAGCACAATCTCTCATGAGAGCTGTATTCGCTGTTCTTACTGGTTAGTTTCACCTAATTGTTGGTTGTACTTACATTTAAAATAGCTACATACTAAGCGTGTGTGGGGGGTGGGGGGGGGGAGGAAAATATAAATTTTGAGGAGGATTTCACGTGGAAGGTACAAATGACCAACACGGACCGATATGCGTAGGTACGCATATCGGTCCGTAAGATATTTTTTAAAATGCGGCATTGCCTATTCATGCAATATATCGCGTAAGGACTCTCTCGAGAATCCCTGTATCTAGCTACCTTATATGACATAACAGGAGAGGCCTATGCCAACTGGAGTAGTTGTTAGATACAGGGGTTCTCGAGAAGGCGATATATCACATAAATAGGCATTTTAAAAATATCGCAATGTTTAATTGTGTACTAATGTTCATTATCAGACATCTAACCCTATAATATTGTTTTTTTACAATTTCAGAGCGGGTACCCAAATAGGGTACGCCCAAAGATAATAATAACCAATGGTCTTTGGGTACGCTCATGAAACTTAAATACTTACTAGGTACTTACTTATTTTTACGTGACTGACTCCAATAAGTACCGGAGTTGTCCATTGTACCTGTGTGCTTTTTAGTGTTTATCTCGATAAAAACTACCAGTAGTGTACTACCACAAGTCTCCCCAAACCAAAAATACCAGTCTGCGTCGACTGCCACGCAAGAGGGTTTGGGTCCGATGCCCCAAATTATTATTCCGAATCCGGGTTCGTTATTTTAAAATGATTGTAAAGTCCCCCGCAATACAGAGCTTAGGTAGGTACATCCTACTGCGAGAGTCATATTTTTAAAAGAAAATAATAATATACGGCTGATTAGAAATGTACTAAAAACCTCCTGCTTGTGGCTTCTTTACACTAAATAACGTTGTAATATCAGTTTTGGCAAAATATAATAGGTATATTACCCATAATCACCTACCACTTGTTTTTGGAGTTATGACCTTAATCTCTTTTACTGGACTGGACTATTTTACTGGAGTAAAATTGTTGTTTTTGTAAGGTTTAGGCCCTAAACCTGACAAAGAAACATCGATTTTACTGCATGGTGCTCTCAAATGTGTGGCAAATGCTTATGTGACAAAAGTAGGTGAAGGGTTAATTTGTATTTTTTTTACGAAGTTCTTTGATGTAATGTAAAGAAGTAAAGAGGGGGAGGTTATTAGTATATTATAAATCACCCTGTGTATATATAGCATTCAACATTCTAAGCTAAACTTGATGCTCTTATCATATTAACTATTTTTTTTATTTTTTCCTTTACAGTAACAGCAGCGGCAACATTACCCTGCCTGGAACAAGTTATTGGTCTAGAAGGAGCGTTCTTCTACTCTTTCCTTGGCCTCATTGTGCCTTCTATCTTGCATCTTATCTTTCAATGGGAGAGAGGCCTGGGCAAGTGGAAGTGGATTCTTATCAAAGACGTTGTTTTAATAGTATTTGGAACATTCGTGCTTGTAGCGGGCGTAACGCAAAGTATTAGAGAAATTGTTGCTAAGACATTGAGCGAAGGTGGCTGTAATTAGTGTCTATTGATATAATTATGTTATTTTTTATATATTTTATAAAGTATGTATTGATTATTATTAAGAGTAAATCAAGAAATGTACGGCGGAATTCTCAAACGCAAATCGAATGTAGGTTTATGTAGGTAGGTAGATAATATTGTTAAACGGTACCTCGCTGTCACTGTCACTTTAAGGTCAAAACCAGCGACAAAAATACTTTTAGAGCATTTTAAAGTTATTATGATTGTTTGAGTTTTCAGCCGTTATTCATAATATAAATCATTGTGATAAGTGTTATATAATTAATTCATATAACACATACTATATGTAAATATAGATAGGTTACTTTTCTATTGTTTTACTAAGCGGCGTAAGTGTAATAAATAAATTAATAATAAATTATAATTATTGTTAATATTATATATTGGTGGCTTTAAACATATAGTTTACATGGCGGACGTTTCTAAACCGTCATAAATCAATAGAGTTTAAATTTGTGCTAAACGTAAGTTGATCATAGCTTTATGAAAATAAAAAATAAAATATTTTGTTACCCGTTTGACGTCTTTTTATATCCCAAGTTTGAGTCCCCTGTATAACGTATCACTCACCATTAACACGCATGGTAACGAACGTTCGCTATAAATAAAGTGATCCTGTAGGTATATTTTTGAATAGTACTTTACGTCAGATAAACTTTGGAGATTATCTTTTCCACAATGTTAGACGAGAGAGACAGATAGACCTCCAAACTAAATCAAGGTAAAATAATAATATCTTGGGACAACTCACATAACGCCACCTGATCCCAAACTAGGCAGAACCTGTACTATGCCAACCAGATAACTGATAATATAACAGATGACTAAATACAGGTCGTCCTAAACTTAATTTTGATTTTAAAAATAATCGAGCTGCATTCAAAGACTTTTAAATAATTGCCTGTTCAGGACATTTCGATTCCCGGTTGAGGGAATTAAACCTGCCAAATGTGAAAAGCTCGACTCTATATTTTTACGACTCCAATCAAAGGCATCCAATCATTAGGATTTTTTTATATAACAAACATGGTATCTTAAATAAAAGGAAGACTATAAAATGTAACATTTAATCAGGGTTGGCAATGTTTAATACAAGTGTTAAAAACACAAAGAAAAATACAAACCCGTTTAAAACGTGTTTCAAAACATTATATTTTAAACTTGTTTAAAACTTAATGTTGTAGAAAAACATAGTAATGTTTTAATTTGATACGGTTATTAATTGCTATACTTTTCAAAATTTCTTATTGGCTATTGCCAATAAGAAATTTTAATACAATTTTGAAGTAATTTGTAAACTAACTACGTACAACTCTGTGAGCTCGGGTAACTCTGTAGCACCGGTTTAAACCGATTACTCTAAAAAACGAGTTTATAAGGTTTTTTACAGTTTTTTTTAATTAAATTGTATATTTATCAAAAAAAATTTTTATCAACATTTTAAAATACCTTGTACTTACAGTAAAATGACCTCAAAAAGTTTTTTTTGTCCGAGTCTAGACATACCTTCATATAATGTAATTTCTTGAAATTAATTAAATTAGTTTTTAGTCATCGAGATAATATGTACTAACGTACAGTAGAATAATACCTCAATGTTTCTAGTACACCTGGGTTTCCTTCATGTCTCGGGCCGGCGTACCTGGCAATTTATCGTTGGTAGGTACTGGTGCTTAAATAAAAAAATATTCGGTGTGGGTCAATGATATTATATTAGAAAAAAAGGTATAAAATATCATTGGTGTGGGTAGAATACTTTTAATAAGTTTTTGAATTCTAAAAGTGAAAATGTAATAATTTTACTAATTAATAAGCACAGGGGTAAAAAAATATTATAGACGACTCTCCCCACTCAAATCCCCCGTTAAGAAAGCAACATACACTTGCCCTTCCCCCTTACCCCGTCGGCGTCACGTCTGGCTGATGAGAGTCAGAGCCGAATTATCCATAAGGCGTATTAGGCAGCTACCTAGAGGCCCCGCACCGCCTAGAGGGCCCGTCACCATGTTCTTTTTTTTTTAATTTGTATACTTCCACAATACTATTCCTTTTTTTCGACGCATGTAGTTGAAGTAGTAGAACATTAGAAGTGTTTTAAGAAAAATGAACCGCCTTCAAAAGATATATCAAAAAAAAAACATTAACCACATTACCGAATGCAAATTTCGCTGACTAACTTCGATATTTTAGTCGATATCTCTAAGACTAGGCTAAGCGACGTAGTTCGTGATTTTTTCGAAAGCATCGAGAAAATCACGAACATGCATATATAAGTACCTACATACATAGTGTATTTAATCTAAAAATAAAAACTTAGGAACTTGGATAAGACTGCTAGATTTGTTTTAATAAAAACTGCCTTGAGAAAATCGCGAGACGAAGAACGGGTGTTATTCAAAAACTAAAGTTATTATCAACTAGCTGTCCCGCGCAACTTCGTCTGCGTAAATTTTCCCCTTTCTTTATAATCCTATGTTACTTCTAATACCTTCAAGAATATGTGTACAAAGTTTCATGATGATCGGTTGAGTAGTTTTCGCGTGAAAGCGTAACAAACAAACTTACATTCATGTTTAATAATTGTTTGCGTGATTTGCCGGAAAACAAGCTTGATGAAGACACAAAACACAACTATTCAAGAAGACACAAAACCTTTTCCAACTTGGATTTAGTCATCAACCAACAAAAAATCAACCTTCTCCAAGTACCTACATCAGCTAGCAATACAGCAGTGGACGTTCCTTGCCAGTGTTCTGAACAGACTAACCAGGATCATGCTACACTTTACAGCTTTAGCGAATGAGGAATAAAAGGAATGTGTGACTGACGTCCAATTACTACACCAAAACGTAGTCCACCTTGGAGTAGACAACTAGATTATTAAAATATATATATTACGGGTCTTAATCGCGTGAATAATTTAAGGTAAAATACCTTGTTTATTGCCCGACGTTTCGACCGTATTGCAACGGCCGTGGTCACGGGACATTACACGCCAGTGTGCAGATGTCCTTAGTGTTGTGTGTCGAAGTACCGACGGTTCCGTAATAGTGAGTGATAAAAATCAAGCGAGGGTAGTTTCCGAAACCCGCGCTTCACGGAGGCGACGCTGAGCTCAACTAGTCTTCCCGTGACCACGGCCGTTGCAATACGGTCGAAACGTCGGGCAATAAACAAGGTATTTTACCTTAAATTATTCACGCGATTAAGACCCGTAATATATATATTTTAATAATGTGTACAAATCGCGAAAGTTTATCAACATTTATAGACAACTAGAATCAAAACTAAAGTCAAAGGCTTATGGTGTACCTACTAGCGAATATCAAGATTTTTGGTGTACTAGCGAATGTCAACACTTTGAGTGTGATTTTTCTGATTCAAGCCGATACGAGGAAAGCAAAAGATTTTTTTTCAATCAATGTTTTTTCGGAAATATACAAGAGGTGGTAAAACTAAAATAAAGAGTGGTTCATGTATTCGCCATCTACTGGAAAAGTATACTGTTTTCCATGTGTTCTCTATGTTGGCGTTATAAACCAATCGCAATTTCAAACACGATTTTCTGATTGGATAAATGTGTCGCATATAATTTAATCGCATGAGAATAGTGCAAACGCACCAAGTATGTGTAAACAGACACTGATTAGTAGACGGCGTAATCACGACCGAATCGATACCTCTTTGGAAATCGCATTCATCAAGGAAAGAGAATATTGGATGAAAGTTTCGTGGATTACGATTTCGTGGCGGTGATGAACGTTGGTACTCAACATAATGGCAATTTTTTTGGGAATTTCACTACTTCTCACGGAGTACGATTCCTTAGTTCGTATATGGCCAAATGTGGTAGTGTAAGAAAAGGAAGACAATATATGACATATTTGTCTTCAACGATTTGCGAAAAACTTAATGAAATATTGGGAAGTAAGGTTTAAAATTTGAAACCAAATAAAAAAAAACTCAATAAACCAATCATTGCTAACTGGATCGAATCATTGGAGTCAGTATATCTTTACAAAAACCAACTATTAAACTTCGAACGACTGTTGATATTTTAAAATCGCTGTGATATTTTGCTTTCACAGCGAGAATAATTTGACGACTACGAGATGAAGGCAAATGAGAAAACTGATAACGAATATAGTAGTAGTAATGTGCGAAGAAGAAAAAGGCATTACGATGATGGATCTGCAAAAGAAGTTGTGCTCAGGGAAAGAGAGAAGTTAAAAATTTTGAATATATATACTGTACCTACTAGACATACTGCATGCAGAATTATCGTGACTAGAAGCTTATTATGAAATTAATTTTCTGTTCGGATTTCAAACAGATTTCTTGACAAAGACTAACAATGAAATTAAAGTTTTGTGAAGTTCCAAGGACATTGAGCCCTAGTTTATAAACGAGAAAGTGCATTTTTAGAACTTCATCTTACTTAAAATGATAGCATTGCAAATATAAAGAACTCTGATGATATCAAACGCCACAGGTGATCTACTGCCACTGATCGACTTGATATGAAGGTAGGAAAAATATAAGGAAAAGGGGCCCTGATAGGGTTAATCCGGCCCTGATGAGAGTCAATAGTAAAGTCATGCAAGCGTTTCATACTTCTGCGATATATAATCAATATCAATTGCACCCTAGTCTAAGAACTCCTTCCGAAAACTTATTCTGTGAGACAAACACTATTCACGTCTTATTTACATTCAATTTTTTGAATTGAAATAAGTACATAAATTACTTCCATTTTAATTTTTCACAACCTAGGACGTGGGTGAATAAAGTCCTTCAAAATATTTAAAAAAAAGTAGATGATTATAGTACCCAGGTGAACCAGGGATATAATTTATGTCCACTCAATTCACCTAGGTGATATCACATGGGTGAACAAAGTGAATTAAATTCTGCAATTTTATTACCGTACATCGCATCGCAATGCTAATCCCAACTGAAGCCGTAGCTTGTCTTAGACGGACCGGTATTAAAAAATGTAGGAGGGTTAGGTGCTTAATGTCCTGGCAAGGGGGAGGGGGGGGGGGGGGGTGTAGTTTCTACTTTCTCTTACAACTGGCATTATAATTTTCAAAGCTACTTTCACTTTAATGTTTTTATGCTTTTCCTTCCAAATAAGATACTATGTTATTTAAAAAAAAAAAACAATCATAAGTAATGATTGATCCTTTCGATTGGTATCGTGAAAATACAAGATCTACTATTGTTGAATTGGGGGGATTCTCTGCTTCTGGGGGTAATATTCTTTGGGGGGACTTTTGGGGGGAACTTTTGAAGTTCTTTTGGAACCAAGTGAGTCGCTCGTACAACGGAGGGGTTGCACTAGCGACTCACACTTGGCCATTTGGGGCATTTTTTCAAAAATCAAGTTTCTGTGGGTTTTGAAAAGGGTTGGGGGTAATTCACATGGTTATCTGCCAACACTGATTTATTTTCACATTTTTCGAGTTCGATTTCCGGTATAAACAGGCGAATATTTGAAAATCTATGGGTCGAGATAAAAGCAAAGACGATGACACAAATCCATCATTGTCTATGTTAATACTTTCCCGCGTAAATACAAACCAAACCTAACAAACAACGCACAATATCGTTTTTACAAAAATATAAACGAATTCTAAACATGAGTATCGTTGTACATATGAATTTACGCTACCGATCTATTTTGGGACTGCGATCAATGAACCAATTGTCATCCCAGAATACAGTGAAGACAGAAACTAACAAATCACAAACATGAGCTAGCTAGCTAAATATTCCTCTCACTAGCCGCAATGTGGGTTAAAAAATTTTCCTCGCTCAGTCAGTACAGTAACAAGAGCGCAAGTCATAACAATATTATGCAACGATACTATATTTGGAACAGATCTACGTGAACTATTCTGTGCTTTCACAAATATTTTAAAATTAAAAATGCCTATTACTATTGACACAAAACTTGTAAGTACATAGATTTATAAAATCATTGTTTACGAATGAGAGTGCCTTATTGAGGTTATATCGCAATTGTTAGTTGTATGATAATATCTTCTGTCTACATCAATAAGTATTTCTTATCATTACGATTTAGATTATCAATTGATAATGGAACACTTACGTTTCCCTATAACAAATATGATTATTCTCGTATTAGCAGCCGGGCAACATGAGTTTGGTTAGTATAAATTCACAATGTGTTGTAAAATTATTTTTTAACAAGTGTCAAAAAATGCCAACCATTAACAGCTGACAATCTGTAAATAGGCACATTATTTTGAACAGATTGTACATCGGCCTTAAAAAAAAGTTTTTTTTAATGCAGTAATGTTAGGTGCATAATAAATTAATGGAATCTGACTCAAGATAAGAAACATTCAAGGTCTACGCAAACTCGCTAGTGTAAACTCGGAATTGTAATCGGTTTGACGTAAAAGTACTATTTACCCTGTACTTTTAAAATCGCGATTGTGTTCGTAAATGAGTTACTGATGAACATTTTTACTTTAATAAACAAAAACTAAGTTAAAAAGTGCCATTATGTCCAATTTACAAGTGGCTGTGACTGACTTTCTAGAAAACATTCAAGTATGTATAATTACTTTTCAACTTCAGAATGTTAAAGTCCATCATATAACTTTCAGTATATACAAATGTACTCTGTGACTACAACTTAATAGAGGTCAAATCTCTATATTTAAGTAATATGTAAAAAGTAAGTGGTGTAGGTGGTAGTAAATAGGTGGCAATTGGCAGGTGAAATGTCATGTACACAACCATTGACCTATGAACCCGAGATAAGCAATTGTGTGAGACATTAATTTCATCAGAAAATAATGTAATTTTTTATTATTTGGCACTCAGTACATAATTTTCTGCTAAGTGTAAAACTGATAATTTAACCACTAAAGAAACATTCAGTAAAACAAAGTGTATAAGTACTTTACTTTTTAATTATATGTGATAATGTTGTTGCCAAGAAAGTTTCATATATGCATGGTAAAGTTATTTAAGTGCCAGTATGATGTGCATGACTACTTCTAAGTTTTACCAGAATCTATGGGCATTTACCTATTAATAATTGCAATTGAATAGTACTAATGAATAAATTAGAAAATGTCTATTGTCGAATCTTATATGTTTAATCTTAATTATGTTGAATATAAACCTGAATCTGAAATCTGAATAAAATCTATAACAAAATTATGTGTATTTCTATCAATACAACTTTTAAAACTGCCATGTCATTGATTAATCCCTTGATGTAACACATTATAGGTCATATCAATTTAGTTTTATTACTGGTTGTTTAAAAACCTTTTTAAGCATTGAGATAGATTACTTCATCTCCATGATTTCATAAGTCTCGTTATCTAGCTAATAAACTTTTTAATGAGCAATTCTTGTATATATGCATTATATATAATGGCTCCAATAATTTTCATGAAATTTAGATTTCAGGGGCGATAAATAGCTAGGTTACATTTTTTTTAAAAAATACCAAATATCGCTCCAGTACTTGGTCATCCAGGTACTTGATACATATTTGTCTCATTTTTATTTTGCTTTTTTTTTTTTTTACTTTGTTCTATCTTCGGCTTCTCGCATCCAGCTTTCAGCATTTATAAATTCTTTCAATTTTCTAAATCTAGGATATCTAATAACATTAAGCAAAAAAAAAAATGTGTCCAGCAGTGGACTGCGATAGGCTGATGATGATGATGAAGAAATGCCTAGAGTTTTAAGGTATTTTTTTTGTTTGCAGGTTCTTCCTATATTGGTAGGAGTAGGGTCAGTGGTTGTTTTTGCTACTGTTCTTGCAAACTGTGTATGGGGCAGGAAGCAAAAGAAGAGTGTACCATCAAAGAAAGTTGCTCTTGTAGACCCTAACACAAAATATGCTCTGCCACTTATTGAAAGGGAAGAAATCAGTCATGATACTAGGAGGTTCCGGTTCCAATTGCCTTCTGAAGACTGTGTTTTAGGTAACTATGCTTACAATAAATTTTACTGTTCATGTATATCTAACCTCACAATAGTAACCTCTAACTCACCAAGTTTCATCCAAATTAGTCAACATCCAAACATACAGACAGACCCCAATTACGCAAATAATACTTTGAGTCATGCTCAGAAGTATTTCTGCTGTTACTAAGTATTTGAATTTAAGTGACAGTGACAGCATGTATTGTATAATTAGTATTGACAAAGTATAATTTTTTAGATAACTAATAATGCTGATGGCATATTACTAGCAATCTGGTTAGCCCCTCCAGCTAAGCTGGATTACTTGTGTTTAGGAGTGGGTTCAAGTCAATTATTATCATGGGTAAGAGGCAAACCTTTCAATTGCGAGTCCAATTCCTTAACCTTGAGGCTACCGCAGCTTTTCATGGTGACGGAAACTGAGTGAAGTTTGAGTACCTATGCGGCTGATAATCTCTTTCTACTGGATGCTAATTTAGTTAGTTGAATCCCCATAGGAGGGGATTACACCATGATAAGCTACCGAAATCAATATAAAAAAGTAGGTACTAACCAAATTTTTTTTTAATCTATTGTTATTTTAAAAGTTTTATGAAAAAGGTAATATTTTTTATTGATTTCGCCAGGGTATCATAGTGTGGCCCTCCTTCTGCGGGGAATTGATTCAACTAACTCAATCAACATCCAGTATAAATTTTTTTGCTATATTGTGTTCAAACTTTCTCTACTTACCACCACAAGTTCAATAAGTATTATGTTGCTTTGCCCAATAAGTTAAAAAACGAATCACATAGAAGCAATAACATGGTGTTGTATAATAAAATAGTATCAATAAATAAGATAAGATATCTTTTATCATCGGTCTAGTGTTACATGCATGCAGTCACATAAATATTATCTATACAGCGGTACTTAATAGAATCTTGTTACATGTCAATCTCATGCCTAGATGTGAACTTGAAAGATTATTATTGACAAATGACCAGTTACAGGATGCAATTTGCAAACTACACATTGTATTAGGTCCAAATACCTATTTTCATGTAAAGCCTCTGATTTCCCAGGTTTTTAGTTAGGTATTAAGTTCCCATTTTAGTCTTTTGCCATTCTAGTCCATAGATCCATGTATGTAACAGAAATTTAGAAGACTCCAATTCTGATACCCTTTTATGTATAGGAAGCTAGAAATATGTGTCTGTCTCTTTCAGGTTTGCCAATTGGTCAACACATCCACTTATCAGCCATGATTGATGATGACCTCGTCATCAGAGCATATACCCCAGTTTCAAGCGATGAGAATAAGGGTTACGTCGACTTGGTCATTAAGGTAAGACCCAAAACACGAAATACCGAGAATACAGAAGGTAGCCGTCATATAATAATGGTCTCCTAACGGATGTCGGTTACGACGGCCAATCTCATCAGAGACTAGCCAACTACGCAGGAGATATTATAGTGCACAAGTGTATGCGCAGATGCAAGTGCTTTCTCTAATCCTTCACTCTCATAGCCCAATGCGACGGAAATCCGACACGACCGAAGAGAGATTGGTCGCAGGACTGACAGCTTAATCTACTCTCCAAAGCACGAAGATATGTGACACAAAAATGGTCACCCATCTATGGACCGACAGTGGTGACGTTGCTTAGCCTCGCAGATATCTCAATCTGCTGGGTTGCCACTGAGTCATCTTCATCGGTCATCTTACCGAGTCGCGGTCTTCACTTTAGGACTAGTTTGCTCCGTCGGCCATCGGTACTTCGGAAAATACGGCCAGACTATTTCCGCTTTAGCGTGCTTAACCTACGTGCTATGTCGGTAACTATGGTTCTTTGTCGGATTGTTTCCTTCAAAGAGACTCCAAGCATAGCTCGTTTCATAGCCCGCTGTCCGACTGTGTGATTTGTGCACTAGCCCAACCGTAAGTGTCCACGTCTCAGCACCGTAGGTTATAACAGGTAGGATGCACTAATCTTCAGGCATTGCGGTAGAGGCGATGAGAAGATCCGACGAAGTTTGCTAAACGCTGCCTAACCCAATCGGATCCTTTGATCAACTTCTTTCTTGAAGTAGTTACTACCAAGTTGGATCTTCTTCTCCTTATTCTGTTCCCGTTATTTAGGGTCGGCTCTGCTAGTCATTTTTCGCCAGGATTGTTGATCCTGGGTCATCTCTGTTAGTATTTGGGCTTCCTGCTTCTCCCTATAGTAGCCATCCATGTTAGTCGGGGTCTTCCTCGTCTCTTTGGTGGGGGGAGCATATCCAACACCTTTCTTGTCATGTGTCCAGGTTCTCGCCGCATGACATGTCCGTACCATCTCAGTCGTCCCTCTGTCAGCTTTCCGGTAATAGCCCTTACTCTGAAACTACCACGGATATAGGTGTTACTGATGCGGTCTAGTAAGTGGACACCGCTGGCCGAGCGCAACATTCTCATTTTAGCGGCATGGAGTTATCTTCCAGTTGTTTTTTATAGGGTTAACACTCAGAGCCATACAACAAGGCTGGGCGGACCGGGGTTTTATATAATTTTCCTTTAACGGGTACCGGCATTTTCTCGTGAAACAGTTAGTGATAACTCTCGAGAACAAACTGTAGACTCGGGAGTGAGATAGGTCTGTAGTTGTTAAGCGAGGTTTTATCACTTTTTTTCCCTCTACGGCCACGGAGACGGTATATGCGTTTGGGGTAAGAGGTTTGTGTGTGTGTCTGTTACCATTTCTCTCGGAAATGACTGGGACCGATTTTTCAGTTTGTGTGGTGTTTTAGACCGCCAAGGGGCACTACACTGGTCATGTTTCTCCAAAACGGTTATTATTATTTTTTCTCGGAGATGGGTAGAACAATGTAGAAACAGTTTTTGTGCTCTTAAGTCTCATTTCTGAGCATGTTCTAGTTACGTTTAAATGTGTTTTATCAAAGTCAAACATATTTTAATTAAATTCTGGGTAGTAAATGGTAGACCTCGACGGATTTTCTTAAGATACTTACCTCCAGTTAGTCGGGTTTAAATAAAATATTTGATTCTTTTTAGGCCCGTCGTGGGTTTTTTTCAAAATGTTTAATTTGTTTTTTAGAAGAACAGAACTACCGCTCCACGCTTGTGGTGGTAAGCCTTGGTGAATAACAGAATTAAAAATACTCGTAAGCTTTTTTAGCACTGGGATCCCGCCCGCTCTTAGAAGCTCTGTAATAATTTCGTCATCACCTGGCACTTTATTTTATTAAGTTGCTCGATAGCTGTCTCGAAATCGCTCAGGTCGATATCCAGAATGTCCGGCACGTAAGTGAGGCTCTGTGGTCGTCAATGCTAAGTCCCGTAGGTTTAGCCATCCGTGATGCATACAGGTGTCCATAAAAGCTCTCGATTTCCTGGAGTATCTCGAACCTTGAGGTGACGGTTTTGTTATCCGCGGTGTTCAGCTTCGTCAGATAGGGTCTGCCAAGCTGTTGTGCGAAACCCTAGTGCCTCTATTTTGCTCAATGGTAGTCTCAATGGCGCAAGTATTAGAGCGTCGGAGGTCACGTCGCGTCTGCTTCCTGATCTTCAGGCTTGTAGCTCTCTTATCATAAGTTGAGAGTCTTAAGTGAGAATTTCAACTCCCTTTTATTGCGATTTCCGGGAAACCTTTGAGATTCATTTTGTAGCGTTCTTACCACTGTCTCGGTTTTCTCATCGACTGTGCCATTTCAAGTGTTCCAACTGGAACTTTTCGGAACCTAAAGCCGCAATCTTTCGACTTGAAGGAGGTCTGCCGAAGCCCGGAGATTCTTAGCACCCCCCACCATTGCCGCTACCTTGGCCAGGAATAGTAGAGCTGCCGGGAGCTGGGAGCCGTTCTTTTCTGTGGCTCCATTTGAGGTTTCGGTCTACTTATACCACGCTGGCCAGACGGGTTGGTATAGGGTTAGATTTCATGTTTTCCTTCTTTGGGCATTAGGTTCATCTGCTTGACTTGTAATTCCTTTTATCGCGACTTCCGACACACACGGGATAAGATTCTTGTCCGTGAAAGATGTGTACGTTGCTGGTGTGAAGTACGTAAGAAGGTTACCTTTTCCACACTCTTTTTATCGAAGAATGCATATCTATTGTTTTATCCAATTCTTTACTTTGATATCGTTGTAATCACATCTTTAGCAGATTTCAAGTCGATAAATGTATTGTGCGTAATAAGAAATGACCTTTGAACAAATTGTTAAGTAGGTAGATACCTAACCCGAATTCTTGGGTATAACAAGGCAATTTATGTCATTGATGATTGGGCAAATGTATGGACGGTGGGTGGATTGACCTTTGTCAGTCTAAAATACGAATTTTAGAAAGAATATGAAGTAGTGAATTCATAAATATTCCTCTGGCCGTGGACCAATATGGTGGCAATCGTTGACATGGTGTACATTTTTAGTCATGGTGGGGTCTAACATTTATCAAAAAATAAAAGCCCCTTACAACAAACCTAATGCCTCAAGAGTTTAGTAGGTTAGGAGCACAGTACTACTCAAAGTAATCAAACACTAGTTATCTGTATTTTTATAGTGGTCTTTAGAATTCTTCCAACCTTCGCAGTCATAAGCATATACCTGCGTAATTAATATGCAGGAAACACAGTTCACTCTGAAACGTATACCTACCAAGTACTTCTGTAATTATTAAGCATTGTTAGAACCGAAACAAAAAAATAAGGAAGTGATGATTAAATAAATATTTAGCGTTGTGTATAGTAGGTATGACCTAGCATGTATTTTTGCACACGGTTTTACCTCTTACAAAAAGATACGAGTACCTACTACCGTTATCGCTATATGCTAAAATCAATCAATCACCAATATTAAAACCAGAATAATTTACTTATACTCTTCAGTTATCTCAGATTAAACTGCGTCATAATAATGACATGCTCTTTAAAGGGCCGACATGTGAAATTTCGATTTAAATGTCTGTTACGTGTCTGTCTGTTAGTTAGCCTGTATTTAAAAAACAATAGAAAGCAGCGCTTGTCTTTTAGTACTCTAATCTAATTAATGAGTTATTAAATCCCGTGTTACATAACAAACCAATAGATTAAGTACGTGCGCATCCTGGCTTACAGTGCCGAGAGTAAAATTCCTATTACCTACCTATTTTAAGATTTAATAGGCGGTCTATATGTACCTACCTATTTACTCGTACCCATTTCAACAAGCTTTGTAATTTAAACTCAAAACAACAAACATAGTTATTTAGTTCTATTTATACTAAGTCTCTGACCCACCATTCCATGACAACTCCACCATTGCCGAATCTGAGAGTGCGAGAACGGCAACGGTAAACCGTCGATCCTAAGGCTAATCTCTCTCAGGTCGTGAAGAATTTCCACTCCGTCCCTGTTGTACCTACTCTAATATAAGACTGGCGATAGAGAGAAGGTAGGCACACTTGTGGTTACGTACACTATAATATTTCCAGCTTAGTTGACTAGTCTTTGATGAGATTAGCTTCGATCGAAATCAGTTAGGAGACGAAAATATAAATCCATTTGTATATTTACAGGTATACTTCAAAAATGTACATCCTAAATTCCCGGACGGTGGCAAGATGTCTCAGTATTTGGATAACATGAAACTGAAAGACACTATTGATGTCCGAGGTCCGTCCGGCAGACTCCAATACAATGGCAATGGTGAATTCCAGATCAAAAAGTTGAGGAAAGACCCGCCTGTTAAAGTTCTTGTAAGAAAATTGAACATGATTGCAGGTATGTTTATAAATTGTATAGTGAACATTATTTTGCTTTCGTAATCACTAATTGTTACGTCACAATTATAAAAAGTATTGATACATAAGCTTCTTGAACCCAAACCAGGAAATGTAATTTTGATTATACTAAAGGAAAAAATCTTGATACAACGCGCACTTGACCAAAACACATCATTTTGAGCCTGGAATCTGGTAACACCTTCATACCATGTGTACATTGCTAGAGCGCGCGTTTTAATTTCCTTCTGCACTCATAGGTTACCGGGGGGGGGGGGGGGGGGGTACAGGGGCACATGACCCACCAGACATCATATCGGATTTCGGTTCATCGCAATAGTCAGATTGAATTTCTTGTCATGTGGCTCTTGTGCCCAAAACGTCCTCCGGTCGTGTGTGCAACTCACACTTGGCTGATGTCGTATGAAACTAAATGTGCACCCCACCCGCTGTCTAGCACAGTCGCATCTGTGTCGAGCTAAACGAAATGAACCCTCCCCGTCGTCGTTAGCTGGTTACATCCGGCATTGTTTTGCCTTTGCATTTGTCTCTCGTGCCCGAGAATCAAATCCTAGATCCGCCCATGTATATACCTACTCAAGATGTAGTGCCTAAAGTAAATCATAGACTGTGTCATAAACGTATACTCTCTGGAGTTTTGTCCTAGAGACTGTAAGCAAATTTGATGTACCTACTAACTTATTTTTCTTTTTCTATTAAGTTTATTGTCCCGACTTTGTGAGTAAAACAAACTGCGTATGGTAGTTGACCATTCCCCTCGCCATACGACTTAAGACTTGTATTCCTATTATAAATGAATTGTCCGTGACTCAATGCCGACCGAAGATCAAGCGATCTGCGACCGTTTTAGAAGAAATAACCCATCACTATGCCTCGCAGAGCAAATTAAGCCAACGGTCCTGCGCCAATCTCACTCCGATCATATCGGATTTCGGTCCATCGGACTATGACAGTGAAACAATAGCAAGTGCACTTGTGCCTGCGCACTTTAATATATCCTGCGTAGTTGATGAGTCTCTTATCCTTTGCTCGGATCAGATTGGCCGCCGTAAACGAAATCGCTTAGGAGACCTAACAGTCTCATATAACTATAATTAGTTTATGTAGTTCATCGACAAAAATACTTAACCATTACGACATACATTATTTTCACTGCCTAATACCACTATAATACCCAACGACTAAATAATAGGCCTATGACATCTGTCATTAAAAATAATGACCAGCAGCACCTATAATAATAAACTATCAAATATAATCGTTGTAGCATACTCAATTTAGATATAACATTCCATATTATAAAGACTCTTGTCGTTCTTGATCTTCTTGATAAGTAATAAATTAATAATATATTTTTACATGGTGTTAGTACTTAAATAAGACAACGGTTATGTACTATTGAATCACCCCTTTAAGGTCGAGCTACATCTGAGCATCTTGCATCGAATTGTGTCTCTTTTAATTGACTATTTAAAATACATAAAAATAATATTATACATAATACCACGCATTGAATAATTTTTGTTTACTTACAAGAAATACATGTCGCATTTGATAACAGTTAGAAGTTGTAGTTGTAGTTCGACAGCAGTCTCGCTGCCTCCGTATTAGCCATATAAATTATAGGTATAGGGCTGCAGGGGCCTCGAAGTTTGGTAAAATTGTCAGAGCCCCACAGTCAATTGCAAATTTGTGCGAAAGATTTTTACATTGGGCAAAAGGCCAAACGGCCAATAGAGCCGCTTGGGCCTTTGCACCTGCCCCCCTAACAAATTTAAGGCAAGCGAGCCCCTGCACAACAGTATTATATATATTATGTAGGTTTTATAATAATACTTAATCAAAAGCAGGACTAAACCTAATTAAACTACCAACAATTAAGGGTAGATCACGCGAAACAGGGTTCGGCTTTCTCAAAAATGTATATAGGAAACTTATAAGTACATTAGGACACGAAAAAAATGTTGTGCCAAAGAGTTCTTTTATGATATATTTTTTTAAGGGGTCTTAATATTAACCCGTAAAAAATTTTAAAGTTACAAAAAAATTGCAAAAGCAAAAATTTTCGTATTGTCATAGTCGTAGTATTGTCGTAGTAGTCCGAAATCTAACATATGTACGAACGAATATTCGACTTTTTGGTCCTGTGCTCCTGCGCACTGTGAAGTAATGGTTGTGTGCGGAAGAGCGAGACGGGTGACCGTGTCGCTGTATGCGTAGCGCTAGATGAATAATTCACTCGTCGTAATGCCCTCTTAAAAACAAAAATGAAAGATAAGATGTTCTTTGATGATGATACATAGACCATCAATGTCAAATATTATTATTTCAAGTAGGTAAATACACTACATTACACATACTTGAAGACTACATTTCGATACTTTTTTCGTGGTAGTGGATGCCATATTTTGATGAATTGTATACCTAATCAATTGACTAGGTACACAACATAGCATAAATCTATTTGAATAACAAATAGAACCGATGTAAACAATAAGAACTTAATTGTGCATAATTAAACAGTGCATTCCCCCCGAATACTACCTGACCTACCTATATGTACCGACACTTACATTTATTTGAGTTGTATATCACACAGGGGCGTACCTACCGCCGTATCAATAATACGGGGCCCCCAAACTACACAGGCCCATACGTATGTTAGTAATTGCACCTGGTCCCCCCACTCCCCCTAAGTAAGCGACCCACATTGGTGTAACTGGTGTAAGGCAAGCTTGAGCTACGCCTCTAATATCGGGGGGCACGGCAGTGCCCCCGCCAAGTCGAGCGCGAAGCAAACACTGCCGTACCATCCTTTACTGGAACCATTTCGCCGCATTTTCAGGCCCCTATTTGAGAACCTCTGGATAAGACCAGAAAGCAGAAATTTTCGTCATCAGTAAGCTATGAAATCACTTAAAATGAATAAATTCAAGTCTGTAGGTCATTTAGTTCCAAAGTTAAGCGAAAGCAAAGTTTCACATTTATGACACTCACTCACTCACTTACTCATGATCATCAGAATAGAACTAGTACTTCCCATAAACTCAGAGAGCTGAAATTTGGTTCAGAGTTAGGGTTTAATGGCCACATAAAGGGAAAACTATAAAAACAAGGATAATCGAAGATCTGGAGTACCTGGTGACCCTTATCAACCGACTTCAAAAAGGAGGAGGTTCTCAATTCGTCTGTATGTTTTTTTTTTTTTTGAAAACACAAGAACCCAACCAAACTATTAAAGATCGATATACCGCCTTTACAAAAAATATTCAACTTTGTTTGCCTTTTCATTTGATGTCAAAAACCGAAGGTCTGAAGTACCTGATGAAGAACCCTCAGCTTGTCTTACTTTATTTAATTATTAGTTAATTAGTACTCTTAGTTTTCTAGATAATAAAAAACTACTCCTAAAAAGAAACAAATATGTGTCAAATAATAAAATAAATCGATATGCCCACGATTGGTGCAATGGTGTCATGGAGCACCTGGTTTTGTACCCTTGTGTAACCCTTCAACGGCCAAGTCACACAACATTAACTATAATAATAAAGAAATCGCAGTAAGGAACCTTAGACTTGGCACGACTTTGTCTAGATTTCATTACTTTTTAGAGATAAACAAGCAGCTCCATCGAGACTTGGCTAGTTTTTTACAGAATGTTTTTGGTGGGATCATACTTACAGGAATTCGTACTATCATATATCACTAGAAAGATTCAATGTCACCTTTTTCTCGCCTTTCCCTCCTCTCTGTCTTTGTCTATCTCATTCTCTTTCACTATAGCAAACTGCCGTCATCATTGACAAAGGTTAACTTTAGAGTTGTCGAATCAAAAATAAATCGAGCCTTTTGTGTAGTTAACATAACATACATAGCTAAAAGATTTTCATCAAATCAAAAGAAGCAGGATCGGCACTTCTAAGCTACTGACGGCCGGGCTCAATAATCGGAGGAATAAGAGGAGGATTTGTCTACTAAAGGTATATGTTTGACGTAAGCTCCATACAAGATATGTCAAAATTCTACCTCTAGTAGCCAAATCCATCGATAGATTGTTTATTGAGACTGGCCGTAAATCAGAGACCAGGCGTGCTCTACAAGTTGCGGCAGGGTTAAATTACGCCACAGTTTACCTTTTAAATATCTAAGTCGTATCCTCTATTCCAATGTTCTACGATTTCTGCTCTAATAATAAAACAAATTGGATTATTTTTCCACAATGTTTTACAATGCATTTTTGTTCTGTTGCGAAACAAAATACTCCTAATCCATACTAAACTTCACCGCACGTTCAAATAAGACCCAACCTTTACTTTACTACATATGCAGGTAATAATAGTTTCAAAATCCATTAATCATCTTGTTTTGTCACAACAGGTGGTACTGGCATCACGCCAATGCTCCAACTAGTAAGACATATTTGCAGCGATGCCAATGACCCTACAGAACTACGATTGATATTTGCCAACCAGACAGAGGAAGATATCTTGTTAAGAAATGAGCTGGAAAAATTCCAAGCTGAATACCCGTCGCAGTTCAAATTGTGGTACACAATTGACAGGCCTAGTGAAGGTAAATATAATTTCCTAGCAGTGGTCCACACCACATCTCTGGATATTTTGGTTATTGACGTAACCTATCGCCATACCAAATATTATCAAAATCGGCTTCATAGCGTTGGACTCGGGCGTTAGAATAAAAAAAATTTTAAAAGCATTAGAATGGGTAGAACATTTCATAATCATTTACCAAATCCTAAATTAAATTATTTTACCCGAATCAGCCAATAGTATATTTTAAATGATATGACCAAGTATTGTAATCAACGAATACATGCTAAAAGTAAATGATTTCATGACCGGCAATTCCAATTCTATACTAACTTGTATGGAGAGTATTTGTTGGACGTATGTTTAAAAAAACTTATTTAACTTGATAGTTATGTAGCTTATTGTAGAAAAAGGTGTGAGTACGTAGTGCAAATGTACTTATTTTTTATCATTTATTCATATCCTTTAGCACGTGTCCGTCGCGATTAAAATCAGTAATATTTAATAATGAAGTATTGCCTGCCATTACTTAAGATTTTTCGTTATCTACGATTTAATTACACGATAATATCAATAATTATGACCTCAATAATATATTTTCTTGATTTGATTGATATATTTTTTACAATCTAGATTCTTGAGTTAATGTTTTATTTTGTTATTACAGGATGGAAGTACAGCGTCGGTTTTATCAACGATGAAATGATTCGTGATCACCTGTTTCCTCCGTCCGATGACAGCCTAGTACTAATGTGTGGACCTCCACCAATGATCAACTTCGCTTGTAAACCAGCACTCGACAAACTGGGTTTCAAGGAAGACCAATACTTCGCATATTAAATGTAATAAATTTATGTACCTATAGTACTATGTAGTACTTAAATAATGTCGTCAAAAAAAAATCTGTAAGGCCTCGGATGTATTGTGTTTCTTATCTGCGATGGTAGTCCATGGCAAAAATAAGGGATAGGAATTGAGAACGCTCATAAAATAGTTACGTAATCTTGGTTTTAGAAGAATAACATTAGTTGTAACCCACATTACGTCTAAAAGTATCACGTCGAGTATTGTATCAGCCTTTAATCGACTAATGAAATGTAGATAGTTCAATTTTGTATATATAACTATATGGTCTACATACATAAAAAAGCAGGAACAACTCTGAATACTGCGATGAACATGTATTCTGTTTTTGTAACGTCCTACTTAAAACTTTAGTTTATATACCAGCCTAACGTCACAACGTAGAAACACTACTCGTTGTATGACGCAAATTTCTACGTGGCGTCGTATGACACAAGACTTTATTACACATAAAGTCTTGTGTCATGTTTCGAATTTTAAAATATAGTGTATCCAAGGCTTTACGCTCGGCTGCGTTTATGGTCTTTACTTTTTAACGTTTGAATTACGAATGCAGCCGAGTGGCGTTATTTAAACCATAGATTAATAGTAATTCAAAGGGAACACGTAAATTAGTTTAGTTAATTTTTGAATTGGGAATGTTAATACCGCATTAGTATGTGTCTGTAATTAGACTAAACGCTTAGCTTTGTAGTATTTTATTGACAATAACAGTAAGTATATTAGTTGGTAATTATTTACAACACAGGAATGCAGACTGAACAAAGCATTGTTTTTTTTATATCTAATTTACAAACAAAGCAATACACTAAATCCATTGCATTTTAATGTTTTGAATTCTTGGTTATTTGCATTTAATTTTGGTTTCATTTGATGAAACAGTTTTTTGATATTTCCACTTTCCATATAGGGTTAAACCTCGGACAATGGAGTCATTATAGCAGAATATTATTATTATGTGTATTTTTGGGATATTAATATATTTTATTTCTTACGTAATTATATTTTACATGTTGTTAGATTACATATCAACCCATGTGAGATCCCACTGCTGGGCACGGGTCTCCCCAGTAAAACCTACTTATTATATCCTTGGGGTATGCGCCATATCTCCATATATTGTATAGGGTGACACTCTGACACTATTCTTAAGCCTCATACCACACGGCAATGTTGTTAGATGAATCTTAATTTAAGAACAATGTTTTTCACAAAAATTATCTTATTAGTAGTGTACACAAACACTATTATGTAGTTGTAAATGCAAAGCAGAAAATAAAATATATATTGTTTAAGACAGCTTTTATTTAATACAATTATGTAGACAGTAATTTAATGTAATCAACTAGAAAACACACTATTATTCACACTAATATTATAAAGGCGAAAGTTTGTGTGTATGTGAGTGTGTATGTTTGTTACTTCTTTACGTCTAAACGGCTGGAGCGATTTTAATAAAATTTGGAATGGAGTTAGCTGACACCCTGGATTAACACATAGGCTAATAAAGCGCGAGTAACATCGCGGGGAACAGCTAGTAGTTCTATAAATATTCACGGTAATTCGATTTCAAAATAGGTAGGAGTAGGTGAGCCACACGTGCTTATTACAAATGAATTACATCTTCTAATATTAGTATGTATAAAAATCGGTGTTTGTGGGTAAACTCCTCCAAAACGGCTCAACCGAATTTAATGATTTTCTTTGTATATTTCATAGGAATGAAAATAGATCGATAAGTATTTATTTTTGTATGAACTGCAAAAAACGGGGAAAATTGACGCAGACGTAGTTGCGTGCGTCGTTAAAAATGAATCAAATTCCCGAGTTCACAAACTGACAAGTTGTAAAACCAAAGTTAAAACTAAATTTTTATTATAGCGAGTATGGACATACAAGCCCAACACATTTTTAGGGTTCCGTAGTCAAAATTGCAAAACAGAACTCTATAGTTTACCCGTCCATCCGTCCGTCCGCAGCTTAGTTTAGAGACGGTTAGTGCTACAAGGCTGCAATTATTATTTCACTTAGTCGGCGTAAGTAATACGTGTATACATATTACTTACGCCGACTAAGTAAAATAATAAAATCTTAAAAAACATTTTTTTTGAGGGTACCTCCCCTATGTAATGTGATTTTTTTTCCCACCTACCCCATGGTGTGGGGTATCATTAGATATGACTTAAAAACGTTTAGGGGTTGTGAAAACCTTTTTTAGATTTAGGGATTCGTTTGACAAATATTAAGCTTTAAAGTACAAATTTTAGGCTTTACTAGTTTACGAGCTGATCATATGAGAAGCAAGAAAATTTTGGTACAAATTCCATTGAAAATTAGTATTAAGTAGGTATAACGTTGAAAGTATAAAAAGAAAAACAACATAAAACCCACTTATTCGGATGGAGGGGAGGGACTACGGAAACCAACATTGTACGGGGCCCGACATGCACTTGCCTGGTTTTTTGTTTTCTAAGTATGTGAATTCAATTTTTTACATGTTTACCTTCAAAGGAAAAATTTAACGTAATATTCGTACTTAATATCCAAGTTCTAGTTTTAAAAAGAAAAATATTTAAGACGGAAAATTAAAAAGACGAGCACAAAATTGTGAATATAATAATAATCACCTACCCACATTTTAATACACACATTTTATTATATTTTTACATGGTAAACTGTATCAAAACAACAACATTGGTAGTTATAATTCCTAATAGTTTATAAGGTAGAGATTTGTCTAGATTGAAGATTCCGTACACTGAAAATACTGGTTGCCTAAACTGTATCATGTGGAATATATCGCTTGCTCCCTTCCGAATAGGTCCTGAAATTTATTAAATCTGGTTAATATTATACTTAGCATATATTTAACTTTATAAATTGATGCTCGTATGTGGTACAACATTAAGCCGCGACCAGGAGGCTTACTCTAATTCAATGAAAACGGAAGTTTCGATCAAAAATGAGATGGTAGTATACAGAGCCAGGTACATCTATTTTATCCACTCGTTCCAGAAAATCTTCCATGGGTTCGAACTTTTTGGGCTTACTCAAAATATTGATTAGAATAGTCCCCGTAAACTTAAGAAATTCATGTAAACGAAAATTCATGAATTTCGTTCTAAAGAAAGAGAGTAGGCCTACTGATATGCCATACTTGCCGATTGCTACGGCTTCATACGCGTCAATTGGTGACCATTTATAATCATTGGCGGATCTAGAGACGGGGCTAAGGGGCTCAAGTTAGTTCTATTTATTTTCTAGCTTAAATAATCAATCTTAGAACAAAACAACAATGTATAGGTACGTGTGCATCTCCTTGATAAAATAGTTTCAGCAGTCTATGAACCAAAATCTTGCCCAGTGAGTCGGGCACGAAAAATCGCTGTCGACGAATAATCGATTAATCGCCTCAGCACTCTGCAGTTTCCGCATTCCGGTCGCAGCTTTAGGTATATATCTTACCTTCAAAATGATGCGACATAGTATGAATACAGTACAGCTTAGTTTGTCGTACTTCTTGAATAAAAACGTCGTTAACCAAAGCTAACGATGAAATAAGTAAAAAGTAGTATAGTATCCACAGACTGGTAGTAAAGATGTCTACCTCGAAAGATTGGAACTGAAAAATACTAGACAATATTAAAAGATAGCATAATAATAATAATAAAAACCTGTACATCATGCTATATTATAAGTTTATTACACAGTACTTATATTTTTTTACAAGGCAGCTAATTTTACAGGTGAACTCTATTGCCGGTAAAAGTCCAATTTTTAGGGTTCCATAACCAAAATGGCTAAACGGAACCCTTATAGTTTCGCCATGTCCGTCCGTCCGTCCGTCTGTGATGTATGTAATGTATATAGTAGTAAATGTGATTTTTTAATTAAAGTGCAAATATTGTTAGAGTCAAATGCAGCTAAATGGCTAATGTTGGGTATGTGAAAAAATTCATGGTAGTACCTTGTATATACAGTGAAATGAAAAGGAAAACTATCATAGCTAAGTAGGCTTTACAAGTTTACCTACGAGTAGGTAACAGCTGATCAAATGAGAAGTACTTAGGTAACAAAATTTTCGTACAAATTCCATTAAAAAATATTATTAAGTAGATATAACGTAACGATATAACGAAAGTATGAAGCAAAAACAACAGAAAACCCACTTCTTAAGTCACATTATTCGGAAGGGGGGGGGGACTACGGAACCCCTACATTGTACGTGGTCCGACACGCACTTTCCCGGTTTTATAAGTAGTTTGGGGTTTCTATTTTTTATTTAGGTTAGGTTAGGTTAGGCTACCTACTAAAGAGCCAATACTTTAATAAAACTCCTAACCGTGCAGATTATTTTAAACGTGGTGAACATAGAAAAAACGTAACAAAACTGTAATTTGGTGTCGTTTAAAGTCAAAAGAATGAATCTAGTGATTTTGTACATATTATAGTAGAGACTCCTAGATTATTTTTCCATATTACTCGTAACTTCGGACTTTAACAATTATCCTACTACCATGTCAGTTATACTACACAAAAACATACCTCTCTGCGCACACCTTCTACTATTGCTTCAATTATTACTAAGCACCATGTAAATGCAGTCCCAGTAACATTGAAAACCTGTGAAATAATACATATATTACAATTTTATGTTCAAGTTTGCATAAACTATCTATATTTTATCATCACTAGGTACACATAACACAGACTATGTACCCAGTGATTAAAAATTCTTTCACTGTTGGATAGCCCATTTATCGAGAAAGGCTATAGGCCTTTATAACATCATGCTACGGCCAATAGGAGCGGAGCAGCATGTTGCAAAAATGGGGAAAATTTACGCAGACGACGCGGGATAAATAGTGGTTTAATTATAGAAAGTGGAGAAAAGCCAACACGTAGGTAAGTGAAAACAAAAGTAGGCAATAATTCAAAACATCATCATAAATGGGACAAACCATAGCGCTGCGGTGGCTATTTTATTATTTTCTGAATTTTCATACGGTAAAAGGTACAAGATAATTGTGCTGAGATGGTTTGACTGTTTGGAAATGTTAAGAGACTTATGTGGGTACTAGTAGGTCCATATAAGATGGTATATGAAACTTACTGTGAAACTAAACACCTGAGTGATCATTTGGTACGATCTCAAAATCTCCTTTAGGCTCGAAATAAATTTTGCCAAATCCAAGTTCTTGCTGCCATCTGGTAAAATCATTTGATTTTGATCCACCCCATCTACGCCGTTTTCGACCTCAATGTTATATTTTATAATTGTATTTAAATGTTTTAGACGTATTGTTATGTAATAAATTAGACTCCCTGCAAGGAGTAGCTCTAAATAAGTGCTTAGTAATCCTATCGCCCAGAAAATTGTCAAAACTGGATATTCAGTAGAAGTTACAACATAATACGCGTAGCCACATTCAAAAGGCACAATAATTAATATCAAGAAAAATATGTTCCAATAATATTGTCTTCGCCTCAGTTTCTTATACTCCTTTAGGTGAAGGATGGTATCAATTTTTTGCACCGTTAGATATATTTCGGTAGCGGCAATGTTCTTACATAGCCTAACATGAATCATGTGAGATAAATATGATATAAACTGAATCAACACACCAATCACACAAGTAACATAAAGTATAGTATTTTTATCGTGGAATTCATTGTAGTAATGTAACACAAAATAACAAAAAGAAGTGGTAAAACACATGATCCAAATGAATGTATAAAGTTTCTGCTCAGCTCTTGTAGAAGTGATTAAATTATTCTTTATATTGATTCTAGAAGATGCTATTAGCACCTGAACCATATGAATTGGAGCAAAACACTTTACAAAACTATCGTCAAGCATTCTTTTCTCAATCATTCTTCGCAGATGCATATTTAGGTATTTTAATGAAACTGTAAGCTTTGACTGTTTTATCAAGCACACAACTCGTAGCAGCAATAATACATTACATAATAATAAAAATGTACCAATTCGTCATATTACTCCCTAATGCTCTCCATTGCATAAATTGTCGCATATCTTTAAATTATGAACATTATCATATTACACCATTACATATCCAAGATTACCAACGTAGGTAATTGCCTTCTTTTATCAACCAAATATCTATTAGTAAACACAAAAATACTAGCGTGAAGGCGCGGATCCAAGGGGGCAATTTCTATTGCATCAGGGGTCATCCCCCCCCCTGACTCTTTCAAGTCTTTGACACACATTTGGTTCGCGTTGATAGACAATACCCCCCGCACCCCAGATTTCAGCGTTCGGCGTCGATAAAATGCACCCCTCACCGCTGGCTGGTGCTGAGTTAAAGTGCCCCTCACAGAACTGGATCCTGAATCTGAGCACGATAGCGTGAAATTTTGCAAACTGAGCCTAGCCTAGCAAGGGGAGGCTGGTAGGTTAACGTTAAGTACTCCATCTTGCCACCCTCTCCGGTGGCAAGATGGAGTACTTAACGTTTGAAGCCCAATACATTTTCGTGTCTACACTATCCTTTTCTTATTAATAATGTTCTTTGGAAATCTCTCTTATTAATAAGATCCATAATTAAGTCTAATTATGGAAGTACTTATGTTACGTAATTAATGAAAAAAATCACCAAAAGTAAAACAAAGTCCGTCCCCCCATCTTGCTCCCTCCATCGAGCAATATGGGGTACCTTAAAAGGCGAGATGGGGTTTGCGAAAAAACAAAGTTTTTATTAAACGCTGTTTCTCTTTCGATTTACTTTAGTTCTATCTTTTTTTGCCAGTTTCTCTTTGCTATTTAGCTCTTTAATTTTTTATTATATAGCGGCTTAATTATGATAGCGACTTTTTCTTCTTATCTAACAACGCGAGAAGTTTTGCGTCTTACAGAGAATACTTATTTCTGGGAACTTACTTTCTTAATCATTGACAAACAACAGTGGTGCACGTGGTTTAATTGTCATTAGACCAACTGACCAACTAGAACAACCAGGTTGCACCGGCCGTGGTCACTACTGTCGCAGCGATGTTACCACGATCGATGCAACCTGGTCGAAACGCCAAGCAGTTTTAAGGTAAATAATGCGTGATAATTCCCGTATAGTAAATAGTTAAAATCATGCAACGCGAAAGTTTCAATGTTAGTAGAACAACCAGGCTTTGGGCCCGATTTTGCAGATAGCACGAAAGTGCTATCGACACTGATAGATGTAGATTTCGGCTGTACGTCAAATACAGCAGTTGTTAGAATTAATGGACAAAGACTAAGGATAAGCCTCTAAAATCTTTAAGATAGCCCATAAAGTCCACTCTCCATATCAAATACATAATATACATCTTTATTTTTACCGTAAGAAAAGTGATTCTTTGGGGCATAATTGAACCTTCAATAGAACTGTTCCTGAAGCTTTTTCGTAAGAACATTCACGAACCACCTTCACTTTTCATTCAAAGTGATGTGGGGGACATCATAGTCTTCACTGCTACATGACAATCATCATTTTGCCTATACCACAGGGACAACCGCATTTGACATGACCTCTTCAATCCAATCTCTAAATGTTTTTTATAAGTTTTTACCATTTTACAACGAAAAAAACCATAGTAAGTACGTTAGTTACAATTAGTTTCTAAAATAAGAGACCCCGTCTTGCTCCTCCTTCCCCTGCAGGATTAAAAAAACTTAAATCAAAACGCCCAAATAAGTCCTTTGAGACGTAATTAGAATAAATATAAAATTCAATCACCAAATAGGTACCATTAGAAAGTTAAGTTTAGTATTGTAGAATTCACGAACAGTGAACAGTGTCGGCTTAGACAGCAGCGCCATTAGATATAAATAACCATGCACGGATCAAATAATATTGAAATACTCTCAGCAGATCTGTTAAATGACGACTTTGTTCAGATTTTTCGACCAATATTCTTCATTCAGCGACTCCAAGGTCTACTTCGTGTCTCCATTCAATACAGATATCCTACACCACCTACGACTACGTACCACTTCTATAGTATTGCACTCTGGATCGTAAATACTGTTTGTGTAATCGATTACGTGCTGAGCAGTAAGTGCAAAAATCGTTACGACTCGAAATATATCGATTCAACCTTAACATTTGGGACTATCATGCACGGAACGAACGGACTTCTTTTGATTTGGCGCAATTACAAGCATCGAAATGACGAAATTTGCCGGTTGTATGTAAAGTTGCAGAAAATAGAACGATACCTTAAAATGGATACTAAAAATTCAAATCAGAAACTTATAAAGCTTACAATTGTATTAACTGGGAGTGCAGGTGTTTTTTGTGTCGTTTGGTTAATTTTGATCAATATATTTTTTCTGAAAAATATTTGTTTCGTAACGATAGTGACTATATTTACAAGTTTGGCTATTTACATAGAAGTAGCACAAATCTATGTTATTTTTTCTATACTTGCGATACGAGTGGACTACATAAACAATTTACTAGAACTACAAATCCCCATACTAAACAACAGATACAGAACATTTAAAGATAATCAAAAGGTGTTTTCACTGTCTGTCCCTGGTGAAAATGTAGACCATAAACTTTACTTTGAAATATTAAGCGGAATGCATTGCGTTTTAGACGCCTTATCAGATTTTTTGAAATATTATCAATTCTCGGTAAGTGGACCTACCTACATAAATTATTTTCAAACAAAGTAGGCATCTATCATACCTACTGACAGAACTATCTCCCCCCCTTATTTTGTGTATCTACTTACTTATTTAATAATTTTTCTTCATATTGTTAAACAAAAGCTTAATTATTCTCCACTTTCTTTCGATTATACACACATCAAAAAATAAATTAGTTTCTTTTCAACGGGCAATTTACTTTTTATTTGAAATCTAAAGGGTGTAACTTATAGGTGAGTAGAGTGTAGCAGCTTTTGTTCTGAGTTAGCGGTAAGGCAGGTGAAACTACGTACATACCTACCTTACGGTTAAACCACCAGGTATGTTCACTATTTTTAATGAATAAAAATCGAGTGAAATGAAAATTGCCCGTCACCGATGATCCATCCCATAAGTTGTACCTTCACCTATGCATATGTCTAAATGTTTTCTAAAACTAAGTATAATAAAATTCTTCTTAAACATTTTTTTCAACAGGTTTTTTTATTTACCTGCCAAATGTTGGCGTGGATTTTAGCCTCCGTGCAAAACGTCATCACTTCGATGAAAGAACAGGTAAGGCTACATTGCTTACCTATACAACATACCCCACCCCTAATATCACACCCCTCCATGCCCCAGAGAGCACTTTAAGCCGAGGCCCGGAACGTGCTTAAAACGGCTGTTACACTACCCTGAATTAGGGCCCTAATTCAAGGTGGCCTTGAAAATTTGTTAGAGAATTAGGGACCTAGCTCTGTTTATACCTCTCTTTGTAAGCGTCCCTGATTTAGTGTAATGTAATAAGAGCGACATTCGTCCTTTGGCTACTTGGGGCCTTGGACAGCTGACCCCTGAACAAATTTTGATACTGGGCTCGTCCAAAGCAAGCTAAGGCTTAAGCCGTCAGCTCTGCACTAATCTCACTCCGATATTGTGGGTTTTTCGTTCAAAACGACCATGTGTGTGAGCAAACAAAGTATGCTCTTGCATTTGCGCATACACTTCTGCACTCATCTCGTTCTCTGTCGTATTCTGCGTAGTTCGCATATCTTTCATATTTAGCAGCCGTGACCGAAATTCAAGAGCTTTATGGTTAGGTATCGTATCTTGGTAGGTTGATGTGTAGTATACTCAAACCCTTGCTTGACCTTTTTTAGATGACCGTGGACTCAAATCTAATAATTTGCATCACACAAGTAGTGATATTTATAACGATCATAATGCTGCTATTGTGTTCTAAGGCCCAAGGATTATCCATAAAACTAGAGAAATCAAGAACGCTCTGCATCAAAATCTTATCAGAAGAACATGAAGGTACCTAAATAGTAAATACCTGCCTGGATTAGGGATGTTACGGAGGTGGTTTTATCGGAACCAAAGTCTAAGTGGGAGTTTTTCAATTTGGTTTGTCGGCGTCGGAGTCAGAGGTGGTGAAAAAACAAATATGTCGATACAAGGTTTAAAAAATGGGGCAAGTGCATGTCGGGCCACGCACAATGGAAGGTTCTGTAGTTCTGTAGCACCCCCCCCCCCTTCGAGAAGTGGGTTTTCTGTTGTTTTTGTTTCATACTTAAGTACTTACAACGTTATGAAAAATATAATCTGCTTAATAATATTTTTCAAAGGAATTTGTACGAAAATTTTGTTACTTCTCATTTGATCAGCTGTTACTCGTAAACTTGTTAAGCCTACTTAGCTGTGATACTTTTTCTTTTCTTTTCACTATATAAACTACTACCGTCATTTTTTTCTTATACCTACCTAACATCAAACATTTAGCTGGCAGGGGGGGGGATCTAAATCTAAAAATGGTCTTCCCAACCTCTAAACGTTTTTAAAAGACCTATCTAATGGTAACCGACACGATGGGGTAGGTGAGAAAAAAAAACTATATTTTTTCTTCATTTTATTCTTTTACTTTGTCGGCGTACTATGTGTATCCATGCAAAATTACAACCTTCTAGCACTATCAGTCTCTGAGCAAAGGTGCGGAAGGACTGACGGACGGACATGGCGAAACTATAAGGGTTCCGTTTTGCCATTTTGGCTACGGAACTCTAAAAAAAATAAGATAAAATAATAGCTACAAAAAAACATTCTTCAATAATATTAAGACTCTAACGTGCGGTTATTGGGGGCCCTAACGAATTTTTCCTTGATATATTTAATAAGTAGGTATAAATTAGCTTATAACTACCTATTTAGCTTCGACCTCTGTTTAAAACCTCCTATTTAAAAGTATCGGAGACGAACTCTGAGTTGAAAAATCAATCGGAAGTTCCGACCTTTTAGGCTCAATTTACACCGCCGCGGAATGGAAGCGTCAATTTCGCCTCATGACGCAGGAATTCGCTCGATGTTCGAGCATTCCCGCGAATTCCCGAGCATTCCAGCAAATTCCTGAGTGGGCCCGAAGGACGTTCCGTTGTTTACTCGTTTTCGTAGTAGTTGTTTTCGTAGACGCTTCGCACTACTGTGACGACTTCCCCCGTTCGCGCCACTTCCCGCGGATTCCACAGACGGTACCGGAGAATTCTCGAGAATGCGCGAGGATTCCGCGGAAGGCGCGCGTCTTTTTTTATGCTCGTAGTTAGTTTGTTTGTTATACACTTGACATAAAGTTCATTATGCGATGTACAAAAACTTCCATTCCGTTCCATTCCGCGGCGGTATAAATTGAGCCTTAGAGTCGGAGTCGAAGCTCCGTAACATCCCTGCCTAGATACTTATTATTACAATTAGGTAAAAACATTTTTCATGTTTCGCTTGATGATCTTTGAATCGATCCGTCTCGATGAAATATAATGCTAAAGGTAAGACGTGTCTCTATTTTTATAATCAATACTAGTTGACCCACGCAATTTCGTATGCGTCATATTTCCCCAATTTTGCAACATTTTTCATTGAACGTCAGCTCCTGGTTTGGTCGTAGCGTCATGTTGTAGCCTTCCTTGATAAATGGGCTCTATGGGAACACTAATACTCAAATCAAATCACAAATAATCTTTTGATTCGAACCAGTAGTTCCAGAGATTATTGCGTTTAACCAAACAAACAATTAAACAAACGAACCAACTCTTCAGCTATATAAAAAGTAATCTGAGAATTCAGCAAGGTTTAAGCAACGTTCTCCCTATCAGGTTAATAGGTACATGAGTAACTGTTGTTTGTAAAAGTATCCCACCAATCTGTGCCTCACGATAATGATAAAAACCGTCCCAACTAATCAATTCAAAAAATCATTTTAACTAATCTGAGTGTTTTGTTATACAAAGGTTTTTTTGTTATTGAACATCACCAAAGGAGGTCATGAACTTATTCAAATGCATGCATATAAATATGTCAATCCCTTTTTATTACTGACACTATTCTACATTTTTTAAATCCAAAATATGCGATAATCGGAATATTGTCGATATATCTTGTTGATTCAAAGCCGGTACTTAAATAAGTTCTTTTATTTGAGGGTAGGGTTTACCATATTGACGGAATAAACATTAAATGGTTGACAGGTACGAAACCCATGAACATTTTCTGTGGGATTATTTTTTTGATAATTTTCCAATGTTTTTAATACTCATTATCCTATTCCGAACGAAGATAAATCCAAAAACACAAAAATCATAAATTTTGGTCCAGCCATTCTTGAGTTATAAATGGTGTAACTAACACGACTTTGTTTTATATAAATAAGATTATCGCATAAATCACATTCCAAATTTAATAATGTAGGTCCTTTGTCTTTTGTACACATTAATAGTGTCCAAGATACATCAGCAGTTGGAGGGCCAAGGTACAACATCGTAACAATTTAATTTAAGAACTTGTTTACCTTTATCACTTATAAAATTACAGTTATCTTTTTTCATCTAGGATATCTGTTACCTACCTAAGTATCTACCTACATACAGATTAGATTGAAAAAAAAAAAGGTTTTTTACACCTATATCGTAACAATAAAAGAGGCATGTACGGCCTGAGAAACGAACTTTTCGAGCAAGAAACCATGAATGTTTTTTATACCGGGCGGTATATTCACGTTAGTGTTGTCAGAGAATGCATCAATTACTTACATAAGCAATATTATTTGAGTTTTCCAAAAAATACAATTGTCCTAGCTACAAATAGTGCCAAGGTACAGTCGCAGAATGAAAATGTTCGTCACCTTTAAAGTCCAATTTTGCATGAACCGAATCAAGGAACAATAACGCCAACATGTGAATGTTGTCAAGGTTATACTCAGATTAAAAACTAAATAGATGGATGAAAGTAGACATAAAACATGAAAAAAGTTTTTATTTCAAGGTCATATACAAGAATAACTGAGAAAATTAATTGACAACATTCACGACTATTTCTCGATTCGCTTATAGAGAACATGATGAGGCAAGAACGATATTTTGACGGAACCAACACTGCTACCTATAACTGTCATAATTTAACACATTATTTTCACGTATTGCAATCAGTGGCAGATATAGATAATGAGTCAGTTAAATACATTCCATTTATTCTTATATTTAAATTAATCCGAGAGGTTTTAGTTCAACTACTTATAGTCAAGAAATATTGGTCTGAGTAAATTTAAACTCTGTTGTCTAACAGTTAAGCACAATTTACAGCATACGGGTATACAACTGTCTGGTGTGATACATAGTTTGAAAAGGTAACATGTGATTGCAAAGCGTTAAATAAGTGTATTTGAAAACTGACGAACATCTTCATTTCGCGACTGTACATATATCAGGTATCCTCATATTTTTTAAAGATAACTCCCGCGCACTAGGGTGCAAGCCCAGTGTGGCGAGGTACTAACAAACATGCAAATCGTGGACACAAAGTACACCTAGATTCGCAACAACCATTTGTGGATCAAACAAAGTGGTGTCCCATGAGGGAATCGAACCCACCTCTGGCTTAGCAGTCAGGGTCACTAACCACTAGCCCAAGAGGCCAGTCAATTTACTTAAAACAAAACAAATCATCAATATTTTTTATACGATATTAATTGTCAATTAACGTAGGTATGTCCTTGGTAATTAAATGGCTATCAATATCTAACTACATAATACACACAATTTATGTTTGTCTGTTTATTGCACAGACTAACACACCATTTTACATCCAGGCCTTGTTCAATTATTTTTTTACATTACAGTTACTGTTCATGACAAGAATTCCTTGCAAGGAAATTAACAATAAAAGTTTTTTTCAAACCCTACAATATTAAAGTAAAATATTTATTCCACAGGCATGGCCCGGCAGTGCGCTAAACAAATCATATTAATGGTGGAAGGAAGAACTAACATGTCTATCTACAGCATATACACATTAGGAAATAGATTGCCTCTGCACCTGTTGGCTATCACCGCCAGTTATATTATTATACTGTTTCAGTCTTCTGTATTATATTAAGTGATTTAAACCTGCTAATAAATTACCTACATTACGTCAAGTTTATCTATACCTAAAATTGTAGATTTAATAATGAAAGATAAAAAGAACATCGAATATCTGTCTAAAGACATCCTTGATCAAGAATTTGTAAAATCATTTCGACCTATCTATACATTTCAATTGTTGATAGCATCCAGTCGCATTAACATCAAAGATTCATTCGTCACATCGCCGTCTATTATACAAAAATGCCTGACTATTCTTAGCATAATTGGAATACTATGTTTAGATGGTTTTACTGTACAAAAACATAGTTTGTTACTTATAGATAACACTACTATTTATTATTTGAGTTTATGCGTCACTGCGTTGCAGTCTTTAACATTTGTGTGCAATTCAATCCACGTACGATTTGTGAATGGGAATGAAAATGCCGACTGTTTTGTCAAACTCCAAAGAATTCATAGATGTATGAACTTAGGTCGTAATAAAGTTATATCTGCGATGATGTTTCGAAGCAATGCAGTTTCAATCACATTAGTGTTGGCTGTTTTTTGTGCGCTGGTCGGAGCAGCAAGTAGGAAAGAAAATATATCTCTTTTAGCACTGCTAGGAATCGTATACACCCAAATTAATTGTGTCGTAGATATCATTGCTTGTTGCAATGTTTTTGCATTTTTATTTATCCATACAAGATTTTTAAATGGTATATTGTATAATTATATACATCGGAAAAAGCGTCAACATTTAATGTTTTTTTCGAAGAAAACAGCTATTACTTCAATATTTCCAACTAAAAAGAATATGCGCCAACTGGCTGCTAAAACCCATAATTTTACGTCCAATGAAACAGATGTGTTTCTAAAAGAAGTACTGGACGGATTTTCAATGAATTTCGCTGTTTATAAGTTTCAAGTAAGTATAATGTACATAACAAACAAATCTTTTTTTTTTTCAATTTATATAATAATAATAATATCTTGGGACAACTCACACAACGCTATTTGATCCCAAACTAAGCAGAGCTTGTACTATGGAAACCAGACAACTGATAAACATACTTGTATATTTCTAAATACATACATATTATAGATAAAAAATAACACCCAGACACAGAATAAACCATCGTGCTCATCACACAAAGTTTTATCCTGGGTGGGGATCGAACCCACGACAATAGTGAATAGTGAATCTACTGTGTACCTACTTTTTTATTTAGCAAAATAACATCATAGGGAATAATCCCTAAGTCCGGGAGGACTTTACAAACATTATGTTTGTATGACTTGACCAACAATTTGTGGATCACACAATGGTGTTCGTGCGGGAATCGAATCCAATCTACTGTACCCCCTACCTAACTTGATATTATTAAGTCCCTACTTACCTAACTTTTTTTTTAATAATTTAGATATCTACTTTGTTCGCAGATTTTTATATTTTGCTGTAAACTGGTTGCATCGTGTTTATTAACATGCGAACTAATTTTATTCGCAGCACGAAATGATGTAAGCCAAACTATTATTCGTTTTTTTACAAACGTTAGTTGTTGATATGTTAATATTACCTACCTACCTAGCGGATTTTTTGAAAAATCTTAAGAGAAAAAAGTATCATAGAATGTTTGCTTAATTTTTCATAGTCACAAAAAGCAATGTTTAAGCTTAAAGGCTTCTCTGGACATCAATCTGTTCGGTCTATTGGTATCATGGTCTTTTTTAACTTATTTAATTTCCTACAGAATACAGACATGATGGATATCTTAACCCCGGCAATATTTACTATAATAGATGTACTAGTTGCCTTGATGCTGGTCATCCGATGTGAATTGTTTCTAAGGGAAGTCAAGGGAACCAAACGTTTGGCGATCACAATCATGTCTCAACATTTCGATGGTAAGTAAATCCATAGGAGTGGATCGTAATGGAGGACCCTGGTACTGAATACATACGTATCTACAGCAGGTCGGCTAGCAGCTCAACAAACAAAATTCACGCACACAGACGAGCATGTAAAAGGTGTGGATCCAAAACTTTGTTTAGGGGGGCAACATGTGTCCCAACCAGCCAAGTGTGAGTCGCTTGCATGACGAGGGGGGATGCATTTGATTCAACATCAGTACACGAGCCACCACCGCTGAGGGGGGAGGGGGTAAATCAATTGCCTGTCAAAACACGCCGGTACAATGTCAAACTTCTCCAAAAAAGGTATTTGAGTCGACTTTTGGGCAATTGCTCCTGTTGTACCCCCCTTGTTATCCGCGCCTGTAGGCCTACTCTTTTTCTTTAAAACGAAATTCATGAATTTTCGTTTACTTAAATTTCTCAAGTTTACGGGGATTATTCTAATTATTTTTTTGATAAGCAGAAGAAGTTCGAACCCATGGACAATTTTCTGGATCGAGTGGATTAAATACATGTTCCTGGCTCTGTATATTACCACCTCATTTTTGATCGAAACTTCGTTTTCATTGAATTAGAGTAGGCCTCCTGGTATCTACGAAGCTCTCAAATGTGCGCGTCTATCTGTGCCTGAGGCTGATTCCGTTCGTTGTAGGGAGCCGACCATCTGTAGGTATCTATCTGATTTGTGGCTCAGGGCTAGGGATAGACCTTTCAACGAGGACACGACACAGGAGTGTGTCAGAGCCGACTCTGATACTACATAGATCGAGATAGATACTACAGTCGCCCAAGTTGTCAAGATCGCCATACCTACAGTCATGGGCGTACCCAGCTTTTGACCTAGGGGTGGCAACATGATTTTTTGTCCTGGGTCCCCATGTCCCTATTTTCAGTTTGCGTGCCAAGATATTTAGAACTGTTTTTTACATAAATTATACCAGTCACAGCTAGACAAGGGAGTGGGGGGGGGGAGAAGTGAGACCCCTTTCAGATGAGCTGAGTCCGGACCAAAACAGAAGAGTGACATTTACACTCGCCAGCTCGCAGCATATGAAGTCATTGCGCGAATCGAGCTGGCGCAGCGCGACCTTAAAATCCATTGAACAAGCGAGGTACCGCAAGTTCTGCGTGATGGGAGACTCAGTGTGGTCTCACAAATCACTGGGCTAACAGAATGGCCTATAGCAAATTTGCGAGCTGACGAGCGCCACGTGAATTTAGAAGCCAGTTGAGCGAGCTGGGCCCCAGCGTAACCTTATATGTCACTTCACGATTAAGGGGGCCAAGCTCAATCCTCAAAATTACTGCACAAGCATTAGGTATAGCTTCCAAACGATAATCTCATTCAATTCAGAGGAGTAGGTACTACTTGAACTTAGAAGTCACTGCGCAAGCAGCGCGTAGGGAAAAGATATTACATGAGCTGAGAAGCTCATGCAATAGCTGAACGCTGAACGTCTATTGGGACTATGTCTCTAAACCTTAAATTCTTCCTATCTAGGTATATGACGCCAGCAAGAGCCTAACTGGCGTGCAAGAAAAATAGAAGAATTTGATTTGTGGTTCTGGACTTCAAATATTTTTATATTGTAGAAACTTAAAATTCACTGCGGGCAGAAGGCTTATCGCGAATATAAAAGTAACTGCCCTAGTGGCCTAGATCAAGCTTAAAAGCCACTTCACAAGCAAAGAGATGCCACGCGAACGATTTAGAAGTAGGTAGGTACTGCGCTGCGCTACCTAGCTCGCGTAGCGTGAACTTAAACAATATCGAACGAGCTATAGACCGCAGCGCGATCTTAATAGTCAAGCAAGCAGTGAGGCGAAGCATGAAAGTGGAATTCACTGGAATGAGTCTGCGAGCACAGCGTAAACTTATAAGCAACCGAACGAGCTGGATAATGCATTGCGATTTTAATGATCTTTACGTGACGCAAAAGTAAAAGCCCCTGAGCGATCAAGATAAGCCGACATACATATGCTTTGTTAATTGCTCCAAAGCGTTTGACTAGGTGAAATGGCCAAAGTTGTGAAAAACACTACTGGACCGGGGCACACCCAACACCTCGTGCACCTGCTCAGGGGAACGACTTCAGAGCGGACAGATGACCTTCTCTTAAACAGTTTCCACCCCAGTGCGGGCGTACGACAGGGATGCATAATATCACCTCTTCTGTTTAACGTCTACACCGAGCTTGTAATGCGAATCACTTTTGAAGACTGCACAGATGGTATTGCGGTTGGTATACCTACCCATATATACAAAATTGAGAATTTGCAATACGCAGATGATATCACCTTATTTGCGAGTAATATGGACCTTACGGAGGAATTAATTCTCAAAATCGAGCGCATCAGCCTTACGTTACGCCTGACGACCACGCCAATGACAATCCGCCCGAATTTACTCAAATTGCGAACTGCAACGTGGTCCAGACCATGTGTACCTTGGGGCCTTAATATCAAACAATAGCGGCTACGTAGATGAAGTAAAGCGACGTAGGGCCATAACTAGAGCTACGATGAAAAGTTGAAGAGAGTATGGAGGAATCGCAACATTAACAAAGCCATTAAAGTCAGGTTGGTGCGAACGCTGGTAGAGACGAGGATAGTGCGCGATTTAGAAAGGGGGAAGATAGACGCTCCAGAGATGTGGGGCTGAAGGAATATGCTCGGGATATAGTGGACTGATTTCCACACCAACGTGTCCATACTTCAAGAGCTCAGAATCACGCAGCGTTCGTATCGGCCGTGGTATAATCGCGATATTAAAATTCTTTGGACATCTAGGTCTCTAACCGGTATAACGACTCAATAGAACGGCTGGTCACACAGGAAAAAGTGGAGGGAACTAGATCACACGGAAGGGCACCTATGCGCTGGACTGACCAAATCAAATTCGCAATAGGAAGCCACGTATCTGACTGTGCTAGGCGGGTCCGCTTTTACCATGGTTGCGGACGTCTCTAATGCACTACGTGACTACGACACAGCGTGAACTTAGAAGTACATGCGCGAGCAGGGCCGCGCGGAGAGAGGAGACCACTCTGACTAAGAAATTAAGTCACTGCGTGAACACTGTTACCTACCTACGCAGGGACATTTAAAGATTTCATATATTTAAAAAAACATCTTGCAGCTCGTTTGACGCCTCCAGTCATTGCCTCAATGGCCAGTGCCCTACATTGTCCTCCCTAGAAGCTAACCTGCTTTGCAATCGCGCCATACCGTCAAAGTTCGCACCCTCCGCACCCGTAGCGCAGATACTTTTTTGTAAAACGCTTATTTCTTACTCGCGCTGTGATTTTTTTAAAAGGGGGCAAATTTGGGGCCATCCTGCCCCCCCCCCTGGGTACCATGCCTACAGTTGAAATTCGTTGACATGTCATAAAACAACGAGGCTGATTTTCCCTTGCGATAATATTATGATAGTTATTAGGCTCCACCTTGAGGCTATTTTGGTTACATAGAAAACTTTATCAAAACTGGTAGACCACTTTCTTATGTAGGTACTTTGTGTGTGTTTTACTTATACATATGTATAAGTAAAACACACAAATCACCCACACACAACACAAGTACCTACTTAGGTATTCAATACAAATTTCATTTTTAAGGGCAATTAAGAGAAAAAGCAAAAAAGATGTTAAAACTGATTGAAGAAACACCGCCTCGCTTGTCAGTGTACGAAATGTGGGAACTGGATGCAAATACTCTACTTGAAATGTTCATGCTAGTCACTAACCTCATTATTACACAGCTGCAATTCGTACTTTTGTAACTGTTCATAAAACTTAACAATTTTACGTTTATATAGATGACTGTAATTTTAATATTGTTCTCTTTCTTTTTATTGGACGTCCCAATTTTGTTCCTTACAGCACGTTTTTGTTTGCGGGCTGTGAGGCTAGACGGAAAAAAGTGTTACGTTTTGACATCGAGCAAAAATCTATTATTTATGAAAGCGAAGCTAGAGTAAGGAGGTTGTGATAAATACCTAGGTTGTTGTATTTTTTAATAAATTTATTTGTCATTTAGATTTAATTAAAGTTTTTTTATGATTACCTACATGAAGCTAGAATAATGAGAATGTGTTATATACCTAGGTTGTTTGTATTTTTTAACCGCCTTCAAAAAAGGCGGTTCTCTGTTTGACCTACCTATATATGTGTGTACGTATGTTTGTGTCTATTTATGTATGTATGATCGCGATTTTCTCAAAAGCTTGTAACGGGTCGTTTTCAAATTTGGGGCCAAAAAAGTAACGATTTCATATTTTTTACTTTTTTTTAATATTTGCATTTTTTAGTATTTAGGTGTATTCAGTAAATCAAAACACGCATGTCAATCAAAGAGACCACTTATTTATTTAAATAACAAGGCATAAATCAACTTTTCAGGTGACACGAATGAGCTGCATAATTTATCTAATGATATTATGTGATTTATTGATGAGAACTCTGGTTACACTAATGATAACGTTATATACTATAACAAAAATATTCTTTCCTAAATGTATTCTAATAAAATATATAAAATACACGTTTTATAATAACAAAAACAAAAGTAGGTACAACTTAAAAACCTATGTGTTAGAATGTGAATACAATCAACTTGTGCTAATTTAGTGTAAACAAATTGTATCAGATAATTCAGATGAGCCCACACCGCCGCTGCATCGTGGCGGGTACATTCACTGACTGTACAAAGGGAGTAGCTTTCAGTTACATTCAACTCATTTTTTAAATAAACCACCGCCGTATGAAGGCAAACTTGACCACGACTGCCACCAAAGTGCATACTCTGAACTTCCTCTGCGTATTTGTAAGCGTAATTTTCCGAAAAATCCATATGTATCAACGTCTCGTTAGCATTCAATGTTTCCTTTAAACATTTAATAGTGGCATACTGATTAACATTGTTAACTGTGTGTGATAAAAATATAGGCAACATATTCTCTAGTTTAACTATTAAGTTACGTGGATCAGATGTTTTAGGCTTTTTTTTTGATTATTTTTATTTCCTTGGTATCGACTTTCTTCGTATCTCTTTCCCATTCCAAGTATTGTATTTCGTGGTCATTCCGAAACTCTTTATAAGGTAAAGTTTTGTCTTTACAAACAGCGCACTTACGGTTAAGGCAATCTAGATTATATTTATCACAACAGATTTCCATGATTAAATTCTGACTATCTTTTACATGAAGTATTTTGTTCTTATTAAGAGCTGCTATCAATAAATTAAAATTTGTGTGTAATGTACAGGCACACGTATCACGATCATCGACTGGAAGAGAAATCCAAAATGGCCTAAGTCGTGTAAAGGTGGTGTAACTGATTCTAATATTAGTATTTTCGGATAAAAAATTCTTATGCAAGTTTTTCATTGAGTCTAATAAATATCGCTTTTGTTTGGCAATTCCATGTTTTTTCTTATATTGTTTCTTGCCGGGAGTAATACGACTGTTAATGTCGTCTTCATAAAATAATTGTATCAATTCTTTTATATTTCTGTTGCTGTTATATTTCTTAAATCGTTCTCGAAAACACACTTTACGAAGATAAGAAGATTTTTTTTTTTTTTTTAATTTATTTTTATCGATTAAGTTTGTTATAAGATGTTTTTCTTTTCTACTTTTAGTCGTTGTAAATTTTTGTGCTATTCCATCACTCAAAAGTCTGTCAAACACTTGTTTCTTGCCTTCTTTTGTACTATCTTCTGAATCATTACTCACTTGATTTGTCATTTTATGTAATTGTCTCTGTAAAGTCTTTATTCTGTTTCTGTACTTTTCTATTAGTAACATAACGTTTTTCATCTGTTTTCTGTGGTGCAGTTTTATCGTCTTTTTCATCAGTTTTAATTCAGCATTACTTCGTTTTGTTTTTTCTTGCCGTTGCACCATATTCAACGGGTCTACAGTAGGATTCACATTTTTATCTTCCTCACTTACTTCACTAACTGTAACGTTTTTTAATATTCTTTGGCTTACTTTTTTTTATAACACTTTTTGGCGCTCTCTTTCCACTTCCTTCTTTGAATCCGTTGTTTGCGCGGGCTCATGTCATTAATACCTTTAATTTTTTTATTCTCTTTTCCTTTAAAATAACTTTGTCTTTTTTTTCTTGCTCTGCCGCATAAAGTTCAGGATTATTCTTAATAATTTTATATTTTTCTCTTCTAGCCATTCTTCGTCTTTCTAACTCTTTCTCTCTCGTCTTTTTTTTGTTTCGGCATCGTTGATGACACTTAGGTTGCTAAAAGAAAAAATAATAGAGAAATGGGCGAAAATATTTAAATTACCAAAATAAACACTAGAAATACTGTACCTACTAATTTCGAGTATATGTACCTAATACCATTATAGGTAATAATAAACCATAATGTATTTGAATTTGAATGATATACCCCTTGTTAGGTGCATTTTGCTGAATGAATGCTTAACCTTTTATCATTTGTATGAAATTCAATATCATTAGTGGGACTAGTGAATCGACACGAATGAGAGTGACACGAATGAGATTTTTCGAAGTATTTTGATTTTACCGTCTAAATGGAAAGTTTTAGAATGTGACCTTGCTTAGAAACAAAATATACTCAGTAAAGCATATTTAGTTCTAAAAATTAAAATCAAAATAATATAAAATTCAGCACGTTATGCACTGAAACACAAATGATAAGAAAAATTGACATATTTCAAAATCTTACCTGGTTTTGTGATTTTCTCTCAAAATAACGACACACACAACAAATCACTACGCCCGTTCGGAAGCAACTAAGCACAAGGGTGGTTTGCGAGGTGAGTAGCGGGGTATAGCAGCGTACAATTGTGTGTACTGGTGCATTTGATTACTGTTACACAAATGATATTTAAAAAACAACCGGTACAAAAACACTTAAAAATCTTGTTTTTTGAAAACTCATGATTTTCTCAACTATTCATAATTCTTCTTAGAAAGAAGAAAGAAAGAAAGAAAAACCGTTTATTAAGCTCACAGTAAAAAAACAAAAATAAATATACAAAGAAAAAAAAAAAATATGAGTTATAAAAGTTCTAAATCTAAGCTAGAGTGAGCTTAAAAGGCCGCAGCTCAGCACATGCCACAGTTCACTGCGGCGCTGATTTTCAGCTGAAGCCAGTGGTGAGTTCACGGGCGCCTGTGACAGTACATATTACATGATATTTGTAAGATATAAATAATTGTTAAAATATTTAATTTCATAAAATAGAATAATATAAAATAATTTATGTTGATAAAATAATAATAATAATAAGGCATAGCAAAAATAATAATCAATAATAATAAAAATAAGACATTGCATAAATAAAAAATAAAAAAAGACAACAATAATAAAAAATAATTAAAAAAAATAATTCTTTATGTGCTACACAGCTGTAATTGTAAAAATATATTCTTTAATTTCTGTCTAAAACTAGCTACACTTTTTAGATTACGCAGTGGAGGAGGTATGTTATTCCAACACTTGGTAGCACTATATTATTTTAAAACTACCTCTGAAGGCTACTGTCTTGTGTCGAGGTATATGTAGTGCACAACAAATCTCTCGTATGGGGTAATTTCTATTTTCATTTTTCCATTTTAATTTCATGTAGAGATATGTTGGCTTCTTTGTATTGATGACACCAAACAGTAGGGTGGCAAGGTGTAATTCCCTCCGGTATTTCATTTTTAAAATATTGCCCTTATTAAGATAGGGAGTAACATGATGGCGCGGAGGTATGCCAAAACAGAACCGTGCACATGCGTTTTGTACTCTTTGCACAAGGTTAACGGTTTTCACCAGCAGTCGAGGTCCATATACTATGTCCATATAGTTCAACTTTGACAGAACAAGCGAGTCCATGAGCGCGATACGAAGGTCAACATTCAAATGCTTACGAATTTTGTAAAGGATTTTTAGTCTATAAAAACAATTTTGTACGACTTTAGCTATATGATGCTCAAAACGTAATTCCTCATCCATCAACAAGCCAAGGTTTCTAGTTTCACTCACTCGTTCTATGAGCACGTCATTTATTTTTATCAATGGCATTTTATCAACAATTTGTTTAATTTGCTTTTTTGTACCTAATATCATAAATTTTGTTTTGGCAGCATTAAGAACGAGAGAATTATTCTCAGCCCACTGATGGATGTTATTTAAATCCTCATTTATTTTATCCACCGCGAGTTGGGTTTCGTTTGTCTTAAATGATAAATATATTTGAATGTCGTCAGCATATATATGGAATTTACAGTGTTTAATAATACTTGTTATGTCAGAGCTATACAATATAAATAAGAGTGGTCCCAAAACAGATCCTTGAGGAACACCGCGCCCTACTGCCGTCAGTTTTGATCTCAATACAGATCCATCTGTGTTTCGAACCTCAACCACTTGCGAACGGTTTCTTAAATAAGAATCGAACCACTTAACCGTATTAATGTCAAAGCCATAATATGACATCTTTGACAACAACAGGGGAATATTTAGACAGTCAAAGGCTCTTGAGAAGTCTAATAGAACTAAAATTGTCCCTCTACCCTCATCCTGTGCGGTCAAAATGTTGTCTGTAACGTCAAGAATAGCCGTTACAGTACCACGGTTTTTTCTGAACCCTGACTGAACATCTGGCAGAATATTATTAGTTTCCAGATAACGGGTCAGCTGCACTCCAACGACCTTCTCAAGAATCTTTGATACGCATGGTAAAAGGCTTATTGGTCTTAGATCTTTCGCACTTGTTACCTCTTCACTTTTAGGTATAGGTCTTACTATAGCTGTCTTCCACAAGGTGGGAAACTTACTAGATAATATGGACTTATTGACTATTGACGTTAGCACATCTAGCGTATGAGTGATCACCATGTTCGCCATATTCAATGACACCTCATCGATCCCTAAGGCGTTGGACCTTAGCCCTTCCAGTATCTTAAGTATATCCATTGGCTCAACAGGCTGTAGCGAAAATTTACTACTGGTATACCTATTATACTCAAAAAAACGTTAATTGTGATAACACAGTACATGGATTGCCAGGGACTGTTGAAAAATGCTGATTAATTGTATTTGGGTCACTTAAGTGAGTTGGAATTTCAGAGAGTTTAGATGGAATCACTCTCGACTTTAAGTTCTTCCACAGTACCTTTGGATTTTTTAAATTGCTATTAATATTTTGATTAAAGTAGCTTCTCTTTTCATTATCCAGAGCTACCTCAACTAGTTTTTTTAAATCTCTATAGTATTGTGTATGTGTGTCTGACTTTGTGTGGCGAGCTTTACGGAGAGCCGCATCTCTTAATCCCATCATTAACTTCACATTATCCGTGATCCACGGAGCTGGTAATTCTTTAATAACTGTAGTTTTTATTGGTGCATGAAGGTCAAAAATAAACTTAACTGAATTAGTGTAATCTCGCACTATGTCGTCAACGTCCTCTGAGCGGCTGATACTTGCCCAAGGAATGCGGCTTACATCCAATATAAACTGATCGTGTTGAATATCAGCGATCGGTCTATAAGACCTAACTCTAGGCATAAACTTAGGCTTCCGTATCGAAAATTCGCTAGTAACGAAAGCATGTCCGTTAATGACACCAACACAGTCTACGCACACATTTCGAGCAGCAGCGTTCGTACACACCACATCAATTAAAGTTTGACTGGTTGTGGTAAAGTGCGTCGGTTCAGTAACTATTTGTCGCAAACCTGTACAAGAGATGAATGTCCTAAACTGTTCCGTTTTAACATCAGTAGGTAGTGTGTAAAACGTTAATATTAAAGTCACCTAGTAAGATAATAAAGTCATGTTCCTGTAACGAAGCAATTGTATCCATAATAGCATCTAGAAAAAGTTGTGTATCAAGCCAAGGTGGACGGTATGCAGTCCCTAAAATAATAGTGTTTTGATTATATTTTACTTTAATCCACATTTGCTCCACTAATGAGTGAGTGGGATGTGAGCAAGAACTCACACTAAGGCCGCGCTTAATATAAAACCCAACTCCTCCACCCCTTCCATTTTTAATGGACAAGGGTCTGGGAATATGCTTTAGTCTGTACTCAGGGACACGTGGAGCTAAATCCGACTGCTGGCCTCTCCCCAACCAGGTTTCATTTATGGCCACTATATCAGCCCCGTTACGACCCATAGCTACTATAAAATTGTCATGGTTAGTGCATAGGGAACCAGCGTTTAAAAATCCAACTTTAAGAAATCTATTAATCATCTAAATTACATATATACTATATAGATATAAAAAAAGATTTTATGTACCTAATCAAAATAAATTCATAATCTAATTCATAGTAAGTAATACATATAATTATTTTAAAAATATGAACAATATTTTTATCAACCAATGTCTTCAGCTGAAAATCACGCCACAGGTCCTTGTTAATAAGATAGCACACTATATACACTGACGGACTTATAAACTGCATCAAAGTAATAGACGACTTTGAAATAAATATTTTAACCAAGTATGCAAACTTTCTATACAGATTTAAATTGAAACCTCTAGATTGGTTCGTGAACTTTAAAACAGCGTAGGATCATATCTTTAAGTTTAAGTTTATGTACTGGAAAGGACCTTAAGACCTTTTTTGAAGAAAAAACAGAAGTTTAAGGAAAAATTGTTTAATTAAAAAATTGGTTTTAACAATAGACACAAACTTTATGCAAGGGTTTATTTGTGTTTTAATAAGGTGTATTACCCCCACGTGCCCTTATTACGGATTCTAATCGGTTCCGCATAGATTTTATAAGGGTTTTTAAAAGATCTTGCGGAATATTGTCCCATTCTTCTGAAAGTGCTGTTCTTAGTGCTGCCACTGTCGTAGGCGAAGGGTTTCTCGCATATACAGCTCTTTTTAAATTGTCCCAAACATGCTCGATGGGATTAAGATCCGGGCTGCGTGCTGGCCAATTCATTGTACGTATCCCAACCTCTTCGCAATAATGTTGAACTTGTGCAGCTGCATGCGGCCGGGCATTATCCTGCATTAAAGTAAAATTTTCGCCTATGAATCCCATGTAAGGCACCACGTGATCTTCTAATATCTCTGTTATGTAGCGATGTGCTGTCAAACCCCCTCTATTACCGTTTTGACGGACCATGTCTATGAACACAAGTTCTGTTCGCCCGTTCATCGATATGCCACCCCAGACCATACATGAACCGCCTCCAAAAGGAACACGCTCCTCAATGCAACTTTGAGCATATCGCTCCCCACGTCGACGATAGACTCTTCTGCGACCATCTGCACCATATAAACATGTCCTACACTCGTCCGTGAACAATACAGAGGCCCACTGCTCTTCTGTCCAATTCAGGTGATGACGCGCAAATCTTAAGCGAGCTTGTCTGTGAGCTGCAGACAACTTTGGACCATTTGCTGGTCTAAAAGGGGTGATAGCCGCTTCCTTTAACCTTCTTCTTATTGTTCGTGCACACACGTTTTTTCCACGCACTTCATTAAGCTCGGTTTTGATGTTAACTGACGTGAGGAAACGATTTCGCAGGGAAGTTGTAACAATAAATCGGTCATCACGACCTGTGGTTGCTCGAGTTCTGCCTGTACCACGTCTCCTCCTGTAAGAACCTGTCTCTACAAACCTTCTGTATATTCTACAAACCGTAGACTGGTTTAAATTTAAATTTCTACCAATCGTTCGTTGATCCAAGCCCTCCCGCACCAATGCTACAATTTGTGCCGCTTGTTCGGACGAAGTATCCATATTATGGTTCAAAAACTCTCGATGTGTTAAAAAACTAACCCAACAATTATGCTGGTAACAATAATTCAATTGACCAAACAAAAAAAATCAATGAGAATTAATTTAAAACTTTGCTATAAATAACACGCAAATCTGATACTACGAGTAAATTTTCTTTTCCCGGCTATATTCATTTGTTTTACCGCAGTTCTATTTTTAAATTTAATTTTTTTTTAAGATTAAGAGCCAGTCTTTCCATATTTATATAATTTAATCTAAAAAGTTTGCATACTTATTATAAAAAATCCTTTTAGAGTAAACCTGAACTTTGATGCAGTTTATGAGTCCGTCAGTGTATAAAAAAGTACATGTATGTAAATTAAAGGTAGACAAAAATATATAAGACACAGGCAAGTTAGGATTTACACTATTAATGTAAGTATTTATAACAAATGACGGGAATTTAATAAAAAGCAAACATAAAGTATAATAATAAAAAAATAAAACTAGTAAATAAAGCCCTTTGATCAGACAAATAAAAAGCAACAAGGCTACATTACTATTCTGACATGTAAACATAGTACAAACGGTCCAAACAAAAAGAATAGAGTAAGACTTACTAATAACATGCAACAAATGTAAACAAAACAGATATATTACAGAAAATACATAACTCGATACAGGATACAAGCCAAATCTACGATTGCTACGAGTAATTCGGTATTTTTTAATATACATCCCTAAACATCTCTTGCCCCAAAAATTCGCTGAATATCTGCCTCAGTACGAATACGCTGAGCGGGCAGGCCCTCCTCCTTCTTTACATATACACATTCTTACACAACTATATTACATAATGTAAAAATAAAACTCCAATTTCCTGCATACGTTTTTGTTTAAATAGCAATTATGAAAATATAAAGCGATTAGAACCAGTGACACTAGTGAGATTTCGGTTACATTCGTAAGCCTATCTCTTTCATATATTTTGTTAAGAAACTTGTTGTAATACGTGTCAAAGTTCTAGTTGATTTAAAATAATTTTAGTTACGTAAATATCTAGTCCAGAAGAGTTAAATCAAAAACCATGCTTTTGGCCCCAAATTTGAAAACGACCGCATATTTTTTTTTTCGCTATTCGACTGCATATTTTTCTGGGAAGGTTTTAGCGTATAGAACCTAGTTGTAGTTGTCCTAGCTTATAGAACACCCAAGTGAAAATGAGTCCGCGAAATCATTAGTTAATACGAACACAAAAAAGATAGCTATAGCAAAAGGAACTACGTTCCAACCGGGTGTCCATAAGACACTTCTCTCTTTTTATCTATAAATGAGTATTTTGCCCAAAGAATACTTTAATCTTCTGGGAACAATTTAATTTTTATTTTCACATTTTTTCCTGAAGATCAAAGTTTTGTTTTTTACAACTTTTCCAACTTATCATTACAAAAACATGTATAAATTAATATGGCTGAAGTCAATGGCGAACCTGGCGGAAAATGCGAGTTGTTCTAGCGCACCGTGGGTTCCGTATATGTGCAACAGGGATAGTTGCACATGTATGGAACACTTGGTGCGCGAGTACCACTCGTACTTGGCCGATTTTTGTTATTATCAGTGAATTGAACCTGGCGGGTAGACCCGGACGAAAATGTCCGGACCTACCCGTCAGGTTCGCCACTGACTAAAGTTTAGTTCCATTAAGTACTCTATTCATGTTCAAAACAGAATCGTTTCATGAAAAAAAATACATATATCAGTGTCAAAAATCTTTATTGACAGCATCTGTTATTTAAAAAAAAATAAAGTTTTAGAAATAATTGTGTAAAATCAAATAAACTTAAATAAAATGCTACAGATAGATACATAATTGTATCACAAAATGGATGGAACATGTTAATAATCTAGTCTTATATTGCTTAGGCATTTTAAAAAACACTAATTACCTACTTATAAACTATTAAAATATAGCTGAAAATGGATGGATATTTATTCTTAACACATTTCTTATATAATATTTAATTTAAAAAATCTATATCTACTTGTATTCACTATTCTACTTAGGTGTAAAATATTAAGATCTTAACATGGGATTCATGAAAATTACATATAAATAAATCTTAAGTAACTGATCTAATTCAGTCGTTTATGCCCTTTTTAAGGGTTCTGATAAGGCTCATACTGGTATAAAGGCAACATTTTTAGAATCTAATACTCTTATTTCAATATACATACTGTTAAAATTAATTCTAGTTTTCTGGGTATGCATGTATATCAAATATTTGGATAATTTCTTGTTCTATCTTAAACTGTTTATATGTGTCATGTGACCAGATCAAGGATTGTCACCATTTTATGATAATTATTTTTTGGTCAGTCATAAAGTGATCAACTCTATTTTTTGGCCATGAAATTTTATAAGAAGGTATTCAAAATAACTTAATAATTGAAGCTTCTAAAATACAGTCCAATAGGATGGGATGTGTTCACTGAAATTAGTCAGAAGCATTATATTTTACTTTCCTTTTCTTAAATTATAAGTTACTATGATGATATATAAGACCGTGCTTGGTAATATACAACCCTGTAAGATTTTATAAGCTTCAAAAATATTATTGCTACATCATACCAATAGTTTTTTTCATGTGTGTATACCTATACTAATACTATAAAGAGGTAAGGTTTGTGAAGTTGTAGGGGGTAATCTCTGGTTTTACTGAACTGATTTTAAAACATCTTTAACCAATAGAAAGCCACATCATATGTAAGTGTCACAGGCTATATAGCATCACTCTACAACCAGTAGGAGTGAAGCATCAATGAAAAATGTTGCTAAAACGGGGAAAAAATTACACAAACAAGTTGCGGGTCAGCTGGTGTTTATATAAAACTATAAAAGCTACTTCTAGTAAAGGAATGTAAGTACTATCATTTCAACCCTTAATACCTTGTCTCATTTTGTTTTATTTTAAATATATTAAGGGAAAGAGACAATTAAACACTAGGTAAACAATGTTCTTACAGGCTTTGGGGGCTGGATGCGCTCCAGCCCCCAAAGAAGGTTATGAGCACAATGAAGGTAGTGGATATGGTACTAACTTTTACTGTTTGAATACATATTTTGCCTATGCAGTATGATCCAATTCACAGATGGTTCCTTTTGGTTATTTAATTTTATGTTAGACTAGCTATCCTGCGCAACTTAGTCTGCATAATATTATATAAAATTTTCCCTGTTTTTGCAACATTTCACATTGCTGCTCCACTCCCGCTTATATAGCCTATAGACTTCCTCGATAAATGGACTATCCAACAGTGAAAAAATTTTTCAATTCGGATCAGTAGTTCCTGAGATTACCGCATACAAACAAACAAACTCTTCAGCTTTATAATATTAGTATAGATATACTGGGATATATATAACCATTTAGGGTTACCCACTACAGTGGATCCACTCTTGTGTTCTTATGAAAAAGTGATAACCATGCTGCACAGTATAGTATTTTTGGTAATGATTACTCATGGTTATATGAGCATCAGAAGATTATTTTAGTCAATAGGAATACCATACATGATGGAATTAGTAACGCCATTGTAATTGATGTACTTGTTGCGCCGTTACACCTGTGATCAAGGAAGCAGAAACACCATGTTGTTTCATCATACCAATCCCTGAAATAATAATAATATCTTGTTATACAACTCGCACAATTTCATCTGATCCCAAACTAAGCCGAGTTGTACTATGGCAACCAGATATTTTTTGTTTTTAGAATAATAAGAATGAAATATGTATGTAAAGAGGAAATAAAGCTTTATTATTATTCATTATTATATTTCTAAATACATACATATTATAGACTAGCTTTCGCCCGCGGCTCCGCCCGCGTGGATGTCGGTTATCACGATAAAAACTATCCTATGTCCTTCCCCAGGACTCAAACTATCTCCATACCAAATTTCATCTAAATTGGTTTAGCTGTTTGAGCATGAAAGCGTAACCGACAGACAGACACAGACAGAGTTACTTTCACATTTATAATATTAGTATGGATATAGATACACCCAGCCAGACAGAATAAACCATCATGCTCATCACCTAAAGGTTTTACCTGGGTGGGGATCAAACCCATGCCCTTCGGCTTAGCAGACAGAGTCACTAACAGTACATAACTAATTATACAGATGTCATAAAGCTGTTCTGATTAGAAATCACACCCAAACTCCCTTGTATACTATGCCAAACACAAAACCTTTATAATCATAATAAATAATATATTGTTCACTTTATATGTCTAAACTATTAACAGATTTTGATATCGTTTTCTACCATTTAGAGAGTCATCCAGGATTTGAAACATAGAAAGCGGCTTATTCCCATGGTTTCAGTTGTTGTGCTTTTAAAATGCACTTCATTATTACTCTATATAACTGGACTGACAAAAGGTTTCACTCTTTCCGGTCTGCTAACTTATGTTAACAAATAACAAAACTTTTTACCTTTTAATATCAAGTTCTTTGATAGAGTTATTAACATAGTTTGCAAGATTCACATCTCGGGCAGCTGGACGACATCCTTCATAAGTATCAGCTGGTATATCTGTGCGGAATGCTTTGAATGTGCTCAAACAATCTCTTGTTATTACTTCTTGAGCTGCAAATCAAAAAAAAACATTAATAAAAGAAACATTGTGGTATCCTTTAGGTGACCAATGAGCACATGGCCTAACTCATTTTGAATACGGGTGTAAGTATATTGAAGCATTAGGAAATTCTAGGCCAAGTCACTTATGAGCTCCAGACGATCTGAACTGTATGCAAGACTGGCTTTACAACATTATATTATTACAGTAGACACAAAAATAATAGGGAATACAACATTTTTATGCTTGCATTGACAAAAATATGATTTTTATCAATGCAAGCATAAAACTTTAGATTAGTAAAGGTTCACTGTATTTGTAGCCAGTTTTTGTTCATTAAAAGTAATGAAACAAGAACTGTCTAAATGAAATTACCTCCTTTCCTTTCAATAAGTTTAACACAGATGTCTTCAGAATCAGGACAGGGGTTTCCAAGGTAGCCTACTCCTCGCCAGTTGAAGGGCTCCATACAACCTGGCGTAGCTGCCGTACACTGGTAACACCATAATGCCAAACCTAATAAACAAATAATCATGAATGAAACTTACTAAATAATCATGTTTATAAGCAAACAAAGAACGTGTAATATACGATTTCATGTTAGATATACAATAAACTCATACAATATCCAATAGTTATTATACATACAATAGCCGATCGAACCAAATAGCTATTCAAAACGATATACCACACCCAAAACTCACGTAGAAACTATGTTGCGTCATTATATTTTAGTACTTACATTTATTAAAAAATAATGTTGAAGTCAACACGAAAATATAATGCTTCATGCTGCTGTAACTTTAATTCAAACAACTTTATTTTAAATTGCGGCAAAGTATGTACAAGTAAGTTCTTATGTTGTGTTCCAATTCCAATCCAAGCCGCGCCTTCTAACAACATAAAATGACATTATTGACAGTTGGATAATGGACAATGGTTGACATTATTGACAGCCAACCCAAACAAAACCAGTCTGACCAGGGTCACCAGTTTTAATTTTTATAATCTCCCATGAATCAGTAAAAAAAAAATCTTAAAGCTAAATGTATGACTTATAATGTTGTGAATTATTATGATTTATTATTATTCCTCTTTATTAAACACATTAACTTATTTTTTACATTTTTAAAATTAAATAAAACATATAAATTTAAAAATATGAAAAATAGTGTCCCACCGGCATCGGGTACAGGGACCAAGCTACCGGTGGTTAGGGCTCCAGAGATAGGAACCTCCTAACAACACATATTACCGCCTTCTGCATCTGACTCTTGATCCAGTAACCTAACGCGAGCCTCTGCAGGTGTTGGTCGAGGCTCTTGGCGATTAGTCCATGGACTGAAACGACTATCGGCACAATGACAGCTGAATCCACATCCCACATGTCAACAATCTCGCGGTCTAAGTCCAAATATTTTATTTCTTTATCTTTTTCTGCCTTCACAAGATTATCGTCATGTGGGATGGTGATGTCAACAATCATTACGCGGCGCTCTAATCGATCTACCATCACTATATCAGGTTTATTGGCAACAATAGTCTTGTCAGTGTTAATAGATCGATCCAAGTACAATGTGGCACGGTCATTTTCGAGAACTGGTTCGGGTGCATACCTGTAATACGGTACCTCTGTTCCCACAAGGTTGTACTTTAAAGCAAGTTGCTGGTGGACAATTCTGGCTACTTGGTTGTGTCTTTGCAAGTATTCGCAAGACGAGAACAACCGGAAATAATATGTCTAAGGGATTCTCCGGGGCGGTGGCATGCCCGACAGATGTCAACCGTCCCATCCCTCATTATATATTACCGGTAGTTATTCGTCTTAATAACTTCATCCATAATTGCAAAGACAAAACCCTCGGTTTCCCCAAATAGGTCCCCGAAACGTAGCCAGGACACGGATGCTGTTGTGTCTACATTGGGCCCATACAAAGCCCGATAGAAACGTCCATGCAGTTCCTATACCTCCTTGCGGTCATCAGTACTAAGTATTGCAGGTTTGCGCCAGTTCTCTTTATCCAGACCGAGCGGGGTAAGTCCGTTGTCCACGGTCACCACATCGCGGTGCATACCCGCGTCCACCTGAAGGAAATATTCCCTGAGGTTGCATATCGCGGTTATGTAGGGTCTTGGCATTTAAGAAGCCACGGCCCCCACACTTCCGAAGGTGCAGTGAACGGACTCATCTATCCAGGGTGTCAAGTTCGGTCTGAGTCCATCTGAGTATGCCGTAGGAGTACACAAGGACTGGCATGACCCAACCATTACAGGCACGCACCTTGTTTCCGCCTGACAAAAGGCTTTTCAGCACTTTTTTCAGGCGGCCAAAGAAGCGCTCCTGCAAAGTCCGTTTCATACCATCCTCAGATATACCTAAAGCCTGCGACACACCCAGTTACATATAGGTATCGGTTGCAGAGAGAGAGCCAAGCCGTGTGGAATCTGTTATTTGTGTCTCATCAGATTCCACAATCCTGCTTCTTTTGACATGCATGACTGCACATTTGACCACACCAAACTCCATCCTAATAGAGTTACTAAAGGTTTATGTGACCTTTAGTAACGCTATTAGTTGCGTATTGGTGGGAGCAAAAAGTTTCAAGTCGTCGATGTAAAAGAGGTGAAATATAACTTGATCGCCTCTCCGCAGCCGATAGCCTAGCTGAGGGTTCAGTGCCAGACAAAACCATAACGGGCTCAGACTGTCACCCTGAAATATACCTCGCTCGATTTTTACGAGTTCACAGTTCCCAGGGGCACGGCGACACCCTGGATATACAAGAGCCGTCCTCCACCGCCCCATACAGGATCTCAGGAAGGTGCATAGAGTTGCATCAACTTTATACAACTCCAGCACCCTTAGAAGCCATGTTTGGGGCACCGAGTCGAACACTTTCTTAAATTTAATCCAGCATGTCGCCAGGTCCTTTCGGTTGCGGCGAACCTGTTGGTTAATGGCCATGTCAACTATAAGGAGCTCCTTAGTGCCACGGGCGCCTTATCTACATCCATTCTGAGAGATTTATTTATTTATTTATCCAACTTATACTAACAGACAATCCAATCATACAAGTTTTAAGATAAGTACATGACATATTATTTAGTATAAATCAATGAAATTATACAATATCAGTTTTTTTTTATAGCTTTTTAGATACATAGTTACATGGAGGAGGAGTGGCAATAGACTCCAAGTACTGACAAGCTGCAGTCAGGAATCTCGGTTCCGTATAATTAAATATATCTACTGTTTCATTACTCAATAGAAGATTGTTAATGTGAGTGAGAGCAAGGTAAAGTGGACTGGTTGAGAGGGTGATAGTAGAATTAGGTACCGAGAATAGCGGGCGCTGCCTGGGACGGAGTGTCTGCCTGATGGGTGGCGGAACGTTATGTGAGATATATTGTAGCAGTGGGGGATTAGTTAGGAAACCACGAATTAGACGGAAGAAGCATTTAATAAGAGCTAAGTTTCTTCTAACTTCTAAGCTTTGATATGCGACCATGCCCAACACAAATGATGTGGGGTACATGTACGGGTAATAACCATATAATTTCAGGTAGAGGTAACGAAGAAAGGCTTTTTGAACTTTTTCTATTAGTAATGTATAAGTTTTTTCATGTGGATTCCAGATTACGCTATTCGTCTCTAACAGGCTACGGACATATGAATTATAGAGTATGGTAATAGCCTGGCTGTTGTCAAATATCTTTGTTTGGCGTAATACAAAGCTTAGACTTTTGCGGGATCTGTTACAGGTATTAATTATGTTTTGATTGAAAGTCAGGTGCGGGTCAAAATGGGTTCCAAGATCGCGTATTGTTGAAACTCGTAGAAGTGGCTCGGAATTTGGAGTGTAAATGGTGTGTATATGTTGTGGGGTTTTGTTATAGGACATTACGGCACATTTACTGATGTTAAGATTAAGGCCGTTTACAGTACTCCAGTCATAGATATTATTGATATCTGTTTTAAGTTTGGTTGTATCATTTACGTTATTAATTGTTAAGGCGATCTTTACATCATCAGCAAACATGAGAACTGTGGATTTTTTTATATATGTTGGAAGGTCTTTTATTAATATTAAGAATAACAAAGGTCCTAAACTACTACCTTGACCTATCCCGGAGGTAACTGGGTAGAGGTCAGAGCGCGCATTTTTGTATACGACATATTGTTTGCGGTTCGTTAAATAGTTGGCGAAGTAATGTAGTAATGGTTTTGAAAAACCAGCCATTCCCATTTTACATAGAAGTATATTAATGTCCACCCTATCGAAAGCTTTTTGGAAATCAAAATAGGCCACATCTGTTTGATTTTTATTATGCAGGTTATTAGCTATGAGTGTAGTTATATTGAGAAGATTAGACATAGTCGAACGATTTGGTAGAAAACCGTGCTGTTCCTCTGCAAACCATCCACACATGTCATGTTATATTTTTTTATGTAGGATTGACTCAAAGACTTTACCGAATACGGACAAAACCGCTATGGGTCTATAATTTGTAATATCGGATTTTAGGCCACTTTTATAGACGGGGAGCACTTTAGAAGTCTTCCATATTGAGGGGTATTCTTGTGTTTTGATAGAGAGATTAAATATGTAGTGTAGGGGTTTTGAAAAAATTCTATCTATGAACTGTGAAATGCAATCTGGACCTTGAGTGGTTTTTGGCGCCAGTCTTCCTAAGGCTTTGACAACTTCACATTCATGAATCTCATTGATGTATATATGGTTGTTGGTATGTATATTTGCAGTATATGCATGGTCTATATTTAATATCTGAGCTCTTGGTAGAAAAACGCTACTGAAATATTTCGAGAATTCTTTCGCTATCTGAGTGAATGACCTGTCCCCAAAAGTAGTTTGCTCGTTGTTTCCTCTATTACTCCGTACATATGTCCAAAATGTTTGGGGGTCGCGTCTAATATTCGATTGTATATAGTTGGTGTATTTTAAAAAATCTGATTCGGTCCCCTTTTTAACTAGACGTCTGTAATATGAAAAGAATGCGTAATAGAACTGGTTATTTGTTTGTATGTAAAGTCTGTGATAGTTATTCTTAAGTTTATTGGACTCAATAGTATTGGTAGTAAACCATTGCGGATACCTTTGATCTCTGATACTAGGTGGCCTTTTTGAGGGTACTGATTCAGTTATTACACTATTTATTAGGTTGTAAAATATTCTAACTGCCTCATTTACATCGTAACAAGAGTATACTGCCTCCCAATTTATGTTTGCGAGTTTTGTATACAACTGATAAAGGTCTGCCTTACGAAAATTTCGTTCAGAAGTTGAACTGAACTGGACTGGAGATGAATTACTATTGTTTATGTATGTGTGGCTATACGGCGCAATGTATATAGTGATATCCAATTGTTGGTGATGCATTTCGTTTGATACAATTCCAGTACAAGTAGAAACCGAGACTCCTGTTACACGTGAGTTCACTAATATTAAATCTAACATTCTTCCGAGATCATTAGTAATAGTATTCTTTTGCGAAAGATTAGTTTCGGATATAATCATTACGAATGGAAGAATTAGCTGAACACAAGTTAAAATCACCTAATATCACAACCGGTAGTTTATTATTGCTACTTAGGTATAATTGTTCTAATACAGTTAAAAATGTTATGATATCGTTTGTCAGGTACACCAGGCGGTAAATAGACTACACAACACACAAAACGCATACGTGCCTTAGTAACTTGTGCACATATGATTTCGTCACACTTTTCGGGTTTGCAGTCCAGCCGTAAGAGTGAATAGGGGGGTCGTGCAGCTAGCAGTACACCTCCTCCGCCAGATTGATATAATAGAATTTTTTACAATGTGTAGAGAAATCTTTGCTCTCAGGATGGATGTAAAAAGCTTATAGACCGTCGGTAAGCATGTTATCGGCCTATAATTTTTGGGGTCCATAGCACTACCGGACTTAGTAGGTGGGTTACGCCAGTTGTTTCAAAATCTGGGAGCGATCCGAATTCTAGACACGATTGGAATTGAGATGCCAGGCGCGCGTGTGAGCTACGGAGCCATTATAACCAAAAGTTATGCAGTCCGTCCGGTCCTGCTGATTTCCAGTTCGGTAACAGTCGGACTGCATTGGTTACATCAGTCTGATGGTCTACTTCCCGGCGATATGCATCGGTATTCCTGAATCGAACATTCCAAGGTGCATTAATTGTCGTGGGTACTTACGGCTGCAACCTCACTACCATCACCCGCCTCCTCATGATGAATGATAGCTAAGGTCACATGTAAGCGCAGGGGCCTGTGCTTGAGGTACAGAGTTGACGGTAAGATTACGCCGCACGTCAGAGAGTAGCCGCTCAAGTGCGGCATCATCCAGCAGATGGCATCGCTGGATAGCCCGCACCTGATCCGATAATCGTTGCACCGATACGTTGATATCTGGTTCAAGGGCCTGAAACAGAGACAGAACACGACTTCGCTACGCAGTGAGGTTGGTTCCTCCCCCTGTAGCCACATATTATGCCCGCATGACGGTTTCATTTATTGACGATGTCCATCTCATGCGGCGCACATCACCATCGATAGCGGAGGCCCTGTTTGAGGCCGGTGGGCCTCGGGGTCCCAAGCGGGTCAAATATTTTTCGTGAAATGATTTTTTCGAAGTTGACAACAGTCGGTGTTGCCCGATTTTATTATTATAATAATATTAAACATTACAAAAAAATAGTACATTACTGATTAGCTATAGAAAGCCAAACTAGTCGTCTGCAATGCTTCAATCAAATTGTTTTGTAAGATACTTTAAGTACATTTTGATTCTGCGGCGAATGCGGCGATACCAAGACGTTTCTCTCGCACTCAGCCAATAACGCCGTTTGGAAACACGTTTTATGAGAGTGTATAGAAATAGGTGGCACGACGATATTTCGCCGCAATTCTCTTCTGATAACTAATATCATTGCGCGAGCAAACTTATAAGACATTGCGCGATCTAGCGAGCGCTACGTGAATTTGGGCGAGATGAGGTACAGGAAAGAGAGGAGACCGTAGACCCGAAACATAGCCCGTATTTTTTGCCCTGCTCGCTCATATGATGATAAATAGCCTATAGCCTTTCTCGATAAATGGTCTATCCAACAGTAAAATCATTTTATAATTCGGATCAGTAGTTCCGGAGATATCCGTGTTCAAAAAAATAAAAATAATTAAACGCTTTAAATTTAATAGATAAAGTCTATAAAGTTATTTATTTCGGTCTTGTCACCCTTTTTGTGGAGCAGGATGATGGTTGATGCAGTCCACTGTGACGGAATAATTTCGGTATTCAATATTTCATTGAAAATACATATTAGTAGTGGTACAATGTAGTTTCTGCAGCTTAAAAGCAATTCATTGTTGATCTGGTCGGGACCAGGGGCTTTATCGTTTTTCTGTGTTTTGATAGCCATAAGTATCTAATCTTCTAGTATGGGCGGCACAATAACATCGTTACTTAATTCGGTAATTTCGATATGGCTCTTGTTGGAGTAAAGGTTTTTGTAGAAGTTCGTAACTATTGATAGAATAACTGAGCTTTTGGCTGTTGTCATGCAATGTCAGTCTTTCATATTAGCTATCTAGTTGGTTTTGTCTGATAAAACTTTTAGGGCCTTTTTTTATATCAGCGGTCTGTTGATGAACTTTTCAAAGGTGTTGAGTCTAAGATGTTCTTAGTGTCTTCTATGGGTCGTAGTGTGATGTTACATTAAAGTCATTAATTTATTGACGAAAAACTGCGTTTCTTAACAAAAGGGCGTAAGTGCCGTGAACATACGCTCTTCTGCTGATGCAATTATTCACGGCTGCGGAACCCTACACTGAGCATGGTCTGACATGCTCTTGCCCGGTTTTTATTTCTAGTTTTCTACCCGTGACCACGGCCGTTGCTTAAAAAAAGGTAGGTTTAGTAAGGTAAAGTAGGTTTGCCTTAAAATATTCACGAGATTAAGACCCGTTGTGGTATATACACAGCTTATTGTGATACAGGTTGATATTTAATATATAAATAACCAACCTCTCTAAGCTTCATTTAATTACACCAAACATTTTTCAAAACAAAATTACAAATTAACCCCTTCACCACCTACCACGTACTTTTGCCACACAACCATTTAATTAATTTAAATTATTAAATATTTTCCAAAACTGATATTACAAAGTTATTTAGTGTTATGTAAAGAAGCCACGAGCGGGAGGTTATTAGTGTGTTATAAATCATCCTGTGTATGTCATAGGCAAAACTCTTTATTGGTCAAAAGTACCTTAGTACTTTTAACTTAAAAAAACAGGCAAAAGTTCTTTCGACTGCGCAGATTGCAATCAGAGTGTCATTGATGAAATCGATTATGGTGAAACTGTAGGATCCTACTATAGACGAGCGAGTTGAAGTACATAATTGTGATGGGACGGTATAACAGGCTGATTTTGTAGTCGCAGCTCAGTAGAAATCGGTATCTGCTGGTAACAGTAGTCCGTGAGTACGCGGTATTGCAATTAACTGTGGTGGGTGTCTGAGCTTTGTAACTTTATTCTATTTTAACTTTATTTTAAAAAGTCCAACACAGCGCCAGATCGCCCCAAGCATCACGATTAAGAGGCCCCAAACCAGGTGAATGGGTTTGCAAGGCCTAGCCTAAATAGCCTATAGGCTTCCTTGATAAATGGGCTACCCACAAAAACATTTTTTTTCAATTCGGACCAGTTGTTCCTGAGATTACCGCGTTCAAACAAACAAACTCTTCAGCTTTATAATATTAGCACAGAATAAGTAATAGTATTACATAATAGTATAGTATAGGATTACCGTGATATTTTTCACATACCTAACATCAACCATTTACCTGGCAGGGGCGCTAAATTAAACAAAAAATTGTAGAAGTAATTTTTATAGGCATTTCTTGCCAATAACCTCACAAATACAATAAATGCATTTTTGAAAGATAGAAAAATTTGAAATCCAGACTCAGGAATCGAACCCGAGACTTCCGTAGCCAAACCGGGGCCAGAAGCGAACCACCTATCTGGACTATGTTATTAGATTTCGAATTTTTCTATCTCTTGTTGCTCGCGAAATTTAGGCCTTCGCAGTGACATCTAGTCGTTAGTTAAGGAACTATCACGGCTTTTTTGTTATTGCTTCGTTACAGAGAGCATTTTAACAAATTATGATGTCGCAGGCCGAATATTGAAGTAATTTTTATAGGCATTTCTTGCCAATAACCTCACAAATACAATAAATGCATTTTTGAAAGATAGAAAAATTTGAAATCCAGACTCAGGAATCGAACCCGAGACTTCCGTAGCCAAACCGGGGCCAGAAGCGAACCACCTATCTGGACTATGTTATTAGATTTCGAATTTTTCTATCTCTTGTTGCTCGCGAAATTTAGGCCTTCGCAGTGACATCTAGTCGTTAGTTAAGGAACTATCACGGCTTTTTTGTTATTGCTTCGTTACAGAGAGCATTTTAACAAATTATGATGTCGCAGGCCGAATATTGAAGTAATTTTTTTTATAGGCATTTCTTGCCAATAACCTCACAAATACAATAAATGCATTTTTGAAAGATAGAAAAATTTGAAATCCAGACTCAGGAATCGAACCCGAGAAATTCGAAATCTAATAACATAGTCCAGATAGGTGGTTCGCTTCTGGCCCCGGTTTGGCTACGGAAGTCTCGGGTTCGATTCCTGAGTCTGGATTTCAAATTTTTCTATCTTTCAAAAATGCATTTATTGTATTTGTGAGGTTATTGGCAAGAAATGCCTATAAAAATTACTTCAATATTCGGCCTGCGACATCATAATTTGTTAAAATGCTCTCTGTAACGAAGCAATAACAAAAAAGCCGTGATAGTTCCTTAACTAACGACTAGATGTCACTGCGAAGGCCTAAATTTCGCGAGCAACAAGAGATAGAAAAATTCGAAATCTAATAACATAGTCCAGATAGGTGGTTCGCTTCTGGCCCCGGTTTGGCTACGGAAGTCTCGGGTTCGATTCCTGAGTCTGGATTTCAAATTTTTCTATCTTTCAAAAATGCATTTATTGTATTTGTGAGGTTATTGGCAAGAAATGCCTATAAAAATTACTTCAATATTCGGCCTGCGACATCATAATTTGTTAAAATGCTCTCTGTAACGAAGCAATAACAAAAAAGCCGTGATAGTTCCTTAACTAACGACTAGATGTCACTGCGAAGGCCTAAATTTCGCGAGCAACAAGAGATAGAAAAATTCGAAATCTAATAACATAGTCCAGATAGGTGGTTCGCTTCTGGCCCCGGTTTGGCTACGGAAGTCTCGGGTTCGATTCCTGAGTCTGGATTTCAAATTTTTCTATCTTTCAAAAATGCATTTATTGTATTTGTGAGGTTATTGGCAAGAAATGCCTATAAAAATTACTTCAATATTCGGCCTGCGACATCATAATTTGTTAAAATGCTCTCTGTAACGAAGCAATAACAAAAAAGCCGTGATAGTTCCTTAACTAACGACTAGATGTCACTGCGAAGGCCTAAATTTCGCGAGCAACAAGAGATAGAAAAATTCGAAATCTAATAACATAGTCCAGATAGGTGGTTCGCTTCTGGCCCCGGTTTGGCTACGGAAGTCTCGGGTTCGATTCCTGAGTCTGGATTTCAAATTTTTCTATCTTTCAAAAATGCATTTATTGTATTTGTGAGGTTATTGGCAAGAAATGCCTATAAAAATTACTTCAATATTCGGCCTGCGACATCATAATTTGTTAAAATGCTCTCTGTAACGAAGCAATAACAAAAAAGCCGTGATAGTTCCTTAACTAACGACTAGATGTCACTGCGAAGGCCTAAATTTCGCGAGCAACAAGAGATATAAAAATTCGAAATCTAATAACATAGTCCAGATAGGTGGTTCGCTTCTGGCCCCGGTTTGGCTACGGAAGTCTCGGGTTCGATTCCTGAGTCTGGATTTCAAATTTTTCTATCTTTCAAAAATGCATTTATTGTATTTGTGAGGTTATTGGCAAGAAATGCCTATAAAAATTACTTCAATATTCGGCCTGCGACATCATAATTTGTTAAAATGCTCTCTGTAACGAAGCAATAACAAAAAAGCCGTGATAGTTCCTTAACTAACGACTAGATGTCACTGCGAAGGCCTAAATTTCGCGAGCAACAAGAGATAGAAAAATTCGAAATCTAATAACATAGTCCAGATAGGTGGTTCGCTTCTGGCCCCGGTTTGGCTACGGAAGTCTCGGGTTCGATTCCTGAGTCTGGATTTCAAATTTTTCTATCTTTCAAAAATGCATTTATTGTATTTGTAAGGTTATTAGCAAGAAATGCCTATAAAAATTACTTCAATATTCGGCCTGCGACATCATAATTTGTTAAAATGCTCTCTGTAACGAAGCAATAACAAAAAAGCCGTGATAGTTCCTTAACTAACGACTAGATGTCACTGCGAAGGCCTAAATTTCGCGAGCAACAAGAGATAGAAAAATTCGAAATCTAATAACATAGTCCAGATAGGTGGTTCGCTTCTGGCCCCGGTTTGGCTACGGAAGTCTCGGGTTCGATTCCTGAGTCTGGATTTCAAATTTTTCTATCTTTCAAAAATGCATTTATTGTATTTGTGAGGTTATTGGCAAGAAATGCCTATAAAAATTACTTCAATATTCGGCCTGCGACATCATAATTTGTTAAAATGCTCTCTGTAACGAAGCAATAACAAAAAAGCCGTGATAGTTCCTTAACTAACGACTAGATGTCACTGCGAAGGCCTAAATTTCGCGAGCAACAAGAGATAGAAAAATTCGAAATCTAATAACATAGTCCAGATAGGTGGTTCGCTTCTGGCCCCGGTTTGGCTACGGAAGTCTCGGGTTCGATTCCTGAGTCTGGATTTCAAATTTTTCTATCTTTCAAAAATGCATTTATTGTATTTGTGAGGTTATTGGCAAGAAATGCCTATAAAAATTACTTCAATATTCGGCCTGCGACATCATAATTTGTTAAAATGCTCTCTGTAACGAAGCAATAACAAAAAAGCCGTGATAGTTCCTTAACTAACGACTAGATGTCACTGCGAAGGCCTAAATTTCGCGAGCAACAAGAGATAGAAAAATTCGAAATCTAATAACATAGTCCAGATAGGTGGTTCGCTTCTGGCCCCGGTTTGGCTACGGAAGTCTCGGGTTCGATTCCTGAGTCTGGATTTCAAATTTTTCTATCTTTCAAAAATGCATTTATTGTATTTGTGAGGTTATTGGCAAGAAATGCCTATAAAAATTACTTCAATATTCGGCCTGCGACATCATAATTTGTTAAAATGCTCTCTGTAACGAAGCAATAACAAAAAAGCCGTGATAGTTCCTTAACTAACGACTAGATGTCACTGCGAAGGCCTAAATTTCGCGAGCAACAAGAGATAGAAAAATTCGAAATCTAATAACATAGTCCAGATAGGTGGTTCGCTTCTGGCCCCGGTTTGGCTACGGAAGTCTCGGGTTCGATTCCTGAGTCTGGATTTCAAATTTTTCTATCTTTCAAAAATGCATTTATTGTATTTGTGAGGTTATTGGCAAGAAATGCCTATAAAAATTACTTCAATATTCGGCCTGCGACATCATAATTTGTTAAAATGCTCTCTGTAACGAAGCAATAACAAAAAAGCCGTGATAGTTCCTTAACTAACGACTAGATGTCACTGCGAAGGCCTAAATTTCGCGAGCAACAAGAGATAGAAAAATTCGAAATCTAATAACATAGTCCAGATAGGTGGTTCGCTTCTGGCCCCGGTTTGGCTACGGAAGTCTCGGGTTCGATTCCTGAGTCTGGATTTCAAATTTTTCTATCTTTCAAAAATGCATTTATTGTATTTGTGAGGTTATTGGCAAGAAATGCCTATAAAAATTACTTCAATATTCGGCCTGCGACATCATAATTTGTTAAAATGCTCTCTGTAACGAAGCAATAACAAAAAAGCCGTGATAGTTCCTTAACTAACGACTAGATGTCACTGCGAAGGCCTAAATTTCGCGAGCAACAAGAGATAGAAAAATTCGAAATCTAATAACATAGTCCAGATAGGTGGTTCGCTTCTGGCCCCGGTTTGGCTACGGAAGTCTCGGGTTCGATTCCTGAGTCTGGATTTCAAATTTTTCTATCTTTCAAAAATGCATTTATTGTATTTGTGAGGTTATTGGCAAGAAATGCCTATAAAAATTACTTCAATATTCGGCCTGCGACATCATAATTTGTTAAAATGCTCTCTGTAACGAAGCAATAACAAAAAAGCCGTGATAGTTCCTTAACTAACGACTAGATGTCACTGCGAAGGCCTAAATTTCGCGAGCAACAAGAGATAGAAAAATTCGAAATCTAATAACATAGTCCAGATAGGTGGTTCGCTTCTGGCCCCGGTTTGGCTACGGAAGTCTCGGGTTCGATTCCTGAGTCTGGATTTCAAATTTTTCTATCTTTCAAAAATGCATTTATTGTATTTGTGAGGTTATTGGCAAGAAATGCCTATAAAAATTACTTCAATATTCGGCCTGCGACATCATAATTTGTTAAAATGCTCTCTGTAACGAAGCAATAACAAAAAAGCCGTGATAGTTCCTTAACTAACGACTAGATGTCACTGCGAAGGCCTAAATTTCGCGAGCAACAAGAGATAGAAAAATTCGAAATCTAATAACATAGTCCAGATAGGTGGTTCGCTTCTGGCCCCGGTTTGGCTACGGAAGTCTCGGGTTCGATTCCTGAGTCTGGATTTCAAATTTTTCTATCTTTCAAAAATGCATTTATTGTATTTGTGAGGTTATTGGCAAGAAATGCCTATAAAAAAAATTACTTCAATATTCGGCCTGCGACATCATAATTTGTTAAAATGCTCTCTGTAACGAAGCAATAACAAAAAAGCCGTGATAGTTCCTTAACTAACGACTAGATGTCACTGCGAAGGCCTAAATTTCGCGAGCAACAAGAGATAGAAAAATTCGAAATCTAATAACATAGTCCAGATAGGTGGTTCGCTTCTGGCCCCGGTTTGGCTACGGAAGTCTCAGGTTCGATTCCTGAGTCTGGATTTCAAATTTTTCTATCTTTCAAAAATGCATTTATTGTATTTGTGAGGTTATTGGCAAGAAATGCCTATAAAAATTACTTCAATATTCGGCCTGCGACATCATAATTTGTTAAAATGCTCTCTGTAACGAAGCAATAACAAAAAAGCCGTGATAGTTCCTTAACTAACGACTAGATGTCACTGCGAAGGCCTAAATTTCGCGAGCAACAAGAGATAGAAAAAATCGAAATCTCATAACATAGTCCAGATAGGTGGTTCGCTTCTGGCCCCGGTTTGGCTACGGAAGTCTCGGGTTCGATTCCTGAGTCTGGATTTCAAATTTTTCTATCTTTCAAAAATGCATTTATTGTATTTGTGAGGTTATTGGCAAGAAATGCCTATAAAAATTACTTCAATATTCGGCCTGCGACATCATAATTTGTTAAAATGCTCTCTGTAACGAAGCAATAACAAAAAAGCCGTGATAGTTCCTTAACTAACGACTAGATGTCACTGCGAAGGCCTAAATTTCGCGAGCAACAAGAGATAGAAAAATTCGAAATCTAATAACATAGTCCAGATAGGTGGTTCGCTTCTGGCCCCGGTTTGGCTACGGAAGTCTCGGGTTCGATTCCTGAGTCTGGATTTCAAATTTTTCTATCTTTCAAAAATGCATTTATTGTATTTGTGAGGTTATTGGCAAGAAATGCCTATAAAAATTACTTCAATATTCGGCCTGCGACATCATAATTTGTTAAAATGCTCTCTGTAACGAAGCAATAACAAAAAAGCCGTGATAGTTCCTTAACTAACGACTAGATGTCACTGCGAAGGCCTAAATTTCGCGAGCAACAAGAGATAGAAAAATTCGAAATCTAATAACATAGTCCAGATAGGTGGTTCGCTTCTGGCCCCGGTTTGGCTACGGAAGTCTCGGGTTCGATTCCTGAGTCTGGATTTCAAATTTTTCTATCTTTTCAAAAATGCAAAAAATTGTACTTTAAAGCTCAATATTTCAAATTCTTAAATCTGAAAATGGTGTTCACAGCCCCTAAACATTTTAAAATACCTATTTAATGATACCCCACACGATAGGGTAGCTGAGAAAAAAAGTCACATCCCCACTTTACATACACAGGGGAGAAGTACCCTCAAAAATATGTTTTTCAAGATTTTATTCTTTCACTTTGTTAGCGTAAGTAATTTGTGTATCCATGCAAAACGACAGTCTTCTAGCACTAACAGTGTCCGAGCTAAGCTGCGGACGGAAGGACATGGCGAAACTATAAGGGTTCCGTTATGCCATTTTCGCTACGGAGCCAAAAAAATAATAAGCAATTCAATTATTATCATGTGTTTTAATCTTCCTCCTCTTGAGGAGGTCCAGCTGGATTACCGTACAGTTGAGATCTGAGCAAATCTAACTCTTCTGGGTTCAAATCAGCGCCCATAGATGAAATAATGTCTTCTATTCCAAGAGTGCCATCATTGCTGAGGTCTACTTCTTTTATGAGGAGTTCTACCATCTTTGGTCCCATCTTATGTCCCATTGTTAGCATTAACGTCCTAAAATATTCACGATCTACTGATCCGGTTTTTCCAGGATCAAGTAGTTGCAACGATCTACGTACTTCGTCCTCTATGTTCTGATCTCTTTGTCGCATCGTTATTATTTTAACATACTGTTCAAATGTTATATGTCCTTTTGGATGTGGCGGCCGACAGCAATACGCTACCAGTTCTTCAAATTGTTCTGGTGTATAAGTCATAAGCATAAGCGCCTCTAACATGTATACTAACTCTTTTGCCGTAATGTAGCCGTCTATGTTGGTATACGCCGGAGTATAATTCTGATAAAGTTCCCAAAGCTGTTCTACTTCTGCTAACTGGTCAGGTCGTAATTTAAATGGCGATTTTAAAAGTTCTTTAGAATCTGTAAGATCATAAGGAGCAGCCGGATCTGGAGGTGGAGGTTCAACGTATACTTCCTCCTCTTCTTCAACTACCACCACTTCGGGTTCCTCTTCTTTTTTCTCTTCGGGCTTTTGTTCTCCTTCGAGCCCTTCACCCATGAGTTCTTCTCCTTCGCCTAGGACTCTATCCTCGCCTTCAGTCTCTGTTTGCTCTCCCTCTGTTTGTTCGCCGCCAACATGCTCACCTTCAATTTCCTCACCCTTATGATATTCTCCTTCCATAACTTCAGCATGCTCTCCTTGCATGGTTTCGTCCGGTACGTGAGCATCCTGCCCTTCAGTTTCGTCACCTGTGTAGAGATTAATGTTCGTAATTAGGTATACACCATTTTCACACGTAACGGTTTCAATCCGGCACCGGCTATCGGTATTCGGCGGCGAATAATAGGTATAGCGACCGGAATAGACGGGCGCCGGAACGGGTTGAAACCGCAAAGTGAGAAAACGACCGCAAAGTGGGAAATACACACAAGTTCAACAGGTTAGGATCTGATGACGGGAACTTAGATTAATTAAGCTGAAACTAAGCTATTGTAGGTAACCTAAATGAATTACTAACCAACCCACTAAAAATTCTACTATAATATACCCTCAAACCTCCGAAACCTATGCCAAAACTACTACGTTCATTTGCTCGAATGGACTACAACAAACTACAGGCGGATGCTTTAAACTTCGACTGGGAGCCACTCGAAGTAGCCACCACAATAGACAGTAAAGTCAGTGTTTTAAAATGCAATTCTTATCCTATATGACACCCGTGCTCCAGACCAAAGAATTAAACTGAAACGTCCACCAGCGCCTTGGTTGACGAGCTGTGTATGGTTGACTATGAGATGTAGAGACAACCCATTCCGAATCCGAAGCTACAAAAGAGATCGGTGTAATGAAAACTGGGCTGCAATCAAAATCGCTAGAAACCGGTGCAATCAGGTGATACGTAACACTAATCGCCATTATATCCTCGATAACATCTCTTCTTCGTCTCCTGCCGATATCTGGAAGTTTATAGGTACTTTCGGTATAGGTCAAGTCCAGCATCCTGATCTACCGACAACTATTACTGTAAACAATTTCAATTGTCATTTCAGCACTTCTAGCACATTGTATTATGTTACTGTTAGTCGTGCGGTGGACTACATTGCTGGCCCACCTCGCCCTGTAATAAATTCATTTTCCTTTTCTCCAGTAGCATCGTCTAAAATCAGAAAACATATTCTGTCCATTAAGTCTGGTGCTAGTGGTTGAGACGAAATTAGTCGTTTTATGATCGTTTCCATACTGGACCATCTTCTACCTGTAACCACTTACTTACTTAATTTTTCTCTCGAGTCTAGACAATTCCTTAAGTTTTGGTGGAAAGCTTTTATACGTCCTCTACCCAAAGTGCCCAATCCTTCTCTCCTTTCTCATTTTTATATCTATCCTTCTTTTCATTTCTAAAGTCCTCGAAGCTTGTGTCTATAGCCCTCTAGGCCCTTACACGCTCTACTGGCAATGCCAAGTTTCAAATGTTAGCCAAAAAATTACACGAACATTACGGGCTCTTTATCGGCTTGAGAATTTTCTACCAATTAAAACTAAAACAATTTTTTTTTTTTTTTTATAATATCTTGGGACAACCCACACAACGCTATCTGATCCCAAACTAAGCAGAGCTTGTACTATGGAAACCAGACAACTGATAAACATACTTATATATTTCTAAATACATACATATTATAGATAAATAACACCCAGACACAGAATAAACCATCGTGCTCATCACACAAAGTTTTATCCTGGGTGGGGATCGAACCCACGACCTCTTGCGTAGCAGTCGGATATGATACTATACACATCGGACTATACAGATCGGATACTCTATTTTTTTTCTAATTATCGACTATGGTGATGTTTGTTAACTCGACCTGAATGCAAATCTGCTCATTAAGCTCGATCGACTTGTCAAAAATTGCATTCGATTCATATTCCATCTCCAAGTCAAATTATTGCAACCAGCTCACAAGGTTGCCTATTCGGCAGAGCCGTAGCCCAAGGACGCTGACCTTGCTTTACTCTATTCTTCATTCCCCCAATGGTCCTACTTATCTTTCCTCTCACTTTCAGGTCTTCTAATTCCCCTCCCTAAAAACCCTCCAACTTCGTGGTCCATAATTAGTATTATCCATTTTCCCTCACAGTTCGGATTCTGTTCTATGGAAGGCGTTCCCAGTGGAAATCAGGATGTCCACCAGTCGTTACGCATTTAAAAACAGAGTTCGTCAACTGTATAGAAATATCTTGGCATATTCAGCAGAGTAGGTTTGGCTTTCTCATAATTAGATATATATTTATATTATTGTATGTACGTATTGTATTTATTATATGTATTTTATTGTATTTATTTATTTTATGGTATCTCATTTTTTTATTTTTTTATTTAGTAATGCTTACGTATTTTACATGTGTTAATATTTTCCAAATAATATGCACCTGCCACATTAATCTATTTACCACCCAAAGGTTGACTGGCAGAGTATGCCTATGGCATTAAGTTTCGCCATTCGCAATTTATTTGCAGGAAGTTAAAAAAAAAACTTTTTGCCATACGGGCTAGAGCAGTTGTGTTTTTATTTTATTTGGTGCTTACCTTTAGTTTCATCAGTAACCTCATCGACAGGTGCTTCGTCTTCCATCATTATTCAATTTTGGTTACAGGAATTTTGAATAGCAACTTAATCAGAATCTTACACTAATTACTTATTTAGACTGAAAACTTATCACCACATCGAGGCCGACTGAACCGTCCACGCAATGTAATAATAAGGTTATTCGTAATTTTGTCATATAATTTGAGACTCTCGAATGATATAACGTTTAAAATATCAATAAATCCATCAAGCAGTTTCATCGTTAGTCATTTTTTTATATAAACATTTATTTATCTCCGAAAAATAAAATAAATAAAATAAAAAATAAAGTGTAATTAGAAATTGCGCCTATGTATGACAAGTGACGCATGTGACATTTAGTGAAGTGAAAGATTTTTTATTTTTTGTAAGTATTTATTTATTTTTGTTTAGCACCTTTTTGCAACCGAAGAGAATAATAGGTAAAGAAAGATGGGGTGAAAATGTTATTAGTCTGGTTAACAAGTTGAAAAACGTGTAAATTAGTGATAAAGCTCCTACAAATATGAGTGATAGCTCATTCGATTCAAAATATATTTGAAGGATTTTACAGTAGGTAGATAAAAAAAATTGCGATTGTTATAAAAAAAATGGAGGATATACCATGTATTTAGTTTTCCGACAATAACATTAAAAGTTTGAATATTAAAGGTTAAAGGACAAAAATATTCTTAAAGAGGACGAAAATTCTTATAAAAATGTTTTGAATCCGTAGCTGTACCTTCATGTATAGTTTTAATGTACATCTTTAAATGTATAGTTTTAATTGAACTCCCAAAATATGTTCGTTTGCGCAGACGGGAGCCGCACGGCCACAGCATATTGCCGAAAAAAAAAGGTTAGTTTCAATAATTGAAACTACCCTTTTTTTTCGGCAATATGCTGTTTTAAAATTGTTAATTTACATGTAAATTAACAATTTTAAAAAATGCTGCTATTAAAATGTATACTCATTATTAACAAAGTTATGCTATTGTTAACTTACAAATTATTTTCAAATCTTTGCTTTTACTTAGAATTCAATAAAAGTTTAAATAATTAACTTTTAATAATTTCCCTCGTAGATCTCTTTTTATATCTTCCTATTGTATTGTATTGTATCTGGACAGAGGCCGGATATATATAGCCCGGAAGTCGCTGCGACCTAAAATATCTATTGTGACGCCTCTTTCTTCCATAAAGGACATCTCCAAGGTTTTTCACCATGGAATCCGGCTCCTGCAAGTCCATCCTTTTTCGAACCATCTGTGAACCAGATGATGTATTTGAAATCATACTTTCCAGGTATTGGCTTTGCCCATTACGATCGATCCGGAATGGTGGTTTTAAATAGCTTGTCAAAGCTGTATTCGGATAGCATGACATCAGATGCCATTGCCATAATTTTGTCTTCTATGGTGCCGTTGTGAAATTCATTACCACTGATCTCCACTTAATTCATAGGGGCAAATGAAGAACCTGCTCAACTGATTGTACTGATTACCAATGCCCAAGGACATCTACACCAGACGGGAAGCTTGTGCGTTGCCGCTTTTAGAAAGGGGTTTTTTGAAAGTTTCTTGTTCTTATCAGTCTGGAAATACTGCGGCAACATCATATGACATATATAAGTGACAGTGCGTGACAGAAAATAACGTTTAAAACGCACTGTGGTTGATTAGATGGTAAGGATACATGTTTAAAGTATTTCGCGTTGTACGGTGCCATAAGGTGGTGATTTAGGGTTCCGTAGCCAAAATGGCAACACAGTACCCTCATAGTTTCGCCATGTCCGCCTGTCGGTTTGTCTGTCCCTAGGTTAGTTCAGAGATCTTATTACTAGAAAGCTGTTATTTTCCGTGGATAAATAAAAGGAAAGTGGTAGAATAAATACTTAATTTTTTTTTTTTTTCGTGTACCTCCCCTACACGTCCACTTTACGTGTAGGTGTGTGACTTTTATTTACCCTTCCCATCGTGAGCGATATCGTTAAATAGGTCTTTTAAAAATATTTAGGGGTTGTGAAATTACTTTTCGATTTAGGGATGCTTTTGTAAAATATTAAGCCATATAGTGCATTTTTTTGTTAGAGTCAAGATTCCGCTCCCCCTACCAGCTAAATGGTTGTTTTTGGAGACGTAAAAAAAAAAATAGGATAGCAGTATATTTCATGAAATTAAAAGGAAAACTTTCACAGGTAAGTAGGCTTTACAGGTTGTGAGAAGTAAAAAAAAATCGTACATTTTTATAATTTAATTATAAAAATGTACGATTTTTTTTTAATTACTTACCTATAATAAAACAAATACAACTGAAAACCCTCGTCTAATACTTCATTATGCTGGGTAGCTACGGAATCCTACACTGTTCGTGGCCTGACATGCACTTGCATATTTTTTTTCTGTCTGTCTGTTTCTGTTTATTCCTTCTAATTAATCTCCGAAACAGCTGGCCTGATTTTGACGGAATTTTCACTGTCAGACCACTGAGGAGGTAAGGAGTAACGTTTGTTAGGTACGTAACGTATCTGTAGGTAGGTAGTAATTACATTACTAATACGAATATGTACATAAAGGAACTTATTTAAAATCGTTTTATCAACTACCTAATTAATTCGCCCATCTCCGCTCTACTTGTAGTCACGCAGTTTTAATGCACTTTCTTCAATAAACTAGACCAGTCAAGAATGACCTGCATCAGGCTGCATCACGTCTTTCAGTCTACGTAATAAGATAGATTAAGAGACAGTTCAACGGTCAGTAACAGTATAGTAAGTAAACGACTGTCGTCGGTACAAAATTCTAACCTTCCACGGCCATCACTTTCATTGGCGCATTACGTGCCTTGATTCTCCCGGAGAAACATTAGAACGGTTAAAAGCGCTTTGCGTGAGCAGAAGTTCCGACGCGTGGTTACATCGCGCATGCGTATCTCGCCGATCAAATTTGGCGGCAAACGAACGATATTTTTTTAAATATTTTTTTTATGTGACTGTGTTGTTTGTTAAATTGGAAGCGTTCAGAATATTTTTTAATTCAGCTTACAATCATGGTAAGTACCTAGGTAGATAATTAATTTAAGAAATTAAATTATGAGGACACTATTTAGAATTAAAAATATTGCAAATCTTGGAATATAATTTTATGTTGCAATTTTATTTCTATGTAGGTATTAAAGTATTTACTTTTAATTTAGAACATAGATTAGTGGGTAACGCTTCACAAAAGAAATGAGCGAATGTCTATGAACTGCGCGGTTTATCTACGACTAACAAATTACTAAATTTTATAGGTAGGTACTTCCACTTCAATTTAAAGTACCGAACTACGAATACCGACTAAGCAATTCCAACCAGGCAACACCAACATACAACATTTCAACATAGAATGATTAGACAGACAATATAACGGCTATAATAGTCTCATGAATCTTCCGAACAAATACTTCCTCCTTATTCTTAATTGACATTTGATTATGGAGTAAGGAAGCTTAAGATTCTAAGTTTAGTTAAACTCAGTGTTTTGTGATTTTTCACACTTGTCAAAACGGACTAATAACCTCCTTTTTCTTAATTCGGTTAAAAAACATCCTAGCTGCAGCGTTGTGGCGATTTGAGTATGTGTATGAATGCTAGTATATTCAAATTGGGTGGGGTTGGAAAATTGATTTATGGAATCTCACACGAAGAAAAATTAAGATTTGATTTATCTATGAATATGAAATTGTTAAAATTGTAGTGTGTAGGTATTTTTTAAGAAACTTGTTCACACCTTAAATTTTAGATATGAACAACTTTCTTCAAAAAATACCTACAAGCAAGGTATACAATGTTGTCTCAGTGGCGCAGTGGTAGTTTGCTAGAGGTTCGCTTCCCACACGGGACAGTTGGGAGATTAGGAAGGTAGATCAGGTAGGTTAGGAAATAATGTTATTTACTTTACATTAAAAACCCCAGAACGTGAGACAAAAAGTTTAAACGACGAAACGGATTTTTATCAAACTAAACTACTTACTGAGGACCATTACAATTGGGCATTTGAATGTCAAATCAATCAATAACTATACATTTTATTACACTAATCAGGTAATAGGTAATATAAGTTTTTAAATGATCTGAAATAGTATTGTCTACAATTTTACACGTTTTATGAGTACGTAATTATAATAATAATGATCTCTGACTACCTCGGTGGCGCGGAGGGAGTGTGTCCGACTGCTACGCAAGCGGTCATGGGTTAGATTCCCTCACGGGACACCACTTTGTGTGATCCACAAATTGTTGTCCCAAATCGGGGTGTACTTTGTGTCCGTGACTTATATGTTTGTGAAGTCCCCCGCGACACAGTGCTTGTACCCTATTGCTCCCGCAATAGGGTACAAGCACTGTGTCGCGGAGGTCGTCTTTAAAAGATGAAAAAAAAAAATGCATAGGTAGGTACAAAACAATTTCCTTTGCAGGAAAAGCGAATTTTATTCATAAAATAATGGGACTGATTTGACTAGACATTTAAATACCCTAAACTAGCCGTCTAATGAAAAAAAACAAATGCATCTGATCTCAATACGAAACCTTGGCATAAGTTTCGTTTTTTTTGTTTCGTATTGAGATCAGATGCATTATTGTTTGGCCAACGAGTGGAGCCGGTGTTTTATATCAACTTGTTATAGTACCTAGGTAAGGCAGAAGACTTTAGTCGGCTCCGCCCGTGGGTGTCGATTATCTATCACGATTAAAACTATCCTATGATGTCTTTCCCCTTGACTCAAACTATCTCTCAGTTAAAGTTTAGGTGTGAAAATATATATTTTCACACTAGGTGACCCGCGCAACTTCGTCTGCCTAAATTTTCCTCGTTTTTGCAACATTTTTAATTGCTCCGCTCCTATTGGTCGTAGCATGATGTTATAAAGCTTATATATAGCCCTATAACCTTGCTCAATAAATGGGCTATTCAACAGTAAAATATTCAATTCAAAAGTAATTTTGTCAATTCGGACCAATAGTTCCTGAGATTAAAGCGTTCAAACAAACAAACTCTTCAGCTTTTTATTATTAGTAAAGATTTATAATATTAATTTCGATACTTACCTATACCTACGTGTAATAATACAATAGGTAGGTAAATCATGTTTCTAGAAGACTTAGGTACCTACCTATGTCACGCGAGGTTGGTATGATATACCTACTTACCGTATTATAAAATGAGATAGGTACTAATTAACTCTAAGATTAGACACTATAAGAACATGTGTAACTTATTATTACACATATGGTATAATGCCGTGTGGTGCCGGCTTAAGAATAGTACCACCCCATCTCTTCCCGTGGGTGTCGTCAAGGCGACTAAGGGATTTCACTCTGGAGGACGGGCAGCAGCGTCCTCTGCGTACTTAAAGCCTTACTGCGATCGCCAACCCGCTCGCCAAGCGTGGCGATAATGGCAATTACCCCCAGGATCTACGAACCAGTAGGTTCTACTGGGGAGACCCGTGCCCAGCAGTGGGCCATCATATGGGTTGATATGATAAGAACTTTAAACTTACCTATTTAAATACACCGAATACCGAGGGTGTTCTGTGGTACCTACCTACTTATTCATTAATGTTTTTGTAAGTACTCTTTTACTAAGTGGTACTAATTTATACAAGGTGTAAATTAATGCCTGTCTGACCTGAAAGGCGTGTGTAATATTAATAAAATATTTTTTTATTGAATATTAAAATTCACGATTTAAATAAGTAAGTTTTCTTATTTAAATCGTTCTCTTTCATTACAATCAAACCATTTTTTTCCGCCTCCACATATTTTCCCATATACCTAACTTCTATCAAGAAAAATGAGTGTTTTTTTTCGCCTTTAAATTTAAAATGTCGGACCATGCTCATTGTAGGGTTCCGCAGCCTTGAGTAATTCCATCAGCAGAAAAGTTATGTATGGCACTTACGCCCTTATGTTGAAAAACGCTGTTTTTTGGCAATAACAATATCCGATCATGTTCGAAATAATTTTAGTTTTTTAGTTTAAAGTATTTAATAAGCGTTACCTTTGTGATTTTTTTCAGATTTGTTCGTCTTACGTTTCAAAAGTTCACACAATGTGGTGACACAACTTATGCAACTTTCTGAGCGATTATTTCCAAAAATATTCACTCAATCAAAAAAAATATTAAAAACTTTAAAATGATTTTAAAAGACCTGTCTAAAGCTGAAAAAAAAAACTATAAGAGTTCCATTTTTTCCATTTTGGCTAAGGAAACCTAAAAAATGACATAAATCGAATGGGAACTTGATACCTAACAATACATTAACGGGTCGGACAGGGATTAAATATACATACTGTATTCGGAACACCACTTTGTTTGTATCCACAAATTGCTGTTCCTAGTCTGGGTGTACTTTGTGTCCGCGACTTGTATGTTTGTAAAGTCCCCCGCGACACAGGGCATATAATTATACCTATACATATTATCTGAATCTCGGCAACGACTCCAGCGATTTTCATGAAATTTAATATTCAGGGGGCTTCGGGGGCGATAAATCGATCTAGCTAGGTTTCATTTCTAGAAAACATCGTTAAAAAAAATATCGAGCGAAGTTCGGTCATCTAAAAACAACTCCCGCCCGAGTTTATATTAGGTACATAAATAACAATTTCTGTGTCGTGAGGACTTTACAAAAAGATAAAGCAGGTATTATAATAGGGTTAGTAATTCGGCATCGGACTCGCAATCGAGAGATAGCGAGTTCGATTCCCTACAATAGGTACCTACAGGCACCTTAAACGTGAACCCAGCTTAGTTAGGTTAGGGTTATAAAGATTGTTATTAATGTGCGAAGCTTATTGCTAGTAGTTACATAACTACATTTATTTTTAACTAGCGGACGCCTCGCGGCTTAACCCGCGTAGTTCCCGTTCCCGTGGGAATACAGGGATAAAAAATAGCCTATGTCACCCGGTGTTAGTGCAGCTTTACAACGATGAAAGAATTTTTCAAATCCGTCGTTTCGGAGCCTATTCAATACAAACAAACAATCAAATATTTCTTCTTTATAATATTAGTATAGATATAGATAAATATAAGTTATACTTTGAGATTAGATGGCCGTGTACAGTACGATCAACGTATCTTGACCGGATTGAAGTTAGGTTTTTATCACTTTCGCGCATGTCAGAGATGCGACCCTAAAATTACTTACGAAAACGATTAATCGATTAAAAATACTAACAACATTTTAATTCAACAATATAAAAACACTATTTAAATGAGTTCATAAAAGTTTAAATTTAGAACAGTTACAGTAAATAATAAAGAAACTTTGAAAAACAATTTCTTTACCAAAATAATCACAAAAAAACATGAATTATACTAATTAGTGGTGGCTTAAAAATTATGACAATGTAATGCGTAATCGCATCTTTAATTCTCTTGGTTTAGTTACCGCCCCCCCCCCCCCCTTCCTGTCACCATTTACTGCCAAAAAATGCATCTGCGCAACCACTTGTCGCCTACTTCAGTCCGGCCTAGTTACGTTGATCCAACTGTAGGTATGAGTTTTTCCAAGATATTTGTTATTATATGTTTATATCATTACTAGCTGACCTGCGCAACTTCGTCTGCGTAAATTTTCCCTTTTTTCTTCCTTTCAAACAAGTAAAAAGTATAGTTATAAATGTTAGGGGTGGATAACCCTTATCACTTAGGGGCATGAATAATAGATTGTAATTTTCCCTTTTTTCTTCCTTTTTTTTTATAACATTTTTCATTGCTGCTCCGCTCCTATTGGTCGTAGCGTGATGTTATAACCTTCATTTTTATATAGCCTTCCTCGATAAATGGGCTATCCAACAATAAAATAAATTCTTCAGTGCAGCCCAGTAGTTCCTGAGATTATCGCATTCAAACAAACAAACAAACTCTTAGGGGTATGAAAAATAGATGTTGGCCGATTCTCATAGATACCGGATAAGCACAAAAAATTTCTTCAAAATCGGTCAAGCCGTTTCGGAGGAGTATGGCAACGAAAACTGTGACACGAGAATTTTATATATTAGATTTTAAAAAGTTTTGCCTATAATTGCCCGGTCATAAAGTAGCATCATCAAAATCTTAGCGAATACTTATTTATTTATTTTATTGAGGCATGTCAACAATGTAAACACAGTCAATACAATGATGATATTATGTAGACCGGTGTGTTTACTTTCAAATATAGACATGCACGAACAACATTGTTAAAGGCACGATGACATCACAGTGCTATTTAGACTACTATTTACTAACATAATTTATAAACCTACAATTTTTTTAAATAAAAAAACCAGTAGGTAGTTATTTAGTCTATTTCTTTATCAAGCGAAAGTTCTGAGATCTTGACTCATTCATCATCAGACCCCTACCCAAATCCTTACCTGACCTAGTAAGATGAAATTGAACAGAGAAACCACTTACTTATTTTGTGAAAGATTGTGGAAACCCTTGGTGTTTGTTTTGTTTTATTTTTAAATACGGTTACCACAGTAGGGTACAAGCCCTGTGTCGCGGGGGACTTTACAAACATACAAGTCACGGACACAAAGTACACCCAGACTCGGAACAACAATTTGTTGATCATACAAAGTGGTGTCCCGTGTGGGAATCGAACCTAGACCTCTTGAGTAGCAGTTGGACACACTCCCACCGCACTACAGAGGCAGTCAAAGTGGTATTTAGTCAATTGTACCACCGGCACCTCCCCCCTCAAAAGGATCATAGGAAACTTGAGAGCAACAACTAAATTGTTATTCTAAATTTCAGCTTTGGGGCATTGATAAATTAGTCAGGAGCTGGACTCGGGGCAAGCGATTATTATGAATATTATTATTATATTATCTGTGCCCATACTGGGCAGTGGCAATGCCATGAAAGACTTTAAAGATTACATATACTTAACCAGCTATTCTTCGAAACTCCGACTACGTGTAGGTAGGTAGGTACATATTATAGTTGGGTATCGAAATAAAATGAAACCTATGTTCCCTCCCGAAGCTTTGAACTATCTTTGTCCCTATAATTTCTTAAAATCGGTCTAGAACTTCCAGAGATTACCTAACGAGCACAATGTTTCTTTATAATATTAGTAAGCTGATGCAGTAATATATAGATGCAGGTATATAGTTTTTATACACAACGGAACGGTACATAAGAAGGATCCAAGCCCTGTATCACTTTCGACTTTGTAAACATACAATTAACAGACGCAAAGTGCACCCAAACTCGGAACAAATATTTATTTATGGATCGAACAAATTTTTTTTCCCGAATGTGATCCGAAAGCAGGAACTCTTGCCGTCTTGCATGCAACTGAGGCCTTCATGGCCTTAGTCGTATGCAAGACGGCAAGAGTTCGTACTCGACTAGGTACCTCAGTCTGAGGCAGTCGGCAGATATTGATGTGTTAAACAAAATAAACCCGAATCACAACATTGGCAATCCCGGTAGCTAGTACATCCACACCAATCCCACCTGTCTTACATATAACCACACATTCCACACCTCTATTACCCCAATAAACAAACAACTTTACGTGTTTTCTCGTAATAACTCATAAGACGATTAACGAAACATCTTACGAATATTGCTAATTGGACCGCAAACACACCATGCGTACAAATCAAACGGAGGTACTGCAAATAAAACATAGAAATGCTATTAAAATGATTAGTCTATGGGTGTGTCAATGTCAGTAGATAATGTTAGCAAGATAATCACTTGTAGGAAGGCAGGTATCTCTAAATCCTAATTATACCCCCTGTTTCCCGAGATACAAGCTTCTGCTTAGTTTGGGAAACAGTAACTGTATCTCTTGTACCGTACATTTATATGTAATCTAGTGCTTAAGGTAAAAACAAAAAATTGTAACTTGTGACAATAAACACTTTTTATTTATTTTTATTTTTTATTATTTTTATAATTTTAAAGTTTATGAGAAAGAAGAGAAAGCTTGTGAGGATGAAGTACATTTATGGATGTTTATCATGCTTTACGTAAAAGCATATTTTTAACCGACTTTATAAAACTGTATAATGCTGACTCGCACAACTTCGTCTGCATCAATTTTCCACGTTTTTGCATAATTTTTCATTGCTGCTCCGCTTCTATTGGTTGTAGCGTCCGCGAAAAGTAAAAGATTTTTTTCAATTCAAACCTGTACTACACTCTTTCTTTGAAACGAAATTCATGAATTTTCATTTATTAAATTTCTTATGTTTACGGGGATTATTCTAATTAATTTGAGGATAAGCACAAGAAGTTCGAACCCATGGACGATTTTCTGAAACGAGTGGATTAAATAGATTTTCCGAGCTCTGTATATCCCCACCTCATTTTTGATCGAAACTTCGTTTTCATTGAATTAGAGTAGACCTCCCGTACCTAGTCTTAACTTACAGCTTTATCATATAAATATAGATAGCAGCTACAGCTTATAGATTTGATGTGCGTTTCGTAGTGCTGACTTGCAGCATCCGTATTATACAAATAGCTGATGTGTATGCTGATGCCACAAATTTTCACCGTTTTTGCAACATTTTTCATTAATGCTTCACTTCTATTGGTCGTATCGTGATGTTATATAGCCTTCCTCGATAAATGGGCACACTAAAAGATTTTTTCAATTCGAACTAGTAGTTCCTGAGATTATCGCGTTCAACCAAACAAACAAGCATTTCAGCTTTTTTTAAAAAGATTGGTTGCTAATTGTCTTTTTTAGTATTCATAACCATGCCATGAAATGCTTACAATTACCCTTTAATTTGATACCCATATTGCGATATCCAAAACAACTTTTTTTTAACACCTCTTGTTTTAGACATCTCACAGGCGCCATGTTTGTTTTTTTCAAACATCACTTATCTAAGAACACTTGGCCGGTCAAGACAAATCTAACGACTCGGCGACGTCTTTATTGTTTAAATCCATTTTGTGATTTGAAAGATATGAGGTAATAAAGAATACATACATACACACAAGATACGCGCGAAAAACATAAGCCTTCCTTGCAGTCGGGTAAAAAATTCAAAATCAAAGTACTTACTTTGATTTTGACATTGTTACGTGGGTCAGTTATATTAATCTAATTTTAGCACAGGCGGCTCCCTTATAGGTCAAGTTTCATGAAAACCTTATAAATTCACCTTGGCTATCTAAGATACTCAAAACCTTCTCCTTGGAACATTTGCCAATGACACACTAAGGGGCTGTAATACTGCAAAAGTGCAATTAATATCTGTAATTGAGTAAAGGACTTGCAAATAAAAATCAATATCACCTTCACTTTGAAAAAGCAAATGCGTGAAGTAATATTAAATAACCAGACCAAAATTCCACAATCTGATTCTATACGATACCTAGGGATATATCCTCACCGGAGTTAACCTGTACAAAACCTGTCTTTCTCAAAAAATAAGTTATTAGGAATAGAAAAATACTGACTCTTCTAACGAAAATCGAAATTAACCCTAGAAATCAAGCTTCTATTTATGTGGTATAGTGGAGTTGTGAAAGTGCGAAGATTTCTGCTTATCAGAAAAGTATATCTAAAAGTAGTAGGTGCCTGTAATTATAACGGGTATTTCTCGTGACGTGACTCGTGACTGTACCTAGCACCAAGTTTACCGTTCTAACAAAACCGAATGGTTATTAAATTATACGTTTAATGGATTTAGGTAAATGCATTTGGGTTTATGCATCAAAGTCCATAAATTATTAACTTTATTATGCAGTAGATGCCTAAAGATGATATAATACAAAATGCAATAGGCAGGTATGTAAAGATTCTAAAACTTATTTGCATCAGGTATCCACAGAACTGTAGCTAGACTAGAGTTAAAGGCAGGGCAATCGTTTTTTTTTTAAACCACGACGGAACGGAGAATGTATGAGTATATGCGTTTGGGGTGAGAGATCGTTTGTGTGTGAACTGGAAAGATGTAATTTATCTCAATAACGGTTCGTCCGATTCAGATGCAGTTTTCTAGAGTGTGCAGTTTGTCTGCGATGGTTCTTATATATATTTTATGATTGTTACTCGTAAAGTTAAAAAAAAAATGTTAGTAAAGTAAAGTGGCAACAGTTCTTAAATTGATGTTAAGATGTTAATACAGAAATCTCAAAAAGATTTTAGAGATTTCTTACAAAAGTTTTGTAAGAAATAAGTATATTTTTTTACATCACATAGTGTCAACAAGAATTCTCACATAGACATAATTTCACCAAATTAAATTAATCACTTATTTATGTATCAGCAAAGAAAACATGTCAACATTACTCGACAAATTATAGTAATTTAAATTAGGGCATGGGCATACCCAGATGTTTGGGGTTATTTAAAGGGTTGTACCCATCATATATGTATTTTCACTACGCGGCAGAATACTTAGGTTTGCCTTACTTATAAATACATAAATAGGTACGAAATACTTTGAACCACTTGAGAATCGATGGGCCGATTCGGCCTTCTGGCCTAGAATAAAGGCTGAAATTAGGGTTCCCACTTTTTTCTGGTGTAAAAAAGTACCTACATTGCTCAAAGCTCAAAGGTAGAAACAAATACAAAGTGTCTAATTAAAGTACAATTTACTTTATTTTATTATTTTGCTTATTTACATATTTTTCATTACTTTTACCAAATAATTATCCCTGCTAAACAGATGCACAGGTGTAATGACGCAAGATTACAATTAAGTTAAAAAGTGTGCAAAACCTTATAAACCTTTATGAACACACCTGGTAAAATGAATTTAAAATAAAGTATTTTCGTGTACTTTATCGTTATCATATAATTACCGGAAATGACGTATAAAGTACCGGTGGCAACGCTAGGCTATAGAGCGTACTTAGGCTGAGCTCAAACTTAATCTTGGGTAAAATTTTGCAAAAAAAACTTGATATCTATATCAACTAATATTATAAAGCTCAAGAGTTGGTTTGTTTGATTGAACGGATACTCAAGAACTATTAGCTCGATTTTTTATAACATCACGCTACGACCAATAGGAGCAGCTAGTATCAATCAGTGTTGACTAACTCGACCTTATAGATATTATTTAAATAAGATTATTTTGAGCTTGCCCTAAGAGTTAAGACCTAAAGATATGAGTTAAGACCAATAATCAACGGTCAGCACGTGCTTAGTTAAAGATTTTGTCATCCTTAACCCATACTGATCTTGAGCTAGGCACGCTCTATCTATAGTCTAGTGCAGGAGTTCGATGTTCGGATGACGGAAAATTCACTAAACGCCTTTTATTACCCGACTGTAAAGAAGGGTTATGTTTTTTAAGGAACCCCAAGTATCCATCCACCTCCTACCTAGTCGGTTAATGAACTTTGAACTTGAACACAAAAAGTTTCTGTTATAGGTGCTTACTTTGAAAAATACTAACTACTACCTTACTACTTTTTATTACGATATTGGTCCTTCTTTGAAAAGCAAAAGTACTTTTGTAAGTTTTCAACCGACTTCAAAAAGGAGGAGGTTCTCAATTTGAAAATATTTTCTTTTTTTTTTTAATACTTGTTACCTGATTACTCGCAGACGGCTGGGCCGATTTGAAAACCTCTTTTGTGTTGAAAAGGCTATACTTCCAAATTGGTCCCATTGTGATCAAAGTTCGGATCTGGTGATGAGAAATCAAGGGATCTCTTCAAATATTGAAGGCACATCTATAGATAGTAATTTGGTTATCTTTTGTTGTAATTTGTGCATTTACATACGCATTTACTTTTCCTTAAAAAGCACCATTGAGTGAAATGGAACTGATGATGAAGACCACATATGACCAGCGGAACTATTCAATCTATTCTAATAATATAAAGCTTTCGCGATTTGTACGCATTATTAAAATATATATATTACGGGTCTTAATCGCGTGAATAATATAAGGTAAAATACCTTGTTTATTGCCCGACGTTTCGACCGTATTGCAACGGCCGTGGTCACGGGAAGACTAGTTGAGCTCAGCGTCGCCTCCGTGAAGCGCGGGTTTCGGAAACTACCCTCGCTTGATTTTTATCACTCACTATTACGGAACCGTCGGTACTTCGACACACAACACTAAGGACATCTGCACACTGGCGTGTAATGTTTGTTCGGCGGTGTATACACTTGCCGATCACGGGATTCCACAATGTTGACAAACGGTATCCGTCTTCTCGGTTGAAATTGACATGTTTTTTGATTTCAACCGCTTCCCTCGCCATCCTGGAGTAATAGTGACGGTCAGTGGAGAGGACCTGTGGTTTGTGTAGTTCAATCCAGTGATTGGTTCCCGCATCCAGCAAGTGTTCCGCTATTGCTGACTTGTTTGTCTGTCGGTTTTTCACAGCTGCGATATGTTCCTTATACCTTTACCTTATATTATTCACGCGATTTAGACCCGTAGTATATATATTATAATAAAATATAAAGCTTGATTGTTTGATCGCGGTAATCTCAGGAACTACTGATCCGAATTGAAAATTTCTTTCACTGTTTGATAGCCCATTTATAAGCTATAGGATATATACCATCACGCTACGACCAATAAGAGCGGAGTAGCAATGAGAAATGTTGTAAAAAAGGGTAAAATTTACGCAGACGAAGTTGCGTGGGTCAGCTAATCCAACATAAGTCTTTATTTCATAATATACTTAATATGTACTTATCTTATACTATATCTACTACATTTAGTGTGGATGACAGGTAGAATAATTAAAATATCTAGCTAAATTTCTGAAAGCATATCCAAAAAACCACATAACAATTTTGAACTTTTCACGACTTAACAATTTACCTTGTATTTTTACGAGCACACGCCTATAAAAAACCATAAGCATCGATTTAAAACTAATAGAGTAGATCTGATTGTCAAAACGAAAAAAACCTTTAATAATAAAACTATAAGGTATAGATATCGATTAATAAATCCTCATTATTATTAAGTAAGCTATAAAATACGACTCATAACTCGTCTCGGTGTATCGTGATGTGGCTATAGAATAGAAGACTGATCATAATTGTAACAACTGCAATTATTGATATTAAACAAAATGCCTGCCGAATTCCTCGAGCACGCGTATTCGTGATCATCCTTGATTTGATATCTCATCTCGAACAACCTTGTCACTCCTATAAATTTTATCGATCTACTTTATTGAATATTGAAGATATCGATATAGTTATTGAATAGGTAGAAGGTACCTGCTACGCTTTAATTAAATAGTTATCTACTTACCTACATATTAATGAATGACGGTCCATTGAATTGCAAAATGTAGCTGACTTGTAGATCCTGGGGGCAGGGAAGCTAAAGGTTGCCTTAAAAGCTAAAGTCTTCAAGTCATCCCGTGACAAAATCTATATAATTAGGTATCTACTAGTAGGGGAAACGCTGAATACCAGATCTGTGTGGTGATGAGACGTATTTTTTTAATCAAATATTATTGATTTATAAACATGCCTATGATAACTTGCCAATTGAAAAGTGTTTATGGCTATTTTTTTTTATTTTAAATCTTCAAAGCACGGCAATAATATTTCATGAACGGTTTTTTTGCAGGAAAGCGTATACGATTATCTTCCTTTCGATACAAAACAAAATAATATATCTAATATATAAAATTCTCGTGTGGCGGTGTTTGTAATTTAACTCCTCCGAAACGGCTCGACCGATTCTCATGAAATTTTGTGTGCATATTGGGTAGGTCTCTCTATTTTTCATCCCCTTAAATGTTAAGGGTAGTCCACCCCCAATTTTTATTTTTAGGTAAATTTTTATTTTTTTATGATACCGGATTCAAAAATACATACAACCCTGAATTTTCACCCTTCTACGATCACCCCTATTTTTTTATTTACAGCTATTTTGCAAAAGCGGGTTAATTTGACGCAGACGAAGTTGCGAGGGTCAGCTAGTGTATATATATATATATATTAAATATTATCATCGTGTCAATTAACACAGATTGACAAAATCTTGGGTTCTTCAGCGAGGTCAGATCCCCGAAAACAAAACTGCCACTGTACCTACTTAGGTAGGTATATAGATCAGTCAGTAGGTACTTATCTTTTCCAGCGCTGCGCCGTATCAAATCCTAAGTACCGATTTGTTTTACTAAAATCGTGATTTCCTCTGCTTCATTTACAATGCTGCTATAACATCAAATCTGCATGAAAAACGAATTTAAGCTAGCTATCAATTAAAGCGCTGCAACGATGCATGTTACATTCAATACTCGATACATAGACAATAATATAGAACAGGATAAAACGTTGGTGTGAAGGTCGGTTTGCGCAATAAATCGAACCGCATCTGGCAATATAGTTCCCATTGTGGATCAGTGACGTGAATCACGAATGCTATTGCTCCACTTCCTGAGGTATGTTATAGAGATGGGCCGACTATGACTTTGGACGAGTAGCCGACTAGCCGACTAGTCATCCAAGTCAACTACCATTATTTAGAATTTATTTTCTGGTTTTCAAGGTTCTTATTTCTGTTTTTTTACAAAGTCTTTCAAGGTTCTAGGTTATTTTTTATGGTTAACTACAAAGAAGCAGTCACTGTGTCTGTTTCCTGAATTAATATGCATAAAGACTTGTTATTCAATTGGAGAGCTACCTACCACGCTTTAATTGAATAGTTACCTACTCACCTACATATTAATGAATGACGGTCCATTGAATTGCAAAATGTAGCTGACTTGCAGATCCAGGGGGCAGGGAAGCTAAAAGGCTGCCATAAAAGTCTTCAAGTCATCCCGTGACAAAATCTATATAATTAGGTATCTACTAGTAGGGGAAACGCTGAAAATGTTATGAGACGTATTTTTTTTTATTAAATATTATTTATTTAATTGAATTGAAAAGTGTTCATGGCTATTTTTTCGACTTTAAATGTTCAAAGCCATAATAATATTCCATGAACATCGTGGAACACGCAGCACTGGACTTCGATAGGCTGATGATGATGATGATGATGAAAGACTTGTTATTCAGATATTTCACAAAACCGAAACAGAAATGTTGATAAACTTTCGCGATTTGTACACATTATTAAAATATATATATTACGGGTCTTAATCGCGTGAATAATTTAAGGTAAAATACCTTGTTTATTGCCCGACGTTTCGACCGTATTGCAACGGCCGTGGTCACGGGAAGTCTTCCCGTGACCACGGCCGTTGCAATACGGTCGAAACGTCGGGCAATAAACAAGGTATTTTACCTTAAATTTATTCACGCGATTAAGACCCGTAATATATATATTTTAATAACCGAAACAGAAAGTTTACAGATAGGTAATTATAATACTTTAATACATTAGCTTACTCAAAATGAATCAAGAGGCTAAGCGCTGTTTTGTAGCCCCATAAAACAAACAATAGATTAATGTTCTTTTTTTAGAGTTGTAAATGAACAAACTCGTAATGTACAAGTAGGATACGATTTCTTTAGTCAATTAAACAATCGCCTTATTTTATGGTGGCAATTTCAGGCGACTAATCGCCTACTAGTCGGCACATCTCTAGTTATGTTAACTACTAAATTTACAGACGATTTTACGATGTCCCTTTTACTGCTAGACGAGAGCGAGACCTTCTCTTTAGTTTACAGGCTTGATATAATCCTACACCCACATCTAGGTGAAGGCGTCTGCCTTTTATCAATCCAATGACGCGTAACTGATGCAACTATTTTTTTAATCTTCTTGTAGGCATTAACTTTAAAAAATATGAACTAGTAACATTGATCCGTCACAGTGGTAACAATGCTAACAAATGCACTGTCGTTATATAGAGTAGGTAAGTGAGAAGGCGTCTCAGTGTCAGGTGTCTATTTAAATTCCATAACTACCAAAAAATTTAAGTTTCTGCTTTAAAATAAATTATTAAATCCCTACCTAATTAAAAATAGTTAAGTAGTGGCTTAGTTAAAGGTTTATTACATTAAATGACGGCACTTAAATACCCTAGTTCTTATTGGATTTTTGAAATTCGAAGCCGGTAGAGATACCTACTTAATTTTCTTCTCTTCTCAATACCTAAGCCTAGTCTACAAGGTGTAAATTAATCCCTGTCCGACCCGGTGTGTAGGTATTCTGGTAACAATGATAAAAAAAAATAGAAAAAAATATATATCCGTTAAAATTATTGATTTAAGTACCTACCGAACCTTGTCGAAATGTGTAAATTTTCAAGATTTTTATCATCAGCTTCTCTTTATAATCAAATAATATTAATTTTAGTAGTCCTGTCCGACGTTACGTTATACAGTATGTATATACTGTATATAGGTATTTATGAGTAGATAGAGTTTTTTTATTGTTAGTCTGTAAATACTTATGGGCTCAAGTACCACTCGATCTATTGAGTTCAAGTAAGAAAGAGTTTAGAAATTCTCAAGTGATGACGGCCAAAGATGACAGGCGAGTCGTTTGTTGGTAGGTACTTATATTTTATTCACATACTAATAGACTCAAAACCTAGTTTTCTGATAAACATTAAGGACCTAGTTGGCTAGTTAAATTATGTCGCGATGTTTCTGAACAGATAAAACTAATGATATTTGTAAAGCACGACTCTGATCGTGCAAATGTTTGTGGAAACAAAATGTTCTATTATTTTATGATTCAACTAGTTCGGCCTGCATTTCTGTTATGATTTGCAACTTTAAGATGTTAGTTCTTAGCTAGGTCTGTCTGTGGTCCCGTATATCTATAATTTTAACATCAACATCATCACTACCATCAGTTCTGTTGTTTCCTTAGGTCTCCTAAGCCTTCCCTATTCAATCCCTGCTAATGACCTCCTTCAGGATGTTCGAATAGATACTACAATTTGTAAAAATAGTGGCAATTGGAGCTTTCGCAGCAGGCGCACATTCTGGGCACGGTGGGCCTGTCCACAACCCCGAATGGTTGATTAGCTAATGCTACGAAAATTGTATATAATTTTCGTTCGATAAAAGATTTTTAAGAAATAAAAAGGAACCATATATGAATTGAAACACATTTACATACAAGGTGCAATAAGTTTCCAACCTGTAAAAGTTTCATCAAAGTAAGAATTATGGGCTATCGGCTGTCGTGCCCACAACTTTACTTGTGGGTTCAATCGACGACGCCTGATTCACAGTTTCTGTCGCGTACAAAATACATTAACGTAAAAATATATCAAATATTCATGTAGGTTCACTATACAGGTGCATGTATAAAATATAAATAACCAAACTAGACTCTCTATCGTCATTTTGGTAATTTGTCATCCAAATTAGCATTTAAGTAGTTAGAGTACCTACACTCTACCTACTTGATGCCTTTTTTTGTTTATCGGAAAAAATCCTGACGAACACCCCCACCATCCGGGGAATACGATGAAGGTAGTGCGGGGTTTGCACCCACTAAATAACCCGCCGTGTATCGCTCGCCACCTTTGCGAACGGGCCGCCTGAATTCGTTATACCCGTCGGCGGCCCGTGGCAATGCCCGGACGCGATGTTTATGCGTTCCGGGCATTTCACACCTACGCAGCCCCTGGATACACACCGCGCCTCCACGGAAGGCCGCAAGCGGGGCAGATTACCTACTTGATGCCTATCTGATGCCTCAACTGTGGTTAACATATTTTTAAATAAGGATAAAAACTCTACATAAATGAAGATTTAAAAAAACTATCAAATTTTGGATGAAAATGACAATTGATGAATCATTCAATTTTAGCTATTGCGTAGATACATCCACAGAGTATATAGATACATCTCTACCATTGACGTAGAGACCAGGACTGCGCCATAATCTCACAAAATTGACCACTCTCTAGAAAGAGACAACGCTACTTTGTGGACCATACCAGTCAAAGGCTGCACGAGTATTTTCTCTCTTTCACGCTTTGCAGTCAATATTTACTATTTAATTGAAAGTGATGGAGCAGTCCTGGTGTATACGTCAGCAATACAAACGTGAGTGTACTAATGTGGGCATAAAGAATAGAATAACTGCGTCTTCATAGTCTCAAGTAAATCAGACGAACGAAGCACGAATGCCTTACTTAATCTAGCATCGTGGTTCGCCCAAGGCAGGCAATATAAATTTTTATTACAGGTATCATAAAAGCTTGCAAATTATACGACATGTTTGTTTAATCCCCTTTATTTATTTTAAACACGTTCTATGGGCAATAGTGTTTGATTGAATATAAGTAACTTTCGCCTTGTATCTATGCAAGCACACGTAGGTACCTTCGATCCATAGATACCTACTCGGTCAATTGATAATTATGTGGAACAATATCCGGCCGCTATTTGAGTTTAATAATAATATAATAATAATAATAATATCTTGGGACAACTCACACAACGCTGTCTGATCCCAAACTAAGCAGAGCTTGTACTATGGAAACCAGACAACTGATAAACATACTTATATATTTTTAAATACATACATATTATAGATATAACACCCAGACACAGAATAAACCATCGTGCTCATCACACAAAGTTTTATCCTGGGTGGGGATCGAACCCACGACCTCTTGCGTAGCAGTCGGATACACTCCCACCGCGCCACAGAGGCAGTCAAGTTCGTTTGAAGTGGTCGAAAGGTGTTTTGATCAAACACTGTCTTCAATAACGTTTGCAATAACTTGACGGCGAGATCATTTAATGTATACTAATATTATAAAACTGAAAAGTTTGTTTGTTTGTTTGAACGCGGTAATCTCAGGAACTCCTGGTCCGAGTTGAAAAAAATATTTTTTCTGTCGGGTAGCCCATTTATCGAGGAAGGCTATAGGCTATATAACATCACGCTACGATCAATAGCAACGGAGCAGCAATGAAAAATGTTGGAAAAACGGACGGGGAAAATTGACGCATACGAAGATGCGTGGGTCAGTTGGTTTCATATACATAAACAGGGTGATTTTTAATATACTAATAACCTCCCGCTCTTGACTTCTTTACATTACACCAAATAATTTCGTAATATATTGCCGTGTGGTACCGGCTTAAGAATAGTACCACCCCATCTCTTCCCGTGGGTGTCGTCAAGGCGACTAAGGGATGTCACACTGGAGGACGGGCAGCAGCGTCCTCTGCGTACTTAAAACCTTACTGCGATCGCCAACCCGCTCGCCAAGCGTGGCGATTATGGCAATTACCCCCAGGATCTACATACTAATAAGTTCTACTGGGGAGACCCGTGCCCAGCAGTGGGACATCATATGGGTTGATATGTATATTTTTTGTAAAAAAAACTACAATTTAACCTTTCACTACCTACCACCTACTTTTGTCACACAACTATTAACTACGCATCTGAGAGACCCTGGAGAAAATTCGATGTTTCTTTGTCAGGTCAAGGGCCTAAACCTAACAATAATTTTACTCCAGTAAAATAGTCTGTGGATGATTAAGGTCATCATAACTCCAGAAACAAGTGAAGTGATTAAGAGTTAATTTATTAAATATTTTCCAAAGCTGTCTTACTCAGTTATTTAGTGTTATTTAAAGAAGCACACAGAGGTTATTAGTACCTATATTCAAAATCAGCCTGTAGGTATAAAATTAGTATAAAAATGCTTTAAAAATTACAAAAAGTACTTAATGAAATCAAGAGGGCCTTTAGAGCGTATATTTTTAAAATTGTTACTCTCTTTACTACAAATCACGCATATTTTTTTGTAATTTCTGATTGTGAGCAATTATTTTAATAATACCCGCATTGCCGAGCTCGTCGACGCTTCCGACTCGTAAAGTTAAATGACAAATTTTTGACATTAGTTTGCTAAAATGGACAATCACATAACATCCTCCACAGTCTATATAGGGGATGTTGCAATGTGTTGAATAGACTATAAACTATATTTAAATTATAAGCTTTTGAGACAACATTTAAACAAATAGAAATAAACTATTTCTTCACCTGTCAGATGTAACCGAAAAAAAGCGTTAATTTTTCCGACACAATGTTTAAAAATAGACGTTTTAAACACATTACTTACGGCACTTATGTAAGTGCAGCATCATTTCTCATTTTACAACTCCTATAGCAATGGATGTCAAAGTAAATAAAGACTTCATAATTATTATTAACATCAACAAAATGTGTGTCGTGTTTATCTTACTTATAAGTCACAGCATAGACAGTGTAAACAGTTTTGTTTTTTATTTCTATTTCAATGCAGACATTGTCAAACAACCGCTTAATTTTTATTTTCTTAACTACAGTTTTGTTTATTTTCATTTTAATTGTGCTCTGAGACACGTGAATAAACAAATAGATCACAGATTTACAGTAGGTACAGTTGGATCAATGTAACTCGGCCGGAATGAAGTTAGGTTCATATCACTTTCGCGCATGTCATAGAGATGCGACCCTTAAATTACTTACGAAAACGATTAATTATGTTTATTTGATTAAAAATAACTACTAACAAAAATTTTTGTTCAACTTTATAAAACTAGATACTATTTATAGGAGTTTATAAAAGTTGAAATTTAGAACGGTTCCAGTAAATAGGTACAGTCAGCGTCATTTACAAAATAACAGTTAACATTATCAATTACTTAGATACATCCTAATTGCTCACTAATTTACAATCACCAAAAATAGCCTAATAATTCAGACCGTTCATCTTGCACAAATATAACGGAACAACAGCTTCAAATATACGAGCTCATCCTAATCCCTCTCAAGTTTCGCAGCATCTACAGTATTCATAAATGTAAAACACAGTAGGATAATAAACTTTATGTCAAACGGCATAGAGGTACATTTGGAATGTCATCAGAATAATGCACTGCGGTTCAAAAGTTGATTCTATCGCGAATTCATAATCAAAATCGAGTGACTAGAAATACGGATAAGTATGCGACCTATTTATTATATTATAATTATGTAAACTTTAACGTATCGTAGAACATCTCTGTAAAAAGCAAACCTTCCGCTCTTAATGTGTGGTTAGTTAAAAAATACTGTATCTTTTGATGTTATTGTGTTGTTTAAGTGTTTCTCATTATGTTCTTTGCTGTTAATATTTGCATAAGAAGCACCCATTTTTTCGATTGAAGATCTTTTATATTTGGTTACCTAAACGTCAAGGTTATAAAAAATATAGAAATTTGCAGGCAGTTTTTTTTTATTTTGGAGGGTGTTCAGAGCAAGAACTGAAACCTGGAACGTCAAATTCGAAAATAAAATTACAATAGGAGTTTATTCGTGATAATATTGATTTTTGAACCGCAATGTAATGCCAAGTAAAGTCATTATTCTAGTTTTTATTACCAAAGAGAATTAGACCTATACGAAGATTTTACTTTACCATTTTAAAAGACTTGATTATTTCTTAATTGTATAAAAGACAGTAAAAATACAAAAGTAAATAACATTTTGCTAGTCTTTTTTTTTTATTTTATTCAAACTAGATTTTTTTTGTAGAATAATTTTTTTTTTTTTTATATAAAATCTCTTTATTACAGTTAAAAAGTAAAAGTAACTAAAGTGAGAGAAATTCAAACTCCATGTTTTTATTTCGTTAAACGAAATCAATGATTGTTTGAAAATACCTACAGGGGTTACAGGTTAAGTCGACCTAGATACTTCAGCGGTTTGTAGTTGCCATCGTTGCTGACTGATTTGACTGACTATGAAATACCATACAAATGATACTTATTATAAGTAAGGAGAATCTAACTTGTTGATATTTTTGACAGGAACTCTATCTTTGTTAATTTCATCATTAATGCTTATTTTTAAATAGCTGCTTAAATAAAATGATGCCCCAAAACTATGCCACTCGGAGGGAAAGTACCATAAGTATTATAGATAGAACATTTTACTGAAAGAATACTTCCTTTTGATTTATATATAATTCGAACGGCATTCAAAGATTTTTCCGGGAATCGAACCCGCTTAATGTGAGAAAGCACTATTCTGCATTTGTATGACACCAATCTAAAGGGTCAGGCATAGGGATTATTTCTTTCTTATATAACGTAGTATCTTAAATAAAGGGAGTGCTATGAAATTTTACATTTAATGAAATACATTTTGTATATTTAAACACGTTAGAATAAGTGTTTCTGCTTTTGCACTTCAACATCAGAGTCAATCACTTTCTCAACAGATAGAAAAAAAATATATAGGTACGTTAAAAGAATGTACCTAAGTAAACCTCATTTGTCAATGAATACCTATAGAAAAAGAATGGTAGGTATTTTATAAATGAGGTTTTCTTCCATATTTCAGTTAATTTATCGCTCACGAATAAAAATATAAAATATGAAATTTATTATTGAAACAAAAGACGTGCCAGTGACGTCATGCATGAAATGAAAAGGACAACGACATATACTTATCTTCGTTTTTTGTATGACGTATTAGCATATTATTTGATATACGAAATAGTATTTTAAATATATTGCAGTAAAGTTTATTTTCCTACTGCGTTCTATATTTATGAATACTGTGGATGCTGCGAAACCTTTGGCAGCGGTATTAGGATGAACTCGTATATTTGAAAAGCTGTTGCTCCGTTAAATTTGTGCAAGATGAACGGTCTGAATTATTAGGCTACTCAGGCTGATTGTATATTAATGATCCAATTAGATGTGTCTAAGTATTTGGTAATGTTAACTGTTATTTTATATATGACGCTGACTGTACTAAAGAAAGTTTAAAAAACTATTTCTTTACGAAAATAATCACAATTACATGAATTAGGAATGAATAATTATGACAATGTAATGCGTAATCGCATCTCTAATTTTCATGGTTTAGTTACCACCTCCGACCCCGCTTCCTGTCACAATTTACTTTCAAACAATGCATCTTGTCGCCAACTTCAAGCCGGCCGAGTTACGTTGATCCAACTGTAGTACCTGGTAGGTAAATGCCTACTCTATATCTGTGAAATAGAACTTGGCAGTGGCGAATGTTCCTTAGAACACCATTCTTTACGGTTTCCCTTTCAATCATAATATGTTAATATTATACGTAGGTACCTACAAATCACCGTCTCCAGATAGGCATATTTTTGTATCGAGTTGCACAAAAAAATTATAACACTTCGCATCTAAAACTTAATGATGCCAATAGAAAAGTATTAATAGTACTGACCTAATCAGACCTAATTCTTTCACGGTAGGTATAACTAATGTAGCCAACATTTAGAAGCATACAACCTAGCCTATCATAGTAGTAAAGATGCGTTGCGTTAGGTAATATCAGGTAAGATTACATCACGCTACATGTTTACGTAAAGAATACAAATATTCCAATTATTGAGAAAAACGATTAAGTTTCAAACGACAGTGCATTTACGCACTTACTCCTCCGTGCGTCGGATACCACGCAATATTGACTACCTACATATACCTATCGAGATAATATGTCCTAACGTATTATACCTAAGTAGGTACCTACCCACATTTACACCTTTAGTCATTTTTATCTCCTACTTACTCGTGATATAGTTTAGTAGTAGTTTGGGGCTCATATCTCCTTTGAGGAGTCGAAGATTTTTATTTACTTGGCCATTCAGTAAATTTTATCAACGACTACCTGACCCACGCAACTTCGTCTGCGTCAATTTCCCCCGTTTTCGCAACATTTTTCATTCATGCTCTGCTCCTGTAGGTCTTCCTGCTCCCTCGACAAATGGGCTAACCAACAAAATAAGATTTTTCTAATTTGAACCAGTAGTTTCTTAGATTATCGCGTTCAACCAAACAAACAAACTCTTCCGCTTTATAATATTAGTATAGATACTAATATTATAAAGCTGAAGAGTTTGTTTGAACGCGGTAATCTCAGGAACTACTGATCCGAATTCCGAAATTCTTTCACTGTTAGATAGCCGATTTATCGAGGAAGGCTATAGGCTATATAACATTTACGCATACGAAGTTGCGCGGTACAGCTAGTAGATTGTATAAAGCAACTAGCTGTCCCGCGCAACTTCGTATGCGTAAATTTTCCCTGTTTTTGCAACATTTCACGTCGCTACTCTGCTCCTATTAGCCGTAGCGCGATGTTATATAGCCTATAGCCTTCCTCGATAAATGGGCTATCCAACAAAAAGATAATTTTTCAAATCGGACCAGTAGTTTCTGAGATTAGCGCGTTTAAACAAACAAAGCAAACAAACAAACTCTTCCGCTTTATAATATTAGTATAGATAATTAATGAATGTTAACCTGCTACGAATAGAGACCAGTCAACGTCACAAAAGCTATTAAAGTGCACTCTCTATTCTCTTACTCTCAAAGTCCAAAAGTCTAAAATAACTAAAGAGTGATTAGCCCTAGACCGACGACTTAACCATAACCAGCAAAAAATGTGTTAGTAGGCAGATGTAAGCTCGCGCTAAGTTTCAGACCTTATAAGCAGTCGTTCGACGAAACCATCTAGATAGGGTAAAAAAAATCAAAATTCTTTATTCACTTAGGATGCAAAAACAACTCTTGTGATACGTTGGGATTCTACATGTACATGTAATGCCAAGTTCGCAAACAATAGGTAAAGCCGGAGAAAAGAACCTGGCAATAAAAACTCGCGGCCAGTCTTTTCAAATTGCCAATTTTACAATGTTTGAATGTTTATATTTCTAACCTAACCTTACCCCCAAATCAAATGGGGGTAAGGTGCTGCGACTAATACACTATACACCATGTTATAGGACTGATGCAAATTGTATTATCAAAAAGTTAAACTAAAATCAGCCTTAGTGGGTACAATATAGTAGGACCATCTACTTACAACAAAGGTAAAAATCTATATGTGCTTATAAATTGGCCAAAGTACTTTATTTTTCATTTTTTATTTTATTTTTTTTATTAAATTCGAACAAGTAGTTGCTGAGATAATCGTGTTCAACCAAACGAACAACGAATCCAAACTTGTAACGAATTATTAAATATAAAATATTTATTCTGATAACAAAGAAAAAGAAAAGAATGGCCATCATTCGTCACGCAGAATCTTTACTTACAAAAGTCACGAGATGTGCAGCGGGTGGACGGACCCGACTCAACGACCCCTAGTCTGGTCCGTCTATTATGCGTCTTGCCCCGCAATCCTTGCCCGATTACCCTATAAGCGACTGTATTAGGTATTAGACTGTGCCTTAAGTGTTTACTTTTAAAAAATATGTTTTAGCGGACGTCTGACGTCACATATGTGTATGTGACCTTTAACTTCATCCGTTCAATATTTGCCCTGTGCATTGATAAATCAATCAGTCACGGTTTTCTGACCCGGTAAACTTTGTAGGTACCACCTAAAATTCTCTTGCCCGGTTTTAATTATTCAAATCGAATAAGTAAGCTGTTTTTGTCACTGGACAACAATCTATACTAATATTATAAAGCGAAAGAGTTTGTTTGTTTGTTTAAACGCGCTAATCTCAGGAACTACTGGTCCGATTTGAAAAAGTCTTTATTTGTTGGATAGCCCATTTATCGAGGAAGGCTATAGGCTATATAACATCTCGCTACAACGAATAGGAGCGGCGGAGCAGCGACGAGAAATGTTGCAAAAACGGGGAAAATTTACGCAAACGAAGTTGCACGGGACAGCTAGTTTGATATAAATCTGTAATTTTACACCATTTTCACATACCTAATTCATCTTATAACTTTCTACCTACTGTGAATAAACCAGCAACGACATCTAAACAATTTGCCAAATGCAGGGCAGTTCAATTTTAAATGTTGATAAACTTTCGCGATTTGTACACATTATTAAAATATATATATTACGGGTCTATTAAAATATATATATATATAACGACCGTTGCAATACGGTCGAAACGTCGGGCAATAAACAAGGTATTTTACCTTAAATTATTCACGCGATTAAGACCCGTAATATATATATTTTAATAAAGTTTAATTTTAAGTTTGAACTTCATGCATGTCATTCGCTGAACTGCTGTCAAGTGCAAAGAATTGACATTTAATCAATCTGGTGACATCATCACTGACTCGCCTGCTTTTTGGCAGAAATAAGGTATCAAATAAGCAGGACAGTCTACAATTAACCGGCTATATTAGCTCATGGTACGGCGTCAGATCGTAGTACTTTAATCTAATGTAGATTTCCCAATACTAGCACTCAGTGTATCAGCTATCAAGCGTGTCCGTGGGAACATGATTATGATTATAATTTGAGCTGCGTACTGTCACTTCCATAGCCTTAGTTATTAATACAATTAATGATTTCTACCACACAATATGTCTTAAACTATATTCAAAGTGCCTTTTGCAACTTTAATAATAATTGGACTTTACCTACTTAAGTACAAATAACTACTCACAATAATCATTAATATCTTTAAAAAATATATTCAGCTCAACAGAAGCTTCCAAAAATACGAAGATTTAGGGTGACTGTTCAAGGTAAATTTGAGTACGTAGGTAAGTATTTTTTGTACTACCGAGCTAGCTTTTTTTAAATTACTTTTTAAAGATTTTTTACAAAACTTTTTGCGGCTGTTGCTTACAAACACTAATCCTTTACTGTCATTTTTTTTTTAACTTTACGAGTTACATCTGAACTTTACGAGTTAACTAAGAACCATCGCAGACAAATTACCCACCCTTTACAGAAAACCTCATCTGAATCGGACGAACCGTTATATAAATGGCAACATTCGAGTGCACACACAAACAATCTCTCACCCCAAACGCATATATACATATATACCTTCTCCGTTCCGGCGTGGGTAAAAATAGGCATGGTCTGAAAAAAATGTTACTTCTGCAATCCTAGACTAGTGTTCCCCATGGCTCCGCATCCGTGGTGTAGGGTATCGCAATATTTTTTTTTTCTTTATACCAAACTGCATCACAATCAGCCTAGTAGTTTCAGATATAGCAAAAAAAACAAATATTTCCTCTTTGTGATATTACATGGTTGTTCGTGACTGTCCAGTGTCCATCAAGGACTCAATTATATCTAAGACCTTTCATGTTCGTTTTAGATCTGTTTCACGTAACTTTATATTTTAATCTAAATCTAAATAAAGCGGCGGTAACCTAATGGTTAAGGCATGGGACTCGCAATCGTGAGGTCACTAGTTCAAATCCTACCCATTATAATACCGACATGAACCCACTCCTAGCACAAGCAATGTAGCTTAGCTGGAGGGATTGACAAGATTGCTAGTAATGACCTACATATCTTCCTAATAAAAAAATAAAAAAATCTATACTAATATTATAAAGCTGAAGAGTTTGTTTGTTTGTTTCAAGGCGATAATCTCATGAACCACGGGTTTGAATTGAAATATAGCCCATTCATCGAGAAAGGATATAAAATATCACGCTACGACCAATAGGAGCAGAACAGTAATGAAAAATATTGCAAAAACAGGGAAAAGTGACGCATACGAAGTTGCGCGGGTCAGCTAACTAGTAATATTATAAAACTGAAGAGTTTGTTTGTTTGTTTGAACGCGATAATCTCAGGAACTACTAATTCGAATTGAAAAATTATTTTACTGTTGGTTAACCCTCTTATCGAGGAAGGTTAAAGTCAAACAATGAAAAATATTTAAAAAACGGGGCAAATTTACGCAGACGAAGTTGCGCGGGTCAGCTAGTCTATACATAATAAGCATAAAAGCATAGCATGAGTCGTAATGTATGTACATGTTCAAGCCCAGCATCCTATCTTACTTTTAAAGGAAGGAACAATTGGTTATCACAATTAGCAAAAAAAGTTGTGGGCGAGAATCTAAATAAATATAACATTGAACCTAGTTTATTGACTATTACTGTTAATAGATACTTTTATAGTTAGTGTTTGCTTGCATAAATGCTCATGGTAAAAGCGCGACTACTTTTAGGTATTGCGGCGTGATGCTGTTTTTTGTAGCTAGGTAGGTAAACTTATGGCTAGGTACCTCTTTGCTAAACTTGAAAGTCAAAATGCCTCTGTCTTTAGTAAATAAAACTGTACTATGGGTTGGAAATAACGGACGATTGGTTACCAATTTTTTTTTTAATTCTATTTATAGGTAAATGTTGCGTATGTGGAGTATGTGGAACAGAGTGGACCAAACCAATGCCACCTGGAGGGAAAGTAGGTAGGTACTGTGACGTGAACCTCTTGCTGGCTTTGGGGTGCGCAGCCGGGATTATTGCTCTCGAGGATGAGGAATCAAACAACTTCTTAAGCCCAGAACGATATTATATATTGAATAACTTGTTATATGATTTCTTTACATATTAATTCTTTTTTTCTAGACCATTCGTCTTGACGCTTGGTCCAATTCTCCCAATTGTTTCTTTCGTTTTCTTCTTCGTCATTATTTCAAAGTTTTGGAACGTCAAGACAAACAGTTCACAATTAATGAGGCTTTATGCGAGTGGCCGGTCGAGTTTCCGACGCACCTGCCACACGCCGCCGCCTTATGAAAAAAAAAAAAAAATTTTTTACATTTGACTACTAAGTCAATTTTTTTTTTTTTTTTTTTTTTTATATAATATAAAACAACAAATATAAACCTAGCTGTGCATTTACCTATCATGGCTTTTTTTTAATACCCCCCTTGATCTGTCTCTATGCAAAAGACAACGTGTAACTGTTATACCTAATCCAACAAAATTTATGTCAACAAACACTTTACATAACAGTTATACGATGATGCTGGGCAAAAAACGCCATTAAAATAAGCACCAGTATCAGATTCGTTACCTAGCTAAACTTATGTATAAGTAAATTAAATCAATCATTAAACACCAATTGACCCCAGGCAACAAATTGGGTGAAAGTCCTGCTTTGTTCTAACTGGAAGAAAATTCATCTTTAAGTATTAATCTTATATCAGTTAAATAATTGGTCAATCAAGCTATCGGTGACCATCTGATCACATCTATTGATTATTTAGATAAAATAATCACAAACGAACTTCCCAAGTTCGATTGAACCAAATGCAAAACTGTCTGCTTAATCACAGAGTTATATTTATAATTCAAAACAATAATACACCCGTTTTTGTTTGCCTAGTGCTCTATGGCATCAACATTGTAGGACATTTCTTCGCCGTGTGGTTGTACATGCAAAGACAAACAACATTTTAGAATCAGATCTAAAACCATTAACCATCCCTAAATATCCAACTGTTTACACGTCAGACTATTAACAACGTCGCCACTTCTTTTCTGGCATCACCTACTCCTAAAAAAATAATTCTCATCAACTACTCATGTTTATCATGACTTAATTATAACATATGTTCATATAATAAAAATTCTCAACTATATAAAATTAAATACTAAGATATCGATATCTATTCGTCCATCCTCATAATAAACGGTTTCAATCTATTCGCATGAACAATCTGCCTCTGTCTTGAACCCACTTTCTTTATAATGAAGTTATTGTTATTCAACCTATTTTCAATTCGAAATGGCCCTAAAAACTTTCTACATAACTTCTTCGATATCCCCGACCTTCTCTTTGGATTAAAAAGTAAAACTTTCTGACCTATGTCATACGATACTTCAGTTGCTTTTTTGTCAAATAATAGTTTTTGTTTCGCTCGCGACTTGTCCAAATTTACTCTAACCCTTGTAAAAATGTTTTCTCTATTCTCTATTCTACTCGCGGTATTCTCATTCACTTTAATATTTAAATTAATTCCCGTATCCGATGGCAATTCTGGTTGTCTTGCAAAGACCAGAAAGTACGGTGACACCCGTGTCGATTCTTGTTTACTAATATTATATGCAAACGTAATTTGAGGTAAATATACCGACCAATCTGACCTATCATCTCGACCGTACTTGGCCATCATGCGCGACATAGTTGCATTTAATCGTTCTACCAACCCTAATGTCTGATGATGCATCGAAGTTGCAACTTTATGCACCGCCCCGAAGTTTGTAATCGTTTCTTGAACTAACGCCGACGTAAAAATTGACCCTTTATCCGTTATAATTTCTTTTACGGCCCCATGTATTGAAAAAATATTATTAATAAGGAAGTTCTTTATTTCAATCGCTGTGGCCTGTTTTACTGCCTTACTAATCGCATATTTTGAAAAACAATCTACTGCCAATATAATATATCTACTTCCATCCGTCGCATTATTTAACGGGCCTATCGTATCCACTTCTACCTTTTCAAATAACCTGTTTGTAACAATCGGTTGCAACGGCGCCACCTTATTTGACGTGCGCACTTCTTGACATACTTTACATGCTTTGATATAATTCTCTATTTTCTTATATGACTTTGGACAGCAGAATCTTGAATTAAATTTTTCTACTGTCTTCATCAAACCTAAATGACCTCCATATAATGGATCATCATGAATCTCATGCATAATTACTGGAAACAGTTCATCCGGAACTACCAGCAATCTTTTAATAACATTATTTTTTGCATTTAATTTATATAACATGCCGTTGTGTATAAAGAATCCTTTATGTCTTTGTAAGTTTTCATCTATGATTTTATTTCTTAAAGATGAACAAAAATTATCGTTCATTTGAGCCCTTATTACTGGGTCTATTTCTAATTTGCAGATTTGCTCATTATTCTCTGTACATCTCATCCTAAATATTTGTAACCCGTCAGTGACTACGTGGTCATCTTGACTTATTAACGGATTTCGACTCACGAACTCCGCATCCGAATCCGAATCCTGTTCTACAACTACTGAAGAGGAACTATCATTACAGGAAGGACGAATGCTACCAATATTCACTAACTCACTCACTTGTTGACGACTGATCTCACTCTGTTTAAGTGAGACCCGATATGAAGGTTTTTTCACAGGAACCTCGTTCGAAGTTTTTATTTTAATTGGGTTATTTCGGCACCCACCTGGCCTAACCTTACCAAATGAGAATTGTGGCTTGTATTCTTCCACTAAGTCATGTAATTTATTATTATCACCTGTACTCAGATTTTTATTAATATTCATTTTATCTTTTGACACATTTAAATCAGGAAGAATACAAGTGTCATTCTTATTTGACTCACAAATATTACTAACAAATAAATGATTATGTTTAAAAATATTAACAGACATTATTTCCTGTGTATCGATAACAGAAACTTTGCCTGGTCTAGCAACAAAACATATTTCATTGTAGTTTCTCAATGTTATTTTATTATTCACAAAATCTAGGGATGCCCCATTTTTGATTAAGAAATCTTGACCCAAAATCACTGGCCAACTGACATCTATTACCACATAAAAAAGTGTGTTATACACCACATTATTAATTATAACGTTGATATATGTTTTGCCTGCGACTGGTATAATCTTACCATCAGCCGTTTTTAAATTAATATTATCACATATATCTAAGGTTACTTTGTTCATTAACGCTACTTTCTTCGATAGCAAGGACACTGAAGCCCCACTATCTAATAAAGCAGGAATAGCACCCGAATTTAATTCTACTAAAATGACTGGTTCGGACTGACCATAATTATTCTTCTTGACGTCTTCTATGTTTGAGCGCCGCTGCGTACTCATTGCTGCGACGTGATGCTCGCCTACTCTCGTTGTCGACGACGCTGCATCACCAGCTGATTGAACCGGCATCGGCAGAGGTTCTCTGCTCCTTAAAAAGTACTGGCGGGGATTTGACTCCCGCCTTGGTGTTAACGAACCGCTTGGTGAATCATTGGGCGGAACCCGAGACAACGGGGACCGGTATTTACTATACGGAGTCGATTGATTGCTCCGAAATGGACTATTGGTCGGTCTGTTGGAGTCTCCTTGCTGCCCAGACCTCACTGCTACCGCATTCTCAACCTTAACCTTAAGATTGATTTCCCTTTCAACCTCTTTATCATATACTGAATGTAATTGTAAAACTGTGGCCTTTAAAATATTTTTATCAGCACATACAACTGCAGCGAGCTTTGATTTGTAGAAACTATTACATTTCTTTGGAAAGCTCCTTACGAACGTATTGTCGTCAATTTTTCCCTTTTTGGCTATATTTGAAAGCTCGTAGTAAAATGAAACAATATTCTCCTCTGGCGCCTGTATCCTTTCATAGAATTTTTCCGTATAATTAGTACGGTTTGGGAACTCTGCTTTTAATGCAGTGATGAAGCTCTCGAAGCTATCACAATCTTCTATGATTGCTTTGTATAGGTGTAGCGCTGGTCCAGCCAGATACGCCGCCACAAATAATTTTTTTTCCTCATCCGAAGTGATTTTATTAATCACACAGATGATCTGGAATTGGTTGACAAAATCATCTACGGACTCATACAATCCCGTGAATGCACTCATTTTTAATTAACTTTACATAGAAATACGACTTAGCTCTTTAAATGACTTCCTCTGAAGAGTTAGGCGCCTCCACCATGTGACGTGAACCTCTTGCTGGCTTTGGGGTGCGCAGCCGGGATTATTGCTCTCGAGGATGAGGAATCAAACAACTTCTTAAGCCCAGAACGATATTATATATTGAATAACTTGTTATATGATTTCTTTACATATTAATTCTTTTTTTCTAGACCATTCGTCTTGACGCTTGGTCCAATTCTCCCAATTGTTTCTTTCGTTTTCTTCTTCGTCATTATTTCAAAGTTTTGGAACGTCAAGACAAACAGTTCACAATTAATGAGGCTTTATGCGAGTGGCCGGTCGAGTTTCCGACGCACCTGCCACAGTACCTACCTACATTATTTTATTTTTAGAAATAAAAATAACTGCAATCATAGATTTTTTTTAAATGCCATGTGACTGACAAGTGACTTTTAGAAAATTATTGAATGGAGTTCTTTTTATTATTTAAAATTAATGCACGTTTCCTTTCAGTAAAATGTGCTAACTCAAATATTTAGGGTACTTTCCCTCTAGGGGACATTGGTTTGGTCACCCTGTATAGACTGAACAAACAAGTATATTGCCAGCAAAACTGATCAAGTCATGAAAACTACAGATAGGCAGATCTTTGATTCTGTTCAAAGTACCTAAACAGAATCTAAGATCTGCCTATCTGTAAAATATCTATTTATTATCTAAAGAAATAAAGACCGAATACATTGTTGTGAAGTAAACAGTTTACTCTCTACGTCTTTATTTCTTTCTTGTGTTCTAGTAGGCGCTTCCTTTCTTGGCTTCTTCGGTTTATTTAGGTTGCTGTTTCTAATTAATTACATACCTACTTAATTTGTTCCTACTTATTATTCTAAGGTACCTACATAGTACTTACCTACACTGGATTTTAAACGACCATGGATCAAAGGCACTTCATTGTTTAAAAGCCAGCAATAGACATCTAAGTACCTACATAAGGTAAATATAAGTGAGGATTAATTAATGGGCTACCGATCAGTAATAGATCAATCTATCTTATAAGGTATTTTTTGCGTTTTCAATTACAAATCAATCAACACTTTATGAATAGGATATCATTAGAGATAATTATTCTTCAAGTAGGTACCTTGTCGATTATTTTTATTATGGTATTTTGATAACATCACGCAGTTATAGACAGTAGGAAGGCAAGACACGATGTAATAATTGATTTTTTTAATTGCCGAGAACATAATTGGAATGATATAAGATTTCTCATTGGCCTTCACATTGGTAGTGCTTACCTACATAACTCGTAAATGGAGCTTCTATCTTCTCAAGGTGAGACGTTATGATGATTTCAAGAAGATCAAGGACTTCTTTATTTATAACGAACTCACGAACTTTGTTAGGTAACTAGGTATACGTACCTACCCACTTCCATTATTTTGTTCTTAGCCATCAATTAGTATCTTTAGCAAATAGTTTTCAAGGCAATAGATAAAATACTTAACTATTTTTTTGGATAACCTACCTAGTTTCAAAGAAAAATTGATAAAAAATATCAAACTGTTTAATTTAGTAAGTAGGTATAACTACTTGACCACAATATACAAATTAATGTTTTTTTTGTTTTAAGTTACCTACCTACATTTAGGCACTTAATTACAATTTGAACTATAACGACGCAGGATTGCCTTTTTTCCTTTGGTACCTAACTTTAAAATCCAATTGTTCTGAGAAACCATAGAAAGTTCCAATCCAAGATACCAACAGAGTACCTACATACCTAGGTACTTACCTACTAAGCTGATAAACAATTCAGCTAATACTTATAGGAAACCTAGACTTTCATAGGTGTCAACAGGGTCACAGTATATAAACTCGACGAGCAAGTTATTGAACTTATCACACAGAAGTAGAATTATAAAACGGGCTAATATTTAATTCGTCTTTGACGTAGATATATAGGTATACTCGTATATTTTTATGGCTACCTATAAACTACCGTCCCGCCTTTCAAGTAAGAGAATAAGGTACAAAAGGTAAAAAGTGGTTTCGTACTGGTGTGAACCCTGAAGCGTAAGACTTCGTATTGGGTAGACAACATACCTATTACAACAAAATATTCCGCATTTAGGAGTGCTTTGTATTTATCAACGCCTTAGTTTTTATGTATGATTGATCAAGGTCAATTTTTTTTTAGCGCCTGTACTTTTATGGTGATTTTCTTTTGTTTTACTCAGACACATCAGATTACTGCCGTTTAATCTGATGATTATATAGATAGATCCACGTGGCGTATGATTTTCAAATTGAAATTTAAATTAGACGTATCCCATAAGCAAAATCATGTAGATACATATAGGCGATTTTTATTATATTTATAGGCAAGCAAATGATTCCATTCCACCTGATGTTAAGTGGAAATAGAGTCCAAACGCAAAGCCAGACAGTACAGCACTACGTGCAGCACTGACTGTCCTTACCTTGCTCATCTACAAGGTGCTTCTTCACACCTCTTTTGAAATACCCTATGTCGTAGGTGGGAGGGAACACATGTGCTGGTAGAGTCGTTAGATATACTTCTGGTGTGTAGCCTTTTTGCTCTATACTTACATAACTTTGTTGTTGACAAATACGGAGACATACATACACGTTATGTAGTAGGTATTGAAACTGAATGGAGAACAATAAATTCACTCCACAAAAGAAGCTGTTTAACTTAAACAGGTCCTCTTTCATTAGAGACCATCTGGCAAACGAAATAAATAAATATGGCGCTATAACGTTGAGCATGAGAAAATAAAAAAATAAAAGACGTGTTATTGTATTGTATCTGGATAGAGGCCGGAATGTGTAGCCCGGAAGTCGTTGCGACCTAAAAGATCTATTGTGACACCTCTTTCTTCCTTAAAGGATATCTCCAAGTTCTAGTCTGACCATGAAGTCGACTATATGTCTTGGTGGAGTGGCCTTAACGTCGTCAGGTGTGATTAAGTGCCCTCCGAGGTGCTGGCTTCTAGTGTGGTGAATTGCCTCACTAGAAGCACCTCACTAGAAGCCTCACAGAAAGACGTGTTATCATTAAATACATGAGGCTTTTTACCGGTCACTAATCTAAGCTATAGGTAGTCTTGGTAAGTAGGCACCTGTGGCAGATATTCTTCTGCGAGATAGTGATGCAAACACAACTGTGTTTCGGTTAAAGGGTACTGTAGCAAGTGTAATTACTACGCAAATGAGACTTACGAACTTTGTCTCAGGATGAGGAAAGTGGTTCAGTGACGCTCTGATCTTTGCGAATCATGGATTTGAGTGAAACTGATGCTCCTGTGAGCTGGTGTAACGCACAAGAACAAGTTATCAGACTGCTCGTCTCTTCATTCAGTCAGTTGTAGGTATAATTTAACTAACTCGTATCTAAATTCAGTTGTAGATTCAGCCTTTTTAAGTATAAACTATTTAAAATAGTCTGAGTCATATGAAAATGAATGACACATCCGAATTTTTACTTGCAAAATTAGTTATTGTTAAAAATGTTTTTAAAACAGGCAGAGTGCTTCGGGCTTCCTATGTCATAACTTCATAAGTTTGCCGCATATTGACTTGTTTGTTTTACAAATAAGCGTAACGGGCACATCCATTAGATCATCATCTCGGTTCTACAATTCAAAAGCAATTTGTACGCGACTCTCTCTAGATATCCCTTCTATGGGCGAGTTTGTAGCTATATATTATTGTTTACCTCTACATTATATAATATGCTTGCGGCTACTTTGCATGCATTCGCAGGCCGGTTATAAACAACTGAGTAAACTTGTTATGCACAATAATATGGAAATTAAGAGGCAAATCAAAATAACCGATAGTCACATGAATTAGCTACAGTCAGCTACAAAAGTTGATGAATACATTCAGATTTGCAAAACATTTGTACCTACATTAAAATGTAGTTACAAATGTTTTTCAACGTAAAGGTTATTCATCAACTTTTGTTTTTCGTGTGACTATCGGTTATTTGATTTAAAATGTTCAGGAACATAAACGTAAAAAAAAAGTTTCATTGTCCCGTTCCTGAACATTTGAAGTGACAAAATTAGAATAACAGAGCCCAGAAACATTAAAATATTTATTGATATTGATAACCTAATTTTGGTCTGAGACTTACAGAAAACCGGTCTTTACACTATATTCAGCGACTTATGGAAAATGAGTGTTAACGCTTCATTGTAACTTTGACCAGATTATAATATCTCCTAGTCGCGACCATTAGGTACCTACCTACATAAGGAATATTTTAACATACAGGTGTTTTGTAAATCTCAATGTATTCATCAACTAAATACTACTACTACTACCTACTACTGACTACTGACTATTCATCAAGCTATAAGCTGACTGTACATACCTATTCATCGTCAAGAAGACTTACAAGGTATATGGACTCATTTTTTTACGTGTAACAGGTAAACGATGACCATATCAATGCGCTGAGTATTGTTAAGGTCATCGCTCATCGGACCCACCCAGCATCCAACCAGCACCGCCTCGCCTCAATCGGATAGTATTCTTTGTATGGATTTGTATAGAGTAACGCTCACTACATCAACTCCGTATCGGCACCCACCGAACGCGAGTGGACTACTCGGTAACAACCCGCTGTTTGATCGCATCACAGAACAAAATAAGTTCGCATGGTTGCAGCGGGTTGACCGCTCGCCGGCACGAGCAACGCGCCCTCCAGACAGTAAACCAAGAGTACAGAAGAAAATTTCAATGTGTTGGCACTTGTACCTATATATTTTTTTTTATTGATTGTTGTGTGTGAAACAAAAAAAAATAGATATTTTTTAACTGTATTTATACTAAAACAAAGACGAAGGCACCGGCAGCTCATAGCCCGGACATCCCAACATTTTTATTAAACTTACTCATAAAAAAATTGTTCAAATTAATTATCATAAATTCGGACTACAATGAGACACAGATTGGGCGCTTCCCAGACGCTCTTTAAATTAGGACAAATTCGGAGAAACACGGACGGATGGCCACCCTAGCCAGAAGCGAAGGTACACCATCCCTAGCGGACTAGTTTCCTTCGTCTCCGCGCGCTAGGTATGGACTCCTAGGTATGCCCTTCACAAAAAATATAATTTACTTTCTAATTAAATTGACACACAATTAAAGGCTACAAGGCTACTGGAAGAGATTTCTTTTAGCAATAAGGAAGCATCATAATATTTTTTTATGTAAAGTAACTTAGGTACTTAACATTGTACCTTGTAACCACTTGTAACTTTGATGAATGAGTGATGATTTCATCGATTAATGCACGATGATTTCTATCAATGCCAAGTTTTTGCAGATATTGCTGTAGCGAGATGGAAACGGTACCTGTAGGAGATTGAGATTATGTTACGTCTTGAAAGAAATAAACTACCATTTTCACAAACAACTAGGGGTCCTAAATAGAGCTTAGATAACCGTTTTAAACAGATTTATCCAAGAAGAACGTTTAATCCAGTCAAAAAATCCAGAATCTCTAGATTAAATTTTTTAAAGCTTGATAAAAAATATTTTTTTTTTACACTTAGTGTTAGTTTTCCCTAAGCCCAGCCTCATGGTCGACATTTCGATCAATCTCGTACCAAATTGGCGAATTCCTATAAGGAAGTATGAGATGTCAGCGCTGTGGTAAATAGAATAGAATAGATCTTCAAGGTCGCAGAGACTTTCCGGCTCTGTCATCGACCTCTCTCTAAATACAATACAAAAGCAACACTTTATTTTGTTAACTATTATATCCATCTAGATTTTAGACAAAAACTTTTTTGCTAAGCCATTATTTAATGTAGGTAAGTTTAACTTTGGGCCTAGTCGTTAGAGCCAATATTATTTATTGTTTTTAAAATAACAACCTTCGTCGATAAACTGACGAATAAGTTTTTTTTTTAACTAAATTATTAAACACTTTGCTGGAATGGTAGCGAATTTAAAAAATAATACAAACTATACATACATAGAGTAGATCGTCGCCTAAGAAGTCTCTCAGGCGAGACATCTAAAAACTTCTTAAGAACAATATGTACCTAGGTAACCTAAATAAAAATACTAAAGTAGGTACCTATCTATAAGGTAACTAAGAGTAAACTATAAGCTTAATTTTTTTTTGTTAGGTTTTTTAAAAGACGACTCCCGCATTAGGTTACAAGTCCTGTGTCGCGGGGGACATTAACAATTTGTGGATCACACAAAGTGGTGTCCCGTGTGGGAATCGAACCCACGACCTCTTGCGTCGGACACACTCCCACCGCGCCACAGATGCAGTCAAATTACATAAGTTATAATAATAAATTGTAACTGATATAGGAAACATAGTCACTTAAAATTATCAAGATACGTACAATACTCATTGTCTTAGCGAAATTACGTTGCAGTTATTGGTGGCTAAAGTAAGGCTTAGATTATGTAATCCATAACTAAAATTTAACTTTACGGATATATCGATGAGTAGGTACCTGGTAGGTATTAGTATTACCAATAGAAGGCTTATTAACACTGATTGAAGACATGAGTAACAAGAGAACGGTGAGTTTAAAGATTGCAACATGCCTAATGCATAATGGTTCCTTTCGCCTCCTAGTTCATGTAGAATGGAAACACTACTGGATCATGTATTGTGTAATATGTTTGTATTTTACCTGACAATGAGCAAAGTCAATATTTATGTAAATAATCGTCTGGCGGCCAAATTAGTAGATATCTACATATCTGGTGGAGGTCTGGAATTAAAATGCATTTTCTTCATTTCGATATCTGAGACTGCCTCTGTGGCGCGGTGGGAGTGCGTCCGACTGCTACGCAAGAGGTCGTGGGTTCGATTCCTACACGGGACACCACTTTGTGTGATCCACAAATTGTTGTTCCGAGTCTGGGTGTACTTTGTGTCCGTGACTTGAATGTTTGTAAAGTCCCTCGGGACACAGAGCTCGTAACCTAATTGTGATAGTTGTCTTTGAAAAAAAAACTCATCAGAAAAACAATCATACATTTTTTTTGTACTACGAATTGAAGAGACGACCAGGGTCGTGGCCTAATGGTAAGCGTCACGCTAGCCCATAACAGCATCAGTGCCATCCAAAACCTTGTGTCCACACCGCGAATGAAAATGTCACCACACCGCGCTCCTCATTTGATACATTACCTAGGCACCTACCTACCTATTTATTGTTATTAAAATAGATTTGTGCACAACCTTGCTAGGTAATAGTCAAATTCTGAGGTTAGACCCAGACAGTATACGTCTTGAGTATCCGTGCCTTATAAGACTGGATCAGTTCCCGTCGTATGCATTTATTAATTTTAACCTTATAAAAGTACTAGCTGTCCCGCGCAACTTCGTATGCGTAAATTTTCCCCGTATTTGCAACATTTCTCGACGCTACTCCGCTCCTATTAGTCGTAGCGTGATGTTATATAGCCTATAGCCTTCCTCGATAAATGGGCTATCCAACAAAAAATTTAAATTTTTAGAATTTTTCAAATCGGACCAGTAGTTCCTGAGATTAGCGCGTTTAAATAAACAAACAAACAAACTCTTCCGCTTTATAATATTAGTATAGATAAACATATACAAACAATCACTTAAAACTTATAGAGAGTCAAAATTATTTTGATATCTCTACTATTTCATAGTATCTTATGAAGCGGTACCTACGGAGATACTACGCAATTATAGAGTTATACCAAACACAGCATATTTGAAAACAATAAGCAAAAATACACTATGTGATCATCATAATAGAAGAAAATGTGGCCAATGTCATCCACAACCTTATTGACACCTTATTTATCGAAATCAGATGAGTAGTTTAGGCGCTATGGTGGAACATACGCAAATACAAAGATACAAACATATATAGACGGCTAAAAACATAACCCTTCATTTTTGGCTTCACCGTAATCGGCTAAAGAAGAATTCAAACAATGCCACGTCGACCTGTGGCGGACTAAGTAGTTATACCTACTTGCCTACCTAGGAACGGAACATTAATCTTGATTCAAATTTTAGATGAACTTGGCTTTAAAGTAGGTAGATACCTACATAGTTACCTACTCATATGTATAAAGCAGGTATTTAGATTGCTGATAGACTTCTCTGAGAATCAGAACAATTTAGATTTACGTGTCCACTCCACATAAGGGTTAATAGTCCTGATGCGTAAAGACAAAGCTAGATTAAATTTCTACATAAACACTACAAGTGTCTAGCACTTTATGAGCACTTGGTACCAACCTTATGATCATGGTTTTGCCTGATTGCATCTGGCCACGAAGTGTACCTAAATATGAGTCATGTTTTATATGTGTGGGTATTTCATCTAAATCCATATGGATGTTAGACTTAAAAGGCAAACTCAAAAATAAAGAATAACCTGCGACGTTACTGCATGAGAACTTAGTTTAAATTAAAACATAAATATAACTTTAAGTTTAATATCCTTGAAGAGTCACGTGATAAAATTCGTGATTATTCTCTTGACGACAGCCGTCAAGCTCGTGACAAATACTTGGCGCTTGCTACACTTCGCAATACAATGTAAGCAAGTTAATAGGGGGATGATACTTTATTACTTACTTACTTTACTATCGAGAACTAAATTTTGTAATACTGACTATAGTAAATAGACCGCTGAATTGATAACTGGAACCGTCTTTGTCTAGAGTCACGTTTTACAATCGATCGAGAGCTGCCTTAGACAATTTGATAGATTGATTGTTCGAAGCAATACTTAATCCATTATCTAGTACACGACAACTTTATAAATAGGTACTTACCTAGATTTTATAATTATCATCACAAGCTTATTGTTTTTCTAAACAACCTGCTACTGTGAAATAGACATATCTGAGCGTCCAAATCGCCACACCAAATCCTGCACGGCTGCTGGCAAGTTGTAGAAATGGACAGAATATACATTTATAGGTTCTAAGTAGGTAGTACCTAATCTAGGTAGTTCACTGGGTAGTTAGACGTGAGATTACGATGTGATAATACCCACATCGGTCAATCTCTACGAATTAACCCCAACCCCATGCTGGAGAGAGTGGAAAGTAGATAAAAACCATAAAATCATGTTGAATGTTGGTACGAGGTTTTCCCGTGACTTTTCCACTAATGATAGATTTAAATATAAGTAATTCGAATGGAGAGAATGAATCTCGTTTTGTTTTTGACCTTTTTTGTTTGAATTGGCTGGATCCATACGACTCCTCCCAGGTTTTCGCGTAACCTTTCTACTAAGGATAGATTTAAGTTTAATTTCGAATGGAGAGTGTCCTAGATCCCCTTGGATCTAGGACACTCTATATTTTACTACATTAAACATGAAACATAAAAGAAAACTTCAACATCATCACCCTCTAAATTTCAGACGTTTCCTGTGGAATTTCCACTTTTTATTACAATTTTTCTTAGATACCTATGTAAACTTTGTAGGACATGGTTTTAATAACAATATTTTACCAACACAACAAAAAGTTTTTCATACATATACATTTTTATACCTATTTATTTAAGTTTTTTACACTAGCTCCTTTTTACCTGACTGCAGAGTCCTTATTCACTATGTTTTTTTTTCGATTTCGCGGCAAGCCAGCGCAATTTGGTGCATGGCGCAAACTCTATAATGTGGGGTATCCTCGTTAAATCATGATGAGGTTTCTTAAATCATTTTTCACTTAAAAAAACCGTTTAGAATATATAGCGATTTAAAGTTTGTTACCCACTATTTTCATTCAAATTTTCGGTAGTTACAGTTATTACGATACGTTACGTCTTACAATTTAAAAGATTAAAAAAGATCCTTAAATCGTGCAGTCTCTTATTTTAGTAAGTTCAATGGGATTCACGAATGCCACCGACTGCATGATTTAAGGTTACCTTGTTTTAATCTTTTTTAAGCAGGCGGTTTTCTTTATTTTTAATTTTAGATAATTTTTAAGGTAACTTACCTACAACGAAATTATCTATTAATTAAACTATGTGGAAAAAAATATATCTCACCGCCAAGCAGATCGTAATTAATTGCGTCATCTTAATAGTACAAAAAACCTCAATCAAACAACAATTAAACCTTATTAAGCGTGATTTATAGCTGACTGCCTCGCGGAGAGGATTCAAAGAGCGTTTAATAGGTAACAACACATCCTTAATTATGTAAGAACTTCATTCCCATATATTTTTTCATCCAAAATCGTATAGGTATCCGACATCTGTGTTACACAGAATAATAATGATGTATCACCTTGCATTAATGCTACAAAATACATTGTGCTAATGCTCACATCTCGACGAATCATATGACTCGATTAGTAGTTAGTGTCTTCGTCTGGGTCCTCGACAAACGACAGATCTATTTGTTATCAAAGGTCATGGCCGTTATTAAGAGAGTTGCGACATCATTCCTTCTATTGTAATGTGAAAAATTAGATCATTGTCTGTCTGCAACTAAGTTATTGATGCGCGGTGTGCATCACTCACGATTTCTATGAGACTAGGTCAATGCACTTCGTATGTGACTTCTATTCCTTTGTATTTTTTTTTTATTTGTTGGTAATTTAATTTGAGTAGCTTTTCGTAATAACGGTACATTGACACATGTAAATTAATATGGCAGTAGCAAGGCAGCAGCCTAATTAGTCAGTAAGAAACTGTTGCAGAGTTGCAGACCAAGCTGACACAGGCGTTATGGGTAGACCGCGAAGTACCTACCTACCTACCGTCTTAATCTCCTTCTGATTAACCTCATATCCCGTCGTTGACTTTATGTACCTACCCATCTAAACTAATATTATAAAGCTGAAGAGTTTGTTTGTTTGAACGCGGTAATCTCAGGAACTACTGATCCGAATTGAAAAAAACTTTCACTGTTGGATAGCCGATTTATAGAGAAAGGCTATAGGCTATATAACATCACGCCACGATCAATAGGAGCGGAGCAGCAATGAGAAATGTAGCAAAAACGGGGAAAATTTACGCAGACGAAGTTGCGTGGGACAACTAGTCTATTACAAATGTGAATTGGAAATGGTTAAATGGTGTATTTTTTCTTAAATGTCCTGGCGTACGACCCCAATTTCCAGACGCTGTGTATATCACACAGCGTATGGAAATTGTGGTCGTTCGCCAGGACATTTAAGAAAAAAATGAAATTGTCTCATCTACAACAAACAACACTGTACCTATATCGAAGGCGACGATGTACCTACTTATTGTTTTTAAACTTTCGCGATTTTTATACATATTAGTTATATTTCGGGACTTAATCGCGTGAATTATTTACCGTGACCACGATCGGTGCAATTCGATCGAAACGTCGGGTAAATAAAAGGTTCGTACCTTTAAATAATTCACGCGATTAAGTCCCGAAATATAACTAAGATGTACCTACTGTGTGTACCTACTACCTACATACAACTTACTGAATGATTTTACCTAGCTCACAACTTTTCTGTTTGTTTAATGGGCAGTTTGTAGGAACCTACTTAACTAAACAAAACATCCGGTCGGAAACAATCAACTAAGCATCTAATAAAGCCATTCTCAGGCTGTCAGCGTTGAAGACAAATCGTAGAGAGTTTAATAAAGTTTGTTTAAAGTCAGGAAGTAAACAAGTAGGTACCATACGTATGTACCTACCTACATAACAATGTTATATTCCAACTTCCCGACTAATGCTCGTACGCACAATGTAACGATAATATTATCAGAACAAACAATAAGTAGGTACCGAAAATGAACATAACGCAAACTATGTAAATAGATTTTATATTAATGACAGGTGGCAGCTAGAATATTGCTAAAAAAAATATGGCAGAAGCAATCTAGATAAAGTAATTTCATGACCCTTATAAACGTTATAACATTATTGTGATTGCTTGTCATCACATACTGTTTCCGTCTTAACTCTCTGTCATCATAATGAATCAGAATCAACTACTGCTATAGGCGTGTTGCCTTACAGTTTATTAAAACCAATTAAGAAAGTTGTGGTATCTGTCACTTAATTACCGATTACAAATCAATAATGTAAACGAGAATCTAATGAAGTACTGACCTTTTACCAACAGATACATTGATATCGTTTACCTACATCTGATAAAATAACTGATAAGATAAAAGTACCGGAATCTTGATCGATAAAAATCCCGTTTACAACAACACAATGTACCATAATACATCTTACCACAATATTATGATAACAGTCAAATGGCTTTCTACTTTCTGCTAATAGCTTTAGATAGGTTACGTCCTATCCCTGAGATGAAGTTAAAAGATTAAGGGATCTTATTCTTTTAAATTCATCTCCTGAGGTGATCTTTTAATTCATCTGTGGCTTGATTTCTTCTCGTCAAACCACCTAATAACCTAGACACAGGATACCAAGGCAGATGAAATGCTCGCGCGTCTAATTTCGCCACCGCAATGCAGCAGGTCCAATTCAAACGACAATCATTGTGTCGCAACCTCACCCGCGTGCTCTCACGCCGCTGTACTTCTAAATGGACCGGCGGTAATCTTAATTTTACTATAAGTACTCACCATTGTTGGCGGCACTCATCACAACAGAACCACATATTAATCCGCGCAGCCATCTGTTATATTTTTTATGCTATGAGCTTGATGGCCCACGAGAAAAAATGTTGTTTTACTCGTGTCGTATGGATATTTACCCGGTCGTGACATACACCTACCTTTAAATAGGTAGGCTGATGTTGTTAAGAAGAAAACTTCTGTTCCGACCACATTTAAATTTATTTAGAGCTCAACTCAAAGTTCTAAAAGAACTACTGTATTAGTAATTCCTTTTAATTTCACTACGTATACTACTACCGTGATGTTTTTCACATACTCAATGTTAACCATTTACCTGTCAGGGGACAATATTTCACAAACGGATCCCTAAATCTAAAAATGGTCTTCCCAACCCCTAAACGTTTTTAAAAGATCTATCTTACGATACCCAACACGATGGGGTAGGTGAGAAAATAAACCACATCCCCACTTTACACATAGGGAAGGTCCCTAAAAATAAATGTTTTAAATGATTTTATTCCTCCATTTTGTCAGCGTAAGTAATATGTATATCCATGCAAAATTACAGCCTTCTAGCACTAACGGTCTCTGAGCAAAGCTGCGGAGATAGGGACGGACGGACATGGCGAAACTATAATGGTTCCGTTTTGCCATTTTAGCTACGAAAACCTAAAAACGGCAAAAAATCATGTCTGTTGTATGGGAGCCACCTTAAATATTTATTTGAATCTGTTTTTTTATTATTTGTCGTTATAGCGGCAACAGATATATACATCATCTGTGAAAATTATAACTGTCTAACTATCACGGTTCATGAGATACAGCCTGGTGACAGACGGACGGTCACGGACGGAGAGCGGAGTCTTAGTAATAGGGTCCCATTTTACCCTTTGGGTACGGAATCCTAAAAAGTGAGCTTAAATAATGGCAATAATATACTAGGTTTAATGAAATAAACAACCCACGCTTTTGTGGTTTGGAGGGGCTTGACCCCACTATGTAGGAAAAGTACATACACAGGATGACTCAGATACTTTTGAGGGCGACTCGAGCCCCTAGCCCCCGTCCTCCTCCTTGGATCTATCAATGAATATCTATCAATCAGGTAAGTGTAGGTGTTAACTGGTAGGTATAGTGAGTGCCACATCTATACTAATATATAAAGCGGAAGAGTTTGTTTGTTTGTTTGTTTAAATGCGCTAATCTCAGGAACTACTGGTCCGATTTAAAAAAATCTTTTTTTGTTGGATAGCCCATTTATCGAGGAAGGCTATATAACATCACGCTACGACTAATAGGAGCGGAGTAGCGACGAGAAATGTTGCAAAAACGGGGAAAATTTACGCATACGAAGTTGCGCGGGACAGCTAGTAAAGAATACAAGTACAGAGTGTCTTATCTTTATTAGGTGGATGCAATAAGAAAAGTGACAATAGATATATAAGTATTTCTTAACATTACGAAATATTTTACCCCGCTAGTAGTTTAAGTTAAAACTAAATTACTTTTTAGTCTGTAGACTATCTAGTGTACAGACTAAAAAGTAATTTAGTTTTAACTGTAACTATTTATTATACCTACGGGAATTAACGCGCATTGTTTACCTTAAAATTGCTTGACATTTCGACCAGGTTGCACCGGCCGTTGTCACAAGCGGACTGTCGCAGCGATGTTATTTACTTAATGCTATTATATTAATATATTAAAGATTAATTTAATGCACAGTATTTTGTAATGGTAATCACAATGAGGAATCCGAATAAATGAAGTGACCACACAGAGAGCACGTGGTCGCACCCACGTATTGGACACCACCGTGCTTAAAACATCTCCTAATGAGAGGATTTTTACTCACTGTTTTAATTATTAAAAACGCAAAATGAATCTAAATACTGTGTCATTTATCTGTCCTCAGCTGGCACCCAACAAAACAATCAAGAATGCAAGCAGTTTATTGCTGTTTGTGGCGCAGTTTGCGATGCAAGTTTCTGCTGGAACGCAGTTCTCATCTCACGTCAGCGTGAACACTCCAGCGCGGAGTTTCACGCACGGGGTTGGTGACCCACTACCACTGCAGGGCTCAAGGAAGCACTACCGGCAAGCGTTCAATCGAAGATTTGAAAGTGAGTATTCTCGATGAAATTGCGCGGGTCTATAATAAAATGCAATTTTAAGAAAACTATTATAGGCGGAATTTAACTTCAGTAAGTAGTATAAATACGCTAAAACGATAGTCTTTGAATTCTGATTATTTTTCATTATTTTAATAAACTTACCAATAATATTTTGGATTTTCCTATAAAAAAATTAACATAGACACATTTCATCAACACATTTCATTTATTATTTTAGAGCTATTTAGGTACGTTCATCTTTAGGTAGGCGTTATTCGACAGACTTACCATATACGAGTTAGGTACCTAATTATCAAAATCTTACATTATTAATGCAGTACCACAAATGAATAAGTTAATTAAATAGATATTAGTGAAAGTCAACCAACCAACTTCGTCAGTCATATAATCGTAGTAGTTATAGGTACCTAAGTAGGTAATAGATCACCTGAAAAGACTTTAGGACTCCACAATCTACACATTAATTGCTTTTGCATAATAGTATTACTACTAGTTTCATCAGATAAAACAATAATTACGTTGCATCATGGTAGATATTATGTCCAACTTAATGTTTTCCTAGAGAAAAATATTTTTTCGTACTGAAAGGTCAAGTCACGACAGTATGAGCCCTTTTATAAACAAAAACTCACACTTTAAATACAACCTAATAAACGCTCTCTACAAAAAATTATCCCGATGTAAGCTTTGTAAAGAAATCTCACGAAAATGCGTTTAAACGTTTCGGAGCTACGATGACTCAGATAGACACACAATTGGGTATTTGACTACTATCAAAATAAAATACTTTGTAATAACAATTCAATAATCTATACTAATATTATAAAGCTGAAGAGTTTGTTTGTTTAAACGCGGTAATCTCAGGAACTACTGATCCGAATTGAAAAATTATTTCACTGTTAGGTAGCCCATTTATCTAGGAAGGCTATAACATTACGCTGCTACTAATGGGAGCGGAGCAGCAATGAGAAATGTTGCAAAAAGGGGAAAAAATCCCGCATACGAATTTTCGCGGGACAGCTAGTATGTTATAAAGTATTCTGAAAAAACCTATTTTAACGTTTTAATTTAACGTATTTTTTTTTTTTGTATTTTACAGAACACTTTATAACATACTAGCTGTCCCGCAATTCAACATTAATATAAAATTTTAATACTCATAAATAAAAGAAACAATTTGAAAAAACTAAAACTAACGAACTATTTACAACTAACTTATTAGTTTTTTCAACGTGTTAATTAGTTTTTAACCACGAAAATAAATATTTAAAGTAAATGATTTGGCCATAAAAAAAACGTGACGTCACATGCCAGCATTTCATACAAACTTGTAAGGAACGGCTCGTTTTTGACGTTCGTTAAAAGGATGCTGATTTGACTTCAGTCAAATACTCTAATAAGCACAAACTTAAAACACCTTTCTTATTGCGTTAAGTGGTAAAAATACAGAAAGATTTAGGTACCCTCTATTGATAACTACCTCTAATCGCATAAATAAGTAGATATATTATTTTCTGAATAGGACTAGATATGTAGGATGTAGGTACATTAAGCTTCATAAATAGCTTAATGAAGTGGCAGTAGCCTAATGGCTAAGACATCGGTCGCGCAATCGTGAGATTCGATCGGGTACGATCCGATCCTGCGCATTATACTACCGACGTGAACCTACTCCTAACCTGGGGCATATTTACCCTAGGGCCATCCGGGCCATGGCCCGGGGCGCCAATCTGATTGCATTTTGTTTTGGCTTTGGCGCCATTCAACCAACTTTTGAGTCACACTTTTGAATTAAATGTAACTTTACATGTAACTTAAAATGCCCGAAAATGTAACTTTAAAAAGTTTGTAACACACACGATGGTCGGCTGCGAGGAACGATGTGAGTATTAACGAGAGAGAGAGAGAGAGAGATTGGAACCAAATTATAGCGGCCCTTGAAACCGTAACAAATGACCCTACAAAAGCTTTAGTTATGAATGAAGCCAAAGGTTTATTATGTCAGCCTAAGTCCTAAGAAACGGCTATACTATCAGAATTTTGGGGAGTTATAATAAAACAGCATAATATTGATTCTAAAATTTTAGGTCGACACAGACGTTTGCAGCAGATAAAAGAGAATGTTGTGATGCTTTTAAAGAGGCGGGGAAAAATCCTCAGAAGAATATAGAGGCACTGAAAAAAAAAAATTAAGTAAAAGAAAAGACACGACGATTCTAGCGAGAGAGAGAATTGTTGTTATATATAAGGCCGTGATAATTTCAGAATTAATACCTTCTTTCCTGTATGCTACCAATTGTTGGGTGAGCCAAACGGCGCAAGACTTCTTTATGATGCAGTAGCCGAACATTTCGCATTTTTGTCTAAAATGAATATATTTATATAATATCAGAAGCGTATTTCAACTTTACGCCTAAAATCTTCAGCCATTGGTACCCAAAAGGTCTTACGAAAGATTTACAATAGGAATGTGTTCTCTTAAAACATGTTTTTTAATTGAATGAACAAAGCTGATGATGAGCTTAAGACAGCCAAATTTCTATATAAAAAAAGATCTCAAATAAGCATTTCCATACACGGAAATTGCTGACGCATCTTTTTATGTACTGCAGTCAGTACCAACCTTAGGGAGACGCGCGCCTGGACGGTTGATCTGGGCGCCGAGGCTATGAGGGCGCCGCGGCTCGAGCGGGCACGTCACCGACGTATACACGTATTTTGATCCCTTTGACGGGGTCCTCCTTTAAAACAAACACGAACAACAAAGCGATCAAGCCAAAGTTTCTAGAATCACTAAACTGGCGGTCCGTGGGGGCGACGCCCTATTCAGGGTCTGATTTAGGGTTCTAGTTGCCCTAGACTACGTATGATTAAGTGCCCTTCGAGCGACTTAAAAACCTATTGCAAGCTCATGTACTGCTGCATGTTGCTACGATAGATGCGCTCGCCCACTTCGTCCTGGTGCTGTGGCTTCAGCCTATTTAATCATCAGCCAAAGCTTTGCTTCTACATGGTAGGTAGGTATATCTACGTAGTACGTAGGTACTCTCTGCTTAGTCAGAAATTTTGATCTGCTTAAAAAGGTCGGTGTTGTGCCACGGACGACGAGCCCGAGATGACTCAATTTAGTAAAACTTAGATCACAGGCTAAATGGACGAATGGTATAATTTTAATTGCCCTTCAAACTTTCGTGCTAAACGAAAACCCGTTTGCCCATTTTGTTTTGGCTCATATTAGCTCTTTGAGAAACTTGTCACTTCAACGTGATTTCTCTCGTTCGTTGTGAGACAAGATCTACTGGTTGGGTTCGTACCTACAACTAGTTGGATGATTCAGAGGGTAGGTCTTGATGTGGCTTTGAACAAGTAAGGCCCTACGGCAAGAGCGTCTGTTACCGTATTCAGACGTCAAAGGGGAACAAACAATGTCTCCTTCCGAACAATATAATCGTGCAGTCGATGGTCCAATATAGAATTTCAGTTTTTTCACTGTTGTAATCCTTCCAAGATCTTAGAGGTCATTCGTCGCACTCATCATCGTCATTAATAAACTGGCAAGGTTTACCAAAACGAGCCATCAATTCCTCGGGACAGTCTCATCCTCTAAAGGCCACTATGACAGAGCATCATGTGGTTTAAAGTCGATTTGATTTCTTCGTTGGAGACGTATCAACGAGGATTTTTGTATACCTGCGTTTAAAATAGGTGCCTCTGAAACTACATAAAAGCGCTGAAGAATAATTCGCCCGCTGCACCACTGTGGCTAAGGCCGGCCCTGACTGCAGTGACAAACAGCGTACAGAAAGATCATTTTCGGTTTCGAAAAGAGTTAAGAATGTACAGAGCAAAAATATGTAGGTAGACGTTATTAAAAATAATTAAATTTTTTGATTTTTTTTTATTTAAACAGTTTTTTTTTATTGGGTGGCGAAACTTATTGACCGGGGGGGGCAATTTTCAAAATACACCCTTTCTCCAAACACAAGCCTTTGAGCTTAGCTGGAGGGGTTAACAAGATAGCTGGTAATGTGGGACCCAATCCCACATTGCTAGATATCTTTATTTACAAAAAAATAAAAGCAATACCTACCTACTTCAAATTATGAATATGCTAAAATAAATGAGATAACCACATGATACGATGTTTAAACTTTTCATAACTATTTAGTTCTAACTTATTTTTTTAGCATTAAGTGACAGAAGATATTTCTACTAAGTTGGTTTGAATATTTACAAATGTTATGCGACCTACGTGACTGAACAAATTTTGCTTCACCAGAAAAAAGTGTATGTTTAAAATAGATCGGTAAATGTCGTAAATGGGTAACATTTCACTAATCTAGTCATTTTAGATTATTTTTCAGTTCCGAACCAAAATCGAGGATATCCACGGGAGAAGCCGGCAATACCGTTCGATAATGAAGACTTCGGCTGGCAGCACAACAATTTCATAGGTAAGAATATGTATCGTAATTCTGGGGGTTGGGGGGGGGACCCCAGAAATATCGAAAACCGCCTAGGTGTTAACATTGACTAAACAACGACGAAATATGTACTATTTACCTACCTTTTTTTGTGTGGTGGGCGATGGGCCCTAACTCCCCGCCTTAGTACGCCCATGTGTGGCCGTGGGGGGTAATGCCTTAGCATCAATAACTAATGCTGCCTTAAACTCAAGTCAAGCTAGAGCTATTCTAGCCCGCGCCTGGAATATCGATAGATACTTTATAACTAGACTAGCTGACCCGCGCAACTTCGTCTGCGTCAATTTTCCCCGTTCTTGCAACATTTTTCATTGCTGCTCCGCTTCTATTAATCGTAGTGTGATGTTATATAGCCTTCCTTAATAAATCCAACGGAAAATATTTTTTTTATTATCGCGTTGTATCAAACAAATTCTTTAGCTTTATAATATTAGTATAGATAGAGCAGAGATTACAATCATAGGCGGATCCAGTAGGGGGAGGGGAGGGGGGGCACGGCAGCACGTGAAAAAGATGGTTGTTTTGGGTACCGAATTTCTTGTAGGTACAGTACTTCTTTTTCTTCTTTCTCTCGTGCCCCACACCCCAAGTAAGCCGTATCGCCAAGTACCTATTGCTAAGCCATTATATGCCAATCTAGCCCTTTGGTATTTATGTGGGCCTAAAATGAGAATTTATCGACAAACTAATATGACTGATAGATGACCATATTAAATTCCAACTTTTCCTAAATGGCAGATAAATTGCCCATACCATAGAGCTAATTGCCAACATGCTGAACAATGTCATTAAAGCCAAGTTATTGACGTAAATTTGTATCTATTTATGTATTCTACTTACCTACCCTTGAAAAGAAGAAGAGAGAAATGAAGCATTGCTCTAACTATGGACATTATTAAAAAACAATATTATGTTTTCAGATGTTTCTATCCCAGTGTTGCCCGCATCTCCTTACAAGGTTGACTCAGCGGATCCTGAATCTCTGTGGCCTGAAGGTCTGTCATTGCCTTCGTACAATCCTGCGAGTTTTAGACCTGCCAGTAATCGCCGCAGTGAGGTATTGTCAGGTAAAATATATACCTATTGTATAAAATAAAAATAAGTACCTACATATCAATATATATATATTTTTTTTATAATCCACGACGACGATGACAAACAAGTATATATACGCCTGCAATATTAAGGGTGTCACGGGCGTATTGCCGACCCTTTCAAAATCTATTCACTCCTTTCTTGAAGAACCTCTTATAGTCTTTAAGGCAATCCGGGAGCTCATTCTACAACCGAACCATTAAGGTACGGCACGGAGTGACTCTGAAACAACAAACATTTAGACTTTGACAAGGTTTGGAGATGAAATCCCTGTCGACGCCACAGAAACATCCATCCAAATAGAATGCGATCACTTCGATCGCATTTTATTTAGATGGATGTTTTTGAAAAGGTTTTTGTGTATAAAACGTTATCCTAACCCGTCAAAATTATTGGACGGCACGTCTAGGTAAATATGGACTTTGAAACATAAAGGTTCGCCACCCCTGATATAGGTAATAGCACTAATAGCTGAATATAAACCCCTGTCCAATGTAAAACTACTTGTTATTTCGCCGGTGCCCAGCATATTTATTAATGTACAATACACATTTTTAATTTTCCACAGAACCCGAGTATCTGGACCCATACTTATTAGAAGGGTCAGAAGCTGTAGCAGCAGTGAAGAGAGCGAGTGACCACGGCTTCCTATACTTCCATGACATCCCTCACATAGATTCACTATTCGCCAACCAACGACTCAGGATTAAGAACAATCTAGAACCTCATCGAGTTGCCAGCATACGTCACACGTGGCCGTTTAACAGAGAATAGCCCTTTCCCGACCGACAAGCAAAATAATCCGTACAGCAATATGTATTTTACAGCTGTAAAAATACTCAATAAAAAGTCATTAATATTATTCATAATTTTCCCTTGTGTTTTTATTTACAAACACCAGTTAATAATAAGGAAAAGTGTACAAGATGATTCCTCTGCAGCAGAACAGCTGTGCGCTATATAGCTTTTTTTATGTAAAATGTAGGTAGTACCCGATGCCGCCTCGCCTCTATCAATCGTGATGGCGTCCATATATCATGCCATAATATTAAGATAAGGTAAGGTTGACTTTAAGCTTAAGTAAAATGGGGTTTATGTCTATTCTAAAGACTGTTATACCTATTATTGGCTTTGTTTATTGCTCTGTTTTATTGTATAACTACATGATAACAGTAAAGAACATTTGCGTTATGTTTATGTTATCGAATGATGAAAAAAGTAGTTGATACTGGGGTGAGATGTTTAGGTACAGTATTAGTGTACAAGATGATCCCCGTGATCATCTTGTACAACAGGCTGGATCATTTAATTTGGCGATTTGTATTTTAATACATTTGTATTTATTTGGATTAACTCTGTCTGGGTGTACTTTGTGTCAGTGACTTGTATGTTTGTAAAGTACCCCGCGATACAGGGCTTGTACCATACTGCAGGAGCCATTTAAAAAAAAAAACAAAATTAGAATTAAGTTCCGTAGTCAGCCCCCTCCCTCTCCATCCGATTAGTGCGGTTTATGAAGTGGGTTTTCTGTTGTTTTAGTTTCATACTTACAACGTTATACATACTCATTTGATCAGCTGTTACTCGTAAATTTATAAAGCCTTCTTAGCTGTAGGTAATAGTTACCCATGCCACATAGGGGCACTTGACTCTCAACAAAAATTTAATAATAATAATATCTTGGGACAACTCACACAACGCTATCTGATCCCAAACTAAGCAGAGCTTGTACTATGGAAACCAGATAACTGATAAACATACTTATTTATTTCTAAATACATACATATTATAAATAAATAACACCCAGACACAGAATAAACCATCGTGCTCATCACACAAAGTTTTATTCTGGGTCCCCACCCAGAATAAAACTTTGTCGAACCCACGACCTCTTGTGTAGCAGTCGGATGCACTCCCACCGCGTCACAGAGGCAGTCAAAATTTGGACTTTAAATCTTAATAACTCACAAACGGATCCCTAAATCTAAAAATAGTCTTTCCAACCCCTAAACATTTTTAAAAGACCTATCTAACGATACCCCACAGGATGGGGTAGGAGAGAAAAAAAATCACACCCCCACTTTACATAGGTATAGGGGGATACTTACCTCCCCCTAAAAAAATGTTTTTCATGATTTATTTCTTTGCTTTGTCGGAATAAGTACCTAATATGTGTATCCATGCAAAAGTATAACCTAGCATTAACAGTTTCTGAGCAAAGCTGCGGACGGACGGACATGGCGAAACTACAAGGGTTCCATTTTGCCATTTTGGCTATGATGATAAAAACCCTAAAAATGATAAAAATCTAATGTGGAATGCGCCTTAAGGCCGAGCCCAAAAATAAAAAACTCACACAAAGTCCTCTGATCCCAAACTAAGCAGAGCTTGTACTATGGCGACTAGAGAACTGATATAATATACATACTTAAATATATTTATTTTTAAATACTATAGGTACTCTAGACAAATTACACCCAGACACAGAATAAACCATCGTGCTCATCACACGAAGCTTTATCCCGGGTGGGAATCGAACCCACGACCTTGGCTTTAGCTTAGCAGACACGCTCACTAACTACTAGACCAACAGGCCGATCAGCTAATATGTCAAGCAGAAACTGCATAAGTACTGCTTGGAACTGATTTTCATTTATAACCCGTGAAATAAGAATATATGATTTAATCGTATTTTAGCTAAAATGAATAATACATACACAAGTTAATATTTTAAATATTGACGTTTGAGCTGTTAATTAATTGAATTAACTATTGCGAAATTTGTTAGCAGGTGTGGCAAATAAATCTAATTATGTAAAAAAAAGGAATAAGATTTTGACAATAAACGGCGCAGAGGTGCACGGACACCAGCAATTGTTCGACAAGAAGTGACAGCAAAGACAGGACGGCCATTGTACCTCTCGCCCTCTCGCCTGATGACGGATCTAGGAATCACATATTTTTGTTGATTTCATATTACGATGCCTTTATATCTTTGATTGCAAACATCAAAAAGGAACATTGCTTCAAGAAAAATACGCCTAGACTTGAGGTTCATTAGATGGTAGGTATCAAGTAATTTGAGAGGAGGTACCTATGAAAGGCATAAATTTGAGAAATTTAGTTTAGTTTAGCTTAGCAGTCGGAGTCACTAACCACTAGAGTCTAATAGTTAGTGACCCAGACTGCTAAGCCGGAGGTTTTGACTGGCCTGTTGACTAGACCAACAGGCCAGGCAAAACACACATCAACATTACACACACACACACACACACTATGCTCGGAGTTTACTTGCGCCACAGAATCCGAATAGAGGATTTTAGTAGTAGAACTAAGGTTACCGACATAGCTCATAGAATTAGTAAGTAGAAGCCCCCTACAAAATAGACTGACGATCTGATTAGAGCAGGGAGGTAGGAGGAGACCGCTCAAAATCGGTCGTTGTGGAACTCCTTGGGAGAGGCCTATGTTCAGCAGTGGACGTTTCCAGACTGCTGATAATGATGATGACATTACTAAAACATAATGATTACTTTCTCTGTGGACACTGCACCACAGTACAACACTAGCGCCTCACACACGATAAACCTCTTTAGTCGTCCTTTATTATTGGAGTCTTGGGAGTAAATAAAGCTCGGTGTCATTTTCGTCACCATTTGAATAACTTAATGTAGGATAAACTCATACTTCCTACCAATGTATAACAGTAAGACGTGGTCAAACATTGAACTTGATAGGTACCAAAATATAATTGACTGTTTTCCATTATGTTAGCCACTTGCATTTTGGTGAAGGAGCGATGTTCTTCTGCCTTTTTTATCTTCCAACATTATTCAACACATTATTATTCGCTATCAAAATAACTTGCATTTTGGTGAAGGAGCGATGTTCTTCTGCCTTTTTTATCTTCCAACATTATTCAACACATTACTATTCGCTATCAAAATAAATACCTATATAGCTATATCAGCGCCCCTACCGGTGGGTGAATGGAAGCATTTTACGATATGATCACTACATGCGAGAAGAACAATGATACTTGAAATTGGCAGATGCACAGAACGTACGAGCCATAGTCCTCCTGGAGCAAATGAACGAATGGAGGACAGAAGAAAAAAATAAAAAAAACAATGATCGGCGTTGGTAGTGCTATTTAGGATCAATGATTTCAAATGCTACGAGTAGGTATGTTAACATAGACTTACCTCGGGATTTCAGAATGCTTAAATTATCGAATCGTCATTAATAAATACTTTAAGAAATGTAAAACTTCCAAAAGTTTTAAAACCATGTTTGTGTAGAGTACCTATTTACTATTAAGTATATCGTAACGCCATAACAAGTTGAATTACTTTTATGTAACATTTATTTCTTTCTTTTGTAGGAATAGCTGTAAATTTCTATCTAAAGTTATAAACACTTTTATGGTAGATACGAGTTTGTTAATTAATATTGGTGACATTAGATGTGAACCTTAAAATCAAGATGAAGAGGTATGCCCACGTTATGCCACGGTTGACGAATCCCGCGAAATGGCACTACCCTTGCCGATCATTAGTTATGAACTTATGAATTATGAAACAGCCGCGCGTTATCTGTTCATATCATCAAACGCCAAATATTCATTAACCTACCAGTTATACAAAAAATATATATACATTGACCGAGCCAGACCACATCATAATGTGGCCAGTGAGTACCTACCATTAAATATCATGTAATTAATGCCGCCATTTCAGATCTGGGCACGACATATAACGAATGTGGAATAAAATATCTATCTATTTTTAAATCACAATAAAATTTAGGAGGATGGTGCTTTTTCAGATTTTGCGGGCTCGATACCCGGTTTAAACAGACAACTATTTAAAAAAAAGGATTCTATTCCAATTATTTTTAAAATCGAAATGAAGTCTTCTTTTGGTATTACTTTCTATCAAAAATATATAAGGTACTTTCCCTCCGCGTGGCATAGTCGCGTAGGACATTCTGTATTAACTGGGTACCCTTAAATTTGACCACATCTTTGTAACACATTGTTTAATTAGGTAAAAATAAAACTTACAAGTAATTTCAATTATTACAATCATATAAAGTCTTTATTGGACGGAATAAGTACTATTTATCACCATTATTCACTAAATTTAAATTGGAAGACAAAATATGCACAAGGTACTTAATCAAAATATACAAAAATCTTAACAGACTATAATATTTATAAAAAAATAGTATATATTTATATCTATGAAATACTTTAGGCAGTGATCAATTCCTTAAAATGTACTAAACGAGATTCTTGTAATCATTATATTAATAACACAACTATTAAAAATCACTAAAGTGTGAATACATCTTTATACAAACTAATATAAAATCATAATCATAACTTCCGAATATTGTTACTATCTATATTATAATTTTAACAAAAAATACCTGTATTACTGTAAGATTGAGTAATCAATAATTAATTTAATTCAAATTATATTTTAATTTCTTTTTAATTACTTTCACTCTTCATTAGACTATAAAAAGATCACAGTGTGGTTTTGAAAATGTCTTAGAAGGTATTGTATGAGTATTCTTCATGTTATGTATGCCCCTTAGTATTACATTTAATTTTAACCATTTTTAATATAAGACTACAGAAAAACTGGCATAATGCTTAGTCACAGAGCAAATTTGAAAAATTAATAAAACCTAGGTATGACTCACACACAAAAACCCAAGTTTTATAAATCTTAATAAAGGCATGGTATGTATTATTTGAAATATGTATAATTTGAGATTGTCTGAGCCAGGATTTTGTTTGACAATCTTGAGGATAAGTTTTATTAAGGAAAAATATATACATGTGTGAAAGTCCACATATGTATGTGTTGAGCTTCCTTCTTCCTTCTGAATCTGATAGGGAACTTAGACACATATTGGAGACTGAAATCTTTTAAATGAAGTGGCAAAACAGTAGATAAGGTTGCTGAAGAGCATTATTTCAATTAAGAATTAAGTAAAAATCAATAATCAGTTTTCAAATCCTGCCTACATTCTAATCTCTGCTACTCCTTTCTTTTGTCATGGCCAATGTGTAAAACATTGACTTAAATCCACTTTGACATTTTACACAATGTATGTATACAGCAGAAATTAACAGAACTTATTAATCTTATTTTACTTATCACAATACTTGGAAGCTCTGAGAATTATAATACTCTATCACCAAATTCTGAAATGCAACACTCAATTATAAGACTTTATTAAGACTCATGCCATCACTTTGTGAATTTAAAGTAAGCAGTAGTGAGGGAAATACTTTTAAGAACTTATCATTTGAGAATTTGGGATATGCAATTAATAATTTTTAGAATAAATAATTGTATATAGGTAAAAGAGCTGCTAAACTAAGCATAAGAGGGTATGGCGGGATTCCACTAGCTGTGTTGCATAGGTCACCATTGCAGAAACACATGTAAACCTTTTTACGGTTCCACATAGTATATGCACACCTTTCCTCATAATCACTTGGGGGCCTTTGTAGGCACATCCGTTCAGTTGCTGTACCATAATCTGGAAAACAATAATACATTCATGAGTTGGCGTTTTAGGTAACAGACTAGTACAATCAAATAAATATTCAAGACAGTCCAACTTATTATAAAGACAACTCAGTGGCAAACCTGCCCAGTAGGCCCATGGGTAGGCCCGCAACAGGAATAGTTGGTGTGTGAGTACAACCGGTTTTTGTAATCATCAGTGATTTTTTGTCCAGGCCTACCCACCAGGTTCCCTTGCCACTGAGACAACTCAAGCACTAAATCATGTCACAGAGAATTTGACAAACAATACAATTAACAGACAAATATATTTCTAGCTGAATATTCTAACAGACAGAATATACAGCTAGAATTGAAACCAGTATCATATACAAATCTAGCCCAAAACCTCATGCAAAGCAGTCATAAAGACAATTGATTGTTTGTTTTCTCACAGCAATCAATTGTTGGTATGCCACCATGCATGGTATTGCCTATGTTGATAGGAGAATATGTAATTGATGTAAATTCTAAAGGCACACCACTGACTAAAGATTATATTGAAACTTTGGTAGGGTGTTCTAGGAAACCTGGCCACCACAAATTGTGACCAGGAGGCCAATTTACATATTTAAAGCAATACAGTTACAGTTAAGTTTCAATTGAAATGGCCATTTTCGGATCAATTTCAAGTATGTTTGTGCATGGTACTAGTATGCCACTATTACTCTATCGGGATGCAAGTGTATTTGAGCAAGATTATGAAAATGGCTGTTTTAATCAAAACTTTAACTGCAACTGCAATTTCAGTACCCTGTTTCAGCTATTAGGCTTTAAAAATCAAACATAATGTGGGCAAAACCACAGTAAAAATACATGACCAACTCACCATCTTGCCTAAAAGCTCCAATTGTTCCTTCAAGTAGTTTGCCACACCAGCCTGAGGGACAGGCTACAACATGAAGACCTGCTTCAGCATCCGTTTCTGTCACATTAAATGGGAAAGGATCACCACAATCCCCAAGTTCCCCTCGAGATCTACATCTTATACAGCGTCTATGCAAAGCTGAAATTAATTGAATAAATTACAACGTTAAAAATATATATATATCAAAAGAGACATTAAAAAGTTTAGAAACTTTATATAAATTTGACAGAACTAAAGAAAATTATTACAAAAAGAAAAAGTTTTACTTTCTAGAAGTTAAAATTAAAAGTGTTTAGGACATTTTGTACCAAAATATTGTATTGAATTGTCAGCCGAGGAAAATATTTTTTGAATGCAATAGTTACAAGTGTACATAACAATACCAGTCAAGTAACTATGCACATTACATTCTAACTCTCACTTTACCTTGATAATTAAAGTCGTGTCAAAAGTAATAAAAAACTTACACTGAACTCCATGTATAAGGACTAACATAAAAATTGTACACAAAATTAAAATGCTGCGGTTCATTATGCCAGTTGTCTCAATTAATAATGATCAAAATACACTTTTACATCAACTTTTAAAACTTTTCATTTTTGACGTGTACTCATTACTCAAAACGAAGTTGACGTGACGACGAACATAAGAACGAAGAACGAACAACAATGATTACGATTAATTTGACAGTTTCATTTCATGACATTCATACTCATTCGCATTAATCAATTTACATTATTATTCAGGCAACATTGCAACTCCAATGCACTGCTTGCTCACAAGACCTTTACAAATTTCGTGTCCAACCCAACCACACTGCCAGCTACAGTTGGATCAACGTAACTTTGACCGGATTGAAATTATATTAGATTCTTAGTTATCACTTTCGCGCATGTCATAGAAATGCGACCCTAAAATTACTTTATTTATATTATTTATTTCAACATAACAATATATATTTATATATATATTTTATTTATTTTGGAATAGTAACAGTATATATAAAAAAACGGACGGGGGCGGTAAATAAATCTAGAGAATCTATTTAGTACTAGCTGACCCGCGCAACTTCGTCTGCGTAAATTTTCCCCATTTAAGCAAACATTTTTATTTGCTGCTCCGCTCCCATTAGTTGTTTTATAGCCTACTAGCTTTCGCCCGCGGCTTCGCCCGCGTGGATGTTGGTTATCGCGATAAAAAATCCTATGTCCTTCCCTGGGTCTCAAACTATCTCCATACCAAATTTCATCTAAATCGGTTCAGCTGTTTGAGCGTGAAAGCGTAACAGACAGACAGACAGACAAAGTTACTTTCACATTTATAATATTAGTATGGATAGCATTCTCGATAAATGGGCTATCTAAAAGTAAAATATTTTTTTCAATTTGGACCCGTAGTTTCTGAGATTATCGCGTTCAAACAAACAAACAAACTTTTCTCTCTCTTCTAATATTATAGTATAGTTATAAATGTTAGGGGTGGATAACCCTTATCACTTAGGGGCATGAATAATAGATTGTAATTTTCCCTTTTTTCTTCCTTTTTTTTATAACATTTTTTATTGCTGCTCCGCTCCTATTGGTCGTAGCGTGATGTTATAACCTATAGCCTTCCTCGATAAATGGGCTATCCAACAATAAAATATTTTTTTCAGTGCAGCCCAGTAGTTCCTGAAATTATCGCATTCAAACAAACAAACAAACTCTTAGGGGTATGAAAAATAGATGTTGGCCGATTCTCATAGATACCAGATAAGCACAAAAAAATTCATCAAAATCGGTCAAGCCGTTTCGGAGGAGTATGGCAACGAAAACTGTGACAAAGAATTTTATATATTAGATTAATAACATAAATTTTGTGATTTAAAAATATATTATTTACTTTTTTGACGCTTTTGTATCTCAAAAAAATAAGATGGCGTCAGTTTTTCAGAAGTAATTAAAATTTATTCTAATACATACTAGAGAGATAATACAGTATGTTGTAATAGTATAGTAATTGTAATCAAATTATACCAGACTCACAAATTGATTATATAACTTCGTAGTCAGACTCATTCCAATAACTTTTGTTGTTCTGATTTTGAATAACTACAGGGTTTCTTTTTATATAGATTCAACGGATCTGCAAAGGATGCTCTTCGATGCCAAGCAACGCACACTCCGGCACAATAACATGTCATAGTCAAAGACAACACAAAACCCAAATAAATTGAATAACGAATAAATTCTGTAACAAATAAAATAAGCTACAGTCCGGTCAATTAGAAAATATAATATCAAATATTGAAATATAATATACAGAGTAGATTTTATACATGTAGTAGTAACCTCATAAGATAAAATATTGTTGTGCTTAGAGGCCCAACGTACACAAAAATATACAAATCATACTCCCCCTTCCCCTGTTAGGCCTGGGGATATTATTGTTTCGTTTCAGTGTTGAGTTATATATATATTTTTTTTTAAATTTATTGATTATGTTTAGATTGCCAAAATTACATATAACTGCTAATTTAATTTGTACATAACAATGTACATTGGGTCTTAGTATCTAGATATGGGTAGGTTTAGTTTCATAAAAAAAACAACTAATTATCTGTTATATTTTTTTAATAGTATGTATACGAACTCAGAATCTGACTTGAAGTAGTTATGTACATAATAATCAGACTTGTTCACACGTTATGATTTTTAACAAAAACTTAAATAAAATTTATACAAAATAAACTCAAAAATTAACAAAAGAAAATGTTCATAAACATAATTTGTTACCTTGTTTCCGGTATCTAGTTATCATACCTGTCAAGTCTCAAAGTACTTATAAATGTTCAATAAAAATGTTAAATAAAAAATGTTAACTAAATTAGATTATGTCTTCAATCCGAAAATAAAGAAAAATGTGCTTATTAAATCCCTGCAAAGTAAATAAAGGTTATAACTAGAAATCTGGGTACATTGCGAAAATAAAGAATAATACATTCAGTTTTTGATATCATTTTTAATTAAATTTTATCGATATTTTGAAGATAAATCAAGTTTAGTAATCACTTGTCTCTTCGTCACGTGTATGTTCGACAGGCGGCATCAAACAGTTGTCAGTAATGGAAACAATAGACAACATTCACAAGTAGGATAGGTCAAATGACTCCCGCGAGAATTCAAAACGAGCAACAGTCATTTAAAAAATGTAGGTACAGAAAACGTACGCTGGGTCTCAATGAATAATATAGATAGGTTTTGGTCGGGACTGATTGATTTGAAATATTTTGTATAGAAAAATGTACGGGGGAGTCTTAGGAGGGTAACATTCAGGCAGGCAGGCGGGCAGTAATCGTAGTAGCTACCAGGAAATGATTTTTATTATGAGCCTGTTGTTATTTTCGAAATAAAAACTGGCATCCCCTGTTTCGTATACTATTATTATCAGGTCAACTCCTTTCAAGTAGCCCAAAACGCCGACATGCGGCGACTGGATTACGCTAAGGTTATCACTAAAACAAAAAAAATAAATACTTAATGAGAAGTTTATTGATTAGATGATAGTTACAGCATTATAATTGTCTTTTGGATATAATGATATTTTGAATTCTCGTTCTGACATTTAATCTGATTATGAAACTATGATGAAGCAAGGACACGATGGTGAAAATTTAATTTCACTTAGACTTTTTATAATTTCTCTTTAAAACGGTCTAAGTAAAATTTTAAATACTTCTATATTTTCACCAACGAAAGTAATAAAATATTCATTATAACGGTTTTCTAATTTATGACAATATTCTTTAAAATTTTAAGGGATTCCTTGTAGACCTTCAAACACCAGTTTTATTGTATGCTCTCTCGAAAATGTAGGTTCGGTTGTGTACGAAGATGCACGCACTTAATCATTGCCGGGCCTAACAACTATGACTTGTGAACCATTTGCTTCACAACATTTTTATGTTTTTTTTAGAAGGATAAAACACCCCCCTCGTCGTGTTCAAAATTTTGTTTCCGGAAAGGAGATGGGCCCCCATCTCCTATCTGGAAACATACTTGACATGCTACAACACACTCACGGTCAAAGTTCAACTATAGGCCACATGGTCCGGTTGCGGACTTCACGATCTCGATGAAATGTAAATAACGGAAAGAATACAAAATACATATAACCATCGTAAACTTACTTTAGAATGTTGAAAGACCCTCGTTTAATACAGGTAGTAAGCATATTTAAATTGAGATTAATATACAATTGTGGATAGAGGATTAGGTTATCGTAACACCCCGTCTTGAATAAATACCTATACTGGTAGTCCCACCTGACTCTTCGCTCTCACCGCCTGATGTGAGGTAACACCTCATCGGACACCCACCGAACGCTCGAGTAGACTCAATTTAGAGTTACCATACACTTAGGGTATATCCTAAGTCTATGGTAGTTACTGTGCCAAAAAGGTACAGTCAGCAACAACAATATCAAATCTTCTTCGATTTTAAAGCAGTAGAGATAGTTAAACATTTAACATCTACTTGCTGTAAACTTAGGTATCTACATATTGTTCGTATATATACCTTGATTTAATAATGTAGATTTAGACACCACTTTAACTTCGAACAGTTTCGCATTTTTACCATTTATGGAACATGTGTAATTTCCTTCTTCATTTTTACTAATGTGCATTATATGCAAAGATTTATGTGCATCTATTGATATATGAGGCTCATCTTCACGTTTATATAAATTATTTCTGTCGTATTAATAAAATAGGAATAATTACAAAGCTTTAAATATAAATTAATTAAAATAATAAAAAATAGGTACCCACAAAGTTTTCAGCAATTTATTATCTTTGAACCACTTCAATTCCGAATTTGGAAGGCCTTCATTACAAGTGAGTGTTACATGGCTATCTTCCATTACATCCATTGTATTTTTATGATAACCTAAATTCTTTTTCATCTTGTGCTCTACTAGAAAATAAATAATTTCGAGACACTAAAAACATTTATAATGGTAATTAATTCCTAAGTACTTAAGCTACTTTTAGTGAATGTTTGAAAGTAATAAATCACAGGTGAAAATATTGAAATGTTGGGAAAAGTAGAACATGATTCGGTTCGAGATTTTTTTGCATGATTTATCATCCTTTCCTTATCTAAGTATAATTTTAGGTTTTGGTCACCGAAACAAAAAATGCACCTGTTTTTTGAGGTAGAGAGCACATTTCCTGTGCCTCAAATTCTGGAATGTTTCTAATGATATTGCTTACATCTGGCAATGATTCGTTGAGTTTTAGCGAGCGGCAAGGTATATCATATCCATCTGTTAGGTAAGAAATTGTAGGACTGCTGATATCTTTTTTTGGCGTCATCTGGCTGGGGTGGGGTGGTTCGTTTTACATAAAACGTCATTATGTAATGCTAACCAATTAATCAGTTTATTTATGAGCATAAGTATGTAAATACAGATGGACCTACCGTATGATCCAAATTTTACCTTGGTGATATTATGTGCTATCGGACCTACACGACATCTTCCAAGTCTTTTGCGGATTCCTTTTTGGTGACCCTCCATTTCTTTACATGGACTCCACTTATCCCAAACAGTAAACACATTAAGAATAATATTATAACGGTTTCGCAATGAATGATATGGTTCCTCTTTAGATGTTTTGAATTTTTTATTTACTGGATTGATAAAAGACCGTTTAAAATCATGCCACTGGGTGATTGCTCCAACTTTTGGTTTAACTTCGACATAAATGACTTCTGAATCAAAAAAATATATATATTAATTCTAAAGCTTTGTCTTCGTGATATCAGCTTTTTAATTTCGAGACTTACCATCTAACACATATGCGAAATTAGTAACATTTTTCATACCATAGCTTTTGCATACGTAAATACCGCTGTTATTAGAAATAAAGTAATTTAAATTCAGTGTATGGTACAATGTCATAGTTATGTTTACAAAGTTTTCATTAGTATTTATTTCTTTATATTTTTGCTTTAAGTGTATATTACCCCTAGGCCGGTAAAACCACAATTTGGGGTAATAATCAGCGTCATCATTACTGAAAAAAGTTAAGATCATATTTAAATTTTTAAGGCAAGGTTATTTCAACAAAATGTTGTCTTCTCAGATTTTCAATGATACGATACAAATATTATGAGTGTTGTGCCAGTAACCAACCAACAGTCAACCGTATTCGAGTTATTTTTAAAACAAGATTTAAGAATGCTGAAGAAAGCCTGTAATTTAGTTTCTAGGTCTTCAATTTTGGTACCTAACCTGATTTAAGAAAATGTCTCTAATACTTAAAACAACTAACAGTTTTTCTTGAAAAAAAAACCTATTCCACCAATGACCTATTTTCCGGTGAGATCGAAAATGTTACTATAGCAAAATCTCAAAAATAAGATTCACAAGTTTATGTTTAGCATGCACTTTTGCTACAATTTATTATGCTATTTTTCTATTAACTTTTTATGCAGGTCCATCGGGATTTTTAGTGAATAACTCGAAACGGAACGAAGTACAATATAAGTCGCATAACATTTGCAAATATTCAAACCATCTTAGCTTGATATAATATATCAAGCTAAGATGGTTTGAATATGTCTGAGCTTTTTGCTATACGAAAAATAACGTTTTCTAAGATAATATCTTAGACAACGTTATTTTTCGTATAGCACAAAGCTCAGACACCGCAACAAGATATTTACTTTAAGAAATCATATTAAAAAAAAGAAAATATTGAAAACTGATTTAAATAAAAGCCATTAGAGTTGTCTTGTGTTCTTTGCAGTATCGTTTTCACGGCGTCGCATAGAAGGCACCGTGAAGAGGTTTAGACTGTTAAAATTGTTAAATATAACACGGTCCAAAAACTACCATACTGGAATGTGTTACTTATTCTGAACAAACTATTTTAAGGTTTACACTATACGAAGACTAACGTTGTCTACAGATATCTTATTTCACTCAGTCGTGAAAATTCAAGTTGGAACAAATACTTATCGCAGAAATTAAAAACAGATTTAACACCATGGTTTGTCCCAGTCCCTTTTTGGAGAGTTTTCATTTGATGGACTGATCTTAAACTTCCGCGGATATGCTCATTTCCAACCCTATTTAACATGGTGATTCCTCCAGACCATCTCAGCATTTCATTTACCTACATAATCAGGTTAAAAAAGGTTAAGCATATTTACTCAGTAATACCTACATTTGTATCATTGAGTTCTGAAAATTAAAAATACAGACAACGTTTTGCTGGAATAACGCATACGAACTAAAAAAAATATTTTGCTTAGATTTTCTTCTTACCAATTATGGCACCATAGGTGAACAGTTGATCCGGTAATAACATCAATTACACTTGTGTGATTATTAGGCAAGTCATATTTTAGTGGGTTATCATAGCAGACAGATAATTCTATTAGTTTGAAATGAAAAACAAATTTAATTTTATATGTGGCTAATATAATTGTAAACAAAAATAAACGCATATCCTTTTTAAAATATTATGCAAGACTGCAACCAGCAGACAAGCTTGATCACCTTAATCCAACTTGGTAATTCTAACCGATTTTTTTAGCAATTTCGGCCCGTGTGAAGTCTTTATATATTAAACACTGTAACTGCACAAAGACTTATTTCGATTTTCCTCTTGAATGTCGCGCGACCTTTTAGAGGCCGCGTGCAATAATCTCGGATATGTCGGATGCCTCGAGAAGAATTTCATCAATACCTGTAGATACATTGAAAATGCTATAATGTTGTGTTCTGTTTACGAAAATAAAAAAGGTCCCGCTGGACAGTCATATCACACGAATTTATTCGCTTCTCAGTACGTCTTGGATTATCGAAGTTAACACTCGTGCCGAAACAGCTGTACTACTATGTTTCTTTAAATCGAAATTCATGAATTCTCGTTTCCTTAAATGTTGATAAACTTTCGCGATTTGTACACATTATTAAAATATATATATTACGGGTCTTAATCGCGTGAATAATTTAAGGTTAAATACCTTGTTTATTGCCCGACGTTTCGACCGTATTGCAACGGCCGTGGTCACAGGAAGACTTCCCGTGACCACGCGATTAAGACCCGTAATATATATATTTTAATAACGTTTCCTTAATTTTTTTAACTTTACGTAGACTTCTAATAAATTTGTGGATAAGCAAAATAAGTTCGAACTCATGGACGATTTTCTGGAACAAGTGGATTAAATAGATGTTCCTGGTTCTGTATATTACCCACCACCTCATTTTTGATCGAAACTTCGTTTTCATTGAATTAGAGTAGGCCTCCAGTGCAGTAGTGATTTTTCCAGTTTCGTTAAAATTTGTCAATGTATACGTTATTTTGCTTCAACAGAAAACTATTATAACAGGAAAGCCCTGTTTATTCGATAGTTATATCTTTCGCATTAGCACTAGACGGCATTCGCAGCAAAATCATTGTTAAGGAAAGACCTTAGCTACTAATTAATGTATTGCTATAGAAAGACCGTAGCTTGTTGCATTTCGGCAGCAGACTGTCGGCTATGCGCACAGACGAAGTCGTCTGTTTCAGACGTGGCTAGAGGCGATGTGTCGGCTGTTGGGCAGACGACAAGTTCGCTGCGGTGTCGACGGGTTACAGCTGCATTAACACCACTAATGCTTTCAAATGGAGCAGACCACAATGGGTATGCTGACCGAGTGGAAGCCCCCAGAAAGAGAAGAAAACTTCTTAAACAACATAGTCAACATGTAGGATGAGTTGTATCCAGATTCCTGGTTGAAGACCTCTCCGGGAAAGCTATCTCCTTTGACTTAGAGTGCAGAATACGCTTTGCTATTCCAACAGTTAGACTGTCAAAGGCTTATAGCACAGAATGTTCTTTCAGCGAGCGCCGCTAAAAAAAGATAAAAAGGACATCATATCGTGGCCATTGGGTCGAGCTCTAATTTACGCTCCCTAGTAATTATGGCAAAATACATCCTGTGCAAGCCTACACAGAAATCATAGACATGAATAAAAGAGAACTCATCTCACGACAAGATGCTTCAAAAATTTTGAAAGCTGAAGACCCGAACAACACCGACTTAGCTTCGCTCTCCAATAGCTCACGGACTTCTAAAAGAGATCATAGTCCAGATCCATCTACATCTGTTAAAGTGCCTAAATTTGACGACTTCGTGGCACAACAAAACCTCTTACTACAAAAGCCCTGCACAATAGCACAGACTACAAACGAGAATGTTAGGCTGGTCCTCGACAAAGAACATAGATCTCACTCCATATGTTCATCCCAGGGGACGCTATCCCCTGCGCTGTACTCGAGCAACAGCACACACGGGAAAACCGCAGCGCCATCCTTTGAGCATAACGTAGAGGAAGACAGTTGGATCGCTTCAGCCCTCGTGGTTTGGTTGAGCCATCACAAAATGCTGATACAATAGGACAAACGGACCTTATGGACGAACCGTTACAGGACTTCAGTCCATGAACCAAGAAATCTGATGCAAAAATCACAAAAGCAGGCGAAACTCTCGTGAAACAAGCAATCGAATGCCAAAGATTTAATTCAGAAAATTGGCAAAACATTCGTTATGCCGAAGTTCAAAAAACCTTCTAAGCATTTCCAGCCTTCACGCCACGAAAGGTGAACAGCAATTTTGCCACTGTACCTCCGCCTTTGCCGACGCCTCAATTCTAGAAAAAAAATTGAAGAGAAGAGAAAAAGATTTGTGTCTAAGAGCCATTACTCACGGTCTGTTACAACAACGGCAAACATTTTAACACAAATATGAAGACGCACCATCCTCAGTAAAAACATATATAAGCAAAAATTTCATAGGACCGGAATCAAAATTCAGAAAGACTTTAGATTCCCTCTTGCTGTACACTTGCGGTAAGCGAGCTGAAGTGATCCAACAAAGAAGGGGTATAAACAAACCTAAAAACAAAGATTTAAGACATACTCCATGCGATACTACCTTCAGAAAGTCACCTGTTCGCTCAACCTAAACTTTCTGAATTAGTCAAAGAACAAGGAGGGGCCAGTAAGCTAAGCTTTCGCAAAACCACACCAACCACAGCATCTACGAATTGAGCAACCTTTCGAAAATGGTCTCCGGCTTTCCCAGAAAATAAAGAACGATCTAACAACAACTATTAGAAAAACTACGGACAGACAACTCGAAAGCCCGAACGATCTCGATTTCAAACGAAACGTGCCGCCGATAAGCGAAATAGGAACAAATAATTCTGAATTTCGCGCAAAAATTGGTGGACATGCACAAAACCAAAGTTATCCTAGACTATATAAATGTTGCGTCGTTCGTTGTTCCCCTGGGAAGACTTCATTGCAGGTCAATCGAAATAAAAGCCAACTTACTTCCGAAGGACGAAAGAAACAAGAAATTTAACATTCTAGAATGTGTACTAAAAGAACTCCTTTGGTGGCGACATCACATCGACCAAACATCACCAATTCACCACTAAGACCCCACGGTATTTGTTTCGACAGATGCGTCGGATCAAGAACGGGGTGCCACAATAAACGGCATGAACTTAAGTGGCATATGGAATATCCACCAATAACCTTGGCACAGCAACAGAAAGTTGAAGCAGAGACTTTAAAAATGATTAAATAAAAATTCACTCACAACTTCAGTGGTCTGACGGTCTTAGCACAAACGGAAAATCGATCCGTGGCAACTTATATCACCATAGAAGGTCGAACAAAGTCGTTGAAACTACTAAAAATATTAAACTCGCGTCAGGACACGTGACCTGATCGAAAATTCGTAAGACAGAGGGAGAACAATAATTTCGCCACCATCTACAATGTTATTAAAGTTTAGGTGGGAAATCGGGCGGTCCAGAAACCAAAAGACCCCAGTTCGAGCCCGAGTAACGATTAATATTTATTTTTGATTTTGGTTTTTGGATTTGTGATTTATTTTTTAATAAGGAATAGATTAATCAGGCACTTATATTTAAACAAAATCATAAATCTGAGTCAAATCGGTAATTTGAAGAACGTAGTCAACGATGTCATCACTAAATTAAATGTTAAGAAGAAAGTTTCGGGTTTGTCTCTAGACCTTAGGTCCGCTTTCGATGCAGTCAATCATGATTTGTTAATTATTGCTAAGCTAGAACACTATGGTGTTAGTTTTAGGGGAACTGCCTAACAAACTATTTACTTCTAATAAACAAAATAGGCATATGTTTGTCGAAGTAAAATCAAGTACTTACATACAAAAGGAAAACGTCGTACGGACTAAGTGTAAAAAGTTCTATAAATCATAACTGTAAAAATTAAGACGGGGTGCCTCAAGGATCTATACTTGCTCCGATATTCTTCATCATTTTCATCAACCACCTAATATGTAGTACTATGAAACAGTTCCCAGAGCATACGAAGTTGACTGTGTATGCTGATGATACAAACACCATTGTATCAGCAGACAGCATAGTTAGCCTAAATGAGAGGGTCAACGAAGTCTTACATTTTTTCAATAAATGGTTCACAACAAATTGCTTAAGAAGTCAAACCAAAAACAAAAACTAATATTATTATTTTTAATGTTGACGGCAAAAACACTGATTCTCTACTCTGTACACTTAATAGTGACAGTGTAGTTACTGAGTATTCTAAGAGATGTAGTAGGCATTGAGCAACTGAATATGGTATACCCTGCTTTAGTCGATACAGCATCCTCTTCGGGGGTGGAAGCTACGACTACAACCATCAAAAGTCTTCTATCTCTCAGAAAAGTGCTATAAGAACTATGGTGTGTATAGATTAACAGCAATCCTGCCGACCGTTTTTTACTGAATCACATATTCTGACAATGCCAAGCCTGTATATAATGGTCTTACATACAAATCTATCAAAAAATATACACTAGGTGGAAATATATAGTGCCGAATAAAGCACCATCTCTCAATATAGTTATACACATCGGGTCAATTAAACGTTACAATAAACTTCCTGTTCATATGAAACTCGCCATTTTTAAGTACCTAGGAAGTTTGAATCTAAACTAAGAATGTTTCTTGTCAGAAGGTGTTTCTATTGCTTTAATGAATAATAAATGACATGCCCGACATATTAAGTAATAAAATCTTTGCTATGAATATTGTACTTTAGACATTGCATAATTAATAATTATATTTTTAATTCTGAAGATGTATAATATTATAAATGGTGAATCTGTACATAATACTATTGTTCTGACATATTTGTGTGTGATGTTTAGTGATTAGGGTTTATGATGTTTCAATACAATGGAATATTGTATAGGAAATAAATAAATGAAATGAAACTCAATTCGATTACATTTAATGAGATATTAAAATAATGTCTATGTCGCACTACGTTTTTTCCCGCGAGCGGATAACCATTATAACCGCAAAATGCAAACACTACACTGAAAAACCCCGATACTGCATGCAATTTTCACATTAAGTGGAAGATGGATTCAAGAGCATAAAGTATTGTTACTATAATAAGGAAATGAAATAAAAGACGTAAAGCACACACATGAACAAAGCTTGTCGTTTCTTTACCTACTTCTGCTATGATTTTTGGTACAAAGTTTCATAACGTTGATCGTTTGGAACAGATTCCGACTCTGTCGACGATAAAGTTTTTTTCTCTCTCTTCCCGCCAATATTACTCGGTAGGGATTATTGCTCGCACATTCTATGCTTTCGCCAGTTCCAAGTTTGCATTCTTTCAATTGTTTTGTGTTTTTACACGTTAAATGCGGAGCTGTAAAAATAGCGACATGGTAGTTTGTCGTTATTTTTACAACTCCAACTAAAAAAAACAAAAACTACCCGCGGCTACCGTGGTAGAGCGTACGAGCCAACTATAGTTTAAGGATTACAAAATAATAGCGTGTTTTTTTCCCGCGAGCCATTTTGTAACAATTCGCGGTTTTAAAATAAATCATGAAAATAAAACGAAGGCGGTTAATTTATAGTGCCGTCTAAGCCTAAGTCGGATCGTCTGTTACCACTTTTATGGGCAATGGACAAAAATAAAATAAAACTCGTAAACTCAACACACCGATTTCTGTTTTTATTAGAAGTCTGCGTATTATACTCATTTCACTTCTGAAAGTATTTTTTGTGAAGTTTTTTTATTAAAAAAACAAATTCTATCATCCTTCTTTTTGTTGGTAAGTCAGCAATATCCGAACGCACTTGTTCTTTGGCGCTCTCGCTCGCCTTCAAAATAGTCAAATCAAATCAATTTAGTACATCAACATGGCGGATAAATCAGAAAGTAAGTTTTGTTTATAATGTCAATATTTTAATTGAAACAGCCTTTTATTATTTCTTATTATATAGAAACAAATACATAATCCTTTATTCACTTACCAATAACAAATTATGCGAGTCATAACGTCTTCTTCTCACTAGTTACATTTGTAATGTGGTTCGCTAGATTCAAAATTTGAAAAAATTCAAATTTTCGTCCGAAATGTCAGACAGTTTAATGTCGAATTTCAAAATAAAACTATCCTACTTACCTTGGCTCCAATATGTAGCTTTGTTTACATTGAGATACCGTTTCAATTCGGAATTAAGGTTTTCTACTTTATGCAGTTATATAAATAATAATTTAATTTTGATTTAGGAGACCAAGATGGGGAAGATTATTCACCAAGAACGCAATATCATGTCAAAGAAGAACCAATGGACATGGATTTTCCCGAAGAGGACGAAGAGCCACCAGCATTCGGGCCCGCTGCACTTGGCCTTCACAGAGTTGGTACTAAGTTACCGCCAAAACCTGCACCAAGTGAACCTGTCCAAAAACTAAATGCGCGAGGTATGCCAGCTCGGATTCGAAAGAAAAATAGATTTATATTTGTGGACGATTTTGTCAATACTTCGCCTCCGCGTCAATCGCCTAAACGAAATGCTAAGATCATTGTCAAAACCCCTAATAAGCAACCAAGTGCTAAGAAACAGAAATCACCATTGAAAGTTCAAAGGACAAATGACAAATATGATGAAAAGTCTGAACCTGTTGGATCTCAGTCACCTGACATTAAATCTGGTCATAGAATAGGCATGAGGTTAAGAAATTTATTGAAATTACCAAAAGCCCACAAATGGGTATGTTTTGAATACTTCTACAGCAATATTGATAAAGTCTTGTTTGATGGTGAAAATGATTTTATAATATGTTTAAGAGAATCGTTTCCACAACTTACAAATCGAAAACTCACTCAAGTTCAATGGTCTAAAATCAGACGTATGATGGGGAAACCACGAAGATGTTCTCAGGCATTTTTTGATGAAGAAAGGAGGGAACTTGATAGAAAACGCAAATTGATAAGATTTATTCAGCAAAGAAAAGCATCGGATATCAGTGTCAAGGATTTGCCAAATGAAATACCGATGCAACTAGTAGTGGGTACCAAAGTCACCGCTAGATTACGTAAACCACAAGATGGTTTATTTACAGGGTGTATAGATGCAGTTGACACATCTAATAACACATACAGGATAACATTTGAGCGTCCTAAATTAGGCACCCATTCTGTACCGGATTATGAAGTCTTATCAAATGAACCGCCTGACACTATTAGTCTCTCTAGCATAGCTAAGAAGTTCAGACCTCGATATGTCCTTCAGGATATATTTAGCTTATATGAACCTACAAACAATAATGCTTCTGGTGACCCTCTTATCGGTTGTTCAGATTTAGCAAAACATATGGATGCTATTGGCAGTTATCCATTTGCTCTTTTGGAAATTATTGTCAAATTAAGAAGAATACTCAATGCAAAAAGAGACAAAATAAACCTATTGAAAGAATATAATTGTGATGCAGAAAAGAGAAAATCATTTGGCCAAAAGATGCCAGAGGACTTTGAAAGAAAATATGCTGCAGTTGTTATTGATTTAGAAAGAATGAATATGGACTTACAAGATTATATAAATGAAGTACAACAATTCTGCCAGCAAATTGCACCAGAGCCAAGCTTTGCAGCTATGCTCGTGCCTTCACACTTAAGAGAAATATGCCGCGAGAAAGCATCCTTACTGGTAGAGAAAAATAATGATAGAATGAAAGATCCTCACCTAATTGATCTTATAACCGATCTTATTGCTCTAATGTTGCAAGTGAAAAGTTTGTCTGATTCAGATCAAAATGCCTATGAGCTAACTGTGTTGCAAGGCACTATGGAACAAATAAAAATGAAATTAGAGCCACATCACCAAAAACTGTTTCAGAATAACATAGAGATCCATATGCACAGAATCCAAATGGGTTTAGGTCAAATGACTTCTAATAGTTATGTGGCTGGTACATAGTGTTGAACTAATTGCTATAATATTATGTTAAGAAATGTCTGTCAACCACAACCATATGGTGCATATTATATTGATGAAATGGTAGTTTTGGGGGAAATGTATGATAAAAAAAATATATAATAAGGAAATTTTAAATGTAATTTATTATAAATTGGTTAGGTACACGGGCTTATAATATTGCTCAGTGCCATGAAATACTTCTTGTATTCAAATATTATGTATCATAGCTTAGAAATAAAAATATGTTGAAGCATAATTACATTTTTTTATCCTATTTTAAATCCCCTTTAATATATACCTTACCTCAGACGATTTGTAATAATTTTCAAATTGGCATTAACTAAACAAACATAGCTTTAGTTATAGAGCCATTGTTTTTTTAACATACCTTTCTACATATTTTCTAATAAGCAAATCAATAAAAAAAAATAGTGTAGTATCACATCATTATATTTTATTAAAAACTTTCTTTTATATTAAGGTTGGCTGGTTCTTGGTATTAATTATAATTTTGTCAGAAGCAATCATGAAGTCCTTCCATATGCAGGTCATCGGCCACAAGGTTGATGATGCAAGTATAACAAACACACTTGTTAGTCTTGTCTAACCAATGAAATTCATCAATAGCCATTGTATGTGCGGTTATTAATGACCAAAGCCTCGATATCATGGTTGGACAATACAAAACTGGATACAGTTAATATATCTAAAAGTAGGTAATTCTTAAAAACAGACAAGCTATATTTATAATGCCATAAGAAAGTATAAAACTACCAATTACTCATAGAAATATTTTAATCACAAAATTTACAACCAAATAACAAAATATTGATCATGGAATCTTATAATAGCTAGAATACTACATTACTAATTATGAATACATACAAGTGAAACTGTTACAATGTAGAAAATAAAATCATAACTTAAAATTGATTATAACATTAATAGGTAAATGACAGGATTCTAGTAATAATTGGATTGAGGTTTTGCAGAAAGTAGCCAACCTAAACATTGTGTAAAATGAATGGAGCATGATTTGATTTGAATCAACCATGTCAATATTTTTTAAGCTATCTACATAACCCCAGAAATCAGACGAAAATTGTCATGCTGCTTCATTTAAGATAAAAATTCATTTAATATTTCGTACTGCATAAGGTACAAATAATATAACTGACATTGGCGCAGAGGCTTCCATATATTGTAGCTATTGTCACTGAAGATGGGCAACTTGCAGCATGCCAGGAATTTTGGGCAAATAGAGATTGATGCCCATAGACATCTGATAAATTCTGCACCTTCTCAATTTTATCGAACATCTATGGGCATGAATTACAATTTACCCACAATGTCAGGTAGATTGACCAACTGTAATTGTCATAATTTGTATTTGCTAAAACAATGTTGTTTTATTTGAGCTTATAAATTTCTGTTTTAAAATTTTAATAAAATATGAGCAGCAACTACATCAAGTTAATTTTTCATGTTTTATATTTGTCTAAAGTTGCTAACATCTCATCAGCTTCTTCTGAAGTCTTCACTCTAATTAAAATTGGTGTTGGCGGAGGCTTTGAATCTGGAGTTGGTATGCAAACCATCATAACATTATTTTTTCCCATCCTTTGTGTAGGTATCCCTGACACCAATATTAAATTTACTAAAATAGTGCCCAAATTTGTATTGGCTCTGACTAGCAGCTGATGTTTGCCACTCTCTTCTACTTTCTTAATATAAAGTGTTCCTACACCTTTGTCAACAAAATTGCTATCCTTCTTCACAAATACCTTGCATTTCTTTTCATACACACTATTATCTTCAACAACAGGTGTGTATTCCACTTTAGGTGGTGTATCATCTTCCTCTTCTTTATTAGCCTCTTCAGTTGGTGCAGCATTTTGTTTAATATTATTGAAACTGAAAGAATTTCCGATACCAAATGAAAATGGTGGAGCAGATCCATTGGCAGTTGTGTTTGTGTTAGTACTGAAAGAAAATGGTGATGAAGCTGTGGTTCCAATAGAGAATGGAGATGATGTAGGTATGGTTGATTGGCTTGATGAAGTTGTTGTTCCAAAGGTAAATCCAGATGTACTTGTAGTTGTACTTGAAGTATTTGTTAGTGATGCATTCATTCCGAAAGAGAATGTAGCTGCTGGCTTCTCTGTTACTGCAGAACTGTTATTCTGAGGAGTAAATAGAGACTTTGAACTTGGAGACACATTGAATAATGTTGGTGCTGCAGAAATAGTATTTGCCACATTAGCTGCAGGCTTAGCATTTACCCTTCCAAAACCAGATTTACTTTCAAATGTGGGGGGTTTATCCTCAGATTTCTTTTTCTCTTCCTTACTTGAACCTTCATACTCATCTTGTATTTCTTTTAGGTACTTCTCATAGTCTTTAAATATTGGTGTAAGTATGCAAAGGGGAGTTTGCTCAACATGTTTTTTAATCCAATCTGATACAGACTCATTGAGACCCTTCAATTTTGAATAATATTTCATTTTTAGCTCATCCTTAGTATCATCTGCCTTTTTATCTGTTTCACTTTGTTTTGATTCAGGTTTGATATTAAAAGTGCTTTGAGCTGTGTTTGCTGCAGACTGAGCTTTAAATGGAGATGTTGAACTGGTTGAAAATAGGGACTTAGCAACATTATCATTATTAGTTGGAATGTCAAATTTTGTTGAAGATGTTAAAGTTGTTGATTTTGTTAGATCTGTCTTATTATCTGTAGAACTTGTAACTGTCTGAATTTTAAAAGGGGAATCTACAACTGTAGAATCAGCTTTTGAAGTAATGAACATATTTGAAGCTGTAGTAGTATTTGTTGATGAAACACCAAACAAAGAACTGGTTAATGTAGAAGGTGATCCAAAAGGTGATTTAGTTGGTGTTGCTGTGCTTGTTTGAAGAGAAAATAATCCAGCCCCTGGGCTGGTTGCAAGTTTTTTATTTGTAAATAAACTGGATGTAACTGGTGAGTCCGCCTTGCTGGGTGTACTATTGCTTTCATTACTACCATTTGTAAGTTTTGACAGAAAGTCAAATGATGCTGGCTGTGCTTTGTTGAATCCACTAAAAGCTCCAAAAACTGTTTTTTTAGTCTGAAACAGAATAAATTATATTTAGAATCAAATTATATATGAATACATTAATTATATAACTTTTTAAGAAAAGTGAAGTAGTTTTAAGGAAAAAAAATGAAGCATATAATCAAATGCAATTTTCACTGACACTCCTGTTTTTGTCTATATTACTGATGTTACACATTTAAACCTTCCCAGAAAAATCGAATAGCAAAAACCCCATCTAAATGGGATCACTAACTTTCAAGAAAATTGTGTACATACATACATACGGATCAAGCAGAGAACTTTTTGAAGGCTGTTAAATACTGCCCGAAATCTTGTATAATACTGATTATGAATTAGTTTCATCAAAATTATTAGGATAGAAAAGTCAAATATCGAGGGCCTAGAGGACAAAATTGGCCTACTAACAAACATCTATACTACTGATAGCTTTAATATTTTCAGCATAGACTGTCTGTTTACTATACTGAAACATATAACATCCATATGTACTATCTATACAATGTAAGGTTTGAAAATCTTCTGATAGCATACTGCAATGCTTATAACCTTACTATGTGTTATCAAGTTCATAAACACATATAATAATATGAATATACTTATAAACTTACATCATCACCGCTACCCTGCATTCGTCTTTTAGCTGTTTTAATAACACGTTTCTCAAGAACGTTTTTGGACGCAACTTTCATACCGCCCTCGTTCGAATCATCTTGATCAGCCGAATCCTCCAAATCGGCTGGGTCATCTTCTTCCCAGTTATCTTTAAATAGTTCCGTAGTCGCACGTCTCTTTGCCATATTTAATTACGAATTATACTTTATTCAACAGTCACAATCTTTATTCGTGGCGGCAATCACAATGAAGTTTTCAGCATGAACATGTCAAGTTTATATCTGTAAATTTATTTTTATTGACAATAATACTTACTGCGCCTAACACTGTTTTGTATGCCCCTGTACTTAAAATAAAGTATTCTTCGCACTGTTTATTATCATCAGTTTCATTACAATTCAAATTGAAAATAAATTCAGCGTGTACAAAATACAACCACCGACGAGGATACGAGCAATAATGACATTTTAATGGAGTTGCCAGACTTGCCAGTTGCCTTGCCAGGTAGATTTTTAAATGTTGATATATGTACTTTCGCGATTTGTACAGGAATCGCAATGATGATGACTTAAGTGACTTGCAAACATTACATGCTGCCATTCTCGCTTGGTTTAGTTAGTTTTACTTATATTGCACTGCATTTTTGCTTACCTATTTAAAAACTTATGCAAAAAATGCAAGGAATTATTTTTTTCATTCATGGCATTTTTTTGTATAACTTGATATAAGAAATAATGAATTATTTCCAAATAGATAGGTATATATATTATTAAAAGTGAGCATTCAACGTGCTCCTAATAACATTATCAACGCGTAAACGTCCTTATCCTGTTTAACTTTGCTTTTCGTGTAAAAGGGGTTTTTAATAATTTTGTATGTGTGTGTTATTTATATACACACGCATATGAAGTATATAGGCATTGTGTATGTATTTCAATTCAATTGAACTCACTTCTTCGTAGGTATCGTAGATAAAGTTGTTCTATTATACTTTTACAGTAATTGTAACTACTAGAAATAAGCAAGTGTTTTTACCATGTTGTAATATATTTTATTAGACTAATAAATTTCAGCAGTGTAAAGTTTCTGAAAGAGTATAGTTACGTTTCCTTGTTACTGTTTGTGAAACAAGAGTTGTTTCTTAGTGAACATTTATCGTTATTTTTGTTTAAAATTTCTGTTAAATAACGTAGAGAAAAGAAAAACATAATAGTGGATAAGTTACTTGAACTAATGATGGAAGTTTCTAATGAGATAAAAGAAGATATTCGGAAAACGCAGTCGGATTTGAAAAATGCGATACGAATTCATCAGGTTGGTAATGTGACTGAATTATTTTTGCTTTCGACGTTGTATAGTTACAAAAGAATGTAAATCTATAATTAATTACATTTTCAGATTTGGGTAGCGCGTCTACAGGAAGATGAAAATGTAAGTAACAGTTTTTGTAATATTGTAAAGTCGAATAGGTCAAAAGATTTGTACAAGTGCGATTTTTTTATTCACAGAACATTCATCTGAAATCGAAAGTTATGGAAGCTGAAAAAGAAATAATTGCAATTGGTCAAACTCAAGTAAGTTTAATTTATATAGCATAAATTATCTTTTGTAATAAATCTCAAACATGTTTGTGATTATTTTTAATAAGTACCTACTTTAGGAGCTTATGTAATAATTTTATTTATTGTCATAGTTTCTATTAATTGATTACAGCAATTGTATAATAAGTTAACAAATAAGTACAAGCTCTCTGTAAAAAGTATTTTGTACTAAAAATATAAATATTACATAAATAATAGTAGTAAAATGTTAAAACTTTAGTCAAGTCTATTCTCATGACCTCATAGTTATTCTTATTTTTTTTTTCAACAACTTGTTACTTTATTTAAAATAAACATTCTATTTAATGGGCCCATTTTGTTGACATTCAATTTCTAAATTAGATTAAAAGTTGAGTAATATTATAAGTTTCAAGATTTATTTAATATAACTTTTAGAGATGTTCAAAAGTGTTTACATTTCTTCTATTCCTTTTAAAGTGATAGGAACAGCATGACACTAAGCAAAATTGAGTTTCAATTGCATATTTGGCCCCGATCATACCAGACTATAATATTTTCTTACAGAAATTAGTAGTAGAAAGGTTGAGGAAAGAGCTTGAGTTATATCAACAACGTTTGAAGCAGCGCAACAAACATGTAAATTCAGAAAACGACAACAAATATGTTGCACAACAACTGAGGGACCATCAAAACCAATATCGTAGTAGAAATAGAACTGTATCACTATTAAAACCTTCTGTATTAAATGAAATACATATAAAAAGTGAAAATAATAGTGATGAAACTAAAGAAAACAATATATCAGATTCTGATAATGAAATTAAGTCAGGTAATGAAAAGGAGAACTCAAATAATAGTGAAAATGATGATAAAGATAAATATGAAAGGAATTTTTCTCAGTTACCTAACACTGTTCATGATAGCAGAAACAATTTTGTTAATGCACTCAAGAAAGTTAAAGAAGCTTTTAGGTAAGTGTGGATCATAATAATAATTACTATTTTAATAATATAATGACATTATCTATACATTAAGCTATGAGAAGTTATCCATTTGTTTCCTTTTTTTAATTCTTTTTTTATTTTATTTCAATTGAATACTCATCTCAGAAATTGGCAATCTAATTTTGGAGTAAATGAACCTGTATTTAAATTTTTTTACATATACAAAAGTATCATAACATCATAACAGATACATTACACAATACAATAGTGTATTTAACCATTAGGCTATTTCATAATATAAACAATGTATTACGATCAAAGGTATAAACTTATTCTCCTAGTTTTAAAAAATATAAGCTTTAGATTAATAATAGTCTTCAAACTGAAGTATAATCTATGCAGCTGTAACATTATCTAAAAACGTAAAATTCTAGAATGAAAATAATGTTTATTTATTCTGCAATTCACTGCATAGGCATACATGAATATGTGTGTATAGTATGTTATAATATAGAATATGGATAAATTTAGAAATTAATATTTCTAAATAGACCCAGATAAATGTTGTTATACCTTACCCAGGTAGGCCAAAAAAATGGTCTATTTCTTAGCAATTGCCTCAACTTATAAAGTCAATTGTCTCAAATAGAACTTAATTTTTGTTATTCTTAAATTTAATACACCAGTTCCCATAGATTTCTTCTCAGCTCTTGATATGTTTGTCAACTCATAAACTGTCAACAAAAAAGTCTTAAAAAAATTGGAAAATTTAACATGAGTTTTGTAAGTACTAGATATTTTATGAGGTTTTTTACTGGAATAAATCAAAAAATCCGAGAAGGCAATTTTTCTCACTAAATACTGTGTTTGTTGTAGTGGAAGTAAACAGGTACATGCACATCAACACAGTAACGAGTGGCAGGAACAGAAGTCTGACTCAGATTCGTCAGGGCGAGCCGAACCCTCACCTACGCCGTCGCCACCACCATTGCCTGAACCAGGGCAGCCTGTTACTAAGGAGACTTTCTTGAGGTATGAAAATGTTAGAGACAAATAATTATAAAGTGGTTAATAACACATGGAGATTATCCTAATTATCCTAACAGCTTTGTGCTTAAAATCCGCATGTATCCTATTCCGTCGAGGGCGTGACAGAATTAGGTATGTTGGATTGAGAAGTAAAAAATATAAAAGCTACCCTCAAGCTGCTCCTTTCCAGCCAAAATCTATTAAAAATTGGGTTTCTCAATGGGTTCAATTCCCTTCTAAACTAAAATCCTAGATCTACCATTATACACACATCTTACATGCTCAGTCATGCTTCATCCTATAAAGGATCCTGTTTTCAGCCTTATTCTGCAGTTGAAAAAAAAACAATGTCTAAATCGATATAAAAACTAATTTCAATTTACGAATTTTGTTTTTTTTTTTATATCTGACTCAAGTATCTAGTAAACAGAGGTAGTGGACTGCTTTAGATAAGCATATAAGCAGGTTAATTAGATTACCTACTTGCTTGTACTTTATGACTTACAAGAGCTGACAACTGGCTAATAACATATTGTGTTTAAGTAGTAAATTTTGAATGTAGTGGCTACTGTTTGTTTTTATTGTGTGCCATTCAAAATATTGCAATTACTATTGCATATTATTGTGGTTTACCTTGCCTTTGTGAATATTGTTCATAGTTGTAAAAAGTTCTATGTCCATGGGCGCCGGCAGCTGGGTGGGCTTTGTGGGTGTGATTAGTTTATTTGTGAAACATTATTTAAAAAAAAATGTAATGATGGAAGATCACACAACAACACGATTATGATAGATTTACCGGTAATTAAAAAAAAAAATTCGGTGTAGGAAGTATAGGATGTATATAGATTCATCTACATCAGGGATGTTGCGAATATAGGCATCCGCAATAACCAATGTGAATTTTCATGTGGATGCAGAAGTTAATTTGTCGACTGCGGATAAGGTGTAGTCCCAGGTCATCTCACATTGTCTTTATGTGGTAGTGTCATCCCATCCAGTCCTTGATACTGGTCATCCAGAAAAATCTCATTTTGGGTTGATATCCATAGACATGGATACATTAGAGACCTCAAGTAAAATTTCACAATAATGGGAATTCACGTGGGGAAGCTGCGGTATTGTTGCGAATATTCGCATGCGCATTCGCAATTGCGGAGCTTCCGCATCGATATGGACATCCGTATCCGCGTTCGCGGATGCCTGCGTAAACAGTCCGCATCTGCAGATGCGAAAAAAACTGCATCCGCAACATGGGATCTACATCATAGTACACTGAAAAATCTTGCACCAAAAAAGTGTTGCACCCACCTGAAAGAAATCCTAGCGGTGACCAAACCTATGTCCAATCATCAAACAATTTTGACTTATTCATTCTCTCACCAAACAGCTCAAACCCAAGTTTTTTTTGTGATAAGAAAGTAGTCCATCAGTTTTGACAAAGCATACTTTGTAACCCAAATAGTTGAAATTGGTAACTGTCGTAATATTGTTGTAAGGGAAAATCAACTTTGTTGTTTATGCCATGCAAATGAATATCAACCGTATGGTGATAGACCGTATTTTTGGCCGACTGTACACCAGGGCTAAGAAAGTGTTTCAGGAACCTCAAGCTATAAGTAGGACATTGGGGCTAAAGCTAGTTTAGTAGAAATCATACTAAATATCCTCAAAATCAACCTAGCAGTCTATGCTATCTAAAAGTTTAGGTGGTAATATTTTAAGGATGAAGTTAGTTTCAAAATTTCCAAAAGCACTGGGCCGATTTTGATGTCATTTTGTATGGAAGTAGCTAGAAAATTGTGGAAAGTTACAGTTGTGTACTATAGAATACTACTTTATTTTCAGACTCATTGGCTTGGTGACTCCATCACAAAAAGAAATACTTGAGAAAAAGAGGAATGAACGTCGTAAGAGGTCCACTACAAGTACAAATCGAAATGATTTCTTATACGGAAGCTATGAAATGTTGCCTGTAAGTTATATCACACTCTTTTTTGATCCAACAAAGAGTGTGATACACTATAATATATAATAACATAATATTTCGCTTAATGAAAGATTACGTTTTTAATTTAGTTTTGTTAAAAAGAACTTTTAAATACACAAAAACTGGTTACACATTTATTTGTTTACTTATCTAAAACTTTTACGCACAATTTTGTACATTTGTGTGAAATAGATATGAAATAAACATATGCTCTTGTAATATTTGGAATTTACAGTGTTACAGTTACCAAATCGTGATCTCGACTATGTTAAAAGGTTCAATTTTTAGTCTGTAGCAAATGTTATTTTTATATTTCAGAAAAAGAAAAAGTACAATCAATTTCCTTACTTGCAAACACATAATGATCCTCCACAAACAAGATCTGCAAAGTTACGTAAACAACAAGGCGAACAGGGTCAAAAGGTGAGGATAATATAAATAAAACCAATGAAAAATACGTAATACAAAATTTTCGTCACAGAAAAAAGAAATTATAAATTAATTTTAGAATTTTTTATTCTAGCAATCCCAGAATCTGAATAAAACCTCTCGCGAAGGCTCCCCATCAGGTTCTTCGTCTGAAAACAAAGGTATATAATTATTCATGTATGATAATGGAATTTATTAATGAATTTAGTAAGATACACTAGCTGTGAACGCGACTTCATCCGCGTGAAGTTGCAGTACTGCTCTCTCCCTATAAACGTTAGCGTTACGGTAAAAAGCAGTCTAAGTTACTCCTTACATCCTCAGCTGTCTGACATTCAAACAGACACTTCAATTTTATTTATTTGTATAGTTATAGAATATTATAAAGAGGAAAGTTTTTTTTTTTTTTAAAGACGACTCCCTCTTTAGGGTTCAAGCCCTGTGTTGCGGGAGACTTCACAAACATACAAGTCACAGACACAAAGTACACCCAAACTCAGAACAACAATTTGTGGATCACACAAAGTGATATCCCGTGTAGGAATCGAACCCACAACCTCTTGTATACTATCTGTATTTAAAAATTCTTTCACCATTAGAAAGCTACATTATTGGGGTAGCATAGGCATATTTTATTTAAAAAAAAATTGAGATACTTACGAAAATTACAATAATGTAACTCAAGGTATAAAAAACTACGATGTGACACCCGTGCGAGCCGGGCAGGCAGTTTAACATAAAGCCACTATTTGTTTAAATTTTAACTATTAAACAATTTTGATCTGGATTTCACTGTCAATAATTATAGAATACCTTTTGGAAGGTTTGCATGTATAAACATTTCGGCAAAGTCATCAAAAGTCTGTGTATATGGTTTCTGGTAACTCTCAAAACCTTCCTTGAGACACGGTAGATGACATGACGATTGCCATCCTGAATCTTAACTTAGGAAGGTGAAATTCGACAACTCTGGGAGTGGCATGGTAGCTTAGAGACACTATGTTCACGGGTTCGACTCCCGCCCGAATAGATTTTTTCCTTGATACATTTTAAACGTTCAAAGTATGAAGTCAGGTCATTCGTTAGTATCATGTAAAATGTAGCTTATAATAGCAATAATATTTGTTTATTTGATAGGTTGGACAAATGGTAAGCCTGCGTGGGCTGCAACTCTCCCCCCCAGTTTATCTGTGGAGCCTGTGTACCCAAACCACAATCACAAAAAAGTCTGTCACATATGTGGACGAAATGGTGAGTACATTTTCTTACCTATTGTGTATAATAAACTGAAGGAGGTTTGTAGGATTACCAATAGGAATGTTGACTGTCAAGTCAAATCAGTCTCTTATTATGAAATGTCAAAACGACAAGATCTCTGTCAACGACAGAATAACAACCTATGACGTCATAAGTTCTTATCGTCAAATCATTACTTTTATTATTAGTTTTCATGATTTTAAATTTAATACATGTTAAAATGTAAGAAAACAGTTATTTTCAGAGCATTTTAAAACCTACTATTACCTGATTAGTATAAAATAATTTACTTTTATTGTAGTCAACTACCCAATTTGCATAGGTTTTTGATTAGGGATTGCAATCCCGAAAACCAGATCCGGTATGTAGGTATCGACATTATTTTTTTTGGGAAAATGGTGGCGCTATTGTATCAGTAGCAACTTTAGTGGTGTTTAATGTATGACGAAAGCATTATTTATGTTAAGTACATATTAATTTGATATTATTTGAACATTTTTAGTCCTTTACCTTCGATCAAAATACAGATATTATTTGTTTAGTTTCAAAATTATTGATACTTTATCTAATTGAAATGAGAGGTAGTGGTAAACAAAACTAATGATATTACATCGTTGGTACCTCTATATGAAGTGCAACCTGCAACTTTATGAAGTAAGAGGTTATTGGCATACAATACGTTTAGGTAAATAAGAAAAAAAAAACATGAAATGACAAACTAGCCAAATTTTGAACAACACACTATTTCCTTAAATCATAATTTTAGTTTTAACGAACAACTTGGAAAAAATAATATTAATAAAAACTACCTAGTATCTTCTTTTAATTTAAAAATTGCAAGTCCCGGGAGCGTGAAAGCTTGTCAAAATCAGATAAAAACATCATCATCTTTATCGTCAGCCCTAATTTTTGCCACAACATCCAGTCCTTTGTCTTTTGCATCCAGTCCCTCCCAGCGACCGTCTTTACCTGCCTGAGGGCCGGCCTACCTTACGTTTACGAAGTCGCGGTCTCCACTTTACAGTACGATCAACGTAACTTGACCGGATTGAAGTTAGGTTTTTATCACTTTCGCGCATGTCATAGAGATGCGACCCTAAAATTACTAACGAAAACGATTAATTATGTTTAATCGATAAAAAATACTAACATCATTTTAATTCAAAAATATAAAAACACTATTTAAATGAGTTCATAAAAGTTTAAATTTAGAACAGTTACAGTAAATACTAAAGAAACTTTGAAAAACAATTTCTTTACGAAAATAATCACAAAAAAACATGAGTTAGTAATACTAATTATGACAATGTGATGCGTAATCGCATCTCTAATTCTCTTGGTTTAGTTACCGCCCCCGCCCCCCGCTTCCTGTCACCATTTACTTCCAAGAAATGCATCTGCGCAACCACTTGTCGCCTACTTCAGTCCGGCCTAGTTACGTTGATCGTACTGTAGGACTCGTTTGCTCTAGTGGCCATCGGTCATTTGGCAGATATGGCCAGCCCATTGCCACTTCAGCGTGCTTAACCTGCGAGCTTTGTGGGTAACTTTAGCTCTGTGTCGGATGACCTCATTGCGAATTTTATCCTTCAAAGAAACCCCCAAACGTAGCTTGCATAGTGTCCACGTTTTGGCACCGTAGGCCATAACAGGTAGGACGGACTGGTTAAATAGTATTGGTCTTTAGGCATTGCGGTAGAGACGAAGTGAAAACTCGACGAAGTTTGCCAACCCAACACTAGTGTACACAAATACGGATGTTTACTGTGAAGTCAATCAGTCTCTTTTTATGAAATGTCAAAACGATATCTTTATAAAAATGTGTATGGAATAACAACCTATGGCGTCATACGTTTCTTTAAATCATTACTTTTTGTAGGTATTCGTTTTCATGATTTTAAATTAAAAAATATGTTAAATTGTGGAAAAACACTTATTTTCAAAGTATTTTAAGACCTACCTACTTACTATTGTCTAATTTATATAAAATAATTATTTGTAGTCAAACTACCCAATTGCGGAACACTATAGATAGTAGACGACTATAGATAGCGTACCGTACATCGTGCAATCTCTGCTGTCGTCTTCTCCCTCTCCCCTGTTAACTGCCTCTGTGGCGCGGTGGGTTCGATGCCCACCCAGGATAAAACTCTGTGTGATGAACACGATGGTTTATTCTGTGTCTGGGTAACACCCATTTATCTTTAATATATTAGTTTATCTATTAGTATTTAAAAATATATAAGTATGTTTATCGTTGTCTGGTTTCCATAGTACTGGGTGGCGCAAAAGTAAAGACCCTATTTGGTTCAGCTATAACATTTTTTCTAAATTAGAAAACTAGATTTAGATTTTTTTAAATGTATATTTGTGCCATTAAATTTCGTACCATTAGGATTTAAAGATGATGTCTTTTAAATGGTGACCACCAGAGTTGATACACATTTGAGCCCTATTTATGACATTTTGCATAACTTGCCGTAACACTTCCTGCGATATGTTCGTTATTTCTTGACGAATGTTTTCTTTTAGAGCTGCGAGAGTCTGTGGCTTGTTCACATACACCCGAGATTTCAAAAAACCCCAAAGAAAGAAGTCTGGACTGGTCAGATCGGGTGATCTTGCAGGCCAAGGCAAATCGCCAAAACGAGAGATAACTCGGCCTGAAAAGCGTCCCTCACTAAGTCCATAGTGTCGCGCGCTGTGTGTGCCGTAGCGCCGTCTTGTTGAAACCAGATGTGCTCCAGCCCCAATTCGTCCAAACTGGGTATCAAAAACTCACGTAACATGGTTCTGTAGCGTTCTCCAGTGACAGTTATCGCATTGCCTCCAGCGTTTTCGAAAAAATAGGGTCCGATCACTCTGTCAACACAGATGCCACACCATACAGTAACTTTTAGTGGGTGTAGAGGTGTTTCTTGAATAATGCGCGGATTATCAGTGCCCCAGAACCGAGTATTCTGCTTATTGACATGCCCTGAGAGATGGAAATGCGCTTCGTCACTCATAACCAATTTTGAAGGAAAATCATCCTCTTCAAGGTTGAGGTTTATGACGCGCTGGCAGTAATCTAGACGAGCTCGGTGGTCAGCAGGCAGCAGCTGATGAGTCATTTGAGTTTTATACGGGAACATCTTTAAGTCTTTCACCAAAATACGCTGCAGGGTCCGTCTGGAAATGCCCAATTGCGTGGCACGTCGCCTCGTTGATGTTTCTGGACACTCTTCCACATCTTCGCGCACAGCATCGATATTTTCAGCTGAACGGCCTGTTCTTGGTCTCCCAGACTTAGGTCTATCCAATGTTGAGCCAGTTGCTTCAAGGCGTGTGGCAAAGCGTCGAATTGTGCGACCAATCGGTGCCGGACGGTGGGGAAATCGTCGACGAAATTCACGTTGTGTTCTTATCACTGATGAATTATTCCGTAAGAACATTGACACAATTATTCCACGTTCTTGGGGAGTAAAACGGTCCATGTTTATTTTCAGTGTATTTTACATTTGTTCACTACACAATTTTCAACAACAGAATGACAGAAAATGTCATATAAAAAAAAAAAAAAGTATTTTCTTTAGTGCCAGTACTTTTGCGCCACCCAGTACAAGCTCTGCTTAGTTTGGGATCAGATAGCGTCGTGTGAGTTGTCCCAAGATTATATTGTAAGACCGCTGGCAAGGAGTCGTTGCGCGGTGAGTATAATGTGTGTAATGTGTTCCAGACGTAGCGTCGTTACTGGTGTGGTGCATGTCGTGCGCGGTGTGGCAGCACACGGGCTGCGGGCAGGGCGCGCGCTGCGGCGCGTGCGGCGGCGCGCTGCCCGAGCCCGCGCCCGCGCCGCGCGACCCCGACCCCGACGACCCCGACATGACACTGTTCCGAGGTAATTATATAATAATAATAATAAAGCCTTTTTATTTACACATAGTACAGTTTTACATTTCAAATATTTGTTAGTAGTGTTAGTATTTAGTTTATTAATCGTGTTAGTTTGGTTAGTTACTTTTTGTGCCCTGTCCGGTTAAATCATTTTTTTTTCTTTAAAAAATAAAAGACGAGTCCCGCATTAGGGTACAAGCCCTGTGTCGCGGGGGACTTTACAAACATACAAATCACGGACACAAAGTACACCCAGACTCGGAACACCAATTCGTGAATCACACAAAGTGGTGTCCCGTGTGGGAATCGAACCTACGACCTCTTGCGTAGCAGTCGGTTCACTCCCACCGCAGTCTCCCAGCCTTCTCCTGCTGTTGCAACGATGTCATCAGCCCATCGTCTAACTGGTCTTCCTACGTTTCGTTTTCCTATTGATCAACTCTGACGTGTTGTTCTTATGGTACAACCAGTGGCGAACCTGGTGGGTAGGCCCGGCCAAAAAATTCACTGATAATAACAACACTGTATTGGTACTACTTCTGTCATTGTGTAAAGTGATTAAGTAGAATTGGTGTGATGTATTTGACCATTTCGTTATTTATCCCATCAAGCCCTGGGCTTTTATAAGTTTTTAACAGTTTAAGATGTTCATACGAGTATACTTCGTTTTCATTTATTGAGGAATTCATACGAGTATACTTCGTTTTCATTTATTGAGGAAATGCTATTCTCTAGGTCTCTTTTCTTGTATAGTTCGTTGTAAAAACGTGTTGTCTGGTCTATTATGTCTTTTCTTGTTTTTGTTTCATTCGATTTAGTTTCTAAAGCCAGCCACACGTTCAAGTATACTTGCGCAAGTTATGACTTGCACAAGTATACCGTGACGTGTGTTGGAAAATAATTGTGCAACTTTTTAATTTGCTTAGGAATTGGTAATCTATGGACAAGAACCGCACAGAAGAGAGAGAAATGGAAAAGACTAGAGTAAGCCTTTGCTTTGCTTTTAACAGCAAACAGAAAAATAATAAAACATAATATTTCTGAATAAAAGCTATAAACAAATAAATAAATTACGAATAAATAATTCATAATCTAATCCCTTATTTTAACATTTTCACCGGGTTGTAGGTACTTATCTATCAGGTACCCGGCGCGAAGCATATGTTGTTGTATGTTAGCCGGTCAAAGTCAGGTTTTACACATTCCGGTTGAATTTGACCGACGAGCCGGTCGCCGGCTGTACACCGGACACACTGACTGTTTAGCCGGCCATTTTTAGAGAAGAAAGTAATTTTCTATTGCGCGGTCTTTCGGAAGGATACGGGTAGTCTGTGTTTAGACGTCCAGACTTTTGTTGTGTGGCTTACAGTTACAATGAGGCCGCTTTTAGACATCCGGTTTTTTCACCGGACGTCTTCGAACATTTATCGTACGTCCGGTGTATAGTGCGTGTAAGCATACACATTGTAAACCATACAAAACTACAAGTCCGGGGAAAACCGGACGTTTCCGTCATCCATCACACAAAACAACACAAACACAACTTGGACACACAGTCTGTGGTCACTTAGAAATAGCAGGTGTTTTTGCAAGTCTAAACTATTACGAAGTTTTATATTTGTTTCTTTGGTCTAAACTTGCGCAAGTATATTTGCATGTGTGGCTGTCTTCATTTTTGTATCGACTTTTTGTGGAAGCTTAATTCTTTCACACGGTGTTGCGGTGAGTGCAGCTGTCTTCATGATGCATTGCGTCGACCTATCTTACATAGCAGTAGCTCCTCCCTTCCCCCAAGTGGAAATCCTCCTACGTATGTGTGTTTTTCCCTGATAAAACATATCCCCAGTGGTGTTGACACTGCTCAAAATTTTAATTCAGGCGGGCTTGAGCTCACCTAAACTAAAATCTTGGGATCCTGATCGCAGTATCGATATCAGATCGAGTACGATTAATGAATACAACTTTAACGCGTGGCTGACGAGCCTGGTTACAAAATTTTGCATTTTGAATAACTTAGCTTTTTATTGGTAAAAGAATTTTGAAAATCGGTTCAGGAGATATGATATATCATCATAATCTCACAAACTTTATCTCTTGATAACATTAGTATAGAAAAGCTACAATTTTATTATCATATAGCCGTTTATTCGTTCTCAGATAAACTAGCCGAAAGGAAAAGTCTGCAAGAGAAGAATATAAAGCTATGTGTAGAACTACGAAAACTAGAAGCGAGAGCGGCAAATCTAAAGGAGAATTTAGACGAGCATAATGCTGAAAAACGTCAGCTCTTAACCGACCAGATCAAAACGCAACGAAACCTACAAAAGCTTTTAGACTTCATAAGCCAGTTCAAAGAGACGTCGATAAGTATTCGTTCGACGTCCGTCAGCGAGTCTGGAAGTGAAATTAGTAAAAGTAATGAGGAATGACTTGGTAAGTTTTTACTTAGTTTTAGTAAAATTGTGTCCTGTAGCTTTCACACTACACAGATAAGTATTTCAGATATTGGATGAAAATTCGGGCTTGTTTATTTATTTTAAAATACGTTTATCTCATACTAGCTGTCCCGCGCAACTTCGTCTGTGCGAATTTTCCCTGTTTTTATAATAATAATAATAACAATAATAATAATTTATTTGCTAAAAATGCAGGTACATTAAAGATATTGTAAGTATTAGAGTGCCATATACATTTTGTCATTTTAAGACATGCAAATATTAACTATACCACAATTTTATTAAACCAAAATTTCTCAAAATCATAATAACAAAATATCAATTATATAACATTATAACAAAATAAATCTCACAATTAACAATTTCACCTAATTAATAGTTCTGATACTGAATAAAAGGATTTCTCCATAAGCCACATTTTAAGTTTCCTGCTAAATCTAATAAATGGTAATTCTTTGATAGTATCAGGAATAGCGTTATATACACGTCCACACATAACATTACAGTTTTTTAGATACATTGTTGTCTTCGGTACATTTGTCAAAACTATTCTATTTGGGTTTCGTGTATTTCTAGGGAATAAATCCTTAGCAGTTTTAAATAAATTAGGGTTGCGTTTGACAAATTTAGCAGCCTCTAGGATATACATACATGCTAGGGTAAGGATTCTATATTCTTTAAATAGAGGCCTACATGACTCCCAAGGTGGTATCCCAGCGATGGCCCTGACACATTTCTTTTGTGCTAAAAATGCTTTTGGAACGTCAGTCGAGTTTCCCCATAATATTAGATCATAGTTTAGAACGGAGGAAACATAACCATGGTAAGCCGAAAGTACGGTTTTAAATGTAGAAGTCTTGCGTAGTTTATAGAGCACATATACGAAGCTATTGATCCTATTACATACTTTATCAACGTGACTCTTCCAATTAAGTTGTTTGTCCAAGATAATTCCTAAAAATATTGTTGAGTTCACCTCATGAATTTGTTCATTATTGTGGCTGATTATTAGTTCTTTGCTTGGTCCAGTGCTTGTCCTAAATTGTATGTAATTAGTCTTAGTCATATTAACTTTTAGATTGTTGTCATTAAGCCATGTTATTACCGAATCAATGGTTTTATTTATGTGATTGTTATATTCATTAACGTTAGTTGATTTATTACATGTCAAAATTAAGGAAAAATCGTCAGCAAATAAGGTACATGGACTTGCAGTTACATTAGGAAGATCGTTTATGTATATTAGAAACAATATAGGGCCCAAAATACTACCCTGTGGAACACCGTATTTATTCTGCATGAAAGAGGACTGATAAGTCCTTAGCTCTTTGTTTTTATCGATCTTAGCTATTTCCACAGATTGGCTTCTATCAGTTAAGTAGGTATATAGCCAGTTCAATGCGAGTCCCCGAATTCCATATCTTTCAAGTTTTTTTATCAGCAGATGATGGGATACACTATCGAATGCCTTAGTCATATCAAAGAAGATCACTGTGACCAGTTTCCCCGAGTCCAGACAATTCAACACATTATTTACGAGATTAAAGCACGCCATCGCAGTAGATGTTCCTTTCTGAAATCCGAACTGTTCTGGTCGTAAGATGTTATGTTTTTGAAGGAAGTTTGTTAAACGTTTATGCATGGCTGATTCAAACACCTTTGAAAATATTGGTACTAAGGAAATGGGTCTATAGTTTCCTAAATCTGTCTTATCCCCTTTTTTATATAGTGGTTTTACAATGGACCGTTTGAGTAAATTTGGAAAACGACCATTCATAAATGATAAATTAATTAAATACGTTAATGTAGGGGTAACTTCCTTTGAGCAGGCTTTGAGAATTTTAGTTGCTATTTTGTCGTAACCTTCTGCGTTGGTGTTATTGCAACACTTCTAATTGCTGCTCATTAATGTTATATAGCCTTCCTCGATAAAAGGGGCTATCCAACAGTGAAATAATTTTTCAATTCGGTTCAGTAGTTCCTGAGATTACCAAAACAAACAAACAAACAAACTCTTCAGCTTTATAATATTAGTATAGATTAGAATATAATCGGGACTTAATCGCGTAAAATATTTAAAGGTATGAACCTTGTATTTACCCGACGTTTCGATCGAATTGCACCGATCTTGGTCACGGGTCGACCGATGACGCGATGAAAACCCGATAATCACACTAATATTATAAAGGCGAAAGTTTGTGAGTATGTGAGTGTGTATGTTTGTTACTTCTTCACGTCTAAACGGCTGGAGCGATTTTAATAAAATTTGGTATGAAGTTAGCTGACACCCTGAATTAACACATAGGCTAATAAACCGCGGGTAACACCGCGGGGCACAGCTAGTATTCTAATATGTGTAAACATCGCGAAAGTTTAAAAACGTTTCGTCACATCTCTGTCCCATCAAGCTATCCATGGCAGTAGGTCTGTCATTTAGTTTTCTCACACGAATTAGGCACTGCATGAGTGTGTGTCGCAAAAAAGGATTACATTCTATAACCAGCTAATATGTGTAATCGCTAATTAATCTCTTTCCCCTTATTCATAACTAGTTAATCCGCGCAACTTCGTCTGCGTCAAATTTCCCCGTTTTGCAAATTTTTTCATTGATGCTCTGTTCTTATTGGTCGTACCGTGATGCTATATAGCCTATAGCCTTCCTCGATAAATGGCAATTATTTTTCAATTCGAACTAGTAGCTCTTGAGATTAGTGCGTTCAACCAAACAGTCTACAGCTTATATAGATACGTTAATAACAGCATTTTAACTAGCAAATGTTTGTGTTTCATTCTATTTTCCAAATAGAATAAAGGAATACAAAATATTACGTACTAGCTGATCCGCGCAACTTCATCTGCGTCAATTTTTCCAGTTTTTGCAACATTTTTAATTGATGCTCTGCTCATGTTGGTCGTAGCGTGATGTTATATAGCCTTCCTCGAAAAATGCTATCCAACAGTAAAATATTTTTTCAATTGGAACCACTAGTTCCTGAGGTTATTGGTTTAAATAAACAAACTCTTCAGCTTTATAATATTTTGTTTATGTAAGATTTTGATTAAGCATGTGTTTATCTGTAACTAACAATTATGTATTTAAAAAAAAAATATGTTTAATTCTTATGTAATATTGTTTCAGGTACAACAGTGTACTTGTGTTTAAAATATTTGTGGTCGGTGTGAATTGTTCAGTGGAATTGTTGATATAAGTGGAAATATTGATCGTACGAGAAAGTTTTAATTATGTAGCTCAAAATTGAAATCTTAGCGAATATTTTTACCAATCGAAGGATGAAGAATTCTAAATTAAATTAGTTATGGGATTTTCTCGTTTATTTTTATCAAATTGTATATTTAGGTAACAATTTAGCGGTTATTGGAAAAGTTACGCGAAAAATAAATTAATTGCATTTTTAAATGTATAAATAATAGTTACAGCCAACTATTAGTGTTCTTATCAAATTTTTGAACATGGTCCGATGCTTATGCAGTCTATATAAGATAGATGAAATAATAATATTTACAAGAGGCGCAGCATAATAAACAATAATAATATATCTGAATGGAATCTATAATATGAATACCTACTTGAAGTAAAAATGTTTGTCTTTGATGTACTTTGCGATGTCTAAACGTTCATTCGAGTGAAATAGAGAGGTATCAAAGTCAAATAATTTCACTTCAAGTAGATAGTGTTGCCTCCATTTAGACGTTATCTTCATGGTGTCATTTGGGCAAATCAATTTATTGATATCTAAACGAAGCTGCCATAAAAAGTTTATGGTTAATATCTGGAATATTATTATTATAATCTGGAATTGAGTCCCACATTACTAGCAATCTTGTTAACCCCTCCAGCTAAGCTCAAAGGCTTGTGTTAGGAGTGGGTTCACGTCGGTAGTATAAATGGGTAGGATTCGAACCCGCGACCTCACGATTGCGAGACCGATGCCTTAGCCATTAGGCTACCGCCGCTTCAAATTATTTACTACATATATAGTCAACTCAAATTGCTATTTGTAATAAAATAAATTTTACTTAAGTTTTTACTTCCAAATCTCATTTTATCATATATTTAATACAATTATATGAAATTTGGAAGTTTGCCATGAAGCTTTTTTAGGTCTCCCAGTTGGAACTATTATTGGATTGCTTTCAATTGTCGTAAAAGCAACTTTGTATTGTTAATGTTGAATTTTGATTTGGGGTTAGTAAAAATGATTGATCTGGGTTTAGGCCCAAGCATCTTAAATATTACATATTTCATCTCTCTAATATCGATTGTTTGAAAACTGATAAAGCAGACAAGATAATCAATCATTTACATTAGTATAGTTTTTGCAATTCACAAATGCATTATATCAGTTCTTGTGCAATCGTCCGGGGGTTTTCATAATTGCCCTGTTTCTGCGATTATTTTACGACACATATAAAATATATATTGTGATGAATTCAGAGCCCAGAGAAGTCGGTTAAAAACAACTTGGAAATTGAAGGCCGCGCGCAATTGTGGATTGCAAGAACTTTAACGGCTCCACACGTTGGTCCCAACGTCACCGTCAGTCACAACGCCACTCGTCCAATGTGTGGATCTAAAATAACGCTTGTACCAATGTTGGTACCAATGGTGTTTGACGTTGGAGTCATCGTGTGAAGGTGTAAAAAGTAATCTTTTTTTTTAATAAAGCAAATCTTATGCTTTTGTAAGAAAATATAGAAGCTTTTAACGGGATGAGAATGTTACTGCATTACAAATATAGTGTCATTGAGTTAATTGATAGTATTGGATATGTCTATTTTTATCAATTTGGATCGAAATGTACCTAGTATTGCAAGGAATTGTAAATTGTATTGATGATATGTGATTTGTATTGATCAAAGATATAAATCAAATTTATTAAATTAAATCCAATGATTAGCCAAAAGTGAAGTGTTCAGTATTTGATTCCTAATTTAGTTTAGGTATAGGTATTGTCAGAATATTGAAAAATGAATTTTGTTCCGACTAACCTTAGTTTTAAGAGTTGTTTGTCCGGTTGTGTTACTTATAAATGTATTACCCGTCCTTTTCTAACATGCGAACTTTTAAATGTAGAAAAGGACGACATTTTAGCAATAATCAAACAACGTTTTATGTAAGGAAGGACACTGTCCATAAGTTTAATAATATTATATCTTAATTATTCTCTGTGATATAATTATTTTTCCTTAGATTGTTGAATGGTACATACCGTACTTTTGTAAAAACCTTAATGTAAATAAATATTCGTAAATTGGTATTTTTTTTTCTATTTATTTCTATTTTTAGTTAACATTTTATTTCATTTCAGTTTACCGTTTGACGAACAATAAATTTAAAACTTGAGTCTGTTGGTTTGTACGCGCCATTCTTTTTTTTATTTTGAATTAATTTATTACAACTACAATTTATTTCAGCCATCATAAATATCCTATAAATTTAAAGTATGACGCAATGCTTCTTATCAAAAGGTTTATTATAGGTAATAAACCCAAATATAATTTAGCCTACATTCTCTAATACTGTTTGCCCTTTCATTACATCTTTACGTAGCTCTTTAATACTACGCTCTAGCAGCTCGCACTCGTAACTGGAAAGTGTATGGTAAGTTTGCATTTCTTTGATACCATCCTCGGTCAAGTGGACCAGCCCAGAGAAAAAACCCGTACCGAAGTCATTATTTTCCACAAAAGCATGTACGGTACCCTTTTTGCCATCTAATACGTTTAGCACACTACGCGTAAAAAGGAGTGCGCTATATGCGGTCGACAAAACGGGAGAAACGCCTTTTTTTTCTTTAATTACGTCCGTTTCAGTTTTACGGAGTTTCTCAGTGAACTCTTGCGCTTCTTCTTCATTTATAGTTTTAGGTGGATACGCTTGAGACAGTAAAGGTATGCACGTCTTTGCCGAATGACCACCAATCACAGGAACATCGACGATAGTAGGATCCAGATTATACATCTGCGCGTATAGAGTCTGCGCACGCAATGCATCTATATTAGTGATACCAAAGACTTTTCTCGTGTCGATTCCACCATAATATCTCAGAACCTCTATAGTCATCGGTATTAATGAATTTATAGGCTCCGTGACGATTCCTAGAAAGGGCATCGGCGATAACCGTGCTACTGCTTTAGCTAAGGTTTTTACAAAGACTGTGTTGCTGGCAAACCAGAGATTATCGGTGATGCCCGGTTTGCGTATGAGTCCGCCGGCTGCAATAACTATTTCAGAATTATTCAAAGCATCCTTCAATGTGTCTTCACCAACGTAGCTTTTCACTGTAGTATTTGAAGGCACGTGAGACAGATCCAATGTAACTCCTCGTGTTTCTTTTTGTGTGTCGTGGATAATCAGTTTGGTAATATTTGGTTGTCTCCGGAGCAGTAAGCATATTGCTTGGCCGATCTCGGTGGTACCCCCCAGTACAGTTACTTGGTGATTCCTAGTGGTTGTTTTTAACACTTTAATAATGTTACTAGCTAATACAATTTTTCTGAACATTGTGTAGATATTGATTTTTGGAATTTTTGAGATGTTAATGCAAAATTGTGTATGGATATGTTTTAATTTGACACCATCTATGTGAGATGTAAAGTACCGAAGAGAATTTATCACTTAAGACATGAGCATAGACTAAATCCTATAGCAAACAAAATAGGTTTAATATTATAAAATATTTTTCTCACGAATAAGGTACCTGTCCGACTAACGGCGAAGCGGCTAAGTAGCGAGTAGCGACTTTATCGCTCAAGAAACGTACAATCTTATGCAGATCCCGTGTAAACAAAAGAGATACAGATATTTATAGTTGATAGTTGAGTGTTCCCACTGCCGTGCCTGCGTGAACACGCTTTCCCGCAGCGATGAAAGCTCAGTAACGCTCGCTCAGCGACGCGGTCTAGAATAGAGATGGCATAAAGAAACGAATCGTTGTGAGGCGATATACCAGCGGTGTCCGTGGCAGGTTTACAAGTCAATTTTCGACCTAAAATTCTTTGCAAAAACAAGTAGTAGAAACGTTTTGTTTTTAAGTTTGCGCAGGCCTATTGTGGTTGTGTTTACACGGTGGGTCTGCGCCGTTAAGTTTTTTGGTCCTGTGATCATCAGGGTCGTCTCAGCGCATAATGTCCTTTTCTCGAAATGCCTTTCTCGAAATGTTATTTTCTCTAAATGTTCTTTTGTCGTTTGTAGTCGTTGACGGTCACCCAGACTAAGGTAATCCAATGTTTTATACCATTTATATACCTACTTATTTTAAAATACATCATAGGGTGTAGGTATTCCGCAATATTTATTTTCAAATTTCATTTCTCTTACAAAACGAATGGCAAATAGCTGCTATAATAACATTATTTCCATACAACATAAAATATTGGCAAACAAAAACTGCATTGAAAAAAATTTAGCAGGATGCGTCACTTCCATCTGTTTGAACAGATGGAAGTGACGGATCCTGCTTATTTTTTTTCCAGATTGGTCAAAGTTCGGATTTTATGATGAACTCTTGGAGATGTTGTTTTTAAGAACGACTGCCGCTGTAATGTACAAACCCTGTGCGCGAGGGACTTTACAATCATACAATTCACAGACACAGATTACACCCAGACTCGGAACACTAATTTGTGGATCACACATAGTGGTGTCCCGTGTGGGAATCGAACCCACGACCTCAAGCGTAGCAGTCGGACACACTCCCACAAATTGAGGGAACTCTTCAAATATTAAAGGCACACCTATAGTAATTTGGGTATATTTTGTTGTAATTCGTGCATTTACCTACTCTTAAAAAACACCATTGAGTGAAATGGAATTGATGATGAAGATCACAGATAACCAGCGGAAATATTCAATAATAAATATTTTAAAGATATCTAGCTAGCAATGTGGGGTTGTGGTCCCACATTACTAGCAATCCCGTTAACCCCTCCAGGCTAAGGCATCGGTCTCGCAATCGTGAGGTCGTGGGTTCGAATCCTGGCCATTATACTACCGACGTAACACAAGCCATAGAGCTTAGTGTCTCACTAGTCGATCCATTCCATTTTTAATAATCATTTGTAAATAAAACATGTTGCCGCTTGGCTAATCCCAAAAGACCTGAATTTTCTCCAAAAAGTTAATCGCATAAGAGTCAATGAGGACATGCTAGAACGAGTCAATTCCGACGCAACATTCATGAAACGCATTGTTACCAGTTACGAGACATGGGTTTACGAGTTTAACATGCAACCTAGTCAACAAGTAGTAGTGGCTCCTCCCAGCTGAACGAAACCACCTCAAAGTCGACCAAAGTCAAAGTCATGTTGACTGTTCTCTTTTAAACTTGAATGAGGATTTTCAGACTAGTTGAAGACATTGATGACCTACCTGAGCGAGGCATATGTATACATCTACCATCACATCTCGACCGCTTTTTAACGCTTTGTACCACTCATAAGCACGTGTTTTTGAAGTCGATTCACCGTAAGTCCTAACATTTACACGTAATGCCATAGGCGATGCAAAATTGAAGACATACTCTTCGTTCGATGTTTTTGTCCATTTTGAAATTGGTAATACACACTAGTTTATGATCTAACTAAAAAAAACCCACTGTTTTAATCTAAATAATATACGCATCTCAAACTCCGCGCGCAAATGGATAACAGTTGGGCCAATCTAACAACAAAAAAAAACAAAAAAATTATTTCGAATCATAAAACTAACCATCCATTCCCGATACTTTTTTTGACTGAAAGTTTAAAAGTAATACATTTAATTTGTCAGTGACTATACGTACATCCATTAAAAATGTGCCTATTTTGTTTGATTTTTATTTCTTTTAGAAAGAATTGATAATTGTTTTATTTTTTTGTTCACATCCGCCTTCGCTTCCGCTAAAGATGCCTCCGTTACAAGTCTGATGTCGACTGCTTCAGGCGATTGGCAGTGCGGTTAAATTTCAGCAGCATTGCGATCAAGCACTTGCACAGCAGCGCAGCTCGAGCTTGTCCGCAGTGTTGATCACTGGGTGATTTACAGACCATTGTTCAGGGGCGGGGCAACATTTCGCTCAACCGGTCAAGCAAGTGTAAGTTGCTTAAGTGATGGGGGGGGGGGCGGGGCGGTTCAGTTCAGTTGATTTAACACGGGTACGCCAGCCACCACCGCCAAGGGGATGGGCCGGTCTAATGTCATAATTCTCATTATTAAAAAAAAAAAGGTTTTTTTGTCGATCGCCTTAAATTATATTTATAGCCCCCAAAACACCCTGCTTACTAAATAAATACTACATAAAAATATTATGTATGTACTTGTAAAGGTATAACATAATGCCGAACCATATTGATGCTGAAACTACATAGCGTTAGATTCTCTTTGCTGAATCCTAAATCTATATTTTATACTGATCTCTATAGCTACTATGGTCAGCAGTGATAAAATAATGACATGGCAAAAATAAAAATGTCACAAAATAATAACAAATAAAATAAAAAAAACTTTCCATAAAAAAATCAATCCTACATTATTTCAAATTAATTTCATAGTACTATTTACAATGGTAAATTTTTTTCAATACCACTTGATAATCTAAGAACATATTGTATAGTCAAAAATGTTGATGCCACGTACATTTTTTAAACAATTTCTGAAGAGTGGTGTACATAAACCACCAACAAATGACACAAACTACCCGTCACAAAGAAATATTAACGTGTCCGTGATTGGTGCTGCCAACGCTGTAGGAACAGGCTTAGCACTCCTTCTGAAGCAGAACCATGACATAAATAAACTAAACTTATACGACGCAGATGCAAAAGTCAAAGGGATTGGATTAGAATTGAGTCACATCCCAGAAGGGCCCGAGGTAAATGCTTGGACAGGAGACAGTTCAATAGAGGCTGCTATTCGCGACGCGCACTTGATTGCCATGGTTTATAGAGTGCCTCGTAAACCTGGCTTGGGCAGAGAGCAAATGATCGCAGCTAACGCACCTGCCGTGCAAAAACTATGCCGGGCTATGGCTAATCAAAATCCTGGCGCTATCCTTGCAATAACAACCAATCCTCTCAATTCTATGGTTCCTTTTGCAAGTGCTCTTTTGTTCAAATACGGTTGCTATAACCCTTTTAAAATATTTGGTATAAATCATTTAGATATTGCACGAGCACGGGTCCTTGCTGCGCAGTCTCTTAGTGTAAATCCAATGGATGTGTCGTTGCCTGTAATTGGAGGACACTCTGATGAGACAATAGTGCCTCTGTTCTCATGTATGGTTCCACCAGTAACTTTAGATCCTTCGAAGGCGGACATATTGACCCGTGTTATAAGGGACGCTGGTACGGAAGTAATATTCCAAAAGCATGGCAAAGACAGTGCAACACTGGGCCTGGCAGCGGCAGTTAATGAATTTGTAAACCTAATAATAGAAGCATTAAGAGGGAATATAGTAGTTGTTAATAGTTACACTGCCAATACATCCTTTGGAAGTAGATTTTTCTCGGCTCCTACCAAAGTAGGGCCGCATGGTATAATAGAACAATGTTGCAGTTTTCAACTCAACGACTATGAAACGTTTCTTCTGAAAACTGCTGTAAAGTGGTTAAATCGAGATGTGGGGCTTGGAGAAGACTACATAAAATTTACAGAAGCAAATTTACGGTAGCCTTTAAATATATTCTTAAGCACCTTTTTGCTGTACCTAATGTATAAGCGGCGGTACGCTAAAATCTTATTTTTATTAAAAGAAAAACAGTAACGTAAGTGCCTATTTTTCATAAAAACTATACAAATCTCTTTGTCTTTTCTTTTAATTTTTTCTATTTTTAAGTGGGTAAGCAAATCCGTTAAGACCACTGACCTCAGTAGTACAGTAAAACCGGGCAATGCCGGTTAGGAGATAATACCGGTCACTACATTATCTCCTATTTTATTGCATACCCACGTATGTACCCGTACTATGCGGGTGTGTTGGACCTTACTCCTTACCAGCGTACCACTTACTAGCTCATCTGGTGCCGACTTCTGGGACGAAGGCACGTTATTTGTTTTCGCGCGTTTTTGAAGTAATTTTCCGAGATCAAACAATACGTAGGTATGCGGTGAGGGGATACTGAACAGATTCTATTCAAATTTTGGGAGCATAATCTCCTATGTCCGGATTAAGTTATAGCTATTTATTAATAATTATGATACTGTAATTATCGAGCGTCCCGATACACTTAAAATCAATGATGAATTGATTTTGAGTGTATCTCAAAAAGTTTCTAAGCTAAATCTGTTTTTATGGAAATGTTTCCAAGCGGGCAATGCCGGTCAGGCTGACCGGTATTACCAGCAAATAAAATTAGTACATTGTTAGTAGGTACTAACAACAAAGGATCTTCTGAATGATAACCGATTGATGTGAAAAAGGTTAAACAACTTCAAGACAATGATCAAGAATGATGTGAATATACTTCTGACTCAGACATTTAAATGAAACGCTAGTAGATGAATATTCTGACACCGATGATGAGGACTTGGAAAATGAATCTATAATCTGCGTTGATTAATGGGTACAACAACGAGCTGTGGTATGGGAGTGTGTTGTGGGGTTTTACGCTGCGTGCTCAGGGTATGACTCTCCTGAGGTATATATCTGCGACTTTTGCTTCAACCAAACTTGACCGGTATTAACCGCCGTGGTCTTTAATACCTGTCAAAGGCATTTTTTTTAATTTGAATAGGTATGCCAAATTTATTTTACTCATTGATCTCAATTATTGTGATTTTATTAGAAGAATACTGACCGCCTTATTACAAAGAAAAGACCAAATCAAAGTTTAAACCAAGACTTTCAAGTCCAGGATATAGTACAGTGCTATTGGTCTTATTACAAAACTTAGATAATCCGTGGACCAGCTGATACCAAAGGATCTAGCAATCAGCCACAGATTATAATCAATTTAGTTCATTCATTGTTCTTATCATTCAAATATAACGTTCCGTTTTATACCAATATAATTTGAAAGTAAAGTTTTCATTGAGAATAAAATATTTAGACGTTCTATGTAGCTAAATTATTCGCCAGCACTACGTAATTTTCAAAATATTAACCTGACATAAAAGCCCTCGGCCTGCAATTTACGAAAAATCAAATAAATTCTGTCAGGATCGGAACGTTACACAAGTAGTTGTCATTAGTACTAAAAATGTAAACAAATGATGATAACCTAAATTTAACTAACTCAGACATTATTAGGGATGTTAGAAGTTTAATCTGAGTAACTATAGCGCCCAAACACTTAGAGGAACTTGGATGCGAGTTTTTATTACAAAGCTAGTTTCATTGGAACAGGTCTTAGCATGGAAGGATACTTACTCAATAAGATAATCTATTTTTGATATACCTACTTACTGTTTTCTTTGTTGCACTCGTTGTTCTGAATGTATTGGGAGAAAGTATGCCTAGATTCAACATAGGTACTGAAGCTTCGGCTGAAGCACAACAAACAATTGAAACAAATTTTATGAATATATTTATTATTTAATATCAGTGAGCTTGCTATGAAATGAAAATCTCAATTATCTACATAGAATCATTATTTATTAGATACCATTTATTCTCCCTAAGAACAGAGTTCATTTTCATGAGAATCATAAATATAATTATCTAAACTGTTAGGTAGCACTTAATAGTTATTCCATTTGACAACAAAATGGATGTTTACAATTTCAATAACCTGTAACCATTCTGTATTCCCTGTTCAAACTATGTTTGAAAAGGAATATTGAGTTGATATCCCTTAATTCTATTTAGATAGACTAGCTTTCCCGCACAACTTAGTCTGCATAAATCTTCCCTGTTTTTGCAACATTTCTCAATGCTGCTCCATTCCTATTGGTTGCAGTGTGATATTATATAGCCTATAGCCTTCCTCGACAAATGGGTCACCAACAGTAAAAAGTTCAAAAGAATTACCCCGTTCAAACAAACTTTTCAGCTTTATAATATTAGTATTTTACAATAAATTTTAAATTGTATGCATTTTTTGTATAATATATAAACAGTGATCAATAATATATTTATATAATAAAATTGATAATTCTATATTTAGATCCACCTTATAGTTCACTAGTAAGTTTTAGGTACATTATACATAGAATCATTATTTATTAGATACCATTTATTCTCCCTAAGAACATAGTTCATCTATCAGAGAATCTTAAATATAATTATCTAAACTGTTAAGTAGTGCATAATAGTTATTACATCACAATTTCAATAAACTGTAACTAATCTGTACTCTCTGTTTAGTGTTTAAACTATGTTTAAAGGAACATTGTAGCAATGTATTAACTAGCTGAGCTCTTATAAACATAATATTCAGTTCTTGGTACCTACCAATAACCTAAGTTTACATCTGTTCCTAGTGATAGGTATACCCATGGTTACACTTTACCAACTAAATTTTAAATTGATCAATGTTTATTTAGTTCCACTATAATATGTATAGTTCAGTAGTAAGTTTTAGGTAAGAAATTTTGTCATAATGATGTTTCTATTACTTTGTTTTGTGCATTTTGAATAAATTCAACATTGGTTTTTGCCGCACTACTCCAGACCACCTATCAGACATTCCAAATGTGATTTTCCAACTTCAATATAAATAATGTGACATATTATAAGTGGAATGCATCAGATTGTTTTACATAGAGCACTAGTTAATGATACTATTGTCGAACAAAATTAATCTGTGTTGATCTTCAACTTTCCACACTGCATAGGTACACTTCACGTCGAGTCTGGTTGACCCAAACATTGCACAGACCACTTTAATTTTAGGACATCTCTGAGTTCTGTATATTAAATCTTCTCTCTCAATTCCAAGCTGTGATAAATGTTTTGAAAAACAATATTATTAAATCTTTGGTCACACATCGCATTTCACTCGATTTTTGCGTTTATTTTGTTGCCACACCATATTTAGTTAGTTAATAATTTAAAGTCACTAAACACGCATTATTCGTCATTAATAATTGAAACTAAAATACGCAAAATTGTAAATAAAATAACCTTAAAATGTCAAAATTTTTGACATTTTAAGGTTATTACCATAGTTAAACTAGGGTGATCGAAAGACTAATCTATAGACCAAAGAAGATCATCGATTAAGCGATGAACCTCGTTTTGTAATAAGGATTTTCGGTTTAAACTAGGATTTTCGTCAAACCAGGTTTAGTCCAGCTTTTGGAATAAGGCGGTGAAAGTTTAATATGCAAAAAGATTTAAAAAATTATCAGATTTGTGATGATTTCCGCATATATGACCGGCAATACCCATTATTACCCTCCTGGAATGGCTACCCCGTACAACGTGACAGCAATTTCATATTCGTCGTCGTCGTATCCTAGAAAGATTCATAACTCATTCACAAGACAGTATTTTCAACCGACTTCAAAAAGGAGGAGGTTCTCGTCGACTTGTAAGGTATTTTTTTTTCTTTTTTTTTAATGGTTGTTATCAGATTACTCGCAGACGGCTGGACCGATAAATAAATTATTTTTGTGTTTGAAAAGGTATACTTCCAGATTGATCCCATTGTCATCAAAGTTCGGATCTGATGATGACATCTTGGAGAAATCGAGGAAACTTCAAATATTAAAGGCCCACCTATAGTAATTTGCGCATTTTGTGCATTTACTCTTAAAAAATACCATTGAGTGAAATGGAACTGATGATGAAGACCATAGATGACCAGCGGAACTATTCTATCTTAAGTGTAACCCGTTTTTTTATTGCCGGCGATAGCCTGTCCAGCGTACTATTAGTATAGAGGTCAGTGGTTAATACGTAATACGCTAAATACAATTTTATAGAGTACGTTAAATATCGATAGCTCGAGGCTCGAAAGGCATAACGACCTAAATGCCGAAAATAAGTTTTAAATGCAGAAGGGGAATGGTGTATGACTTTTAATTGCAGCAGGACTATTAGCGCTTTAAAGGTGAACAGTGAGGACATCAATATTATTAAGGTAAAAAAACTGAAATTACATGCTTTTTAATAATAATAATAATGTTTATTGTTTATTTTGATCTAAGGTAAGGTTGATTTTAAGAGGGCATTACACTGAGAGAATTATTTATTTAGCGCTACGTACACAGCGACAGGATCGCCGACCTCGCTCTTCCGCACACAACGATTATTTCACAGTGCGCAGGTCAAAATAAAGTAGGTAGAATATTCGTTCGTACATATGTTTTACGAACGCCATGACTATGACAATACGAAAATGCTCGTTTTTGCATTTTTCCGCAACTTCAAGATTTATTTGCGGGATCATATTAAGACATATCCTTTAATTTCTTTATTTCATCTAAGTACTAGAAAAACTCTTTGACTAGTGGCACAATTTTTAGAGCCGAACTCTGTTTCGCGTAATTTACCCTTAAGCTTATGTACTCAAGTGAGATAGTAAGTTTACACAATTATTTTAATTATGTTTAGCTTAGTACTATTTTTTAATGTACAATATTGTAATTTTTTAATGTACAATATTGCCGTGTGGTGCCGGCTTAAGAATAGTACCACCCCATCTCTACCCGTGGGTGTCGTCAAGGCGACTAAGGGATTTCACTCCGGAGGACGGGCAGCAGCGTCCTCTGCGTACTTAAAGCCTTACTGCGATCGCCAACCCGCTCGCCAAGCGTGGCGATTATGGCAATTACCCCCAGGATCTACATACTAGTAGGTTCTACTGGGGAGACCTGTGCCCAGCAGTGGGCCATCATATGGGTTGATATGTAATATTGTAATGGTTGAGTACTGTTCTCCCAGATAGGCTTACAGGACAGCCTGTGTTAGGCAAAAAAGTCCCGTCCCTCTCAATGGTTTGGTTTGTAATATTACGTGGTGTGTTTTGGATGATTGTGTTTTTTTTTTAATAAAATGCAGAATTTACCTACATGTGTCGACATGAAGGTAAATTCTGCATTTTAGGGCGTAACTCAAAACTATTGTTGGTTCTATTAAATGTATTGAAAATAATAGGTAAGTCTGTATTATAATTGCAGTATTTGACTGACCTGTTGGTCTAGTGGTTAGTGACCCTGACTGCTAAGCCGGCGGTTGTGGGTTCGATTCCCACCCAGGATAAAACTTTGTGATGACAATGATGATTTATTCTGTGTCTGGGTGTTATTTATCTAAATATGTATGTATTTAGAAATATATAAGTATGTTTATCAGTTGTTTGGTTTCCATAGTACAAGCTCTGCTTAGTTTGGGATCAGACAGCGTCGTGTGAGTTGTCCCAAAATATTATTATGCGTTACAGAATGTCATGTTCTTTGACATGAAAATCATTATTTTTGATAAAAAGAAACCTAAAATATATTAAAAAAAACTGAATAAAAAATCTCATAGTGGCTCTCCTGAAAAGTCGTGTTTTGGTGGTTACATCTTTGAGGCTCGGGGTATCAACGTTAATGTCGTATCTTTTTTATTTGCCCGACGTTTTGACCGTATAGCAATTATCGTGGTTATAATGTGTACAAATCGTGAAAATTTATTAACTTATCTATAGGTACCACTGAGATGTTTTTAAATTGTTGTGATATCAAAAATAATGCGCGCACACATGGATATACTAATCTAGTTTCTCAGTCACAGGTAATGAAAAAAGAAATGTCCTAAGAGATCAGGTAGGTACCAATAGAGCCGATGGCTCAATGATGTCTCAGAGGTACGGAGTGGTATCTCCTTCTTATTTTGAAAATACACCACTCTAATCCAATCTAAGACCAGGCATACATAGTGGTTGCACCAATCAATATCGAACTTGTATGTTGTGTTGTACTACAGATAATATATTAATACACTAATAGTCAGTGGCAGAGGGCTCTTACAACACCATTACTTTTGGTTTCCTCGTTCATTCGGATTTTGGATTATAGTTACTTAATATTATAGCACAAACAACCATGTTTAGCAAGGTTTATTTTTGTATCGGGTTACCTCAGATTTTTTTTAACCCTGCGCCTTTGCTAGTAGTTGTACTAACTGATACTCGTCTTCGTAACTTCGTCTCCGTAAATTTCCCCGATTTTGTAACATTATTTAATGCTTTTTCGCTTCTATTGGTCGTAGTGTCACCTCTTCATTTTATAGCAAGTGTAAAGAAAAACGATTCCAACCAGTAGCACCTACTTGAGATTAACGCGTTCAAACAAACAAACTCTTTAGTTATAAAATATTAGTATAGTTTCGTTGGGCTATAAAACATTTCCCACGACAATTGGAACAAAAGGAATTCATGGAGCAATAACGAACCCAATCATGACCATTGATGACATTACGACAATCATAACATAAGGCAAAACGATAATGTGGTACCTACACACGCAATCTGAAACAGTGTAGTGACGATAAATGCTCCTTACTGAGTTGTAATCACCGGTCTGGCGACCCTTAAACCCTCGCTGAAGTTAACACCGTCAGACGCGGGGGTCGTCAAGACCAAAAGACATTAAACTCAATGTAACGCCGCTGCGGGCCCGTATGGCCGCTCAGCGATTATCTTAAACCTAACCCTGTCGTTACCATCCTTATTTGCGGTTGCAACGCTGAGAACGCTCCCCGCCTGTTAAGTTAAGATCACATGAAATTATATTGGGAAGTAAATTTGACTTTGGAACACATCTGGCGAGCGACCGTTTTTAATGAACCTTGTTTCACACCCGCTTTTTGTATGGACCTTAATGTAGTTTTAAATAGTTCCTCCTCAACTGGAATAGTGGAACATGCTTCAAGAAATCTAGATGTTTTAAATACCCGAATTAGAAGTCTACAATCCAAGTAAATTATGTTTTGATCTGTTAGTTGTGTAATCACGGTTAACCACGTGGAGGAATTAACTAATTTTATTACAATTTGTAGGAAAATGCCAAGCAAAGAAAGATAACCATTTACTTAGCCCAATAAGCTTTACTTTTTTAAAATGGATAGTAACAAAAGTATAAACCTAATGAGATGTTTTTTTTTTAATTTACTCGTTCTAGTAGGTAGTGGGATACACCGCATAAATCCACCCTTAATTTTTAAATCTGTAATAAGTTCAAGCTTTGTCAAATTAGTGTAGGTATAATAGTACCTACACTATTTTAGTTAGGTCCTACACTACCATAGGCCTAATAGCCAATGGTCTATTACCACTGACCTCTATAGTAGGTACTTGTAGATACTATAGAGCCTTTGATTTAAAACATGTCTCAAATTAAAGTTTACATATTTGTAAAATGTTACACAATTTGCTTATCCTGCAAGTAATGTAGCTTATGTATCTAATAAAAGCAGTGTTGCTTGAAATCGCCTAGAAATAACAAATAGACAGCAGGGAACTGTGCCAAACAGTGTGAACGCAGACCAACATTTGTTCAGTAGTAAGAGGAACAAGTCGTCGTACCAGTTACAATGTTCTCCGAATGAGATGCGACTCCGATGGCCGCTTTGCGTCTCCACCTAGCCATTTGTCCGATATTGGACCGTTACAATCGAACGATGCACACGTCAGCTTCGATTACACTGCTCGCTATTACTATAGCTTTGTTTTCAATGCCCCATAATGGTGTATTTACAGGTGCTGTTATAGTAAACTGAAGTTTAGTTTCTTGTGTACAACGGTGTTACTTTATGTTAGTAAATGCAGTCAGTCTTCTACATATTATGTCGATTAATATTTGCAAATGTCCAGACCAACGGCTATGTAGTGGCAGTGGGTACAATTGCTGCGCTAGAGGTTGTGGGTTTGATTTTCGATTCTCACATTCATCCCACTTTGCGTGATCTCAAAAATGTTGTTCCGAATTTGTGTGTGCTTGTTGTGTAAAGTCCCTCGCAATATGGTATGGCGCCTAGCGTGTAGGAGTTGTCTTTTAAAAAACGTTAGGCCAGATATTTCTACAAAAATCTGTTTCGTTTACGAAAATCAATTAATAAAAAATAATAAAATAAAAAAATCCGGGCAAGTGCATGTCGAGCCACGCACAAATCACAATGTAGGGTTCCGTATTAGTCCTCCATCCGAATAATGCGGCATAAGAAATGCATTTTCTATTGTTTTTGGTTCATACTACCACAGATAATATAATACTATACTAGTAATACTACTAACAACGTTTCGTAAGTAGGCTCGATAAGTTTTAAAACAAGATTAAACTATACAAGATATTAACAATACCTATTTATTTTACATTTTTTCGAAATACTGTCCTTCTTATTTTTTCGAAATTCTCTATGCAAAGTTCCATTCGCCTAAACCAAGTATTAAAATACTTTTGCCAGTTTTGATCCAATGACTCCGAAATTGCGCTTTTCGGTATACGAAAAAAAAACCCTTTTATTTTTTCCTTGATTAATGGGAACAAAAAGAAATCGCAATGATCTGTACGGTGGATGGGGCAAGGTTTCCACACCAGATTCCTCAAGAAACGCCTTTTTTCTGAGGGACGTATGTGACGAAGCGTTGTCATGATGCAGCATAATTCCTGGAAGCCCAGTCTTTGGTCTCCTCTCTCGCAGTATACCATTCGGAGTTAACATATCTATGATTATCCAACATTGTTGTCGACACATGCCCGTTGTGAGAAAAAAACAGCAACCATTTTTTACCAACGTTACGAGGTCTTTGCAGTTTTGTCTGCAATTTTCCTTTTGAAAAGACCCATACTGACGACTGTCTCTTATTTACCCGATCATATTGATAAATCCATGTTATTAATCATTAAAAAAAGTTATAGTAATGCTTGCAATAGAATGTATAATATTTTTACTTAGGTATAAGGCTACATCCACTTGCAGATTGGTTACTGTTTTTACTTGTTAGATATATTTCGGGACTTAATCGCGCGAATTATATAAAGGTTTCGGTCGATCGATGTTATCAGCAAATGCAATAGTAACCGTAACGACACCGCCCCTCAGTGTAAAGACGTTGTAAGTGTAGTGTGTAGAAGTACCGACAGTACAAATTATCAAAATGTTCAAGACTAGGCGAGGGTAATTGAAAAACCCCGCACCTCACGGAGACATCGCTAAGCTGCCATCAGTCGACCCGCGACCACGATCGGTGCAATTCGGTCGAAACGTCGGGTAAATAAAAGGTTTATTTAAGTCCCGAAAATATCTAATATGTATAAAAATTGCGAAAGTTTAAAAACAATAACTGTCTTTACTGTCAAAGGATTTTTTTTATTATGAAAAAAAAGATAACTAACAATGTGGGATTGTAGTCCCACATTACTAGCTATTCTGTTAAACCATCCAGTTAAGCTCAATGGCTTGTGTTAGAAGTGGGTTCACGTCGGTAGGAGGCTAGGATTCGAACCCGCGACCTCACGATTGCGAGATCAATGCCTTATTCATTAGGCTACCGCCGCTTCAGGTCACACATTTTTAATAACTAGAGAATGAAAGAACGTTTGTATGTAAGCTTAAGTATACCTAGTATAAAGTCACTGATTGCTAAACAGCTAATGTGTTTGCTAGTTCACAAAAAACGAAAAGTTCAGGGAGAGAGAGATGTAGGTATCTAAAGCATGTTCCAGACGGTTGGAAACAAGGCCTCCCGCCAAGGTGACCTTGCTGGTTTCCAACAGTGTAGACGGCTGTTGCAAACCAAATTACATACATACGCTGTTGGAAACCAGCAAGGTCACCTTGGCGGGAAGCCTTGTTTCCAACCGTCTAGAAGACGCTTAAGCAAAGAAAAGTTTAGGCAAGTCGTTGAGAAGTCCCGTGGGTGTCGTCTGTCGAGGTGTCGACACCTTCGCCACTAAAAATACTTTAAGACACGAAGGCTAGGGATGCGGATAAAGTCTGCTAAGTAATGGAAGAATTTCTTATTCAATATCAATATTACACCTAATACGTCTCTTCTGTTCCTTGACCATCTTTAGGGTTCCGTAACCAAAAGGGTAAAACGGAACCGTCATGTCCGTCGATCAGTTCCCTGGTTAGCTTAGAGCCCCTTAGTACTGGAAAGCTGTAATTTGGCATGGATATACATATTAGTTACGCCGACAAAGTGGCAGAATAGATCTTCAAAACATATTCTCCGTCCCGTAAAGTGGAGATGGGGTCATCGTGTGGGGTGTCGTTGGATAGATTTTTTTTTTAAATATGTAGGGGTTGCGAAGACTATTTTTCGATTTATTCTTTTCTTAAATATAATGCTAATGGACAGAGAAGAAAACATGTTTAAACTTATAGACAGTAAGTATAAGTAATTTTATACTGACAATAAGTTTGTTAGCCAAAACGTGTTGTTCGCCCTAAATAATGTGTTGGTTTTGATGAATGTCTTCGACATTTAATCGCGAAATCCAAAATCCACACTTAGGTCGTGATTCATCACTTAGGTATAGGCATCTAACTAGATACAAAGTGTGATCAATTTTTTTTAGAGTAGAATATTTGTTAATAAAAATAGAAATATTTTTGAGAGAATCTTAAAGTTACATAACTCTGGTTTAAGAATTGGGTAACAAATTATGGCCGTTAACCAAAGGATCTAAGTTTTAAAACAAACCGTCAAGTCAAAGAATGCATGAAGTTTTGCGGACCCGTCTCCGAAAGTCGTTATCTACGAGTTGTTTGTTAAGCCCGCCACACCAACAATTGCAAATGGCGATAATTCTAACTACGCCGATAAATCACCTACACCCCGTTCAAGTTTTTTTTCCCTCGAGGGTGCACCTCCTTCCACCATTGTTAGTGATTGATCGCGCTTCTCCCATACTTAAACTTTCAAAACGTTCAGGAACATGTGTTACTAAAGTTTCGACAAGTTATCGACGCTAATATATTCCGATTCGGGGATTTAATTCGTCGTTTACTTACAGTTCAGTAGCACCTATCTAAGTAGAAAGACATATCTTTTTGGCTGCTATTCTCACGTACCTCTCCAACTTGGTAGGGTAATTAATTTTAATTAGGAGGAATTAATTTATTTAGTAGAAGTTGGATCCTAATACAATTAATTCCGGTTTCTGAAAGGTGGATCTACTTAAAAAAAAACCGGCTAAGTGCGAGTGGGACTCGCGCACTGAGGATTCCGTACTAACTTATAAGTACGGGAATTTAACTAGACACACGGCACTGTATCAACCAAGTTGCAAAAGGGCGACGCACCGAGCGTGGTTACACGAAGCATTTTGGGCGACGGTAATGTGCGACCCACATTACTGGTTATCAAAAAACTTAATTGCTAAATTAAAACAAATTATTAAAAAAAAAAAAAATACGTCATGTATGAAAGGACCTATGTATGATTCTTAGAATTTCAAAAGAATTTGATTTCCAGTTAAATTTCACTTCTGTTATTATTATTAACAAAAGTTATTAGCGAAACCTTGGCATATTTTCACATTTTTGATTTTAATGGAATCTCTGTAACGAAACAATATTGATTTAACTTATATCAGACAACGTACACAACAGCATCTGATCCCAAACTGAGAAGAGCCTATACTATAGCAACTACATAACTGATACTCGTAAACATACTTAGATAATTCTAAATACATATATCAAGTCAATCAAAAAATCTTTATTCACTTAGGAAACAAAATACTAGGTACACTTATGAAAAGACCATGATTCTACATGTACAAACTACATGTCTGTTCGCAAGCAAAGCCAGCGAAAGGAACAAGACAATAAAAACTCGCTACACTCTTTTCAAATTGCCGATGTTTGCAATGTTTGTTTCTTAATATACTGTATATATGTAGGTAAGCCACCATTATATTATAGGTACACCATATTAGATGACTGGTGCAAATACGAGATATAAAATTATATTTAAATAAAATCGGGCAAGAGCATGTCGGAACTTGCTCAGTATAGGGTTCCGCAGCCTTGAAAAATTGCATCAGCAGAACAGCGTATGTTCATGGCACTTACGCTCTTTTGTTGAGTTAATGGCGAAAAACTGCGTTTCTCGCCATTAACTCAATGCCGGTATATCCGATCTCATCCGAAATAATTTTAGTTTAAAGTATTAAGCGCTGATATTGTGATTTTTTCCATACTTTTTGTCTCACGGTTTAAAAGTTATGGGGTGGGGGGACACGAGTTATGCAACTTTCGGAGCGATTATTCCCAAAAATATTGACTTATTAAAAAAAGTATATTAGAAAGCTTATTTTTTTTTATTAATTGATGTAGGTACCACATTAATGTTTGCTGAAAATGTATGGAGTGCCCCCCCTAAAAATATTTATTATTATTAAGCTATCAAACTAAGTAGCGGCTACTACAAGACACCTTTTCTTTAAATTTCATCAATATTCATTGAGTTGTCTTTGAGTAAAATACCCGTGACATACGGACGGACAGACAGACGGACATGACTAAACTATAAGGCTTTGATTTGTGTTTGCCATTTTGGCTACGGAACCCTAAACAGGAGACTTGAGATTCAATATATCAACCTCAATGGGTTAAATAGTAGAATATATTTATTCTAGATGGGAATCGAACCTACAACTCTATCATAACAGTCAGGGTCACAACCACTAGACCGACAGACAAGTGGATTTACCACATTATTTTCACACTATAGATTTTCTTTCTTCAGTAATTTCAAAGAGTGAGGGGTGTTCGATTTTCATGAACATTCTTAAATAACTTAAATTAATACATATTTAAGACCCTTACACAAAGCCTTTCATTTGCTTTCATGTTATACTGAGTATATTGTTTTCATTTATTGTTTTGCCTCTCAAATGGCCCTCATGTTTAAAAGTCAGACTTCTAATAGGTTTTCTTGTAATCTATAGATTAAAACCTATCTTTTGTTTTTTTTCCATATTCTATCATTTGATAAGTAACATGATACTGTTAGCGAAATTGTTTTTTTAAATTTCTTACTTGACGCCCCAAAAATTACCATCATCTTTAAAATTAAAAAAAAAATGTAGGTTTTCCTGTAATCTATAGGTTAAGAACTAACTTTTGTATTTTTTTCAAATAATAAGCCCAGTAGCTTCTCACCACAAGCCCTTTAATTTGATATGTTACACGAAAAAATTCTCTAGTTTGCCCCCCAAAAATGGCTCTAAAATTACAAATTCTTCTATTTACGTTATTATTCCGTGTTTGAGTCACAGAAACACTTAAGTGTACAAATTTTGTTCTTAATCAGTCAAGTAGATTCGGTGCAAATTGGCTGTGACAGACGGACAGACAGTGTGATCCTATAAGAGTTTTGTTATTTTCCTTTTGAGGTACGGAACCCTAATGAATCAAATAGATATACCTAAGTAGGTTATTAATTACCTTTATAAATTATTAATACCTTATTATATGTTACGTGGGTACTTTAATACCTATGATTTAGGAAGATATATTTACCTAATTAGCTGATTATTTTCAGTTAAATATCCACCATGTGTTATATGAAGTCATAGGCAAACAATCAGTGAAAAAATATGAATAGGTTACTTTTATCGGTATCTTAACAAGTGTAATCGAGCCAAATGACGGAATTCGAAGAAAAACAATAAATTAGCAGCCGATGACGCCCCCGGGAGCCGCCGCGCCGGCAAATGTTGGCAATTTATAGCCAACACTAATTGTTCCCAATTTATACCACCTACATAATAACGCTATGTCTAATAAAATTGAGAAGAATAATTCTTACCTCGACTGAATTGCTCTTAGATAATCTGGCCAAGTCTGAGGTTAGCTTTTTGATGTTTTCGGGATCTAATTTGAACTTTTTACTTACTACTTACTTACTTTTTAACTACTTACTTTTATTACAACTGTGATACTAGCACAGTTGTAATAAAAATCGTCTAAATTTGAGTCAATCTCAACCGATTTGATTGATAGAAAACCTAAAAAGAAAATGACTTCCGCAGTAGGGTACAAGCACGACATATGGAGAGCTTAATATACTCTCCTTAATATTTACCTAAATATATACTTACATTTTTTTTTTATGGCAACTATGCCGGTGCCGACAATTCTGCCAATGTCAGATGTGCGATGGAGGAACTCGTAATTTTGGAAAAAAAAATATAATCTGTGGTACAAGTAGCAAAGTACTTACACCCAGACTAGGCATAACATAAAGCATATCTATCTAATATATAAAATTCTCGTGTCACAGTTTTCGTTGCCATACTCCTCCGAAACGGCTTGACCGATTTTGATGAAATTTTTTGTGCTTATCCGGTATCTATGAGAATCGGCCAACATCTATTTTTCATACCCCTAAGAGTTTGTTTGTTTGTTTGAACGCGATAATCTCAGGAACTACTGAGCCTGCTGAGAAAAATATTTTATTGTTGGATAGCCCATTAATCGAGGAAGGTTAAAACATCACGCTACGACCAATAGGAGCGGAGCAGCAATGAAAAATGTTGTAAAAAAAAAGGAAGAAAATAAAAAAATGTGTGGCACTCGGGGACTGCCGCGGTAAAGCTATTGCATAGCATTTCTATCAATTTAAGCAATTAAAAAAAAAAAAAAATTTTTTTTTTTTTTTTTAATTATAAAAAAACAATGTTTTTAATTTTTTTTTAAATAAGCATTAAAAAAAAAAAGTTTTTTTTTTATTATAAAATATTTTTATTTTTATTTTACTTTTAAATTTAAAAAATGTTTTTAATTTTTTTTTTCGTTAATTTTTTTTTTAAAAAAAGCATAAAAAAAATTTTAAAGTTTTTTTTTTTTACTATAAAATATTGTTATTTTTATATTTTTTTCTTTTTAAATTTAAAAAAAAAGTAATTAAAAGTTCTGCTATTCATCGATAGATGGCAAAACTAAAAAGTGTCACCGCTGTGCCCGTCGGAGTGGGGAGCGTGAGGTTATTTCGTTACGGAATTTCTGAATTCGGTCCCCGCGCTCAAGGCCCGCGATAGAAGCTATGCAATAGCTTAAAAAAAGAGAAAATTTACGCAGACGAAGTTGCGCGGGTCAGCTAGTTTTATATAGAATGCAGTGTTCGCTTCAAGCATACTTACTATATGACAATGTTATTGTATTACCTATTTTTATATTTTTGACCAGTTTAGTGAACCTAATTAAAAATAATAAAAACAATTTAGGAATCGAACCCACTCCTTTTTGCGCAGCAGTCGTAACTCGTACGTACACACTCCCACCGCGCCACCGAGACAGTCGAAGTATTTATTTTTAATTTTGAATACGTAATTCCTGTTACATTCTTCATAAAAAGTAACTAATTAGTTCAAATAATTATTATCGCTTTATCAGACTAAATCTGCTTCGTCCGAGTCAATTAAAATAATCGAATGGTGTTGTCGGAGCTTGCAACAAAATAATTGGATGATGCCAATAAGAAGCGCACTGCCACTTTTACACTCGCAAGTTCGTCTCCAGTCTCGGAACATTTCCGTTCTATTTCTGCTTAATCATTAGGCACCAGGACACACTCCTAAACCATGCCAAATGCAATTCATTTTGTTTAAATTGACAGAACATGTGTTAGGGACATATCTAGGTACTTATAACAAAATGTTATGTATCTGAACGCGAGCTACGTACAATGTAGCGTTCATTAGGTGCCTTTTACAATAACGCAGTATATTATATGAGTTTTCTGTTGTTTTTGTGTCATAGGTACTCACTAATAACATTATATTATTAAAAGTAGTTTTCAATTACCTACATAATACCTAATGATTTTCAATGGAATTTGTACGAAATTTTGTTACTTCTCATTTGATCAGTTGTTACTCGTAAACTTGTAAAGCCTACTTAGCTGTGATAGATTTCGTTTTATTGATATTCAACCATTTAGCTGGCAGAGGAGGGGGAGGGACACTTGGCTCTAACAAAATTTTCACTTTAAAGTTAATATTTCACAAACGGATCCCTGAATCTAAAAATGATCTTTTACAGCATCCCATTTTTAAAATACCTATCTAATGATACCTCACGCGATGGGCTAGGTGAGAAAAAAAAATCACATCCCCACTTTACGTGTAGGGGAGGTAACTTAAAAAAATGATTTTCAAGAATTTATTCTTTCACTTTGTTGGCGTACCTAAGTAATATGTGTATCCAACTACAGCTTTCTAGCACTAACAGTCTCTGAGCTCTGCTCCTTTGAACGGACGGACGGACATGGCGAAACTATTAGGGTTCCGTTTTGCCATTTTGGCTACGGAACCCTAAAAATCGATGTTAGCCAAAAACGATTTGTTTTAACATTTACATCAATAAGTGACATTTTGATCAAACAGGAACTTTGAAACGAGTAATCTTGCTGGACCTATTGGTTTTAACATTTACACAATTATGTGATATTTTGTTAACACAGGAATAATAAACTTTTCATTCTAGTAAAATAAATAAATCTCTTTTTTAATTTTTTTGAATAGTATATTTTATAATAAACGAGTAGATATATAGCGTATTGCTATATTTATTGTGAGTCAATGAGAAGCGAGATGAAGGGTTGTAGATTATATTGACTTGACTTAATTGACTAGCTTAATAAATCTTAAACCTAAGTATTTATACACGTAAAAATATAGGAAGTAATATTATAATAGGAGGGCGATTTGTTTATTCAGCGCCTCTTAGCAGTACGTGTAGATTGCGTAATTTATAAATAATAAAATAGACAATTAGGAAGTGCAATCTAAACACGTACTGGTGTTTCATTATTTGGTATAGGAATATACTATGGCGACTGCCATAGACATTCCCCCTTTTGTAAAAAAATTATACATTTGTAAAAATTATACATTTAAAAATTGTAAAAATTATAAGTTGAAAATTGTACAAAAAAATTGAAATATCTTATTAATTATATCTATTTCCGACAGTCTTAAGCAGCATTCGAGTCCCTGACGATTCGCAACAGGTTCTTCTCTATTTTTGCTCCGATTGCTCGGTAGATAAAGTATATACTGAGTATTAGTATTATTACAACTGCGGTGAATATGGCCACCATGATCCACGTGCGGAGGTCTTGTAGGTCCCCAGATAGCTTTGAATGGAGTTTTGTAATCTCCTCTGGGATCGCGGCGTTGTTCTGCACCATATTCACCTGCTCTTTCTCGTGAATGCTTGTAGAACCCATTGTAGTTGGAAGTCTTGTAACTCGAATGAATGACTGTGGTTTTGCATGTCTTTATATACTACGATTGGAATCTCACCGTTGGTCGGGAGATTTGTCCGGAACGTGTTTTATTCGGGCAGTTCTTATCTTCTAATTTTTTATCTTCTATGTTATTTCTAATCGTGCAATTTTGATCTCTTATCTCGTTGTCGTTTATCATAAAAGCTGGTTTGAGACGATCGATTGACACGGAGGTCTGTCGTCCGTTTATCCAGATCGTGAAAACCTTATCATTACGACTAATAACGAGATAAGGTCCATCATACGGAGGTGTAAGACTTGGCCGTAAACGATCGCAACGTAAGAAAACATGTGTGCATACTGATAAGTGTGGATGCACAAATATCTTATCGTTCGTACTCTGCCTATGTGAAACGGAGGTTGCTTTTTTTATGTTTTCTTTAATTTCTTTCACAAAATCGGCGTATGTCGAGTGATCGCTTGTTCCGAAAAATGCTCCAGGTAGTCTTATTGTTGTACCGAGGACTAGTTCAGCTGCAGAGTATCCGGTATCTTGCCGTAGACTGGTACGGATACCGAGTAAAACAGTTGCAAGTTCTTTTGTCCAATTCGTTGTATTTCCTCTTGCTATTAATGCTGTTTTCAAAGTCCTGTGCAGTCGTTCTACCTTTGAGTTTGACTGTGGATGGTATGGTGTGGTTCGAATTTTCGTGATACCCATGAGTTTAGCCAAACTTTTGAATATTTCAGATTCAAACTGGCGTCCCTGGTCTGTGGTAATGTATTCAGGGCATCCAAATCGGGCTATCCATCCTTCATATACCATCCTAGATATAGTTTCTGCAGTTATATCGGCTATGGGAAAAGCCTCTGGCCATGAAGTACAGCGATCTATCATTGTTAATAGATAACGCTTATTTTGCGACGTAGGTAAAGGTCCTACTAAATCGATATGGAGGTGAGCAAATCTTCCTGTCGCGTCGGCATGAATTTACCTAGAGGTGATATTGTATGACGATGTATCTTCGCTCGTTGACATTGTAAACATTTCTCTGTCATCTCATTGATATCTTTGTTCATATTTTCCCATATGTAGTTTGCTGAAGGGATATCGTTTCGATAACTAGGGATAAAGCGTCAGCTACAACATTCATGTGGCCGCTTATGTGTTTCATATCTGTACAAAACTGTGATATATAATCCAAATATCTTATTCGTCTAGGGGTGTCATCCAATGATGGCTTCTTAACGAAAGCATGAATCAATGGCTTATGATCCGTGTAGACAGTAAATTCTCGTCCCTCAATTAATCTTCTGAAATGTTTTATAGCCATGTAGATACCGAGTAACTCTCTATCGTATGTAGAGTATTTCGTTTGGGCTTCACTTAGTGATTTTGAAAAGAACGCTATTGGTTCCCATTTTGCGTTTCTTCGCTGCTGTAGTACAGCGCCTACGCATTTCAGACTAGCATCAGTCATTACAGCGATTTGGGCGTTGCTATCAGGATATGCCAATGTAGTTATTTGACGAATGTCCTGTTTGCAGCATTCAAACGCGTGGTTAGCTTCAGTATTCCATTGTATAACAGTCTTGTCTTTTTTCTTGGAATTATGCAAGTATTTATTTAATGGCGCCTGATGTTTCGCTGCGAGAGGCATACTACTTCGGTAGAAGTTAATCATACCCAAAAAACGTCGTAATTCCATCACCGTTTGTGGTTTAGGGTAATCGTTTATTGCTTGAATTTTGTCCGTAGTAGGCGTCAATCCTTGGCTCGTTACATGATAACCAAGGAAATCAATCTCTGCTTTGGCAAATTCGCATTTATCTGTGTTTATTGTTATGCCGTTTTCGTGTAAGCGCTTGAATACTTCTTCTAAGTGTTCGTAATGTAATTTAATATTATTTTTACAATCTGCCACAAAAATATCGTCCACGTAAATATATACGTAATCTAAGTCGCGAAATATGGAGTCCATAAATTTCTGGAAGGACTGTGCAGCGTTTCGTAGTCCGAATGGCATTCTTGTGAACTCAAAGAGTCCGAACGGGGTTATAATTGCCGTTTTTTCGGGTTCAGCTACGTTCAGCGCGTGAAATGCTTTTTTTATATCAATTTTACTGAATATCGCTTTTCCGCTTGCTATGTATGTAAAGTCGAGTAGTCTGGGTAAAGGGTACCTATCCGGTACTGTTATTTTGTTCAGTGCTCGGTAATCTCCGCACGCTCTCCATTCGCCATTCTTTTTCTTGACCAGATGAAGTGGCGATGCCCATTGGCTGCTTGACGGTCTGCAAATTCCCATATCCATCATGTTTTGGAATTCCTGTTTAGCAATCCTGTATTTGTCAGGAGGTAGCGGACGAGCTCGAGTAGCTACTGGAAAACCCTTTGTAATGATTTGATGCTGCACCTGATGTTTGGGAGGTTGGTTTATCGATCTAGGCTTAGTGATACCTTCATATTTCTCTAACAAGCACTTTATCGGTTCTGGTAGAGAAGAGTTTATCGATCGGATTGTTGCAATATTTGCTTTCAATAATCTTGCGGGCGTCTTAAGGCCTGTGTTTTTATCAATTAATTTTTGTCCGTGTATATCGACTAATAATTGATAATGTTCAAGAAAATCAGCTCCCAAAATTGGCATGTTAACGTCGGCAATGGTAAATGTCCATTTAAAACTTCGACGTAGTCCTAGGTTCAGCATTAAGGCGCGTTCACCATATGTGTTGATAGAGCTCCCATTGACAGCGAACAATTTGTATTCGCAGGCTCCGCTATTCTTGTCTGTGCGGTTTATAACAGATATGTTAGCACCCGTATCGACTAAGAATCTATAACCACTGTTAGAGTCAGTTATAGTTAGACGGTTTGATGGGTGAATTGCACAGAGACCCGTCGCATTCTGTGCTAGTTCTAGTTTTCCGAATGCTGGTTGTTTTTGTTGTTCCATGAACATGGTTGCGTACATTTATACGCTTTTTGTTTGAAACGTCTGTGATAAAAACAAAGTCCATTACTCGCCATTCTATTTTTAGACCTTGACCGTGTATGCGAATTGTTACGTGAATGGAATCTGCCGCGTTGCAAAGGTCGGCGTGAGCGACCGTTTTGCAACTCATCAATTTCAATTCTCATAGCTGCAATCTGTGACGTCAGGCTTGTTATTAAATTAATTTCTGCGGTCGCCGATCGTGACGTACTTCTATTATATCGCATGTTTTCGTGGATTTTATCGGCGAGGTCGCATAATTTATCTAATCCTAACTCTTCGGATACTGCTATGATTGACGTAATTTCTGCTGGGAGTTGTCGAAACCACAGTAGGCGAATTGTATCTTCATTAATCTTGCCGCAGCCTGCTTCCTTCATTTGTCTTAACAATTGAGACGGTTTCTGATCTCCGAGGTCCATTTCTGAGAGGAGTTTGTGAAATCGTCGATGCTCGCTTTCTTCGTAACAGCTTATCAGTCGGTCCTTGATAGTGGTATATTGTTTTTCCGCTGGAGGGCTTGTCAGTATATCACTAACCTGGTGTATGACTTCTTTTGGTAATTTTGCTATTACCATGTTATATTTGTACTCTTCCCCCTGTTTTTGAGGTGCCATAATTGCCTCGAACTGGGCGAACCATAGTCTTGGTGAGTCGGTCCAAAACTGTGGTAATTTTTCTGAGACGGATATCGCTGCTATCGTCTCAGCGCTAGCGTCGCCCTTGATAGGAGAAGCTGGTGGGACCATGGTAATTTTTTGTTATTCCGCGTAATACTGGCCACTTGAAATTTTTAGCTGGTGAGACCCGCTTGTGGGAAGCCAACAAAAATGTGCCGAAAACGTACTACACTAAATTGACCGATCCTATGCCTATGGGAAAGAAAATCGTGCTCTAAGTGACATTATTAGTACGTTCAAGTCTGCTGATCCTGATCTCATGCCGATTTTTGTGGCTCGTAAGCTCGAAAATCTACCACCGATATTATTTGATCACCTTGATGTGTCTGATCTCCTAAAAAGATTAACCTTACTGCAATCGGAAATCAAGGATGTTAAGACCATGTACGCGACCCTTGAACAGATGAACGATTTAAGGAATGAGGTTTTAGTTCTAAAGGACAGAGTGGATACAAGGAGTTTCTCTGCGGTGGAGCACAATAATGTTAACACGAAACGAGGTGTAATTATGCAGAGTAGTTGCTTGGATGACAGTGATACATTGTTTGGGGACTCCACTAAGTTCAAATCATTGGACATGGGTCTTGCTTCTTCTCCTAAAATCCAAAAAAAATTTCAATTGAAGAAAGCAAGATCGAAAATATGAAAAAAGATGAGGGTAAAGATATGTCGGCGCAACGACAAATAACGGACGGTGCGCAGGAGACTATTTCTGTGAGTGCGAATGAGAAAGGGATAGGCGGTCTAGCGGCGACGTCACTAGCTCCAGTATTGCACACCGTTAGATTAGATAACGGGTCGTTGATCGAGACGGCCACTGTAAGTGAACAGCTGATCGGCGCGCTAGACAAAGGTAAACAAACTGCATCGGTTGTTTTAAAGCACGATATGCCTAGCAAAGGAGCATCTGACCCGGACGAGAAATGGACCTTAGTTACGAAGCGCAAGTTGTCTTCGAAGTACCGAATGAAGGGTAATGTAGGAACAGCTGAGTCGGAAACTAGCAATTTTAAAGCAGCGGAACGAAATATACCTATCTTTATTTCGAACGTACATGTAGATACGAGTCAAAAAGACATAGAAGATTACATCTACTGCAGGACGCAAATAACAGTCCAACTAGAAAAAATTCGTATAAAAAAGTGCACGTCACATAACGCGTATAAGTTCTTTGTTCCACAATCGAAAGAGCATATGCTTTTGAGTGACAATTTATGGCCTAAAGGTATAATTTTCAGGCGTTTTGTGCACTTCAAAAATAAATCTGTACCTGGACAAATACGTTCCGGTGTCGGCCTTTATCAAGCAAAATAATGGATAAAAGTATTCATAAGTTAGCAAGTTTTAACTGTAAGAATGTTAAAAGATCAGTTAACGACATTCGAGCGCTGTGTTTAGACGTTGATATCATCGCGCTTCAAGAAACATGGCTATCACCGTTTGAGCTGCCAGAGCTTCATAAGATAAGTGATGACTTCGGTGCGACGGGTACTTCTGCGGTGGATACAACGAAAGGTATACTACATGGTCGGCCATACGGTGGCCTGGCGATACTTTGGAGGAAGAGTGCGTTCAGCGATGTGTCCGTAGTGGAGTGTGGAAATCCGCGGGTATGTGCTATTAAAATAAAATGTGAGCTACGGTCGATTTTAGTGATTAATGTGTACATGCCTACGGAGGCGACGACAAACTTAGTGGAGTTCACGGATTGTCTCAGTCTGGTGAGTGCGATTATTGACAATACTAGTATTGAAAATTGTTATGTACTAGGCGACTTTAACGCAAATCCTTCGGGGCTTTTCTTTACCGAACTTATAAACTTTAGTAAAGAATTTGTTTGGAGTTGTGTCGACACGGAGCTATTAGGCTTAGGTTCGGGCACCTACACGTTTGTGAGTGAAGCACACGGCTCAAGAAGTTGGCTAGACCATTGCGTGGTTACTGAGGCTGCTCGTGGCTCAGTAGTGGCAGCATATGTTCATTATGATACGCTCTGGTCTGACCATTACCCTCTAATATTGGAATGTGTGTTTGAATCTGTATGTGCAAAATATTGTAGTGTTAATGATCTTGTAAATAAAGTTGTGTGGGGAGAAAGGAGTCTGGATCAAATAGAAGACTTTACTAAGTCTTGTCAGGAGAGACTAAGACTAATTGACTTCCCACATAGCTTTAGAAACTGTTGTGATGGAACCTGTGCAGATCGAAGTCATAGTCAAATTATAGATAAGTTATATAATGAAATTGTTAGTGTTCTATGTGAGTCGGCGGTAGCGAGCCGACATCGACAGCGCACTAATCGTAAAAAAAACAAAGTCGTCGTCGGCTGGAATAGGCATGTTAGTTCTGCACATAGGGAGGCCAGACAGAAGTACTTTTTATGGGTAAATAAGGGTAGGCCTTATTCAGGTACAGCTTATAATGAGATGTGTGAGGCTAGAAAGATTTTTAAGTCAAGGCTCAAATGGTGTCAAACCAATCAAGAGCAAATAAAATTGGACATTCTGGCTTCACACCACTCATGTAATAATTTTAGTGCCTTTTGGAAGCACACAAATAAACTGAACATTCGGCCTGGCCTCCCTGTGTCTGTCAGCGGCGTCAATGACCAGGTGTGTATTGCTAATCAATTCAAAGAGCAATTTAGAGTAACTTCACCGCTGGGCCCTTCTGTGTCGATATCAAATGACTTTGAACATCGTGACCTGAGTATCAGATTTGCAGCAAAGGAAGTTAAGCAGGTTATTAGTGCAATGTCCAGAGGTAAGTCACCAGGTCACGATGGTCTAAGCATTGAACATCTTAAGTATGCAGGACCGCACCTACCTAGAGTGTTAGCATTGTTTTTTAATCTATGTGTGAGTCACTCCTATGTGCCAAATGAGATGACTAAAACGATTGTTGTTCCCATAGTTAAGAACAAAACGGGTGACATGGCGGATCAGAATAATTACAGACCCATTAGTTTGGCTACAGTGATCGCTAAGGTACTTGATAGTCTATTTCAGATACAGCTTAATAAGTACATCAAGTTGCACAATAATCAGTTCGGCTTTCGACCTGGTTTATCTACTGAGAGTGCCATACTGTCTCTGAAGTGGGCTGTCGAGTACTATGTTGAACGCAAGACTCCTGTATATGCGTGCTTTCTTGACCTCTCCAGGGCTTTTGATCTGGTTACATACGATATTTTATGGAGTAAATGCTGTAAAGCGGGAGTACCGCATGAACTTATTAACACCCTTAAATATTGGTATGGGGACCAGATCAATCAAGTGCGCTGGGCAGGCGCTCTATCAGAACCGTACCGGTTGCAATGTGGAGTGAGACAGGGGGGGATAAGTTCACCCACATTATTCAACCTACATATATGTGAATGAACTGATCGAGGCGCTCAGCAGAGAGCGTGTAGGATGTCATGTGGACGGTGTTTGTGTAAACAACATTAGTTACGCGGATGATATGGCTCTGCTGAGCGCTTCGGTCTGTGGTCTCAGGCGACTAGTATCTATCTGTGAAGAGTATGCGTCATGGGCTAATCTACAACACTAAAAAGAGTGAAATCATGATCTTTGAGGCCGGTAGTCGGTGTCTAAAAACTGTACCGCCAGTCAAGCTGTGTAATACACCGTTAGCAAGGGTACACAAATTTAAATACCTAGGACACCTTTTGACTGCTGACCTCAAGGACAATGAGGACATAGAACGGGAACGAAGGGCGCTGGCGGTAAGAGCAAATATGTTGGCTCGCAGGTTTGTACATTGTTCTGTGCAGGTGAAAATTACTTTGTTTAGAGCATACTGCACCTCATTTTACACGTGCAGTCTGTGGGCTAACTATGTTCAAAAATCGTACAGCGCCCTTCGTGTTCAATATAATAACGCGTTCCGGGTGTTGTTGGGGCTGCCACGATACTGTAGCGCATCAGGGATGTTCGCAGACGCAAATGTAGATTGTTTCTATACCACGATGCGAAAGCGATGCGCGTCCCTGGTGCGTCGCGTGCGTGCCAGCCCCAATAACATTCTACGTTGTATTGCGAGTAGACTCGATTGTACTTATATGAGGCGCTGCTCGAGGCTATCCACCTCTTTAATTAGTTTAGCATAGGTAATTCTAACATAGCATTAAGTTAAATTGTTACTAACAAAATGAGTCATTGTTACTTCAATAAACAATTTATTATTATTATTATTATTATTCTGGTAATCTATTGTTTCGCTAGATTCGCTGCTGAAAACCAAATTGGGTACCGATCGACTCGGAATTATATCAGCACTAGCTAGCAATAGATCACGTCGGGGTCACCAATTATAGCGTATTGCTATATTTATTGTGAGTCAATGAGAAGCGAGATGAAGGGTTGTAGATTATATTGACTTGACTTAATTGACTAGCTTAATAAATCTTAAACCTAAGTATTTATACACGTAAAAGTATAGGAAGTAATATTATAATAGGAGGGCGATTTGTTTATTCAGCGCCTCTTAGCAGTACGTGTAGATTGCGTAATTTATAAATAATAAAATAGACAATTAGGAAGTGCAATCTAAACACGTAGGTACTGGTGTTTCATTATTTGGTATAGGAATATACTATGGCGACTGCCATAAGATACATCGCTGGAACATTTGATTATTCATTTGAATAATATATTTATAATAAACGAATATTTCGTTGGAACATTTGATTATTCCTTTAAATTATACATTTTGTATCAAAATACGTTACTTAAAGGAATAATCAAATTGAATAATAATTGACAAACAGATTTAGTTAACAAGTATAAATGTATCAAATCACAATTGAATATTTTCAAATACTACGTACCTAGATACTCAGGTAAGTAAGTAAAATACATACGTTGAAATACTTAAGACCTACCTATAGGTCTTAAGTATTTCAACGTATTTAACTTACCTACTCATTAATCCTATTTAATTAGTTTAATACTGAAATGATCAAGTCTTACAACATTTGTATCGTATGCAAGTATAATAAATTTTCATGTTCGCCAATCAAAAAATCGATTAGAAAAGAAAAACAAATACCTATACCTATAGTATTATATTATCTGTGCCTATACTCTTTACAGATACGTACGACACGGATAATAATATCTATGCCTCATATTATGCTTAATGGTTTTTCATTTAAAATCTGAATTATGAAACACTTCTTCCTCTCCTTACATACAAGACCGACAATTCCGCGGTTTTTCAATATTGTCTATTTTAATCTATAGTAAATTTTATTTAAACGTAAAAAAAAAACAACAATTATTAATTGTATTTTTGATTAAAATTTCAGATTACTAATTTACTGATAATTATTGATATATACCTATGTCATGTCCGCCGGTTATCGAATCAATTTGTATAATATTGGTTTACAACATTTTTGTACGATCTACTAACAAAATGTTACTTTCATTTTTATCTCAGATACTTTTTCCATTGTGAAATGTTCAATTTTGTTGTTGACCAAATTCTGTATGTAGGTAACATAACTTCAGTAATAATTTGACTTACTGCGCTTTAGCTCGTTGCCAAACGTAATGTTGGACAAATATTATCTCGGTATTTTAGTAAAACAACCAAATTTATCAGTAAGTAAACACAATCAAAAGTGGCGCCTTCCCGCCATCGACCACAGATAATACAAAGTTAGTGTGGCGAATGTGGCGACCAAGGAGGCGACACTGTCGATTATGCACTACATTTAATAATAAGTCACACTAATGATATCACATTTTTCTTTTTTTAAATACCTACTCAATTGTTCTTCATCGGAACAATCATAGGTTAAAAATTACACCAAATTGTGTGCACTCATAATGAGACACAATAATATTTTCTTTGTTTACAAAATCGCCTCATCAACATCTTCGTCTTCTCAGAAGCCACTGAGAGACAAAGAAATATACATCTTGCCTATGGTAAGTCCGTTTCTATAATACAAACAGATCTTATTCTTTTTCAGATAAACCTAAATTCAAGGGTTCAGCGATATAATGCCATAGAGTATGGTTAGTACTTTGATTAAATAATGTCTAGATGAAGCATTCCCTCAATAAGCCTATAAAAAAATTAAGTATTCCCTCTTTGACGTTTGACACTCGTTGAATTAAATGTTTTTTTTTTTAAACTAGTAGTGTTGCCAAGTGCTATTTTTTCCCCATTTATGTGGGAAAAAAGATACGAATACAAGTAAAAGTTCTGTTTATAATAAAGTAGGAATTATATCAAGTACTTTTTTTATTCCTATAATTAAGAAGTTATAAAACCTTTTTAATTATTCACATAAAAGCACGTCTTAACTTATCGGATTGCTTTTAAAATCGTTGTGGAAAAGTGGATGTGACAATCTCGAGAAAACCCTCCGAGATTATGTATGGCTACATTTCGAAAAAAAAAATGCCCTAGTTAATACAGCGTGGCTACATGCGTGGCTAATGCTTAGGATTTTAATAATTAAATAAAACAAATCTTTCATTTTATAATTATATTATATTACAATATACTTAATATACTAGATTACATTTAATATATTAGTTATTATATACTTAAATTACTATCAACTTAAACCTGTGGAAAATTTAACGAAATAGTAGGATATTTAATTTATTATTTAGTAATTGTAATAGCACCACTGAGCAAAATGGCGCGCTAGAATAACTATGGCTAAAACATCTGATGGCCGCGTTTTACTTGTCAAAAAGTTTATCCAGTTGACCGTACTTTTTGACAATTCTTTGCTTCAATTTTAGAAGCCAGATTAGGAATCTAGACATTTTATAATCAAAGGGTTAGTATAATTCTTCTGTTCGTGTGTTTGTCGCCTAACTCCTCCTATACGGCTGGACTGATTTGGGTGAAATTTTGTGTGCAAATTAGTGAAGCTGAAATAAAAACATAATAGGACAGCTTTAGTGGACCCGGGCGCATGACTGACGGCCACAATACTTCAGCCTATTAGCAGGCGGAAACGACATTCGCGCTGCTTGGCAACGAGTACATAAGGAGAGCGGTGACCTCATACTTTTTCGTGAGTGCAGCCGGTCATGGATATTTATGACGTTATCACGTCAAATGTTTTGCACAGATTAAGCTTAAATTTTGATACGATATACAACCCGATTCAACGATTATTTTAATCTATTCTTCGTGTCAAAAAAATAAAGACAGCGAAAGTAATTAATTAAATAAATATTATTTGCAGGAACATAAATCAGGTTAAAAAAAGAGACCGAATTAGTCTACCCCGACTTTAAGTTTTTGGTTGCATTTCAGGGGACGTGAACCTGGTGGTATTGCAAGATAAGTACCGCGTGGCTCATATTTCGACATATTATAGTCTCGCAACTGTGTGAAAACTACAAAACCTTAGTTTGTTAGCCACGTTTGCGCCTTCAACGCACTCATTAATTCTATAGATACTCCCTTTTTTATCCTTTGTTTGTTTTCGTTTTGATAAGTACTTTGATAAAACTACAAGTTCGTCATTTTCCAACTATTCTTGATTTTTTTTATGGCCTATTCCGGATTATAAGTAATAACGTCTGCGGTAGACCGGAAAGACCAAATTTATTGTTGGCAATGTCCCCGATCGAAAGGAAGTGATCAAATGTATGGTAAAAAAAACATCCGATGGCTAGTTAGACGGTGGTTCTTAAAACTTTGGTGAATGAATTATTACTTTAACATTCAACTCCTATGCTTTGTGTGGCTCAGCCCGTTGTACTTAAGCATGTTCCGGCACAGTATAACTTTGTTGCCGGCAAACAGCAAGAACGCCTGTCTTTGTGCCGACTGCAATAAATACACAACATCGTATTGTAGGGGGTGCTGCGTGCCATTGTGCGTATTCACATGTTTTGAGCTACACCATTATCCACAATAACACTACACTGTAACACTACATAGTAACACTACACGGTAACACTACACAGTAACACTACAAGTAACACTACACAGTAACATTACACAGTAACACTACACAGTAACACTACACAGTAACTCTACACAGTAACACTACACAGTAACACTACACAGTAACACTATACAGTAACACTACACAGTAACATTACAAGTAACACTAGAAGTAACACTACACAGTAACACTACACTGTAACACTACAAGTAACACTACACAGTAACACTACACAGTAACACTACACAGTAACACTACACAGTAACGCTACACAGTAACACTACACAGTAACACTACACAGTAACACTACACAGTAACACTACACAGTAACACTACACAGTAACACTACACAGTAACATTACAAGTAACACTAGAAGTAACACTACACAGTAACACTACACTGTAACACTACAAGTAACACTACACAGTAACACTACACAGTAACACTACACAGTAACGCTACACAGTAACACTACACAGTAACACTACACAGTAACACTACACAGTAACACTACACAGTAACGCTACACAGTAACACTACACAGTAACACTACACAGTAACACTACACAGTAACACTACACAGTAACACTACACAGTAACATTACACAATAACACTACAAGTCACACTACAAGTCACACTATAAGTAACACTACAAGTAACACTACACAGTAACACTACATAGTAACACTACACAGTAACACTACAAGTAACACTACACAGTAATACTACACAGTAACGCTACACAGTAACACTACACAGTAACACTACACAGTAACGCTACACAGTAACACTACACAGTAACACTACACAGTAACACTACACAGTAACACTACACAGTAACACTACACAGTAACATTACACAATAACACTACAAGTCACACTACAAGTCACACTATAAGTAACACTACAAGTAACACTACACAGTAACACTACATAGTAACACTACACAGTAACACTACAAGTAACACTACACAGTAACACTAGCATATTCACTGGTTATTTAAGCGCTGGTATTCTAGAAACGTCTGATTTTTATATTTTGGTTGCCTTGTTCGTTTCTCCGAGTTTTCGAGTAATCGGTGAACATACATATTTTGATCTATGATGTAATGATCATCACCGATTACTTTGGTTGATTTTTGTGACTCTTAATATAAATACAAGTCTTGTGTGACAGAAATGTCTGATAGCATGTGATGCTTATATTGTTTTTTTTTGTAGTTTATGTCTAAATAAAATAAACATATTATAATGTGCAACTATTGTCTTGTTTTATTTCCATTCAGAAAATAAAAGTACAATTAAAATTATAATTTCATTAAAAATAAGTCGGATATTAGAAATAACAAAAATTTCAATTAGAATGCAAGTAATAAAATAAAAACTTTTTTTATTTTATCTTCTTCTTCTTAGCTCTTGACAGAGCGGTCGTGATCGCTATGAACTTGTAGTATTATTGGAGGGGGCAGATGTGATGCGCTTCACGATGTTTCGCCATTGCTGCCTACTAGAGGTCATCCTGCTGCACTCGTTCAATGAACCTCCAACGGCTGACTTGATCTGGTCAGTCCATCGCGTGGGTGACCTTCCGCGCGGTCTAGTGCCTTCCACCTTTCCTTGGACGACAAGGCGTTCTATGGATAGGTTGTCACGCCGAGAAACATGTCCGAAGAATGTTAGGATGCGAGATTTATTTTATCACTCGCCCTTAAATATGCTGTGTGTGAGACTACCAGGAGCCGGTTGAGCATAATATGATGTAAAATTACAGTTGTCTGTTAAAAAGAAAGCTATGTCTAATAAAATTGAGAAGAATAACTCTTACAAATCAATTGCTTTTAGATATATTATGTATGTTCGATAAAATACTGGTCAAGTCTGAGTGGTAGTACTTACGTATATATAATGTTTTTTTACAGTTGACTAACAACACAAATAGTTCAGCGATAGAAATTCAAAATTACACGTTACTCCATTGCACTTCTGACATGGGCAAAATTGTCGGCATCGCCGTAGAGTAGACTTTGTGTACCCATACGCATCAATCAATCGGCAATCAGACTACGGTCAGCTGCAAGAAAGTCCATTAAATGATAATGCCAGCATTAAGAATGTAATGCTGCATTAAAATCCTTTTTCTGTTGCAAGTAACATTAATTTAATGAATCCATTAAAACTATTTTTGGACCTCATTAGCTCCTCATTATCGCGATATGGAGTTATATATTATAAGAAACTGGACAACATCCTAATGGAGGATTCATTTTGAAGAGGTGTCATTATATACACATTAGATCAGTGACGTTTACATAAAACGTCTTTGTATTAGCCATCTAAATACAAAAATCATACAAAAAGTGCGTTTTAATATTTAAGTATGTGTATCAATTGTCTGGTTTCCATAGTACAAGCTCCGCTTGTTGTGCGAGTTGTCGCAACATATTATATTATAGTCGAAAGGTTTTATGAGTTGGTTGGATTTTAGAGAGTACTGTCTTGTTATTATTATTTTACATTTGGTAAATAATAATACAACATAGTTAACAATGTACAGTTAATATATATTTACATTTTTAAATTATTCTCTTCGTATTTTACTCTAATCCGGCATTTTCCTACCATCATATTTTGTGCTCTTTTTTCGGAGACGAATGTCTTCTCTCTGGATTTTTGTTTTGAAATAATTAATATCATTAATACCCATGACAACTTGACGAAACTGCTAAAAAGAGAATGTAGTATTATTAAATTTTAGGTACTAATTATCGGATATACTAAATTTACATTAATTTTATAAAACTTTATATATATATGCCTAAAGTATGTAAAACTGTTAAGTTTATGAAGATCAGCGTATCTAGGAGGGGAGGGGTGGCAAACCAAGTCAGGTCTCCATCAAAGTATCTGGGTGCTCCTGTGTAATATGCCAGTTCCTGATAAAACCTACCCTCACCGGGGTCGAGCCCGTCCTCAAACCAAAATTTTGGGTTCCTAAACTGGTATACTCGTATATATTATATAAGATATTTAAGCAGCAACAAGCAGGACGAGGACAAAACAACCACAGCATGTGGTGTTCAATTATTGTAAAATAATAATCAAAGATTTTACTTTCTGTCCCTTAAGACTCAAGAGTTTTGGAGTTTCTTGTTTTAGAGCTGCGTCGTGCGTATTGTTGCCATCTATATTTAAGTATTATCAATATCACATAATTAATTAAAACTGAATATTAAATACGTGAGTATAATGGATAGCGGTCGGTGACGCAGCCAGCTCGTTTAATGTTGACAGACAGAAGTCAAAAATTTAATTTGGTTTTTTAAAAACGTTTTGTTTTATAATCTCAATAATAAGTTTTTTATCAAAAGCTCCATAAATTCTTGAAGCAAAACGCTACCAACTAAAATCAATCATTCTTTACTGAAACCATTCCATTATCTGTTCATTAGATAATTAATATGGTGCAACACCTTATAATTTAACAGAAGCATTAACTTTAATCAAGAATTAGTAAATAGAGACATTAAGACATTTTCTTGCAACTGACCGTGAGTAGCAAACGGAGTGCTTCATAGATCGCGTGGCAGTTGGAACAGCATCTTGAGCACATAGAGATATGAGAGGGTCCGATGTTGGGGCTGAATACGACCAGACAGACAGACAGTGCCTAGTATTGGTATAAGGCCCATGATTTTATTTTTTGTTATATTTGGTATATATTGTTAGTAACATTAAGTTAAGATATTGTAACTAACACTTTATGGACTCCAGTCTGAAATAAATACATTATTGTTATTATTTGTCAGACTCAATTAAAATAAGCAAATAGTATTCTTGGAGCCTGCAACAAAATAATTGTATACCGATAATTGCCACTTTTATACTCTTCAGTCTCTGAACATTTCCGTTCTATTTCTGCTTATTCATTAGGCACAAGTATACACTCCTGAACCATGCTAATTGCAATTTATTCTGGTGAAATTTACAGAACACGTGTTTGGCACTTATATACCTAGTCCGGCCATAAGTTCTGTTACAAATGAAAATGCATTTTTTTTTTAATGAAGTTATGTAATATTACTAAAACTTAAATGTACATATTTATTAAAGTCTCAGCAAAAAATAAAAACAATATTCTATTCGAAATGGCCACCTTTGGCTTATATACAGGCCTTTAATCTGTTTGGCCACGAATCTATGGATTTACGCACTGTTTCCATGCGAAATTTCGCCACTGCTTGCCTGCTGCCAATCTGGAGCAAGCAGTGGTGAAATTTCCCAAAGTGTATTGCTGAGAGGTTCCACAACACGATTCAATCCTCTTGATACACTTTGAAGTTTTCACTTCTTTTTCACAAAAATGTAGCTTTGTGACGCCTTGATAAGACACGCCCCACCAAACCATCACTGACGCAGGATGATGACCACGCTGTACCTTTCCGACCACTTGAGCTGCTTCTTTAAAACTGTGAGCGTACACTTTATCATTTTGCTTATTGTAGTGCTCTGCAATTGTGATTGTTTTTTCATCGGTAAAGAGGATATTTCTGTGCCCTTCACCTGCGCATCGCGATAGAAGGCGTTTTGATCGATCCACTCTCTTTAATTGTAAAGATTGATTTAGGGCATGTTCTGTATACCGACGATAAGCACCGAGTTTCAGGTCTTGTTGTATAATACGCGACAGAGTCCTAGCGGGTATCTTCATTTCTCGCATTAAGATGTTTTGCTTCCTAATGGGATTTCGACAAATTCTGTCTTTAACAGCATTAACAGCCTTTGTACCTAGTTCTAATAGCACGCGGCCGGCCGCCCTGATCTTTTATGCTCTTCGACAGAGGAAGTGTTGTTGTACCTGTTGATAGTACGATATACGAACATACGGCTGATATCAAGCTTTTGAAGTGTCTGGAATCCATACCCACTTTGTGCAAGGCGATCAACGCAATCCTATTTTGTTTAACACCCCAATCCGTTTTGTAATTTGATATTGAACACAAAAAAATATGTGAGATGGCGCGAAATCGAAAGAACTTATAAAAATAATCGCGTTCCAAATTCAAAGTAATTAAAAAGTTGAGAAAAAGAAAAGTTTTTATGTAACAGTATTTATGGCCTGATTAGATATTTTTTTCTTGTTTTCTAAAATACATCATTTTTAACAAATATCAAAATGACTTGTATTGTTTAGGTACACTTATATTAGGGACGTAGGTTGTAGGTCCTGTATCGAAATTTGTTGAGGGGGCAGGTGGCCAAAGGGCAGGCGCGGATCCAGAACTTTGTTCAGGTGGGGCAACATTTGACTCAACCGGCCAAGTGTGAGTCACTATCTTGACGGTGGGGGGTTTGCATTTGACTCAACATGGGTACACTATGCACCACCGCCTAAAGGGAGGGGCAATTGCCTGTCATAATTCTCAAATTCCTCTCCCTGGATCCACCTATGCTGTGTCTGACTGTTATTTATCTTAGTATAATATGTAAGTATAAAAAGATTTAGAAATAACATAAGTATGTTTATCAAGTGTGGTTGCCATAGTACAGGCTCTGCCTAGTTTAAAACAGATGACTTTGTGTAAGCTGTCTCAAGATATTATTATTACATGTACTCGTAAGTACTTCGATATATTGTTAACAGGGGCATAGCCGCAATGTCAATGATAGGGGGCTCCCAGGCTACAAGGGCTCCCGACGTGCAATTGCAACTTGCATTCCTCCATGTCAACGACACACACTAAAGAGTAAATTGCAAAGTGCATGCGACTCACATTAGCCCTTTGGCCCCCTCTAACAAATTTTGACACGGCCCGTCTAATTGTTAACGTAGGTAATTTTGGCCCTCAAACTTCCTTGCTCGTGGTTTCATACATCTGCAAAGTGCTGCTTATAATCAAATGTTGGTCCAGGCTAAGGTAGTCAAAATCCTAATTTTCATCCTTCCTATTTACTAGTTTACGTGGTATACTTTGTATCTTACTAATATTATAAATAAGTGCGAAATTTTGTAAGGATGTATGAATTGATATTTGTTTCTCTTTCACGCAAAAACTTAACAGTATAATGTAATGTATATATACATCAGAATATAACGAATGGTATAACAATAGGCGTAGAAATGCTAATACCTACTTAATATAGAGATTACATTTAATCATAATTCAATTACATACCGACTTACATAATTAAACCCCATTTATTAGTTTGTTAATAAATCTACCTACCTCACATCAAGAAATTCAATTTTATGATGTAACGCAAGTATGGAATAACAATTGTAACGATTCACCCCTAGACTCGGGTTTTAATAATCGATTTAATTGAGCCAATGAACAATTTAATTAAAATTCTAAAGACAGCGTACGGGCCGTGGGATGCGGCGCGACATGTATGTTGTTGCTATAATTCGAGAATCAGATAATTTGCAAAATGTCCGTAAAGTATTTTATGACAAAATAATTATTGAATTTTAAACTGTCCTCCTAACAATGCTTGTGTACAAGTAGCTAAATATTTTTATCAGACAGAAAATAGTTGCGTTGATAATTTTTATAAAATTAGATAACTTATGTAACTATGCATAAGCGAAGGCATGTTTATTAAAGTATCCAGTTTCAATAGTTGTCAGTACCTATTTAATCACTACTTCAAATGTTTAAAGGTTGCAGATGTGTCCATTCACACAACATTTCAGTTGTTGAAGCAATTATAACTGTCAGTCATATAAATGATAGTACTTCCGGATCTCATAGTTAAAGTGTTGATCTCTGCGTTACTTCAATTATTTACTATTGTTTATAAGGTCCAGCGTATACAATTTCCATATATCATTGTTTCATATACTATAATGCTAATGATTATTAGTATAAGACCACAGGGTTTAAGATCAGTTTTACTTCGTAGAAAAAAAATTGAAACGATCAGGAATTGGTTAATACCCATCCATAAATTTCTTCATTAAATACAGTAGGCAATAGATTTTTATTTCGTAACGTTTTAGGATGTGTTTGGTGTTTGTAGCTGCTGTGCGGAATCTTTATGTTGAAAAAAGCTACTTAAAAACTACTTTCACTTACAGAGATTCTTATTATAATTAGTTTTGAGTTATTGACGATCTAGCCGATTTCAAGACTAATATTTATTGTACACTTTTACTGCAAGAGACTCGGTCTTATACGTTTTGCACATATGTTATGTATTTTCACGCATATTGCGTTATAGTAAACACTATAACGCAATACGCAAAATAGAAGACAGTTCAGTTTGCCACCATTTTCACCACTCCTTAGATATCTTTAGTTTGTTACCGAGTTTTCAAGTTGAGAGAAAACGAGAGTGCCCAAATTAGACTTTATTCATATAGTCTAAAATATTGCAAATGCCTGCAACAGGTATAAAAATATGCGATTATTAAAATGTCGGCTGTACAAATGAGCGGTGTGGAGCGCGAGTTATGCAGGTATTTACGGTACGGGTTATTGGAGATCTGACGGGAACGATGTCTCTCTTCTCTTTACTTAAGTACTTTGTTGTTTCATATTAAACACCATTCTTGATATTTTAAACATTTTAAATTTGTTTTTGTTTGCGTGTTTTACTGAAGGATTAAGCAGAGGTATTATTATTTTAGGTTATAACATTTAGGATTCTTGATATTTTAGACATTCTAAATTTATTTTTGTTTGCGTGTTTTAGGTACTGAAGGAATAAGCAGAGGTATTATTTAGGTTAAGTAAAGCATAGTTTTAGTTTGTAAGTTTAGGATTTTGTTTTGAAGGAGGGGGCCAGGCAACAGGGGCAATTGGCTCCACTCCAGACTCGACTGAATGACCTTTTTTTATTTAATTTAGTGTTTTTTTTTAAAGATAATCAGCAATGTGGGGTCGTGGCTCCCGCATTAAGTACTAGAAATCCTGTTAACCCCCCCGGTGAAACTCAATGGCTTGTGTTAGGAGTCGGTTCACGTCGCTGGTATAATGGGTAGGATTCGAACCCGTGACCTCACGATTGCGAGTCCACTGCCTTAGCCATTAGGCTACCACCGCTTGGGGAATTTGAGAGTTTTGACACTGGATCCATGCCTGGATTGGGCCTTAATCGGTTTGCAGGTTTTATTTTGGGAGAGGGCGCGGGCTTAATTGCTGCTGAGTCAAGTCCTCCAAAACAAAAAATCTTTTAGCGTTCTTACCTTCTTAGTCGCAGAATCACAACATCTAGTTGTTATACAAGTAAAATGACGATAAAAAATAAAATGTTTTGTATCACCCATAAATTGGCCTCCGTGTGGTAAAGAGTACCTAGATCTAGGCGGGAGATCATGGAGATGATATATGTTCGTAAACTTTCACGATTTGTACACATTATAGAATTTTATAAGCTACGGGTCTTAATTGCGTAAATATTTTGGAGATGATGTCTTAACATGGACTGATCCAGGATTTATATGGACCACATATTTAACAGAAATTTAAAGGTGTTTGACATTGAAAGATCAGAGGGCACTGTAGTGCCCCCGCCAAGACGAAACAGCGAAAGTACAGGGCACTACTTACCTTTTCTCGAAGCATTTCGTTGTATTTTTGTTGTCCAAATTCTCAGGATATACCTAGTCTAGCCATAAATATTGTTACGAAGAAAAAACATTTTTTTTATTGCAAATAATATTTATTACTTTTACAGTGTGTTAGTTTAATACATAAATAAAAAACAATTCAAAATATAAAAAGCTTATTCGAAGTGGTCTCCATTGGCTGCAACACAGTCCTTTAAACGTTGAGGCCAGTTATCAATAGAAGCACGCACTCTTTCCATGGGAAAATTCTTCACTGCCAATCGTATGGATTGTTTTAGGGACTCCAAATTATCATGGCGTTTAGAGCAAGCCATACTCTCTAAAACTGACCATAAATCATAATCCAGCGGATTAAGATCGGGACTAGACGACGGCCAGTCTTCAGCTCTGATGAAGTCCGAAACGTTCACTTCCAACCAAGACTGCGTGGACCGAGCTTTATGACCCGGCGCTGAGTCTTGTTGGAAGGACCATACTTGGTTATTGAACATGGTGTTGTTAAGGGGTTTAACTACCTTCTCAAGAATGGTATCTTGATACACTTGTGCCGATGTTTTGATACCTTTTTCACAAAAATATGGCTCAGTCACTCCTTCATAGCTAACACCCCACCAAACCATCACTGAAGTCGGATAATGCCCACGTTGCACTCTGTCGACTAATTGGGAAGCTTCCTTAGAGCTTTGAGCATAAATACGGTCATTTTGTTTGTTAAAATGTTGCTCAACTGTAAAGATTTTCTCATCCGTAAACAAAATTTTTCTGTGACCTCCCTTTGCGTACCGCTTCAGTAGTTGCTTCGATTTTACCACCCTATTCTTTTTTAAATTATCAGTTAAAAAATGACCAGTGCGTCTCTTATAGGCTGCAAGTCCTAAGTCATCTTTTAAAATGCGTGACATGGTTCTGGGTGCTATCTTCATCTCCCGAGATAAAATCTTTTGCTTTCGGACAGGATTTCTTCGAATTCTTTCCCTTACTGCTTTGACCACCATTTTCGTACGAACACTACGTGGACGGCCAGATCTTTTTCTGTCACAAACAGAGAAGGTCTCATTGTACCTATTAATAGCCCGGTACACAAACATTTGACTAATACCAAGCGTATGGAGAGTTTTAAAAATTACATTCGGCTCCATACCAACTTTGTGTAATGCAATCACAGCGATTCGGTTTTCTTTATCACCCCACTCCATTTTAATATAGCAAAATATTGTACAATGTATTGGCGCCAAAATTAGAAAATACAATGAACAATCGTATAAAAATGACAGATTCCAAATTCAAATGTAATATCTTTCTTATTTTTAATTGTAACAGTATTTATGGCCAGACTAGGTATGTGTACCTATGTCAATAGAGTAGATAAAATAACGAAATTTTTGGTGTAAAAGCTAGGCGCTAGACAAACAACATAATATTGAAAAAATTTGTACATTCCCCCCCCCCCCCCCCCCAACCCTTAAATAGAAATTGTTATTAAATAATTCTGGATTTGTTCTAAAATCACAATTATTCTTAGATGCACCCATATTATTTACTAGCTGTCCCGCGCAACTTCGTCTGCGTAAATTTTCCTCGTTTTTGCAACATTTCTCATTGCTGCTCCTATTGGTCGTAACGTGATGTTATATAGCCTTTCTCGATAAATGGGCTATCCAACTTTTTGATTTGTTTTGATTGTGATATATGAATATGTAATTTCTAAGAATTTTTAAACTCTTAGAAATTACATGTACGTAGTAAATTAATACCTCAATGTTATTTCATAACTTCATAAGATATTTTTTGTGCTTCAGATATGTTAGTTTGTAGTGTACGTATGTTGGTAACTTGTTTATAATATGTAATGCAGTACGTATATATTAAACAAGCTTAGTTTTTCTAGTCTTGTTTGGTTTGTCTTGCTGATTGAACTACCCTTACAACTTACCCAACTTAATCGGCCGATAGTTTGATCAGGTTGAGCTTTATAACAAATACCGGCCGATACCAAATCGGTGTAACGTGCGCACTTTTATACATACTTATACTGATTAACAGACCGGTCAAACTATCGGCCGACGAAAAGTTTGTAGTCTGCGGGGGGTTTAAAAGGCAATGATAGTGAGTGCACTATAAAAAAAAATATAAAAATAAAAAACCCCGCCTGCACAAAAAAGATGGAAAAAAGATCCTCTACATAATTATATAATTTCATGCAGTCGGAGGCACTTTACTAAGTTCATCGATATTCATTAATGCCTCCGATTCCGACGACCGACGGCGGGTTTTTTTATTTTTATAATTTATTTTTTTATTTAATACTTTTTAGTAGTTGTAGGATGTAGCCGATGTAGCAACTTACTTTTATCACAGCTATTGTCAAGTATTGAAAATAAAAAAATTATGGTTGCTAACTAACTTTTTTAGTATATAAACTCATAATCATGTTGTACCTTTTTGAATAGCTTAAGATGAGCCCTTTAATTTGATACCCATATTGCAGTATTCAAAACAACTTTTTTTCACACCTCTTTATTTTGACATCTCATTGCCGCCATGTTTGTTTTTTTAAAACGTCATCTATCTAAGAACACTTGGGCAATTAAGACGAATCTAACGACGTATGAATTGTATAAATCCGTTCAGTGGATTGTGCGATATCAGGTAATAAAGAATATTACATACATACATACAAGATACGCGCAAAAAACATAACCCTTCTTTCAGTCGGGTAAAAATAACTTAAGATGTGCAAGAATTAACAACCAAAAAAAAAAGAAAAGAAAATTAACATAATGAGTAATAAAATCTTTTGGCGGTAAAATCATTTGTAGAGAACTTTGGACTAAGATTCATGCAGAACGTATAGCATGTTATGATGAGAATTAGGAAGTATAAAATAACCAAGAAAAAAAACTAGGTTAGGGCGTCTAAAGAGGAGGAGGTCTTAGGAGCTTGGCTTTCCTATCGATGATGATGATGAAGATGTCAGATCTTATAGATCTGACATCTTTTTTTAGAGTGGTAGCAATATGTATCTACTCGTCTAGGCGTCAATTTACATGAAAATCTTTTTGGTGGGATTATATTATTCTTCACAACAAACACTGAAGGGGAAAATTCCTAGATAGTTGCTAAATCTGAGCCCCAAATTGAACAGCCCGAGTGATCGCCCTTAAAATATAAATTGACTCTAGCGGTGTTCAATGGTACGCGCTATTAATTGCGTTACGAGAATCAGGGTCATAATGACCCTTGGCGAGTGAGTGCAAGTGTCATGCGCACGCGTTGAGAGTAAAGATAAACCATGATCTCGATGTCGCGTGGCGGCGCGTGCGACCATTTCCCATAAATGTAGAGTTACTAATGTATAGATGAGAATTTCCCTTGTTAAAGACAATGTATTACAAATTAGCATCCAAAAAAATATACCTAGGTAGGGTTAGAGGTAGAAAGAAGACAATGTTTTGATTCTACGTCGTCATCATACTTCTGTATTTACAGTGCTACAAGGATCTTTTGGCGCGAAACCGAAATCGCGATTTAACTAACGCCGCCATCTTGTAAAGTGCCAAAGTATATGTCATTCAGGGGCCAGTATTGATTGAGATTTGATTTGATTTGAGCGAAATCCGAACTGACGCTGCCATCTTGTAAAGCGCCCTTATTTCAATGTCATCGAAGCGCCAAAAGATCCTCGTAGGACTATATCCCAATTTATTTGGGTTTAACGCAATATGTTTATACACAATCCTGACATATGTAATCTATATGCTCATATCGTTTCTGTTCACATCTTATATACGATTGTAAAAAATCTGTACTATCTTTTCTTAGGTAATCTTCTACTCGTAAAGTATTTCACATTCGTGCTTTAAACTGTCTTTTCTTCTTACAGCATTAAATAAATTCTACTCTTATAAGTCTATACCATGACAAACCCTCGCTGCTTCATTTTAAATCGACTTCGAAAAGGAGGAGGTTAGATTAGGGAGGCATAACTCCGTCATATGTCGACGGATTTTTAAAATTATTTTTTGTTTCAAAGAGGCTGGTCTCATATAAATTTGGTAAATATTTGATGATAACTTTCAGAGACAGACAACGAAACTGCTCAATAAATGCCAGTTAATCAACTGTGATTGAAGTTGGTTAGATGTTTTTTTGTAAAAAAACTCGTGTATTTATCCGCATGTGACTATGTATCTTAGGTATTTCGAGCGAGAGCCAGAGGCGAGGAGGCTTTAAGAGCTATATATAAAATTTGAACTACAAAAAATAGCCTCACAATAAAAAATAAAAAGTAAAATTACCGTCAAAATGTTTAAGAATTTCAAAGATGTCACTATTATTGAGATAAGCTTTCTAGAACATGGTTTAAAAAAGTTCAAATAGTAATCGAATCCGAAATATATCGGCAAACCATGAAGTCCGGCACAAATTTCATATCTACGTATCACTAACTCTGTTTCCGTTAGCGGTGTGGCCGCGAATGTCGGAACGCGATCATTTGGCACGCGTCGAGTTATCTCCAATCTGTGGGCACAGCTCACAGCCTCGTAGCGGCGCAATCGGGCCGCAAACAGCCGCAAAACCGACACAAACCGACGCAAATCCCATATAATGTGCCTCATGAACGATGTCGGCGTCAACCAGCTTTTGAAAACAAGTCCTGTTTGATTGTAGGCTAATATAAATGCTTTAATTGTCTATTGATCTCTAATTGATGATATGCAATGCATTTGAACTATTAACGTGAGTTTATATGTCGTAAAAAATATAAAAGGTAATTTGTCTAATAATAGTTAATATCATATTATATTAACAAAAAAAACCGGGCATGTCAGGCCACGCACAATGTAGGATTCCGTAGTTCCGTAGAATAATGCGGCTTAAGAAGCGGGTTTTCTGTTGTTTTTATTGCATACTTACAATGTCATACCTACTTAATAATAATTTTCTATGGAATTTGTACGAAATTTTTGTTACTTCTCATTTGAGCAGCTGTTACTCGTAAAATTGTAAAGCCTACTTAGCTGTGATAGTTTTCCTTTTAATTTCACTATATATACTAGTGACTAACGTGAGTTTTTTCACATACCTACTCAACATCAACCATTGAGCTGGCAAGGGCCCTTGCCAGCTAACTGGAGGGGGACTTGACTCTAACAAAAATTTGCACTTTAAAGCATAATATTTCACAAACGAAAAATCACCCACGTGATGCAGTAGGTTGTGTGTTAGTGAATACCTTCACTATAAGTAAAATGCGGAAGTGATTTTTTCCCCCCAAAAAATAAATTTGATCAAATAAAAGTTTTTAAACATTTTATTCTTTCTCGGCGTAAGTAATATGTGTTTCAAAAAAGTAATATGTGTAGCAAAAAGCCTTCTAGCAATAACAGTCTCTGAGCCAAGCTGCGGACGGACGGACATGGCGAAACTACAAGGGTTCCGTTTTGCCATTTTGGCTACAGAATCCTAAAAAAGAACTCTAAAATACATTCTTTGGCTGCAAACTCAAACAAAAGATTGCATCATAATTATTAATAGTTTGACAAGTGCCATGTATTCTAGATAAATTGTGTTAAAACATAATCGAAGTTCTACATATTTAATAAAACAAATGACATGTCAATGACGTCATGCAAGAAATGTTCTTCTTTAACAAAAGAATAAGTTATGACGCTAACGAATAAAAATATGTACATATTATTGAATGACAATACTGATTAGATAGTACCCCAAAGCCCACATGACTTAGACTAATTGTAATAAGACATTAATAATGATAATTTTGGTCTTTGTTTAAAAGGGCTTTGTCGCTTATAAACATCCTTCGTCCTAATAATGGTCATATTAAAACTGTGTACTCCAAAGTTTAAAACATTCAAAGAGTAATCAGATTATTTAGACCGCAAATATTGCAGATTTATTTAACATTTTCTAACTAATATGACGTGGCATGGGTCCTATCGACCCCTAATCTCTATTCTAGTGTTAATGTGTTCAGGATTACACCATTAAGTTTGACTTTGAGTCCGCGGCCGCAAAATAAATAAAGATTACTATAACTGTCGATTGAGTGTCGTGAGAAATATTTTATAATAAAAGCTCCATTGTGCGGTGAATGTTCATACCTAGTTGTTTGTTTTTCTATATTTATTACGAGATAATTGTATAATTTTTCATCACTTTTAGACTACTATAAAATAATATCTTTTAAGTGTTTTTAATAGAGATTATTTTAATTAAAAACTTTTTTGATGTGATAACGTCTTATAAATCGATGACGGGGTGCACGATTGATTGGTTGCTAAGCAGTCACGTTATTGACTGGTTGCTAAGCAACGCGAATGGTGATTCCGCCTGCTGATTGATAGGCTAAAGTATTGTGGCCGTCGGGCGCCACAATAATGTCAGCTGCTTAATAACCTCCTCCTTTTATGAAGTCGATTAAAAATGATTAAATTGTGTGTGATTTAAAATTAAAACAATAGCTGAATTGTTTTACTTTTGGAGATAAAATAAATTGAAACCTTTTGATAGAATTTAGCGCCCCAGATTTCTAAGCTGGAGGACGCTTTCGGTGGTCCCGTATCTATGGCGCCTGGAGCGGCCGCTCCGTTCGCCCAATGGTCGGGCCGGCCCTGTTTGGGTTGGATGTGACTGCGTGAAAGAAGAAGAGCGACTTATTAATTTTTGATAGCAGCGATTACATTAACAGTTTACAGAGTTTTAGAGAAAATAAATTTTAATAATTGTCTTTGTGGAAAGTAAAATTAAGTTGACTTTATTTTAATACTCTGAGCCGCCTCTCTTCTCGACTATCTACCTACACATTACCACGTTGTAGTTGTTGAAAAAAGCTTTCTTAAAAAATACGTTCCTTTACAATATAAATTGTAATTATTAATTATTTCACCATAGAAAACGTCACAGGCTTGCATATTTTATACAAGTTGGTACCGAGCGTTTTTTGACGTTTCTTATAAAAAGAGTTTACAATACCCTATTATTGTAATCACGCGTAGTCCACATTTGTTTAAAACAGAAGTTGTTTATAAAAATGCTGATGTAATTTTCAAGATTTACGACAAATAGAACAACGTGGCAATGCATAGATTCTTCGACTCCATTCATAATTCACTGAAGCTCAGTGACTATTAAATTTACACCGAATTATACCCACGTATTGTCCATTGTTCAAGCACGTATTCATTCATTCAACCTTTAGCAACGTGCGTATAATTATGCAGCGTGAAAGCATTACTTCACCAATCTAATTGTGAAAATAAAATGCGTATATTAAAAAATCGTGGGAATAGCACGGTGTAATGAGTAGGACAAAAAATTGTCTGTTTAATATTGTAAAAGAGGGACGTGATTTAGTTTGGGGCTTAATATCCGCCAGGGATGCGCAAGACATAATGCACATCAAACTTAGGGTTGTCACAGTCATGGCTTTTTAAAATTAATTTCTGGCTTCTATTCGTGTCTTCGCTTGCGAGTTTTTCATGGTTATATTCAATCAGTTCTGATATTTTTAAATTACTGAGAAAATATATTTTAGTGTAAGAGATTTCTTAAATTTCATAGAAGCAGTGACAGCTCAATATCCTTGTAGGTCCTAGATTTGATCCACATTTGAAGTGTGTGTTATATGTAGAGTACCTGAATGAATGAACATACCTAATTAATAAAGCCTAATTAATAGGCTTAAATATGATATTCCAAAAAAATAATTGGAAAGTTTGTTCTGGAGAAATAAAATGAAATAATATTGAAGCGGTGTCAGCCCTATTAATTTGCCATATCTACTGGCCAGGAGGCCTACTCTATTTCAACGAAAAACAAAGTTTCTATAGAATATTCGTAGCTTTCCTACCCCAATTCTATTGGTTCACGAATTTCATTGAAACGAAAATTGTTTGACATATAAATTCTCTAAGCCTACTCTAATTCCTTATGCACCGAACGAAATTTAGAATTTGACAGGTGAATTATTCGGAATTATAACCTAAAATTGACGAAACCAAAAGTGCTACCGTTTGATTTTCGTCGTGGTACATTTTTATTAAGAATTATGTTAAAAGCAATTATTATGGCTGAAGATTATTTTTAATTGAAGCTGCTCAGCCTAAAGAACGCTCATTGCGTAGAAGAAACCGCCATCGCTTCGGCAATTAATTATATATTGACATAATTTCCTGCCTAGATTTTGTAGGAAATTACAGACTAATTTCCGACTTTGACTTTGTAAGACTCAGTCAAGAAAAGAGTGAGAAAAGAAATAATAATTCTTTGATTTCTTCTCTTTTGAAGACACTCAGTCAAAAGTGAAGAAATCAAATAAATATTAATAATCAATTCCTGCGAGCTAGATTTTTGTGCTCATCAAATAAATTGAGAAGTGCCTCGATGAGCTCGGAAGTTGCGAATCCCATTTATAGAGTCATTTTGATCCTAAAATGATAACATTTTGAAGTTAACTGTCACTACAATTAACAACCGACCTAATTCTGTATCTGCTTATACGCAATGAGTAGGTACTTGCTACTTACCTGTAAATTGGTAGATTAAAAGCGATATTAAGTAGATATCTATTAGTCATTTAAGCATTACCCCTACGGAAGATGGTAGCTAACCCTAAGAGTAGACTAGATAAATCTGACACTGACGATTGGGAACAATCAACTATATAATATAATGATTGTGATGTTAGTATTTACAGCAGGTTCAGTGTTGAATTTTGAGCTAGGCACCTACTTAGTTATGTAAAACATAACTAAGTAGGTACTATCTAAAGTGCCTAGCTCATATAAATAAAGTGAGAATACACAGGATAGGAAAAGAGAGGTAACAATTTTATTTTACAGTCAAATAAAATAGCAGATTATTTTTATTGCAGTTTAATTGATTTCAATATTTAGCTCAACAATGGTTCCTTATCTGGCATTGCCAAGTTGACTAGCAACGATTTGTAACTCAATATCAGCATTCGGTTCTTGTGATTCAACATCGGCAACAATATTTCTTTGATCTTTATCAAGTGTCCGGTTATAAATAACATGTCTTCTAAGATGCATAAAACAAGCTTGACATGAACAATCAGTCAGTGATATCTGTAAAACCACAATATTAAAAATGGATTACTAAACTTATCTAGTTTATTTTTAAAAACCCTAAGAATAAATAAAAAATCTATTTTCATGTAAACATACCTGCTGATCCTGCCAAGGTGACTGGATTAGAATTAACCAATTAAGTAACACTTCAGCACAACAGTCCACATAGCACACAGACTTCTATACTTATGACCACAACGGACAGGGACTTGCACACCGCAACACTCCTAACATAGTCTCCACTCCGATCACAATTCACAGCTTGCATGGCTAAGATAACGAATACCTCACAAATGTAGTATTCATCAGTCATCTGAAAATGAATTATGTAAATTTAAACGTACGCCTCACGTAATTATAGCTTTTGGTAAGAAAGTTCTATCATCTGAATGCACAAATATACAATCGACTAAACAATGCAGTCAAGGAAAATCACAATACTTACTGTGAATGGAGATATCTAATTGCTGATCAAAGATTTGTAGATCAAACTCTTGTACATATTTTGTACTAGATCGTGATATCGATTTATCTCAGATAATGTTTATGTATTTTCCACTGAAACAACCCCATGTACCCATGGCAATGGCTCAACTTTCATCGATTGGAAATTATTATACTCTTTGCTAGAATACAAAGAAACAAAAAGAAACAGAACAAGTTCTAATGGTTTGATGAAATTGGTTTGAAGATTTTTTTTGACAATGTCACAACGTTAGAGGACGTTCCGTTTCTCCTATGAAATTGATCGTATATAAAAATATATTATTTTTAATTACTGATGTTGTATGAAGGCCAAATAAAACTAAAATCTAATTAATATTCAAATAATGAACACAAAAAAACAATAGAGAACATTTTTTTTACATTTTTGATACGAATTTAGAGAAACGGTATTTCATAAGTAAGACGGAACGTAAAATGTTAATATTTTTGAGTACTGATTACTTTTTTTCTGGACTAACAATCTTGATCGTGTTTACATAGTTTAATAGGGAAAAAAAGACCTATTTTTTAAGATATCAATCAATCGACAAATCGACAAGGCACTTTTAGCTCTTAAAATACTAGTGTTGCCATTTGAAGAATAAATTAAAAGAAACAGAAAAATCTAGAGCTAGCAACAATAATCCAATCCATTCGTTCACGAAAATTGACCATGAAATACGAAATTTGTGTGTGTATTGGAAAATGAATTAGAGTAGCTTACCATTCGAACCTTCGTTTAAATTTTGTTCGTTATAGAATGTTCGTTTCAAAGAAAGCGGGTAAGGCCCCAGTAGCGAATAGAATACGACCAGCGTAACAGTAGGGACGCACGCCAGCTATTGAAACACTTATCATTTTACTGTTTCATAAGTCGATTGCCACACAACTCTATGCCGAATTAATAAGAATGTTAATGATAATGAGAATAAAACAGATGAGGGAATATTTATTCTTGTGGCATAGTTAGTAAGGGAGAGACGTGTGTATGACGTTATAAAATAAAATTGAAGCCACAAGGGCACTCGACACGGATCTAATTAAATGATAAGTGCGATCTAAGATTAATGTCCTTCTCTCTAAGAGATTATGATTAAAATTCTTAATATTCTGATGAATGGGATTCTAGGTCAAAATATGTTAATTAGATTTTATTTGTACCGACAAAATTAGATTTTAATGATTCTGTGATTTCAATTAATAAGTACAAAATTTGGGCTGACTATGACTTTGGGCGACCACTCAACTGGCCGACTAGTTGGAACGTCTTTAATCGATGTTTAATTAGTAGATATTAAATGGATTTATTATTATTATTAACAAATACATGCATCAGTATATTTTTGACCAATAATTGCTTAGTAAAGTGATCTTCCAATTTGTCAACTGAATAGCGAAACAAACAAGTCCAAATACGCCTATCGGTTTAGGAGTCATCGTCACTGATAGACAAAGTACAGACTGACTTAATACCACCATGTTCTTACTAAAAACAAGGGTAAATTATGTAACGAGTAACACATGACGTTCTCATCTGCATCGCAGCCATTCCTAATGGTAATTTAAATAGAGTTTAAATTCTACTTTTAACTTGCAACATTTTTTCTTTCGAACGTCACATGTTTTAAAAAATGCAAACGAGACTTACTCATAATATGTACCTAAGCATTATGTGATTGCTCCTGTCGTTTTATTTCATAGATAAAATATTTGAAGATGGAGGCTGATTGATTATGGTATCTAATGCGCAATAGGCATAATAATATTTATCTAGCTACCTGGTTGTAGACCCATGTTAACGAAGTAGGTTTAATTAATGTTGTAAAAGCCGTATAAGTTAATAAATTATTAAGAAAATAGACTACATGACTAGATTTCTGTAAATGATTCTCTAGGTAACCATGAAATGTCAAATCGTAACGCATTGTAAAAATTGTATCAAATGCAGCGAAACACACCTTCAGTTTAGTTACCTATTTAAAACAACATTCATACCAAAATGAAAACCGAACTGTAGCATACCTTTGCATCGCTGTCAAATTCCACAAATAGCAATGCATGTTGAATGGCAATTTATAAAGAGTAGAGAACATAAGCACTTCTAAAAAATGATTTTTAGGGTTTTTAACAAGTGAATTATATCTCTGTTGTATCTGATGTACTTACTTAAAAGTAATTAATAACCGTAATTTGCTATGATATCTGAAAAGAATAATTTTCTAAAACCACACTATCAAATAAGATTATTTCGACAAATGTTATTGAATGTCTCCAGTACATTCAGTGGAATGTGCGGTTATACAGGGAGTTAAGCTAATACGTTGGGCCGAGGCCGAAGCTAGTGTATTTGTCAACGCGGACCAACACAATCTTAGAATCAATTTTCATTTATTCGCGGCTTAGCCTCACTAGCTCGGTGTGCGCCTTATGATTTGTGCAGACCTAAATAAGGAGTAGAGAAGGTAGCTTTAATATTATTTTAAGTAACAAGTTGAGTGATTTATAACCGCCTGTGGTATATCGGTGATATCTATTTAAGCAGATTAAGTAACATAAAAGAAAATATCAGGCGCTATTAATTCAATAAATGCGTCAAAATATAAGTTTAGACCCAAGAATCAAATTGAGGATTTCACCAATAAACCAGCTATCTGACCCAACCAAGTCGCTAAACTTCAAATACAACTATACTTTGCAAGTAGAGGCACCTCTTATTGATTGTCAAAACGGCTTGGGGCTTGTTCGAATCTTAAGTCATTTGAATGAGAAGCTTCTTGTGAGTTCACTTAAAATCCCATCAATTTTTTTTAGAAGAAGAGAAACCGCCAACTTCCTTCCCCACCATTAAATATATACATTCTAAACACTGTTTCTATGCACTGTAATAATAATAATAATAATAACAATAATAATTTATTGATCAATTATAATAAAATTCTGTAATAATTTTCAATATAACAATATAAAATCAAATAGGTCCCCACGAGGCTCGAGTAAATTCAAGATAGCTAATTGGCCTCCCCAGCCATAAATATATGTTTTAGCAATTTAAGAGTATTATATTTCTTGAATTTCACATACGACAAGAAATGTGACAAGAAAAAAAATGAAGAAAGACTGCCTCTGTGGCGCGGTGGAAGTGTATCCGACTGCTACGCAAGAGGTCGTGGGTTCGATCCCCACCCAGGATAATACTTTGTGTGATGAGCACGATGGTTTATTCTATGTCTGGGTGTTATTTATCTATAATATGTATGTATTTAGAAATATCAGTTGTCTGGTTTCCATAGTACAAGCTTTGCTTAGTTTGGGATCTGATAGCGTTGTGTGAGTTGTCCTAAGATATTATTATATTATTATTATTAATGTTTATAAAAAAAATCAAAATGATTGACACGTCTCCGACATTCAAAGGTCTACGTAAACGTATGGCCACTTCTCCAGCGAATAGTCGGTCGTCGTGGGCCGGCAAAATCTTTACAAATGTGGGCCGTTATCGTCCAGGCCGATTGACCGGAGCGCCTTCTCCCGAACATTTCTCACTCTGAAAAATAACGGATTTATTTAATTTTATGGCTACGCTGCGTGCGGAATGGACGATTGGGCCCAGTGTGGGCCCCTCGGACTTAAATCGTACTTTTTTGTCCTTGTCTTCTGTTTTTGTGTTTACTTACTGTTTGTGGTTTTGATCGAATTTATTTAGTTCATTACGCTTTGATGCGATGTTTGCGGTTTAGGAATTTGTATTGGACTGTGTAAATTAGGTGGGATATTTGTAACGTGTAGAACTTTTAAATACTTACCTATTGATTTTGTCTTGCGTTTGAATATAGATTTCATCAATCATGAAAAGGTTAATTTTTAGTTAGTAGTCACTCGGTAAGTCTAAAGTTTGTGGTTAATTGTTTTTTTGATTGAACATGTCACACAAACGATACCCGTGGCAACGGAACCCTTATATTTTCGCCATGTCCGTCCGTCCGTCCGCAGTTAAGCTTAAGGACTGTTAGTACTAGAAAGCTGTCATTTGGCAATTTGCAATATTTAATTTATATAAGTTACCATATCATTTTTCAGTTTATGGATCCATTTGTTAAATAAAGTGAGACTTAAATTGCAATTTTTTGTTAGAGTCAAGTATTCCCCCTCCCCCTGCCAGCTAAACAGTTGTTTTGGATATGTGAAAAAAAATTGAGTAGTACCTAGTATATGTAATGAAATTAAAAGGAGAACTATCACAGCTAAGTAAGCATTACAAGTTTACAAATAACAACCGGCCAAGTGAGATGTAATAAAATTTTCGTACAAATTCCATTGAAAAATAACTTAGGCAAAAACAACAGAAAACCCACTTCTTATAGCGTATTACTGTGCTGGGCAGCTACCAAACTCTACATTGCGCCGCGCGTGGCCCGACATACACTTGCCCGGTTTCGGTTTAGGGTTCCGTATTATAGGAGATACTCGTAAAAATGGTAGGTATACACCGTCATTTTGTAGTCATTTTGCAGTCGCAAAAGACCTCAATATTGAGGTCTTTTGCGACTGTCAATCCGTCTGCTGCGAGTACATAAAAATATCAGTTCAATATTTTATAGACATGTAACAGAAAGGTGTCGTCATATTCAAGTTGTTATGTGCCCATGATACTGAGTGCACTTATCTAATTATCTAATTTTATCAAAATCTGAATAGGTACTCGAATTTTTTTTTTTTCATCCGTTCATTTATGAATGAAAAAGTTGTCGGTTAAAAAAAAGTATACTTAAAAAGTTCTATGCCATAATAATCGAATCGAATTTTGCACCAGGGGAGGTATAATACTCGTAATATATGCCTATCGTTACAGAAATTAATATAAAATGGCCATCTATATACCTAGGTAATAATAATGCAATCGGCTATCGCACTATGGAAAATTCAATTCTGACACTCCACTGCTGAACTTTGACCCCACCTTTCTGTTACACTTATACGTTGTATGTATCTTTAGTCTCAGGGAAACGGCTCTACCGATTTTGATAAAATTTTGTATATGGTTAAAGTTTTTCTACAGTTTTGGTTTTTGATATCATAACGCTATTTTACGTTAGGTCCTATTTTTTATTACAACACCGTATCGTAAATGTTACAGTATGTTTCTATTCTTCAACCATAGAAACACCAAGCGAAGCATACATATACATACATATCAACCCATATGATGGCCCACTGCTGGGCACGGGTCTCCCCAGTAGAACCTACTGGTATGTAGATCCTGGAGGTAATTGCCATAATCGCCACGCTTGGCGAGCGGGTTGGCGATCGCAGTAAGGCTTTAAGTACGCAGAGGACGCTGCTGCCCGTCCTCCGGAGTGAAATCCCTTAGTCGCCTTGACGACACCCACGAGAAGAGATGGGGTGGTACTATTCTTAAGCCGGCACCACACGAAGCGAAGCGAGTGAACTTAAATACACCAGCATTCACAACACATAAAAAACGGTCCCACAAAATCAAATTATAGCAACCCAAAACAGAGTCTTGAAACGGTCCGACATAATCAGCCCTACAAAAAGTCTGTTGTACACTTAATCATAATCACACACGACTTATAACAAAATCATCATCAACTTCCGAACTATCGCAACACAATAGAAACGTTAAAGACCTAACCTTAAATCTTCATAATCGCGGTTTAGTTTTACGACGTGGGTTGTTTATCAACTAATTTGTGGATTACCGTAAGTATAATGCCCCCATCCAACCACTGTTTACATTTCCCATGGCATCATGGCATCCGTGACTCAACCGCGGGGTATGAACTGATCTCATTATTTAAATCCCCGTACATAATTTTTAAATTTGTCACGTTGGTACCAGTGATTCGATTCGCACGAATTTTTAGGGATAGTTAATTTTTTTTATTGCTTTTATATCTATAGATGTCAAAGCGTTATTGTTCTAGATGTTATCGTGAATATAGCTATCGTAAATATTGCTATCGTGTGTGATTTTAATTTTAAATATGTATTTTTTCTGTCTGTTTTAATAATAAAAATAAGGTTTCGAGAGGTCATATTCTACGTAGAGGAAGGTCTAGCCCGCACTGGCTTTTATTTTTACGATTTATTTTATGTAAACGACATTCACAAAATCGCAATTTTTAAATTGCTATTACGTTTCTATTGATTTCAAATGTTACAAAATAGCGAAAATAGAATCGTTACGATTTTTTGCCGCAGCAAAAAATGTTGGTGAGATTTTGCAGTGTAGGCTAGGTCACTAGGCCCGTAGTGCGAAAAAGCCCCACTCATTTATTTTCGTAACACATGGAAACGTTTACGGTTTACTGAAAATAATAAAATCTCGAAAACAGAAACTGCGCGGTGCCATTACATTAACAGGCATAGATTTGGACCTTCCATACTCGCAATCGCTCTAGATTTTTTCCACATGAATTACCTTATTTTTTCAGCTATTAGGCTGTTTACAATCACAACTTCACGGCTATTGCATTCGTAGTCAATAACCATTATGTTTTTTCGCCTCTACCGCAACTATTTACAAAAATTGATCATTTATTTTACACTCAAATGCACCGTTTTATCATCTTAAGGTTATCTGCGTCTATAATGACCTCATTTTATAATTGTCAACGTGTTTTTTGTATTGTTTATTCGTAATTAGATATTTTACTATTGAGATCACGGCGACTATTGGGTTTTTAGATTTATCTTTCTCAATAGGTACTTAATGTAATTAGGTGATTTGTTTTTCGTAACTTTACGGTTTTTTCAGTTAAGTAGGCTGATAATAAAACGTTGTAATGGTTTTAAAAAGTGGCACTAAAAGGGTTACTTATTTACTTTTTACTTAAATCAATAATGCTATAGATAGAGATTCAGTACCCTAATTATTTCTTGATTCAGTTTTACTGACCGAGCAGACGATTAATCGGCAAGGTACCTACGCAACGTTACTATTGTTAGGTTTACTTATAGATAAGTGACAATTAGCACCGACTGCCGTGGCGCGGTGGGAGTGTATCCGATTGCTACGCAAGAGGTCGTGGTTCGATCCCCACCCAGGATAGAACTTTGTGTGATAAGCATGATGGACACATAATAAATTCTGTGTCTGGGTGTTATTTATCTATATTTTGTATGTATTTAGAAATATATAAGTATGTTTATCAGTTGTCTAGTGTCCATAGTATAAGTTCTGCTTAGTTTGGGATCAGATAGCGTTGTGTGAGTTGTCCCAAGATATTATTATTAATTTTTAAAAAAATGCTTCTCGGCGCCCATTAACTCGTACGTTCTCTGGTCGTACTTCTCTCAGATTTCATCGGGTCTTGAGAACAGAGAGTGCACTTCTGATCTGATAATATCTTCTGAGTTAGTCCTGATGTGATTGGCCACCTTGACTGTGTGGCTTAAACTCTGTAACGATACAATATTGAACGATTGGTTTAATTTCAAACTGGAGAGAGCCTCTACTATAGCAAGCAGACAACTGATGCTCGTAAACATACATAAATATTTATAAATAAATACAATATGTACAACATATTGTATACATAATATTTTTTTCCGATTTTTCATATTGGTAGAAAAAAAAGTGTTGCAGGTACTTCGTTATAAGTACCTACCTGCAACACTTAAATAAGTAATAAGTATTATAAGTATTCAGGTGTCGCTGTCGTTGTTTTTGTAAATTAATCAAATTAAATCAAAGGGGTCCTTTAATTGAATATATTATACATATTTTATTTCTCCGCTGTAGGGTTGTTGTTGAAATAACTTAGTAAACAACTTTGAAATAAGTATTACGCCAAGGAGCGCAGCTTGGACCGCTTAACTTAACGTTACTTACTGGTATTATCATACTAATAGGGACGAAGAAAGTTTCTGTTTGTTTGTACATATTTGTAGGCGGAAGGGAGGGTTTAAGTTAATATGAAACTTAAGACTGGAGATTGTAGTGTATCTCTTACTAAATATATAATGGGAAGTATTTTGTATAATATGTTAAATTGTGTTCAATTTCTCAACGTGTCACAATTATTGTGAAAATATATGAATTACGTGAAAGTAAATAAGAACGATTCTTTGTTCAGTTAAAGTGTGACATTATACTGGCAGAAATGAGCTTAAATAATAATAATAATAATATCTTGGGACAACTCACACAACGCTATCTGATCCCAAACTAAGCAGAGCTTGTACTATGGACACCAGACAACTGATACACATACTTATATATTTATAAATACATACATACTATAGATAAATAACACCCAGACACAAAATAAACCATCGTGCTCATCACACAAAGTTTTAACCTGGGTGAGGATCGAACCCACGACCTCTTACGTAGCAGTCGGATACTCTTCCACCGCGCCACAGAGGCAGTCAATATTATAAATAATAATTAGAAGCGCAAAAATCTTAAATCAATTCATTCATTCACTCCACACTACTTAGATCTACAAAGCTGAAATGAGAGGATTCTTTTGTGAAGTAAGCCAGGGTTAACAAAGTATTTTAGGAAACTGAAGCTTAAAGGCAGTGATAAAACATAACGCAATGAACTATCTATATTAATATTATAAAGCGGTAAAGTTTATAAGTTTGTGAGGTTGTAGGGGTAATCTCTGGATTTATCGGATCGATTTAAAAATAATTTTTCCAATAGAAAGCCACGTAATCTGAAGTGACATAGTCTATATAAAATTACGCTACAACCAATAGGAGCGGAGCATTATTGAAAATTGTTGCAAAGACGGGGAAAAATGACGCAGATGAAGATGCGTGGATCAACTTTGTAGCGGCGATAGCCTAATGGCTAAGGCATCGGTCTCGCAATCGTGAGGTCGCGAGTTCGAATCCTACCTATTATATTAACGACGTGAGCCCACTCCTAACACGAGCCTTTGAGCTTAGCTGGAGGGGTTAACAAGATTGCTAGTAATGTGTTTTTTTTTGTTATCTTTTTTTATAATAATAAAAAAAAACAAAAAAAAAACTAGTACTTATAGTTTTATATAGGTTGTAGCACGTTTACGGTTTGTAGTGTGCAGATTCACACTACAAACCGTAAACGTGCTCACAAAGACTTCCCCCTCTATTTTTGAGTCCAGTATATAATAAGTTTGTGCTTGAAACTATACTATGCACTAAACTCGGAAATAATACGAGTACATATATAAATGTACCCTCCTTATCTAAACCTCTTACAGTCAAACACCTGCCCATAATAATAAAAAGGCCTTATTTCCAACAGTCACAGTTAATTCGTGAGCGCGTCACGTGATACCGAATCAGTTCGCGTGAGGGACTTGAGCAGTCATTACCGTACTCCGTAAACTGGCGAAAGGTGCTTTTAATTTATGTAAATTCCAGTTTCGTTGTTTTCTTAGCGAACACTCGCTAAGCGTCGCATAATGGATGTGAGCTTCTTTCGAACTGCTAAGCCTTCGACGCTTTTGATGCAAAGCTTTTTGTTTCAATCTTAAACTCTTAAGACTATAAAGTGAGTTTGAGAGACTGCAGATGTTGATTTATTGTTGTAGGATGTTTGGTTGAAGGGTCTTCTAAACGGGCCATGTTTTACTAAAATAAGTGGCTGCACTATTGGAAACTAATTGCTCAGCCATTACAAAAATGGTGTTGCAATATGTTTGCAATTGTATGGCACATAATGCAGACTCCTAAACGGGCTACACAACCCGGGAACATCAGCTTACAAAATCACGCATTGTTGCCGCCTGAAAATAAAATCATGAGATGAGAACCGATACACAAATTCAAAATCTATAGCATGATATGATTGACAACACCGAGGCTTACAATTTAACAACAAACAACTGTCAAAAATATTTTTTTTACTAACGTTTCTTTCTGCTTTCGTAATTATAAGTTCGTTTGTGGATGTTTCAGTGCTCTTAGTTGACTCCATTTTTCAGTATAACCTTTTTGATATAACCTCAAAACAACATGATACCTGACAACACAATTATCAGAATACAGCAATAAATTACGGCATCACTCACAGCAAACTTCATGTCGCGTAGAAAAGGATACACTATAACACTATAACAATAGAGAGCAACTGAAACTACAACAAAACTAGCCGGTCAATATTGCAGAAAATCGATCGCTTAGCGATCGTCCGACAACATTTCAAAACAGTATCGGCCATATGTAGCCATACTAAACATGATTAGCTATTTCTTGCAATGTTGCTGGCCACTGTATTACAGCCACATATTGCGGTAAAACATGGCCCGTTTAGAAGCTCTTTTAGTTAAAGTTGATGCCATTGTTGTAAGTATGATATATAATCAGCCTTATAATGTTCCCACCATTGCGTTAACAACCGCACGGCATGGACCCACTGTGGATTGGTAGATGTCACAAATCTTCAAATTGGTGGTAAATATGACGTGATGTCTTGGACTACACAAAAACAATGTGCTTAATGACAAAAAAGTTAAATTTCTTTTTAGCCCGGCTCCACACGTCCGACGTGTGGAGCTGGCGTTAGTCTTTTCAGTCTGTAATGTGCAATAAATATAAATAAGTGTTCAACAGATGTCGTTATTTCACGTAAAAAGTTAAGTGCCAGACTTCACGTTTAACTTCTTAATAACCTTAAATCAGAAGACTAATCGTCGATTTACCGACAGCGGTCGAAGGCGTCATCAGTTTCCATCACAATAGTTCACAACAATGGGCCCGATCGTTACACAAAGCGCCACAATAGTAGCTCCGTTTACTCCAACATCGGGTCCCTGGTAGCTCAATGGTCAGCCGTCGATCCCTTTGTCGAAAAACTCACAGGAAACAACATGATAAGGGTGATTAATTGGTTTAAGTCGGTTTCAATGAAAGCAGCCGACACCGACGTTTTTTGTGCGCCGGATAAGCTTAAGCTTTAGGTTATAATTCTATTTGGAAAGAAATATTGCTTAGTTTCAATCGTATCAGGTATTTCGTTTCAGCACGTAATACGTCTAAATGGTAAATTACTATTTTTTGTTGTATTTCATTCAGAAGGCTTTGGACTGTATAATATTCTTTTTTTTACAGCTGCGTGTTATAAATTAAATTCAAAAAGTTGTTTGATATAACAGTAGCTGACTATTAAATTAATTTATCGTTCGTTTTATTATGATAATAATGTCAACTTTAGCTCAGGCCTAGATTTCATGAATTATATATATACCTACATCATTTTTAAAGATAGGCACTTGCCTATCTTTAAAAGGTACCTAACCTACCTAATATTATGTGATTTAAAAACTGCAATAAAAAGTGTTAAATTATTTTTTAGGCTTGTGTTAATATAAGAACCGAAACAAAACGCAGGATGTTTTAGTTAAACTCAATAATGTAGAAACAGGTTTAATTTGTATAGTGTCACTAAATAGAAACGGGAATTATTCTCTATTCTTCAAAATTTGTGTATAAAGCGGGGGGCGTCTTAGCCCTGTCGGAACTAAAAGTCATTGAAATTGGGGCTCTTTGAAAGGGCATTATAAGATTCGAAACTTCAATAGATGATGTAAATTTTTGTTCTCGTAACCCTTCCCGGTCTACAAAGCGTGCTTCCGAGTGAGCAGATCACAAAACGCACGATGAAAACGCGTAAAAGCTCGTTTGATTTGTGAGCGTACATGTCTCGAGTTACTTGGCAATAAATTAAATGTGTATAGAAAATGAATGCGTCAATACGTTCCCCCATCCCTGTTCAGGTCGTTTGTAGTGATGTTGGTAAGATTTATCGATGACTTTTGTATTAGACGAGTTTCATATTCTACTTGTTAGTTTGACGTTCACAACATTTAATTGACGTACGCATGTAGTTCGTTGTTAAGTTCTAATGATAAATGCGTTTCGCCGTCAGTTAGCGTAAATAAAAAGTTAATTACGTACGTAATTAAAATTTCTTTATAATAACATGTTTATAATCATTTTTATAATGGACGCAGTAAATAAAAAAGTTGTGGTCGAAACCTAATTAAATTAATGTTTGAAAATTAGAATAGCTTTTTTTAATTTCATGTTATTTAGTTTACCAAATTATATTATTATACTAATTTAAAAAAAAGGTAAAGATTTTACGTAGTCTACGTGGGAGGTAATCTACACAATCAATGTTCCGATTATGATAGAATTTGGGGTATATTAAGTAAATAAAATAGCTAATAGTAATATATTAGGTAATTTATTTATTATTATATTAAGCTTACAGCTTATGTAAGGACATAACGCACAAATTATCGTGATAAAAACTAGTAGCTAGAGGTTATTAATTTTAGAACTAATCAAAGGGGTATACAGTCAAAAATGTATACGATTTTTTCCTTTGCAATATAGTAACGTAGGTATATCGATATGGATGCCATTGCGACATTTCGCACCCTTGATTTTTGCGGGACGTGCACTGAATGGATCGCAAATTGACGCAGAACGCTAGGCGTTCGTTCCGATTTGTTTGTACGCAATTTAAACGTATTCACCTAAGTGTTAACTTGTATTATCAATTGCGAGACATTGTAAAGCCTCATTATTGAGCATAACATGTTTTTGGATAGAAATAAACGTAGATTATGATGGGGTTACAAGATTTTAAATAAAGATGACATTTAGCTTTTAGGTAGATAGTCTATAAAGCTTGTACTTTTATAATAACCTCGTACTTATGTAACGAGAGCCCTACATTTAAATGAGAATAAAAAACTGTGATCGTGTGTGTATCTATGCTCAAATACACCATATGCTACATATACATATATGTAGCATATGATGTATTACATGTACACACCTACTTACATAAAAATATAAATTGTTTTAGTTTCATATAAAGCATGTAAAAAGCAGTTAACGGTGCTATTTATTTTCTTTGCAACTTATTATCAAGTGCACAATATGATTGCTTACAATCACTGAAATTTATAATGCACAGGTATCTACCTAATTAGTGTTATTTTTTTGTTGTCTGGCGAGTTTTCCTCTCACACTGATCGTCGGTGCTGACGCATACTATGTATGAGGAACCGACGCATGTCAGCGCTGATCGGTCAGCGTCACTCAGAAACGCCGACGATCAGCGGGAGAGGAAAATCAACCTATAGGCCGGTTTTCCTCTTATACTGATCGTCGGCGCTGACTAACTGACGCTATATGTAATTAAAAGTAACGTTTCCGTATCCGATCAGCGCTGAAATGCATCGGTTCCTCAAACATATTGTGCCTCAGCGCTGACGATCAGCGTGAGAGGAAAATAAACCTAAATCTGTTTTAAAATTCTACCACATCGCTCAAATTTCATTCCAAGGTTTTCACAATAACATTATATGGGACAATATTTATTTATATTGACCGCATAACTAATGTGCGTTCCCAATAAAAATAGTAACAATAGTAGGTACCCAACATTATCTTGGTAAACCGCAGCGTTGTAGGTACCTATTTCTAAGCAAATCTGTTCAAAAACTTGTTTGTTGCAGACATTAACATTTTTCCAACACAATTTTTTACCCTCTTGAAATATTAATTAAAAACTATTATGGTCTTTGTAATAAATCATTCTTTATTGCACCCTTTTTACTTTGGCTTAATTGATTCAATGGAGAAGTGCCACCATGATATGATAACAGGGCGAGTACCGGTCTAAGTGCACATTAATGGATTTCATAACGTTTTTGTTCAAAGACTTACGGTTATAGCTGTGTCTATTATAGCTAGTTAATGCTTTAATTTCATGTTTCTTTTTGTAAAGTCTTACTAGTCACACGTTATCGGGTACATTGTATTATTTATTACTGTGACTGCATGAGACCGGTGTCACAAAGCACTGAAAGTAAAGAAAGAAAGCTTCTTATGTTTTGCTCGAACAACGCATTAATAAAGACATCGTTCACATGGAATTGGCACACCTTCGAAACAAGTAAAAATAAAACTGATTGTACACTATAGAGAAAAGTTTCAGACAAACGCGTTCGAGCAACGCACACATCACACGCGAACACGGAATCTCAGATGTCTTCAGACCAGTGCTGTATTAAGCGATTCTCTCACCCGTGGAGACGGTCCCTTAGCAATTTCTATTACGGGGCCTTAATCTGCTGAAAAAAAATAAGCTCTGCTTGAGAAGGGCGGGTTTAGATATGCGGGGCCTCCAAAAGCGTGGGGCCCGTAGCAATTGCTACTTCAGATCACTTTGTTCCGATTATGTGTTCCCAGTGAAGTACGTATTAAGCATTCCTTCTGTAGTCTCGGCGTGACAAAGCGGTCTGACCGGCCGATTCCGTGTCCATGAGCTATGTCCATGAGCTATTTGAATTTTGTTTGTAGTTCCCCTTCTGTAGTCTCGATGTTATATGTCCCCGTTGTCTAAGATCTGGTGCAAACCGGCCCGGGAGTTGTGCAAACGATTTATTTCGCTCTATGATTAGATCAGTTAAACATGAATATTCTCAATATTCTCTAATTGTCAGGTTTGTATGATTTATTTTATTGCGTGTGATAAAACAAGTATAAATATATACCAATTATTATAACCTCCTTGAAGTTGACTGCAACAGTTTAGTAATATGTTTTGATAGAGAATTGGACTTTATGGGTCCTTTAGATCTTTATTTATTTGCATTAGTTTGTTTTGTGTAATTAATAATATTATTTAGTTATTGCTTAGGAATACGTAAGTAAATTCGGATTTGTGGTTAGGTACTTACTGACAGATCTTTGCGGAATACCAGCACAAATTCGTCCTTTCTGTAATTTGACATTTAATGGCAATGTTGGTCTAGTGGTTAGTGACCTTTACTGCTAAGCCGGAGGTCGTGGGTTGGATCCCCATTCAGGATAACACTTTTGTGATGAGCACGATGATTTATTCTGTGCCCGGGTGTTATTTATCTATATTATGTATGTATTTAGAAATACATAAGTATGTTTATCAGTTGTCTAGTTTCCATAGTACATGCTCTGCTCAGTTTAGGATCAGATAGCGTTGTGAGTTATTATTATTTCATATTTTTATGACTATGATTCTGATTATTCCTTATGGCATGTATTTTAGCCAAGAACAAAATTATAGTGGCTATTTTCTTTCCTTGTAACCATCCAACTTGTGCAAGTGCTCATGTGATATTTGCGTAAGTAAGTATGCCTCATTTTGGGTCTTTGTATTGCCTACTAAGTGCGTGACAGACCAGGTAAATACAATTTTGGAAGAAAACTTAACATTACTTAATCTCTTGTTTCCGCGTTTGGCATAGTCACGCGTCTCTTTCTCTCTCTTCTTCTTCTCCTCTACTCTCTCTCTCTCTCATCTTGACTTTCATTTAGTGGACGAGTGAGCTGTTTAATAGGGTTCATTGGAATTTATAATTATCTACTGCACTACATCTTCTATACCAAAGATTCCCAAACTTTTAACATAACGGAACACCCACCAAATACCTTTTATTTTATGGAACCCCAAGTTGAAGACCATGATGGAGGGGGTGCAATGAATCTGACACAGATATCAATAGGTTTACAAACTGTCTATGATAGTTCTCATTTTCTTTGGATTACAAAATTAACGTTGACGGGAATTATCCAACGTGCTATTCTTGTTGATCTTTACACACAGACGATAATATTTATTTTCTTATTTTTAAATAACATTTCGCGGAACCAAGTTTTCTACGGAAATGTGGGTCATAGGGAACTCACGTCAGGAAACAGCTCTAGGTATACTGTTAATAGAAATGACGTTGAAAAAAACCTCATTCATTGACAGTAGGAACTAGGTACCTACTAAATGACACATAGGGATAGAGACACGACCTTTTGGAATTTCCTAAATAAGTGACGACCTTTATAAAACTGAATATTATGCCTAGAATTGATACTATTATGTTTATACAGTTATCATAATGACTAAACCGCGGGGAGGAAAACCACAATGCTGTAGGTACCCACAGACTTATTTGCTAATATCAAACATTAATAAGCATTATCAGCCTTTATAATTATGTTTGAACTAGCTGACCCGGGCAACTTCGTACGCGTCATTTTCCCCCCTTTTTGCAACATTTTTCATTGTTGCTCAGCTCCTATTGGTCGTAGCGTGATGTTATATGATCTATAGCCTTCCTCGATAAATAAGCTATCCAACAGTAAAATATTTTTTCAATTCGAACAAGTAGTTTCTGAGATTATCGCGTGCAAATAAACAATCTCTTTAGCTTTATAATATTAGTAAAGATAATGCAGCATGACAGTTTCCTCATATCTAGTCACGTAACCATAGCCAATAATCGTCTAACCTACTGCTCCCAGACGGATGACTTTATTATTTTATACTGAATAGTATCCAACTGCTACGCAAGAGGTCGTGGGTTCGATCCCCACCCAGGATAAAACTTTGTGTGATGAGCACGATGGTTTATTCTGTGTCTGGGTGTTATTTACCTATATTATGTATGTATTTAGAAATATATAAATATGTTTATCAGTTGTCTGGTTGCCATAGTACAAGCTCTGCTTAGTTTGGGATCAGATAGATTTGTTTGAGTTGCCCCAAGATATTATTATAAACAATAACTTAAATGCATGTTTACTGTAAAATCGTAACATATGAAGGATAAATTGAATGTTCTCAGGTGTGTCTTAGTGCCGGAGTTAGTAAACGGCTTAGGGATTGAGTCCCGCTTTAGACGACTTTTTCCTTTATACATTTAATAACTTAAACGCAGTTCATTGCATGATGGATGAGGTGCAGTATTCCTACAGGAATCTAAAGGATCTCCAAATTTGAATTCCCCCTACCCCGAAATTGCCAAAAAGTAAGTACACAGTTTTTGGTGCCCCCCCCCCCCCTAAATTACGACATCCCTCCCCGACAAATGATCGCGTATGATTGAGATCTCATCATCTCTTCTTCTGCAAGGCACAGCTTCCTACACGTAAGGGTTGAAATTTTACGCAGCTTTACGCTTTTATTTTGTTCTCAGTCCATCTTCCTGTCCAGACCCTTTATCTTGAAAACGCGTGGAGGTATCAATTGAAATAAAAACCATGTACTCAGGTCTTTAGTCCTAAGTATATAGTTCTCATTTCGAAGTCCTAACTTAGAAGTTTGATTTTTTTAGAAGCTGTAAAAAAAACAACCTTTAAGTTAACGTAAAAAAGATACGGCTGTTTATTTAAAAAACTGCGAGGCTCGATTCCTGAACTATTTATAATATGTTCCTACAAATTTATACGGAATCCTTTTGTCCGGTTTTTTTATGTTTATCAAACACATTGTTTTGACATTATAAATTTATGACGTCAATGCTCACAATTGTAGACAAAATATAATTCATAGAAGTACTGATTGGATCCGGCAGAACAAATCCATCTATTGTTGATTTTCTACGCTTTTAACTAATTACCTTTTTAAAAGTATAGCTTTTTCTTATTAATATGGCCGTTATAATCAGTAAAGTATGACGCAAAACTATTCAATGAAATGTATCTACTGAGTTAATAACTTTTTTTTAATATAGGTAGAATTTTTACCGTAGTACATACGGTTCCCTATCCATTTGCCTAAAATTTTAAGACCTAATATAACTTAGCATATTTTTGTTAGGCATAATTATATATTCGCATAATATAATTACGCATAACAGCTTACGCATAATGTTTTAGGCATATTTTTTCAAACCATAACAATGATTAGGCATAACCTTCTAATGCATAAATATATTAAGCATAAAGTTCTATAGCATAACTTTTTTAAGCATTATATCCTAAAACATAAATTTATTTACGCTAATTTAATTGTTTTTTTTTTAGTAATTGTAATAAATAAAAGTTGATTTAATGATAATTATTTGGTTTTTATATCCTTGCCCATGAGAGCATGTTCGTTTCTGGCACTCGCCGGCCGCTGCCGCGGCACGCTCGCTTCGCTCGCTCGGCTCGTGCATAAGAGGTCACAGTTCTAACCTAACCTAACCTACGCATTTTTAAAGAAGAAAGTAACCCAATCTATATTATTCTAATTGAAATTCTATGATCTTCATAGTTTATGTGTAATAAATAATTTGCATAAAAATTGTTTTTGTTATTTACCTATATTAATTATATGCTTAAATATTATTATGCTAATAGTTATTAGGCCTACTAACGTTATGCGAATCTAATTTATACCAACACAAATTAGTCTTTAACATGATTGTGCCAACATAAAAGGTATGCCATAAAAAATTAGGCCGAAGTATTATTATGCCAAAACAAATTGTGCCAAAATCGTTATGCCGAAGTATATTAGGACACAAAGAACATTATGAGAAAAGAAGGGATCCCAGTACATACCTATATAGTAAACATTGTATTATATTGTTATAATATAGCAATTAAACACATTAGTGTAAAGGTCGAAAAGAACATTATATTTTAAAGTTACATGGATTTTGAACTACTCTAATTTTTTTTTGTAACTTTTGTTAAACTTTTCATGTTTGTGAAGTTCAAATCCTGTGACTGTAATTTGAACAAGTTCCCGTGGCTCGTAAAGGTTGACATTTATTATTGCTATGTTCATCGACAAATCACTGAAATAATTATATACATTGGCCTTAAATAAAGTCGTGTAAGTAAATATCAGTCCTAATAATCATTTATTACATTGTGTTTGTTTTGATTTCACACATCGTAGTTAGTGTGACTGACAGCCCTCTCGATTGAAGGGTTAAGGCGTAATTTTTTAAATAAAAAAAAAATTGAAATTTATTTTTAATCATTAACAAGGTACAAAATTGTATTTTATCTTGCAATACAGTATTTACATATTGTAGGGTTGTCACACTGACTATGGTGGGGACAAAGCAAGTACAATGCAATGAATGAGATGTCGCCGACGAGTTTTATCAATGATGAATGGCCGTTCGTAGCTTTGAGTTTATAATTGCTAGTTAGTTCACTAGAAATGCTTGTTCAGGGTTGAGGAATTTCACATAAAGCGTATTAATGTACCTACAAAACGTGTTGAATTATAATAATTTATAACTAAACGTAAGCATATTATGCCATTTGTTATTGTGGTGAATAATGCAGCGGTTTCAAAATAAGAATCCAACACGTATTTGTCTTTATACCTTAGTAACATTTTTTAAACAATAAAATCAATTGTTCTAATATATGTTTACTGAGCTGGATATAAACTTAGTAAAGCAATAAGTAGTTGTATTCGTAGAGTAATGGACCGATCGTAATTTGATTCAGTATCATTTTTATTTAGGCCTAAATGCGATACCGCGCAAAATCTGCCCACTTACAGAGTTAAGCGTCGCTCTAAGCGCAAAAGAGCGTAAGTGGCGCACTAGCTTTGTGCGAAAAGCTCCACAAGTGAGGAGCTTTCGTACGGGAAAAGGAAGGGCATCACACCCCGCCTAGCACAGGCTGCCGGCTGTGTGTGTGGTAGCTTCCTCCCGCTAGAATCTGCGCATTCGCTCCGTGGCGGCCGAAGCGAGTGCACGTCACCGTACTTACTGACAACGCGCCAGCACGCGATCGCGATAAAACTTTTCAGTGGTGTGAAAAACATTTTTTTAAGTACATGAGAACATGAACATAATATTTTTGTGCTGTGAATTATACTAACTGTGTAAAGACTAATCGAGCGTAAGAGTGTTTTGAAGAGGCTAATTACGAGTTGCTAGGCTAATTGGCTGGGCCGGCGTTTCATGAAGGTGAGCCGACTTTTATTTCCGTTCGGCAATCCCTCTAATTGCGTCAATTAGTGTAATGCGGCGACAGGTTTGAAGAGTCGCTTAATGATCTCTACCACCGGACTCGTACACTTTGAAAAACTATTAAGTCGGTAGAGGCACGCACTGACTCTACCGTTTTAAACTAATTAGTAATTAGTTTATTGTATGGATTACGACGCTTATCATTGCCACTCATCTTTTGGTTTAACAATAGAAATAAAATTTAAAATGTATTAAAGTTTACTGTTTCCGTTGAGAGTTGGGAAGAAAGTAATTTGAAATTAATAATAACATTTTTTATGATATGATGTGCTCTAGAGCCATGACTTCCTCATTATTAGATACGCATAACTTAAATAAAGTTATTTTTTTATTTGATGAGATCATAAACTTGAATTGAGAAAATTAAAAAAACATTAAAGTACTTAATTAAAAATAAGACTTAACAAATGAGGTAGTCGTTAATATTTTTTACGATTCAACTATTATATAGAGAGACATATTAATTTAAAATGTTTGAAATATAAACTTGATAAAAAAAAATGTGAAGTTCATAATTCCAATATATTTTCTATTATTATCTCATTTTATTATTTAATATATTATAATTATCTTTAGTCAATATTAAATCTGATAAACTGAATTTAATAATATGTCAAATAAAACGTACATGTCTAAAATTTCAGAAATAGTGTCTGAAAAAATTAATAAGTATAAAGTTACCAATTAAATAACACAACGACGGTTTTTAAAGCAAGTCATTTAAATTTACTTATTTATTAAAGTGGACCGCAATGCAATAAATAAATCACAAATAAATAAAATTTACGTTAAATAATAATAAATTTAATTATTGTGTATTATTATAACATGTTCTTATTTTATAACCAACCATCGTCTTCGCTTCCGGAGGTGGACTGCAATGTCAATGAATTTTGATAACAGCTGTTTGAGCTCAATGTTTGGAGCTTAACAAATGAACCGTCAAATTATATAAAAAAACGTGAAATCACAACCAAATTACGTTTAGTAATGAAATAATGTACAAAAGTATATAATAATAATAATAACTAACAATTAATAACATAATAAGATTTTTTTCAATCCATTATTAATTTTAGAAAATTACTAATTATTTTTAATGACTGAAACTGACTCAATTAACTGATTAGTGATTGAAAGTGATACTAATTGGCCTTTATTAAGAGAATAATTGTGCTTCAGATAAATCGAAATGACATGTTCAAAAGCGTTATAAATCGATTAAGATAACCGGTAGCTAATTGAGTTCAGAAAAACATAAGTTAAAAACAAAAACGCATGTTGTGAGAACTGAAAGCTTGCTCTGGTAAAGTTAATTAGGTAGTTAATTAAAAAAATACGATGCACAAAAAAATATTTGTAAGACAACTAATGATTATTAAAACTGTGGATGTGTATTTCAAATTATTTCAAGTAAGAAAAAAAAATTAAGTTATGTGTTTGTTTATTAAAACATGCACATTTTAAATTAATAATTGCAACAAAGTAGAAACAAGATATATACAATAATGTGTTATATTACAATAAAAAAATGATCGTTACCTTAACATCAAAATTCATTGACATTGCATATCACAAAAGCTAATTAAGGCCATGACTATCGATGTAACATTTAAAGTTAATAAAAAACTTTGAGATTTTTTTAAGAAGATTAAATTTCGATTAATTTATCATATCATTACCGTGACTAATAAATATGCGGTTATAATAATAATATACATTATCATTTCCATATGATTATTTAATTGCTTATAAATTATAATACGCAACGAAAAAAATAAATCCATTATCTTAATTTCATATTACCTAACTAGTTAAATATAAAATGTACGCAATTTTATCCATTACATTGTTACAACAAGTACTCAATTTTGCCCCTGTTAATTATCCGCAGTAAATTACAACCGATAAAAACAAAACACTCCGGGCCGTATTCTTCTAAGCCCAAGTACAAAGATTCCTTGTTACGGAACTCCGAAAACAAGAAAGCATCTTTTTGCTATAAAAAGACAGAGCGGTTGTGGCGCTGAGCGCGACATGCTTGTCCCAAAAGCCAATTAGAATCCCGTATCCGGCTTGTTTATTCTCTAATTAGCAAGTTGCTCATTAGAGCTACATCACTAGACCAGCAGTGTAGCAATGCTTCATTCGTTTTAATTATAAACATTGCCTGTTCATATAATTACCGTACACAATTAATGGACAACATTTTATTGCTTATCTTACCCATAATTAATGTTTATATAAAATGGATTAACGACGCTCCATTTGTTTTATCGATATTTTTGTTTTTTTTTTCCGAATTTATCTTTGCATTTTTTATTCGCAATTAATATAAACTATAAGCAAATTTGTTTTTTTTTTGTTCTAAATCACTATTAATCAGCTACTATTTTTATTACAGAAAATAGAGATGAACATTAAGCGCAATATGCGGGCACTTTAAATATCGCTATTAGCATAAATTAAAACTAATACAATAATAGAAGCTGCATAATTAATTATAATCATTTTAATGTACAATTAGCTACATAATGTCAAAATTATATTTTAGCACAATGGAATAGTGCATTTCCATTAATTAATTTTGGCTAATTAATAAACCGGCTTTAATTAACGTGGGTGTTAGGATAAATTAATCAGTGCTGATTGGTCGACGCGATGATCAGAATGGCCGCACCTTCAAAATTTCATTATGATGTAATATTTTCTCTGTGAATGGAATTTCAATTTATAAAATTAGTTACGCCCGTTAAATAACTTTCTTTTTAATTTGTCACTTAAGTTGATATTATTAAATTTGTGATTAAGTTATGCTAATAAGTGATTTATGTTAAAAGAATCGCGAAGTGTATGCTGATTTAGTAGTTATAAACAACAGAAGTTCTTTCACAAATATTAATTTTATTTCCAATGTCAATCGACCTGATGAACTCTGACGCAGAACGATATTACACAAGAACATTATGAGATTTACGAACTAATGTCGCAAATGAGGAGCGTGGTGTGGTGACGATGGTATTCAGATCTTTGCCAAACAAGAATTTGGGTCGCACTGATACTGTTATGAGCTAGCGTGACGCTTATCATCAGCATTATATTCATTGTATGAAAAAGAACAATAGCATCTCTTTAAAATTAAATAATTATTAGCATAGAATCTGTTACTACTTTCGTGCTGATGAGGAACTGTGCATTAAAGGTGAACTACACCCTACCGGCGGCCTCTCCTTTTTATTTCAGTTTAAGTACCTAATCGCGTTCGCGTTAACCCAGCTTAAAATACTAATTAGTCCACTAGTTATGGCACCGAAAACATATTTTAAAAGTGCGCGTTCATAACACTCATAACTTATTTTTTTATTTGTTTCATTAAAAATAATTAAAGTGACATGTGACCCTTGCGCTAGGGTTGTCATTAGCGGGTCCTCGGCGTGGGACGCAGGGTCACCGCGCGCACTAATTGGTCTGGCTGCAGCCTCCTCTGCGCCGTACTACAAACAAATTAGCTAGAGAAACGGATGTTGACGCTCTTATAGGGTTACCGCTTTTACATCACCTGTAGTTTTTCTGGTCATTGTCACTACGGAAAGACAAGGCAGAATAATTTATATTATTATAATTAATTGCCTTATCATTGTTATTTAGTTTCATTTCAAATAATTATACTGTTGGCATTCAGAATCAAAGTCGGTATAGAGCTTTTGAAATTAGGATTTAGACTCGCCTGATATTATTAAAAAAGGAAAAAACAAAACTACATTAATACACTAAATTACCTATTACTGATGTATAGTCCAAATTGCTTATCCGTAAATATTCGTTATCGCATGTTTTTATTCGAATAAACTGTTGTAGTACTGACAATCTATATAACTGCAACTGAATTAAATAATTAAATTGATTATTGAGCCGGAAAACTAATCGTGGAACGAGGCTCACTCAACAAAATACGCCGCGTACCAATAACGTAATTGACAAAAAAACTTAAACTGTTTCACTCACTGCTACGGCTTAATTTGCAAATCCAATTTGTATCCAATAACGTACCTGTCAGTGGAGATCTATTGAATTTTGATGATGTTATTTCGATCGTAGAAAAATTGATATGTTTTTGTTCATATTTTTTGTTCGGTGGTAACCCTATTCGAAGGTCACCAGTAATTAGGTTGTTGGTGTGGCTTATGTTTTTCAGCGTCGGGCGACGCTTCCTCTTGTTACTTATTTAATTAGGGCTGCGACTGGTGTCTCGTGTTCCCCGTGAACCATTAAGAGTTATTCCTAAGGATGCACTAAGTACTGCTAATCTTTTGAAAACTAGGTAGGAGAGTACGAAGTCAAGTATCGTTCATTGTTAGATGGATTGATCGTTGTAAAGCCAATTAATTTCCACCATATTATTTAGATATTCATTTATAACGTTGAAAATTTACAAGTACTGAAAACAAATATTTTTCTATTTAAATCTTTAAAAAATAAACCCAATATTAAACAATTCAACACGTTTTATTTTATCAAGTAAATGTATAAAAACGAACAAAATGGTAAAGAATTTGATTATGTTTTACAAGTAGTTCTTGTGAAGTAGTTGTAAATTAATTGTAATAATAATAGTTACAATACGCATATCGGCAATAGTACAATAGTATAACTATAATATATCAATATTATAATAATGTAATTAGGTATATTCTTTACAATATTATGAAGATAATAATAACGTACTTTGTACCATACATATAGGTACAAGGTTTCTTTGGATTATTTTACTCTCATAATTTATATTAATACACATAATAATAAAACTATAAATATATAATGACAATAATAAAAACATACATTTAGTTATGTGACATAATAAGATGTAATAAATTCCGCCTATAGAAATATATCTTATTATGTCAATTATAAGGTTTAACCAGTATTATACCTATAGGTATCTATTATAAATAATTTATAATAATATTATTGTTAATAATATATAATGCAACACATGATGTCAGTGATTGGATGTTAATATCAACAAATCATAATGTAATATGTATTCCAATACAATGTATTGTGTATTGTTTACTAAACAATTAATTAAATTATGACGTACATTAGGTCACACTTATTAGGGACAATCTTGTTAGTAACAGATGTTAAAATTGGAACACAGCTCTATTAAGTATATTTGTCTATAAATTTAAATTTAATTAATATAGTGATTCAAATATGGAACAAATTTGTTAATTATAACTGTTTACATATTTATAAATGGAAATAAACATTTGCTATAATTGTAAACAGTCTTTGGTACTGTCGTTGTCCGCTCATTAACTGACGAATGTTCATAAAGTGTATGTGTAATTAGAAAGTCGTCTTAACCCCCAGTCCCTCATTAAAGCAACTCCGTGGGCACAAGATAACCCCGACGTGGCGTGACGAGTGACGCATATGGACAAAATGACGTACAGATCATATTCTACTGACGTACATACGTATTTGTATGATGTTATAAATATTTTTCTTCAATAAAAAATTGTCGAGCAAGGGCTGTTACAGATTTAGCGTATTTAAGGCGCGTTTTAGGAACACCAAGCAAGAAAAGTCTTGCGCGCTCATTTGTGACATATAAATCTGATTTAATATGTAGCGCTCGAAAACGGTTCTAAAATCGGTTAATCTGTAAGAGCAGTTAAAAAAATGTGCAGTGAAACCCTTATACAATTGCTACTGACTTAGTGACATACTAAAAGGTCTTAAGAATGTTGCCATCTTTGCTTGAGGTTCGCTAAATTTCACTGATAAAATATGCTGGCAAATTTGTTTTAAGCTTTAAGCCTAAATTTTCATAGTGAAACTTAAAAAAAAAATATCTTTTCTCATCGTCCTCTGCTGGTCCAGTTAGGGGATAAAATTAATCGATTTTTTTCTGCCGTAGCTTGTACATGTTTAGCGTCTTGCTACATACAATGATCGAATAAGTTTAGCCATTAAAACTTTCGTTTATAAGAAAGGTTGTGTCGAGATGTTTTGCCCATTTGCATGATGTTTTAATTAGATGTTCCGTCAGTACAGTATTTAAATTAGAATATCTCGCGTAGGTGTTGCATTCAAGTAAGGAGAACTGGTGCAATGGAATGAATCAAGTGTCGACAGTGTTTCTGAATAAAAACGCTAAAGGCTTGTACCAATTGGTGCGTAATAACGTCAACCTGAGCTACTTGTGCGGTGTAGTAAAGACATAATGTTATATTTGTGTAACCGATCTGGGGGTCAATTCACGTATTTAAAGCAGTGCAGTTGCAGTTAAGTTTCGATTAAAACGCCCATTTTTGTATTCTTATAACTTTGGGATCGATCTCAAATACGCTTGCGTCAAGTACCTATGCGTCTCGAGAGCGCAATAACGACATCCTAGTACGGTGTGCAAGCGTTTTTAAGATCGATCCCAAAGTTACAAGAATACGAAAATGGCCGTTTTAATCGAAACTTAACTGCAACTTAACTGTAACTGCACTGCTTTAAATACGTGAATTGACCCGCTGCTCCGACAATGCAGGTGAATTGGCCGGTTTCTGGGACATATCTATATATTTATTGTCTTTGCTGTCGAAACGCTAAGAAGACGAGTAAAAATATTTTCGTAACCGATTTCTGTTACGCGGCAATCTCATCGGAGACTAGCTAACTAGGTAACAGCTATAATAGTACATATGTGTGTGTAACCACAAGTATAATCTTGATTCCCTCACTCTCATAACTCGATGCAATGGAAATCCGATTCTCCTAAAACAGGTTGCTCCAGGCGCAGGGTGCTCCCCGAGACAAGACAACTTTAGAAACTGGTCAACCATGATTTATAGACCATCGCCAGGTCATAGAAATGCAAAATTATACAATCATTCTCTATAACATTAGTCCGTGTTATAACAAATTAGATTTCAGTGAACAAATTACCATGTTCGTTTTTTGTTGTCATTCGGCAAAAGTATATTTGTTTTTGTCCGCGTATAACAGTATAGACTGTATAGACGTGCCTTTAGTCTAGTTTTTCTAGAGCACGTTACCATAAACACATTGGTTTCTCAACGAACAGTGAGCTTACAAGTAAATAATATTTTCTATCGATCTTGTAGACTCCCTAATTGGCTCGAATGCAAATACTCTGTTATTAGGCAGGTTAATTAAAGAGTTATCGGTCGTAATTAACCCGTTTCGGTACACTACGTGTGCCTATGGTTCGTTCGAAACACTACTAATTAAGAAATTCCTCCTTCATTAGCTCAATTAGATTTATTCACGTCAGTAACTTCATAGAATACCATATGTATGTATATTATATTAACACGCACCAACTTTTTTATGTAGTCACGCTGTTTGGCACGAATTTAATGTAAAATATTGTACATTGTATTTCATAATATAAAGTACGCGGCTTAAGCCACAAACATATTTTATGGCTTAATTAAATTAAATGAAAAAATAAAAAAAATATATAATGGGTAGGATTCGAACCCGCGACCTTCGATTGCTAGTCCGATGCCTTAGCTTAGCCTTGACTGCCTCTGTGGCGCGGTGGGAATGTATCCGCCGATAACTGCTACGCAAGAGGTCGTGGGTTCGATCCCCACCCAGGATAAAACTTGTGATGAGCACGATGGTTTATTCTGTGTCTGGGTGTTATATATCTATAATATGTATGTATTTAGAAATATATAAGTATGTTTATCAGTTGTCTTGTTTCCATAGTACAAGCTCTGCTTAGTTTGGGATCAGATGGCGTTGTGTGAGTTGTCCCAAAATATATTATATTATTATTATTATTATTAGCCATTAGGCTACCGCCGCTTCGAAACTGATTATCAAATTCGTTTTTCGAAGAAAATTCTTAAAGTAGCGAATCCGTGCAGTTTATTTAACAACTACAATATTTGTTGCGGTTGTCTCAAAAGCTTTGTGTGAATGAAGCGCTGTGCGCTGTCGCTCGGAACTCGCGACCTAGGGTTATCTTTAATTGAGAATGTGCCGGTTGACGTCAATAAATGTCAATATTGAACTAACGAATACAACTTACTACCAATAGTATTGGTACACAACACAATAGGCGAAACTAAGGTACAAATAAACCTATTTGGAAACAAATACCTACATCTAGAAGTTTTTGTAACAATACCTATGAGTTCTTATGTTTATTTATTCACTAGCTTTCCCCGCGGCTTCCGATAGCCTTTGCATTTTTTTTTAAGCATAAATTACCTACATTTCTAATGGCTAAGGGACCGACGTGAACCCACTCCTAATACAAGCCATTGAGCTTAGCTGGAAGGGTTAACAGAATTGCTAGTAATGTGGGACTCACTATTCCACATTGCTATTTATCTTTAAAACAAAGTACGTATAATCAAAATCTGTTTTGTATGCAAGAGTTACAAACATCCATATCCATTATCATAAGTTTTCGGATGCATAAGCAAGTGGGATTATTCATACATTTTCAATTTCAAATTTAACCTAGCATTAAAAATTATATTTCACAACATTTTTAGTCAGACAAATTAATGCGTAAATTTATATTTAATGCGAAAATCACAATAGGTAGAACTAATGGGCCATTATCTTCTGTATACACGTGCAAGCAATTTAAAATTTACATGGACGTGTATATAAATAGAAATATGTAAAATGCGTGCCGCGCACAATAACTGAATTCTTAAAGAGACCTTGACTAGATATGTTATCAAAAAATATAAGCATTATTTAATAAATTGTGTGAAGTTTTATTTATTTATTTATTTATTTATTGACTTCATGCACAAAATATTGTACAAAGGCGGACTTAATGCTAAAAGCATTCTCTACCAGCCAACCTTTGGGTGATGTAACATAAAATTATATAGGTGCAGATTGTAGACAGCCAATGCTAGTTATTTAAGATATATACAATTGATTATAAATATATATATATATATATATATATATATATATATTTATATATATATAAACATACGTATACTTAAAAACATAACATACATTTCAGAAGTTCAGGGTTGTCAAAACATATCTTTAAAAATAATTTAATTAAGTATAATGTTTTCGCATATTAGTAAAGTATAAATATTTTGGAAGCGGTATCTATTATTATGGTCACAACAAATTTAATCAAAATGTAAACAATGTTTTGATATCTATTTATTAATATTTTTATGTAAATAATAATATGATTACATTTTATTTATTTTAAATTAGTTGAAATTAAACATTTAAAAGAATATTAATGTGATTTTTTGGATGTGCAAAATAGAGTTCGTTCATACCAAGTTAAAAAACTACCTAAATTGTACTATCTATCACATTCATTTAGGTAGGTACTTATGCATACAGCACTTAACACAAAAACCGAATATTAGATGTAAGACCTTACATTTACAAATACATACTTATATTTTTCATTTTTTCATCTGCGCTACTTAACCAAATTAAAAACTTTAACGAAATTCAAAAACAATAATTACAGTTAAGTGAATGGTGTACAAACAAAATAAATCATCAAGATAACCCTATAATGACACCCCTATCATCCATGTCAACTTTCAAGTGTTCGTCCCATGCACTCCACAGTTTTTGTACCAACGGAGATATGAAAAAAGTTTGACCTTTTTTGATTCTCTTAAAAGATAAACGACCATCTCAATATTACTTTAATGAACAAGGGATGACAAGCGTTTGTAAAAATTAAAGGTTTTAATATTGTCGAGCTTTTAAAGCATTGAACTCTGAACGTTTACTTAAAAAAACGCTTAATTTATACGTAAAAATCGGGAAGCCGACTCTACCAAAATAAGGGTCGGCCGTTTATGGCTCATTTCGATTTTAGTGCTTTTTAAGTACAGTCAAAAGTTTGTAACTGAGGCTTTTGGTCGACAGATTTTATGCAAATTTGGGCATGATGACGTTAAGTAGGGTCACAAACTGTGTCCATGTTTTACTTTTTGAAGTCCCTTGTTATTAGCGAAAAAGTTGATACACAGCGAAATTAACTGTGGTTTATAAGAAACACTATTTTGGTACATACCCGCGGTAGACAAGTAAACAATCATTAGCGACTTCATCAGCTTAGGTTCCATTACCGTCCTTTCACGATCCATCTGGATATATCAACACGAAAGGTCTCAAAGCTGCAGATCACCAGTAACAAAGACCTCTCTGTAAAACGGATATCATCCCGAGTTCGTGTGTTTTCTGTAGTTAGCTGGTGTCACCATTAGCTGGTCGGTCGATGGTTGTAGTGACGACATAAGTGCTCAATTAGGCCGTTTTGTTTGCCAACCGAACGCAGGACAGCTTGGCTTTTATAAATAAATTGCGTCAGACGAAATTTATGACTTCTTCGGGGTTTTATGGCTAATGACTGTAAGAATTAGATAGAAAAAGCTGAGTACTGGCTATTGGCAACATTCTTGTCAATTATTTAATATTATCTACTAGTATATCAATTACTGTAAAAAAGTAATTAAAAATATGTAGCATTCACTAGGTTCTATTTAACTTCACCGCTAGGTCTATCTAAATAAATTTAATATAAAAATAAAGGTTTTACTCTTCATCTTACTCAGTAAGAATTTATTATTAAACCTAAGTATATTATAATTTTATTATTAAATTAAAGCCTTTATTATAATTTTATCATTAAACCATCCCTCTAATAAAATTACTCTTATTTAAAAAGTGATAGAAATTAGACTCTATTTAAGAGCCTATAATAACTTATCTATTTGTCTGCTGACTATAAACGCAATGCACTGGCATTTAACACAATTATGCCAATGATCTCTTAAATAAAACCTGATAATGCACTGTAGCACTTAACTCAACAAAGTCATCAGCCGCTCATAGAAATGGTTCATTTCCTGATGTTGTAGTTCACTTGATTCGTGGAGTAGCAAACATGGAACAGTAACGAACGGTCAGGAACGCGTACCACGCTACGGCAATTTGAACGTTCAGTGGGCCGGCGCATATCAACAGTCCTCGAAATTACTACTGCTCGATACTTAGAGGCTATACTAGTTGTTTTCATTGCCCACTTGATTAAGGATTACACAGGAAATGATTTGAATAAGCCATTGTTGATTGTGAAATAACGGCTGTTAGTTTTATTGTTCGATGTTCGATTTAGAAATTGTTTTGTGTAATAGAAAACTTATTGGTTCGAAAGGCAAGAAATTCAATATTTCAATTTTATGATAGTGGATTTACTTTTCTTTGGTTGGAATTGCATATCTTGTACCTTAATTTCATGCAATTTATTTCTTTATTTTTGGAAAGTAAGGACAAGATATCGTGATGACCTCTTGTGTAGCAGTCGGACAAAATCACACCGCGCCACCGAGGCAATAGTTTTTTTTTATTTAGTTCTTTTTAGTCGTTGTAAGATAATTACAAGGCGATTTAATAAGAACTATTCGTTTATTCACGTTGTTTTTTTCAATAATTTGTCACTACATTTTATTAAACATAAGAATTTTATATTTTCGGACTCGCCTTTCAATGGCCTTTAATTTGATACTCCATTCGAGGTTCTTCGATTTTTTTTCTCAGACCGCTATGAAAGTTAACTTTTTAAAGAATTTTATGTACCCTGTGTCACTCGCATCATCGAGATGAATCTAATGACGTATCATTTGTTAAAATCGATTGAGCCTATGAGGAGTTATGTGTATATGTAACATTGGAAGGATACATACAAACATACATACGTCAGCGTCAAACACATAACCCTCCTTCGCAGTCAGGTAAAAAGATCGAAATTACGACCGGAGTATCTTCATTATCTAGTCCGTTTACTTATCTACATCTGTGCTCGGAAAATTGTACCTATCGTATGTACCCTGAGTATGTACCAAGGAGATAGAGATTCTATCCCTATGATATATACTTACAAGCCCTTAATTTTAGCATACCATTGAGTTCTCTACAAATAGTTTGTATACCGAACAGATTTTTATGAAACAGTCAATATTAAAAAAAGACTCTCAATATAAAATCCCGCTGAATCTATTACCTAACGCGGTAGAATTTCAAAGCGTCACAGTATGCAATTTAAACTGGACTAAATCGGCGTTGGAGTCAACAACGCGAATGCAATGGCCGACTCGGATCGGCTTTCAATTTTGCAGAATTAATAACAGCACAAATACTGGTGTACTGCTAACAGGCGGAGACGGGACTAGGTGATCATTCATACGTGCATACGACACCAAACACGTTTCACATGGCCGCGACATTTTTGTCGTGTGAACGTTGTTATTTGCTGACGCTAAATACTCTCCTATTTCATGAAAAATGCGACATAGATCTTGGAATGTAATTATTCCGTTTAGGTGATTTATTAAAGAATATTAGGCTCTTGAAAAACTGTACAATAATTTGAATGTTCTGTCTAAAAACAAGTAAACCGTTTTCATGATTTTTTTTTATCGTTTTCTACGATTACTGTATTCGAATTTGGTCTCTATATTTCACCCGTCCGCACTATAAATTGTTTCTCGGAATATTGAAACTGGCTTCTATTTGTATCAGTACACTTGTAATCACTAGTGAACGTGGACTCTGTGTAATATCCGAATGCTCTAATGTCGTGTACAGATCAGGGGTATGAAGGAAGACCACCGAATTGGTTTAGGCTGTTGGTTCACCAGAAATCGTCTTTACTGTTTCTGCATTTAGGTGTTATGTCATCCTGTTACACTCACCGCTGGTGCGACGTCGTGTTTCCAGCTAACTTCATTCCATATGTACCTAATCTTCAGAGGTAGATTCTGGCGCATACTTGCGGTTGCTTCTGACTAATCCATCGCAGTCCTTCTTTTGTTCCCAAAGTGAATCCATACTAATATTGTAAATGTGAAAGTAACTCTGTCTGTCTGTTACGCTTCCACGCTCAAACAGCTAAACCGATTTCGATGAAATTGGGTATGGAGATAGTTTGAGTCCCGGGAAAGGACAAAGGATAGTTTTTATCGCGATAACCTATGTACATCCATGCGGGCGGAGCCGCGGGCGAAAGCTAGTTGGTAATAATAAGGAATATGATAGAGGAAAATCATAAGGCGAGCGGGCGGATGTCCAGCCCATATACAAAATTACCTACGAGTGGCTGAAAGTCGTCGAACCCCTTCGTTCGACTTCTTCACCGTCTTATTTTGTTCACATTCGCTCTGTGGCGTACATTCGTGTTCGTTCGTTTGGTCTGTACGCGGTGTAATATGAACGCTGTTTGTCAACGTTTGGACTATTCGTCAAACATCGTCGCTAGGTGTACTGGGCGCCCAATTAGAACGCTAAGCTGAGCGTAGCTGACTACCAAGTTGGGTCGAGTAAAAGCACCTCTAATTATTATTGATACGAGCTCTGCGCTCATTCCCTAGAGTTCCCCGTACATCTGAATTTCTCTAACATGCACGCTGCACGTTAATATACCTACCTATCGACATTTCTGTGTTGGTTACTTTGTATATATAAAATAAAGTAATTAGTGTCTGAAAATCAGAGAATTCTGGTTATTTGTATCAAATATGAACGGATGTATGAATATTTTGTTGGAAGGAATAGTTAGATGTTTGGAATAGGAATTCTCTTCTAATTGTATCTGCATCATGTGCATTGTTGCAGAGCTTAATTAATGGAAATCATATAGAGTATTGTAGTTTAATTAATGTTGACTTAGGTATATACAGACTTATAGGCTGTGCTACTGGTAACGGTTGTATTACAGTTTCATTTGTATTGTATTGAGCTGGTAGATTTCTCAGAAAAGCTAATAATTATGTTGTGGTTACCGGAGATTACAAGTATAACAATCGATTAATGGCTATCTTTATATCGGTTCTACATATTCGCACGAATACGCGAAACTACAAGTGTACGACATTCGCGGATAATACCTAATTATGCAAAGGTTTTGACACACACTAGACCTCGTGATTTTCCAATATCAGTTTCTTGACACACTTAAAAATGCAGGAAAGAAATGAACGTTCCCGTAGTCCTCTGCACATTCGTCGATCATTTCCATTTCGCGAATGGGTTCGCAGATGACTTTGCGATTAATATTACGTTAAATATAATTAGGTAATATGATCGCCCCTCGTATACGTGTCAAACTTCGGTACAATGTACGAATATTGCACACATATGCATATTTATCATTTGTTGTGCAATATTATGCCCATAGAGGTCTTCGTCACTGTATGGATTTTTAAATGTTGGTTAATTAAAAAGCCGGACGCAAAGGGTTTGCCAAGCTATGTGGACAAATCAAATTATCTCTGTCTACCTATACATACACAGATACTAATAGGTAGTAAAGTTTGGATAGGAAACAGTAATACCATAGCGCTATAGTTACTATTGACATTTGAAATAGAAATAGGAAATAGAAAAAGGGAAAAAATTGTGGTAGCAAGGAATTAAAAAAGTCGTTTTGAATATATATTTCTAGGATTAGGTATTGGACATAACTTTGAGTCATCACATCTCATCAATATAATAATATCTTGGGACAACTCACACAACGCCATCTGATCCCAAACTAAGTAAAGCATGTACTATGGAAACCAGACAACTGATAAACATATATATATATTATAGATAAATATCACGCAGACACAGAATAATTGTTTTATTCTGGGTGAGGATTGAACCCATGACCTCCGGATTAGCAGGTAGGGTCACTAACCATTAGACCAACAGGCCAATCATTGTCTTGAATAAATGTGTAGTGTGGCTCAATTAAGATGTCTCGATATCTATATATAAAAAAATATCATCGCAATACAGTAGATATATTTTTCAATATCACGCAAAAAAACAGATGTAATTTTTTTAATTAAAGCTTTACGTTCAACTGTTTTTTTCCAAATACAAGTAAACTGAGTTTGAATACTGCATATTTGCATAGAAGCACAACAATTCCATTAATCAACTACAGGCGTTTTAGTGAGAGTCAACTGACAACTGCAAAATGGATTTTATATGACGAATACATATAGATATGACATACCTATTAAAAAAAGAGAGATGTGTCTTAAGGAGACCCGGTTGAAACGTAGTTCCTTGTACTTGAACGTAGTTCCTTCCTATTATGTCTTTGTAGGGTTTCATAGTCTAAATGGCAGAACGGAACCTGGGGATGGACAGACACTGTCTGTCCGTCCCCAGGTTAGCTCAGAAACGCTTAGTACTAGAAAGCTGTAATATTGGTTACGCCGACAAACATTTTTCACACACAGCCAGTTTGGCATAGGTAAAATAAATATTACGATCTATAACAAAAATACAAACAACGCATAAGTATAACACAACCTCCATAATCTAGCTTCCAATAACCATAAATAATAGATTTTTAGGTAAAATAAACATTACAACCTCTTACAAAAATACAAACAATCTCCTTATTCAAGCTTCACATAAACATAAACAACTAATAGATTGATGTCAAAATGTAACACTATTTTTCGTCTAGCCTCTTAGCCCGCAAACAAAAATGTGCGATAAGGAACCACGTTTCAAAAACGAATGTGAAATAGCACCGTTACATTTCAAATTGTTAAATGTCACATCAAACATTCGACATTTAAAACTAATATGATTTATGTTTCTGTATTAAAAAACAACAGAAAATGGTAATGGTTTCTAAGAATCTGTGAATAACATTCGCTAAATTGAATTTCCTAGTAAGTATTTACAGAAAGTATTGGTATAACAGAATGCATAATGGGTGGAAAAATGTCAAGCGTAAGTGTATTAAAGTTGGGGCTGTTACCGCTGCGTGCCGCGGCTGATGTATGGTGGCGACCGACAAATTGAAAACAGTAGCAAATGGCCCGATCGCGGCCCACTCCCGCCACAATAGGCGCGCTCCGTGTTTATTCAATTTCTTTTTTAATTGAACAAATCTGTGTTTGTCTGTTTGCATGTTCTACGGAATAAACTAGCCCGTTAACCACCCTTTTTCGTAATAAATAGCATTTAAACCAGTGAATGTTTTGTCTCCGTTTTTCCATCTACTTATTAATTTTTACTTAAATATTTGCATGTTAAAATACTTTTTTTAACGTTACATAAAGATATTATGTATTAGTAGAAATATCTTAAATTTTCTTTAATTTTAGTAAACTGTTTTTAAGTGAGAACAAATGTTTGGTTGTCTACGGGCTGTTTTGCATTTATGTACTAGGCAAAAAAAAAATGCAAATACATTACTTAGAATTACATTTTTTTTTAAATATTTACTCATTTTTCAGAGCAATAAACACGTTAGGTACTTTATAAACAGGCAATTCGTGGAATTGAAATAAAAAATATAATTTATTTTAATTACAAATTGCTGATTCACACTGAACTAATTATCATATTAAATAATAAAAATCAATTTTATTTCAATTAAAACTGGTTTTTATTTACATTCACTTGTAATTACCCCCTTTATTTGAGAAATATGTAATGACTTATTGTAGTTAATGTTATATATACAGCTATTTTATTACATACACAATAATATAATAAACATAAGTAGGCCGTTTCATTAAAATATATTCAAAGAAGTATTCATTGTAAAATACCTACGTTTTACTACAAAAAAGGTTAGGTAACACTCTAAAAGAAAACAATACCAGAGACAAAATTAGTTACTTTTTTTGTGGTTTCGAGGGTTAGTTATTTATAAGTTCGGAGTGTACAATGTGGAAAGTGTTTTCTATTAGGATTGTATTCAATATAGAGTTTCGTTCGCGCAGAAAATGGTTCGGGGCGCGTGAGCGGGCCGCGCGGGCCGGTGCGCTCTGCTCCCTCGTGCCTACCCTACCTTCACAGAATTATATTAGCGATATAGAACAGCTTACAAATTAAATGCTATAAACTACGAATACCTATAACATTGTAAGTTCAGCAATCGAATCCAATTTAGCTTGACTTTTTGGTAATTTAAAAAAAAACCCTAAAAATGGATATTTAGACAATTTATTTAATCCCTGAATCTGTCCAGCTTTTACATTTGCACGAAGAAACTAAGGTAGACAAGAGCATTAAAAAACAAATGAGTCAATCTCCTTTTACCTCATGTAACCAATCTATTACTTATTCACAACAAAAAATAACTCACTCCACAATTCACCGTTTTAAACCCCCAATTTCCCTTAAAACTAACCCTAAAGGAATACCATAAGGGGTGTTTGTCCCTTGCAAATAGTTAGATTATATAAATAAGGCGGTCGGAATAGTTTGACCGATAGCGATCTGCGGTCGGCTCTCGACGAAACTGTCTCACAAATTGAGTGGGTTTTACGTAGATTTCTTTACTCATCTTATTATGTTACGTAAATTTTGAAAGGATAGTTAAATATGTTTCTTTTGTGATAAAAAACACGTTGTTTTGGAAAGCATTAAGGAAATAAGTGTTTAAGGAAAACTGCGTTTATTGTTGTTGTTTATTCGCAATTTTCTAGTTCATTGTGGCGTGCATCGGATTCGGATTTTCCGAGGGTAAAATTATAGTTACAATTGCGGTTCCTGAACAGTAATTCGAAGATTTAGGTATAGTAATAAATAGGCTGTCGTTTAAACCGATTTGACTCATTTTAGTCGGCAAGACGCAACGGTAATTTCAATATAAGTAGGTAGACATTTATGCTATGTATAATTAAAGTTAAAAAAGGTTTTAATTATAAAACAAACCAACCAATTATATTGTAGTATTTAACATTATGCTACGGTTCCCTGTACAATGTATCTAATCTTGCCGGAGTATGGTTACTGTTGTGAACGTTACCACTATAGTTCTTCAATGGTTACTAGAATCCTGTGAACAATTGCTCGTATATAGATGCATAATAACTTATTGGGGATTATATCAGGTAGTCTAGAAATCCTTAGCAAGCAATCAAAAGCAGTCTCAGAGTCTCTATATACGACTTTCTGTACTATTCAAAGCTATACGATTGAGCAGCATTCAATGGCACTTCTATATGGTTATAATGGTTGTTGTAATGTATATTTTGCGGTGTGGCTAACGTATGAGGAGGTAAGTCGATAGTGGCGGGACGCCTCGTCGCCCACGACTTCACTGGTTCCAGTTACAATTCTATCTGCTTAGTGATACGTTACAAATTGATACGATGACACCACCTGATTTGTATTACCATCGTATTGAATAAAAATGTGATTACTTGCCAGAATTTATCGACCGTGCATGCTATTATACCAACAACATCGTTATTTTCAAATCAATTACCAAGCGCTCATGTCATGTAAAAATAGTTTTTGCTCTTTAGCGATAATTAGAGCGGCGCTTTTAATTACTGCAAACGAGAACTATTGTCTAGAATAACGATTCGTGGAATAATTAACCGTGTTTATTCGTATCTCTGATTTCTCGATGCGTGGTTTCTTGAAACAATATCGGTTATGGGAAAAAAGATTCGAATACGGCAACCGAAATTCGGCTAAGAAAATAAGAAATGCAATCTTGTAGTAGAATCAGACAAATAGCGGAATATCTGCAGTGACCAATTCAAATTGTAGGAACTATCGGGCTCCGCGCACGAGCCGGGGATGGAATCCAATCAGCGAAACTAGTTCCACTGATGCCTATCACTAAACTTTCACATTCAAAGATTTGTTTCTCTAGATTAAATCAAAGGCGAATTACAGTAGCGGCGAAAAAGAAATATGGCGAGTCCGGCCCCGCGTGAGGGCGGGGGTGTCCTGCTGAAATTGCTTTTCAATCCCTCGGACTTTGGACTTGTAAAGAAGTTATTACCTTCCAAGGAGATAGCGGCGGGTCCGGCGATACGGATATATGTCTTTTTCATATGTAATATTCCTTTTTCGCGTTTTATTAATGGAAAATGTTTCGTGGGACAGTGCGGCCAGCTCTCGCCTTCGATATTAAAAAAGCCAGTGTCGACTTTGTGCGGCTTCTTTTATGAGATTGTCGTAAAGTAGTTTATGTTTCGCGGACGCTCGTGCGACTCACGCCTAATATGTGTTATCATTTTTTGTAACCCTCTATTTTACGTGGTCCGTTAGGTCTTGCGACTTTTTTTTTTATTTAGTCTTTTGTATAGATATTTAAAGCTTTATGGTATGATCGTGTAATACGGTGTATAATTTATTAGTGATAACACGTTACCTGCTAAAAAGATTGGCTGCGAGTGTTTATTGCCGTGTTATTTTCTCCGGCTTTACCTTACATGTAGAATCATGACGTAACACATTAAAGAATGTTGATTTTGAATCGATATCGTTGTCAATATTGCATCAATAAATGGTTATACGAAGTGATCAAATATTAATTTTCCCATTGCGTTTCATCCACAATCTACACTGTGTTGATGTAGCTACCTGTGTATTGCTCGTTTGATAATGTTACCTACTCTAATTAAGTCCACTACACCAATGTTTGGAATTAATTAGTGTATTGTTTAATTGGCATCTCTTGTTATCTGTTTGTTTGGTTTATTTATTCATTAGTGGTGTTTGTGACAGCTGGTGCTGAGCCAGACGCCATTACGATGGATTGTATTACCATGTGATGTGAACGAATATTATGTAGGTAAACTTTGTTTTGTGCACGTAGGTGGTTGTTAATATGATCTTTGAAATAAATAAGAAAAAGACTGGTAGCTACTGACGGTTTCAACTAGAACGTAAGAAAATCAAAATTTAATAAACTTACCTTGGTTTCCAAATGGTTTCGATTATTAAATTAAAATGTAATTATCGAAACCATTTGGTTGAGGATAAGTTATCGTGAATTTGGATTAAAAATAATAAAATTAAAGAAACGTGTGGCATTTTTTTTATAAGACCTTTTTTTTAATTATTAATTTGAAATTTTTGAATCATGAATTGCTAAACTTACGATAAATTTTACTAGGAATAGGTTAATTTATGCAGAAATAAACTGTAGTAGGCACCATAACAATCCACACAACAGGTGGCTGATTCTATAACAAGAAGACAAAAATAGTACTAAAATAATCATACGATTATGATTATTTTAGTACTATTTTTGTCTTCTTGTTATAGAATATAATAACTTACTCTTACTTTAGGTACTTGTATTTTTGTGAGTAATAATAATTTATTGCTTCACTTTGTTCAATAAAACATCTATAAACTTACGCAATAAGTACCTGGGGTACGTGCTATTTTATAAAATAAAACATAACGATTTAATTAAATACAATTTACTTTATATTAAAATACAATTTTAGACGTCGTGCGTCATCTAAAAATAGGTATTCCATGTCCATCTTACGCTCGAAGCTACCTGTATTGATTCTGAAATCCGATATGTGTGTCAGTGGGTATCATTCAGGTTTAGCCCCTACGACAAGATTGAAACTCATGATTTACTCACTTAATTTGTTAATTTGAAATTATATTTTGTAATATAATTTTTTATATTATAATTTCAAATTAAGAAATTAATATAATTTATAATTATAGTTCCACATGGAATTTTGATAGGTCTTATACATGTACCCATAGAAGTGTGATTGAAACTTAATGAAATATATATAAGTAGTTTAATACAATGAAGTATGTGTAAGTGGCGTTGTGTGGAGCAGTCCAGGGACAATGCGACCGAGCTCGCACACGGATTGATTACACCTGTCCGTCACGATTAATAGAATATTGTGTGTGATTCAAATTGAATTACCCAGCCATTGTCGAATTACCCGCGCATGTATGTTTCGTATGGACTATTGGTTTTGAATATTTAGTAGCCAATTTAGATCGTGTTAGTATTGTGATTTGCGAATGATGTTAATATGGAGAATGAATTTTGTATTGTGTTTAGGATGAGGGTTTAGTTATGTACCTATGTACCTACCTACATACCTAGGCATCCGCCTGTATTGTATGAATATATTGATTTTCTGATACGAAATAATTTTGTTTTCTATGTTTGCTATATATTTTAATAAGTTTACGTAAAGATATTAAGGCTTTTGAGTATTTGGCCGAAGCCTACTAAGCTATCCATGTTTTGTGTAGCAAATACAATCAAATTCAATAAGTTCTTACTCTACGAGTGGTGGGTCTAGTCTAAGCCATAGGCCGTCTTGGAGTCCGTGTTAGTTATTTTGCCGTAAAATAGTAGGTAGGTATACTTCGTGAGAATCTTTATGACTGTTCTGAACATAGGCGCGCGGGCGATTGCGCAGGTACGAATGCCGGCGATCGTCTTAAAATACGCTACTGCGCAGCGACTCGCGCAACACGCAGAACGGTCATAAAGATTCTCACGAACTATACCTAATGTTAACGGATCAACGTGTTTCGGTTAAAGGGCACTGTAGCAAGTGTAATTACTTTGCAAATGAGACTTACGAACTTTCTTCTTATATGAGGAACGCAGTGCGGTGACATTCATTTTTATGTCTAACAAGGATTTAAATGGCACTTGTACTGTTATAGGCTAGCGTGACGCTGTTACCTTCAGTCGCACGATCTGCTTGTCTTTCCATTTAGTTGTATAAAAAAAACCTACCTATTATTGAGTTAATCTAATTCCAATATTGAGTGTAAAACTTAAACTGATTTGTTCATGAAGAATAAGTATAGTAAACTGTAAATACCCGGTTTACTTTAATGAACGCTGGGAAAATACATAAATATTGTAAAGTAGGAAAGCTCTTTGACATATTTAATCACGGTTGTAGAGTGATTCATGCAAACATGAATGAATTTAGCAAACAAGTTACACTTTACTATATACCTTCGTACAGAAAATAAGTATGTATTAATAATGTTAACAGTTCTATGAAAATAAATGAGTCCTCCATTTACCTATACGATAAATTACCTATTTAAGAAATGAAACTAAATTTGAGAGTTTGAGTAAGGGAAAAACCTAATGACGCAATTATACTTGGTCGATAGTCCATATTTGGGTACTCTACTCGAAAGACTACTTAAATTCGAGCACCTGAATGAATGACGCCGATTTGATGAGATTTTCATATTCACGGTTTTACACGCGCAATGACAACATTCTGATGTAATTCTATTCAATTAGCGTTTATGCCTTTTGTTTAGGGGTGCTGATGCAGTAATAACTCTGATCATCGCTCTGAACAAACTGAATATCATGCAGTCAAGCTGGACTTGATTTGACCGGATTACCGTTCATATACCTGCACTCAGTCATTTGTCCGGATTTCAAAGGCAATCGAATTTGGGAAAACGAACAAGTGTACATACTCGTATGTCATAATTCGTTATGAATGACTTGCTTAAAAACAGTAATGGGATATGACTACGTTTAGTTTTGTTGTTAATCGATTAACAGTGTTAAGTTTTTTACAACTGAGTTAATATTGACTGCTAGTCAATGAATCAACTGACATGCAACGTTTAAATATACACGTGAATATGCGGCAATAATCATTGATTCTTTGCGCTAAAACTGTGTCTTAATTGTCAAACATGCATGGCACAGAGGATGTGTCATGGTTTACACCGTGAAATATATTCGTGAGAATATAAAATTTTCATCAAAAACCGGATCTCATTTTGATGGTGAATAACCCTCGTGGTTTTCCGACCAATTGACCGCGAATGTACGACCGCGTTCAATATTGACTTAGAACGTTATAAGTACAGTCGGGTACACCGGTGTTTGGCCAGCTGTCTGTCTGTTTGCTTGTAACAACTCTAATAGGACCTACTTAAAACTTTTTTCGTGTTATTGGAGTTTGTTTTGTTTGGAATTGTTAACGCTTATTTTGATAATGTTCGGGGTAGTGAATCCAAAATGTTTACTTTTTAAATGAGGAATGAAAGCTTGTAAATAAGTGGTGGACTACGTGATGTAGTGAATTAAGAGATAGAATAGTGAGACCAAACAACTTCGCCGTAGTTGTTTTACAGATGGGTGATTTATTTTTTTACTTTTTAAAGCAAAGTTATAACAATTTGCGTTTGAAAAATACAACAATTGTGAAAAGGAAGTTAAGCTACAATTCTTAAGTACCTACGCATAAGTGTTATATCTGTATAGCATAGCACATATTTTTTTAATAAAAAATAAAATTTAACAAGTACTGCAAAGTATGTTGCTACTACCAGTAGCTTTATGAAGGAGCTTCCAAGAATTATTAAAGTGTCTATGAATGTTTGTTATAGTTTAAAGTATAGTTTAATATGATCCATATGGGATAAATAAAGCCACTCTTCGAAATATTAATTAGCTACCGAACTAAAATTAAAGTTAATGTTTGTTTTTTGTTTGTTTCAGGTACTTGAACTCAATAAAGAAGTCTATTAGACCACTTCTGCAGTACTTCAAAAGGATGTAAAGTTACATAAATATTTGTAAACAAGACAACTATTACCGAGTAATTAGTCTCCCCTTTGCCTTACCTGGCATGTGTGGTCTTTATACTGAGAAAATTGTACTAAGTCTGTCGTTGGAAAGTAATTATGTCCTCTCATTACATCAGTACTTAGTTTGTGGAACAAGTATATACCTAATATCAGATGGTTGTAATTACATAAATATATTCCTTTTAAAAGGACTTAATAAGTTCTGAGAATATTGATAATAATCGTTTTAGTGTTAAAAAGACAAACAGAATACTAGAATTATCTATATTTTTCTGTGAATCTTATTTTAATGTTTTTAATTTCACATAACTTGACTTCTATTTCCCAGTCTTTTAATTATCAAATTACACTTCGCTTTTAGTCACTCGTGGACTTTTTATCTGTCTCTGATATTAAGGTATTTTTAATTGACAAGGACAGTATGAGACTTTACGACGTCTCGCAATTGAGCTGCGTCACAGCATTCAGCCCCTTCGCCCCATTTCTGTCAAACAAATCTATCTGGATTCTTTTTATGGAGTTCAGTACTCAGTATAATTTCGAGTAGGAACAATGTTGCACGCAACATTCAGCTCGCAGTCACACCAAGATTTAACTTTTTCATTAGTCATTCATTTACATTTAATTCTAAAAGTTTTCATACTTAACCCTAAAATATACACAAGCTACACAGACATTAAATTCGACCAATTATTATGTTACAACTTTGTAACCTGACCGGTGTACACTATGTTACACTCAAAATTATGTGAACGCACACACGCAAACAGATTTCCCGCCAACACAAAGCGTAGTTCGTAAAGGATCACGTAACAGTATACGGCTGTTAGACTAATTTAGGTGGAAGATCATCCACGTAATTAATCCACTTAGCAAGATCCCACGCGCGGCGGGTCGGCGCTTTGAAACACGATGCTCAAGTTCCTCGGTTGCTTCGCTGCTTTGCTCCTTAGTTGCTTCGTTTCTATGTTGCTTCGATCAACTCTTGAGCTTAGTTGGCCTCCCTTAAGCTACTGTAAAAGAGTAAAGTAATATATCAAGTTAATTTTGGTGGGTTACTGCAAGTAAGCTTGTAAGTAAACTGTTGAAAATAATCTGTTAAGAATATAATCAATTTGGAAAAGAAAGTGTGTATATTTTAAGGGTTATACTTTCATGTATCTAATTAATTTATTAGTCGTAATAACTGACTTCAGTAGGTACATTAATCAACATTATATTTTTCAAATTTTACCTGTTATATAATTGATAGGTACATTTGAAGTTAATGTTATTTTATGGTATCCCAAAGGTGTAATCAGGTATTACGGCACAATATGTTATGATAATGAGGTACTATATTTCTTCATATATACCGTTGAATTTTTCTTAATCTAAGGCAAAAAAAAAAAACGTAGCAGAAATTCTTAAGTCATTACTTTCGAACAATCGATTCTATTTTACATTGATTGTGCAGTTCGAACTTCAGTAATAATCGATATTATTCAACCATTCACACATTACGCATTATGTCATAATTTCTTTTGTACTGCTATTCTCGCATGTGTGAACTATAATATCCGTCATTAAGGCAAATTGAGGAGTATTTGAATTGTATTAAGGTTGAAAATGCTTATGAGGGCTCTTACGATCAGGACCATTCACATAATAAAACGTCAATAATGCAATAGTACTGTCACACAATGAGCTATTGTGTGAGTCATTCCCTCTTCAAAATAAGCGTTTAATTAAAAACATACGATCTTTTTTTATTGCGACACTTGAGTATATTGAGTGCGTTCGACCAGTTTGGGGCGCGATTGAATATGAACTGATTATATTCATTCATTCATTCAACTTTGAGAATTCCGAATTAGGTGAATACTCGCTGATGAATTGATGATTGCCTTCACAGATTTTTTGCTCATCATTAGGCACAATGGAACAACTCAAATTGCGTTATTGATTTCGTTATTAATGATTACTAATTACGAAAATGGAACACAATTTATAAGCATTGTAGATGAAGGTAAAATAATTATACTTAATTAATAGATTTAGGTAACAGTTAATTGACTTGAGCGATTGTTTTAATGATTTTTGATCATAAAAATAAAAATAGATATGTAAGTTTTGATTATCTAATATAAAAAAACACAGTAATAGGTACAAAACTGTATAATATTTGTCAATTTTGAGGTATATCATAACAGAATGCAAAATTCTCCTTTAAATCGACGTTAAAATATTCAAAAACAAAAAAAGACACGTCAAAAAAAAAAAAACAATATTTTTGAGAACACTGTTTTAAGCAATACTGACTTAACAATTAATAATATATTTTTTATTTTAGCTTTCTTGTACTAAGGGTCTTTGAGGATAGACAGACGGACAGACGGATGAACATAGCCAAACTATATAGCCGTCATCGTTAGGTTCGATCTAACAATGTAGGTATAGAAGACTAACATAATTATGATCTAAAATTTATGTGGTTATCAGTTATTCGATATCGGGACAGCGTTGCGCGGAAATTGTATACTAATTATAGGAAATGAAATTAATTTAGTAACTAATTGGCTCGATCAAATCAGGACAGTAACAGACCTTCGTGAGTCGGCACGCATCGATTTAATCAAATGTCCGTCATGATTCAATATCGGATGCAAATTGTGTTTTAATTATAATTGACCGGATAATTCTATGAAGCCCATAGCCATTACCACGAAGTACGCAGTGTTTAATTACAAACGAATGTGGTTTTATTACAATTTCGTCGGTATAAATATAATTGGAAAATAAAATATCGATTTTGTGATCGAATAACTTTTGAGTGGAAAATTTGCAAGCCGCAAATCAATTGTGAGTAGTGAAAACATTCTATGGCAGAATAAAATTAAACTTAATAGATTTATTTAAAAAATGGAAGGATCTAATCGTGGAGTTTTATAAGCAGATCATAGGCTGCTGTTGTGAATGATAGTAAAATTAAAATAAAAACATTTTTTTCCCTCTTCCCTCCGTTATTATTCGGTAGAAATTTTGGCTCGCACATTCTGTGCATACGGCAGTTTCAAGTTTATTTTCTGCCTAGTTTTTTTTGAATCACCAAGTCTCGTTCTTGTCCAGTTATCACGTATACCAAGTATATTTTACGCTGTTTTACAAACGCGGAGTTGTAAGCATAGTGACTTGTTAGTTTGCCGCCATTTTCAACCGACTCCCAAAAGGACGAGGTTCGACAATTTGACTGTTTTTTTTGTATGTTTGTTTACCGATTACGCAAAGACGGCTGGAGCAATTTGAAAAACTAATTTTGTGTTTGAAAGGGTATGCTTTCAAGTTGATCTCATAGTTATCAGATACGACCTAGAATAACAAAAACAAATTATTATTTTGAAGTTGGTGCCGAATTAAACAAAACAATTATTTCATGGCACCAACTTCAAAATGTTAATATGTTTTTGTTATTCTAGGTAGATATTATTTTTTGCTTTTTAGTTGCCTTGTATTTATTTTAGAAGTCGGAAATATTTTTATATAAAAGTTTTTTATTAAAACTCCTTCAATTATTATTGGTAACCAAGAAATGTGAGAGTACCTAAATTTAAGTAGGCTTCGTACAGGTTAATGAATGAATGAACAAAAGTACTGAATGAAAAGAATGAAAGGAATTGGTTGGGTAAGTAGTAGTAATATTACCTATAATTAGGTGTAGGCAAAGCAACGCTTTTCTCACGTTTTGCTGTTTCTATAGGCACTCTATGTACCAATAACGACCGGTTATCATCCAATACATAATTAAATTAATTACTGAAAACGTACTTGTATCGCTATTAATACATTTGCCTAATTAATTTATACATGTCATTTGCTAATTAGTTTGACATTTCTTTACGTACCTATATGTAATTAGTGGATATTGTTTTCTCTTTGAGAGATTTCGGATGTGGTTAGTACATGTTTTTGTTTAATTTATCTCATTATTGAATACATGTCTTTTTAATTAACAGAAAATGTTTGTTTGTTTTAATAAGGTAGTGTATTTAATTAGTCTAATTAGGTATGTAAGTTAACATTTTGATTATTTACTAGCTTAGCTACCTGCCTGGCTTTGCTTATATTGCTAACCTAAACCAAATATCTGTTATACAGTTCATAATAATATGGCAAAAAATATTTAAATGATAGCGAAATCCGTATTCAAATTCGTTGCGCAATTTAAATTTTAGAACTAAAAATACCCAAATCGATGGGTCATTTTCAATATATGATTTTCACACATGTGACGATTGTTTTTTTATTTGTATTGACACTAATTTGTTAACTTGATTTTTATGATCATTAAAGTTAGTCAAATTAAGTAAAATATAGCCCTATGATAAGCCACATATAGATTTTCATGAGATACAAAACTTGACGTCACGATATTGTCATTGGATTGAGATTTATTATGACCTCTATATAGTTGTAAACAAACTTTGCGTATTTCTATAATAATATTTACAAGAGATATATATCAAATCATAAAATATCTGAGAGTGTCTAATATCCAACAAGCTAAGCGTGATCGAATTTAAATCAAACAAAGCTTAGAATCATTTCGATAAAATTATCTTATATATATAAAAACAAAATTGTTCTATTCCTTTAGGAACTCATTTAGTTCATAGATACATATCGCACTAATTTAATAATACAATACACTCATAATATTATTTGTTCCAGAAATGAATGTTATGTTAATGTGTGTCCAATAGTCGGTCATTGAATGAATGATGATTTATTGTGCGATATTTTATTTGTTTTTGCTCTATTTTAATGACGATTTTATTACAGGGTCCTTATTCACGATCTTTATTTCGTGTCCATGAAAAGCCCGTGCGAACTGGCGCATGCGCAGCCCTCTATTTACCGTTATGACAACATATTGACAGATCGCACGGTCTTGCCGCGGACACGAAAAAAAGACCCAGGTAGGTAATTCAATTTCGCATTCAAATATGGTATTATCGCAAAATTAATACAGTGTTGTATGTATAGTGAAAATAAAAACAATAACTCAATTTTTTATCAGTGTCCTATTCTGACTTTTCAACTAAATTTTAATTGTGATTTCGACAAATTTCATTACCAATGGTAATTTTTATATGGCCAGAAGACGTGAGCAAACCCGCGAGTTTCATCCAGTTAATGTGTTGTTCAATCAATAAGCGTCACATTAGGTATGTGGGTTGGCATTACTGACTGATTAGCCGTGTCAGTAACGCATGTTATGCACTCAATTAGCTCACAACACGAATTAACCCCTACTCAACTAGTCTGAGATTATGCATCTAATATGATTTGTTTAATACTACTGTGGTATCACGTGAATGATAAAGATTAGAGATGTTATTTATACTACTAATCAGATACTCGTATCGGAAAATACGAGTTTTGTCGATAAATAAAATTGGTATCTGATTTTTTATTGTGATAATATATGTTACTTATTGTGGGAGTTGTATATGTATTTAACTGTAATAACAACAAGGCTACGACTTACTCTACTTGTTAGTTACTACTTCTGTTACATATAACAACGTAGGTTATGTATGGACTTAAAAGTTAGTGAGATAATAAACTGTTTCTTCTAAACGTCTGATTAAAAAAAACTAGGCAACAATTGATATTTAACCGGCTTTTATACGTGATTACCAACCAGTTTTTTTCAAACTAAATGTTTAGTAACTTAAATATTTACGCGTTTGAGCACTGCAATCCCTTTGAAAATCGGTCACATATAAAATGGCGTCAAATGTACACATTTATTTTTCGTCTGAGGTTAAGAGCGGCCGAAAAAGTTCAGCATTTGTCCATACAACTAATTAATACAATTCTGAAAAGAGTAAATACTCCTTTGTCTACCAACCGTAATATCGGCGGTTCCGATAATGTCTATCTATTCGCAGCATCTCTAGCGTGAGTCACAGATATCACCAGGGCTGCCACATCGTATACTTGGATACAAAATTGGTTTAATTAAGTTATTTTGTGTACTTATCCTGGATGTACCTACACACACTTTGTGTCTAAAGTAATTATACAGATTGCTTAGTAATTCGATAAAAAAACAAGTATAAAGTAAGTTTTGCACATAAACAACTTTAGTTAGGTAACTTAAATAAAAAAAATCAATATGATTTTTTTTTTAGATTTTTTTGATTAAGTTTTCATAATTTCATAAATAGCGCAGTATGCAGCCCTGGATATTAAGTACAACACTAGTCGATGTAACCGCATCGGTTACGAATTGCACCAATAATACGCTCAATTAATTAGCGAGAGACTGACGTGTTCTACGTACTTACCTAATTAATGTCCCAGAACCGAGCTAACAATACCTACTCCCGTTATTATAATACCGCTAACTGCCACTGATTGAGTTACCTAACATAAACAATGTGCTCTAATGCCTCCACAATACGTTGTGATTAGCTAACTACTTTGTTGTATCGAGACTTGAGACGCAGAATGTTTGACAACATAACTTGGTTGGCAAACATTCAAAACATGATTTTATTTTTATAGACACACAGTATGTTACTCATGTGAGCTAGGCTAAAGATTTTTTTAATAAACCCAAAATTACTACAAAAGAAAATGGAAAATTTCTTATAAAAAAATATTTTGAAGCTATTGCATAGCTTCTATCGCGGGCCTTGGGCGTGGAGACCGAATCCAGAAATTCCGTAACGAAAATAACCTAACGCCCCCACACAGCGATGATACTTTTTAGTATTTTTTTTTAATTGTATAAGTTAATAAAAATTGCTATGCAATAGCTTTACCGTGGCAGTCCCCGAGTGCCACAATTTTTTTTGGTAGTTATAACATTTTTATTTGAAATAAATTATCTACAGACGTTAGGGGCAAAAGAGGTTACGTAAACTTAATTGTAGTTCTCTTTGGTGTTTTTATTATTCTTATTTTTTATTAATTCTGTTAGTACGCAAAAAGTTTAGTTCCGTTTGCGTTCGATACAAAATTCAAAATGATCGCATTCAAATAAAGAACCCTCTAGTACTTTCCGTTCGTGTTTACACGTTAAAGGGGCGCTATGAAGCAGACAAGAAAAAAAGGTTGAGTGAACCAAATTAAACTGGCTTCGTTTGGAGTCTAATTAAAGCTTATATTTCAACCGTAGAACACCATTAGCCGGATTTAATTAGGATTTCTTCACAACCAAAATTCATGCAAGGTTTGTTTTTAAATTGTTTCTTTTATTTCGTTTGCTTATTAAAACTGAAGCTTCATAGTCCATTGATTTTCATTAAAATATTTTCCAATGCTTTGGTTCTATAATATTCGTGGTCGCACGATGCCTGATTGATTAATCTTGTGCATTCTCGGGCCCTCATACAAACAGGCTATACAATTTAATTAAATTAATTTTAGTAACGCGTTGTGCGTTGTCAAATTAATATTATTACGAGTACAATATAACGTCAATAAGTCACCTTCGAGCCACGAAATCCGAGGGGAGAGGGGAACAATTTAGCAGCAATTTTAATAATAAGTCTTTGGTATTTCTATTATAGCTGGCAGGCGATCAGGTGGGTTGCCGCGAGGGGTTTAATAACTCACGATTAGCCTATTGGAATCGCTCTGAATGTTTGCTATTTTTTCTATATTGCATGTACGAGCGTTTAACTGAATGGAAATTAAAAATTGTTTGCACTAGTTATGAAATAGCTGACATTATCTAAACCAATTGAAGGGCTTCAGTCATTTATAAGAATCTTTTCTTGTTGCGCAGTTTTATTTGAATTTTATTATTTTTTGTTGATATTACTTTTGTTGATGTGACTGATTGATGAGTACATGCGGCTAATATGGACCATCTTGATTTATACTTTTCGGTGGATTAAATAACAAAAATGCAAAACTTTTTACATTTTACGCAACACGTGAATCAGCATAAACTTTTAATTGGCCTTCTCTATATTATTTACCCCTTTTGAGGAATGTATTAAGCTGTGGGTTTTCTAAAAACGTTAATTTTGTTTATTTTATTAGCGTAATTATGAAACCAGTGGTCCATATTAGCCTATTATACCTATCATACACAATTGTAAGACCGATGCAATTTATAAATAAATACCGATAAGCATACCCGTCTGTTTAAATTTTAATTAAAATTACAAAATTTAAATAATAATTAAACAGATAATAATATTAATAAATCATAAAATATTGCTTACAAAGTTGAAATATTTCGTCATTATAGTTTGGTCACGAGAATTTTAATTAAAAATGATAACGTGTAATGTGCAATGTGTAGGCTCCCTTCATCGTTGGGGTGATTTTTAATTATTAAAATTCTACGCCGGCGGCGTCTGCCGATATTGCTTTGATATGGGCCCTGACGTTTTATTACTGCCTATTACTTGCATGCATCGTACTGATTCATCAATCACTATATCCTACTAATATTGCAAACGTAAGAGTTCATGAGGATGGATGCGAAAACTTTACTAGAATAGACGACCAATAAGAAATTTTGCACTAAGCGTGCAATATTTATTTATTTACATGGACAGAATGTATTGAACCAAAATACCATTATTTGAGCTTATTATTGTAAACATAAATCATCACCATCAAATCTTTTTACTAATTTAAGAAACTTTTTGTGTGAAAATCGTCTTAATCAATTTTAGCGCGGTAAAAACAAATCGCGTCGTTTGTCATCATCTCTGTTTCCCTCAAAAAAAGCACCTGTGTTTTGGATAGTGATATGTGGGTTCTCAAATGCCAACTGAATTGACATTACTGATCTGACGGAGCGCCCCATATCCATACACAAGGGGAAATTCTAGAGGCCTAACACAATGATGGTCTGTCAGTGTTATATAATATAGGTCGTCTTTGGATGGATGTATGAATGGGTTGGGTGTATGGTTTACGTTAGTCATTTTCACGAAAAAACAATTGAACGATTTTGATGAATCTTATTAAGGATAGTCTAGATGTTCAGAAAAACACAGACATTAAAATTTATTCTGATTCCCGATATCCACGAGCGGAGCCAAGGTCAAAAGCTAGTAGGTATCTGAATAATAAGTACGGAGCAAGTCAAGGATGATTTATTTAAAAATATTTATTATTTGAATGACGTGATCTTGTTTTGCGTCTCTCAGTAGGTACAAGGAAAAATGTTATAGTGTATTGTTTCGCCCCTTTCTTATACTCATTGCTGATGTCACATGCATCGCAGTGAGTTGATTCACTCCTATTCATAATAGGTACGTTACATTAAACTGTAAAATATTTTGTCTTCTATAAGTACTATTTTGGAAATAGAAAGAAATACAAAGACAAAATAGATTGTTGTTATAATGTTCCTATTCTTGGGACTCATATCTTCTTTTGAAGAGAGAGAGAGTACGAGCTCATATTCTTGATCGATGTCACTTGTTTTCAAGTTTTTGGTTATAGATTGCGTGAGTATTTGAGCTTTGACACTCGCCTGTTGAACCCAACCCAGTCGGGCCCATTGCACTGATATGCTCTTGGCGCTTGTTAAATGTTTTGTAATATTATATTATTATTATATAATATTTGCATAAGGCAGATTTACTGATTTTGATTTGACCAATGTTCATTTGTTTTATAGAAACTCATTTGTTTTCACAATTGAGATAGAAAGATAGATGTATTTAAAATATTTAAGTATGTTTATCAGTTGTCTGGTTTCCATAGTACAAGCTCTGCTTAGTTTAGGATCAGATGCCGTGGTGTGATTTGTCCCAAAATAGTATTATTAAAAAAAAAAAAGCTCAAAGCAACTTTTGTTTTTAAGCTTTTTATTAGTAAGCGTTGTAGTAGTAGTCACGATACTATCTATATTCTTGCCAAATTTCGTTAAGATCCGTTCAAACGTTTACAGCTGGTCTCAATAATCTAACTATCGATGGATGTGGATACTAGAGCTATATATTTGACATAAGCTTCATTCAAAATATGTCAAAATTCTACCTCTAGTAGCCAAATCCTTCGTTAGATAGATTATTGAGACCGGCCGTTAGTCGTGAAAAAGTAACCGACAGGTAAACACATTGTTAGGTAGGTACTTTAGTATGAATAAAATGATTGTCATGCCATGCAACTGATGTAACTATTTTTATTCCAATTGTGAGCTCGTCTGTCCTCAAACAAAAAGTCCAAAGCTATAGTTGTTATTGTTTGCAAAAATATTTTTTAAAGTACAGTCGCGCGCTGTTTGTATCAGTGCGTTACATGGAGTCCGCGAAATGAAAATAATAACGGAATGTTTTAATTTGCCTGCGAGTGACAGGTCACGTGCCCCTCCCACCCCGCGCAGCGTTCACCCCCAACTGTCATCGTCACTGCTGAGGACAATTAGCCTGCTCATGAGATTAAACAAGTAGAGTGCGCGTGTTTGCTCGACCTTTTTTATACAAGTTTGCTTTTCCCGTACAACCCTTGTCATGTTAGACGCAAATGGTTGGCTATACTGAATAGTACAGATATGAATATACAGTTCAAATGACTAATGTGAACAATGATTTGATAAGCGTGGGTTTAGCTGTAATTGATTTTTCGCATGTCTGGCTGAATATGCATTGTCAATTTTATTGTGGACTTCCTGCGGAGATCGAGTGTTTGTGTAAGTAGGCATTGTACAACGCAGTAACTCGGTAGAGTTACTGCGTTGTATTTTCACTTACAAAAAAGTATCAGTTATGATCATGGCATGTTTATGATCTACGCTCAAGCTCACAGATACAAAATCTCGGACCACTTTGTGCAACAAGTGGTCCGGTCTATATGTGTGCCCTGCTCAAGCGTTATTATTTAATTAACCCTTCTGTATTTTCAGTTGCTTTGTGGTACCTATAGCTGTTTATTTATTAAAATAAACAAGTATTTTAATTAATTCATAATAGTTATGTTCAAATGCGATTTCTTCACGATTCAATTTAGAGAGGCGATTACCAATAAAAGCGCACGAGCGGAAAATTAAATACGATTGTTGCAAGTGTTAGAAATTCGTGAGTAGCCCTCTGACTGAACAGTGCGGGGATTACGAATGAACTGTAGTAACACTTATCTACGTATATGTACCTCGGAGGGTTGAATTCCAGTTAGAAATACTCTGCTAGCTTCAGATATTTTTTTAGTAAAAATTTAGTTTTTTAAGTTTTTATTTTTGAGGTTATAGGTATATATATATTAGGTATATTTTAAATAAGAAAGTTTTATTACGATTATTTTTTAAACTATCGAGCTTCTTTGTACAATCAAAACAATGATTGCTACTGTCTACTTACCTTACCCTAAGGGGATAAGTGGGCAGTAGAGTCATAATACTTTATTTCATTAGACAAGTTACTTGATACAAGTTGCAAAATGCATACAACTTGTATACAAGTTACAACTTGTATGAAGTAAAATCAATAGTGTTTTGTTGTTGACGTCATACTTGTATGCCAGACTTGCCTAAGGCACCTGTCCCACCAACGACGATGAGCGAAAAACGAGTAGCAATATGAACAATAGATGTATTTTGTCGATTCCGTCCATGTAAAAAAAGGAGACGCAGTATAGAGCGAGTACTCGCCGGCAGTATGAACGGTCTGCGATCAACTATTAATATTTGTATCGGTTTTGTTTACACGGGATCTTCATAAGTATGTACGTTTCTTGAGTGATAAAATCGCTATTCGCTACTTGCTTTCTCGCCGTTGGTGGGACAGGTGCTTAATGGAATAGCGCCTTTATTAATAGTGCTTATTTTATCAAGCGAATGTTTTGGCTTACTATCCCTTTCAAGTAAAATAATTAAGGAGGTAAATGTTTTCTGTATGAACAATTATTTTTTATAAATAATTCACAAATTTTCTTAAAATATTGAATGTAAAGTGTGTACACAACAAAATCTAGAACGTCAAACAAAACGAAGGGGCCAAAAGTCGCGTATAATAGACGTGTAGCGATTCAGCCCAATTAAAATTAATTAGGTACAGAACACTGTGTGCAGACCGAAGTAACAAATCAACTAAAGATACAACTTCGGATAGCAGTCTCCATGGATAAAGACACAGGACCTTGATAACAAACAATTTATTTAAAATATGCCTTATGATTTCAAGGTTATGGTTTATTTTGCCTTTGCGCTGAGGCATTCGATGTTATCCCTGTCCCCATTTTTATAGCCACGTAAATAATAACAAACCTATATTTTTATTGTTTTTAAAAGTTATCAGTGTCATGGTTTATTCTCAGTTTATAAAACAGCAAATTATGCGCGAAATTAGTCCATAACATTACTTAAAAATAATAAAAAAGAACGAAAATAAAAAGTGTCATTTATTGCATTACAATTTTATTTTAAGTATGATTTTTTTTAATTGCGTAAGAAATGAATAAATAAATATATACAGCTAGTGATGTATGCATTGGAACTGTTATAAAATAACAGTTATTTTAGTAACCAATTTATCATTGTGCCTCGCGGGAGGAGACGCTGTTAATCATAACTGGTGCGATTGCCAAAATAACTTGTATTCGTTGTAAACCATGATTAATGACACTAGCATGTTAATTAACATCTTGCTTATGTCGTGTTTAGGTTACTTCTATTGGTCTCAATAACTGTTCATGTAGGTAATTATATTTGGCAAATAAGTACGTTATAAATGTTTTTCTCTTATTTGGCAGCCTTAATTTATTCAAACTGCTAACTAGCCTCTTTTTGATGTATCTACTGTTTATATAATCTGGGGGTCTAGACAAAATCTCATTAGAATAGCGATGTCTTTAATGGAAAAGTAGGAACAAATGTATGGAATTGAAATATGTCACGTGGTCAATCCAAGTCGATGCGTAGATAAGCTGCACTATTGACAGTATCTTTGCTATTTTTTCCATTCCATTGATCACTAATCTATGAGACCATGTGTAAAATAGTGGCTTTTATTTTTTTAGAAATCTTTGGAATCGACCTCTTGTAGGTGTTAGCGAATTCGCCACAGAACGAGTGTACCTTGTCTAAGCCCTCAGCATTACAACGTTTCCACTGCTGGAGACACTGGACACGTCTCTCAGGGAGGGTAGGGTCAGTAATTCACAAGGGTGGCCTCGTGCTGGCCTGCCTGGACCAGCCAGTTTTCGAGATTTTTACTGATTTTGAACGTTTCTACATTATTAAGTCATCAATGTGTGAACGATTTTAAAATAAATAAATCCGTTCTTGGAAGGCCAAGTCAAGTCTGTTTACTAAATAAAATAAATAAATAAATCTGTGATTAACATGGCAGAGGTCATATCATACATTATGACCTTTAATAAACTCCTCAGGTGTTGTTACGTATAAAAATCCCGGCAATTCAATTAGCGGGAAAGCAGGGCGCAGGGCGCGGAGGGCGGGGCCTAATAAACATAATATAAATAATCTGTGGCGATAAATCTGCAGCGCTTTATGGCAGGAGTGGGTTGTCACTCCGTCTAATTAGCGCTAGTGCTGCTGTAAGCGATCCAGCGGTAAAGCGCTGCAGGTTTCATGCGTGGGAAACGGTTAACGCGTGACGAGTTAAAAAGGGGTAAATTTAATTTCATATGAAGGGTTATTTAGCTGCGAATCTTTTCATTTTGAATGTTATGAGTTTATAGTAAGTAGCCTAGCCACATAGGCTTTTTTTGTAAATCAAACAACTACTTATATAGGCATTGCCTTCTTAGAGTAATGTACCTTCTAAATGGTGAAAACAAATCTAGAATACAAGTGGTCGGGCATAGAGAATACCCTCTACTTAAGAAATACTTACAAAATTCACATTCTTCTCAGCATTCATCAGCTGAAACTGAAATTAAGCCGTATAATAATTTAATATAATAATTTAACTGTATTTTGCTCCGCACAGTTTCTATTCTATTCCACACGGATATAGAAGCTCATATATATGTAGACAATGCATTGATACATCGTCTTAATTATAAAATTCTCATCGTAACAACTATGGAGTTTATAAACATTCCCAACATTTATTCTAATAATAATGCTGATAAATGTTATACACAAAAAGCGCTTTAGCGGCTGAAAGTTACGACACTCGTCAAAGCACTCTTCATCAGGCTTAGTTAATTATGAGGACATATCAGCTTTATTATAATTACTCATTTTAATGTCGCTGCGCCTAGCCTCGCTGCCGACATGTGCCGAGCCCGCCACATACAAAGTAACATTCAAATCAACAGCACGTTTGAGGCCAATAATTATTTCATTCCAAGTCTCAAATACTAGAACTAATACCTTTTAAAAGCCATTAATGATCTCAATTACAGTATAAACGCTAATTGGAAAACGGGTATCCATTAAGAGGTTTAATAATATACGGATGGTAATTGTTACTGTACGCTCGAATGTTCATACTACGTATGTATTATTCTTTGGTATGATTCGTTTTAATTGCTCGTTATTATTGTTCGACATCTCATTAGCTACAACGTGAAGTAGTTTTAAATAATTGGGCATCAAGCGCAGTATTGGTAAAATATAATTTTAATAATAATTAGGAATTTGGTATCGAGTACATCCAGGTATTTACGAACTGGTATTCACAGGAAATTGAAATCACTATAAATCATACGGGTACCTAAAACGGTAGCTCAATCAAGTTAACTGTAAAAAAAAATACGATTTATTGGTTAAGTGCCTCGCTTTCGACGATGATTTTTGATGGGTAATTACTTAACCAAAAATATAATAGGTATGTTCCACAAGAGAGTTACTGTGGTGTAATATATGTTTGCATCTTTTTACCAGCTGCCTGAAAACAGGTCATTTTTTTTGGCTCTTTATTACCTTTTATAAAAAATAATGTAATATGATTTTCACTACACGGCAGATATACTTTCTACGAGATAAGGTTTGGGTGATTGCCTCGGTGGCGCAGTGATAGTGTGTCCGACTATTGCGCAAGAGGTCTTGGGTTCGATTCCCACACGAGAGTGGTCTAAAAAAAGAAAAGAAAAAATATTGATGGATAAGACGTGACCTTCTTTGATAATTTGCTTGTTTCATTGTTTCTTTCTCACACCATCTTGTCATTTCTTTCCTTTAATCAAATGTTCGACAGCTGACAAACAATTCACTGCACTGATACTGGATCTTGTAATGGATTTGTCAGTGCGATGTGACAGCGAGGTGTTGTTACATTACACAGGCAGTTGTCAGAATGGTCCCGCGGCCGGTATCACTTGCACGCACCATTACCTCCGTAATTTAATTAGTTTCGAGTGATCATTTCATTAATAGAGGCGATATTTGGCGAGCGAGAGCGCTCACCCGCGGCTTTGTCAATTTTAATTAAAGCCCGATAGGTGGACCGAAATGTTGGAATTCTTCATTAATTAGTCCGGCTCGAGATTTCTAATAATTTAATTAATGGAGGGAGTTAATAAGCTGGTGGGCATCCTGTCGGCATGTCGGTAACACGTTGGCATGTTCACCGACACGTCGCTCCCGTACATTCAATTTGTTTCAAATATGTGTGCCAAAATGTCACACATACTTGACTGATACCATCGTCACATACCGATTGTTATGACGTTATTTAATGAAGTAATTCTAGCGATATTGAATAACAGCGGTTTTGGAAAATGCTCTTGTTTCGTGCAAATGTAGAGGCTGTTTTAGTTTGTGTAGGAATGTTTGCTTTTAATTGCTGAAGTACATAAGTAAATATAATTATTATAAAAGATTCGGGTGGCTACTAAGCAGACCAAGAGATTGGCGAGGTTAGGCAACGTTACTGTCATCGGACCATAGATGGGTAACTGTTTTAGAACAATGTCACTGCTCTCCGTAATATCCTCTCATTATATCTCCTGCGTAGTTGATTACTCGTATGTGACGTTGACCGCCGTGACAGAAATCCGAGAACATCATCATCATAAAGATTTATAAGTTTCGATGTAGAAGATAAGGTATCAGAAACTACTCAGTTGTTTCTAGAAAACACCAATAGGTAATCCTTAGGTGCAGTCCATAGGTTGGACATAAGTTGATTACATAACTATGGAACCTTGTGATATTTACGCGGGAAAAGTTGCATAAAACCGACACAAACTAATTCTTATTAGTAAAGTCTACGTAAGTATATAAACAATATTATTATTGAGTCACTACGAAAGCCTAATAAATACCTTTATCATTTCTACAATCAGTTTCCGTTCACAACGTAAAGTTGCTTATAATAATGTCTATAATCGGAATGTCTTATTTGTTTCAACAAAATGACACACACAGACTATATCGTTACTTGACAATGGCAAAATACACGTCATGAAATGATATCATAGTAGTTTAGTAATGATTCAGTATTGTACAGTACTACAGAAGGCCGACTCACATGTCAACAACAAATCCACGCACACTTAGGCCGTAACCACGGACAATCTCTACTGGCACTTGTTCGGTTGGGATTCGACCGAGATATTTGTAAGTGCGCGTCTATGTATGGGTGAGCTGTTTGCACTGTTTGTAGTGAGTGGGCTTTTTGTTGTATCTGTGTATACTATAGGCCGACCGCTTAACTCGTATATCGCCTGCGCGGTGAGAAGGGAGCGCGGGGTGATGTTAACGGGTGGGTGAGCGGGGTGCGCGGGACAGAGAACTTCCCGCGCACCCCGCTCACCCACCCGTTAACATCACCCCGCGCTCCCTTCTCACCGCGCAGGCGATATACGAGTTAAGCGGTCGGCCTATAACTATGCTTTTACCTTACAAGGTACCGTTGGCTATGCTTAGCAAATTGCACATTATTACTGTTAAGCATTCGTTATTGGCATTAGTTCGTCGAAATGATACACAATTGTCGAGTAGCCCTTTAATGTTGAATGTCAGGGAAATTACTGACTTTTGTTCTGTAATTTTTGTAAATAACGAGTTATAATATTGTATATCTGTTTGTTGTTTTGTAAATTGTTTGTTTGTAGTAGGACAACGTTTTGAGTTTGTATTAATAAATAATAAGATGCAATTGCAAATGAAAAGGTAGGTATGATGTCCCTCAGTTTATTGGTTATCTGTTTTACAGTGTGCAGCATGGACGTATCCAAGATCATTTTTCGGATGTGGGGGGGGGGGGATATGTGGTACAATTGTGTGGTACCTTTTTAAAATTGAAGTGGGGGGGAGGTGAAGTTCAACCCTGAAATCCCTCGCCCCCTGGATACGCCCATGATGTGCAGTCGTAACTTAAGAACGATTAAATTATTTCACACTTTGTAGATTTATGTCTAACAACTTATTTTTCTATTGTAACTCTTGGACGAGTCGGAGTTGTGGCAAGAATTGCACTTATAAAATTATCGATTAAATAAATAAAAATAAAAAATACATTTTACGTTTTCCAAAACATCTAAAAATGAAATAAATAAAAAGAGTTTACTTATGTAAGTCTCATCGTAAAAATGCAATAATAAATACTTTGAAAAAGGTTTTGCTCACTAAACGCCTTCTTGCGGACATATTTATTAAAGTATCAACTATTAAGACAACTTAACGTCCGGTATACGCAAACAGAGTAAGCTAAAGTATACATTCACTATATTAGCTGTGACGCTACGTCCGGTAACCCTTTACTCCCTTTATCTATGCAAACGCCGCAAGCGACGCGACGCGACGTCAAAGTAGCTCAAAGGAGCTACGTAAACGTTGGCTAATAAAATATACTAATATTTACATTTAAGTTCGTTGAATGATAATACAGCTATTTAGTGGACAAAGTGCCTCTAGGTTTTCTTATTTCCTGTAATAATATCTTGCAGTGTTTAACGTCAAGTGAGACTCCTACGCAGGAGATTTGTTGTTGTACGTGGGCAAATATAGGTCTAGCTGACTAAGTGGCAGAGCAGGCAGGTATTGCTTCAATACGACATAGGGCTGAATTCTTTATTAAATTGTTTGTTAAAATGTTTTTTATCTCGTGAACAATTTGTGATCTCTTGTTGGAACTGTTCTTGCTCCCTAACAAGAACAATTCCAACATGAAGATACGAATTGTTGGACATAGTGATATTAAATCCCTTATGGACGGTTACATACGATATATAATAGACTAGGTATCTATTTGTGAGTTTTTATTAACTACATAATTGTTTTTTGATCCCAGACTCTACCTCTAACTTGACACAAATTTAGATGTAGAGTCATTTCAATTGTATCAACGACTTATCACAGGTGTTACTTGATACCTAAATGGTTTGAATTTGCCATAAAAAATATATAGACTACGAGAATGATAAACATAGTTGAGATGAAGCCTACGATACCTCACATTATGAAATCCCTCAAGCCGTTAGAGCTGTAAAGGTTGTCAAAGAAAAGGACATATGACGTACCCAACGTACCACGTTTTGGTACAGTCGGGTAAATATTCAAGTCGAGTCGAGTCAAGTTTTCGACTGGTCATGAACTCATGAACGTGCGATTGAAAACGTGCGCCACGCTCATGCAGTTGCCGATTACACGCAATTACTTACCTTTAACTTCACCGATAGTTCACTGCTGAGATTCCAACGAATATTGTTAATGTCTGAATAATATGGCTGTCAACCTATACCGCTATGTCGTGATTTATTGCTGCTAACTTTTGGCCTGTGGCCTCCGCCTCTGTGGCATTGGGTTAAGGACTAAAGCTCTTGGCCTGTTGTGTACTTGTATTTATACGAATAGTCGTATAATCTGTGAATCACTGCACGTAAGCTAGAGGGTCAACATTTTTTCCAATAAAATAATACTCTGGCTTTTTTAAAAGTTTTGATACTAGTCTAGCGGAGTAATCATCTTTAAAAACGAAGAATATAAAACAATTTGATTAAAACACTCACAAACCAAAACTTTTTTTTATAAAAAACATCTAACCGACTTCCATCACCGTCGTATTGCTGGCATTTACTGAGGAGTTTAATTGTCTGTCTCTGAAACTCATCATCAGATCTTTACGAAATGTATATGGAACCATTTCGGAATAAACCTCTATCGAACAAAAATAATATTGAAAATCCATAGGTATACATACATAAAGAAAAATATAGAGAACGTCCTCCTTTTTGAAGTTGGTTAAAAAGTTTTTCTTTAACAATGTGAGTACCAATATGATACCCAGATACATATTTATGCTTGTTACAATCTACAGTCTCTACAGGGTCGATGAAATAAGAATGAGATGTAACAAAACCGATGTATTCAGTTCAGACGTCAGACAGATGTTGACAAATTTAAATGCATGCGTAATTACGCCATTCGTCTCGCGTTTGCACGAAACTGCCTCAGGTATCATGTATAGAGAAATGTTTATATCTGTATTCTTTATGTATTGTATGTAGTCTTTCTACAGCTTTTCAGTTTGACGGCTTACCATTTATACATTGTAAGTTTTTAAGCGCTTATTACACTACACTGAATATAATATACATTGCTGGCTTGTTACTTCCATCCAATATCAACCAGCAATGTATATCGACTTAGTATAGTTAGACTATCTTAATTCAGCGTAGTGTAATAAGCGCATTAAACGTCTTTATTGGTGATTACGAGTATCATTGATCTAACAGCTAATAAAAACAATTCGTAGAACTTATTTGTGATCTCCTATGTTTGATCGCAAAAGGTATTACAGTTTGGTTCACATAAATACAACTTTTCAGTCGATTACGAATATATCAGTACAACACTGTACGTACCGTAATTTAAACACTAACTACTTCAAACATTCTAAAGTGTAATCTTCGAAAATAAAATAACAAACTACACAACAAAATCCAATTAAATACTCTTCCATCGAAGTTAGTTATTCGATATAAATGAAAGCTCTATTGATACAACATTTTTGCGATATAAAGTTATTGGAAGTATGTGTTTTTGTAAATATTAAATAAAACTAGGTTATCCATCGATAGTGTAGTTGTTTCGCATCCTAATCCTGCGGCGGACGCGGCGGGAAAATGGCGGAAATTGAAAATAAACATTTCATCTGCGCCCCGGCACGCACTGCCCAAATTGACAATACAACCAATTTGCCGCCGCACACCGACCACTTTTGTATGGGAATTGAAAAATAATATTACTCTTTTTTCTGCCACTGCACGTGGGCAATCTCAAAAATAAACTATGATTCTTCAACTTCGGTGTTTCTCCGTTATTTGGGCCTTCAAAAAAAATAAATAACCGTAAATTATGTTAAAATTAACTCACAACATGAACGTTTATTAAATGACATGAAATAAATTTCCGGGCTGTACAAATTATGTGAAAGTACTTACATTTAAATTTACAAGACTTTCGGAACGGAACTTTTCATTAGCAATTATCGTGGTATGGCGGAAACATTTACCTATATCGATGGCGAAATACGCAACAATCATTATGTCGGTATTAAATGTTCACAATAATTAGGTAAAGTGGGTACAATGGCAACAGACGTCTCATTAGCAGCGCAGGGTGTTATCACAGTCGACAGGAAACACTCCGATAGAGTGCTGTTCATTCATTCAGTTTTAAAAACGAGTGCGTTTTGTAAACACGCGTCGCATCATTCACGTGGTATACGTGAAAAGTGAATACGTCCCATTAATCATAATGTACACATTAATATTATAACTTACTTAAGTACTCCCTAATTAAAATGTGAAGAATGTTCTTGGTTTAATTAGTACAATTTAGTGTGCGGTGAGTGGTACAGAATTCTGTTTATTAGCTGTGTTACGAAGGTAGTATTGTGTACTGCTGTTGTGAACATCTCAACACTTTTTAATTAAGTGCAATAAGTATAATGAGCGTTGTGAAGTTCTGCAGACGCTTCGTGCAACTAGCTTTGCTGCCAATTAATATGGAGCTTATTGGAACTTTCCATCAGATTTTGTTCTGCTTACTTACTAAATTGTTCAACTGTTATAAAATGTTTCAAATTTATTAACGATATCATAGTAAAAATTCAAAAAAGTTTAAGTTTTATTCGTTATTTTCCTCCTTATTATACCATCATGGTTGTAAATACATAAAAAACGAATTAAAGAAAATAATAGCCTTCCTTAATAATTACATACATAATAATTTAATTAATTAAATTAGTTTGTAAGTGAGTAAAGTTAATTTAATTTAGATTGAGTTTTTTAATAACCCTAATTGAGTGATTTAATTACGCACAATAGCGTCGCGTAGTTGACTATTTAGTTAACGAATTTATCACTAATTATAACCACCTATATCCAAGGCCCATGGGAAAAGGAAATAATTCATCATGACTTAAAACGGTACTCTAAATGAGTGTACCATTGAAGTAATAACTCAACTAATAACTTTTTCGGATATTAAAAACGTTGGATGTACTTAAATCAACAATTTTTAGTGTATCTGACTGCCTCTGTGGCGCGGTGGGAGTGTGTCCGACTGCTACGCATGAGGTCGTGGGTTCGATCCCCACCCAGGATAAAACTTTGTGTGATGAACACGATGGTTTATTCTGTGTCTGGGTGTAATTTATCTATAATATGTATGTATTAAGATATATATAAGTATATTTATCAGTTGTCTGGTTACCATAGTACAAGCTCTGCTTAGTTTGGAATCAGATGACGTTGTGTGAGTTGTCCCAAGATATTATTATTATTATTATCTATACTAAAAATATACATATGTAATAAGTAATAAGTAATTATTTAAGGCATCGGTCTCGCAATCGTGAGTTCGCGGGTTCGAATCCTACCAGGGATCAATGCTCTATGATCCTACCTATTATACTGCCGACGTGAACCCACTCCTAATACAAGCCATTGAGCTTAGTTGGAGAGGTTAACATGATTGTTAGTAATGTGAGACCACAATCCCACATTGCCAGTTATCTTTTATTTAAAAAAAATAAATAAATTTATCCTTTGTTTTCTCAAATTAAATTGCGATTCGTTTTAGTTATGAGTCGAGATTGATACTTCTAGTATACCTACTAGCTCTCTACATTTTAGGGAACTATCTGTACGACTTAGGGCTGTCATTGTCACTTTAAGGATAACAGTAGAGATTAAAATATTTTTGAAGACATTTTAAAGTTAAATATCGTTTAGTATTTAGAAGGTCTCGCATTATGTATATTTGCAAAACTTACCTACCCACGGGTACGTACACTATTCTTAAATAAAATGAAATACTTAAACAATACTATATATAATATTTAAGTACATACTTTCAATTACACCATCAGATAAGTCATGATAATAAGTTAGTTAAATTCCACAAATTTTTACATCCGTAAGCAGCGGTTCAACGGAACGGCGCACACGCATTACCGTTCACATCTAGTAATTATTAAACGGACACTCTAAATTATAATTAAAGGTAATGGACGCCACTCGATGGCCCACAAATGGATGAATGTTTAATTGAATGTCTACCCCACAAATAAAAGCAATTTTCTTACAGCCCAGCCCTTAGCTAACGTAATTTAATTAATGGGTCGCATAACTCTGATTAAATAATATCTGGGTTGGGAAAATGCGATCAGTTATACCTACCGCTAAGTTTAAATTACTTGATCAAAATTGCAGCCTTTTCAAAGAATGCAGACCGGCGTGCGATCAAGTTTATTACAAAAATTTTATCCGCTTAATAATTATATTAATTAAAATATTGATTAATGATTGATAAATCTTATTTGCGTCATAAGTTATTAGGTTCTTAAACTAATCATAAATGTGAAAGTTGTAGAAATGTCAATCTTATTCAATCACGAAGATAAATCGAGAAAATCTATGCGGGAAATAAACAGTAGTGTCGAATAATAAACACGAAGAGAACACTAAAGTATATTGGTGTGAAAAGTTCCATCGGAGAGTGTTCTATTTCCTAACCCCGGCCAATAATATCGCAGACTCAAGTTACTTAAAACATAACAGAGAGAAACTAGCAATCGAATAAAAGATCATAAATAAAACATCGAGGACGTTACCTCCGATAGCTTTTGTCTAATCTAATAAATGTTTAATAAGAATTAGGTAAAAGTGGCACTCCCCGGCAGGCATTGGGGATTTTCATTGCATTGAGGGGCTGCATAATGTCAGAATTGACACTGTTGTAAGTTGAAAACCGTCCGTATGTACGCACTGTCGTTCTACTAATATTCATTAATGGATTCTACTCTAACATAATGAAGCTTTTTGCTCGCTTACGGTGTAGATAAAATAAGGATAAGAAGCCAACACGTCTCGAACGATGTCATAAAGCGAACCAGAACGTGTTGATAATTTAATCGGGCCGATAGAGAATGGCTAAGTAAGTGATATCTCTACTTAAAGCCCGTATGTAAGCAACACTTATCTAGAAAACAATTTTATTCAATTATATCTGCCAGAAAAACTCGTTCTTTAATAGATAGATTTACATCTCGATTGAATTTTAATTGAGTCAACGAGCGAGTGCACTCCAATAACGGAGTAAGTTAATTATAAAAGGCAATTGATTTAAAAGGAGCCGTGTCGTGGCCGCGGTATGAGTAACAGAAAAAGTTTTCAATTTCACTAAAAGGGACTGGTTTGTGTCTCAGAAGTCTCGTCTGGTTATCGGCTTGTAATGTATGAAGTTACTCGCCGCGGCTTTATTTTATAACTCACTTCACGTAATAGGCTCCAAGTTGCTTTAATTCACTTTGCCCCTCGTCGCGCGAGCCGTTTACTAATTTAGCTTTACAACTCATCTCGGAAAAAATATTTTTTTGGCGCTGAAAGTCATGATGTTAATCACGGAATGGATGCTAGTGAATGCGCCGTATTAAATACATGTACGTAGGACAGACAGATATCGTCATAAATGTATCCATAAACATGCTTCATAAATTATCACGACAACAATTTGGAACATTTTACAACGGCTATCAAAGATTCTTTACGATCAATAAGGATGTGACTGCATCGCGACTCATAATTAATACGAGACGTTTGTTTTATAATGTAATAAAAAATCAGCAGAATTTGCTATTGGTGACGTTACAGCGCCATCTTTACACAAGTTACTATGACACGCTTTGTAACTTTAAGTATTCATAAAATACTTTCGATTTTATAACATCAGATGAACTAGATTCACGACTGAAGTAAAGACCTGCACGGTCCAGTCTGTTAAATGTACTTAACGTTAATTTGAAACTGTAACTTGGCCAAAGCTATTAGACCACTTCCAATGAATACGTCAGTGAATGTTTAAGTAATTGCTATTCTATTAACTCGTAATACTTCTAATTAATCGAGAAACTCTATCAACAACGATTAAAATTCAAATTTGATCTGATTAGAAATTTAGAACTGTTAAGATGTGATGCTATGAACAAAAGATCGTGTGGGAGGCAGTGCAAGTTATAAAAGACAAGTTTACCGATCCAAATTGAGTCCGACATCTCAAATAGATAAAGCGATATCTACCCGTTATAAAGCAAACTTTATAGTTTTGTTTTTGGCAGTTTTGACACAGCTTCTATCTACTTATTTGTTCCTTCAACTGCATCTAACTGAGGTGAAACTTTTAACTTGTCCGACGTATATTCCACCTGAGTATCACTTCCTTCGACTGCCACGGGACTGTTTATTATCTGCCATTGCCTTTTGTTATTCTATTGTTAGATGGTCAGATTAGTTTTCTTGAAACGTTTCTCTCTGTTTAGTTATTGGATAGTGCCACAAACAGATATTAGAGTAAATTTGTTGAAGTAACAATTACGTTGCTTTGTTTTGGAATGTTGCGGACGTTCACGGTAACATTTTACGAGATTGTCTCAATTGAGATAAGCAGGCGGTATTGTACTCCTCTGAAGGAAGGACGCCGGGGTGACAGGAGACACCTGAAAACAATAAACACGAAATTGCCACAATAATCGGCCCTCATGATCAGCACAACGACTGTCAGACAATGGGGCAGATTACGCGATAGGGGTTTAACCGAATAGCAGCTAACTCGATTATGCGGCCATCCGTGATTGTGTTTGAGCCTATTAATGTTTGAATTTCGTTATATTATTGCGGCGGTTGGGTGCCGCAGCTAATCCAATATGGGTTGGTATTAACGAAATTCCGAGTCGAGTTGGCGGTTGGCGCTCTGTGGCGTGCGACTGATAATGTGCCTCACACTCGTGTTCTAATTGCCCATCGTCTACCGTTCACCTCGTTGAAGACCTTTTATTGCTGCTGAGATAAGGAATAATGCCCTAATCATTTTAATTCGTTTTATTTTTCTTCACAGTAAAGTTTAAGAACTGTTTGTCAGTTTCAAGACTTGAAACTGAAACAATTTTCTTAATGTGGTGCATCACTTGTTGTTGCAAGAGTTGAATATAAAAGTGCGTGCGAATATCCTTTGTGGAGTAGACTTATCACCGGATGTGACGTAGGAGGGTGCGAAGTAAAGCGTCGGCCGACGAGCGGCCATACCTAGATTAAAGAACAACTTAAAGGAAAGCAATCTGCTAAATAAGTACCAGTGTAGTTACTGCGCTGGGAAGAATGCTCTACTTCATAATTTTACATCATTTGGGAAAAGTTTGAGATTAAAAGTTGGATGTTTGAAAGATCATTATTGGCATTTGCCATGAATTAGGACACTATCTGTAAACTCCAATAATAATCATGCAACCTATTTTATTAATAAGTTTGAATGTAGAATTGCGGTTCAATGAGTCGATCATGTCCAAATCACTGAATAACATTGTAACAATTTGATAAATAAGTTATTTCCTGGGCTAACATAGATCCACGGAACCAAAATTAATAGAGTTAGTTTATTAAATTAATTACCACGGACCTATTATGAAATTATATGCTTGTTAGTTTCTGTCAATTTAATTTCTACACTTCACGAAGTTTCAAAATTAAGTTTTATTATTTCGCTTGTATTATAATCACGAGTTATTATCATCAAAACAGTACATTAATAGCATTTTCATTATAAGTATATTTTTTCATAGAGACTATATTATTTCTGTTTCAGTGTAATTAACAATTAAATTATTCATGTTCCGCGCATTAGTGCCCGAGCAAAAAATGTGGTGGAGCAATATTCGCAGCGGTGTTAGTTGGTTGAATTATTTAGCTTCTCGTCTCGTTACTTTGCGTCGTTTCCGCAGGTGTGGCAATCATATTGTCTCTCCGTCTCATCCGAACGGTGCGGGCACAACTCTGGGGGGAGGGGGAGGGGAGATCCTCTATAGCCCTGTATCCCCCTCATCGCGCCGCTTATTCTTTAATCTTGCTGATGAATTATGATTAGCGGAGTGCACTCAATCCTATTAGTGGTTGTCTGTCTCGAGTAATCATCTGAAAGATTTCTCTTTCGATTTTTTTGGGGTTTAGAAAATTTAGTTTTGAGATTGCAGGTTAATTTAGTAAGATTCTGCTTAATCTAATCTTGTAGTTCGTAAGTATAATTAGAAGAACTACGCTAGTGTCTGATTAGAGAGAGAGGAGTTCCTCCATCAGATCAGAAGTTAGGTTATGCGGCAACTTATATCCTAGGACAGAATATAAAACTCTATTTAAATTAATTACACGCAGACTGAGTCACAAGAAACAGACACAAAATATTTAATTACGAAAAATTTGATCCAACGGACAACTGGGAATTATTGTTGGCTGCAATTATTTAGCTTAACGCAGTTACCTGACCGAAATGCATTCAAAACGTGCATTAAAATTTGCCGGAAGCCTAACAAAAACCTTTATGGCCCGTACAGAGCCACGTAATAGCTCGCCGTGGGACCACAAACTCCGATTATCCAAACAGAGAGCTCCCAAAACAGCTCTGTGAAATTTTAACGTGTAATTGATTATGAAGTTGGCCACTAATGGTCGAAAATAGTTTCTAATTTGGAGTGTGGTGGCAGTGCATAATTGGTCTCGGACCGCGTCTGTGTTAATCATTAACGTCCGCTGGTGCAGCCGGATGCGGTGTCCCTCGCGACCCGGCTATCAGTCAATTTGTGCTCATTGCTCAGTGATCCCCACACGGTTCGGGCGACACTCAGAACTTACTCGGTCATTCTTTTATTTTCTTTATAGTGTTGGCGATGACTAACTTCTAAAATTAACGTGTTAGAAGTTTAATCTTTTTTTTTTGTTTGATGATGTCAAACTTCTATAAAATTATATATTACTATTTTTTTATACTACTACTATTTTTTTCAAAAAAATCATCTAACGGACTTCAATCACGGTTGATTTGCTGGTTTGCTTTTGCTGATTGAGGAGTTTCGATGTCTATCTCTGAAACTCATCATCAGATATTTTCGAAATTTATATTGGTCCCATATAAATTTCGAAAAGATCTGATGAGAAAAGCCCAATTTCGTAATAAACCTCTTTCGAATGAAAGTATAATTTTGTAAATCCCTCTATAATATACTTATGACAGAGTTATACCCAAAACATCATTACCATTTTGAAAACGGTTAAAAACCAAGTGTATAATTTGAAGTATATGTCACATTTCTATTAGAAAGCCTTGAAATTGGGATGATTATTAGAATTGTTTTAAGAAAAACCATTCAGCCGTTTTAAAGATAAATGCCCTTTTAATTCACACCATCTATGGTTTTACTATTATTACATAGCTTTTCCCGTAGCAGAACCTACATCGCCTAATCTCCACACGCCCGTAGGAAAGACAGTAACAGCGTAACTGTAACCTATCTTAATACCAGGACTGCATAAAAGTCAACTGAAATTATTTTCACCTAGTTTTTCTCTCCATTTCCACGGCAGACATTCGTTAAATCCTAATCCGTGCGTATTGACGTGTCGAAAGTCACCGTTAATGGCAGGCGTGAGCTTTTTTGCTCCAACTGCGTCTAATCTCGGCCTGCATTCGCCACGGGTTGTTTTCCGAGTGGCGTGGCATGTTGCTGTCACCGATCGGTAATTATTCACGAAGGCTCCCTTCACGGACTGTCTGCTTGGCAAAAAATGCCGTATCGATACTTCGGTCGTGCATTACCACTGTATTGTACGGATAGTACCTACCACTACTCGAGGACCGTGGTTAATGAATTTGACTAGCCCTATTGTTGTGATCCGGTTACTGACTTATATCTGGGTGAAACTAAATTATTTATTGTGTAATGTTTACTAGGACAAATGATTCATACTAAAATCGTTTGTTTTAAAGAATAACTGTTTTTTTTACTGTAAAATAATTGGTCTCAGCTTCGGTTGTAAATTTAAACAACCCTTCCCATGCGTGAGTCATTTTGAAGTAATTAATCTTTGTATATCTACTTTTAGTTTTTTATGGACGCCGGGGTTTTCTGTGGAATAAAGTTTTATGTCACTTGTGGCCCATAAACTGCCTCAATGTATGGAATGAAAACAAACTACTAAATTCGTTTTCGATTAATATTTAAACACTTCCTTTGGCGAACTCAGATTTATTTATTTATCATTAAGGATTCGAATAATTCGTTGTCGGATCACTGTGTTTAAGATAGCGACAGAATGCTGCTATTGGTCAATTTCGGCTCTTCATGTAGGTAAATAAATTTGGTGATTCTATCTCCAACCCAAATCTCCAATACAAAATAGATGTATAATGTAAGGACAAGTAAGTAGTGAGAAATGCACTTGTTGGCTACACTAATAATAACGTAAGTAGGTATAATTGTCATTACCGCTAATTAGTAGTTTACGTACATGGACTGCCGCTCATGAAACTCGAGCGGTGAAGTGGCTGCATTATAAGTGGGGTCGTATTTCATATCCAATACATCGGTACTAGAGAAATAAGCCATTGTTATAATAATTATATGTGCAATTAAACGATTCGACACGCTTGATTAGGTATATGTATTTAACCGCTAGGTTCAACTGACTTACACACAACAAAGTTGATTAACTTCCTTTATAGATTAAACAAACAGCTATTGACACGATTTGTCGTAGTGTGCAAGCTTCCTGTCGATATCCGCGTACGATTATTTATGGCTGGCGATCGGACGCACTCTCAAAAACACACAAAAATAAGAGCGGTCCATTCGTCACGGGCCTTACAATAGCCAGCATTGTTTCAGCCACGTTGGCTCATAATACCCGAATTCACTGTACTAGAAAACAAGTTTGTGCGTGGGTAAAAAAGTTGAAAGGTCGTACAGTCGTAACTGGGCGAGATTGTGGCGTCAAAATAGTGCGAGGCTGCACCAGTTGGCAGTTGCCAAATTTAATTGAATTGTATTTAAAATATTAATTAACCGTGACGACGCTGCGGTCCATGCCGCGACTTTATCGTTGTTTTTTTGGCGACACGATCTCAATTACATTTTTTTTTGTTATTTGTATTTATTCGATATTTGAAGGTACATAATTTGCTATACTTCAGTATCGTCGAGTCGTGTTTCACGTTCTCATTAATCGCTTGAGTAGTTGTGCTAATTTTTTCGAGAAATATTACGGGCGATAAATTTCATGGCTCTGGAGTTTATGCTGTAACATAAAATGGCCTGAATGAGTTGTTCAGTTCTGAGTCGATTATGTATCGTGACTTATGATTCAATATCAATGGACTTCGATTGGACCGAACTTGATTTGTTACTAAGGAGCTTATGGTTATTACTCAAACTAGAAAATTCGTTTCTGGCGTTTGTTTGGTTTGGGTTTTATTATTTTATATACAATGTCAATGTTTTCCTAAAAACATAACGAACTAACGATGTTTACTTAGTAAGTTCGTAAATTAATTCTTATAGAACCCTAATTCTCGTAGATATTCACGCTATCAAACGCCTGCTGCGGAAAACCTGGTCGTTTTTTATCGACTATCCTTCTAATACTATAAAGTCATTGAAAAAAAATACCTACTAAACGTGATAAAACTTTACAGTGACGGAAAGCTTAGTAGTATCTACATAAATATATCAAAACTAACGATATTATGTGTTTTGTCCTTAGTGCGAGAGGCGAACGCCGCAACAGGCGAGCGGCGGCAGTCCCACGCTGGGGTCGCACATGCTCGCCATGGAGGTGACGAAGGAGGCGCGCGCGTCGCCGCTGCCCGCGTCCGCGCAGCAACCGGCTACCGCGTCTGCGCAACAACCGCCTCAACCACAGGTATTTACATATAAGTGTTTTTTTTTAAAGTATTTACTTGGGAATTCATTTCACATAGTTTATATGTAAATGATCTCGTAACTAGGGCTACTACTAGCACTATATCTAGCCTACTAGAAATCCCACCTAGTGTTGATTACAACCAGAAGTTTTTTTTTTATTAGCCACTAGGCGTGCCTAATATAAAAAAAAAACTTTTATTAAAGACACTATTGGATTGTAAAACTAAAAATGTAATAAAGCTATAAAAAAGTAATTTATAAGATTCTTTACATTTAAGTAAATGCAGTTAAAAAAACTGTTGTAAACTTTTCCATTACTTTATAGAGAAGCAAAAACTACTATCTATTATTAAATCGCGACTTTTACTTTCCTCACGTTAACTTTGGCAATCGTTGACGTTAAGTAACCCATTGAAATTTTCTCTAATAGATATTTTTTTGCCGCAGATTTGCGCTGGATGCAGCAAGGTGATAACGGAGCGGTACTTGCTAAAGGCTCTGGATCAGTTGTGGCATGAAGACTGCCTCAAGTGCGGCTGTTGTGATTGTAGGCTCGGGGAGGTGGGGCATACACTCTATACACGTGCGAATCTCATTCTTTGCAAGAGGGATTATTTGAGGTTAGTTTTTTTACCCAATTGTGTTTAATAAAAAACTAATACAAATAAATAACCAGTTAATGTAGCCAGTAAACACTTAATAAAACGAGTGCTTTAGTCAGTTTTATTTTAAGCATAGTTTAGTACCAAGCTGATCATTTTTCGGGGGATTGCAATTTCATGGGGTGGGGGAGGGGGGGTTTGCGTACACCCAAAAATATGTTAAAAGTACTGCATTATGCAACAGAGGCAGAGCCAGCACTTAATTTATAGGAGGGTTTGACTTCGCTGAGGAACCTAAGATTTTGTTTTGGGATCTTGACCCCGTTGAAAGCTTTTTTGTATGTTGTTATATGTATGGCTAATTTTGTGTGTTGTTAGCTTGACGTTAAACTTGTATGAACTAATCGTTTTCGTAAGTCATGTTAGGGTCGCATCTCCATCACATGCGTGCAGTTAGTTGTAAGTGAGTGTTATGAACCTAACTTCAAGCCGGTCAAGTTATATTGCGAAAACTGTACAAAGCGGCAATCCGTATAAGTCTATAGACTATTGTTTATCGTCTACCGTACGCTTGATTGCAACCTTAGTGAAAATTAAAAAAAAACATTATTATAATTCTTTTTTTTTTCATCAGGTTATTTGGCAACACAGGCTACTGTGCAGCTTGCAACAAGGTGATTCCCGCGTTTGAGATGGTGATGCGCGCGCGCAGCAATGTGTACCACCTCGAGTGCTTTGCTTGTCAACAGTGCAATCACAGGTCAGTAAACATTTATAACATAACTAATAATATTATAAATTGAATGACAAACCACCCTTATAATATTTATAATAATAGATCCATCTTTCAATCTTACGTTCGCAAATAGGTAATAGGTACCTACTAATAATATATTTAAACTAGCAATTCTTGTATACCGACCTATTAAAGGACCCATAACGGAAAAGACAATATTTCGTTTTTGTAAAAAAAAAATACAAAACAACCACTGGAAAACTCGGTGTTCCAGTATTTTTTTCTTTAGATAAGTTAAAAAGAAAGAGTGTATTATGAAAACGATCAAAACTGGTAAATCTTTTCACCAAACCAAAAAGATTATATTCCAATCATTTGTCGGTTACATATTATATTCGGTCGGTTATTTGCTTATATCATCTCGTTACATATTATATTCGGTCGGTTATTTGCGTATATCATCTCGTTACATATTATATTCGGTCGGTTATTTGCTTATATCATCTCGTTACATATTATACTCGTATTGAAATCAAATAAAAAAAACTATTTTATAATAATCTCTGTACATTATATCCTTACAAAATACTTACAATATACAAAAACAAAACTAAGATTCTTTTGCAATATACACGACATGCTTTTCCGAGCAGGACACGGTATCCTATGAACCGTTAGTGTGAACAGTCTATAGATATAATGTAACAGCAGTTTAGATTGTTTATTCATCTCACGGATACTGAGAAAAGAACGCGATTAAATTTTCCGCTACATAATAAAGTCAAAGGCAGAAGACAAGGATCCTATACGCCGTTGTGTGAACGTTTAATATCTACTGACAATAAATTGTGAAGCCTATTTTACTTATCTTTACGGTTTTCTACATTACATTGCGAGTAGAATAATATGTGTTGTAGAAAGGGATACAATTGTTGGAAGTTTTTTTGAATCAATATGATGTAGGTGGGTAATAGGGTAATTTTTCTTAGTGTTGGTAGTTTTCACATAGGGTAAAAATGAAAATGGTTAAATACAATTAGTACCAAATTTTTTTTCCTCAAATCGTTTGACCTTGTAATAACGATTGCTCAGTATGATACATATCCAGTTTGTTTCATATGATACCTAAAATGTTATTCCGATTTATTATGACCATATTAGTAGACTGCCTCGTTGGCGCGGTGGGAGTGTGTACGACTGCTGCGCAAGGGGTCGTGGGTTAGATTTTTTTTTTCGATCAACCACTTTGTGTGATCCACAAATTGTTGTTCCTAGTCTGGGTGTACTTTGTGTCCGTGTATTGATTGTTTGTAAAATCTCTCGCGACACAGGGCTTGTGCTCTACTGCGGGAGCTGGCTTTTAAAATATATGACGGACATATGCAGTCAGAATTATGTTTTAAGGAGTTGTGATCTTTACAAAAGTACGATTAGTTACATTTTTTATGCCTTTCTGAGGATGGTTGAAGGTCAGAATTCAATCTAAACAACAGTAAATACCAGTAAAATTGTAACATTTTTGTTTTATAACTAACCGTAATTTAATAAATGTGCATAGAGTAGGGAAACCAAATATAGGCGCAAACTGACTAGGTATCTAAGTTAATATCTCGTACCGTATTCATTCGACTAATCGATAAGTATTAACATTCTAGATCAAATAAACTTCACAGGTAAGTTCGTTTGGAAAGCTTTTATACTACTCGTACATTTGCATAAAACTAATAAAATAATTCTAACAAATATCTGCTATATTTTATATAGGAAGAGTAAGCTCCAGACTGAAAGGTTTAGAAGTATATGAGGAAGACCTTTTTCCAGTGGGACACCACTTTTCTTAAAAAAGATCCAATAAAAAATATTGTTAAAATAACACTTTCACGACTGAGGTTGGATTCCAATAGGCATAAGTCCTCATAAGTTATTTAACATGATACTTCAAACCCGTTACTTGATTAAATACTGCATTTGACCCTGTCTATTCAATAAAACATGACGTTTCAATAAATAACTCGTAAATCTATTGATGCCGAAACACTAGACCCAAATGAAAAAACTGTGACACCTGCATATATTACAAGAGGATCTTGAATAATTCTCCAAAGCAGCATAGTCCCAGCGAAGAGATTTCTTTACTAATCAAAACATATGAATACTGTTCGACTGTTTTATTCAATTCAATTGTACGGTGCACGACGTTGTCAGCCGCCTCAGATATCTGGACCCGTATTCTCGACTCGACTACACTACATCCACTCACGTTAAGGGAATTCAAGCGACAAATTTATTTTGTTGGTACTGTTCCAGAAAAAAATAAGATAACGTTACTTAGCGGTTTATTCTGTAGATTTATTTGTTACTAGATTATTTTTAAGAATTTATAGTTTAAGCAGAGATTTTGTCTTAGAAATGTCCAAAAAAGTTACAATCAATGTCGTTTTCAGTGTCGAAATCCCGAACAAAGTTCAGAGTAGGGGTGCAGGCGCGAAAACGGCAATTTTCGCCGGACTGCGTCCGTTTAAATAATAGAAAGGTCGCGAAGATTGGAGCCGCTCTGAATGGTTTATATGTCACTTGTGAACCTTTCCCGTGTTAGTAGATCTTGCGCGACATTCTCAACGAATTATATATTCATTCGACTGCTTTTAGAATTCAGATTCAACAGTTGGCTTCGTATTATGGAAAACGTTTTGTGTAGAAAATGTGGAAAATTTTCTAGCGCTCATACACTGGCGTTGGTAGCATAAACTGCACTACACTGTAATTCATTAGTGAGTTATGTTCAGTGAAAATGTACGCAGGCATTTCACTAATTAGCCCTATTAGGCTTGATAAACATGAAGCAACAAGAGTACGACAGTGCAAACTATTAAATATCACGTACAAATCAATTTCCACGCCGAGCTGAAATCTGAATCCAATTTGCGGGCTGTCCGATCGGAGCGGACGGCAGATATCACTGGATTCACGGGCGAATATCGCTAAACGGCTAAATAATTTAGTAGCAATCTGACGGCGAGCGGGGGCGGCGGTGGCACATCATGGCGGCCCGCGGCGGAAGCCGCGTGCTGCGAATCGCACGCTCCACGATACGCCGCAACCGACCCGACCACGTGTGACAAAACTATCTTCTCGTTGTTATGACTCTGCCAAAATGTTGAGTGCCACATCTAAATTTGAATAAAATAAATGCAGAGAATTTAACACAAAGTAGCGCTTGAAGGGGAGACATTTAGAAACAGGCAGTCGAGATGTTTAGATCGGTAGATTGGTGCAATCTGGTCATCTAGAAGCTATTATTGTTTCTCAGACGGGCAACCACTGTACACGTCCGTTTAACGTAAAACGTCAAACTTGGCTTGGGTGCCGTGGCGACACAATGGCGCGTCGAACAAAGCTTAACTTGCACCCAGTCATTAAAATTTCGTTTTCCATCTTTTCCATTACGCAGCTGCAGACAAAAAATAGCGAAATAAAAAAACGACGAGCCCAAAACAAAAGTCGGGAACGAAGAGAACAGGAAATAAAGTTAATTAAGAGCGGCGAAATCGACTGAGTTGCGGTGGAAATTGGCCCCTTAAAAAAGAGACATTTGTAGCGGAGCTATTGCGCTTAATTTTTGTGACAAGTGAAACAAAAGAGTTGGCAGGGTGGCGGAGACGCGGGCGGGTGGGTTGAGGCGGGAGGGTAGATAAGGTCGGCGTTATCACCGGCGGTTCCGGACGGCCACTGGCGAGTCGAAGGCGATACCTTTTGTTTTGCCACATTGAGGGATGCTCGCTTGCGTGACGTTATCGCGCCTCCTTGCTGGCGCTGACCTTTCCACTCATGATAGTAAATTTTCTTCCTTAGACATTTTATGGTGGTTGCTTTTCGGGTTTCCTTTCATCAAAGTAATGATTTTTACGATTAGATCTTTGACGGGAAATAAATTCCTATACATTCACGTTGCCTTATTTTTTGCTTTACCTATGCATTTAATACGCAGGTACCATGGACCGTCTTTCATTATATTACTAATGATTCTATGATTTATTAACGAGCGTAGGTTGTACTAGCTTCCGGTAACAGCACTAATTGGATCTTCCTTCGCAGAATCAGCTTAGTTTATTTATTTTAAGACCGTACGACGTGAACGTTGTTATATTGTACGATGTTTGTTTATTGACAATTAAACGGAATATAAGCTAAACAATAAGGATATCTGTTGCATTTATTAATTTCATAAACATTATTGTAGCACAGTTAATGAATGTGTATTCGTTTGTCATAGGTTCTGCGTGGGTGACCGTTTCTACCTGTGCGACAACAAGATTCTGTGCGAGTACGATTATGAGGAGCGGTTGGTGTTCGCTAACATGGCGTACAATCCACCACCGCTTGCGCATCTGAAGCGACAGACTACACACCTGCCTCCACCACCGGTAAGTTGCGTTTAAGTAGTGCTAAATCCATTCGATCAAAACTAGAGTATTTTTAAAGAAAATATGAATATATTGTTGTAGATTATAAAGATCACATAAGCGCATTTATGAGAAATAATAATATTATTTCCCTTTTATCCCTTTTATGCGCTTATGTGTGAGATTTGATCTAATTAAGTCACACACTTTGTTCTTATTAACATTTTGAGATAGAGAATAAAACAGCGGTTCTTAACATGTCACATAAATTACCTGTCTCATTAGTGTGATGTATTCAAAACCTAATTAAATCAATGTTCAACAGACAAGCAACGCCATGAGTTTGATGAACGGATCGAGTCGCTCCGGTGATCTGAACAACAACATGTCGGGCTCGTCGCCTGCCCCCTTCGCCGCCCCACCGCACCTCAAGCCCCTGGGCCTTTCTGCGTCCAGCTGAGATTACGGCGCGTGAGACGCGGCTCACCCATACTCCAAGTATCAAAACTAAACACACGTGCTATACACACGAGTTGAACTGAACAAATACTAGTTGACGTTTCAAACAAACTTTCAGTGTTTAAACGCAGCAAGAAAGACATTTAACAGGACTTGACGTACTAAGTGTAAAAACTAAAAGCAAAGTAAATGCCAAACCGTAGTTAAAGTTTCCCATTGTTTAATAGAAACAGCACTTAGATAATAACTTACGTATTCCATATTTTTTCTCGAGTAAATACGATATTATGTTACTAGATATAAGTGTATAAGAGATTGTTTTAGTTTGTTGAAATCTCATAAATTGATCTCAGACACAATTTTGCTAAATTAGTATATAGTTAAAATAACATTGAATCTCCGTTTTGCGTAAATCTGTTACGATTTGAATTTATAATGTCTGTATTTTTCTCTTTAATATGTAATGTACGAGTTGAGTGTATAAAGGTGAGAGTCCACTCCGCACACGATACGCTAGTTTTGGTCAGCTTCATCCGACATTGTTGTCGGAACACGTTAATCTTCCGTGTTGAAACTCCTGGCAGCTTACAGATAAAGCAGCGTGTGTCGACTGTGGTTACTAAACTTAAGGTACCTACATCTTGAAGTTGGGATACAAATTCATCTGTTCAGACATTTATGCTAGTCTATCTTGGATCGTCTGCATTGTCTATTACACTTGCATTTCCGCGCGGCTGAACCGCCGAATGTGTATCCGACCTTAAGCTGTAGACCTAACGAGAGCGGGTATTAAGACTGCCGAATTGTCGTCTTAGTAGGATGAAATGTATTTAAAATAAAATTATAAGTGTTAATGTAAATATTATAATCATCAATATGTACGTATTACCTACATTCAAATTCTTTAGTCTCAAATTCTTTAGGTATCTATATTTAACGATCAAAAGCTTAATTATTTTGACATATTTTTAATTTGGCTAAGCCGCGAATGGAAATTTAATTTTATAGACTTTGAATTGGAATGCCTGATTTGTTATTTCTTTTTGTATAATCTGACCAAATAGGCTATACACCAATATTGTAGATATTGTTTAGTTTCGATGTTGAAGAAATTGTATTCTAATAATGTAGGCGTTTTCTTTATTTGGTCGGGTTATACGTATGTATAATAACTGTTAAGTTTACTATAGACATTGTTATACCTAATGTTTGTATTATTTATGTAAATAGCTCACTTACTATAAGTAGATTATTGTATCTATATTATACAATGGTGAATATAAAATATTTGGATTAATTAGCAAAATGTGGTTAAATAAAAGGTAATTAAAATACATAATTCAAAATAGTTCAAATTAGTTTGTTTAGTGACATTTTATGAATACTTGTGTCGTCTGAGGATGATTTTTGTAAAGTCTAAACCAATACGCTACCCACTGTGCTTTCGTACCAAAACAGTCACAGTTTCATGTTTTGACAAAAATACTTGTCAAACATTATTTTACTCTGTTCTTGTGAAGTGCTACGCATTTTCAATATTGGCAAGTTTTTATTAATTGAGTTTTTATTACTAGTCTCAATGGCGCACATACCACGTCACTACACGTCACTAGGCGTTCTGTACCAAGCTACGAATGTAAGCCAAAATCACCAAAACGATTGCAAAGCTAGAACTAGCTACTAAAATCCAGCTGTACTATTCATGTAAAAACACACATTTGGGAATTAACCGCATAAATCTGGTGGAGAGGTTAATTAAGAGCTGTTATAGTTTCGGCGTATTTGAAACACCTGTTACGATACGGACGAGGTATCATGTGCATTATGCGAACTAAAAATGTCGTAAGACGCGTATCGAATACTCCGAATCTGTAAAGGTTCATTTCCGAGCATCGCGGCCGATCGCGAGCCGCTCGCGGCTTACGACAAGCGGCTGACGCTCGCGGCCGATGCGACAATATTCACAGTGCGCGCGCAGGCCTACGACAGTCGTCGGCCGCGCGCGTCTGTCACTTACCTCAGGCGCTTGTCGTAAGCCGCGAGCGGCTCGCGATCGATCGCGATGCACGGAAATGAACCTTAAGAGCATGGGTAGCGTGGGTAGCGTGTATGGCGTGCGCAGCGTTGTTCCGCTTAATTGTTTGCATTTAATTGTGTACAGTCGCACATAATATTATAAATTATAACCTTTAAACATACGTATGATACGAGAGCAATTAAAAGTACATGTGCAATGTTAATTAAGAATTGTGTAACAAGTGTTTTGTTAGCAGTTGTAAGTAGGACAGATATTGACCTTTGACCTTTTATGATGTGTAAACGATATTTATACAGGATGTTTCTTAATTAATTGTCGATAGATTAAGGGCTGCGGTTAGAAGATCGGTGTTATATTTTTCGTTTAGGAAAGAAATGAAATCATAACAAATTGCAATACAGAGATTTTAGTTTGAATCTTATACAACTCGTTATTAAATTACATTGCAGCCTACAATCTATCAACAGTTAAGTTAAGGGTAGGTACTATACACATGGTCGGGTCGGTAAATTCGGTTCGGATTTTTTTTTTAACCAAATGTTCCGACCTGACCATATATTTAGCACTCTTTAGAAACATCATAGTCACAATATACAGAGAGTATAGAAGGTATCGCGGGCTCGACGCACGCACAAAACCAGACGTGAATCCAGAGTTCAGCGAGAGGGCAACATTTAACTCAACTGCGACAACTAACTCAACATGCGAGTGACTCACACTTGACGTGTGAGTCATTCGCATGACGGGGGGGAGGGGTGGCAATTGGCTGTCAAAACACACCGGTTTGATCCCTCTCCTTAGATCCGCGCATGTTCCGAACAAAATGGTCCAAAGTTGTCGAATTATTTTTCTTCTGGAACGATGTCTGAGCGTTGCTCGAGCGAATCTTACTTAACGAAGTTACCTCCTACACCCTCGGTATTTAGTGTCATAGTGTTATGTTGATGACTGTACAAGCTCATGCATTCCTGTAGTTAACAAGATACGATTGTAAATTATCGTTCACGTTTGTATAAATACGAACGTGTCTGGTTCTATTCTAACCAATGATACGACCAAAGATGTAGTTCATTAAAACCTTGTTCAAGAATAATATTGTCTTTTATTACCACTTTTCACTACATTATACAATAATAAAATAACATCCTGTACCTCCTTGTCCTCCGCAACCCGTCAACGGGACATCACTGTGAACGAGATTATTTTACTTCGGCGACCGGGACGATGACGGAGGTGTGGTGGAGACGCGGCTATAATAAGGAATATAAATGTATTTTTTTTTAGTTCATAAGAACTTAAAAAAAATACATGACGTTGTAAGCTATTGTTTATATTACAATAGCTTACATCGACATAACATTACCACACAAAATCTATCCTATTGGAAAAACAAACCATTTAAAATTACAAACCGGATAAAAGCATTTTCAAAAGCGCGCACGTAAAAAGTTAAACAGCCAATGAAGGCTCATGCTGAGCCTTCATTGTCTGTTTAACTTTTTACGTCGATGTAAGCTATTGTAATATAAACAATAGCTTACAACGACATGTATTTTTTTTAAGTTCTTATGAACAAAAAAAAATACATTCATATTCCTTATTATCGCCGCGCCGTCTTAACATAATATGGACTGTTACGTTATTATTTGATAGTTGAATCGAATGATTTGACCAATATCATTCGATTCAACTATCTTGAATATCCCGCTCGATTTTTGCACATTTTAAACATTATTTACAAAATTATAAATTAATTATATTAAAAAATATTGATGAAGACACAATTCTAACGTGATAGAGTTTATAAAAAAATAGCCATTTTGGCTACGGAACCCTAAAAATCTCGTGTCACGGTGTTTGTAGTCGAACTCCTCCTAAACGACTGTAATGATTTTTTTGTATATTTGGTAGCTATGAGAATAGGTCGTAAAGTATTTTTTTTTATCGCGATTTTTATATGAAGTGCAAAAACGGGGAATATTTACTCAGATAAAGTTGCGAGGGTCTGCTAGTAAGGTATAAATAAATAAGAGAGTACACAAGGTTGAACTATCAAACGTCCAGTCTTCTAAAAATTAGGTAGGTATTACTAAAGTTATCTTTAGATATGATTCACTTAATTGCTAGGATATAACTGTACAACTGACATTTGATAAAAGGCGAGGTAAAAAGAGGATTATCTTTAGAAGGGTTTTACGAATCTTTATGAAACAAACTAAACTATTGCAAATATCTAGTTCTCCAAATTAATTAAATCGCGCTGAAATCCGCCCTACAATCTGTTTATTATAACACCACAAACAACTTAATTTGGACGTCGAACTTATAACACCTCTTTTTCATGGGAGTAGAAGTTGATAATCGAATAGAATGTCATCGGAAAGACGTCGTAGCGCGCGTAAGTCTACGTATCTCAAATTAAAAAAAATATATTCGCGGTTTTGCACGCGCCGTCACAGATTTGGTTCAATTTCTCTTATTCTTCACCAGCAAAATGACGCAAATGAACAGACGCAGGGAGACTGTTCAAGTTACGCCAGACATAAAAGAGCCTTAAGAGGTAATGTATATACTCGTACCTACTCTACTGAGGATGTAAGATAGATAACTTATGTAGGTATCATATTTTTCCTAAATTACGATTAAAAGAAAAGACGAGGAGGTCATAAGCCTACAGGTAAAAGTCAAGCTAGCCCAAAACAGTATCAGTGCCATCCAAAACCTTGTTATACCCATATAAGATTTACGAACTAAAGTCTCCAATGAGAAGAGCGGTGCGGTGACATTCAAATCTTTGTCAAACAAGGATCTAGGTGGCACTGATACGCTTACCTTCTGGCGCACGACCTGCTTGACTCTGCATTTCTTGTACAAAAAAATACGAGAACAGATTGAAATACGAAACCATTAACAAATAATATTGGGTTCACTGCCAACAAATGCACAATAAAGCAGCCAATGAAAGAGAAAATGCGTTATCAGCTATTGAGGTTCCGGAAATTCGAAAAGGTGGTCTAGTGGGCGAGAATGGAGAGCAAAGCGGTCTCATATCGGGGGCATAAAAATGTCGACCGAACCAGCATTGTAGTACTTACTGATAGCACCTGAGGAGTACAGACTATGATTGTACCGACAGCAGACTAAACTTGCATATTTATTTTAATTATTACCTTTGTTATTTAAAAAAAAAATAGAGTCAATTTAAACACCGAGTTAGATGACTAGTTCAATATTTATACTTTTATTAAAATTAAAATACAATTGACGTCTGTTTTAAATAAATTTAATAAAAAATACACAAATTTGGCTTCATTTTAAGACAATTTTGAAACCTTATTTTGGTTATGCAGGTTGGTAAGTAAGTAGTCATCATCATCACTTATATATACAAAAATAATTTTGGGTAAGCCCATGCGTGATCAAGTCAAAATTAATAAGGCGAGAGCTTTTTTAGTGGGAATAGACTTGCGTCTAAAATTTACCTTTTTTTTATTGCGTGCACTTATTTTGAAAAAAAACTAGTAAATTTGAATCTATCAAATATTTTTTCTTCTAACGGTACCGCTTACAGCGAGCGTGCAAAGAGGAGAAAAATCACCCCAATTTCCCGGGCACCCCCGCCCTCATTGTCGGCTAGCACAGCCTGATAGAATTGTTATCGATGCCATCTTTAATTTCACCACTGTAAACAACCCACCAAGTCATAATATACACAACTATTTTATTTTGGTTTAAATCATCATTAACATTGTGCTGTATAACTTTTTTAAATATTAGTAGGGTGGAAAGTGACATGCCTTGTAGACAAGCCTATGGACAAGCTTATCTAGCAAGTAATTACAATTACAAGAGGACAGCAGTTTTTTCAAGGTTTAAATTAACTACGAAAGAAATAAGTAGGTATATAAAGTATTTACTCGCGTTTGTATCAGGCGTTAATAGCTATTTTAAAGTATCTAGCTTCTTATGTCTAAAAAATAAGTTGTTCATATTTTAAAATAACTCTTTTCGAACACTAATTACTACTATAAACGTTGATAAACTTTTGCGATTTGTACACAATATGGAAATATTTATATTACGGGTCATAATCGCGTTGCAATACGGTCGAAAAGTCGGGCAATAAATGGTTATATGTTATGTAAAATTGTTTATTGCCCGACGTTTCGACCACATATATATATATATATATATATATATATATATATATATATATATATATATATATATATATATATATATTAAGGGTCTTAATAGCGTATATAATAAGAAAAAAAAAATATATATGTATATATATATTTTCATAATAATAATAACTACTACTACTGCTTTTTTGTTTGCATGATACGTAAGTATTACTTTTTGGGAAGATTAATTTAAGTACTTATTATAGTTTGGGATATATAGCCAAATATGTAATGTTTAGCTACGTTCCACTGATTTTAAAATGGTAACATATGAAGAATAATCGCTTTAAGCCCAATTCTGTTATGACAACAAGTTTCAAAACTAAAAGGGTTGGCAATAAATAAAGGTATGAGGTGTGACGAGCCGCCAAACCTACACAGCCGGTCTCCTCAACCGTAGAGGATACAATGAGGTGCGTGAAAAATGGCGCCGGTCGACGCGACGGCCCACAAATCAAAACTGAAACCGTTTGGCGAAAAATGAAAAAACAATATAACAACGTAGGAAACCTGCCGCACACCACTGATGGCTTCTTGCAATAATTTCCGTTTTCAATGAACGCGTTTTTCTTTTTCTTATCAACGTACAAACTAGGATGGTTGGGAATAAATTGAAATACAAAATTGATTGTTGACTTTTCCCGCCCGCTTTATTACTGTCACAAATAGGAAAGAGATTGAAAATTGCCTACGGGCGCGTTTGCTGATTTGTTGATTGTGACAGAAGCTGGGGACAAAAGACTAGTTCGTATTTATTATTAGATAATTCATTATTGTTGCGTGGTGATTGCATCTATTCCATTCGTTTGAAGTTTGAACCGTAAGTATATTGCTGTAAGTAAGTATATTATAAAATAAAACTGCTTAAATAACAAAGAAAAACATTGCCATTAGCAATACTAACTTGACTGCCTCTGTGGCGCGGTGGCAGTGTGTCCGACTGCTACGCAAGAGACGACCTCTTGGGTTGGTTCGATTCCCACACGGGACACCACTTTGTGTGATCCACAAATTGTTGTTCCGAGTCTGGGTGTAGTTTGTGTCCGTGACTTGTATGTTTGTAAAGTCTCCCGCGACACGGGGCTTACCTACTGCGGGAGTCGTCTAAATTTTAAGAAAAAAAAAATAGGTATATAAATAATTTAAAAGAATATTAAACTACCGCATAATCCCGTAGAATTATTCCGTAGTTTAATTTTTTTTTTTAATTTCAAATCACTAGCAGTGAGAACGTGAAATAACTCTAACTAAATACTTAGCTACATACTTACCGGAAAATTGCCCTTATTAATTATTTTAATTTATTTCATTGCTAAATTTTTTTTTTTTTTTTTAAAATCTTTTATTGTTTAAAGAGGCTTTTTAATAATAAAAGATTTAAATAGTGAATGAATGAAAATAAGTGAATGTCATGTAAATTTTGTTGAAGTAGGTACAGCACTTTAGATGTATAAATGTATCGATCTAGCTGTTTATATCGATTGCCTACTAATCTGGTGCTTAATAATTCTATTATTAATCGCTAGGTATAATAAATCGAGTATCGTTTATTGTGTAAACAAAAAGTGTGAGTTATTTGAAGTCTTGTCTAATGGAAGCTTTTATTAAGTTGTTGGTGTTAGTTACTTATCTACTTTCATGAAAAGTGCTTATTAAATACAGGTATCATTATTATGTATAGGCACGGATAATACAAGGTATACTGCTAGAAAAGAAGCATATTGTCATACATACTCAATATTTTTTTAGAGATCATACATACTTAGTAATTTTTAAGTCTGGATGGTTTTTGATCAACATATCCAAACAGCCAAACTAATATTATGAACTCTGTTGGTCTATCTGCTACGTTTTTACGCTTAAGGCGACCTAGTCGATAATTCTACCACTCCTCTGCTTAAGGTCGTAAATTAAAGCTTAAAATTAATATCAATTCGTTTTATCATAAACTAGGCTGGTAGCCTAGCATGTTGAAAATAAATTATTATTTTGAAAGTTTTATGCCTTAAAATTAAAGAATTTTAACAACATATTTGTGCAAATTCCAATGTTTTAACCTGTTACCGCATACAACGCCATATAGGTATGGCTATTAAAGGTTAATATTTTTTATAAAAGAAATCAACGCTGGTATTTAAAACCAATATGTTATTGGTTTTAAATACCGGCGTTGATTTCTAATGGACAGATTTCTTCGTACAAAGAAACATATTTGTCAAAATTATGGAGGGTATGTTCCGCGTGGCCAGACGTTGAACCTCAATTTATTAGTGTGAATTTAATTAGTGGAAAAATAACCTGAGATGTTGTTATATCTATTGAAGTAGTTTATAAGTCGATTATTGGTTACTTTTTCTATGATCTTAGACAGGACAGGTAATACAGAGATAGGCCTGTAGTTATTAATATCGTCTCCCTTGTGCACTGGGGTGATTAAAGATTTTTGATTTTTTGGTGAAATTTCGATATTGTCATATTTGGCTGATATGCATTTTCGCCAAACCAATATAGGACATTTACGGCTTCGTATGCATTCAGGTGCTTTCTTTTTATCTTTGCAGTGATGAACCCCTATTGCTTCTATGATTCGATGGTGTTTTGATGGTATACCTAAGATGGATGCTGTTAAGAAACGAGAAGATCATCGTCACTTAAAAATCAATCGCCAGGAATAGGATTGACTTGGATGCGTCCAAGTTGAACCTATTCCTGGCGATGGATGGATCTTTTCCTTTTTTAACAGCATCCATTTTAGGTACACCATTCTCAAGTCGAACCGATATGTCAACCAGCCAGTTTGACAGTCCATCAAGCTCGGTAGCCGAAAAACCTTGTCGTCCCGCGCGTATTCTAGAACTACTGACTTCAAACCGAACAAGCGAGGGGTACTTCAACAAGCTTACCCAATAAAAAGGCAATAAAATTCGTGCCAGGCATCAAGAATTACCTTTGGATTCTGTGCGTTCAGATATCAACAAATATATGTCAGAATTGCTCGAAATTTCAATCTTTGACGCAATATGGAAAATGTAAAGTTTATGTTACAATTGAAGTATCTTTTATAGGCATTTCTTGCCAATTACTTTATTAATACAATAATTGCATTTTTTAAAGATAGAAAAGATTCGAGGGCCCAACTCGCGAGCATCGCAGCAGGATAGAAAAATTTGAGGTCTAGTAACATAGTCCAGATAGGTGGTTCGATTCCGGCCCCGGTTTGGCTACGGAAATCTCGGGTTCGACTCCTGGGTCTGGACTCCAAATTTCTCTGTCTGTTGTTTCAAAAATACAATTATTGTATTTATGCTACAATGATAAAGGAAATTGTTATAAAAATTGTCATGAAACTTAATTTTACTTTTTAATTAACTTATACGAAGCCAAATAAGGATTTGGATTGTTTAACTAGAATGCATAGGCTTCGAATAGTAATATCTATAAGTACGTTATTTTTTAATTCTAATGGTGACTTAGTGTGTGTCTATAAGAATTAAGTTTTTTTTTTATGTCGATAATTCATATTAAAGGGCTTATAACTTTCACTATACTAATTTATTTTCAATAATTGCTGGCTAAAAGCCTAGTTTAAGATAAACCGAATCGGTATTAATTTTAAGCTTTGACTTAGGTACAACCTTATACAAAGGAGAAATCACGGCGCATTTGTAAGGTAGAATCATCGACTAGAGTGCCCTTGCACAACTGAACCGATTTGGTTGAAATTTTGTATGGATATAGTTTGAGTTCCGGGAAAGGGTTTTTATCGCGATAAACGACATCCACGCGGGCGAAGCTGTAGGTGAAAGCTAGTATACCATAAATTGTAGAGTCTTTTTGTACCACTAAAATGCCATTACTTCTTACTTCATAATAAGGAGATGAAAATAAAATTGAACTTCCGCAGGTTCATTTTCTTTTTCGCTGAATCACTAATAAACTCTTATTTGAATTCTATTGTTAGAAAACATGTTTTACATAATACAATTTCATTATTATTAAAATATTTTAAAATTTGTATTATTTTATTATTATTATTATATCCTTACTTTTATTTGATCACTAATGTCATAATTCCTAATTTATTGTTGTATATTTTTTTTTATATCTGTCGGTTTCACAGGCTAAGCGCCTGGTGATTTGTATTATAGGCTCACGCCCATCTCAGATACTAGTCCTCGCATTCATTCCTTCGCATTATCACTAATTTAATGTTATCCTTTGTATATTTGTAAAACATTTGTATAGTTGGTAAAACATTTGTTAGTTGCCAACTATATAATAACTGGATAGTTAGTACTGTCCAGTAAGTATTACTTTTATCTAGGTACCATTTCAGGAATATTAAGTAAAAGTGTTAATAGGCTACCTAAAGTGAACGATACGCAACCGTATTAGTAGAGGAGCCCAGTAAGAGATTTTTGGGTTTCGGACTCGTACCCTGTTAGTGACTAAATGTTATATACTATATACTTACGTAGTGACGCGCGTCTTGGACCGATGTCAAAATATTTAGTAAATAAAAGATCCATAGAGATACTCGAGCGTATTAGATTATCATACAGATGGTTCAGCTTAATATCATAATCACGCTGATCTAATATTCCAACGGTTAGGTGAAAGGATTTTATTTATCTGACGATGTTATTTGTTTAATTTTCAAGAGTACCTACGCTAAGAGCTTGCGGCTTGCCTGAATCGTAATTCTTTTAAATGGGAGTTTCTTTTGGGTTCACTTAAACATCCCCGTTCCATGCGAGAGTCTTTATTTTTTTTAAAGATCTGTAGCTACCAACCCCCCCTACTCACCCTTGCAAGGATGTACATTCTAAACCATTTTTCTTCCCACCATAATAATCTTCAAAATCAAATAGGTACCCACGACGCTCGAGTTAGTTCAAATTTAGCACGTTAGCCTCCCTCACTATATAAAGTGTATCCTCATTAGAACCTCAGATACTCTCCTTATTTTATGTTAGAACTTTACACTGTATGAAAAATAAAACATAAACGTGCCTATTTTTTTATTCTTATCTTAATAAATAGCCGAGCTATTATTTTTATGAGCTATTCCCTGTTTACACTCCTTAATGCCCGGTCAGGATGAGTTAACGACAGTTGTCAGTTCTTTTACCCTCCGGCTAGGGATTTATATAGGAAAATGGTTCTTACACAACGTCCATCTAAGAAGACCTCTCAGCTGACATTAAGACACGTCCATTTCCACCCTTGTTTGTAAGCAACAGCGGGGCAAGATGGCTCTTACAAAATGGACTGTTATGCCCCCGAAGCTCGTATTTTTATTTGAGTTTTAATTATTAAAAGTTTTATGAACTGCTTATTTCTTTTTACGAGATTGTTGAATTAATTCCTTTTGTTTGTTAACTGGAACCTCCTTGTATTATCAAATGCGAGAATGTTGCATATTTTGTCTTATTTAAGGTGCGAAAATAAAATTAACATATCGCGTTATCAAGAATGTAGCTATAGGTACATTTATTTAAAGTTGATACTTCTTTGGAAATTACGAATAAAGTTCAGACAATTTGTAATTAATTTAAGTAATAATATTAGAAAACCTATAGGTTTTTTTTCGCTAGGCAATAATTAGGTTTAAATTGTCAAATGTGATGTATATTACAAATTCTATTACAAATTTAAATCTCACTTTTACTAAAACCTGCATATTTGTAAAATTGCCTTCCTGACCTGACGCGGAATATAAAAATAAGTTTCAGTACGAGATATTAACAACAAAAAGATAAACTAATGATCAGGTGCACCAATGCCGACATTGAGCTTATTGCTATTATATAATCATAAGGCGTTTCGCTAGATAGCAAGTTTAAGTTAATAAGTTTAGCTATAAAATACGTGAAATAATAACTTCACATCTTTCTCAGACGATAAATTCAAATGAATATGTTTTATATTCATTTCTATTGAATGGATTATTCACAAATTTACCGTTATCACGTCCGTCGAATATCATAAAACATTTTAAAGTTAGGATGGAGTCGAATCTTCATTCCGTGCCTTGGGTTCGACGTAAGTAAATTTAACTTTAAAATATGCATAACAGTTTTCCGATGCGATCCCCTTTTCGAATTTAAACACATCGAGTCGTATTAAGATACATTTCGATTCAGTGCACTGGGGAAGTTGGGAAGTTAATACTATTCAGTGAAAAATGCAGTTGCCAGTATTGTAGGTTTATAAGTAGGTAGGTACTTATAGTTGTTAAAGTGGTAAGTACTAAGGTACGTAGCTATTATGAAATTAAGGTGAAAAACATGCACAGAGTCGGCCTGATGGTAAACCAACAGGACACCCACAACCAGCAAAATTAATTCACTGTAATGTACTTAATTTTACTTCTACGTTCAAAATGATTTCATTTTTGGTTTAATCGATAAAAATAGAATTTCGTGAGTCCCTGGGGACTTTACAAATATAGGTACAATAAATGACGAGGTCCTTATTTATGCAGCGCCAAATTACAACTACTACCTACCTACCTACATGTTTTATGATTGTTGTGTACTGTACTCTAACAAATAAAAATAATTTCATCTAGATCCATAAAAAAATATTGGACTAATATTTATGGATCTCACTAAGATTTATTCGATGTGCGAATCTGACCCACAATCACTTGCACAACAGTCGCATTCACATTTTGTCACCGAAGCACTGCCTCGGTCGCCTGAATCTTTATGAATCTTCACAGTAGCTAAGTAAAGACTACCTATACAAAAATAGACATTTAATATGGGAACCGTTTCGGCATTTTTTTTTTTAAATGAACGATAAAAACATTACGGCCTTTACGTTTATCGCCCCATATTTTAAATGGTTCAGTTCAAAGGGAATCTTATAGGCCATACAATGCTGGTCTACTTACTTAAACTGTGTTTGCTAATAAGAGTCTATCTGATTTGGCGCTGTGATGAGACAAACAAACTGACAGATATTTAAGAACATCAATATTGTAACGTATTTAATACAAAACCGTAGTTGTAAACAAAGGAGATACTTATAAGTTTCATATGCATTATATAAATTTAAATTTCTTCAATACGGTCTGGAAACTTGTTAATGCTATTAGAGCAAGCTGCGGGAGGCGTTAAGCCGGCAACCTTACTTAATTCTACTTATTTGCAAAACTTCGACATGGCGTCGTGTTTGTAGATACCTCATCTTTTGGTAACAGTGCATGTCTTTATTATGCGGTTCTTGAGATTGTTGGAATTATAACGTAGATTTCCAAGAGAATAACACTTTGTTTTTTTATTTATATGTTCTTCAGGGTTACGAACAGGTATACAATAATACATAGGTTGTTAATATTAGTATACAGATAATTTAATCAAGTTGCAATCTTCTTTCATTGAGTGTAGGCAGAGAAAATGTAATTAAAAGATCGTCGTATGAAGCCCTAGAGTGACATTTATAGTTTACAGACCGCAAGAATTTACGTTGCACCATTTCTATGACATCTTTGTATTTAGCAAAGAACGGTTTCCGGATAGCACAGGCAAATTCAAGTTGACATCTAAGAAGAGTATTTTATTAAATTACTAGCTGACCCGCGCAATTTCGTCTGCGTAAATTTTCCCTTTTTTCTTCCTTTTTTATTACAACATTTTTCCTTGCTGCTCCGCTCCTATTGGTCGTAGCGTGTTATAATCTATATAAATGGGCTATCCAACAATAAAATATTTTTCAATGCGGCTCAGTAGTTTCTGAGATTATCGCGTTCAAACAAACAAACAAACTCTTAGGGGTATGAAAAATAGATGTTGTCCGATTCTCAGACCTACCTAATATGCACACAAAATTTCATGAGAATCGGTCGAGCCGTTTCGGAGGAGTTTAACCACAAACACCGCGACACGAGAATTTTATATATTAGATGTATGACAAGGGCTTTTTACAACGGAAAGAAGTTCGCATAATAAAGCCATTTATTGACTATTTGAGTGATGTAATCATTAAAATGTAATTGTAGCTAATGAGAATACCTTCTTGCTAAATCCTTAATTGTGGATACTTTCTTTAAAGCATTTTAAAAAAATGAATGAGTGTAGTTAACTTTGTTTATATTTTTAGTGATGGTAATGGGCTTGCATTTCAGTATACTCAAATAACGTTTAACGAAACGAACGTACAGCAATTCTGGAGTCGTGTAAGATCTGCCTGAAATTTATCACAGTCTGATGACTGTGATCCATATTAATAAATAGGTAATTAGTGAAGGTCAACAAATTAGTGACAGTAGACTTTTTCGTAGTAGAATAGAAAGATGATAATATTCGTATCATGTTAATAATTCTTATAAATAGTTTCCTAATAAAGATTGTAAAATCATTTTTAAATTATTCAAATCAGATCTTTTCTTTGGAACTAACGACGGGTATAAAAATGGTAGAAGTAAGAAAGTTGGAGCGGTGCAGCGTGAGCATACAGCTAATCGCTTAGTTTGTCAGTTACCTGCACATTACCACCTACATATTAAACAAATAAATTAGCAGATTTGACGTTTGAAGAGCATTTTATTTCACTCCATTTTCAAAATTGAATAGAAGCTTTATAATATAAATGCTCTTAAAACGTCGTTTGTTAATTATGAATAAGGGGGTAAATTTATTGTAAAACACTACAAATATTTCATTTCTAAGGATATGTATCAATCAAATCTTACAAATAAAGACCCTAAAACGCATAAGATAATAAAAATGAATTTTCGGTAAGTAGATGTCATTTTGACATATCGAAAATTCACGACAAAGCTGTGCAACGAAATTCATCTAAGAACGTAAAATATGTGAGGTCAGAGAGGTAAAACATGTTAGGTCCGAACTGTGACCCCTCTATGCACGAGGAGAGCGCGCGAAGCGGGCGTGCCGCGGCAGCGGCAGCCTAGTGCCATAAACAAATTTAACGTTCCTCTTCCCTTTTCAACTCCCCCGCAACCCTCAACACCTCCGAAATCCATGTTATTAATGACATTTATACCAGACTTTAAAAAAACCTAAAAAAAAGTCTCCGGCAAGAAAGGTGAGGGGGGATTTGTTTCCCTCTACCCCCATCGATGCGGCACGTTTCTAAACTTTAACCAGAATTTAAGTATCTTTTGGCGATGTGTAAAAAAGAACGAGTGTAGTGCATCATTGACATCGGACGCAACTAGGAAGAAAGTTCTTAGGAAGTCAACACTATTGTGAATGTGATAATGATCAAAGCGGTGTTTTTATAGAAACTAATAAATTAAAAAAACAGTTGTGCAGGAATTTACGCCTAATAAAAGGAATTTTTGAAAAGCATTTCAATAATTTGCCTAACGTGAGTACAACTAAACTTCCTACCTTTCACTCAAAAAATACAGTTTATACAAAGCGCAGAAAAAGTATTTGAACCATAGACTTAGGATATACTAGTAGACGAACAAAGAGCTCATTTATGTGTGACGATTTTTGATTTATCAGTGTATGCGTGAGCTAGTGACGAGATGTCTAAAAGTCGAGAAATATCGATAAGTACTATTTTACAAAATATGCCTAGTACATCCTAAATTTATACAATACGCCAGATTAATCTAATCACCCTTATGTTGTTGAATTATAGTAAAACACAATTCCCAAATGTCACATTCACAAATGTCACATACGATTGGCTAGTACTTAACATTGAAATAACATAAAACTAAAAACCATAAAATCAATAATATTTAGTAAAGTAACGTTTTATGTTTATATGAGTGATAATGTTGGTCCTCCGATTCCAAAGTTAGGTGAAACCTGTGTTTTGGCTGTTAGGATACCATCGTAATGACATTGCGATAGCGGCTGGCGAAGCTTCAGTAACGTTTTTGGTTACTTGTGAGCCTGTCTGTTACTTTTGGCTGCCAAACTACGTATTTGCTTTTGTTTTACTTTTATCTTCTGCTTTAATCTGTAACTTGAACCTCATCTTTTTTGCCTAAAAATAATTGAAGATAAAACCATAACGATCTAAATATGTCCTGTCATAAGCTAGAATTTATTTTATCGATAAAATTATCGTTAAAGATTATGAGTCAAGACCTATGTTTACATAACAAAATATTATTTTCCAAAAATACTACTTCTAACGAATGAATTACTATATTATTCCTAATAAAGTAAAGTTTATGATTTCATTATATGTATTTCGTATTTACTGTGATGGTTTTCATATAAATTTCTTCGAAATAAACATAAACAAGATCTATTAGGCCAATAACAACTTACCTGTGAAATCAATGATTCCCTGGATTATTTAGATTGGTAACGTCACAATCAATAACAGAGCATATAACCATGGTTTGAGATGTGATATTTTTGTAAAATAATTACGATTAACGTAAATAAACACAAATTCTGTTAGAGTTCAGTAGAAGCAAGTCGACTTGGGATGCCCTGTGATTCAAAACGGGTTAGAATGTGTATTTGTTTGTTTTCTCTCTCTTACTTGTAGCACTTTCATAAAGAAGTATCCTCTTGCTCGCACACCATGTACGTCTATACGTTAGTACATCCTAAGTTTATCATTTGAACACAGAAGGTTAGCATTCCGAAATTTAGAAGACTTCTATGTACCAACGTACCAACTGGACTGGGTGAAAATTTTCTTATTGCTGACGATAGTCATACAGAAAAAATATTGGTGTTTGTTTCAAAATTGATAAAAAATAGCATAACATAAAGAAAGGGTTTTTTTATGCAGATGGCACGTTTAAATGTGTTCCACAGCCTTTTTACCAGCTATATAGGTACCATCCACTTGGATCTAAATTCAACTAAAAAGGTAACAAATATAATCCCCGTAATTTACGCGCTGTTAATCAATAAAACCCAAAATACTTATGTACGATTGTTTACTATACTCAAAGATCAACTACGAATGGATATAGGGAATTTTAAAGGTGATTATAAAGTGGTAATGGCCTGGAAGGAAGGCCTAATGGCTAAGGCATCGGTCTCGCAATCGTGAGGTCGTGGGTTCGAATCCTGCCTATTATACTACCAACGTGAACCCACTCCGACACCCTCGCCTTCTAATACGTATTGCATTAGCTGGAAATAGGGAATAGATTCTTGAGTAAATTATAGGAAAGTTTGATCCATTCTTTTTATTAGTTTTCATTACTTTTGTATATAATGATAAAAAAACCGGGCAAATGCATGTCGGGCCACGCACAATGGATGGTTCTGTAGTCCCCCCCCCCATTCGAATAATGTGAGAAGTGGGTTTTCTGTTGTTTTTGTTTTATATTTACAACGTTATTTATCAGCTTAATAATATTTTTCAAAGAAATTTGTACGAAAATTTGGTTACTTCTCATTTGATAAGCTGTTACTCGAAAACTTGTAAAGCCTACTTAGCTGTGATAGTTTTCATGCACATGTTTGATAAGTATAAAAAAATATTGACCAAATTAGAGAATTACACCACACGAGATTACTGTAGGGCAATTCTTTAAACAAATTATTTATTTCCAGCTTTTAATGTCTAATGACTATGAGCATTTTAAATAACGCATTCTTTAATACCCAATAGTTGATATTATTCATATCATTGGTGAGCACTAAGCCGTCGCTCGGTCCTGCGCCCAATCTCTCTCCGGTCGCCCCGGATTGGGCTTAAGAGTGAGGGAATAGAGAGTGCACTTTTGTCTGGGCTTACACTTGTGCACTATAATATGTCCTGCGTAGGCGGCTAGTCTGCGTAGTGTATGAGATTGGCCGCCGTAACCGAAATCGGTTAGGGCACTATTATTATTCATATAATAACACCTAATGGTCAGAAAAAATTAAGTTATCAATAAGTATGATGAATATTTACGTTATGAAGGTATCATTTAGTTCTTGATTTTTACTAAAAGAGAATAAATTACGATTTTAAGTCAGTTTTTTTTTCTTATTTATATTTATAGCTTCATATAAATATGAATTATTAGTTTTTTCCTTTCTGTTATAACCTGAATTACAGATTTTATGAACAAAGTGCATTTATAGTTTAATTAACGAACATTTAGAAAAATAGGGCATATAGAGAATAGGTATTTTTAAGAATAAGTCTTTCAGCAAATGAGCCATTTTTAGAATGAGGCATATCGCGAATAAGTCCATAAACGACCACAGGTCCTTTCGCGAATAAGTCCAATGACTACTAAACGCTTATTTGTACATGAGTAGTATTCTTGCAATCATAAACTAAAAAAGAATGCCAAAAGACTGGCTAAGATGTCTATGTTTTTTCTTATTAGCAGAGGGATGTTGTCATATCGCAATGAAGATTTAAATTCTATATTTATACCATATTAAAAAGCTAAGGCGCCTTTGCGCCAAACCGACAACGAACGGATCGCGCGCGGCAAGGAACGCACGCTCCATAACTAATATACGCGCCCGATGTGGACCCAGCTAATGGATAGGCTTTAGGACTCATTTACGGAGACGCGGGGCGTCCAGCGTTGCGTTAGGCGGCGCGGCCCGCACTGTATAGAGAAGAAGATTTAATATTTTTATTATTGGTTTTATTTTAAATAATTCTATGTAAAATGTCTATTTTACACCACAAGTTCAGTAAAATATGGTTTCAAACTAACAGTTTTAAATCGCACGCGAAAACGAAGCAACAGTTGATTACGTCACAAATGTAGTTTAGTCATGCCTGTCACTCAGATCAGTCACTAGACTTGGAACTTGTGTCGCGGTAATTTTTACTTTTTGAAATATTTTTTGTACTTTTGATAGGTACTATAAACTATTTAAAATGGACAAAAATACCACCAATAGTAAAAAAATCGCCCTATTATCTTTAATTCGAGAATCTTATACCTTCAAACGAGCAATTCTTGCATAACATTATATTTAATTCTTTTTATTTTTTGTGTGTTCCAGTAGATTCGAGAATGGTTTAGATTCACAATTGAAACCGATTCACAAAAAAAAAAAAAATAGGCGTTACGAAGTTCGCTGGGACAGCTAGTATATTTAATATATAAAATTCTCGTGTCACAGTTTTCGTTGCCATACTCCTCCGAAACGGCTTGACCGATTTTGATGAAATTTTGTGTGCATATTGGGTAGGTCTGAGAATCGGACAACATCTATTTTTCATCCCCCTAAGAGTTTGTTTGTTTGTTTGAACGCGATAATCTCAGGAACTACTGGGCCGCATTGAAAAAATATTTTATTGTTGGATAGCCCATTTATCGAGGAAGGCTATAGGTTATAACATCATGCTACGACCAATAGGAGCGGAGCAGCAATGAAAAATGTTGTAAAAAAAAAAGGAAGAAAAAAGGGAAAATTTACGCAGACGAAGTTGCGCGGGTCATTGCCCACCCCTAACATTTATAACTATACTATAATATTTTAAAGCTGAAGAGTTTGTTTGTTTGTTTGCACGCTATAATCTCAGGAACTGCGGGTCATAAATAAAAAAAAAAATTACTGTTAGATGGCCCATTTATCGAGGAAGGTTATAGGTTTTATAACATCACGCTACGACTAATAGGAGCGGAGCAGCAATGAAAATGTTGTAAAAAAAAGGGAGAAAAAAGAAAAAAAGGGAAAATTTACGCAGACGAAGTTGCGCGGGTCAGCTATCTATGAGAATCGGCCAACATCTATTTTTCATACCCCTAAGAGTTTGTTTGTTTGTTTGAACGCGATAATCTCAGGAACTACTGGGCGGCATTGAAAAGATATTTTATTGTTGGATAGCTCATTTATCGAGGAAGGCTATAGGTTATAACATCACGCTACAACCAATAGGAGCAAAGGAAAAAAAAAGGGAAAATTTACGCAGACGAAGTTGCGCGGGTCAGCTAGTATATGTATATACATACATCTTTAAACGTCAATGCCGGAAAAACATTACATTAGGTAGGTACCTACGTTAAAAGACTCGAAAAATCATGTTTGGGCACATAAGTGAATAAAAATGGCTAATATTTTTTTTCAATCTTTATTTTTTACAGCAGTTACCATTTTAAATCTATCCTAATATTATAAAGCTGAAGAGTTTGTTTGTTTGTTTGAACGTAGTAATCTCAGGAACTGAAGTTCCTGAGATTACCGTAGGTCCGAATTGAAGAATTATTTTTCTGTAGGGTAGCCCATTTATCGAGGAAGGCTATAGGCTATATAATATCACGCTAAAAGCGGAGCAGCAACGAAAAATATATAACTGGGAAAATTGACGCATACGAAGTTGCGCGGGTCAGCTAGTTAAAAATAAAATGAATAAGAAAATAAAAAGTTTATTGTGCATTTTAAAACAACAACATTAAATGAAATATTTCAAAATGAAGCATCCAAACAAGAAGTTATGGTTTAGTTCAATAGTCTGCCCGAAGCTGCTGGTTATTTTAACCTTTTGCTGTTGAGCTTCTACTTTAGTTTTTCTGCTAGTGTTCTCAACATCAACTTTTGGAGTTTTACGTTCCTTTGGCCAATTACTATTTTCAGTAACATACTCCGTTGTAGCAGGCATTCGCACATACGTAACTGGTCGTTCTGAGGTACTATGGTGATCTGCAGTCATTATTATATCCGGCACATTTTCTTCTACAGTGGATCGTATGAAACTCTCTGCAGTCATTGGTTCTACAGGACCTTGAATCATAGAACTTTGTTCGATTGGCTGCTCATATAAGGACGCCATGTATTCGTGAGTAGCTGACGGTTGCATTTTTTCATCATTTATAGTTGCTCCTTGTGTGGAAGTACTAACTGCCATTTCATTTATACCGATAGTGGTTGTATTAGTTGTCTCCTCTGTAATAATTGGCTCCTCTGTAGTGTTCGATGTTACGACGGCGTCCATTAGTTTATGTACAGGATCTTTATTCGCTACTTCACAAACCGTAGAGCATTGCTTCTCGTCACACTTTTCATCTGTGCCACAGGCTATGAAAGCGTCCCAAGCGGTTAAGACCTGATAAAGGTGAGGTGGCTCGCAGTTGTTGTCTATGTAAGTCTGGAGACCTATCACCTCGCCTTCACAAATCAGCGGCCCGCCACTGTTACCCTGCAGGAAATAAAAAAAATTAATACTGACTATTTTTAACTCCCCTCGCCAAAGAAGGTTATAAATTTTTTAATTTGAATGGTTCTCAGCTTTGTTTTATGAAAATTGGTTCAGCTGTTTCGGTCAGCTTTTTATTCCTTGGCAATTTTTTCTAGTTACCACTACATAGTATAAAACAAAGTCGCTTTCTCTGCCCCTATATCCCTATGTCTGCTTAAATCTTTAAAACTACGCAACGGATTTTGATGCGTTTTTTTTTAATAGATAGATTGATTTAAGAGGAAGGTTTATAAAGGAGCGGAGTAGCAATAAAAATGTTGCAAAAACGGGGAAAACTTACGCAAACGAAGTTGCGCGGGTCATCTAGTTATTTATAAGCAAAAACCCAATGGGTATATTGTACTGATACTATTGATCCGTAATTTTTTTTCGTTCATTTAAGGCCAAGTGTGAGTACTGAGCCTTAAATGAACAAGAAAAGGGGCGCGGAATTCACCCGCGTCCGCCGAGGAGCCAAAAACGCAACGCTTGTACGATCACGTAATCCATGAAAATGTTGACATGTTACTTCACGGCGCGTTTTATTTCCGCGGCGGACGCGGTTGTTTTGTTTCTTCCGCTACCCCGCCAGAAAACGCGCGGTTCGTGGTATCCGCGACGTTGGTGGGGTTGGCGAAGATCGTCGCGGATGGGATTTCACGCGGAGAGTTCCCCACATTGCACTAAACGCGCTATATAGCCTTATTACATTTTACCGTCCGCTGTGAATATCCGTGTCGCACTGAATAGCGCTTTAGGGGTCATTCATTAATCACGTGAAACTCGAGGGTGGTGAGATATTACGGGTATTTTTAAAGACCCCCTAGTGGTACAAGTGCAATTGTTAATAGACTTTGTTATGTATTCGATACGTGCATATGTAACATTATTGGAATTGCGTGATTTTCACATATTATGATGATCGATTAGGGCTTGTAAACAGATTTTATGAAATAATAAAAATGGTTGTCCAATAACTTCAACAAAACTAGAGATCGCATTGTGACCAACTTAGGAATACTCATTCTAATGTACCTTTTAAATGATGCAATAGGTTTCCGAAAATCTATATTATTGTAGTAGAAATTAAATTTGTAAGTTACAAGTGTATACAAGTGTAAATAGTACACAAAATTAAAGCATTTTCAATGTACCTATTAAAATGAATGCGTTTTTCTTTAGTTTACATAAATATAAAGAGTATTTTTGGATATTAGATATATTTCGGGACTTAATCGCGTGAATTATTTATAAGTACGAACCTTTTATTTACCCGACGTTTCGATCGAATTGCACCGATCGTAGTCACGGGTCCATTTTTGGATAATAAGTTTATTATTGAAAAATATACGCACAGGACCCATACAACTAGAGTGTCAATTCTACGCCGCTGTTTAAACTCACTGGAAGGCCTTTGACCGCCAGTTGGCATCAATTGGCAGATGATTAGCTGGCTATATAAGTAATAATTTGAATCACTTCGAGCAAATTGGATGTAGGGTCAGCAACAAAATATTAAGTAAGGGACTGTGGTGATCATATACTAGGCAGGTATAGAATATTTTTAGTATGTGCGTTGCCCCTATTACTAAACTATATAACTCCGCACTCATATTTTTCATACTACGAAAGGTATACCCTCTAATGGCCAGTCTCAATAATCTAACTATCGATGGATTTGTCTATATTTGACAGAAGCTCCATACAAAATATGTCAAAATTCTACCTTTAGTAGCTAGATCCATCGATAGATAGAATATTGAGACCGGCCGTTAGTCACAATACTTTAGTAACAGTATTTACTTTAGTAACAGTATTTACTTTAGTTACAGTATTTAACTACTATTTTAACTAGCGAAACTTCTTTATCAATCAAATTTTAAAAACAAGAACCAAACATTCGCAACTGAAAACACTTGTTATGAATTCAAAACAATGTTTTTATTACATGCTTTATCTTTTAGCAACACTCGAACGGATTTGAATCATGTCATAGAATAGTAAAAAAGGACAGGAACTTTTAATTTGATGTGATGATTGATTTGCAGATGATGATGATTTGCAAGTTATTCTTTATTTCAAATATATATAATACAAGGTATAGGGAACAGAGAATAATGTACAATTATGGTTTATTAAAGTTTAAGGAACTATTTTCACACAATTTTAGATAACTTTATAGACCTTGCGTTTTTTTATTATATTTTGATATAAATGCTTGTTAATAATCTATATTAAACGGAACGTTGTGATCATATATTGTGGTGATGCTGACCTTACTTTGTGTTATATAATCTATTTAACCCTTTTCACCATTATCTTTGTTATTTACAAAAAATGCACTAATTTCTAATGTTGGTGTACATTGGTGTAAAAAAATAATTGGTGTACTATTTACCCGACTGTAAAGAAGGGTTATGTTTTTCGCGCGTATCTTGCATGTATGTATGTATGTATGTAATATTCTGTATTACCTGATATCTCACAATCCACTAAACGGATTTATACAATTCACCGGTGTATCCCACTATTTCCATGGAAATACAAAATGGAAATAGTGGGACTAACATTTTATAAAAATTATATCCCATTATTTCTATTGCGACAAAAAAAACGCAGAAGAATTTGTATATAGATTAAAACTAATTATAACGAATAGATTAAAATTAAAACATAACTTCCCGGTATTAAAAAAAATGATATTCTAACGATATTATATATTACTAGCTGTCGTGTGCGGCTCCGCCCGCGTAGTACCTACCTACTTCGTTCACGTCGCTCACGTTTGCTTATCCTTTCTGAGAATTTCAAACTCTCAGAAAGAATTTTTTCCCCCGATTTTGAAACGTTTTCATGTGCAGGCCGTCATAAGAAGCCAATGCAGCGTTTTTTAATCGCTGAGCCGCGCTGTCCTCAATGGAAATAGTGGGAGACTCTGTCCCAGTATTTCCATTAATGGAAATACATAATGGAAATAGTGGGATACACCCCAATTCACAGTTCGTTAGATTCGTCTTAATTGCCCAAGTGTTCTTAGATAGGTGACGTTTTAAAAAAACAAACATGGCGGCTATGAGATGTCAAAATAAAGAGGTGTGAAAAAAAAAATACTTCGAATACTGCAATATGGGTATCAAATTAAAGGGCTCATCTTAAGTATTTCAAAAAGGTATAACATTATAACTGTTGTACTAAAAAATTTAGTACGCAATCATTTTTTTTTTCAATTATCAATACTTGACAATAGCTACGATAAAAGTAAGTTGCTACATCGGTTACATCCTACAACTACTAAAAAGTATTAAATAAATAAAAAAATATAAAAATAAAAAAATACGCCCGCACAGAAAAGATGGAAACAAGATCCCTTACATATTTATATAATTTCATGCAGTCGTAGGCATTAATGAATCTCGGTGAACTTAACAAAGTGCCTCCGACTGCATGAAATTATATAATTATGTTAGGGATCTTGTTTCCATCTTTTCTGTGCAGGCTGGTTTTTTTTATTTTTATAATTTATTTTTTTATTACACTTGCTAATACAAGGATAAAAAGGATCCCGCCGAACAGACAAAACTTAAATTTAATTTTTGCTATATTTATATAAATTTCGAAAATACAATGCATAATTTGAAAGGTACATTTTAAAGAGTATTTTCCTATATGTTTTTAATTTCATTAACTACTAAAACAAAAAGGGTCCCGCTGGATGGAAAACGAAATTAATGTCGGAGGTACATTAGATGTTTTCGTACATCAGGAGAAGTACCTACATTAAAGAAATAGTCTACACTGGTTTCATTGCTGTAGCTCAGGGGGCCCCAGCTAGATGGAACTACGCAACACGTACTCAAAGTACGATCTCAAAAAAATGTGAGAGAAAGAAGTGTTTAACTGGAACCAAAATGGATCTGGACTGTGGTTATATAAGTGTAAAACCTTACTATATATTACCAAAGTGGAAAGGAGTTGAGGACAGGGGTTCAAAAATTGGCTACAAAAACATCACGTGGTGAACCGATGACCCCTTAACCAAAACCGCAAGTCTTGTCATATTCGTCCGCCAGGTTTGTGGACGAAAACCGCTGCCGCGGCGGAATAAATCCATGGAAACTTTCCGCCTCCTGAGTTTTAAATAAAAACGACTTTTCGCCTCCGCGGCGGACGCGGAGAAATTCCGCGCCGTGAGTTTAGTCTCTAAGCCTTTTAGAATGGTACAGAAAAATATTTAGATCATTTGAAATTTCACGGATATTTAAACTTACTTGGCAGAAATTGGGGTCGTAAAGAGCGCTCTTAGTTTCTGCGGTGTCTTTGGCGCATGCCATGGTTTCTTGAAGGTAGTGGGGACCGCAGTTTGCAATAGAAGGTAGTTGAAGTTCAACAGTGAGCTGCATCAGAAATCTATCCGCCGTAGTATTATCCATCCTTCTCTGTAAAATTAAAATACAGAATACTTGTCATTCTTGCCTTCTCTATGGTTTTATAAAATAAATGATATTTGAGTTTAACCATTTCTTGAAGATCAATATCAAATACTGAGTTGATTATAATAATTGGATTAAAATCATTCTTACGGCATAAACGAGTATGGTGCAGGTTTTTTCAAGGTATTCCATTCGATGATGAAGTGGATTAACATAAACAGCCGTTGTCATGTTGAAGGGTAGCAAGGTTTTCATCAATGAGATATCGGTGTGCCACCATTGTGTGGCGCTGCGATTGATGGGGCGGACTATTTGTATAATCTGAAATATAATTATTGTATTAATCAAAACTAATATTATGAATGTGAAAGTAACTATCTGTCATAATTTTCACCCTTAAATCACTGAACCGTAGATGAAATTCGGTATGGAGATAGTTTGAGTCCCGGGAAAGGACATAGAAGAGTTTATATCGCGATAGCCTCGCAGGCGAAAACTAGAAATGATTATTTTTTATAATTATCACTGATATGTTCTACCTTCCAATAAGATATCAAAAGGTTCCGTTACCGGCATGAGAAACGGATCTCTCATTGCAATATAAGCAAGTAAAACTTAAAAGCATTTTTTATTTAAACTAGCAATGTGAGTATCTGCTGTATGCTTGACTGGAGAATTACCATCTTCTGAATCATTTTAAATTTATTTTTCTCTTACCTCTCGTTCCTGCTCATCCTCATCTTCATTTAAAGAGAATTTGGAATCAATAGATGTAGCGCCAGCTCGTGCTAGAAGGGTTTTTTGCGGGAAGCCTTGAGGACCGTCCGTGGCAAGGCTAGGACCGACTGCAGAAGTAACCAGCCAGTCAGGTTTAATCAGCACTGCACCGCGAATAAATCTCATGCCAGTTGCGTCCACTATCGTCTCATCTGGATAGTAAATGAAGGCCTGGAAAGAATATTTTATATAGATTTTTATACAGAAGAATTTGAAGGAGACTATGTCGTTGCCTAGAAAGTTATTACCGTTATAAGGCTGGCACGATGTTAAGTCAATGATGTTGTACTGTCAAATTTATTTGTAGACAAGCAATTCAAGATGAAAAGGTGTAAAAGAGTAACGAGCAGCAAGTGGTGATGCTGGATTTGTATGAAATGAGAACTACAATTATGGAGATGCAACAATTATCTGAAGAGTTAATGCAATGGATTTACCATGTAAGGGTATACTGCTCTCTTTACTTCCAGTTCAGTGTCCGCATAAACTTCAACACAGAAAGAGAATGCTGGAAAATAATGAAAAGAATGTTATGTATACTTGTTTTTAAAAAAATGCTATTCAATAAGAGTATTTATTACCGAAACATAATGTAATTAGAATTTTAGCTCTCATATTTGTAGGAAAGAATCATAAAGAATTATAAGAAAACTATATGACGTTTCACCGTCAAACTCATTGTCCTGACAGCATATATTTCGAAAGAAGAATAGATCGTTTACTTTTTAATATAAATTCGCTGCCAGGTCATACTCGACGAATTAGGTTGCTAGCAAAAGTATTTAAATCTTTGTAATAAATGCTATAATAATTCTTTTTAACTCTTACTCTCGTAAAAATCGAATTAGTCGAGTCACGTCCCTTTATTTTTCTCCGCTATCTTTGACAAAGTTGCGCCGACCGAGTTAAAGACATTAATCAGAATCTCATCCGCGCAAAGATGTATTATCCTCAATAAAGCGAAAAGAATGACTTTGCGAATTTAAAACGCGTGTTTTACAGATAACGGCGAAGGATAAATCCGGGGAACACCTAATTATTCATGTTAGGGTGTTTAAGAGTGCGTATTAATACGCCCGGAGCAGCGTCAACTTTTGAAAAATATGCTAAGAACATAAAAAGTGCAGTTTATTTAAAATACCGTCGACGGAAACATGGCTTGGGCGGTACGGTGTGCGGTGCTACGAGAGCGCTGTGTACGTCTTTTCAGTTTTATTTCAAATTGGATAAATGTATAAAACATTGGAGGGGAAAGAGATTTAGTTTTGTGAAATAGCTTTGATTTATTTACTGGTGTGGTTAGCGATTTTTCAAAAATAAAATACGAGGTGTGTGAGTAAATATTGGATCACTGTTTGACGGCCTAGTTATATCTTTGATGAATGGAGTGTAGTTACAAACTGCCACCTGAAGAGCGGCTTTTAGACTCACGTATCTCCTTGTAAGAAAATATTTATAGACTGGCCTGTTGGCGGTTAGTGACCCTGACAGTTAAGCCGGAGGTCGTGGATTCGATCCCCACCCAGGATAAAACTTTGTGTGATGAGCATGATTATTTTGTGTCCGGGTTTTATTTATGTACATTATATATATATATATATATAGAAATGTATAAGCATGTTTATCAGTTGTCTGGCCAACTTTTCTACTTGGTACATAGTACAAGCTCTGCTTAGTTTGGGATCAGATAGCGTTGTGTGAGTTGTCTTGGTACAAATTCACTTATTTATACATTCTAATTATATTCAATGAACTTGACCAGATATATTATAATTTCGACTTTATAATAAGAAAAAAGGTGGCAGAAAATAAAAAAAAACATGTTAGCAGCAATCAAGAAATTGAGAAAACTTCAAACAAGTCCGTATTTGTAGACATTGTCTTTAAATGAGTGGAGATGTCGTATTTAAACTGCTGATGCAGCTACGTCAATAGGACTCGTTGAGACCGTTATTACACGTCCAAATTGAAAAGACCTACCTGAATGCTCTAAGCTCATCTTCAGCGTTCTGGTTATCTATAGGGAGCCAAAGGCAGGGAGTGTCAGTTTAAATTGGTGTTTTTATAATGGCCCGTATGAACGAGCTACGTGTTTTGGCGGCTGCTGGAATTGCTTTACACTTCATCCTTTTGCAATTGTAGAAAAAGGCGTATTTTAAAACAAATAGATAATTATAACTACCTACTAGGTTTTTTGACTGGCCTGTTGGTCTAGTGGTTAGTGACCCTGACTGCTAAGCCGGAGGTCGTGGGTTCAATCCCACCCAGGATAAAACTTTGTGTGATGAGCACGATGGTTTATTCTGTGTCTGGGTGTTATTTTTCTGTAATATGTATGTATTTAGAAATATTTAAGTATGTTTATCAGTTGTCTGGTTTCCATAGTACAAGCTCTGCTTAGTTTGGGATCAGATAGTGTTGTGTGAGTTGTCCCAAAATATTATATTACTTAGTAAAAGCACGGTTTCATAAACTCATTTGTAGCTTTTATATTTTTAACAGTTCTATTCATTTTGAAAGATCAATTGATCTGATATTTATGAGCTACACGGCACAACGTTTAATTTTATTGTTTTGGACGAAAATATAAAATGGTATCAGTATCGCTACACTGTGGTTTTCGTATTTGCTTTGAATAAAATTATTCATAGTTTCAAACTACAAAAAGATGAAATTTATATTCAACAATAAAACATCTAAAGACATGTGGAAGATACTTAAGACCTGTCAGTAAAACTTGTATATTGGCGTATTTATTTTATGTAGAAAATAAACCATCATCGGGCCTCGAGCCACACGAAATTTTCCAAGACTCCAACCGTGACTTGCAAATGGTGATATGAATATTAAACGCTTCAAGAATTAGAAGATTTATACGACAATTGGAAAGTTGGGCGGTCGTTGCGCACTTAAATGAATGTTTAACATTATCTGTAGAGTTTTAAAGAAGTTGAGCCTCTTAAACAACTTGTGAAGAAACTTTAATAGAGAGAGGCTCTCGGGCGATTAATTCGGGGACGTGGAAAGGTGGACGGGAATTCATAATGTAAAGGGGTGGAGGTGCTCAATCGGTGCATCTAATTGTGAAAGTATAACCCTTTTGATTTAAATTATTTTGCAGACTTGCCCCCCGATGCTCTAACGATTCTTAACTAGTTCAAATGTATTTCTGTAGCATCTATTCATTATAAAGTAACGTATTTATCTAATGGCCGGTCTCAATAACCTACCTATCGATGGATTTGATTACTAGGAGTAAAATTTTGACATATTTTGAATGGAGCTTATGTCAAATATATACCTCAAGTAGGCAAATCCATCGATAGTTAAGTTATTGAGACCGGCCGTTAATGGTGTTCCATGAAACTAAAAGAAAACCTTAATATCTGTCTCGTCTGAACGAACATCGTAGAAAGAGATAGATGGATTTATAAAGTTAATCAACGTCAAATATTTTGACTTCAAGTAGATATTACTTACTAGTATAGATTCGATTTAGATACTCTAAACAAGGCTGCGACAATATTTTTTAAAGGCAGTGACAGCTTGTCACTGCAACAGAATGCTCATTTAAATATTTACACCATCCGCTTACTCTGCTAATAAGGAAATTAAATTGGCTTATTTTATAAATATAGTATCGGTATGCCAAAATAAAAATGTACAAATAAAGCTGAATGTAATTATAATAGCATATCAGTTTCGCTTGCTTGACAATGTACATTGAGTGGTGCAATGGGAGCGCGGGCAAGCATTGTCCTCGCCGTCATTTTACGATGTCCCGTCCCATTCTATTGTACTGCATTTTATTGAATTTGATTTACGCGCCAATTTTTGTAGGCTTCGGTTTTTATTAACTGACCTCGGTGCCGATGTAAACTTAATTGAATCCGGCAACAAAAGGTATCGAATGAAAAGAGCGTCCAGCGGTGTGCGATGCAGATTAAAATAGGTTTTTCCGAATTTGCATGGGTTTTAAGTTACTCGATATTCGATATTTTCACGGTGGTTGAACTATTGTATTGGCACTGTGTTTGTATGAAAGCATTCCTTCATAATTTAAAATCCAACACGTGAAAATCTCTGCCTGTAGCTTCGTTTGTAGTTCGAGAGTTTCTGATAGGAAATATATTGTTTTGTTAGTCAGTGGGTACACAATCAAACAAAACGTCGGTAAACTTGGAATAATAGGCTTCAGCCTAAGAACATAAAACTTTGAAGGTCTTTTTTACGTACATCATGTGTTATTGTCACAAGCAATTGATGTTACAATTTTTATTATTTACGTGGAAGTTGTGATTTGCTGAAATATTTGTGAACAATAATAGACTAAAAATACGGGTTATTTTCCAACCGTCGCACCGTGTTCGTCTATAAAATCATAGCATATTGTCAAATAAAAAAATGTATTTGCTGTAGGTATGGATTACTAATAGTGTCAACACTCACTTTTCTTTAAAATTTCTGTTACAAAAGCGAATTATTTGCTGAAAGACCGTAATCTGAGTTAATTATCTGAAATTCGGTCGTATTTAACGTCGTTTCAAAACGAGTTTTCACAATTGGAGCCGAGTCAAAAGAGCCTTCTAAAGGAATCGCAAACACAATTAGGAGCAAGTTGTTGTTTGTTGAAATTGTCAGGGAAAGAGTGTGCATGACACGTGGCTCGACAAGCATATATGCGTAACTGTACATTCTTCAATAACTTATATCTTTACAAGCATTTTTTTTTAAATTTTTAAAAATGAATATTTCCGAAAAAGTAATTTCGTAGGTTGCGTAGGTTTCCTTGCTTTTCATGGAACCTACTTTGGGAAACGCAGTTATAAACTACACCATGGGTTTTATCTATTCTTCTAATTTTTTTAGGACATGAAAAAAATTGTGTGACTTGGCAAAGCGATCATCTAGTAGGTGATGAAAGAAAATTAACGGATATATCTTAATATTAACCTGTAAAAAAGTTATGGAAAAATGCAAAAACTAGTATTTTCGTACTGTCAAACTCGTAGTTATAGCGGTCGTAGTCTAACATAATGTGCGAACGAATATTCGACTTTTTTTTTCCACTCCTGCGCACTGTAAAGTAATGGTTGTATGCGGGAGAGCATTGCCGGGCGCCGTGTCGTTGTGTGCGTAGCTCTAATGAATAGTAATAGTATAAACATATTATGAGTATAGATAGTGGAGGAAATAAAGTGCGATGCCTTACTCACATCCGTTTGCATTTCCTCTGTTTTCCTCCTTTTTACCTACATGATAGAAGATATAGTCTACGAGACTACAAAGGTTTTATTTTTTAACAGACAAATAAATAGGGATTACTTTTAGTGAATTATTTATATATTCTTACTCCCTAATTCATAATAAACAAATAAATTAGCCGCCATTTTAAAAGCATTTTAAATATCGAACTTCTATACGTATTTTAAAAATGGAATGATATAAAATTCTGTTAGAAGGTCAGTTAATTCATTTGTTAATTATGAAGTTGATTCTTTATTATGTAATATTCTAATTCTGAGTCATTAAACACATTTAACTTATATTATTTACTAGCTGCAGGTTTTGCACGGGTGTACTCTATATACATGTAACAGAAGCTGATTTTTTTTTGCAAACTTCTATGTTGTGTGTGTCATTTTTTTTTATTAAGTGAATATTTTTGGAAATAATCGCTCCGAAAGTTGCATTAATTTGTGTCCTACCTTTTGAACCGTGTGAGCAAAAAATATGAAAAAAAAGAAAAAGGTAGCCCTTAACAAATACTTACTTTAAACTAAAATTATTTTGGACATTATCAGATATACCGTCATTGAGATTTTGCCGTAAAACGTAAGTTCTGCTTGTGCAATTATTCAAATGGTATTTTTTCATACGGCAACAGCTCCGGAACCCTACATTAAGCATGGTCCGACATGCTCTCGCTCGTTTTTGTTTATTAGTAGTACTTAGATAGGAACAAAAAAAAATTTTCACCAAATGTATACACTTACGAGTGTTTGCAAGTGATGCGTATCGGCCGCTAAGCTCGTTATTATGATTGTGCCCTATAGAGAGATACAAAATCAAATCAGTCGGAACAATGGCGCTACAATTAAACCCGCGAGGGGAAACGTCTTGTAACCGAATGGCCCGTGCGCAACTTTCTTGACATCCGTCAAGCATTACTTAAAAACATATAAATCATCTTTCGAGCCTTATAAATAGTAATAAATAAATTAAATAAAACTAAAAAGCCTTTTATTCCTTGCTTCTTATAAGAAAAATACAATTTCAAATGTGCATGCAAAAGTATTAATATTTAAATTGATATTCTACTTCATTTAAAAAACAATAAAAACGACGATGATCATATATAATTTAGATTCTTAATACAATTAAAATTAAAATTAATTCTTTCGAGCCTTACTATTTGCAAAATGTTTGATTTAAATTTAGTTAACCTAAAAGCAAATATTAAATAAAATTGACTGTGACTGCAACACAGATTTGTCCTAGTACAAGCATACCGTTGACCAAACGATGTGAAAGTAATTCTCTGTTTCTTAGGTAATTTTCACGCCTAAACCGCGAAATCGATTAAGATGAAATGTAGTATGGAGGTAGTTTGAGCCCCGGGAAAGGACATACGTATATCATTTTAATCACGATTGCCAACATTCATGCAGGTGGAGCCGCGGGCGAAAGCTAGTTATCGATTGTAAGTCTTACATTTGTATTGGCAACACTGATGTTCTTTAGGTTTAGTGGTATTCTTGATTTATGGCTTGCCACACTTCTTTACTCTTGTCGGCAAGAACATGACCACGCTAACTATACTAATATTATAAAGCTGAAGAGTTTGTTGTTTTGGTTGAAGGCGATAATATCAGGAACTACTGGTTCGAATTGAAAAAATATGTTTGTGTTGGATAGCCCATTTATCGAGGAAGGCTATAAGCTATATAACATCACGCTACGACCAATAGGGGCGGAGCAGCAATCAAAACAGAAATAATTGACGCGAACGAATTTACGCGGGTTAGCTAGTTTGATATAAATGTGATTTTAATTTAATTGTAAAAATGTTTCTTCAGTTTAAAATAAACGAACATTAGGATTTATCATACTGTTAGTTTATTTTATATTATATATATTTAAAATTATTTATTTTCGGCACACTAAATAGTACTTACAACAATAAAATAACTAACTGGAAAAAGAAAATCTATGTAGGTACTTTTCTATTGTTTTGCGTGGAAACAAAAAAGTAAAGTATAGAGTCGTTAGTCTTGTATCAGGACGATAGATCACATGCTGGAATCAGGACATGGTTCCCAATATGCCAGGCAGATAGATGCCTGACGCTGGTTTTCAAATAGATTAGGCATTTTTAAGACTTACGTTTTTATAAAAATATTACATTATCGTAAGCGATGGTTTATTCTGTGTCAGGGTGTTATTTATCTATAATATATTTAGAAATATATAAGTATGTTTATCAGTTGTCTGGTTTCTATATTACAAGCTATGCTTAGTTTGGGATCAGATAGCGCTGTGTAAGTTATCCCGAGATATATTATGAATATGATTTATTAGTATACGCGATACTTTTTTACTTTTAAAAGCGCGTTTGAAAAGTTATTAGCTAACAACAAATAGACCGACTATATCAGTATTGACCTACCTCAAAATACAAAAGTATCGATTTAAATTATTCAATTGTTTTATTGGCTTTTTGTACTAAAAGCTATTGTCCAATTTTAATTACACTTTCCAATTCGCAGCCATTTACGAGTAACAATATAAACGTTACTGTAGACAAACCAAAACCAACATTGTAACAGAATTAAAGTCAAACTCTTTCATCGTCAGTACTAATGCAAATCCGTGTCTGAATACAGTCTGTTTACTTCTTTGGCCCCTTTGTTTCAGTCGTAACGAGCAGAAAAAGGGCCCATTCAGAACATCCGAACCTAATTACCCAACCCTCTGGTACAAAGGAGGGTTTCTAATTAACGATATTATGCCAAATAATTTGTTTGAGACGTCTTACTCGGTCCGTATCGCGGATTGGATTAAGTTTGTTCATGACGCTACGTTTGCTTTAGAAGAAAAGCTGCATTTTGAAAGAATTCATCGTTGATGTGAGTTGTATCTACGTCTTTTTTGTCAATGATAGGCCGTACTCGGAAAATAATGGTATGTCGTATTATATTTGATGCCACGGAGACACAGTAATAAATACTGGGTATGTATATACATTGTTTAGCCTGAGGGTTGAAAAAATCGTTTTTTTTGGTAATATTTATTATTTTGTTTTTGTTGGTTTCCGTTTAAAATTATTTTATTACCTGGGTTCAAGATAAAGTAATTCTCTATTGTTTTTTAATAGTGATTTGAGTAGATAGTGATACTACTAAAACTAAACAAGAAAGAATTATCGCCCGTTTTGGCCCATTTTGTCAACCGGTGTCTCGCTAGTGGTCAATACCCAAATATACTTAAAAAAGCGTTAATAAGACCCCTGTATAAACAAGGTATGCATTCAGATTACGTGAATTACAGGCCGATCGCTGTCTTATCAGTTATCAATAAGATTGTGGAAAAGATTGTGGTTGGACAGCTTGGTGAATTCTTAGAGAAGAATGGCATACTTACAAACACGCAGCATGGGTTTAGGCGTGGACGTAGCACTTCATCTGCACTATCACAGTTCGCGGAAGAAATTAACAACAGTCTCGACCAGGGTAAACAGGTGTTGGCGTTATTTATTGATTATAAGAAAGCCTTCGATACTCTGGACCACGAGGTATTGCTCCAAGCTATGGCAGAGTGTGGGATCAGAGGCCGAACAAACGAATGGTTTCGTGACTACCTAAGCGACAGAACATTGCAAACCTATGTTGCAGGGGTGACAGGACGTGAAGCTAGGGTGAGCTTAGGGGTGCCGACCGGCTCGGTGTTTGGTCCTATGGGATACATCATGCATGTAAATAGTGTGAGTAATGTAGTTAGACAGTGCCAGGTTTACATGTATGCCGATGACATGTGCCTACTGTACTCATCCAAAAATATACAAGAGGCTAGAGCTTTCTTACAAACAGACTTTGATAACATCGCTAAGTGGGCGCATGACAACGGCATCATTTTGAACCTAGCCAAAACCAAAGTGATGCATATATACTCACCACACAATTTAGTAGCAAAAAACATACAGCAAGTAGACATAAGTATTGTGGGACATACATACAACTGTCTACATGTAACAGGAATCAACTGTAACTGTGAAACTCTGGAGTTTGTTAATAAATATAAATACTTAGGTTTATGGGTGGATACCAATATGAACTGGAGGACACAGGTTGACAGTGTGTGCACAAGGCTTAGGTCGATACTAAGTAAGTTTTACACCCTCAAAACCCCATTGAACAGGAAAACCCTGCGCATCGTATATTTCGCCCTTGCCGAGTCACTATTGAGTTATGGGTTGTCTACGTATGGTAGAACCTTTAAGACATACTTAGATAGTATAAAGTCACTGCAAATACGACTCATGAAATATCTTGTTAGTCCGAATGTTAAACGCCAATGTAAAAGTAACTATGAGAGACTGTTTACTGCATGTAATATACTTCCTGTACATGAGAAGGTCAGGTACTTGGTGATTCTGGAGCAGTTCTATAACGATCAGTTTAAAATACGAGTACATAACACTTACAATACCAGAAGAGTTAGAGAGCTTAAATTAGTACGACCATCAGTGCGGAACTACTATGGAGAAAGAACCAATAAGTACCTGACTCCCACAATATTTAATAGAACTGCCTGGCTCAGAAAGGACCATGGCAGACTAAGTACGAATGCCTTAAAAAAACAATTGAGGGATGTGTTACTTGGCGAAATGGCAAGTAATACATTACTCAATTGTTAATTATTTGTTAATTATTTTTTATTAAAATTGCTAATGAGTTAGTTAATTTGTAAGTACCAATAACTTTTTCCAAATTCAAGTAATTGAACCCTGTAAAACAATATTTCCTAATTTAATTTAAGCTGTACATTGTCATTATTTGTTAATATTGTTAATAATAATTAATCGGAACCTATTGTACCTACTAATATTACCGTAGTACTGTTTTTTATTATGCTAATACGAGCGCTAACCCCGCCGACAAACTGTTCTGCAGTTTGGTGGGATTATTTAATTATGTTTAATTTAAAACAAATAAATGATTTTATTATTATTATTATTATATTATTATTACACAAATCAGTATTAAACTTATTGATAACACCAATCCTTCAGCTAAACTAGACCGAGTTTTCAGCAAATCTCCGCCAGGGTCATGTTATAATCGTAAACTCTACACAAAGTTTCATCCCTGTTTACTTTATTATGTTGTCCAAGTATTTTTACAAGTTAAACATGGAACTGTAAAAATTACAACCGCTCAGTTTGCCGTCATTTTTTTGGTAAGCCTCACGGCAGCCTATAGCAGGATCAATGCCACTCAAATCCTTGTTCCGCAAAAAGCCTTGGCTTACTGCATCGCGGTCACATTCTGAGACATAATTTTATAAGTTTAATTTGAAGTAGCACTTGTTACAGTGCTTATTCGTATTACATGGTATTAACCACTTCCCAAAGAGCCAACATGTATGTAAACAGTGTCCAAACACGTCATGATGAATGTCCCGCGTCACGGCCTCACACTAACACTGGCTTTTGCAACGTCAGCTGCGTATTAGCTATCTGTCATTGCTAACCGTGCATTTGTCACTATGATCGGGTAACATTAATTGGATTAACGTCATTAGTTAGCCCTTCACATTGTAAATACGTGGCTAAATTAATACTACTGCTTTGATTGATAGGCTGAAGTTAAGACGTTAATCAGAGCACGACGACGGTACATCTATCCATTAAAAAGAACTTTCATAGTCAAATTTGAATTAAACCAGTGGCGGATCCAGGACGCCAAGGCTAAGGGTCTTCTTGTCTTGTCTCTTGAAAACATTTGAGTCTTCCCGTTTAGGTGCTTTTCAATGTTTACTTTGATAAAAATTATCTTCAGCCATTTCGGAAGTCGAAATCTGGAAATACTCAGCGGAGTCAAGTCCCTCCCAAACTGGAATACTGGATCTGCTACTGACGCGAATATAAGTTACTTCTTATCTTCTAATGGAAGGGCATTATTTAAAAAAAAAACCTTTGTGAAATAAAACCTTTTTTGGCAAATGACAATGATAGTGATTTAACTTGTAATTTAAACTACAATTAGAGACAACGAGACAACGGGCAAGGTCAACCAACTGAATGTTGTGTATCAAAACATGCAGGGACTGTCCGGCAAAGAGTTAGAATTAAGTTTATTCTTAAAGACGTACATGTCATGTGCGTTACTGAACATTGGCTAAAAGCTCATGAAGTTAGTTTTAGAAATACTGAAAACTACACTGTATATAGCTCTTTTGTGAGAAAAGAAGCTATGCATGGTGGGTCTCTAATACTTGTTAGGAAAAATATTCCATGTAAGGAACGCAAAGACCTCACAAGTTTATCTATAGAACGTACTGTTGAATTGTCCTGTGTTGAGCTTAAACAGTATATTGTTATTTCAAGTAAAAGGTATATGGAAGGTAGTAAACGAGGCTACAGGCAAATTTATACAACATGTTAAAAAAATTGCCTAGAAGATAATAATTTAAAAATTGAGAGGGAAATTGATGTAGCACAAGCTTTTAACAACTTCTTTGCCAGCATACCTGTAACTACCACAAAGTCGTTAAATTCTTCAGCTATTAAAGCAAATCGAAATGTGTGCGTAGACTGTGTTGGTGTCATTAACGGACATGCTTTTGTTACTAGCGAATTTTCGATACGGAAGCCTAAGTTTATGCCTAGAGTTAGGTCTTATAGACCGATCGCTGATATTCAACACGATCAGTTTATATTGGATGTAAGCCGCATTCCTTGGGCAAGTATCAGCCGCTCAGAGGACGTTGACGACATAGTGCGAGATTACACTAATTCAGTTAAGTTTATTTTTGACCTTCATGCACCAATAAAAACTACAGTTATTAAAGAATTACCAGCTCCGTGGATCACGGATAATGTGAAGTTAATGATGGGATTAAGAGATGCGGCTCTCCGTAAAGCTCGCCACACAAAGTCAGACACACATACACAATACTATAGAGATTTAAAAAAACTAGTTGGGGTAGCTCTGGATAATGAAAAGAGAAGCTACTTTAATCAAAATATTAATAGCAATTTGAAAAATCCAAAGGTACTGTGGAAGAACTTAAAGTCGAGAGTAATTCCATCTAAACTCTCTGAAATTCCAACTCACTTAAGTGACCCAAATACAATTAATCAGCATTTTTCAACAGTCCCTGGCAATCCATGTACTGTGTTATCACAATTAACGTTTTTTGAGTATAATAGGTATACCAGTAGTAAATTTTCGCTACAGCCTGTTGAGCCAATGGATATACTTAAGATACTGGAAGGGCTAAGGTCCAACGCCTTAGGGATCGATGAGGTGTCATTGAATATGGCGAACATGGTGATCACTCATACGCTAGATGTGCTAACGTCAATAGTCAATAAGTCCATATTATCTAGTAAGTTTCCCACCTTGTGGAAGACAGCTATAGTAAGACCTTTACCTAAAAGTGAAGAGGTAACAAGTGCGAAAGATCTAAGACCAATAAGCCTTTTACCATGCGTATCAAAGATTCTTGAGAAGGTCGTTGGAGTGCAGCTGACCCGTTATCTGGAAACTAATAATATTCTGCCAGATGTTCAGTCAGGGTTCAGAAAAAACCGTGGTACTGTAACGGCTATTCTTGACGTTACAGACAACATTTTGACCGCACAGGATGAGGGTAGAGGGACAATTTTAGTTCTATTAGACTTCTCAAGAGCCTTTGACTGTCTAAATATTCCCCTGTTGTTGTCAAAGATGTCATATTATGGCTTTGACATTAATACGGTTAAGTGGTTCGATTCTTATTTAAGAAACCGTTCGCAAGTGGTTGAGGTTCGAAACACAGATGGATCTGTATTGAGATCAAAACTGACGGCGGCAGTAGGGCGCGGTGTTCCTCAAGGATCTGTTTTGGGACCACTCTTATTTATATTGTATAGCTCTGACATAAAAAGTATTATTAAACACTGTAAATTCCATATATATGCTGACGACATTCAAATATATTTATCATTTAAGACAAACGAAACCCAACTCGCGGTGGATAAAATAAATGAGGATTTAAATAACATCCATCAGTGGGCTGAGAATAATTCTCTCGTTCTTAATGCTGCCAAAACAAAATTTATGATATTAGGTACAAAAAAGCAAATTAAACAAATTGTTGATAAAATGCCATTGATAAAAATAAATGACGTGCTCATAGAACGAGTGAGTGAAACTAGAAACCTTGGCTTGTTGATGGATGAGGAATTACGTTTTGAGCATCATATAGCTAAAGTCGTACAAAATTGTTTTTATAGACTAAAAATCCTTTACAAAATTCGTAAGCATTTGAATGTTGACCTTCGTATCGCGCTCATGGACTCGCTTGTTCTGTCAAAGTTGAACTATATGGACATAGTATATGGACCTCGACTGCTGGTGAAAACCGTAAACCTTGTGCAAAGAGTACAAAACGCATGTGCACGGTTCTGTTTTGGCATACCTCCGCGCCATCATGTTACTCCCTATCTTAATAAGGGCAATATTTTAAAAATGAAATACCGGAGGGAATTACACCTTGCCACCCTACTGTTTGGTGTCATCAATACAAAGAAGCCAACATATCTCTACATGAAATTAAAATGGAAAAATGAAAATAGAAATTACCCCATACGAGAGATTTGTTGTGCACTACATATACCTCGACACAAGACAGTAGCCTTCAGAGGTAGTTTTAAATATAGTGGCACCAAGTGTTGGAATAACATACCTCCTCCACTGCGTAATCTAAAAAGTGTAGCTAGTTTTAGACAGAAATTAAAGAATATATTTTTACAATTACAGCTGTGTAGCACATAAAGAATTATTTTTTTAAATTAATTTTTATTATTGTTGTCTTTTTTTATTTTTTATTTATGCAATGTCTTATTTTTATTATTATTTTTGCTATGCCTTATTATTATTATTATTTTATCAACATAAATTATTTTATATTATTCTATTTTATGAAATTAAATATTTTAACAATTATTTATATCTTACGAATATCATGTAATATGTACTGTCACGGGCGCCCGTGAACTCACCACTGGCTTCAGCTGAAAATCAGCGCCGCAGTGAACTGTGGCATGTGCTGAGCTGCGGCCTTTTAAGCTCACCCTAGCTTAGATTTAGAACTTTTATAACTCATATTTATTTTTTTTTCTTTGTATATTTATTTTTGTTTTTTTACTGTGAGCTTAATAAACGGTTTTTCTTTCTTTCTTTCTTTCTTTCTTTCAAAAAATCTGATGCATACATGTATGCCACAGCGTAATGTTATTTTTGCTTTTATATTACTCCGGCTGACATTATCGCTACCTTTTGGGGTGTATCTGTAAAAGTTGTCAGAAGCGTAATAGATATAGTAGCACCATACTTAAGTACGTTATTTAACAGATGTATAGATACGGGTACTTTTCCAGATCTGATGAAATGTAGCAAGATAATACCTCTGTTTAAGTAAGGTAGCAAAACTGATGCTGGTAATTTTCGACCAATCTCGGTGTTACCTGTATTCAGTAAAATCTTTGAAAAGATTATTCTTAATCAATCACTTAGACATTTTAATATAAATAGCCTCCTGCATAATGATCAGTATGGTTTTGCTAAAGGTCGCTCAACAAAAGATGCAGGAGTTGCTTTATTAAAACACATCTACAGTGCCTGGGAAGACTCGAAAAATGCCATTGGCGTATTCTGCGACCTTTCGAAGGCGTTCGATTGTGTTTGTCATGACACGCTTAATAAAACAAATAGAATTTTATGGCGAGCGGGACAATGCATTAGCTGTTGTCCCATCATATTTGAGTAATAGGATTCAATGTGTTGATGTTAACGGTGTGAAGTCTACCGGCTTACCGGTTCAGTTAAAGGTGCCACAAGGTTCGATTTTAGGCCCATTTTTGTTTTTAATTTATATTAAAGATTTACCATCCTATTTAGAAAATGTTTGTAAAGTTGTACTGTTTGCGGATGATACATCTCTTATTTTTAAGGTGATTGTAGGTATTTGTGTTAAATATTAAAATGTTGTTTGCATTGTATATTCACAGAGTACCTAGATAATAATTATAATTGAAATTGTTAGTCTATGATGGGATGGGATGATGGCTGACCCATGCGTCAAACTCGTGAACGGGTGCTACTTGGGGTGACTGGTCGGCCTTGTCATTTCATTTAAAAAAAATAATAGACCTATAGTCTATTATTTTTTTAAATTAGAGTTCATAAATAAATAGTTTTTTTATTATAATCGAATCGCATGTTTTTGTAAGTTGATGCTCCCATCCACACCGTAGGAGGCTAATTTATTTAAAACTTGATTATACTAGTTTACGTACTATGGTTATTGCTTGCGTGAGTTTCAAGGTGTAATGGTTGCAGTACCTTACTGGCTTTTCTGTATATATACAAATATATTGTAAAAAATGGCATTTAAAAAAAGTGGCCATGAGTTTTTATTGCCAAGTTCTTTTCTCACGGCTTTATTATTGCGAACTTGGCATTAAATGTACAATCATTCTATTCCAAATTTTGTCTGACGTTCATAAGCGTTGCGTTTGTAACACAAATGAATAAAGTATTTTGACTTGGACTTTGACTTTAACATATGTAAAGCGGCAAGAAAAATAATTAAAGACGATAAACAACGCAACTAATAAATCGGAAATGGATAGCACAATGGTAAACAATATAGAATACGAAAATCCAAAACAAATATGACAACGCTTTAATCAATTTTACATTTCATTAACTAATAACAACATAATTGCAGTGAACCTTTTTTACCTAATACGTAATTCTAAAAGTAACTTCCTAACTCAAGTAGATGAATTATACATATATAACATTATTAATTCCTTAAATAATACTAACTATACAGGTTTATCAATGTTTTTTTTGAAACCAGTTGGAAATTTTCCTTCTGTAAAGAAAAACTATATCATTATGTGAGCGGGGCTACCAAGCTTATGGCACTTTCAATCAATACTTTTGTACAAACACTATCATCATGTGATGGTATTTGTAAAAAAAAACGATTGCAAAACCTCTTTACAAAAAGGAGCTAAACCAGACAAGAAAATTCCGATTTTATCAAAAGTACTAACACTAACACAAAGAACATATTGCCTGTGTATTCCTGATATGACGCCTGCACGACTTAGTGTGTCATGAATTCATGATATGTTACTAAAAAGGACAAAATAATACAACAAAAAATAAATAAACATTTTGAAGATTGTGCCATGCAATAGTAGTTTTTATGTTTTATTTAACACCGATTTCCGATGCAGGGCCGTTAATTGTTGAGAAGTTCACATGATACCTCACCATCAGCTCTATTACATGGTGTAATAGTAGTATGACGAGCATAAAGTGCTAATCAATAGTAATTGAATCGCAAAATCGTTTCGCTTTACCCAACATATTCTTGGAAATAAAGTTTATTATTATTATAATTCCAAAGAAAACCTAACTTTAACTTTAAACTACAGTCCATCAAATCTAAGAGGTACCGTTTGACGTTTCATATTTTTCAAACCGAAACAACTTTGTTCATACGTACATTATTCAGTTTCGATAACCTTTTTCATAAAACCATGAATTTAGAAAGATTTCATTATTGTATCTAAAAATGTACAATTCTTAATATCTAAATGTAATTGAAAACTTTCAAACAAAGCAAAATAACACATATTTACACAGTAAATAATTTCTAATAGTTATATTCTTGACCTCATTACAAAGTTACGTAGTTAGGTCACTGCACGTAGTGTTGCGACTCTTCGGATACACTTGTATGCAAAAAAATCGTTTACATATACGAAAAATCGAATGTATTATTTACAAATTACACTTGACAACCAAACAAATATTTTTTCATGTGAATGGGATTTATCTCACATATTACGATTACATAACTAAATAGTTATGTAATCGTAAAATATGAGATAAAACCCATTCACCAAAAATACGTATTTATAAATCAAATATATTTGCTTCTTTAAAAAGTTGTCGAAAGCGATTTGTCGATTTTTGATTTTCGCGCCCAAATAAGTCGGGGTTTCTCGCGCTAACGCTGTCGAAATAGTAAATGGAGTCAGGGATAGTGTTTTTTACATTTATTTTTGTGTATGATAGTATGGGTTTGCATATTACAGAGAAATAAACAAATTTTTAACAAGCACATCCATTGATTTTACAATTACAATTTTTTCTTCTAAGTCTTATTTCTACGTCTAAAACTAATAAAAATAAGGTATGT